>CM046964.1:4800000-6102500 GCA_025698475.1 Gossypium anomalum | reverse complement strand
ATATATAAGTTCTCTTGGTAATTTCCTAACAACTAATTTATCCATCCATGGTTTGTCACACATTTTGCTTCCCAATTAACTTTCGTGAGCCTATACTTTGTCTCGCTATTTTCCTTGCTCCACAAGATATTATATACTTCGCGAAGTTTATAACTAGATTCCAATAGGTTCGTGGTACTGATGCCTTCCAAAGTTCGTCTAAAATGATTTGATGCTCCTGTTCTATTAATGTCCCTCTAAGGGTTAAGTATTGCACTTTATTGTTTCTAATCATTTCATGACCTATCACAACACACTTTTTGCATCTTTTGATTTACGGTAATAAGGTGTTGAACAATGTCTTCTTCTGATTTCATTCTGTAATCTTGGACTTCTCTCATCATCTTATCAACTTTCTCCCTTTGTGCTAAACTTATTATCTCATCAGGCAATATCAAATATGTTGCCATTTCTAACAATATGTATAACAAAAATATTTTTAGTTGTTATCACTAATTAACAATTACTTTATAATAGTTTTACTAACATAAAAACTTTCAAATATATTTAAAAAATTTAAAACATAAAATTCATAATAAACACATAATTAATGCTAAACACAAAACTTATTAACATTTCACAATAAAGAAAATAAATTTTAAAACAAAACATAAAAGTAACACTAAACAAACTATATAATACTAACAAAATAATTTTTTTCTTATCATAATCTATTTTATTTAAAAAATAACAATAAATAAATTATCTTTTCTTTTTTTTGCTTCTTCTCCTTTCTTTCTATCTTCTTCTTCTGTAAATTTTTTTTTCCAATCTAGTAGTCGAATGGAGGGGGAGGGTGAATATATACTACAGGGGGTCAAGGCTGTGAGAAAGGCACCACTGGTGCTGCCTGTGGGGTACCCTCCACTGGTGCCGCCTGTGGGGTACCCTCCACCCCTATTTTATTATTTTTTTTTGTCTTTTTTTTTTTACCTGCAAAACTGTAAGTTAAGTTTGGATTTGAAAGTGGTGTCGCCTATGCACCACCCTCCATCACTTGCAATAACCCATTTTCGTATATAATGACATCCCATTTTAGTTTTTTTTTTTTCATATTATTTTAGTAAAAATCCCACATTAAAAAAACTCATTATATGAATTAAAATTTTACTTTAAAACCCAAAAATTAAAATTCCAAACATGTACAATTATTTTATTCCCAAATTTCTATGCCTCCTTTGTACAAAATTATCAATAATAATACACGGATAGATTTACTGGATATTAGTGATAGGTTGAGTTTCCGAAGTCAACCACTATGACACTAATGTTGTCTTGGCTACCTCGAGCAATGGCAAGCTCAACCAACATCGCCGCGGCTGCTTCGGCACGTCGGTTTCCGTCGACGAACTGAAGCGATGATTTCCTCTTAGTCATTTGGCTGTTCAAACATCGCCTCACTACTCCACAAGCCACTTCATTAGATACCACATCCCACAGCCCATCACTCGCCAGTATCAGGAATTCATCGCCATTGGTAAGCTCGCTTACTGTCACTTCTGGTGTGGATGTAACAAATGGTTTGAGGCACCCATCGCCTGCAAATGCACATTCAAAAATGTTACTCTCCTGTTACAAAACCATCTCCTTATAAATGAGAAGCTTTTGGTTATTTTACCTATGGATCTTGAAGTGGCGAGTACTCCAAGCACGCGATGTCCATTCCATTTTATCACCCATCCGCCGCCGGCTTCAATTCTCTCCAACTCATCTGCTCTCTCAGGCTTCAATACATATATATTGATAATAACAAAGTCCAAAATTATCACTACATTGAATTTAGAGAAATTCGTTATATTAAAATGTTAAATCGATTAAGATAAACAATTATTTTATTTAATTTTCAATAATAATTTTTATATCACTAATTTATCCACCAATCACTTAAAAAGGGAGTGCTGGGTTTGAAATAAACGATTTTTATCAAATTTTTTAACTCAATCGTTAACACTTAAATATCTTTTAGCGAATTCTTACCAAAAATACCGAAAATGTTGTATTTGGCTAAATTTTTTAAAATAAATTATAGCAAATTATGTCGAAATATATAACCACGTTTTTAAAAAGAATGAAAATAAAATAATATATTTTTATAAAAAAATAAAAGTTACCTTATGATCAGAAGATAAAGCCACAGCAACGCCGCATCTGGAGAGGACAGCTCTAGAATCCCCACAATTCGCCACCACTAACTTTCCATTCCCAACCACCGCAACAACCGCCGTCGATCCCACCATCTCCTCTCCTAACTTCCCCCTGTTCACCTCCTCATCCATCTTGTCAAAACATCTCTCCATCGTTCTTCCCCAATTAATCCCACATCCTCCCTTACTATCCTCAATTATTTCCTCCTTCAACACCTTATGCAACCTTTCCTTACACTCCTCTGCCACCCTGGACCCGCCGTGCCCGTCATAAACTCCATAAAAATCAAACTCTAACCCACTTTTCATCATAAACCCTAACTCCACTTTCACTGCATCTTCCATCTCTCTTCTCCTACCGATAATTGATAATAACCCGTGTGTCGACGTCTTGCACTCTAAATTTTGAACATCATCATTTTTTATGCAAGTCTTCTTGGCTGAAACGATGTCGTTCTCCTCTGATGATGATTGCTTTGACGACGATGACGAAGAAGAAGAAGTAGAGGATGAGAGCGATAATTCCGTTAAACCGTCGCTTGATTTTGATTCATGAAGAAGACCGTTGTCACTGTCACCATCGCTTACGTTTTTTGTAATGGTTATATTCATCATCGTCTCACACGTGCACTTTAATCTTCTTATTTCCATTCTTCTCCGGCGAGCATTCCTAGCTCTGATGACTGTGAATCTGCCAAATTTATCGTGATCTAACGGCATATTTCGAGGATCTTTCGTGATGGAGACTGAAGATTCAGTATCTTTCCCTCTTTTTTTCTGCATTAAATGAAATTGAAATGAAAAGCAAGAACCGAAAAATGCAAAGTTAACGATTTTTTAGTAAGAATGACACGAGTTTAACACTTGATATATATATATATATATATACACACATATAGGGGCAGAGTGAAAACGCATTTGAATTAGGGCCGTCGGTTTTCAGCGAATGAGATCACGTGTTGAGGACGCATGGGCTTTTATGTGCCACCGACTATGATTATCCAAGAGGAGACGTGGACGGCACTTGATTAGGTTAAGAAACACGTGGAGCTTGGATAGAGCGTCGAGTGATTCGAGGCGGGGTAAGGGGAACAATGATCTTTTAAAAATTATATTACGTGGCGAGTCGTACTTGTTTAGCGCTTTTTTTAATAGAAACAGTGTTTTTCTTGGACAAGGAAAGATCAGACTTAGACTTGAGAAAATAGGCTAATAGGACACGTGTCAGATAATACTGGGTGGCGTGTAAGATTAGGACCTCTTATATGGCCATATTTCGTGTCCAAAAACTTCAGCTCCGTCACATCAATGATTCACAACTTTATGTAATATTTTTTAATTTGTTTTATTTGAATTAGTGAAATATTAAACAAAACAAATATCAGTAGATTTTTTTGATCGGATTACCTCGGATAAAGTTTTTGGCCATCAAATCTGATTGGTCAACCCAACAGAATGAAGCATGTTGACTGTAGGGAGACTAAAACTCGAAATAAAAATCTTCTGGATATATAATTAAAAGGTCTTAAAGTATGTCCGTAAACTTCTTCTGGCCACCGTTCTACAACGGCAAGAAAGCAAGAACTGTCAAAGGGGAAAATCATTTTTGGGGTGGGGAATTAATTTGTATATTTTTATTATTTATAATTTTGTTATTTTAGTAATTTATATTTTTATAAATTTTAAAATTAAATTAAATTTTTATAATTTGCGAAGAAGTTAAAAAGTATAATTTTATTTTAAATTTTAGAGTAAATCATATAGTTAGTCACAATTTTTATTTTAGCCATAAAAATAAAAAAATTATAAATTAAGCACTGTTGTTAACAACTGTTTTCATTTTAGTCACCTAACTTTGATAAGTTTTTATTTTAGTCAGCTACGGCTAATTTAATGTTATTATACACTCATGTTAGTCACTAAAATTTAATAAATTTTTATTTTGGTCACTCATTTTATATTTTTAAAAATTAATTTTAATTTTTTTCTTTTTCAAAAATTAATTTTAATTTCTCAAATAAAAAGGAAAAACTTAAGGTTTTATATGGAATTATCTAGATTTTTATGAACAATCTTGGATCTTTACCAAGAAAATCATTTTATATTTTTAATTTCCGTTATTTTTTCTTTTTAAAATTAATTTTAGTTTTTTTAGTAAAAAAAGGAAAACCCTAAGATTTTAGAGAATATTATTTGAGTTTTTACATGGAATAATCAATCTATATTTTTTATTTAATTTAATTTTTTATAATTAATTTTTAAGTTTTTAGGGAAAAACTTGGTTTTTAACTTTTACACATAATTGAATTACAGGAAATAACTTGGGTATATTCTCCACAACTAAATAATTCAATTTCTTATAAAAACCCCTTTATTAATTTAATTTGTAAAACGATAATAAGTTATCAAAATGAAAATTTATTAAATTAGATTTTTAGATTTTTTTAATGGATTGACCGAATCAATTGATTACACATATTTATTTAGAAATGTAAATCATACACAGGTACTCGTGATTTACATGAATTTAACTAAAAAATACTTGAACTCAATTTAATAATTATCGAACTAAACTCAAATTATTGATCAAACTGCATTCGAACTCTGTAAAACCCAACTCGAACGAATCACTAATCTTATAGAGCTTTTATATTATTAGATCACAGTAATGCCCTTACTATATATAATTTTAAACCTAAGCCCACCCAAACCCTATCTCACCGTGCGTCTCCCCATTCCCAACTCAGCCCATACACCAAAATTCCATCTCCAATCTCCTCATTCCTAGCCCCTTAACTGCCACTCATAACCAGATCCCGTATACACAACCCCGATATTCGAAAAGAATTCAAACTCCCTCGACCCATTTCATTTTGGTACTTGAATCACTGTGAATGATGGCTAGACCTAGACGGTGACCTTTGGCAGTGGTCGAAATTTCCACTGGAGTCAAAATCTGGAAAGCTTTTATCTTCCCGGCAGAGAAAGCAAAGAGAATTTGGGAAGCTCATTTGGACTCCATCAGCATTGGCTGCTTACTCACTCTAATTTTGCCCCAAGTCTCCAAATTTGATGTGCTGGTAACCCTACATTTCTATGTGTTTTTTTTTCTATTTAATGATAAAATATTTGTCATTTTTATTGTTTTCATTGCGTGTTTTCCTGCCATGATATCACTTTATATTGAGTATGATGATTATGTTTTTATTATATCATGACATTGATCTGTATCTATGCTACTTATGATTTCAAACTATTTGGATTTGGTTATTGAAAAAGTCGTATTATTGTTATTATTTTGTGTAAAACAGTACTTTATTTCAATCGAGCTGAGTATGAAAATTGGTAAACGAGCTTGAGCTCGATTGTATCTCGAGCTGAGTATTGAGCTCCGAATTCGAGTCGAGCTCAAGCTTGCCAGTATTCGGACTCAGCTCAATTACATCCCTACACTTACGCTTACCCTTGCTACTGCAATTATTAACTGAGATAAACAATCCCTAGACTGGTTGAATTGGCTAAGCCAACCGGAAGCCGAGATGTCCTCAACTCTACTAGAGGTGACTCGGGCTGCTCACGAAGATGTGGAACGGCTTGAGCGGCTCATAGTGAAGGACTTGCAAAATGATCCACCTACCACGAAAGACGGATTGTATCAAAGCCACCGCGTCCGCAGCAATATCGACACCATCATCTCTACCACGGAGAAGCTAGTAATACTTCCCTATCCCATGCGAAATTGAGATATGGTTAAAGATTTTGTTTTATTTTGTGTTAATTTTTGTATTTATTTTTGAATGGCTTCAGGTTGAAATATATGAAGATAAAGACAATGCTAGGAAAGACGAAATCGCTGCTCTTGGAGGTCAAACGGCTACTGGAGTTAATGTCTTTAGTGCTTTTTATGATAGATTGAAGGAGGTAACTTTTTAGTTTGTTTTTAACCTTGAGCCGAAAATGCTAAGCTGGAAATTTATACAAATCCTGCTTTTTCTTAGAAGCATGAATAAATCCCAGCTATTTTGATTTTCACAATTACTGTTTTAGCAAAGGAGGATAAATTTAATCCAAAATCGATGTTCAGTGGAGTAATTGTTACTTAATTGCAGATTCGTGAGTACCACAGAAAGCACCCGGCTGCTCGTGTTGTCGATGCTAATGAAGAGTATGAGGATTTACTTAAGGAAGAACCAGTCATTGAGTTCAGCGGCGAGGTCTCTGTGTCCCACACTCGCATACAATTAAGCACCTTTTGTTGTAGTAATTTCCTATTTTAGTTATGTTTTCCTTTCTGCTGTCTGGTCTTACTTGTTAGCAATACATTTCAGGAAGCCTTTGGTCGGTACCTGGACCTGCACGAATTGTTCAATCAGTACATTAATTCTAAATTTGGAGCCAAAATTGAATACTCGGCTTACCTCGATGTCTTTTCACAGCCACACAATATCCCTTGGAAATTGAAGTCAACAAGGTAAAATTTCCTCAATCCTGCTTTTATTCTTGCTTTTCATAAGGTGATTTGCCACAGTTCAATTGCTTTCTGTTTTTCTACCTATTTGGCATGCATCTTATACTGGATTTGCAAATATTGTTTTTTGTAGGCAATACAGGGAGTACATGGAGAATCTTCTGGAGTATCTTATTTACTTCTTTCAGAGGACTGAACCACTGCAAGATCTTGACAGAATCTTTTCCAAGGTTTCTCATTATTTACTTAAAATTTAATTGAATATCTTTATCCAAAAAGAGGTTCTTAACCTTGAGGATGCAAAGATGCTAAACTTTAGCCTTTTTTGTAACATGGGGTTATAGATTTTTTAGGAAAAAAACTTGACATGAGTGACAAGTCTGACTTGCGCTATATAAATATAAGATGGAACTTTTTTTTTTTTTTTTTTTTTTGGAAATACTATGGTTCTGATAAATTGAAATACTTCTATGGTGGTTTGTGATAGCTCGAGGTTGAGTTTGAGGAGCAGTGGGCTAATGGCCAGGTACAAGGATGGGAGAAGCAAGGTCAAGAAAATGAAGATGATCCTGCCCAGCATACCATGATTGATCTTGATTATTACAGCACGGTTGAAGAGCTGATGGAAGTTGGTCCAGAAAAGTTAAAGGAGGTAATTTCGGTCCTCTTTGATTATGTCATCATTGCAAGCCAGTTTGTTGTAGTGACTCCAATCTCTTCAGTGCTGAGAAATGTGTGTTTTCCATTCTTTTTAGGCAAATGCATGATCAAGTTGTATTAAATAGTAAAAAATGAAGAAACATGTTGCTATTGTATTATCTGATCTTGTTGTTGTAAACATCTTATCTTGCTGATTACTTTCAGTTTAATTAGTTATTCTGAGAGTGAAAAAGATTATGTGGAGAAGGCTATAACTTCTCATGCTGTTATATATTGTGTTCGTATGTGCTATCTTTGGAAACATAAATTTGGAATTCATTTGTTATGTGAACTGTGGGAATGAAATGCAACCTCGGGGTAGTTTTCTTCTGTTTAATTGCTCTAATATGGGTTTTAAGATCCATCTCAATCACATCTCAAGCTTTGTCACATTGCCAGAACCCAAAGGCATTATTGTTTGAGATGTTCAAGGCAATTATCTGATATGCACTTAAAAAACTTTGCTAACAGCTTAAAAGTAAAAAGACGAATTAACTCTTTTTTGGCTTCCTTCTTAATTAATGATGAGTGAATTGTCTATTTATCCTTGCAGGCATTGGCAGCCTTAGGACTAAAAACTGGTGGTACTGTCCAGCAGCGGGCAGAGAGGCTTTTGCTCACCAAGGTAATACGTGCTCCAACTTTTCACTTTGCTTGAAATACCCATGTTTATTGCTTATCTATGCATGTATTTGGGGATATTACCTTCCAAGATTCTTCCAAATACATGGATCATATAAGTTGAACATACTTGCGTCGGACAATATACCTGTATTTGACACACACACCTGAGTTTGAGTAACCTAGGCTAATAACTCTCTCTCTTTTGGTGTTGTACTTTTGGTAATCGTGATTATATTAGGATGGCAACTGGAGTTGTACCATTATTTTGAAATTTAAAATGGTTTTTGAGAAATCTGCATATCAGACTCTTTTGCTAGAATTTGCTTTAATGAATTTGGAATATATCATTTGGAGTCATATAGATGGGAAATAGGTTAAAGGACTTGTAGACTGGAATTAGAGGATGATGATGGACAACCAATGAGGAAACCTGATACAGCTATGGAATAATACGATACTAGGTTTTTATGTTGCGAAATGTTGATGGGATAACTATAGACTGGTTTAATGGTAATTGTGTTCTGGTAATGTGATATCAAATAAATTTGACAAATGTATATTCAATGTCTATATATTTTTCACAGCACACACCGCTGGAAAAGCTGGACAAGAAACATTTTGCAAAAGGCTCACATGGACCTCGACAAAATGGGTCTACTGCAGTTTCACAAGACATTAACAGTCTGAAACAGATTGCATTAGTGGAGGCCAAGATGAAGAAACTCTGTGATTTACTGAGTAAGGTTAGTTGGTTGCTTACTTTGCCCTTAACTATCTTTGATAAAAATGTGAAATATTAGAGAAAGCCTTTGCAAAAGTATGCTGCTGCTGTTTGTAGTCCAGATATGGTAATTATAGGGGTTTGATTTTTAACTAGTATTTCTGTGATCTTTTGCAGACAATTGAACAAACAAAAGAAAATGTAGTAAAGAAGCAAGCGTTGACATATGAGGAAATGGAACAAGAACGGGAGGAGGTAAGTTAATCTCTTATGGCATGGTAATTCAAGTGTTTCTAATACTAGAACAAAATTTCATTGCTTATATTGTGATGGTATGATTATAGTTCACGAATCTCTGCCCTCAACACCCTGTAAGGATGGCTGTAGGTAGAGTTTTAAATTTGGGGGCCTGTATGAACCAACTCACTAGGTATCAGCCTTGTTTCAGGTCTTCAGCTCACTTTTGGGTGTAACTTGGCGATTTTTTTTCTGTGTTTTTTACTTAAATCTGAAGGGCACATTTTAAATGGGAGGAATTAGGAATTTTAGTATTTTACACAATTCCTATATATATCAGGCAAAACAAATATAGGGGATGAAATATCTTTGATCGAATTTACTGATTAATAGAGGAGAAACAACCATTGACTTCTATTGTTCACTGAATGAGTGTTGTGTTGATTGGACATTTTTTTTTCATCCTAATAAGGCACTAAAGATTGGGCAACTGTCATGGTTAACCAGTGCCTTTTGAATTATCAATCCTGTTATAGATTTTAAAAAAATAAAGTAAACAAATGCAGAAACTTTTTCTTGAAAATTTTAGGGTGGTTTTCTTACTAGAAATTGTTGCTCTCTTAACAGGAAGAGACACAAGTTGACACTGAAAGTGATGATGAAGATCAACAGATCTATAATCCTCTTAAATTGCCAATGGGTTGGGATGGGAAGCCTATCCCTTACTGGCTTTACAAACTTCATGGTCTTGGTCAGGTAATTTATCCTAATAATTCTTTACGTGATGTAGATTTTGGCATGTGCAACTATGTTGTCAAGTTTCAGATAACTAATTAAGAAGCTGTCAAAGCTCGAATGAATATGAATTCATCTTTTTTTATTGTTGTGTTTTCTTAAATCTATAAGTATATTTTCCTTGATGTTTTATGACTAATCCTAATAAAAAGGTTGATGTTTTTTTCTTCCACATTTTCTTCTAATTCAAGGAGGAGGAGGAAGTACAGGTGTTAAAAGTCTTAAAGAGACATCTGTACTTCACGGATTTGGCTCAATCATTGTTGAGTCAAGGTCAAGGTCGACTTATGAAGCAAGCTAAATTCAAATATCCTAATACTTAACAGATTAACTTGTGAGCCTAATCGAGCTTTTCCATTTTTAAATAATATTGAAAAATCTCAATTTGAAAACTCAAGCTTGAGCATAAATAATCAAGTTTGAAATTAAGCATGAGAATCATTCTTATATTTTACTAGATAAAACAAGCTTAATTGAATCTAGTTGGGTGAACTCAGCTCTATAAGAACCACCCTAGGAGGAAGGATGGAGTGGCTGCACGGGGGCTTTTGAAATTTTCTTCACTCTTTGATTGCCTAGTTTTTGTTCCCAAGTCACGGTATCTCATATAGCTCTGTCCCCATTTCATTTCTATTCTTCAGGAGTTTAAGTGCGAGATTTGTGGGAACTACAGCTACTGGGGTCGTCGGGCCTTCGAGAGGCATTTCAAAGAATGGCGGCATCAACATGGCATGCGATGCCTTGGTATCCCTAACACTAAGAACTTCAATGAAATAACCAATATTCAGGTATGGGATGCTTATTTTTCAGATATTGTGCAATGATTTATGTTCTTTCTGCTTCATTTGCCTATATGTGGTCTATTTAATGATTTGAGTTTATGTGCCATTGCCATTGGTTTTCAGTTTCACCGCTAGTGGCATTGTTTGTCGACATAAAGCAAAAAGATAGCTAGACAAATCTTTTGTTTTCTTGATAATTATTAGCTAAAATACTAAGTTCATGAACTGTTTTATTTTTATTAAAGAAGGCTTTATACTTGTTCTTATACACAAACGAGCCCGTTTGTACTTTGATAAGTTTTTATTTCAAATCTAAGTTTATTTAGGTATAAATTAATAGTGGTGGGCTTTATTTTTTTTTTTTTTTTGGGGGAGGGGGTTATCTCTTATCTGTGGGGTCATTTTAGTGATTAACCTGGAAGCATTAAATCAAAAAATTGGTTGCGCAGGAAGCACAAGAACTGTGGGAGAAGATAAGAGAACGGCAAGGAGTGAACAAGTGGCGTCCAGATCTTGAAGAAGAATACGAAGATAAAGAGGGCAACATCTATAACAAGAAGACGTATACCGATCTGCAGCGGCAAGGACTGATTTAAAGACGCTTCCGTTAAGAAACGGAGTGTTTTGTGTTTGACATGGTGCGTATCACTGCTATGGTTTCCTTGATCATCATGTATGTATGATTAATGCTTTTGTGGGGAAGCCTGAGTGGTAGAAGTTGGAATAGTTTAATTGTCTAAATTTGTAGCTGAACTAAACTTAAATACTAGTTAGTTCAAAGTGAGTTAAAACCTGGAAGTTTCATTTGCACAAGACCTTGTGAATACGAAAGCTGAGCCATTGACGCCTTAATTTGGTTTCGTATGCTTTTCCACGTTTATCCGCCAAAAGGACGTTGTCTTCCTTATTCAAACCCCCCAAAATACCAAAGTCTTAGGTGCAGCAGGCACTTAACACTCTTAACTCTAGTTATTCTGTTGGGGATGGTCGCGGATTTTGAAAGAAATAATTATTATTCATCATAAAATGGATATGATATTGGATAATTCAAGGAAAAAAGGACAAAGGTAAAACCAAATCTGTGCATAATAATTTTCCTGTGTTCAAATTTAGGATGTTATGTAAATTATTTATTTTTATACTGTTAATATTTTAATAATCTAACCATTGAAATTATCAATTTAATTGTATTTGTTATGTATGTTAATTTTCGAATAAATTTAATATCTCTATCATATTTATCTATGATACTCAATATATTAATGTATTTATTTAATGGTTGAATATTTTTAATAAAATAAATAGTTGTAAAATATTAATTTTACAAAAAAATACGAAAAAGAATTTTATTGTTACACAATATAAATGAATATCATCCTATATATATACAATATTTAAAGGGTTTATTAAGTTAGTTTCACTTATCAATTGGGCAATTATCAAAAGCACATTTATTGTATAAAGTAACCGATATTAATTTGGGGTATTTATGTTTTTTTAATCCTGATAAATCTAGAAAAATATATGCACATAATAACAGGGGCGTACTTGGGGTTAATAGGACCCGCCTCCTAAAATGAAATTTTTTTCATTTAGACCTTTTCAAATTTTTAAAATTTTAAATTAGTAAATATAAAATTATACTTTGGCCTCTTAAAAATAATAAAAATTTGACTCGATCCTTTAAAAATTATAAAGATATAAATTATTAAAATGATAAAATTATATTTTTACCATAACATAAATTACAACTTAACTTTATCCCCCTAAAAAGATTTTTTGATTTCGCCCTGCAGCCACAACTAATCAATTTTACTATTTTAACCAAAGCTCCATCTAATTATTATTTCAATTTGTTTATAAATTTATTCAATAAATGTTTTCATCCAATGTTTGACATAATTTTATTTTTTTCCATAATTTTTTACTTTATATTTTTAATTTATTCATTACATTAAATTAAAATAGAATGAGTTAAATTAAGTCACTAAATTTGATTAGTATTTTCATATAATTGAAATATACACAAATTACATTATTAATATATCTTCATATTATTTTGTTTAGTTCCAATAAGATATATATTTTTCAAGAATTTTAGCTTGTACTACTCAAATCAAATAAATAAAAATTTGCATTTAAAAAGAAATCAAATTTCTTTTTCAACTTTCCCCATACTGGTTTTTTTTTTTTTTTTTTCAGATGGAAGAAACTAAAAATCATATTATTTCCCAAATGTATCGCATTGAAATAAGAAAGTTAAAAATGGCAATAATATACCATATTTAAAAGGAAAAAAAAGCATTTATTTAACTTGGAGAAAAGAAATAATAAATACTTTTAAGCTAAAATGTGTTTTTAGGTTAAACTATTAATACCATTAACAGTTAAATTTACTGAAATGATTTTTAACATAAAAAGTTAACAATCAAATTTACATTTTTAAATTTAAATTCAAAAACCCGATTTGTGTAATTGGAATTATTATCTTTGATCGTTTTTAGTGTTTTATTAGTTAATTCTGATATAATCACCACGATAATACCATATGTACCGAATTTATAGTAGTGATTGCTGAAAAAAAGTTTCTGACACTACATTGGGTCATAGGATACGAGGTGGGAAATATGTTTTAGAGCTTCTCACGATAATACTTAGCCTGTTGTAGTAAAATGTAAACATCCACATCCATACATACCCATACATAGGCTCATATGTGTGTATTAGGGCAACTAAAACTCTTGAATTACTCTTAAATTCAAGTCTTAACAAAAACCTGATGTCTACAAGAGTATAATATCCACTATCAACACTGTTCAAACCGTTCATCATTTCATTTTCTGCCCAAAACAAAAGGGATCATAGGACAAAAGCTAAAACTGGGGTACACTCACATTTACATGAGCTTTGCCCTTGAAAAGTCCATCTCAGGGTGCTGCAAACACACAAGCAAATTTTATTATTATCAGCTAAAGCTCCATATGGGGATCAAAAAAGTTGGGAGGAAATAAAAAGAGTAACCCATAGGTGTATCTTGGATGAACGAGTTTTGGAAGAGAATAGTTTACCTCGGACATGAATTTCTTTAGAATTTCCTGCTTCTGAAGCTCATCACTGGTTGGAAGGCCCATGGCCTTCTGTCTCTGGTCAAACTGCAACAAAGAGCACAATTTGTGACAAGTCTCAATAATGGTTTATGATGAATCTGAAGTTTACAAATGTAAACAAGTAAAATTAAAACTGGAAATAAAAGAAAAATACTAAGCAATTTGGCATGTTCCGGGATGAGAGCTCTTTTGGCAGATAGAAACTATATCCAGAGGCAAAATATAATGGAAAGGGCAGAACTAATTACCATCATCTTCTCTACAGTTTGCCGTGTTTCAGGATCCAAGTCAGATAGTTTGCTGTTCTCTGGTTCGACTTTCTGAGTGTCAATTTCAGGATCTCCTTTCACCAATGATTTCCACCACTCCATTTGGTTGTGCTTGGTCAAAAGGATCGACAGTGCACAACTATCCTCTACAAGAAGTGTGGGAAGATTTTTATAGTACCGATAAAAGAGAATGTTGCAGAATTAAACATGGTTTCATTTTCACAAAAAAGTATAGGAGTTTCAAGATCACAATTGCAATGCGATTATATAGACAATCCTAATAATAATGAAACAACTATTTGGTTGGTCAACAATGCTAAAATATTACTCAATGTAAAATTTAACCAGAACATGAGTTTTTCTCTTTGACAAAATAAAAGACAGATTAAAAAGCATTTCCGTATAAAGTTCAAGTAAATTGCATAGAAAGAAAGAAAATAAACAAGGAGAGAAGATAAGAACCAACTACAAAATTGATTTTGGAAAAGTCAAGATTTACTAAGTTGGAATTTAAATATATATTGCTAGTCCTCTTTATTTTTCTTATAAGTACTTATATCTGACACCCATGTCAGGCACACTTTTTAGTAATGGGTACGGAGACATAACTCCCAAAAGATCCCAAAAATATATGGAAATTTTGTTGAATATATCGCCGTCGGATACATAACCGTAAACATCACTCACACCTCAGTCCAGGTGACATAGGTTGTTGAAATACTTGCAAACCTAATAATTGCGAACTTGTAAACTCTAGCTGAAGGGAGAAAAGAAAAGTAGAAAATGAAGTTCAATTTGCAGTACTTCAACTCTTATTTTCATTGAGATAACATACCTATGCTCCAGTAACAGTCATCAGGTTTGACAGTTTCGAAAAGCTCCCCCTGAAAATATAAAGAAGTATGTGACTAGGATACAAACAAACTAAGATTTGCTCAAAAAGCACATGGACTAACTTACATCAATAATAGGAGGCTGGCCCTTAAGTCCAACTTTTAGATGATTCTTCTTTATCTCGCATACAACAAACCTTGATTTTGTTCCATTCGGAACTGGAACATTGACAGTGACCTCTTGAAGGGATTGTGTCCAAGAGTACTTATCCAGATCAAGTCCATTGCCTTTGTTTGGAACTGTCCAAGATTTAGAGAAGTGTAAATAATACAGTGAGTAATATAATTAGTCTTTGAGTTTCATTTTCATTTGCCTCTAACAATACCAAGTTCAAAATATCAGATGCAAAGCTTAATCATAAACCTCACCATCCCCATCCCACTAACCAATAAAAAGAAGACACCCATACAAACAACAGTAAAGAAGTCCCTTTTTTTACAAGCATTTCAACAGGGTGCACATCTTTGTAGCCAACTTATGATATTAACAAACATAACCATGTGTAATAAAATCTTACCTACCATTAGCCCCAATTGTGAGAATGCACATCTAAATTGGCTAACAAATGAACAAAAAGATAGATGGATGGATGGATGGATGGATGGAGAGAGAGACAGAGAGAGTGAGTGATTGAACAAGAAGTTTCGGGTGAATGCAAGCTCAGGACAAGGAAATCAAATCCCAATTTGCAACAAGACTATCATCAAGCTCAGGCAATCAAACCTCCCTGCTTCAACCAAATCCCAAAAAATATTGAGGCAATAGAATTCTATCCAACATGTTCCCATATTTTCTATACAGAATAAAACGAGCATTTAAAAAGCCCTCACACCGTGGACACTCACGAACTTAATTTTTAGTAAAAGACATTCCCTTATCACACCATCATGACACTAAGTGGGAGACAAGAGGATGGAGGACCAGCATAACATTACTAGGGGTGTAATTGAGCTTGAGTCAAATCCAGAGACAGCACAAAGCTCAAGCTTGATTATGTAACTCAACTCTTGAAACTTGCTCGAGCTTGCTTACTATAAGGTCCCTTTCCATAACCAAAATACAAGAGCCCCTGCTCAAGTTTCAGGACAGGGAAAGAAAAAGCATGGTGTTGTTCATTATTTCATACCTCACAACTACTAGCAAACGTGATATAAATACAAATTTAAACCCTAAATAATCTAGTAAGTAACAAGTATCTTTATCCTTTAAACGCTTTTCATCATCTAAAATTCAAAACACAAAGCAAACATTTAACAATGCAGACCTCAGATAATTTTCCTGTTAAACAAAGACCCAAATGTCCATAAAATAGCCTTGCATTCAAAATAAAATTTACAATAATAAAAAAAATAAAAGGAGAAATTTAGCCAAAAAAGATATAATAAGAAGAGAATTAATAGAAATTAAGAAATAGGAACCTTTCAAACCAGAGCTAGACTGGTCTTCGTTTTTATCGACCTCCATTGCCTCCCTCTTCACTTCTTCCTTGATCTCCTTCTCTTTCTTCACTTCCTCCTTCTTTATCTCCACCTTCGGAGCCACCTCTTCAACCTTCTGCTTATGTTTCTCCTTAGCAACTCTCAAGACCGCTGCAATCTCCTTATCGAAGTTCTCTTTCCCAAGAAAATCAGTTTCTTTGGCCAGAAAATCGAAAACTTTCTCCAGAAACCCAACAGGGTCCGACGGATCCAAGCTGGCGTTAAACGGCACCGCTTTCGGCGATGAAGAAGCGGAAGGTCTGGCCTCTTCTTCTTGGAACTCAGAGATAATTGCCATGTTTTGACTCAGGAGAGTTGAGCTGCGTGGGAAGTGTTGAGTATGTGATCGGGTGCTGGAAGAGTGTGGTTAGGGTTTTATATAAGGAGACCTTGTGTCGAAGGTGGGAGTCGGATGGAATTTTCAAGCTTCTTTGTGGAGTTAAAAATAAAGAAAGAGTGGGTAATTTAAGCAAATTTAAAGGGTATTTTCGAATGGACATGGAAACTATGGAATGTTTGAGAATAATTCTAACTCAAATTTTCTTTTCCAAGTTTCTAAGTATAATTTACAAGTATCCTAGGTAAATAATAATAATATAATTTTTTATCCCTTAGCTTCCAACTATTTCCATTTGGTACTTGAATTTCACAATTAAATTCATTTTGATTTATAAATTTAGATTACGTTAAGATTTGATGATATTGTCAGTGTTACTGGAACAAGATCGAATCGAATGGACCAAGAATTGATCGATATAATCGTCCGACCAAAGAGGTTGAACTGATTGACTTGAGAATTGTTTGAAATTGATAAAAATTGAAAATCAGGACAAAAATCGACACTTGAACTAGTTTAACAATTTTTTTAATTTTCTTTTAAATTTTTTTAAAATTTTTAATTATTTATTTAATTATTGTTGTTTGGTAGTCGAATCGATAAAACTAGTTGAAACGAGAACCACTGATCTAACATGTTTTACCACCGGTCCAGTTATTAAAACATTGAATCAGACATTTTGAAATTGTACCATATCATCAGAGAATTTATATAAATTTTTTAATTTTCAAGTGATGATGTGACACAATATCAAATGTTACATCATTAAACTTTTATCTTTTTTAAGTTCATGGAAAAAAATGGACTTAATTGTCAAGTGTAAGTGCTAAAGTAGACAAAAAAAAAAAGAATAGGTATCACTTTTTAACAGGTATATTGTATTGGAATCACCACTGTTGATTTGCAAAATATTAACCGTTTGGTGGCTAAGTGCATTATATAGAAATCACCATTTATTTGTAAAATATTAGAACCATCATGGTTGATGTATTTGTAACACCTCTAACCCGTATCCGTCACCGGCATAGTGTTACGAGACATTACCGGACTTATACACTAGCATTTGTACAAAACTGAGTCATAAATTTGCATTCCAAATTAAAACTTTTCCAATTTCACCATAAAGTCCCTAATATGGGCTTACGGGGCCCAATACATGTTTTAGAAGTGATTTGGAACTATATCGGTAACTTTGGAAAAGTTTGAAAAAAATTTCTTAAAGTTAGGGGCACATGCTCGTATGGCCAGCCTGTGTGGCTCCCATGGTCGTGTGGCCAGCCCGTGGGCAATTCTAACTTGCAATTTCTTAAGCATCAAAGGGGCACACGGCCTGAGCACACGCCCATGTGGCTAGGCCATGTGGTAAACTGATTTTTCACCATTTTTAAGTCATTTTCACACGATTTTGACACACGACCATGCTTAAAGCCCATGTCCTTCACAGGACTAAAACACACGGCCGTGTCTTTTGCCCGTGTGCTATCTTGACTTCACATTTAAGGTTGCAAGGGACACACGGTCATTTCACACGCCCGTGGGCTTACCGTGTGTCACACACGGCCTAGACACATGCCCGTGTGTCTAACCATGTGGACGAAAATAGGTCGTTTTAGGCCACTTTTCTCACCCTTTCATCCATTACCTGCACCTAAACATAATTATATATAATTTACAACCAGCCAATCAACCAATTTATGCCCATAATATGCATTTTATGTAATGACCTGAAATTCACGGACACCGGAAAAGTGAGTTATAGGGCCTCCGTCTTAGTGAAATAAGTTCGAAAATAATTATTAAAAATATTTATGAGCCTAGTAGTGTGTCTAATTAGGATTTAATTAGGTGAAATTAGCTTAATTTAGAATAATTAGCAAAAAGAACTAAATTGAAAAAGGGGTAAAAGTTTAATTCTAAAGTAATAGAAAATAAAAGGATCAAAATGGCAATTAAGCCATTTACATAAATTGAGGACATATTGAAATAAAATCAAAGATTTTATTTAGGTTTTATATATATATTATAATGATTATTATTATAGTTTTATATTAAATTATTATGATTACTTAATTGATAATATATTATAAATAAATTAAATAGAAGACAATTGTATGGTAATAAAATATACATGTGTAAGAATTGTATTGGTACATTTGTAATTTAAATACTAAATTACTTATAATTTAAGTAAAAGATATTTGTTAATTAAATAATTAAATTATTAAATTATGAGATTTTTGTTTAAGAAACAAATTAAATAATGACATTTGTAATAATATGAATATATACATTTGTATTGTAATTATGTATTTACTTAAATTTTAAGTTAAAGATATTTATTAATTAAATATTAATATTATAAGATTTTTATTTGTTAAATAAATAAAAGAAAGACAAATGGATGGTAATAATAGTGTACAAATGTACAAAGATACATGTATACAAATGTGTTAATTATATTGTTATTAAAATAATAATAATATATATTAGTTAAATGATAAAATAAATAAGTAAAATAAATGAAATAATAAAAGAATAAAAAGAAAGACAAAAGAAACAAAGAAGAAACAGAACAGAAGCATTCAAAACAGGGAAAGAAAAAGAAAGAAAGAAAAGGGAAAGGAAAAACTAGGGTTTTAAGGTTTGAAGCTTTAAAAGCCAACAAAGAATCTGAAGCATCAGCATCGAAAGGAAAGGAGAAAGTCATCGAGGACTAAAACGGGAGAATTACGGTGTGTATTATTATAATTCGAATTTTTAATTATTCTTGATTGCTGAAATTTTAATTGTTATGTATGGTAAATAAGACTTGAGGTAAGTATGTGAAATTGAAATTAGAAAAAGTAAAATAATACCCTATTAACTCGTCGGACTAGATTCGATACAAATGGCATGCCATTGGATTTGTGATATGATGAAGAGATTGTAGTTCGCCGAGAAGATGTTTCATGTTATTATATACTTCGTTTTATCCGAATAGGCATTTAATGCCTTATTGGTGTGTTGGGAGGATATATTATACATGTGTGTGTTATGGAGGATTTACAATATTCCGTGTGTGTTTGGGTTGGATATTCTGGTGTGTTTGGGTGGAAATCCGTGTATCTGTCATAGTCCGAGCTTTGTTAATAGGGTAAATAATTGAAATGAAATTTTGAAAATGAGATTATTTGTTTAGCACTATTGAAAAGTACAAGAAAGAATGTATGAACTAAATTATGAATTGAGTTATTATGAGAAAAATAAATTATGAATTTAAGATTTATGAAGTAAAATAATTTTATATAAAAGTAGTTTAAATAATTATAAAATTATGGTTGATGTTTGTAATTTATTAATGTTAAATAGTCTTGGTTTATAGTAATACCACTGAGTATATCCATACTCAGCGTACGGTTGTTTCCGTGCGCAGGTTAGTAGAAGTCAAGCATCCCGGCTCAGCATCCAGAACAATCCCGACTCCAACACAAACTTGGTGATGTATATTTTTCTTTTGGGTAAAGGTGGCATGTACATAGGTGTTATTTAGTCACTTGAATATGTATATTACTTTGGGTAGTGAAGGATGAATGATAAAATTTAGATGGTTAAATGAAATGATAAGGAAAGTACATGATATTTTGATATATGAACATTAAGTTGTTAAATGAATGAAGTTTTTAATCAATTTGAATGATGCTATGATAGTTATTAAATTAAAATTTTATTAATAATATAAATATTAGTATATGAATGTGAAATATTGGTGTTGGTTGTTTTGGTTTGAAACTTGCAGGAGGTTTAGGTAAAAATAAGCGAAATCTTTGCAAATTTTTATAAAAAAATTTTGGAATACTCGAACAAGTCCCGTTCTACTTTTAATACATGTTTGAACTTCAAGAGTTCAAGATTGGGACTTAATTATTATATTATACTATGAAAGTTATATTAATTGTAAATTATTCGTAAGTTGTCCGATCGTCCAGAATGCCTCATAACCTCGTTCCAGTAGCGGTTTGGGGTTAGGGGTGTTACAATTGTTGGTATCGAGAGCTATCGTGTTTAGCCGATTCTCGGGCTAAAATGGGCTCGGAAGTGAGTTTAGAAGTACATGCCACTGTCGAGTCGAAATTGAGTCGGGATTTGTTTTGGATGCTAATATATTTATTTGATTTTGTTTTATAGATAAAATGTCAGATGAAAGAATGGATAATGTTGAACAGGAAATGTATCTTTGGAAGTCGAGAATTAGAAGAAATCTGAATCTGCTACACCTAGTGTGAATCCGTTAGATAATCAATTTCCTAACGTAGGGAGAGAAAGAAATGCCTCACAACTGTTAAGAGATATAGCTGATGCATTACAGCAAATAGTAAGAACTATACCTGCTACTACATCTGTACCTACTGTCAGACAGGCCCCGATTAAAGAGCTACGAAAATATGGTGCCACGAAATTTTAGGGATTAAAAGGAGCTGATCCATCCGTTGCTGAAAATTGGATAGAAACAACAAAAAGAGTTTTGCAACAATTAGACTGCACCCCCCGAGAGAGTCTGATATGTGCTGTATCACTGTTACAAGGAGAAGCGTATCTCTGGTGGGAATCTATGGTTAGACATTTGCCGGATGATCAGGTAACTTGGGATTTGTTTCAAAAAAATTTCGTAAGAAGTATATTGGGAATTGTACATCAAGAGAAAAAGCAAGAGTTTTTAGTGTTGAAACAGGGAATATGTCGATCTTGGATTATGAGCGAGAGTTCTCTAGATTGAGCGGTATGCTTTAGAATATGTTCCAACCGAGGCTGATAGTTGTAAACGATTTCTCTGAGATCTGCGAGATGAAATCAAGATTCAATTGGTAAGTCTCGAATTATCGAACTTGTTGATCCGGTTGAGCGAGCAAAAATGATAGAACAAGTATTGGGCCCGGATAAAAAATCGTAAATGGGTAAATAAGCTGGGAAACGATAGGGAACTACTAGTTCTAATCCATTACCAAGAGATTCGAGAGAATCAAGAAGTGACCGGAGATCCGGTTTTACTTGACAGAGGTGGTGGTAAGCGAGGTAAACAGATGACGATATCTACTAGTAGTGTGAGAGGTCCATCCCGAAGTATAGAAATTCCAGACTGTGAGCACTGCGGAAAGAAACATTTAGGTGAATGTTGGAGGATAACTCGACGATGTTTTCGATGTGGGGCTACAGATCATTTTATCCGAGATTGTCCGAAAGGTGAAAGTACCACACCTGCAACATCTCAAAGATCAGTACCTACTGTTCGTGGCAGAGGATCTAGTAGGGGTGGTTCGGGTTCTGTGTCTAGAGGTGGAGGTGTCGGAAGAAACAATGATATAGCTACACAACATCGAGGCCGGCGCGCGGCGGAGGGTATGTAGTCCGGACCGTGAGGAAGGCGATGCACATGATGTTGTTACAGTATATTTTTTTATTATATTCTCGAGCCTATTTATGCTTTAATTGATCCGGGTTCGTCACACTCATATATAAATTCAAAACTAGTCGAATCGGGAAAATTAGAATCTGAAATGTCTAAAGTTTCTATAGAAGTGTCTAGCCCTTTGGGACAAACGGTGTTAGTAGATAGAGTATGTCGGAGGTGCCCGTTAATAATACATGATAAAATGTTTCTTATGGACTTGTTGATCATGCCTTTTGGTGATTTTGATATCATTTTGGGTATGGACTGGCTATATGAACATGGGGTAGTTTTGGATTGCTATAAAAAGAGGTTTAGTATTCAGACAGAAAATGGGAATAGAATTGAAGTGAATGGCATCCGTACCAGTGGTTCGACACGCATTATTTCAGCGATAAAGGCTAATAAATTACTGCAGCAGGGTTGTCCAGCATACTTGGCATAAGTTATTAATTACGATTCGATTGGAAGTCGATGCGATCGATTAGGATCAGACGTGAGTTTCGAATGTATTCCCGAAGAATTACCGAGCTACCACCGACAGAGAGGTTGAATTTGCTATTGAGGTGTATCCAGGTACAACACCAATTTCTATACCTCCGTATCGAATGTCGCCCACTGAGTTGAAAGAGTTGAAGGTGCAGTTACAAGATTTACTAGATCGTGGATTTATTAGACCAAGCATTTCACCCTAGGGAGCTCCAGTATTGTTTGTTAAAAAGAAAGATGGCTCTATGCGACTTTGTATTGATTAATGGACGGTTGAACAAGGTGACAATTAAAAATAAGTATCCATTGCCTCGCATTGATGAATTATTCGATCAATTGAGATGAGCTACATGTTTTGAAGATTGACTTAAGGTCGGGTTACTATCGGTTGAAGGTAAAAGAAAGTGATGTCTGGAAAGCGACTTTTCCGTCACGAGGTATGGCCATTATGAGTTCTTGGTAATGCCATTTGGGTTAACAAATGCCCCAGCTGCTTTTATGGATCTCATGAATCGTATCTTTCAACCGTATTTAGATCAGTTTGTGGTGGTTTTTATTGATGATATATTGGTTTATTCAAAGTCAGAGTCAGAACATGATCGGCATCTGAGGATTGTACTACAGATATTACGGGAGAAGCAGTTATATGGAAAGCTCGATGAAATGCGAGTTACGTTATCGGCGAAGTGGTATTTCTGGGACATGTAGTATCTGCAGATGGAATCCGAGTTGATCCGAAAAAGATTGAAGCAATTGTTCAATGGAATGCACCGAGGAATGTATCTGAGGTACGTAGTTTTCTTGGTTTAGCTGGGTATTATAGAAGATTTGTAAATGGATTTTCGAAGATAGCTTTGCCGATGACCAAGTTGTTGCAGAAGAATGTTCATTTTCTTTGGGATGATCAGTGTCAGAAAAGTTTTGAAACATTGAAGCGAATGTTAACCGAGGCACCAGTTTTGACATTACCAGAATCGGGTAAAGATTTTATAGTGTATAGTGATGCTTCTTTGAGTGGTTTGGGTTGTGTATTGATGCAGGATGGGAAGGTAATAGCCTATGCATCTCGTCAATTGAAACCACATGAAAGGAATTATCCGACTCATGATCTTGAATTAGTAGCTGTGATTTTTGCATTAAAGATTTGTAGACATTATCTTTATGGTGAAAAATGTTACATTTATACTGATCATAAGAGTTTGAAGTATCTTCTTTCTCAGAAGGAATTGAATTTGAGACAAAGGCGTTAGATCGAGCTTCTGAAAGATTATGATTGTGTTATAGACTATCATCCAGGAAGAGCTAATGTTGTAGCTGATGCATTAAGCGAAAAGGCTGTAATTGAATTAAGGGCAATGTTTGCACGACTTAGTATCACTGATGATGGGAGTCTTTTGGCTGAATTAAGAGTAAAACCGTAATGTTTGATCAGATTAGATCAGCTCAATTGGAAGATAACAAATTATTGAAGAAAAGAGAGATGGTACAGAATGGCACAAGGAGAAAATTTTAGTATCGATGATTGTGGATGCTTGAGGTTTCAAAATCGGATTTGTATTCCAAATACTTCTGAGCTTAAAGAGTTAATTCTACGGGAAGCTCATGATAGTTCGTTTGCTATGCACCGGAGGCACGAAAATGTATCGAGATTTACGAGAATTATACTGTGTGGCCGAGGATGAAAAGAGACATAGTAGAATTTGTAAGTAAATGTCGACTTGCCAGCGGGTAAAGGCGAAACATCGAGTTCCTCTTTGGAATGCTTGACCTATTAATATTCTGAATGGAAATGGGATCGCATCACGATGGATTTTATTACTTGGATTACCGCTTGTCGCAAGCAAAAAGAATGCTATTTGGGTGATAGTTGATAGACTTACCAGTCAAGACATTTATAGCGATCGGGATCGATTGGTCGTTGCGTGAAGCTTGCAGACGTGTATATTCGAGAAATTGTTAGACTACATGGCATTCCGATATCAATAATTTCAGATCGAGATCCTCGGTTCACATCAAGATTTTGGAGACGATTACATGAGTCGTTGGATACTAGACTTAGCTTCAAGATCTGACTTTTCATCCCCAAAAGCGACGGACAAATCCGAGCGGGTAATTCAGTACTAGAAGATATGCTTGAGCTTGCATTATTGATTTTGAAGCGAGTTGGGAACGATATTTGCCACTAGCTGAGTTTGTCTATAATAATAGTTTCCAATCTAGTATTCGGATGGCTCCGTATGAAGCATTATATGGTCGGAAATGTAGATCACCGGTATGTTGGGCGGAGTTGAATGAAAGGAAAGTAATTGGGCGGAATTGATTCAAGAAACGGAGAGAAATAGATTAAAAGATCAAAGACAGATTGAAGGTCGCTTTCGACGCAGACAAAAGTCTTATGTTGATTTGAAACGTCGAGACATTGAATATTCATCGGAGACAAGGTATTTCTTAAAGTCTCTCCATGGAAGAAAGTATTGAGATTTAGTCGGAAAGGTAAATTAAGTCCACGTTTTATTGGGCCGTATGAAATAGTGGAAAGAATTGGACCAGATTGCATATCGATTGGCTTTACCTTCTCGAATTACAAAGGATTCATGATGTTTTTCATGTTTGATGCTACGGAAATATAGATCGAGATCCTTCTCATATAATTTCTACAGAAAGATATTGAAGTTCGACACGATCTATCATATGAAGAAGAGCCAGTTCAAATTTTATACGAGAAGTGAAAGAATTAAGAAATAAAAAGGTTCCTTTAGTGAAAGTCTTATGGAGAAATCATAATGTTGAAGAAGCGACTTGGGAACTAGAGGAAACTATGAGAGTACAATATCCTCATCTCTTCTCGGAGTAAATTTTGAGGACGAAATTTGTTAAGGGGAGAAATGTAATGACTCAAAATTCACTGTACCGGAAAAGTGAGTTATAGGGCCTCCGTCTTAGTGAAATAAGTTCGAAAATAATTATTAAAAATATTTATGAGCCTAGTAGTGTGTCTAATTAGGATTTAATTAGGTGAAATTAGCTTAATTTAGAATAATTAGCAAAAGAACTAAATTGAAAAAGGGTAAAAAAGTTTAATTCTAAAGTAATAGAAAATAAAAGGATCAAAATGGCAATTAAGCCATTTACATAAATTGAGGCGGCATATTGAAATAAAATCAAAGATTTTATTTAGGTTTTATATATATATTATAGTGATTATTATTATAGTTTTATATTAAATTATTATGATTACTTAATTGATAATATATTATAAATAAATTAAATAGAAGACAATTGTATGGTAATAAAATATACATGTGTAAGAATTGTATTGGTACATTTGTAATTTAAATACTAAATTACTTATAATTTAAGTAAAAAGATATTTGTTAATTAAATAATTAAATAATTAAATTATGAGATTTTTTGTTTAAGAAACAAATTAAATAATGACATTTGTAATAATATGAATATATACATTTGTATTGTAATTATGTATTTACTTAAATTTTAAGTTAAAGATATTTATTAATTAAATATTAATATTATAAGATTTTTATTTGTTAAATAAATAAAAGAAAGACAAATGGATGGTAATAATAGTGTACAAATGTACAAAGATACATGTATACAAATGTGTTAATTATATTGTTATTAAAATAATAATAATATATATTAGTTAAATGATAAAATAAATAAGTAAAATAAATGAAATAATAAAAGAATAAAAAGAAAGACAAAAGAAACAAAGAAGAAAGCAGAATGAAGCATTCAAACAGGGAAAGAAAAAGAAAGAAAGAAAAGGGAAAGGAAAAACTAGGGTTTTAAGGTTTGAAGCTTTAAAAGCCAACAAAGAATCTGAAGCATCAGCATCGAAAGGAAAGGAGAAAGTCATCGAGGACTAAAACGGGAGAATTACGGTGTGTATTATTATAATTCGAATTTTTAATTATTCTTGATTGCTGAAATTTTAATTGTTATGTATGGTAAATAAGACTTGAGGTAAGTATGTGAAATTGAAATTAGAAAAAGTAAAATAATTCCCTATTAACTCGTCGGACTAGATTCGATACAAATGGCATGCCATTGGATTTGTGATATGATGAAGAGATTGTAGTTCGGCCGAGAAGATGTTTCTGTTATTATATACTTCGGTTTATCCGAATAGGCATTTAATGCCTTATTGGTGTGTTGGGAGGATATATTATACCGGTGTGTTATGGAGGATTTACAATATTCCGGGTGTGTTTGGGTTGGATATTCTGGTGTGTTTGGGTGGAAATCCGTGTAATCCGTCATAGTCCGAGCTTTGTTAATAGGGTAAATAATTGAAATGAAATTTTGAAAATGAGATTATTTGTTTAGCACTATTGAAAAGTACGAGAAAGAATGTATGAACTAAATTATGAATTGAGTTAGTATGAGAAAAATAAATTATGAATTTAAGATTTATGAAGTAAAATAATTTTATATAAAAGTAGTTTAAATAATTATAAAATTATGGTTGATGTTTGTAATTTATTAATGTTAAATAGTCTTGGTTTATAGTAATACCACTGAGATATATCCATACTCAGTGTCGACGTTGTTTCCGTGCGCGAGGTTAGTAGAAGTCAAGTATCCCTACTCAAAGATCCGGATCAATCCCGACTCCAACACAAACTTGGTGATGTATATTTTTCTTTTGGGTAAAGGTGGCATGTACATAGGTGTTATTTAGTCACTTGAATATGTATATTACTTTGGGTAGTGAAGGATGAATGATAAAATTTAGATGGTTAAATGAAATGATAAGGAAAGTACATGATATTTTGATATATGAACATTAAGTTGTTAAATGAATGAAGTTTTTAATCAATTTGAATGATGCTATGATAGTTATTAAATTAAAATTTTATTAATAATATAAATATTATTATATGAATGTGAAATATTGGTGTTGGTTGTTTTGGTTTGAAACTTGCAGGGAGGTTTAGGTAAAAATAAGCGAAAATGTTTTACAAATTTTTATAAAAAAAAAAAAAAAAAAATTTGGAATACTCGAACAAGTCCTGTTCTACTTTTAATACATGTTTGAACTTCAAGAGTTCAAGATAGGGACTTAATTATTATATTATACTATGAAAGTTATATTAATTGTAAATTATTCGTAAGTTGTCTGATACGTCCGGTAATGCCTCATAACCTCGTTCCAGTAACGGTTTGGGGTTAGGGGGTGTTACATTTTATATTAACACACTACTACTTAACCATTAAACTAAGTTTCATACACATGCGCCATCCCTTTTTCATACTTTAACCATCTATAACTTTATCCAACCAAATACTTATACATGCCATATAAATCAAAAGATAATAACCCAAAAACTACCGAAGAACGTCTGGATAGTGTGATTCTTAGTGATGATCCGATCCTCCAACTCCACGTTAATCTACAAGACATGTCAATCACATTCAAGTAAGCTTGTGAAAGCTTAGTAAGTTCATAGGATTAGAACGTAAACTTACCAAATATGGTAAAGCATTCGTATATTATACAATTCACTAATTTCTCCTGTCATTCACAAACCAAGTCAATTTCACTTAATATTATTCACACTTAAACTTCATTCTTTTGGGCCCATTTATCACTTACCATCTCTTTTCAAATTAAGAAACTATACGGAATTGAGTACTTAATCTTCACTTTGCCATAGTAAAACTATAGACTTGCACGTGATCAAGTTTCACTTTTCGAAGCCATGGCCCAGCCATGGTCTTACATGAGTCATATATCATACCGATGCCATATCCCGGATATGGTCTTACACGGGAGCACTTATCACTTTTCTCCGATGCTATAGCCCAGCTATGGTCTTACACAGATCACTTGTATCACTTTAATTCAAAATCATAGCCCAGCTATGGTTTTATACGGGAATCACTTATCACTTATTTTCCGATGCCATAGCCCAGCTATGGTCTTATACGGGTATCGCTTATCACTTGTTGCCATGGTCCAACCATGGTCTTTTTTCTGTCAATTCATCGTTTGTCACTAGACAGAAGTACTCAATCTGATGTTTCATTCAATTTGATCTTTTTTTTTCAATTTCATATTTTTACATTGTTCATGGTTTTATCATAATCATATAGTATATCTCATTATAAAATTCATAAGAATAACAATGATCATTAAAATTTAGCCACATGAACTTACCTGGGCTAATTCGCAATAGTTGTAGAAGTTCGAGAAAATTATTTGACTATTTTCTTCTTTCCACGATTCACTTCAATTTCTTGATCTATAATTGCAAAATCATTCATTAATTAGCATTCATTTTAATTTTATTTTATCTTACAATTTATACCCTTTAATTCTTGAAATTATAATTTTACCCCAAATTTTACAATTTTCACAATTTGGTCCCTGACCAATTAACTCATCAATAGAACCTTTTCTTCTCAATTAACACTTTCCTTAGACATTTTAAGTTACTTCACAACCATTGAAATTTAGAATTTTTACATAAAACCCTAATTTTGAGCTCTTTTACAATTAGGTCCCTAAATATTCACTTTCTATATAAATTTTTCAATAAAAATCAACATATAAACAAATTAAAGCTTTAATTCCATGCTAAATCATCATAAACTTCCAGCACTTATTCATGGAAACTTTCAAAATCAACCATGAAATCAAAAACTAATGAATTAGATGATAGGACCTAGTTGTAAAAGCCCCAAAAATACAAAAAATTCAAGAAATAATCAAGATTTGAACTTACTTGCAGTAAAAATATGAAAAACCAGCTCTAAGATTTCTTCAATGGCTGTTTTTAGCTGAAGAGGATGAAGAAAATTGAAGAAATCTCTAGATTTCCAATTACAACCCATTTTTAACTATTCAAATTTTACTTCTATTCCAATTTTACCCTTTGTTCACACCTAATTTCAATATTTCCTGCACACATGCCGTCCAGCCCAAAAATAGGTGTTTAATTGCCTATTTAGTCCTCCTTTAATTATTACTAAAGCTATTAAATCACATTTTACAATTTTGCACATAATTCAATTTAGTTCTTTTTACCCAATTGGCTACTGAAACCTTAAAATTTCTTGACGAAACTTTAATACTAACTTACTAACACTCCATAAATATTTATAAAAATATTTATAGCTCGGTTTAATATTCCGAGGTCTCGATACCTCGTTTTCACTTCCAAATTATTTAGTATTTATAATAAAATACTATTCACTATTTCAATCATTTTCCTAACTTCACATCTAACTTATTTTCATTAAATTAATAATATTTTCTACTCATTTGTCTAATTTAGTGATCTCGAATTACTGTTCCGACACCACTGGAATTTGGGCCGTTACAGTATTGGTCGCAAAATATTATTGCTTTGTTGAAATAACCATGAAAATTATATTGGAATTATCATTCATTTACAAAATTTTATTGGGTTGAAATAATACGTCCAAGATATCTTAAATGGCACAAGGATGCAGGACAACAAAGAAATTCTTACTCTTATGAGCTCATCTCACGGCTACAAACTTTTTTAATTTATGTATGCTTTATCATTCATAGATTGAAGAGCATTGGAACGCATTATTCGATACTTGAAACAAATCTCCAGCTATGCTCTTTGATTCACTCATCATATGAATCCAAACTTTTATATATACTCAGACGTTGGTTGGGCAAGTGATCACATTGATTGCAATTCGACAATTGATTTTATTCTTTATTTTGTCCAAATCTAATAAGTTGGTCCTCAAAGAAACAATCTACCATTGGCCATTCCTTCGCTGAAGCTCAATATCAAGCAATTGCAACTGCTGCCTCCGAACTATTTGGGTTATGAGCATGTTAAAAGAGTTCCAACTTTCACTATCTCATGCTCCGAAATTTTTTTGTGACAATCAATGTGCGACATCTCTCAATTAACACTCAATTTTGCATAAAAAAAATGAAACATCTCAAGATAAATTTACATTCCATTTGTGATCATGTTCAAAAAAAAAAATTAGACGTCACTCATATTTTTGCGGCCGATCAAATTATTGGCACAATTACAAAAGCACTACCTAAAGCAACCCTCATACATAGTCTTAACAAGTTAGGTATTGTTTCTTAACCCCAAACTTGAGGGGGTGTATTGACTTATATTATTATATATATTATTATTTCTTTTTTTTGTATTCATTATATACAATACAAAAAAATAAAGTATGGATATTAATCCAATTCATCTCATTAATATTTGTAGTACAATCCTTTAGTTGATTTCGCTTCATTTTGTTCAATTTTAATTTCGGTTTATGAAATTTCAATAAAATTCAAATTAATAAGGAGTCTTTATGTCACGTTACCAAAGGCCTCGATTAAAAAAAAATGCCGTCTGGGGGCTTTATCGGGACTAACTAGTAAAAGGCCTAGAGCCGGAAGCGACCTTAGAAACCAATCGTGCCCCGGTAAAAAATCTCAATACCGTATTCGTTTAGAAGAAAAATAAAAATTGCATTTTCATTATGGCCTTATAGAACGACAATTACTTAAAAACGTTCGTATTGCCAAAAAAGCCAAAGGGTCAACAGGTCAAGTTTTACTACAATTACTTGAAATGCGATTGGATAACATCCTTTTTCGATTGGGTATGGCTTCGACTATACCTCAAGCCCATCAATTAGTTAACCATAGACATATTTTAGTTAATGGGCTTACAATAGATATATTAAGTTATCGCTACAAACCCCAAAATATTATTTCAGCGAGGGATGAACAAAAATCTAGAACTCTGATTTAAAATTATCTTGGTTCATCCACCAATGAGGAATTACCAAAACACTTGATCTTTCACACATTACAATATAAATGATTAGTCAATCAAATGATAGATAGGAAATGGGTTGGTTTGAAAATAAATGAATTGCTTGTTGTAGAATATTATTCTCGTTAGACTTAAACCTAACTAAAACAACAAAACAAGGGTTATATGTAACACTTCGATTTCTTTTTGAATTTAAAAATTTAAATTTATTTAAATTAGCTCTTTTCATCTAAAAGTTTTGTTGATAATTTGTGTATAAATAGATGCTCATTTCAATAATAAAATTCAGCTCATTTTCATCTTTTCATAAACTTCTTTACTTCATTACATTTTCTGGTTCAAGCCATTTCTTCCATTACCAATTTACCACGAAGTAGCTGCAATTCCCTGTCGCAGCCTGAATATCAAACAAAAATTGATGCTAAACTAGTTTTGCAAATTCCCTATATGTGAAAGGAAGAAAAGAAAAGGAGAAGGGAGAAACATGGGGAGATAAAGTTTAAAACAAGAGTTTATTGGGAAGAGGGAGAGAGGAAGAAAAGGAAATAGAAAAAATATTAAATTTAATTAAAAAATTTACACCACGTTAAGATTTCATTCATCCATATGTTTTCAGGGATTACACCCAAAGAGTATTTTAAGAGCCAACTAAGGATTGGATTTATTGGTAATTTTATAAATAGTTTTCTAATTCATCTATGATAAGTGTAAGTGATATCAAAATCAACCTTTGTTTGATTTCACATCTAATGTCCCAATAGGTGAGATGGATAAAATGAACCAATCATGATTTCAGGCCATACCTTTTGAGGACGAGTAGACAAAATCACAAAAAAATTGGCCATAAATGGACTATATGCATTCGAAACATCAGTTAATGATCACAAACAAAGGGTTATGGAAGAAAATCATGTTTATTAAACATTTCATAACGCTAAAAACTTCCCATCCTTTACGACACATCCCAAAGCGTTCCAACAAATCAAGAATAAGTTATCGAGAATCAATTCTTTCAACTACACAAATTTTGAATGCACGGTCCGGCGTCGGGATTTTGTTGTTCCTTCCATACCCTTCCGGTGACCCTCAGCTTTAGCTCCTTCCGGTCCCCGCCAGAGAAGAAAAGTGCCATGTTTCGCTGGATAATCAGACCATCATGGCTGTCCCTGACTTTCCGGTGACTATCACGGATGCTACGTGGGGTCCCTTCCCATGTAAGTTTTCGGCCATTTGCTCCAACCTCAAGGCTGTAGCTATAGTTCCTAGCCTCGGCCTCATCGCCCATGAAACGAAGAAATGCCATGTAGACCGGGGCCATGCCGAGCTGGAATGCTTCAAAGTGAAGGCAGAAATACTGACCAAAAGAATGGAAGACCTGATAAAGAGCAAATAAGCCAGCAGATTAAGGCTCATATTAAGAAGATTATTACGTCATTTATTCAGGTAGTTGCAATGTGCCCGACCATAATTGATCCCCTCCAAGTAACTCAACAAAAGATGGCAATTGGCATGAAAGAAACAAAGGGCACATCTTACTATATTGTTCTAAAACATAGTGTGGCCTATTTAAAAGATAGTAATAAAATCGTAGAACTTACTGTTAGCATCCAAGTAGCATTTTCGACTTCTCGGGGATTGGACTTCACATAACGATGGTTAAATGTGCATCCAGTGTGCATGTCCACTTTGTGATCATCTCTCAGATGGGCAACCAGGAAGGGAATATCCCCAACAACTGAACACTCTGATCCGGCATACGGGCAATTGTATGGTCTAAAATTGCAAGTTGCCTCATGTTTGAGTTTGCTGTAATAGGGAAAGATTTCAGGGCATCCCAAATTGTAGTATTTGCATGGCAATTCAAGGGACTCAGCCACCTTCTCCAATGCTAAACATCTAATATCACCCAGTTCTGATCTACATGTGGGGCACTGGTTGTGTACTCTTGCTTTACAGGTAGAACAAAGTGTATGTCCATTTTGGCACTGTAAAAAACTGTTGTGTTAAAGCGAGCAATTTATCCTCTATTATTTACAAATACCCTTGCAATTTAATAGTGTCATCTATCATTGCTATATATTCAATCAAAATTCAGATATCTCCAAATTCCATTACAACATTCTCCTGTATAAAAGCAAGCAAAAAGAGAAAATTTCAAATTATCCTAATCTTTCTAGTCTCTTATCTTAGCTAGAGGGCAAAAATTAACAAACAAACCTCCAAGTCTAAGAAATCTGAGAAAACATTCCTCTACCAATCTGTAACAGTTCTAATTAGAAAAGACTCTCAATATGAATAAGTAGCCATTCCCTCCTTCAGAATGGAAGTTGAAGTTGCAGTTTTTCTCATCTATTTCGATGAAGATTTCAGGGCAAAACAAGAACTACCCCAGAGGTTTTCCCAGGAAAATCTTATTTCTTTTTTTTCTCAGAATACTTGAATTGAGTGCATTAGGAATTGGACTATAACAATGTCAATACAGTATCCAATACAAAGAATCACCTCGGTTAAACCCAAACAAGAAAACCAGTTCTGAATCACAATCATCTATCTGCATATGTTGCATCACAAGTGTTTATAGGCATCAACACAAAAGTTCATTTCGATCTTATTTTTTTGACAACAAATTCATAAAAACATTATTGAAGAACTCTAATTTCTGACACAGCATTTCTAAAGCAAAGTGTAAGTAGAACCCAAAAGAAAAAAAAATCCAGCAATTCATTCCAAATTTCAAAATAAACCATAAAATAGACAATGGAGCTTAAAAATCCTAAACCTAGATCCAACCAAGAAACAATCTCAAATCAAAGCATAATGAAATCCCATTTAAATGCAAAGCAAATCTATTCAAGCCCATCAACCAAAATCAACAAAAATAGCAAAATTAATAACAATACACAAAATGCAAATTAAAATTAAAATTGGAAAGAAAAAGAGAGAGACCTGATGGATTGGTGGGTACATAGAATTGGTACAAACAGGGCATTCTAACAATTCATGAACGCTGGTAGCGGGAGTGATCCCTGTAGCACCCACAATATTGTTGACCATATTACTATTGTTGGCGTTGTTGGTGGCATTGTGAGGCTTTGAAGATGAGAATGGATGGTGACCATGATGAGGATTCGGATGATGCAGATTATGGTGATGGATCTCATCCTCATTCAATCCATCTATGGATGACACACATTCTATATTATCGTAATCCATTCATACACAGAGACAGAAACCACCTTCGCAATCTCAGATTCTAATTATTTGTTTGAATCAGATACAAAAATTCAAAGAAAATTTACAATATAAAGCCCCATCCCAAAACTTTATATAAAAAAGAAAAAGAAAAAGAAGCTCTCCCTTGTTCTCTTCTCCTCAAAATTCTTTTACTTTTCCTTCCTATTTTACCATTTTTAATAATATTTTTTTACCTTTTTGAAATGAGAATTAGAGGAAGAAGAAGAGAAAGGATTATGAGAGAGAGAAAAAAAATGGAGTCCCATGAATCCAACTGCCCTCTTTCCTCTCGTCTTAAGCAACTCTTTTCTTAGTTGGGTTTCCTTTTTATTGTTTTTTTTTTTTCTTTCTTCATTTATTGCTTTATTCATTGTTAAGTAATGATTTTATCTTCACCTGCCAGTATTACACGTCACACCATTACACTTTTTTAAGCAAATTACTACAACTTTTTTCTTATTTTATCCATTAACAGAACAAAAATTTTTAGTTCATAAAAAAAGTTATCTTAATAAAATGTTAAAATTTTCAAACTATTCTCATAATTCAATTCTTGATTTAATTGAGATTTAACACATTTCGAATCTATTTTATCTAACATTAACAATAATACTAATGTCAATTGAATTAAAATTTAATCCACAACAAAATCTTAATTTTTTTAAAAAAATAAATTTTCAAGTAAACGAAAAGTGATTAATAATTTTTATATAGAAATTTAAAGTTATTTTTACTATTTTAAATATAAAACATATATTTTACATCATAAAAAAATAAAATTAACTGAAAATTAAATTAAAAAATAACATTCAATTCGAATATCCACAACCTTTTACCTTATATATTATATTTATAAATTCGTTCAAACATTTGGATTCGAATTGATTATTACTTTTGTAATTTTTCTTACTCAACCCTACCTCTAACAATATAAAAGAATCTAGCACGCAAAACTATATAATTTTTTTTCTTACCATATCAACAATAAAAGTACAATAATTTTGTTTTGACCCTCCAATTTTATAAATAAAAAAAATTTATTTTAACTCTCATCTCTTATAGTCATTTAACTTGCATTATTTATTGAAATTGCTTCAAAATGAATAAAAAAGTTAAGGTTTGTTAACTTTACTAACATGACATGTACATGAGTTGTATGCCACGTTAGTAATTATTTAATTTTTTAAAAAATTTTAAAAATAATAAAAAATATTTTTTATATTTCTATATTTTTTAAATAATTTTTTATTTTTTTGAATTTAAAAAAATAAATAATTACTGACATGATATTCACATGGCAATTCAAGTGTATATCATGGCATCAAATTTAACAAAATTTAAAGGAAAAGAAAGACGAAAAATTAAATGAATAACTAAAATAATTTTCTTTTATAAAGTTGAAAGTCAAAATACATTATTATGACAAAAATAAATTATATTTATTTTATTTTTCAACAATTTTCTATTTAGTTTATTTCATTCAATTTCAATCGAGTCTGATTAGACATAATACACAATTTTCTATTCACTTTTGTTTTTGTTAAAAACGATGTTTAGGGGTACTAACTTTAATTATGGGTAGGGATGTTCAAACTCTGAATTAGTATTAACTGAATTTTTTAATCTTTTAACAATTAACCTAACTGAAATTTTTCTAAAAAAAATTAACTAAACTGAAATATTAATTCAATCAATTAACCTAATTAATCAAAATTTATATATATATATTTTTTATTAAAACAAGTATAAAACATATAAAAATAAATAAATTTATAATATTCATTTGACCGGATTAACCGAACTAGTAATAACCTAATACATATAATATATACTATTATTTATTAAATTCGATTAATTCAATTAATTATCCGATTTTGAACCGAATTAAAAATTTTAAAAAACTTTTAACTAACCTCCAACCAAACTAGATTGGTTAACCGATCGATTAACCCAATTAAATCGATTCGGTCGGCTAATTCAATTTCAAATATATAATTAGAAAAACTATTCTCAATTAACTTGATAAAGATATATCTCGAGTTATAATTTTACAATAAATTATATTGTTAAATCTAATAAGAACTAAAATTATATGGTTAAATCCAGCCATTACAGTTTTAACCAATAAAGATCATGAAAATGAATAAACCAAATTTTACACTAATGTGAATCACTCCTCTCTCACACACACACAAACACAAACATATGTAATATTTATCAAAGGGCTGGGATTTGGTTTGCCTGCTCCATGCTGCTATGCAGAATACAACTAAAGAACTGCATGTTTATCATAAAATGGTTTATGCATATTGTACAATCTATTTTAAAACAATGTGAGCTTATTATGTACAATCAAGTTACATCTACAATTTCATCAATATATGTATCACATACTGGCAACAACTGAACGAAGCTCTGCTTCCACCTCCGGCTCCCCGTCCGATCCGTCCACAGTTGTCTGCAATACAGTGTTTTAATTATTAGCTATTGACATTTCATGATTCCTGATATTTGCAAAATCATATAACTGATTGAGACTTAAGTCATACACACCTCCGAGTCCCTCAATTTTTGTTGTGAAAGGTAACGGTCTAATGCACCTTTACCATAAAGAATCTTAGCTCCTTGTCTATTGCCTTCAGATCCAATGGCTTCCTCATCAACTACTACAGCATCTATTACATCATCACCGGTCCTAACATCTGGTATCTGCAAGAAAAGATGTACCAAAATCCATGAAACTAAAGTAGCATGGTATAAGAAGCTAAGGTTTAGCCTTGTTGATTCATGCAAGGACCAATAAGAGGCGACATTTAGCAGATTTGATCTTAGCCAATTGCGTTTGTTTAACCGCAAAGCCAAAAGTCTCTGGAACTTTCTGTTGTATTTCGCAAGATCTCCATGTCAAGCTGAGGTAGAACAAGGTGCCAGAGCTTTGATTTGGATGGCAAAAAAGTTCAACAGGGGGTAGGTGCTAGAGATTGGGGATAGAAAGAGATCACAAAATAGTTATGGTCTCACCAGACCAGGGCCAATTGAAGGATGAACCAGAAATGGTGCTTCCACTAGGACTTACTATAGTGGTGCTCAATTCCATATAAGGCCAAAGCATGCCAAATAAGATAGTTCTATCCTACGCTACTCGGACTTGACTGTGAATGTCAGAAACAAATATGTCCAGTGCAGGTATGCTTTATTTTTTCTCATTTTTCTATATATTTGTAGGGTCAGATTACCATACCACGTTTGGATATGTGTCAGAAGTCTTAGATACGAGTACTTTTAAGAAAAATGGGAAGTTAAAGCCACATAGGTTCAAACTGTACAAGGCACATTTCTCTAGATGTAGGGTCCGTAGCGAGAGAAGCAAAGAAGTTCTATAAAGAAAGGCCCTCTTAGTTCTACTAAGACAAGGTTAAAATATAATTCTAGTCAGAAACTTGGTTCTAATAGACACCAAAGTCTCCTAATTTAATATGCGAGATTAGTTGGAGAGGCGCCAAATTTAAGCATCCAGAAATTTTGAATAGCATAGTCTATATCGAGCAGGAAACCAACTTTGGATATAATTTTGTTCACTTAAATCACAAAGCCCACCGGCATTGGCTTCCAACAAGAAACACCATCACCCTGGGGTCTTAATAGTTGGTTTAATAGCTGGTCAACATACCTCATACATGGCATCCATCAAGATATTCTCCAAGATGGCTCTTAAACCGCGAGCGCCTGTATTTTTATTTATTGCTTTTCTGGCAATTAATTTCAAAGCATTTTCAGTGATATGCAGTTTGACCTGCAAGAAAGACGATTAAAGTGAAATAAATTAGCTATACATAATTGCAGACAAGTTAAATGGATTGAATACCAAATGGAATTAACATTTCAAAGTAGGGACATATATAGAACTTACACCATTAATTTGGAACATCTTTTTGTATTGCTTGCCTAGTGCATTTTTTGGCTCCGTTAGGACCTAAAAAGGTATTGGTGTCAGTAAGAGCTGCATTGGAAGTTGAATAACTCGTAGAACTTGTGCAAGAAAGGAATATTTTAAAATAACAATAGTAGCAACTTCAAAAACTACAATTAAGTTGATAAATTGCATTCCAGTACAGTTTTTCCAATACACATCTAGAGATAAAGGATAAAGGTAAGACAAGTACGGTTTTCATTCGTGAAACTTAATGAAAGAATTTAAAATTATGATTTCAATTATGTTATCAATCACTTGCCCATTCTTCATCATCCCATTAGTAAACTGATACTAGAAAAAATAAATTGCACACTCATGAAAAAAGGTAAAGCATCCACCTGAACAAGTTGTTCTTCTGTTAGAGCCAACAAACTGACAAGAACAGGGAATCGTCCAACAAATTCTGGTATCAAACCATATGCAATTAGATCACTACTTTCAACCTGCCAAACATGCAGGGGATGTGAGTATCTAAAATGGTATTTCTAAGCTATCTATGGATAACAATCATCTTGAATGCTACAAAGAATTTACAGTCTCCATTAAAGATGACGCCACAACAGCATTTGTAACACCACCAGCTCTTATGTTTGCACGCACTGGGGCTCCAAAACCGATAGAAGAATCTTGGCGTCTGAAATGAGGTCAAGAAACTTTCAATTGACATCAAGTAAAATAAAAAATAAAAAAGCTAGCTTTATGTTAAAAGTATCGGACAAAAATTTTAATTTCTATATCTGTATAACCTTTCAGAGATCGTTTTCTCTATGTCAATAAAGGCACCCCCACATATGAAGAGTATATTTTTGGTGTCAATCTGTGAAAAAAGTGGAAAAAGAATTCAACATTAACAAAATGGTTAAGAGATGGAAATTCCATTAAAAGCATGACCTATCAAAATCAGTATAATCTTTTTCCATTGTGAAGTCCAGGTCTAATCTTTAGAAAAGAAAAAAATAACACGAATATCTTCTCGATGTGCTTCACATAGTGGATTATGTAAATAAGTAAACACCCATGAGACACTGTTACGACTCGTGTGCATACCTGAATATTTTCACCTCTGGGATGCTTTCTAGCTCCCTTCTCAGGAACATTAACAATCTGGATCATCAAGAAAGATCCAAGGATAAGGATAGTGAACCACTTATCATAAAAAAATGAACCTGATTAAATACTAATTGTAACTAGTGCTTAGTTAGCTTATGAGTTGACAAGAACTGGCAATTTCATCTGATCCAGAGTTGATTCATAACCAGAGACAATCCTAAAATCCAGTGCCACAAGCCATAAATCTTCTTGTGATCAATGATATAATACACCCACAATAAGTGAACCATGCACTTACTGTTCCTTCCAGCATCTTCAATAATGCCTGCTGAACACCCTCCCCTGAGACATCCCTGCTAATGTTAAGGCTCTCGGCCTGCATAGCAATAAGTAAGAGATGAAGAAAGAGAAGTTAAAGAAAAAAAATAAAAATTAAAGAACTGAATTTTGCAATGGTGAAGGAAAGGTTAAGGAACCTTTTTGGTAATCTTATCAACTTCGTCAATGTAAACAATGCCCTGCTGTGCAGCTGCAACATTATAGTCAGCGACCTGAAAATGTGTATAAATGAAAATTCATAAAGGAGTTATTAATCAATAACATGCAAAAGTGTACAAGCCCAACAAATGTCTCATGGATAAAAGAAGTTGCATTTGTATTATGCTGGCTTCACAGCAATTGAGTTCCATATGCTACTCCAAAACATTTCGCTTTAAAGAAATGCTTATTTAAAGTTCCTAATGCAAATACTATATTCTTCCATTAAATAAAGCTGACTTCACTGAAGATAGAAAATGCATGCCATTAAAGGGTATCATGGAATGAATAATAGTTGCACTTCAAAGCTTTTTTTAAAATTCATAAAGAGTACATAAGACTCTCGAATTTACCACAAGGAGCTTGTATAATATAGATTCAACATCTTCACCTACATATCCTGCCTGCACATAGCATATGAAAGACAGAACTTAGATTCATGTAACATGGATGTAAATACCAAAATTCCAAATGATGTGGCATAATCAATGACAAATTATAATTTTAAAACACATGAAGAATAATAGAAGTGAATTAAATAACATCATATATTCACTGTTAATTTCATCAAACAAAACATGCCAAAGTATTTCAATTTTTATTATGAGTCCATCTGATGCATGGCCGAGAGATGCAACCCCAAAGGAAACTGACAGACAGGACATCAAACTCAGGTATTAAACAGTACACTGAAAAGATCCATTCACTGGGGGTGGGGGAGACGGTAAAATTGAAGGGAAACTCTAGTTTACTTTCAACGTTTATATGTTCAATTGGAAAAATTGATCATCTTTGTAAACTAAGTTTTATCTAAATGATGCTCATCTACACTGTGAAGATTAAAAAAAATCCTAGAAGCACACCAGAAAAATAGAAAACAGAACAAAACTCCATGACCCATGAAGGTTCTTTACAAGCAAGGAAACATGACTATTTCATTGATTGCACAGCTAGTTAAATGAGACAAAAACATCAGAAGATGAAATAAATTCATTTAAGCAGGAAAGTAACAAGGACAATTAATCACAACAATCAAGAGTCAGCATCTTGCCTGAGTCAAGGAAGTTGCATCTGCGATAACAAAAGGAACATTCACAAAGCGAGCCAAGGTTTTGGCAAGTAATGTTTTCCCTGTCCTTGAAACAAGGTCAAAAGGGAACATGTGAGACTAGCAACAGCAAAAACAGATGATTTTAGTAAAATGAATATTGAAATAACCTAAGATAATCTAGAATTGGCTATAAAACAAGAAAAGATAAGAAGGACATGATTGATGTTTGATGGAATTAATTGCTGTTTTGCTTCTATGTTCTTGGAGCCATGAGCGATGCTTAAGTGCTAAGGGCAGGGTGTGGGGATTCACCTTTGACCATGGAGATTATGATTTCTTTAACATAACTGAAGGGTAGGTGATGATTTAAAGTAGCGTTGATTTGTTGAATAGGCTAATAGGTTGGTGGTTTTTAAGTTTAATTATCTCAAAAATTTTTTTAGGGGGATTTCATTGCAGTGAGATGAAAATAGGAGATCTGTTTTGTAAGAGGTGCATTGTGTATGCTTTTGAGTTTCGTTATGAAATAAAAAAATCTTTTTTAGCTGAGCAAAAAAGAAAATACAAGGGTGGTAAAAAGAATGAGCAAAAGCAGAGGTCAAAGAATCCTCACCCCCCAGTTTAAATGTTAAAACAAAGAGAAAGAGATTGTGATAAGGTAAGAAAACTGCAACTCCATCAAAGAGAACCTCTCTTCAAAAGAACCTAGGATAAACAACTATCGACAAAGTGGAAACAGAGAAGTAAAAAACTCCATTTTCACACCAAGTATTTTGAAAAATTACCTGACCCTGTTGGCCCCATTAAAAGAATGTTACTTTTCTCCAGTTCCACTATATCATCATCTAATACATCTGCTATATTGCTACCTGAATCTCCTGCAGGCCTAGCTTACCAAGGAAACATGTTAATAACTGATTCCCTTTAAGAAACACAACAGGATTTGCAAATACAGAGACATCCAAAAATGCGCACATGAGAAGAAAATGCAGCAACCATCTTTTTCAATGCTGCAACTCAGCTATCTTTGATAATGCTAAACGTTCACGTCTACTGCTTTGAAAATTTCCTTCTCTTTTCCTAATTATGTCAAAGTTTCTAAACATTTCATTATGTAATATGAATCATAATTCTTCTAGACATATCCAAACCTCCATGTCTAACAACTACCTACCTCAGCCATATATCATTACAAATTTAAGTGATGAAAAGAAACAGATTCAAACAAGGACTGCATATCACGGAAGTAATAAACTAACCGTTTCTGCATCGACTCATGGTAGATTCGCATATAGTGGTTGTAAACTGCCACAGATAGAACCTGAATTCATGGAATAACATTAGACCAAGAGAAAAAATGTACAAGGATGTTTACATCCTAATTAGCTTCAAGAACAATTTTATTATTCAGTTTTTAACACCTCATAAAAGATAAAAGCCATACCCCAGAAGTGGCAGAGTGTACCATCAAACGTTCGACAAATGCATAACATAATTCAGCTTCTAAATGTCAACACAAATTAAGACAATGATATGCATACGACTTCAAACCAGTCAGCAGCTATTAAAGAACAAATCAAATCATTGTAGTTTCTAATTTCTAAGTGCTTTTATTGCTTTCAATAGCCCAAACCAATGTCCTTTCTGTCAAGTGGAGTATTTATGATAGTAAGAACAACAACAATGATAAATCACCTTTTTTGCCCTCTCCTGCCCAATCACAAACTTATCCAATCCTTTACAAATCTCCTTGGGAGTCGGAAAATTATGCCCCAAACTAGATCCTCCCCAACAATCATCCTTTGAACCCGCGCCAAAATCACCTCCAGAGCCCGGACTAGGTCCTCCTCCTCCTCCTCCTCCACCGCCGCCACGGCCCAAATTCACCCCACTAACCCGAATAGCAACCCCATCCCCAGGTGGCTGCCAAACCTCCGGTGGGTCCCCATAAGAACTCAAAACCGTACAATTGTTATAACTCAATTTATCTCTCAATTCTTTGTCGAAATCCTTACTAGTACCGCGGAAATTCCTCCTAATATCCAATAACTGGGAGCCCTTGTCGACGAGTTCCCCGCTCAGCGAGACGGGCTTGAAAGAAGTGAAGAAATAAGGAGTGTTGACCGAGTGGTTGTCCCATTTGGTACGGTTGGTGGTACAGTGAGAGGAACTAGCCACGCGACCATAGTGCATGAAATTAGATAGGAAGTGCCTGAACTGTGAGACCGTTAAAGAGGCTTTTTCGACGGGAGGTTTGGATCTGAGTGCGGCAGCAGCAGCCATCGGAAAGGAAAAAAGATAAAAGGTAAACAATTCAACACAATTTTGAGGGTAAACAAGATGGTAGATTTTAAGCGTTCATAAACAAGGGTTCTTCGAGATGAAATTTTTCTAAAAGCTGTTTGAAAAGTTGAGGGTCGAATTGAATTGGGTTTTTTATTGGTACATGCGATTATCATGTCTATGAAAGATAAATCATTGTTAGACGGAGATAGAATCGTGAGGAGAGCCGACTAAAGTCGAAGAACGGAAATATTTCAATCAAAGGATAAATAAAAGTTGAGAAAATGATGAAAATAAAAAATTCATATCTGTCTATATGTCGGGATAAAATCGGTAATATCTAGATGCAAATATTGAGCATAGAAATTCCTTTGCACAACTAATGAAGGCTTCATCGCTGTTTTACCTCTAAGTAAAATTTCTTTGACTTTTTTATTTTGATTTTTATTCCTTCTATTTTCATTCTATCATCATTAAGTCTAATAGATTTTGAATGAATGCGTTTTGAAAGAATAATTTTTTCTTTAAAAAAGTAGATGAAAGACAAAGATGGATTTTTTTTCTTTTTAAGTAGTCAGTAGTATCATTATGATGATTATTTAATCCCTACTCGTTCTATTATATGTTCTTATATGTATAAACTATCAAAAAGGTAAAAATATAATAATAATATAGAAAAAAATTATATATTTTATGTTTAAATATGTAGTTGACTTAAAAAAATTAAAAATATTAAAGATAAGTAGTCAAATTTAAATTGAAATGGAACAGTATAAGTAGGGATAGATGTATCATACATCCATGGAGATGATAATGATTCATTATTAATATTATACATCCATAGATGAGTGGAATGATTAGTGAAGCAGGACGGATAATAGAGCAAAGCATGCCAATTTTGGAGTAGTAATGAATTTAGTAATATTGCTCTCGTCCCTTTCCATCACCATACCTACATTAATCTCTATTTCCATTAAAATGAATCCCACATAATTGTTGAACCTAATCAAATGTGAATACATAGACCACTAATCCAAATTACTAAATAATTACGTAGGGATATTTATTAATAAAAAATGTTTAAGAGGTTAAAGTGATATATAGAAAATTAAAGGTCTCATTGTATGGGTGTTTACTTTTAGTGTGGTGTGTTTAGTTTTTTTTTTTGTCTCACACTACCATATTTAATTTTATCGTCACAGTTATTCTTACACTAACCGCAGATAAATGCATCGCTCATCCAAAAGCACCCTAACTGAATAAATTAATAAAAATAGTAAAATGACTATGGTGAAAAGTTGATTATAATACGAAAGGCCACACAAATATTAAACTGAATGAAATATACTTGCAATGAAAAAAATATAGAGAAGTATTTAAATTTGAATAATTTAATATTTAATTAGATAATTTTATGAATTTTATTATTTTAACATCTTCTTTTTATTTTTAATTAATATTTTGAGATATAGTGATAATAGATGAATTTGATGTAATTAAAATTTTATATATTTTTATTGAAGAATAACATTTATATATTTTATAATATTATTAATTAATTAAAATGTTAACTCAACTTATTTGTATTATTATTTAAAGTTTTGATTGAGTAGTGTCGCTTACAATGGGGTCCTAATTCAGTTATGAGTTTACTTAAAATCCTTTTGTTTCCTTTTATAGAAAAAAAAATCTTATTTTTACAAACAAGTAAATATTATTTTGAGGGGTATTTTTGTTTTTCCATACAATTTAAAAAAATATTTGCATGTAATGAGATTTGAACTCAAAACTTCAATTTTTTCTTTTCATCTACTTCACCATTTTAATTAAAGTTACATTCAATTTTCATAACAAAATTTTATAGATTTGTTACATAATTTATTTTCACTATATCATAAATGTATCATAATCTAGTTGATTTGTTAAAACATTGATGATGCTGAATTTGTTTTAAAGTGAAACATATAAATGGTAATAGAAGGGAAGAGTAGCAAATGCTATGAATTGGAATAGTAGCAAATGCTACCAAATTCATAGTTGCTCCATAGTAGAGATGTCCATGAGTCTAGTCGGATCCTTACAAAATTTTAAGCTCATTTAATACTTGGACCTAAATTTCTGTCTAAGCCCGACCCAAATAAAAAATGCTAAAACTCAAGTCCAATTCGACTTACTCATATTAAATTTTTTATATAAAAAAACAATAATACATAATACATCAAAAATATTAAAATAAATGTTTTCCAATAAATTAAAAAAATACTTAAATAACACTAAGATAGGTGCAACTTAACAAACAAATACCTCTAAAATAGTAGCAAAGTTAACAATAAAACAAGACTTGTACAATATCCAAATAATAATAACAAAATGTAGCAACATATAGTGAAGTGGCAGCAAAACTACAGAATTTTTTGGCAAATTCGGGTCGGACTAGGCCCGGGTCAAAAAAAAAAAAAACTTACTTGAGGCCCAACTCATTTTCTAAATGAGTCTTAGTTTTTGTCCAAGCCCATTTTTTGGGTTTATATTTTTGCCCAAACTCTCCCACTTTTTGGGTAGCCTTCGGGCCGGGCTATGGACAGGTCTACTCCATAGTTGGCACGTTTTTGTCTCACCAACCATCCCACTCCATGATAAACATGTAATGTTCAAAACCACTACAGGTGAAACCAAAAATTCTATTTAGGGGCCGATATAAGATTATAAAATTTGAGAGACCAAAGCTAAAGAATTTGTATTAAAAAAAACTTAAATTGAATTATTATTTTTTCAAAAGAGTTAAAATTATAAAAATTTCATTTAATCAAAAGTAAAAAGAGACCAATATTAAATATTTTAATTTTGAGGAGGGCCTAAAAAGGAATTTGCCCATTTGGCCAAGGCCTTCTTGCCCTTAGTTATGCCCCTGGAACCACAACCACCCTGTATATACTGAATCCGTTCATCTTGCTTCGCTTCACTCGCCTTAAAATTTAAACATAATTTTTCAAAATAATTTATTTAAACATAAAATATTTTTATCTTTTTTGCAATGATTTTATATAAGACATTTTTACAAATTTAATTATAATTTCATATAGTGGATAAAACAGAGTGAAATAAAAAATTGTTATAATTGTTATTTTATTTGATTCGATTCAAAAATAAATCATGTCAATTTAACCCAAAATTACTTAAAAAAACATTTTATTGTGAAATCGATCCATTAAATTATTTAAATTTTATTATTTTTAATAAATATTAAATTTTTAAATGTATAATAAAAAACTAAAATATTTGCAACAATAATACATGTGAAATTAAAAATATATCTTAATTAAAGTTGGTATTCTTAAAATCCTTTAACCAATTTTTTTTCTCAAGCATAACTAAGTATAACTTGTCTTAATGAAAATATTGAAAGTTGAGAGTTGAGGCTTCAAAAATTTTGAAAGTAGGTTCTATTTAAATTTATTTTGGTCGAAATTACACTATATTTGAATTATATTTAAATTTATTTTAGTACAGGTTTAAATATATTCCGGTTATTAATATGTTTTCTTTCTTTTGTAACATTTGATTTTGGTTAGAATTATTTATATGTTTCTTATTTATATTTGTAATTGTGGTTGTATTTGTACTTACACATATAAAAAAATATTATGGCTTAATGGTAAAATTGGTCACTAATGTTTACATATTTTGTCAAAATATCCCTAATTGTATTTTTGAGTCTTTTTTAGCAATTAACCTTTATTGTTTTTTCAATCTGCCTTTCTTAACAGATTTAATGAATAAATTCAATGTTTCAATTTTTCTTTTCTTTTAAAACGTTTCAATTTTTCATACGTTTGTTTACTGAGTTATTTTTTTTAGATAATTACGTTTATTTTCTTTAAATTAAGAGTTGCTTTTTAATTTAATGTATTATTTATTTTATTAATTTTTTACATGTAATTATCTTATCGGATTATCTTAAAAATAAATTGCATCAAAATATTCCACATATGAAATTTTACATTATTCCTGTTAACTTTTTTAACGAACTTTTCATTAAATCTATTAAAAAAGCAGAAGCCTCAAAAATACAGTTAGAGCCATTTTGACAAAATATGTAAGCGTTAATGACCAAATTTATCATTAAGCCAAACATTATTTACAAAAATATTATATGTTTTTAAATTTCAAAACTTACATAATTATAATTTTTAATTTTTAACGTCACGTGTATTACACATTATTTTTTTAATTTATTAAATTATATATATTTAAAATATATTAACATTTGAAATAATAATAATAACTTCCAATCATAGTTAAACTCTGAATGAAATAATAATCAAATTTAAACTTCTCTTTTTGCAAATTTTTAACTATTCATGGAATGAAAATCCCTATATTCGATCTGCATGCATAATATTGTTTTTTTTTTTTTTTTTTTTTGGCTTTGTATATAATATATGTTAGGATTTTTTTTTTCATGTCATCACTTTAACAATTCCTAACACATCGAGTTTTGATGAAAAGAAGGGGTTAGATAACAAGGGCTGGGTAGGACAATAGAAGCCGAGCTGCTCTGAGAAGCCAGAACGCACCCCAATCGATGAAGAAGTAGCTTGCAATCAGGTCTATCCCTCCTCGTAGACGAAGGAGAAAAAATGCAAATCGATATGTGTCATGCTGAAATTATTGTAAATCAAAATTAAAATTATTATAGTGAAAGTAACAACATTATATTTATATCATAATTATTTTTTAGTAAATATTGAAAATTTATATGATCATTCTTTATAAAGAAATCTAGAGAAACTCCTTACTCACGTCGGTCCAATGCTTATTAGCCTTTGCAATCTTTGGATCACCTAAGTGCCCCGCTTGTGTTACAAACTTGAGCTATCAAGTTCGGCAATTAAATCCTTCATTATCATTTTATTAAACAGCACAGTTGCGCAGGCATCACCCCTTGAAATAAAAATAAATTCATTTAAACTCTTTATAATTTATAAAATTTTAAATTAATAATAATAAAATTATATTTTAACCTTAAAAATAATAAAAATTTAATTAAAATTTTTGAAAATTATAAAAATATAAACTATTAAAATAATAAAATTATATTTTTATTATCATAAAAATATATAATTTAATTTCTCAAAATTTTTTTCTACCGCCACTGAAACAGCATATCTTTGGTTTACGTTAACCATATGGGATACGAATATAGTCAAAAACAAAAAATCAAATTAAAACATATTCTTTATATATTTGATACACAAAATCAAATCAGACCGAAATTGGGTCCCGAAAAAGTTACAAAACCTGATAGTGTATGGCAGGGTTCACGTGACACACAGCATGAGCATTGGATCTTCTCAAGAAAGGAAAGACAATGAAACCAAAAAATGCTGTCTTAACTTAAATTGCCATAAAACGACCTTTCCAACTGTCATCTCTATAATTGCCACGTCAGGAATGTCGGATTTTTTATAGATGAGGTGGCCAAAACCAATAACTTAAGCAAAAGCTTCAGCCGTAATGGGACTCCCACAGCCAACAGGGCATCCCAAAATGTCGGCTCTGGCGCTTTTTCTGGATCTCACGTCACCCTCTTTAAAACCCAAGTACCAAAAAAGAAAGAAACCTACGAGTGTAATTTACCGATTTTGTTCTTGTTATTTCTCTCATCCTTTTTTGTCTTTATTATAAGACACAAGTAATGTCTATATTTTTCTCCTTTCTTCTTTCGGTTCATTCTGAATTTCCTTTCGTACTCTGCTAGATTATTTACTCTCTCAAAACTTTTTTTTTTTGCTGAACTCCCTGTTTGTCAATGGAGTCTCTGCAAGTAACTCGTCTAATGTCTTGCAAATTATCAGCCAACATATCGCATAAAGCTTGCAGTTTTAGACCGAGTAGGCAACTGGGTTTTAGTTCTTTGTCGAGAAGGAGCTTCCAAAACGGAAAGTTGACGGTTGCGAGATCGGATATAACTGAAAATGGAGGTGGGTTCGGCGGTTTAGACGATAGCTCTAACTCCAATTCCATTGAAGAAGAAGATGACGAAGAAGAAGAAGAAGAAGAAAAGAATGGTCTTATGCTAGGTTTAGACAGGGATGACTGTGGTTCTGTTATTGCCTTGCAATTGATTCCTCCTTCTGGTATTTTTTTTTTCTCGTTCTGAATTACTCTATTTTTTCCTTGCCATTTGATTAATAACGAAAATCAAATATGAGTCTATAAGTTTTTAAAGTGTTGTTAATTGTTCATAATATAATGACACCCTTAGATGATTATGAAAAATCAATGCTTCTGTTTTGGTCAAGATGATTTTGATTGGTAAAACACTTTAGTTTATTGGCTTTTCACTTTTTCCTCTTTTGTAAAGAGAAATTGGGTTATTTTATGTTGATAATTTGATATTCTCCCGTCCTTTTTTTTTTCTTCTGTTTTCGAAAATCTGGGCTCCATTCGTTCATTAATAATAAAAAACTAATCAAGATAATCCGATTTTTAGAACAAATTCGTTAGTCGTGGTGGAAAATTTAAAAATCAATCACATGCCATAACTCTAACTGGCGATGGAACATTTAAATGCTGCCGATCCGCTAAACTGATTGCCCTTTCATCAGGCAAAGCGATACTTATACCTTTGCCTGCATGGGTTGGTCAACTGGTCCGCCATCTATGAAACAGAAGTTGACCACTTTGTCAATACAATATTCTTCATTAATTTATGTCTCAAAACAGAGTTTAGTGAGACATTTGATTTTATTCTATGGTTATTTAACTATAACTATTCTCTGTTGATTTTTCACTGTCTTTTCTCTTATTTCATCAATTATCTATATCACTGTACAATGGACTCGAGATTTCTGCAGTGAAAGTTACCCAGTAAACGTAGGCTACTATCTCAACCTCGCCTTGTGAACTATGTTGCTGGAACTTGATTTCGCTAGGATATGTGTTTGATATTAATATATTTGATCATGGAAAAGTTTTTTTTTTAATGAATTTAAAGAGTATTTAGAAAATTATATTTCTATATTACATATTCAAATATATATAAAAAGTATATACTTCAATTATTGTAAAAGTAGGGATTGTCGTATGAAATCTTATGATTATTTGGAAAATCATTTTTTCAATTGTCATTGCTGGTTCTTTACATTTCATTTCTTTTTCTAGATAATAACAGACTTAAAATCTTCACCGGTATCTTTGTTCTTAATGATTAATGGGTTAACTCCAGCATATTAACTTGAATCATAGGTGAAGTCGCCATTAACTCTCATCAAGATGAGGCTGCCGATACTAAAGGTGAAGATGAGGGAATTGAAGAAGAAAAAGGAGGAGAAGCAGAAATCCAAAGCAGAGTAACCTATAACATCGTGTTTGTTACTGCTGAAGCCGCACCGTATTCAAAGACTGGTGGATTAGGAGATGTTTGCAGTTCTTTGCCGGGCGTGCTGGCAGGCCGTGGACATCGAGTCATGGTTGTCTCTCCTAGGTACCTCAACGGAACGTCTGCCGACAAAAATTTCACTGGTGCTTATGATGTTGATCGCCGCATTAAGGTACCTTGCTTCGGAGAGGAGCAAGAGGTTGCATTCTTCCATGAGTATAAGAAGGGTGTTGATTGGGTAAGAATTTCCTCATAGAGCATCCTCATTTGCCATCTCTATATAAGTTGATTAGATCCATGCATGTATTTCTCAAGTTAGTGGAGTGGGAGATAATTTTAATAATGTTTTAAGTGGTTTGCCTCCATTCAAGGTATTTGTGGACCATCCTTCATACCATAGACCTGGAAATCTATATGGTGATAGTCATGGTGCTTTTGGTGATAATCAGGTAAACTTGTATTCGTCCTGCTTGAGATTCGATGTTACTTTTTCAATACATTAAAATGACCACCTTTTTTGTCTCGTTTTTTGGCTTTACAGTTTCGGTTTACTTTACTTTGCCATGCAGCATGTGAAGCTCCCTTAGTGCTTCCATTGGGAGGGTATACCTATGGCGAGAAGTGTCTCTTCCTTGTCAATGATTGGCATGCCGGTCTAGTCCCTGTGTAAGTTGTTGCCTGCTTGCTTATCATTGCAATTGTTTTCTGTTTTGATCTCATTTGCCAAATATTTTTCCTATTATAGTTTTTTGAGATGTATCATCTTTGCAAATTTTGTGGACTGCTGATTTTACATGTTAAAATTTCAGGCTTTTGGCTTCCAAATACCGTCCTTTCGGAATTTATAAGGATGCTCGGAGCATCCTTGTAATTCATAACCTTGCACATCAGGTAAATGCTTTTTGCTTTGTTCTCGATTCTCTCATTTTCTGGCACACTGAGACCAATTTAGAAAAAACCTGCTTTTCAGATTTTTTAAGGCCATAAGACTAGTAAACCAAACTCTTATGAATCAAATTTCTGCAACTATGATTTTAAGCATATTGTTTTCCATGTGCTAGGGAGTGGAACCTGCAGCAAGCTTTAAGAACTTGGGACTGCCGTTGGAGTGGTATGGGGCATTGGAATGGGTGTTTCCTACATGGGCAAGGACGCATGCTCTCGACACAGGGGAAGCCGTCAATATTTTAAAGGGTGCAATCGTGACAGCAGATCGAATACTTACCGTTAGCAAGGTGATTTGTTTTGCACATGTTCTATTTTTTATGGTTTATTTACATCTTAAATGTTACACTTAAATATTACGTTGCTCAACACCTGTATATGACATATTCAGGCATAGATATTTGAAAAATGTGAACATCAGTAATCTTAAAAGATTGATTTAGTCTACTATATTTGTTAATTGTAGGGCTATGCATGGGAAATAACAACGGTTGAAGGCGGATATGGTTTAAACGAGCTATTAAGCAGTCGAAGGATTGTTCTTAATGGTAAGTGTCCTCTACTTTATAAATAAACTGTGTCCGTTATGTTATACTGGTACAAATCCAAAAGCTTTTAGGCCATGCACATACAATTGTTGTGAAGGTTAAGTTTTGTGCCCAAGTTTCCCCATGACACCCCATTTCCGATGGGTACGACGTTTAGTAAGACCTTTATCTAGGTCTTAGCTTTGTCTGTAAGCCCCATTTAAGGTAAAAAACAGACCATTTTAGAGAAAATGCATGCATCAATCATGGGTCATGCTTATTGTCCCAGATGAGATTAGATGTTTTATAACTGGATATTTTTTAAGCATACAATGATGATCAGGAATTGTGAACGGCATTGATGTTACGGAATGGGATCCGTCTTCAGATGAGCACATCAGTTTCCATTATTCCGCTGATGATCTGTCCGGCAAGGTTATTTCTCTCTTGCTTCTACTGTTAGTTAGTCATTCATAACCGAAAAAGTTGATGTTCTAATTCTTGTCCAAACCTGAATCGATTGTAAACCTCAGGCTCGATGCAAGACTGCTCTTCAACAGGAACTAGGCCTTCCAATTAGGCCTGAATGCCCCTTGGTAAGATTTTATTTCTTGTTGGGGGTAAACTTGGTAGTGAAGAAACTATTCTCCTTTCATTCATTGCTCACTAAGTTGGGCTTTACAGATTGGATTTATAGGGAGACTGGACTATCAGAAAGGCATTGACCTAATCCGTTGGGCGATTCCCGAGCTTATGGAAGACAATGTACAATTCGTAAGTGAGGTTTCCATTTACTTAATAACCTCGGTACTTTTGACTTAGAATTACTCTTAATCCGCTTATGGATGATAAAACTAGATTTATCTTTGTTGAGGACCATGACTTATCTAGACATTATTGGTTGATCCGAACTTCCTTCAGGTAATGCTTGGCTCTGGGGACCCTCTCTATGAAGACTGGATGAGAGCAGCAGAGAAAACTTACAGAGATAAATTTCGCGGTTGGGTCGGATTTAATGTTCCCATTTCTCATCGGATTACTGCAAGGTAATTAAACCATTTTTTTTTATTGTTGACACGTTACTAGAGAATTGAGATAACCATCAACACAGCATTTTTCAATTTTTCTGGAATGAGCAGCTGTGACATACTGTTGATGCCTTCAAGATTCGAACCTTGCGGATTAAATCAATTGTATGCAATGAGATATGGTACTGTACCAGTAGTTCATGCCACAGGAGGACTTAGAGTGAGTTAAAAACAATAACGTGTTCTAAGCCGTTCCATTTTTATCACATTGCGTTTCATGCATCAAAAATTTTTCTTTTTCAGGACACTGTAGAGAATTTCAATCCGTATGCTGGAGATGGTAGCGGGGAAGGCACAGGGTATGCAATACACTTACTCAGACTGATATTCTCAATAACTTGACTGTATGTATAGAAGGCTGTAAATTAACGCAAGACTAACTTTTTTGCCATCGGAAAATATCATTCGAAGATCAGCCTGTGTTCCAGATTTTGTGCACGCTTGTCATAGACGAAATCACAAAGGGATGAAACTGTTAAATTGTATATAGTATTGAAATGGTTGTGGCATGTGGTTGCAGGTGGACTTTTTCTCCCCTTACAAAAGAGAGTATGCTGGAGGTATGCTAATTTCATGCATATAGGATTAAATTTCAATTTCTTGTCTCCTTTTTTACTACCTTCGAGCTTGCCCTTGGAAATCGAAATACTGCAATTTTTACATGAGAAATAAGATTGATCTTACTGCACAGGCATTAAGAACAGCTATAATGACATACCGAGACCACAAGTCAACATGGGAAGCATTGATGAGAAGAGGTATGCAAAGAGACTTCACCTGGGAAACTGCTGCCATTCATTACGAGCAGGTTTTCGAATGGGCTTGTATCGATCCGCCATATATTACTTGATCGGGAAACAGAAGACTTAATCATAGAAATGGGGAAAAACCCCTTTAAAAGTTCCAAGACATTAGAAATACTCAAGCTCTTGCTGCTCATGATTGTGGTGAATGAATCAGTAGGAAGATATTTACATGGTTCAGTGCATTGGTTATTCTTTCTTCTGTTTAGATTATAGTTTAGCTCGCAAATGTACCTTTTTCTTTTCTTTTTAATTCTACAGAACTAATATCTTAATATTAGAAAAATCATTCCAAATAAGAGAAAAATTCAACTCTCTTGCTTCATTTTCTTTTCTCTTCGTCTAATCAAATAAACATAACTGTTTGTAGAAATTCATATATCGTAAGTTGATTAGTAATATTTATATTTATCCATTCTCTTCCAATCCTAAACGGAAATCATGCAATCCCAGCAATCACGGCACTGATTACACACTATCAAGGGCTTTGCATCGCATGTTCAAAGGAAATTAACTAACACCGCTATGAGCCACGATTTCAAACCCACAAAAAGTACCCTTCCACGTTCAAACGAAATTAAAAAATATATATTGTCATTCAAACATTACGCTATCAAGGGCTTTGCATTGCATTCCATTTTCATAGTATAATGCATGAAAATTAAACTCTCTTTTCTATTTTTTTTCCCTAAATTTGAGTCCCTAATTGCAATATTTGAATTTCATTTTATTACATGTGTATATCATGTATGACTTTTGTTTAGTTTTTTCCGAATTGATCTAGTTTTGTTCGATTATTCATTCGTTATGCTTTATAATGGAATCATAATATAACTAAATTAAATAAAATATTTAATTTCTAAACCGAGAACTTATTGAGCTGGAACAAGAAGGAATCATTACTAAAAATATAGAATAGGCTAAAATCTCAAGCATGGAATCCATTTAGAGGACTTTGATTGAAGAAGACAGCACAATACCAGCCACGCTTGCCTTCCAAGAGCATACAATGTGTAGCACAGCTTTGCCCTCTTCAGTCCACCAAAAATGGTGGTGGGGTTCGCGATGGCAGCCTTGCAACTAACACTTCACTTTAAAATGGGATACGGTTGGTTCCCGAAAAAGGGGATAGAGATAGTTGATATGTTCAATCAGGCTGAGCTCCGGAAAATTAGACCATCATTTACCCCGCAACAGGTGGGGGGAAATAGAGAAATGGGACCAGTGACGAATATCGATAAGATTCTTTTTGGAAAACTGAGGTAAGAAAGGTGGCGGAAAAAAAAAATTGATTCGCTTTTTAATGTTGATTTCATTGCAGTTTAGAAGTGATTTGAATATATCGGATTGGTTGACCATTCGTAAGTTTATAAAATCTAATTAAATTAAATCATTTTAACTCCGTTATGAGCTAATATGAAATTATTTGGTAACTAAAAGAATAAATAAGAAGGAAAGAAGAAGAAAAGATTTTAGAGAAAGAATTAGAACATACATAAAGTTTCCAAAGCATCATTGTATATACATAAACCAATTATTATACAACATACATAAAACATGAAATTTCCTGATCTAATGTCAAAAACAGGGACACACACATACCAAAAAAAAGGGTCAGTAAGTCATCTGTATCAGACAGGGATCTATTTGTAAATAAATGGACAAGTTTCCTAATGATCTGTTCAAAATTCTCCAAAATGAAATACAAAAGGTCACACATCAAAAGAGGGTTAAGTTTTTAAGTAAATACTGCACTGAATAGCAAATAATGCGAAACTGGGATTACAGATTCAGATCATCATGATAACATCGGTTGTGTGAGTTGGTCTTGGAATATAAGTACTAATACTATTGTGAGACGGTTATTTATGGACAAAATCAAGAGACTCAACGGACCGAAGCAGACAGTAACAGCAACAGCAACAGCAACAGATTTTAAGGTTATAAATGGGGAGTGGATCCACTTAAAAGTTCCAGCTGCACAACAAGTGGAAAGACAATAACAAGGTTGTCCAAATGAAGGCTAGGTTTTTTCATTTTTGGTTTTGGTTAGTTTCAGGTTATCCCTCTGCTTTAAATTTTAATCTGGTAATCTCGACTGGTTCACAGATTAAGGCACATTCTGTCCGATCCACTGCACACATTTAACAGCTAAAGCTGCTGCGATGCCGCCTATGTCTCGAGAAACATCCAGTTCCGATGAGGTTCTTATGCAGCAAAGCTGCTTGTTCTCTGAAAGTCTCAAGGTACAGTAGTTCTTGTATTTCTATATATTACTCGACATTTAGCTCTTCTTTATTGTAGGCTTCAGCATTTTGAAGGCTTAGCAGCTTTTCTAATGGCTTGTTACCAGCATTCAAGCTTTGGTTATAAGCAAATCTAGTTATGTTTGAAACTGTATGCAGGACATACTTTGCAGTTTGATGCTAAATATATGGGAAAAATTAGAAAAATCAAACATACTCGCATCGGGCTTAGACCCATATAGACATTTAAACCCGAGTCCGAATAACATAGGTTTTCTGTTACTGTGTTTCAGGGTTTGAAGAATCTGAGAACACAGCTATACTCAGCAGCTGAGTATTTTGAGGTATCTTACACTAATGATGATCAAAAGCAGACGTGAGTTAATTCATATTCCTCAAAGCTCATACGTTCAATCGTTGGTGTTGGAGTTTTTATTTTTGTTCATCATATTGTTGTTTAAGAACTAATTAGAACTCATATTTATTTGCAGGGTGGTAGAAACATTGAAAGATTATGCCATCAAAGCTCTTGTGAACACTGTAGATCATTTGGGTTCAATGACATACAAGGTTAATGATCTTTTGGACGAAAATCTCGAACAGGTTTCAGGAACAGAGCTCCGAGTATCTTGTATCGAACAGGTAAGGTAGGATTATTTTTCAGCACATAGTGAGATAACACATGGTAATTGGACTCGGGTTTGAGCTTCGGATACGGTATTATAGAGGCTACAGATATGCCGAGACTTCATCGATCGTGAAGGGCTTTCCCAACAGTCGCTGGTCATTAATATGCCGAAGTACCATAAACGGTACATCTTGCCAGGCAAATTACCTTTCTTTGTTACTCGTAACTCTTCATCTTTTTTCCAATTTAACCAATTATGAAGATAAGGGTATCTGTTCTTTTTTTTTCTTTCAACGTCTTTCAGCTGGGGAAACCATTAATGGTGCAAACAGAACAAAGTTGAAATTCGTAGGATGTGGCCTAGACGATGAAGATGACTGGCATCAGTTAAGGAATGGTAGTTGATCTCTCAATCCTTTTATATCAGTTCTTATATATCGAATTCTGACAAGATTCTAATGTAACTTCCTACTTGTACTGGTTCCTTCTAAGCTGTCCGCGCTACAATTCAAGAAACCCCGACATCTTCAGTCTCCAAAACCCCGATGTCGTTCCGGTAAAGGCTAACAAACATTACATTTGTAGTGCAATGCATTAGTAAACCGTAGCTACTTATCTGGTACTTATTCTAGTGATCATTGCAGGAAAGGGCATTCTCCATCACTTTCTCCGCAGCCTCTGCAGCAATACGCAATCTTTTCCTTTATGGACACCATGAGAGGTTGGGATACAATTTCTTTTTCTTCTTTTACTTCAATAGTTATGAACTCATTGATGATGTTAAAATGCATGACCAGAGAAGCAAACAGTATCACTGCGTCGATTTCCACTTTCACGGTCTGAATCCATCAGCAGGCCTACAACCCCAAATAAGAGCCAGCCGACTACTCCGAATTCAGCCAGTGTGATGCAGCGGGTGAGCATATAATAATTAACTAGTCTCTCAATGAAGCATTGCTCTTTTTTTTTTTTTTCTAACATGAATTTGATTTTTTTTTTTTTGTTAGTATCCATCAGAGCCTCGAAAATCAGCCTCGATGCGTCTTCAATCGGAGAAAGGTAGCCCCAAAGACATTGATCAGTATCCGAACAAAAGTAAGAGACTCCTCAAAGCATTGCTTAGTCGTCCGAAATCAAAGAAAGATGAGATGCTATATACTTATCTGAACGAATATTGAGAAAAAAATCTTCAAGGATGATGATGATAGAGGGCCTATAAAATAGCCAGTGACGGTGGCAAAGAAACAAAGAGAGGGAATCCAGTGAGGAAAGCCTCTACACTTGCACCCCTTCGTTCTTTATTTTGGTTCACAGAAGGCCAAAAAGTTCAGATATAAAAGAAGGAAAGTCTCTAGATTGAATCCTGGGTTCGGTTACCTTCTCTTCTATCCACAACCAATGTATATTTTTTCTGTAGTATTTCAAAGTTGGCCTGCAATGATGTGTGTGTATGCATATATCATTGTTAACCAGACATCGCATGCAACATTGATGGAAGCCTTTTTGAAGTTTATGAAGGGTTGAGTTAGTTTTTACTATTTAAAGTTCTACCTAACATGGTCATAGTTATTTCATCATGTCCTGTATTTTAGCCAATGTTGCAAATAACTATTTCACATCTGGGTTTAATTTTATAAGACTTGGTTTAGCTTCATTTTGGAAAAATCTTTTTCTTCGGGGTTTGGGGCTAAAGTATTAAATAAAATCCAGGTCAACGAGTTCGGAAATGAGCAAAAACAGCCACCTGTCTCAGCCCTTTAAGACAGCTTACAGGTTAAAGCAAGCATCAGTTGATAATTATTTCTGGTTTTAAATCGCTAACAGATATACCTGTATCTAATTATGTATTGAACATAAATATCAAACACACAAGATGAAATGAAGAGTCGTAAAAAGAGAAGAATTCGGCATAACTTAGTGATAGTTCCACATGTTTAAACCTGATCAACATACACAAAGAAAAAAACCTGGAAGATAACGGTGTGCTAGAAGCTAAGCTTACATCCTAATTTAAATTACATGTGTATCATTAAGAATACAAAAGATGAAGTACAGAATAACGAAAAAGAATGCATTAATGCCAGAATCCCGCAGCATTTATTGTAAAATTGCAATAATCAAAGATCACAATACCATTCCTGGCCCAAGTTCTTCAATGGTTTTCGAGGCAAGTGTGAGTACATCAACGAAAGCTGAAAATGATGCACGGAGAAACCTAGCTTCAACTGCTTCAAAGTGCCTGATTGTTTACAAAGTGTGGTTAGGAAATGGCATTGGAAAGAACAAAGCATCCAAACAGAGAAAGTAAAATATTAGCACCCTATGTTGCTCAGATTCTTCCAGGTACATATTGGGGCATGAGTATTAAGATATGGCCCTCCAAGAACTTACCAAATACATCGAAAAACTTGTATAAATTTGAACATGCCCATATAGTATGCAGATCAGTATATGATATTCACAAGTAACATAAATTACTACATTGGAGTGAGAACATTTCCCCCCTGAAGTTCCTTGTCCCCCACGTTTTGGATATCATTTGTTGGATTATGCGACAAAAGATTAGCGTTTCTCATCACTTCACACATCCTAAACTCTAATGCCTAAAACTCGAGCTTAAGGTACCAACAAAGGGTGAGAAAGTGGTGATGGTTGGGGCAGCGAGTTTTTTCAAACAGTATGTAAACATGGAATGGAACCACAAGCTAAACTACGTCCATGTCAAATCAATCAAAAAACAAAACACTATGTTTCTCCGATTCCAAGTGACGGTCCAATGTGTATGCTTAATCTTTTTAATATTTTCCCAGCACTGGTATAATCCGGTATCTATATCCGAATATGTGGCATGTAATATAGTAATATAGGATACAAGCCATGCAATTCCTATAAAAGATGAATTTGTAAGTAATAATCCAGAGAAAAACATTTTTGTTCAATTTAAAGAAGATAGTAAGTAATTTACACAGAAAGTTTCCCATCAGAGATCGTCATTTGCCTCTTCACTTTATCTGGTTGCAACTGCATTACAACATAAACCAGATTTAAAAACTGCACGAAACAATTACTATAATTCTCATCAACATCATTCCAAGTTAAAAGTACATTACCTCTTTATCAACACCCAATGCAGCATAGACTATTGAAGCATTCTCTTCAGACTCAAAATCTACCTCCAAATCACTGCATAAAGTAGAAGAGACATTACAATTGACTTCATAGTCCCAAAACAAAAAACCCAGAAAACAAAGGGCAAAGCAACTTGTTAACTTTAAGAAGTAACCAAAGGATACCCATAGAATTTTGAGAGCATAAAAGGGGAAAAAAAGAGAGAAAATTACCAGCTGAATTCCCACTGGTTCGGGGCATCTGACAAGTCAGCGACAGCAGCCATGTGATGTCTTCCAACTGGAACTGTGTTACAAGAAGTTAAGAATCAGCCGAAGAGGACGACATGAAATAGGGTTGAGGACTTAAATAGATACAAAGAAAAAAAAGGCTTAACTACAAAATTGGTCCCTGAACAATACTACTTTTCCTTTTAGGTAAGGAACATTTTCTTTTTGTCGAAAGTGGTATTTTAATTATCAACTACGTGAGGTTTTACCCAAAATGTGTATTTTAAGGTGAAATGAAACAAAATTGATAACTTATATATCCTTTTTAATATAAAAATTGACATGATAAATAAATGATGGGATTTAAACACAACACATCATTTTTACTCTTCAATATCTTATTTTACCATTTTAAAATGCATTTAATATTTATGTTAATTATTTATAAATTTGTTATTAATGAAAACGTAGATGTTGTAATATAAATTAAAAGAAATTAGAGTTTATTTTTTATATTGTTATATAAACATAAAAGTAAGATGATAAATTCATATATCAAAACAAGCGAAATACAAGTAATTATCAAAATTACTTAGATTTATTTAAAGATTCGGCTACAAGCAGCACAATATGATAAACTCGGTTTTATTTTATGTTGGACTTGAACAAAGTGAATTTTAATTTGAGCTAACTAAATTTATAATTCAAATATAATTATAAAAATATAAAAATATTAATGTAAAAATATTTATAATTTTTAGAGAATAATCTAAATAATAATAAAATGGGTTGTTAAACAAATGAAAACACAAAGCAATCAAATTCACCGCTGCTTCTCACTGCAACTTCGATGGCAGCTCCTATTTTTCTCCCCTCTCCCACTTTCACCACTTACAGGTGCATTCTTTATATCTATATGTTATGCATGCAATTTCCTTTTTCGAATTACTTTGGGTTTCCTTTATCTGGCTTCTCTAGCATCAACAACTGTCTCGTCAGCGCTCGCTTATTCAATTCTAATCTTTTCATTGTTTGGGCTAAAGAGAAGAACCCTTTTGGAATCAGTGTTCTTAGCTTTTAAAAAATGTTTCAGGACAATCCAAGCCTCTCTAAACTTGAATTCACGGTGTTGGCTTCGAACCCAGAAACCCAAGCTCCTGCTTTACATGGTACCTGCTACTCCAACTCCAACTGTTAGCAGCCGCCAATTCATGTTCAAACCTTATTCTGCAGTTAACTCATTAGAAACCCATGTCTCTACTCATCAAGATAAGGTCGCTTCTGGTGTTTCATCACAAAATGGCTTCCACAGGTGGGAACTTTATCTTAATTTACCTTTTCGGAATGTCGAATTCTTTGCTTATGTTGCTCCTTTTGATTGAGTTATTGTCAAAATTTAGACATATACTTGTATTCAACTCTCAAGTTCGAGTAACATAGGGCTTTGCCTTTAAATGATGTACTGTTGGATTGGACCCTTGGTTTCAAGTCTCACTAATTAAATGATCATTAGTTGTTTATTTGTATAATTTCTCTAGCATATCTCTAGCTAAAGAATCTACAAAAGTTTTAAGGAGCTGGATAACATTGGCAATATTTTGAAATTTTCTTTAGAAACATTATATCCTAGTATCTACTATTAGCAGGTCTAAAACATTGTTTGACAAAGCAAGTGACTCCTCTGATGGAACGAGTGACTTTGAGAGGCAGCTTCAAGAGCTATTTAATGAAGTCAAAACTTTAATTACGACGGGGAACGAGAAGGATGCTGCAGACCTACTTCAAGCAAATTATGAAGCTGTAAAAGAACAGATGAATGACGGTTCTAAAGGCATTGAAGAAGCTGCTATTCTCGATGTCATTGCTTTGGGTTACATGGCTGTCGGAGAATTTAAGTCTGTACGGTCTCTGCTCGATGCGGTAACTTTTTTATCCCTTGTAAGCTTAATTTTCAAGTTTTCAAGTGCTTCTTTGTTGTACAGACATGGTATTGCACTTGGCTACTATTAACTTACTGATGTGATTATAGATTGCCAAATCATACATTTTGCAAATGATAATAAGTTTTTGGTGTAGTTTCTTGTATCTTATCTCGGTTAATCCGGTTTTGAATTTCTTAAAATGACCAACTTATACAAACTGTTTGTGAACTATAATACATCCTAGAGGTTTTTCATGCTTCAAAAGAGAGAATTCACAATAATGGAAATAAGGGATTGAAAGTTTAGTCTTCTATTTGTTATATAGTCGAGGAGCTTCATTTCTTTCCCTCATTTAAAATTTGCAAGTTTAGTTCTTGAAGATGCTTCCTTTTTACTCTTTTTAAGTTTCTTGATTGCCTGCATGGCTAATAGGTTTTAAAGGTTAAGTTCCAATGGCACAAGCAATAGATAAAACATTAAAGAGCTCTGAATGTAATAACAATGACTCATTGATGTAAGAATCACTCATCAAGAGAGGATTAAAACCATTTCTTCTCTTTCCACTTTTCATGTTGTGCATTTTTTCTTGATGGCAGATTAGTGAAGTTATAGATGATCTAAATAATGATGAACCCCTTCTCGACTCAATACTTGTGCATATGGGAAGCATGTATTCAAATTTGGGGGAGTTTGGGAAATCCTTGCCTGTTAATGAAAGAGCTACCGATATTCTAGAGAACAGACACGGTACATGCCTAAATCGTTTTTGCCTTTTTTTTCCACTGTTGACATTGTTTGTGAGCTTCAATTGTTGATTATTATCTCAAAATGCACATCTTCTCCTAGGTAAAAATAGTGTTGTTCTTGTCACACCATTGTTGGGAATCGCAAAAGTCCTTAGTTCTACTGGAAAAGCTGCAAGAGCAGTTGATATTTATCATCGTGTAATTCGCATCTTGGAACTAAATAGAGGTGTCGAAACTGAGGATCTTGTTGTACCTCTGTTTGGTCTTGGAAGTCTTTTAATAAAGGAGGGCAAAGTTACAGGTGCAGAAAACTCTTTTATTAGGTTAGTGAGGATTCCATTCATATTGTTTCGGTTGTGGGTTTTCTGTTCATTTTTCACTTTTTATTTTTCCTTTTTCAGAATTCTAAATATATATACCAAGTTATATGGGCAGAACGATGGAAGAGTCGGACTTGCTATGTGTTCCCTAGCCCATGCAAAGTGTGCAAAAGGTAGCTTCTACAATAGCACTTTCCACAGGCCTATCCCATTTTCAATCATTAAATGTTCTCCAGTATTTTGAAAGCTTAATTGCAAGTATGGTTCGTTGTGCCACATTTCTTTACAGGGAATGCAAATGAAGCCATTGATTTATACAAGAAGGCTCTCCAGATTATAAAAGATTCGAGTTATATGCCGTTAGATGATAGCATGATGGAGAATATGCGAATAGATTTGGCAGAACTACTTCATGTTGTGGGAAGGTACGTTTGATGTGTGATTAAGACTAAAAATCTGCATGCTTTAGTAGATCTCAATGCATGGTTTTCTCAAGCCTTAATGATAAATCCACTACCAATATCTCTGAATATTTCTCGGATGGGAGCACTGTTCATATTGGATAGCTTGTAAAAAGATCAAGTTGATATTCTTGTCCGGCACAAATATTGGAACATGGACAAAATACATGAAAAAACTAAGAAAAAAGTGAACATATATAACCATATCCGGTACTCATATTCGAATCGTAGTAACATTGGCTTGATCTTCGTATAATACAGCTTTGGTAAAAGCATAGTCTTAACTTCTGTTGTAATTTGTCTGCTGGCAGAGGAAGAGAAGGTCGCGAGCTGCTGGAGGAATGTTTATTGATCACTGAGAAACGTAAAGGAAAAGATGATCCCAGCTTAGTTACACACTACCTAAATCTTGCAGCATCGTATTCACAGTCAAAAGATTTTGTAACGGCCGAACGCTTGTTGAGAACTAGTTTAGAAATCATGAAAAGGGCTGACGGGCCTGAAAATCCTTCCATCACTTTCCCAATGTTGCATCTTGCTGTGACCCTTTACCATTTAAAGCAGGATGAAGAAGCTGAAAAAATAGCACTTGAGGTTTTACACATCCGCAAGAAGGCATTCGGAAAAGACTCCCTCCCTGTTGGTAAATATTACTAATCTCATTTATTTCTGAAAGTTATTTTTTCAGATAGGCATTGTTTGTTTGGAGTTTGGTTATCCTGAGTAAGGTTTCATCTGAGCCAGTTTGGCAATTTAGCATTATCTTGATGATTAGTATCACATATAGAACCAAGTTGTGGCCCAGTGTGAATCATGATTGTGCTCTTATAAACTTCTAATGTCTGTCGATGTTATGGCAGGGGAGGCTTTGGATTGTTTGGTGTCAATTCAGAGCCGATTAGGGGAAGGTGAGGCTGAGTTACTAGAGCAGCTCGAGAGAGTTTTGAAAATTCAAGAGAGAGAGTTTGGCAGTGAGAGCGAGGAAGTTATGGTAACCCTAAATAAGGTTGTATTCTACTTGGATAAATTAGGGAAGAAGGACGAGAAATTTGCACTACAAAAAAGGCTGTCCAGAGTTCAGATGAAATACAAACAAAGTGTTTGCTATTAATACAACATATAGAGCATCATTTTCCAAAGTAAACGGCATACTCTTGCTCGAGTGTTTGTTTTTACAGAGGCTTCTCTCGGATTTTCAGCTAACCTGAGTTGCTTTGTGGTAAAGGGAAGTCTTCAGATCGAAGATTAGTGCTGCAGTTGTGGATAGGAGGTGGAAAACATTATGTTTACGTTCTAATTGTTCTTGAAGTAAAGAATATGGAGTTTAGTGCTACAAGCCTACAACCTATGCTATTTGCACTAGGGGTTTTGTATCAGAGACGGTTGTGTCCAACATAGGTATGACCATTTTTTGTTTTTGACGTTTTTATGCATTTTGAAGGGTATTTAGAGTGTCGTAATATGTCCAAAATTGTGTATTCCACGGATATGTTGAAAGTAAAATGAAGCGTTAGGTTACTGGCTCTACAACCCAGGATGATGTTCATAGAGATAGTATGAAAGAGGTTAAGAGTCTGTTTTAAGATCAATGGGATTAATGTTGAGATACTGGATTTAACATTTTTTATCTACAAGTTCTGTAATTATGACATTGTCCTTCAATCTGAACATTAGTCTTAAATTGTTGTTAGTTAATGTTTTATCAATATACAACGGAACTTGAGCTCAACATAGAATATCATAAAAGTATTTGCAAGTTCATATACGGTATTAGATCAAATATTTATTATAATTTTTAAAATATTTTGAATTTGTTTCGTTTGATTATTAATTTTCAGTCCTAATTCATTTAAAGAGCAATATTTGGCATATTTGCTAGAACATTAGAATTTATTTTAAAATATAGAATTAAATATTCAAATTAACGATAATAGAAAATCAAATAAATAAATAAAAAAGGGAAGCAAAAACAGAAGAAAGAGCAAATGAAGAATTTAACCAAAATAGAGGCAACCCCAGAAATACTGCCAGTCAGCCCTTGCTCGGATTTTTTCTACAACCAAAAATAGAATCGAACAAATGGGAAACCAGAGCAATATATATAACTTTTTAAGGGGGAAGGGATAAGGAGAGTTTACACCTCTTAAGAACAGAAACTACATTGGACAAAGTCTACCAAAGGTAGTCTCCATTGCATCCTCCCAAAGTATGCCTTCGATATCACGAATGTTGGAACCAACTAAAGCAATTTCCAAACAGAATTTTTATGAATGCATGATATTTGAACAATTGAATCTTTCAAAAAAGAAAAAAAAAACCAACAATTCAATGCTGAATGCAATGCTCCCAATAGCATGCAGTATATATGGTTAATCCTAGACCCCACCAAAGCCAAATTATACAAAAGATGCAGACTTTAACTATTAAAATAAAGGAGTGAGGAAAACTCAGAACCAGAACTTAGAGATGGGGAAGCTATGGAGATGCGAAGCATATGAGATGTCTTCATCTGCTGCAGCACTTTCATTCTCATCATTAGTCATCTTTTTCGAGTAACCTACAATGTCACCGCAGAAAACCACTCCCAAGGCAGAAAATGATGCTTCTATTCAAACATAGCCCTTGTACAAACTGCAAGTCACCGGGTTACCTGACTAGTCAGTCTCTCCCAATGACAAGCAGAGGTTTATGAACTTCTCCATCTCTATCGACTTCCTCCATGATCAGTGATGGAATCTGACCCCATGATGATGATGCAAGAGTTAGTGACAACTTGAAGACGGACAACTTCTGTTGTCGGACAACGGCTATGACTTGACACATGCAATCCCAGACCCTCAACTCAACACACCCAGATGCATGGACTTCCGTAAGAAAATAAACATGCTGAAGCTGAATGGCAACCTCATCAAACAGAAATGGCACGGCTAATGGCCAACTTAGCCCATTCAGCTGATTCTTTAATCATAACATCTTCTGAAGACAAACATTCATTTAAAAAGTCTTTGCTTGAGACAGATTGCTGTATCAGAGATGCGGCATGACTGCCTAATGTATCAGCGAGATCTCCAAGGACACCGATGGCAGTCTTCATGACCACATCATCCCTAGTGGCAAGTAAGTAGAATAAGAAAATGTAAAATAACCACACATCAAAAGAGAAGTCATTCAATAGAATAAAAGCTTAAAAGAGTATCTCTTAGTAGAACTCACATGTCTTTCTCCATGTATACGCCATCCAAGAACTGGAGGATATGAGGTGCATATGGAATCAAAAGCTGGGTCTTAGGAGAGTTCTTAAACCCTTGGAATATACCAGAATATGCCTCCAGAATTCCGTTTCTTAGGGTATTTATGTACTCAATCAATTCATCATCACCTGTTGTATGGGTAGACAACTCTGCAGCACTCTGAAGGGCAGACATAGCCCACATTAAGTACTTTTCGAAATACTCTCCTACTGCCAATGCAATGTCGCCAAAGCATGAAAATATGGGAGGCTTCACAGAACGATGCAACTGATTGCTTGATAAATTCTTGAGAAGTTGTGTCATGATCCCATCACAGTAAGGAACAACTTTTTCCTCTAATGCCCTGCAAATATCACCCACAACACCAACTGTGACAGTACAAACTTGGTACTCTTCGAAATTCTGAAGACCCATTTCCAAGTACCTATAGAACTCAGGCATGTACTTCACAAAATCTGGCCCAGTAGCATAAGCAAGGGCTCCGATTGCAAGCATGGCCTCCTCGTGCACAGTCGCACTCCTACAAGCAAAAACACTTAGGAAAAGCCCCATTATCTGATCTGCATACTGCAAGAACAGATACTTGGTTGACTCTGATGAACCAAGCTTCTGAATAATCACCTGTAAGCACCCACAAAGAAGGCCTTGCAATTCACTCTGCTTCTCCCTCTCATCAGATGACAGCTTCTGCCCCTCAACAGTGTTATGTAGCTCCATTATAATAACGGGCACCAATTGCAACACCAATGGAGCTGTCTCATCTGTAGAACATCTCACCACTTCATTCAACGTCTCATATGCAGCTGTCCTCAACCGAGATTCCCTAGCATCTTCTCGGTGAGTGACAGTGAGAAGAGACTGCACAATTTCCTGGAAAAAAGGAGTTAAAGGAGATGATGGACCCACCTCCTCATAACCTTGAGCAAGAAAATAGAGAGCACCACAGGCCTTCTCAGCAACATTAGGAGTGTCCTTCATACTCTGTAGCAGAACTGCGACTATCTGTTGGCAATTTGCCTGAGTGATGATGGGTGAATCAACAGATGAGCCATGAAGGAATTCAAAGATTCGTCCAAGGGTCCAGGCAGTAGTGTCTTTCACGTGGCTATTGGGGTCCTTTGTCAAAGCACTTAACATGAAGTTTAAGGCAACATTCACTAGAGGTATTAACTTTGCAGGGGAAGGACCCTCCAAGATTGAACCAAAAGCGTAAGTTGCCGCCTCTCTCTGCCTCCAATCTTGTTTTGTTATATTCTCTTCAATAAATGGCACAACAAGTGGAACAATATCGTCTCCTACAGTACGTGCAACCAAACCAAGACAAGTTCCCCCAGCCATTGCAATATTCCAAGCCCCTTCATCTTGATCCTGATCCTCCTCCTGCTTCAAGAGTGTCTCCAATAACATAGGAACAAGAGCAGGGATTGCTTGCTTGATAAAGTAAAAGCAAGGAATATCAGAGTCTCCAGTAAAATCACCTCCATATTCTTCCAAAATATCTATCTCCTCATCACAGATAGAACTCCAAAACTCAATGGCTTGAAGGGCCACAGGTTCCTCATCTTCTCTCACAGCCTTCGCCGTAATGTTAAAAATATCCTGGATGTAAGGAGCTAGTTTCTCATAATAAGTTGATGAAATAGAGACCAAACATTCGAAAGCTGCTTGCCTTATTCTCACTTCTGGAGACAAGGTTGCTTCACAGACAACTCTCATGAGGTAATCACGCTCCATGTCATTGCTGAAATTAGCCTGAGCAAATCCTAGAGCATTGTAAAGTGCTCTTGTAGCAGCAAGCCTTACATCAGTGTTTCCTTCAGAAGCACTCATGCCTTGAACTACAGCCGTAAGTATTTTATTTACCTGATCCTGATCGATAACATCAGGAGACACCTCCTCACACAAATAGCCAAGAGTCTCCAATGTGGCTTGCTTAGCATGAACTGGTAGCTGATGAGCATTTGATAAAAGTGAACCCACCAACTCAGGCCACTGTTTATGTGGCAACTCAATGCCAGCAACCTTGGCAATAACTTGAGATGCAGTTGACCGAGCATCAGATACTGGAGAAGATAGAGTCTTTAATAAGCCTCCCTTAATCTGGCTCTTGGCATTACCATCCAACGACAGCCATCTTTGAACAAGCTCAACCTTCCTCTGCTGATCCTTAGCATCCAATGCATTCTTAAGTATCAAACCTGCTAACTTACGTGTTTCCACAGGCTTTTCCTCGCTTACCAACTCCCCAGAAAGTAACAGCAAGAAACCTGTAAGGTTCTGCTCCTGAAAGTGTTTCAAACTTTCTTCAGCATTCTTTCGCACAGCTCCATCTATTGATTGTGCATTCAAAAGCACCTGTGTAACTTCCATTGGCTGTAATATTTCTAAAGCACAAACAGTTTAATCAATTAAACGAACAGAAATTCAGTGCCAAACAGCATGAATATTGCTGCACCTCAATCATAAAAATATATTAAGACTTTTCTTGATAAGGTGAAAAGAAGATTAGAAAGAGGAAAAAGAATAGAAAGAACTTATATGTTTTCTTTCGGTTGTACTTAGTAGGAAAGATGGGAAAATGGAAAGAAAATATCATTATTTTCTATCTTTCCTTCAAAGAGGAGAGTGATTTGCTTTTATGCATTAAAAAATAAAAGGTGTCTTTTTATATTTCCTTTCCTCTGACTTTCATTTCCTACCAAGCACACTCAAAATTTATTTTCTTTGCACTTTCTCACTCTCCTCTTTCCATCCTTCCAGTTTTTCACTCAATCAAGCAAATCCAAAACTAAAGGGTAAGGAGAATGCATAGTGACAAAAAATGAATGGAAGCAAAACTAACATAAAACAGTTCCCTTAAATTTCATGTAAGGAAAGTAACCGATGGTAACACGAATATAACCATAAATGGATCCATCAAATCCAAATTGTCATCTCCACTGGCATACTTAACAGCTGAGAGGAACACTTAAATATTCAAAATCAATTGAGGCAATTTAGACATTAAAAACTTAATCTGAAATTTAACAAAGCAAAGAAAAAAATCTCGCAGATCAAATCAGATTTAATTTAAACAAGAATAAATCAGATCACTTAAATATTTCCAACAAAAATCTAATACTCCGATTAGTCTCCAAATAAACAGAACCTTAGGAATATAAACCATAAAAAAAATAGCAGATCAATGCATTCAGTACCATATATACAAAACTCACTATCCAAAACCCTAATTACAAACAAGGAATAGAACTTTCAGAAATGAAATCGACCAATAGTATAACCTAAAAAAATGAAAAAGAATACGATGCAGACTTTACCTTTCACCGATCGGAGAATCGGAGAATCGGAGAAGAAGGATTAGGAGCTGAAATGAAACCCTAATAATTGGAGAGAAAACAAAATAGAAAAAGAAAAAAAAAGAAAAAGAAAAAAATAATAAAAGGAGATGAAGAAGGAAGAGACGCGGATTTGAAGCTGGACTCAAATAATTTATACAAAATTATTTTTTTAGTAGTTGCTCTGCACACTGGTTAAAATCTTAAAGGTAAATTACACTAAATGTGATTAAATCATTAGTAATTTTACCTTTTAATCATTTAATTTAAAAAAATTATAAAATAATAAACTATTAAAAAAAATTATTTAAGTTACTCAACTGTAGAGCTTTCCATGGACCATCCCAACCTGCCCAAAAAACTCAATTTACTGTTAAAAAATAATAAAATATATATTTTTAATTGATATTTTACATATTTTATAATTAAATTTAAATTTTAAAAATAATTTTTTATTTAAATTAAATTCAAAGTACAAAAGTTATTAAGTTTTTTATTAAATGTTTAATGAATATTACTTACCATTTCTCAAATTTTTAGAACTTTTAATGATTTTTCATGATTTTTATCAAATTTTTTTTAAATCAACCAATCCCAAATTAACATGTTTATGTATTAGCAAAATATGTTAATTATATGATTGATTATAAAAAAAAAAACCTAAAAAATATTCATAAAAATATGACTACTTCGAATTGGGTTTGAGAAATTAGCATTTAGTTCACTCCAACTCACACTTCAATAAACCAAATTTGAATATCTTAATCTTTTAGCAAGCCTAATTAAAATTTCTTTTAAGTTTTGAAAGCTATACCTTATGAATTATCATTGAAGATTTTGAATTCAAGCTCATTCTCAAACATTTTAACGACTTGATTTTGATCTCTAAAAGAATTCACAATCTAGTATTTGAACATGTATTCATTCCAATTGTATGATAAAAAAAATGTATACAGACAAGAATGGCAAAACAGATAAACTTATGAATGCATGATATTTCAACAAATTGACTCCAAAATGGGTAACAAACAATTATACAAAAAGCAGCAGCTGAGAGACTAAATGCAACCCAGCCACTGATTGATATGTATATGCTTAAAGATATATATGCCAACTTATGCTGACCAAAAAAAAAAAAAAAAAAAGGTGAGGAACACTATGGAAATCAAAATTAGGTGATGGAAAGGACAGTGGTGAAAAATGAAATGCACCACTTTGAGACTGTTTCCAAAGTGCTGCACATCTTTCAACCCTAGCCTCGATCATCCATTCCAATGAAGGATATTTACTTGGAGAAAAAACAAACCAAGGGCAAAAATGATGTTTGTCTTGAAACAAGAGAAGTACGAACACTGAAGGGACTGAAGCTACCAGACTAGTTAGCCACCGGTTTGATGTCACAGTTACTGAACCCTCTCTTAATTAATGCTCCTCCACGACTTTATTGTGATTTTCATCAACTTCTCTGAAACCACCCCGACCCACCTCATGTAATAAAAAAATAGAATCTGACCCCATGATGATGATGATGATGATAATGCAAGAGCTAACGACAACTTGGAAGGCCGATAACAACTTCTGTTGTCTTCAAAATGGTGACGACTTGAAACATGCCATCCCAGACCCTCAACACAACACACCCAAATGCATGGACTTCCAACAGAAAATAAATGCGCTGAATGGCAATACTATCAAACAGAAATAGCACGACTAATGGCCAACTTGGCCCATTCAGCAGATTCTTTAATCATAAGGTCTTCTGAAGACAAGCATTCATTTAAAAAATCTTTGCTTGAAAGAGATTGCTGAATCAAAGAGCCGGCATGACTTCCCAATGTATCAGCGAGATCTCCAAGGACACCAATGGCAGTCTTCATGACCACATCATCCCTACGGGCAAATAAGTAGCATAAAAATGATTGTCAATAACCACATATCAAAAGACAAGCTATTAAATAAAGTAAGAGCTGAGAAGAGTCTTTTAACATAACTCACATGTCTTTCTCCATGTATATGCCATCCAAGAACTGGAGGATGTGAGGTGCGTAAGGAATCAAGAGCTGGGTTTTTGCAGAGTTTTTAAACCCTTGGAATATCCCAGAATATGCCTCCAGAATTCCATTTCTCAGCGAATTTGTGTACTCTGTCAATTCATCATCTCCTGCTACATGGGTGGATAACTCTGCTGCTCTTTGAAGAGCAGACATGGCCCACATTAAATACTTCTCGAAATACTCTCCTACTGCCAATGCAATGTCACCAAAGCATGAAAATATGGGAGGCTTCACAGAACGATTCAACTGATTGCTTGATAAATTCTTGAGAAGTTGTGTCATAATCCCATCACAGTAAGGAACAATCTTTTCCTCTAATGCCCTGCAAATATCACCCACAACACCAACCGTGACAGCACACACTTGGTACTCCTCGAAATTCTGAAGACCCATTTCCAAGTACCTATAAAACTCTGGCATGTACTTCGCAAAATCTGGCCCAGTTGCATAAGCAAGGGCTCCGATTGCAAGCATGGCCTCCTCGTGCACAGTCGCACTCCTACAAGCAAAAACCCTTAGGAAAAGCCCCATTACCTGATCTGCAAACTGCATGAACACATACTTGGTTGGTTCTGATGAACCAAGCTTCTGGATAATGACCTGTAAGCACCCACAAAGAAGCCCTTGCAATTCACTTTGCTTCTCCCTCCCATCAGATGACAGATTCTGCCCCTCAAGAGTGTTATGAAGCTCCATCATGATGACAGGCACCAACTGCAACACTAATGGAGCTGTCTCATCTGTTGAACACCTCACCACTTCATTCAAAGTCTCATAGGCAGCCGTCCTCAGCCGGGATTCCCCAGCATCTTCTCGATGAGTGACAGTGAGAAGGGACTGCACAATTTCCTGGAAAAAAGGAGTTAAAGGAGATGATGGGCCCACCTCCTCATAACCTTGAGCAAGAAAATAGAGAGCACCGCAAGCCTTCTCAGCAACATTTGGAGTGTCGATCATACTTTGCAGCAGAACTGTGACTAACTGTTGGCAATTTTCCTGAGTGATGACAGTTGAACCTACGGCTGATCCATGAAGAAATTCAAAGATTCGTCCAAGGGCCCAGGCAGTAGTGTCTTTGACGTGGCTACTAGGGTCCTTTGTCAAAGCACTTAGCATGAAGTTTAGGGCAACATTCACAAGAGGTATCAACTTTTCAGGAGAAGGGCCCTCCAAGATTGAACCAAAGGCATAAGTTGCTGCCTCTCTCTGCCTCCAATCTGGTTTTTTTATATTCTCCTCAATAAAAGGCACAACAAAAGGAACAATATCATCTCCTACAGTACGTGCAACCAGACCAAGACAAGTTCCTCCAGCCATTGCAATATTCCAAGCCCCTTCATCTTGATCCTGATCCTCTTCCTGCTTCAGCAACGTCTCCAAAAGCATAGGAACAAGGGCAGGAAGAGCCTGCTTGATAAAGTAAAAGCAAGTAATATCAGAATCCCCAGTGAAATCAACTCCAAATTCCTCCAAAATATCTATCTCCTCATCACATATTGAACTCCAGAATTCAATAGCTTGAAGGGCAACAGGTTCCTCGTCTTCCCTCACAGCCTTTACCGTAATATTAAAAATATCCTGAATATAAGCAGCCAGTTTCTCATAGTAAGTTGATGAAATGGAGACCAAACACTCAAAAGCTGCTTGCCGTATCCTCGATTCTGGGGACAAGGTTGCCTCACAAACAACTCTCATAAGATAATCACGCTCCATGTCATTGATGAAATTCGCTTGAGCAAATCCGATTGCATTGTAAAGTGCTCTTGTTGCAGCAAGCCTCACATCAGTGTTTACTTCCGAGGCACTCATACCTTGAACTACAGCTGTAAGTATTTTATTTACTTGATCTTGATCAATAACATTAGGAGGGACCTCCTCACACAAATATCCAAGAGTTTCCAAAGTGGCTTGCTTAGCATGAGCTGGTTGCTGATTAACATTTGATAAAAGTGAACCTATCAACTCAGGCCACTGCTTCTGTGGCAACTCAATGCCAGCGACCTTGGCAATTGCTTGCGATGCAGTTGATCGAGCATCAGACACAATAGAAGATAGGGTCGTAAGTAAAGAAGCCTTAATTTGGCTCTTTGCATTGCCATCCAACGACAACCATCTTTGAACAAGCTCAAACTTTCTGTGTTCTTCCTTAGCATCCAATGCATTCTTAAGTATCAAACCCGCTAATTTACGTGTTTCCACAGGCTTCTCCTCATTAGCCAACTCTCCAGAAAGCGAAACCAAAAAACCAGGAAGGTTCTGCTCTTGAAACTGTTTCAAACTTTCTTCAGCATTCTTTCGTTCTGTTCCGTCTATTGATTGTGCATTCAAAAGCACCCGTGTAACTTCCATCACCCTAATATATAAGAAAACATGGACAATTTAATCAATGAAATACACAGACACTAAATAGTTAAATGCAGTATAGAAGATTAAGAAACCATATAAAAAGAAAGACATATCATTGGAAAAGTGAAAACATCTGCAACAAACAAAACAAAAACCCTAATCTTAACTCTATTTAGATACTTACAACTATACACTTAAATATTAAATATTCGAGATCCATTGTGCCAATTCGATATTAAAAATTTTGAAACTTTGAAATTAAAAATGAACCAAGCATACCAGGTCAAATTAGATTTAAATTAAATATAATATCACTGTACAAATACAATAAAAATCTAATACTCCAAATAGTACTGCAAACAAGAAGACAACAAATATTATAAAAACAAAATAAAAGCCTCAAGTTATTCAACATCAAAGATTAAGAATCACTATCAAAACACTAATTACATTACATACAAAAACAAAACTTTCAGGGTAGAATTCAGCAAAACCACTTCAAAAATCACTATCCAAAACCCTAATTATATAAATAAAAAAAACAAAGTAGAATTCGTCAAAACTACTTCAAAAACTCGAAACTGAATGCAGACTTTACCTTTAGCCGGCTGCGCTGAATAAAACCTTGGGGAAAAGGGAAAATTGTAAAAGTAAAAAGCAGAAAATGAATATAAGGAGGAGCGGGTTTGAGCTGGAGGCAGATAATTAAATAAATCTGAATCTAAAAAATATATTTATAGCAGAATTTATTTCTTTCGTTTCTATTGGCTAGTACGAGCTCCACAAGTTATTAAGAACAAAAAAAGAACCCACAGGTGGTTTTAACTTTTAAGTGGTCACCAGTTATTGAGTTGACCGACTTTTTATATGGAAATAATGTCAGTCTATTTCCGGTTGATATTTCCTTTTAAGAAATTATAAAATTAGGGGTGAGAAAAAAATGATAACCTTTAAAGAAAATTAGTCCAAACTATCTCCATGCCAACTCTAAATAAGGGTAATCCTTATTATAGTCGCTCAAAAAAAAATTTAATTAAACTGATTGCTTCGTTATTAAATCTATCATTTTCACTATTACATAATAATGGAAAATTTTGAATTGTTTTATAAATTTCGAATTTCAAAGAGGAATTTTAGTAGCAATAATTAAATTAAAGCACAATGAGGTGATTAAAATTATACATCCATATGAAGCAGTGATGGTTGGTGGAACAGAGTGTACTAATTGTAAAGTAGTGGTGGATTTAACAATATCTACTCCCATCTCACCTCATTGTCATTGTTACTATTAAGTTTATTTTTTTTTTCTTTATTCTTTTTTTTTCCCATTCACCTCTCCATTTCCTCATCTTCTTCCTTGCGCTACTCTTCCTTGATTGCCTCACTACGACAACATCACAAGTCGGAAAAGCCACCAAACTGTCCACCTTACATTTCTCTTTTGATATAATGGTTCAAATCTTCTCAAAAGCCACCTAAAAATCATGAAAATATCAAATCAGATTTGAACTTCTATTGTCTTGATCTATCACATTTGTCGTTTAATCGTCTTGGGTATGAGATATATTGCTTTCCTTGACGGAATACATCTCATCACAATTCAATTTGCGAAATAGAATCCCATAGCTCCAAATCCAAACTTAAATAGAGGTAAATCCCTTTTACTTTTTTTTTTTTCAATTTAGTTTCCTTCTTTTTTAAATATGGGCTTTTGTCTTATTTGTTTGCAGGCTCAATTTAATTTCTTCAAAATAATAAGTAGCTTTTTTTAATTGTGTTGGTTGTATTTATTGATTGGACTTTTTTTCTTGTGTTGGATTTTGTGTATGAATGATTGTTTAAAGTTTGGGTTTCGAGTCTTTTACTTTAGCGGTTCAAGTAGTGGATGCTTCTAGGTCCAATGGTAAAGGAGGTGGAGGTAGTAATGATGAGGGTGGGAGTGTTGGATGGTGATATTGTGTAAGAGATGGTGGTGTAGAAGGGTGATGAGGTGTTGAGTGGCTAAGGGTTGTATAGAATATGATTGTAGGGGATTGGAAGCCAATAGAAAGGGCTAAAAGTAGAGAGCTATTTGAGTTGGCGGTAAACCTGATCATGGGTCAGGTCACTTGTTTAGGTTTGAAGGCTTATCCAAAATAAAAGAGGGTTTGTACAAAAATATAGGTCTGAAAAATAGACTTAAACAAAAATTGAGGCCGGCTTTTTAAACAAGTCAAACTCAAGTAGAATTTTTTGTCAGGGCCCAGCCCAAATCAACATATTTACACAACCCTTTCCTGGCCTACCTCACGCCAAAGCCCAAAAGAAAAATGACCCAAACTGAAAAGTGAAAAACCCTTTTGTCTTATGCATCCAAATAACCCAAACTTAAAAACTGAAAAAGTAAAGACCCAACTACTACTTTCAAGTGTCAGCGGAAACTTTCAGCAGAATCAACATTTCAACATTGTCCTAATCAGGTCTAAATCCTTCCTTTTCTTTTTCTTTCTGCAACATTTCAGCCTTCTTTCCTTTTCTAAATCCCTAACTAAATCCTTCTTTATTTTTCTTCTTTTTCTAAATCTTTAATTTCTTTATTCACAATATAGAAAGGGTTATAACCGTGGGAACGAGGAAGAACATAAAGAACTCTCAAAAATTACTCTAAAAGGAAGTGGAGAAGAAAGGGAGAAAGTTGAACCGAGAATTAAAGAGAAAAGAGACTCTTTGTGCTTTAGTAGGTATTGTATCGATGTATCTAAATTCTTAATTTCTCCTTTCTTTGAAACAAAGTTGTTCGTAGGTTGAATCTTTGTTTCATGATGTATTTTGGTGAGAAATATGTTTGACTTGCTAATCTCACGAAAGCAATGTTTTCTTTAATACACTTGTTCCCATGAAAGCAATGGCTGTAGACTTAAAAGTATTGAAGAAAGGTCATGTACTTGTATATACATATAGATGTGTGTGAATATGGTAAAAAAAAAATGGATGGATCGGATATGTTCGAACTTACAAACGGACTTTAGCATGACCCATAATCAGCTCTGGTTAGTTATGGAGAGCAGAGAGGAGAGAGGAGAGAGGAGAGAGAATATAAAGAAAAATGAATCATGAAGACAGGGTAAGGAAAAAAAGGAGGGGTGGGGGGCTGGGGAAGAGAGAAAAGGAATAAAAAATGGTCTTAACAATAGAATAGATAGATTTAATAGCGGAGTACCTTTTTTAACGGTGGTGATTAAATTAATCTTTTAGAAAATTAGGATGAGTAAAATAGGAATAATCAATATTTATAGCGATTAATTGTGTAGTTTAGTAAAAAGAAGTTAATCAATTATATACGTGAATAAATTTAAGTAGTTTTTATTTATTTATTCAATTTAGGTGATTAATTTTATTGGGTTAAAATTTCAATTTCGAGTTTATAAATCGAACAAATTGAATAAATTGACTTATTTCTTAATTAATAAAAGCCTAAAGCTATACCCATATTCAAGCTCAAATAATCAAATAATTAATATTTTAGTCACTCAACTATTAGATGCTTTTTTATTTTAATCATCCAAATTTAATTTTTTTATTTTAGTTACTAATATATCAAATTTTAATAATTTGATCACTCATCCATTAAATTACTAACAGAATGCTAATATGATTATTTTTCATTGACATAATAACAAATTTAGTTCTCCAATACTTACAAATTCTATTAATCTGGTCCTAGTTTTAAAAAATTCAACAAACTTAACCTTTAATTTGACGTATTATATCAATTTAAAACCTTCAATTTGATGTATTATATCAATTTAACCTTTATTCTTAAAATTAAAAAAATTAAAAAAATTAAACATTTATTTTTCGATAAAAATACATACAAAATTATAATAATATTTATAAATAAATTAATATCTATTTTTCTCATTTTTTAACATGACATTTATTTATTAAAATAATAAATTTATAAATAAAACAATTTCAGTAGAAAAAGCAATGAAAAAGAATTAGACAAATTTAAAAAGAAATTTAAACATTGACGCCCACCATGCTTAATTTTGATAAAAAAATTACAATCTAATATTGAAAAAGATAAAGTTGAAGTCCTTAGGTTGTTGGCCCAAAACGTCAAATGTATTACATTTGAGGTTGTGCATGATTGGAACTACAAGTTAAAGTCCTGAAAATCCAGTAAATGAAAGCCATGCCGACACCTAATTCGATGGCATGATAACAAAAGATGCAAATATCAAAGAGGTTGTTGTTTGGGTACAACAAAGATCGGTACAATTCCGACCACTATGGTTTAGAGACCAAATGGGACAAAGATAAAATAAAATTTCAGACCAAATCATGATATAATCTTTATAAAGATAAGAGGCAAAGTTTTGATCATGCATCTTGATCAGACGGTAGAAACTTTTTGGCGAAGCAGGATAAGTAATCTTAAGCAGTTTGCCCATTTATATTGTGAAATTACATCAGTTTTAGGGTGACGGAGTCTCCGTTTGATGGGAACAGATTTAGGGTGATGGAATCTACGGTTTATCATATCTACCATCAGATCAAACAACAAATTAGGTTCAGTGCACGGCCCGCATTGGATCCCTTTGAAGAGTAACATCCAACTTCTCCGGCTATGTCCAGCTACATACCTCTAGACTCTATTCAAACAAATGATGGTATCAGAATTCCATTTCACCGACTAAAGCCACCTTCCAATTCTTTTCCATCTACTTATGGTGGTAAAGAAAGCAGTAATTAAGGAGGTGAGGCCAATGAACATCAGAGTACCCCACATTAGCATATAACTAAGGAAAGAAGTGCAAAAGGTTACTTATACCCATATACATCCATGAGAAATTTTTTCAAGTACTTTTTAACTGAAACCAAACTTGGGAATAAAACACAGGTCATTCCGCTTTGCCTGCACGTTGCAACCAAGGCCAATCTGAGTCACATAGGTCGACTGGAGAGTTGCCGTCGTTATCCTTCGTATCTTTGTCTGCATTTTGTTTTACAAGAAATTTGGCAATATCTTCCCTCTCACACATAACAGCATAGTGCAATGGGGTTTGACCTTCATTGTCCTTCCAATAGAAAAAAAACAAAGATTTTAACAACAATGCTTATAACACCAGAAAGAGAAAAGAGAGATATAGTGCATTGTGCACCATTTAAGATAAAAAAATTTCTTATTTACTTCGGTATGCTTTTGAAAACGGTTCAAAAACACTCTAAAGACAGTTATTTCATATTTGTTTTTGTGCATTACAGGTACATCAGACACGGATAGTTTCAGCACACACAAATAGGTTAGGAGGTGAATACCAGTAAAACCGTAACAGCGATACAATAATTACCTTAGCATTCACATTAGCATTCCTGCTAAGAAGTGCTTCGGCAATTTTAAGATGGCCACGATCTACAGCCCAATGCATCGGGGTCCTGCCTTCACTGTCTGCAAGCATCAAATGCAAACAAGTTACCTGATTAAGCAAAGTCTTTCAGACCCATGTATGCAAGTCTAGTTTTCTCTTTAAAGGAGGAAAAACAACTTAATTGAAACAAACCTTGCAAATGCACAGAAACACCACTTTCAATGCATTTAAGCAAATTATCCAGTTCTCCTTCTCTGGCAAAAGTGTGGATAGCATCCATTTTCCTGAAAAACAATAAGCATTCCCATCAAATGTCTTGGATACTAGAAAACAATATGCTCAGTTAGTAAGCAATAAAGAATATTTTGTTTAAATGATTAGTAAGCAATAAAGAATATTTTGTTTAAATGACAGGAGGGAAGTCTAATTCATTAATGAAAAACTTATGATTATGCACTCCTTTGTGCTAATAGGAACCATTCCATAGTCGAGCATACCAACAATCAGAAACAGAAACTCATATAATATCCAAGGAAACACCAATGTTCATGAAGAGAATTCAGAATTACGAACAGCCAAAAACAAAAACTTGAAAATATAGATCATAAATCATGGAAGAGGCACATTCCATATTCATAGTCCAAAGTTAAATGGACTTTGATTTTGGAGGATTTAATTTTTTGATGGCTCCATAATTCTATTGGATAAGATACGCAAGTGGTGAGAAGAACTGCAAAATAGTACAACAGAAGATATTTTTACTATCACAGGTAGAATTGCATATGGTTGACTTATAGCCGAAGAAAGGAAGTTTTTTCCTATTCAAGTTTACATACTAAACTTCCATGCTTAAAACCAATTAAGCCATCACAAACAATAGCAATTTCAAAGACCTAGGTTTTGCTCAAGCAAACATGCAAAGCCCTATAACATCCAAATATACAACAAAACGTCCAGTTCACCATGTTACTCAGAAACAGGTATTGAGTTTCAGACATTGGTATATGTTGCAAAGAAGTATATTCAACTTTTTTGCAAGTTTTTATATGCATTATGAGGGTCATATCCCTAAACCCATGTTAGGATATGCGTCAAACATGAGTGCTGTACATGGGTACTTCAAGAAAAACGAGAGTTAGAGCAACATAGTACCCAAAGAACAACTCGATTAATTATCTCTTACCTGGTTAACCTTAATAAGACATAAGTAGACCCAGTCAATAGCAGTTAGATAAGTTTTAAGAACCTTACAAATCATTTTCAGATTCCTCTTCATACACAAAAGAGCTGAAAACCGGTCCCATTGGTCCTTTGACATCTTTACTTGAAGCATTATCAGCCCCACCTTTGCCCTTCCAGGAACAAAGGTTAAAAAACCAGTTAATCAGCAAAACATCGAAAAACAAAAAAAAAAGTAGATAGAAATTAAACAGTATCATCAAAAAAAGGAAGTTAGCAGATAGAAATGCAATAAGATTAAAACCACACCATAGCTGAACCAGCAGCCCAAGATGGATATAGCTCTGTCACAACATCAATGTATTTCTGCATTGCATCCTCTGGAGGCATAGCACCCAATTTGTGCCATGCTTGCCTAAGAATAAACGAATAATCAAATTCAATAACCAGGGCTATAAATTTCTCAATCAATATTCAATCATTCAAGCCTTGAATTATGTAGTAGAAACAATTCTCAAGCTAAATTGAAGTGCCATGAAATGAGGAACAATCAAACATTGAAGATTGAATAAGAAACTAATTAAATGATCATCAAATTTACCCAAATTTCTACTCATAATAAGAGCTTCAAGTAAAACAAGTTCAGCTTTGAATCGTAAAAACAAAGTTTAGTCAGCGAATTAACTAAATTATACTCAGTAAGCTCATCTATGGTGTTCACATTTCCCAAAATAAGAAATAACCCGCAATCAAACAAAAAAAAACCCGAATAAATTAGGGAGAGGGAGAAAGAGAGAGAGCAGAAAACGCCAAGAAGCACCGCGTTACCACTTAGCACGAGCCGTCATTTTCAAAGCGGAAGGCTGGGGAGCAGTGCAAGGCCCTTCGGTGGCAATCTTGTACAAACCGTAAAGCTGCAACTGCACCTCGTTCGGAACCTTCTGCGACAACCGATCAGCCGCGGCAGCCGCCACGAACGCCGTTGCCGCACTGAACGCATCATCCAGTTCCGTACACTCCACCCCTTCCCAATCGTCGTCATCATCATCCACGCCATCACCATCGCCATCACTCTCGGCCCTAATACTTCCCAATTCGGCGACTACCGAATCCGACTTGTGCAGTCCCAAGTGCTCAGTACTTCCAATCGGGTCGGATCCGGAACCCGAATCGTCGATTTTCTCGTAGCGCTGGACATTGTTGCTTCGGGCTCGGGTTATCGAAAGGTTATCGTCTTTGAAAGAAACGACTAAGGAGATTAGCTTGGCTACAAGATAAGAGAATATAAGACCTAAGAAAATCGATTGCAAAAGCTGTTGCCAGTCAGCCATGGAATCAATCAACCAAGACCCAGACATGAAATCCAAACCCAACCCTAAAAAACACAAACACTAGAAATGAAGCATCTTTGCATCGTAGTTAAGCTAAAACCCTATAAATCTTGTCGGAAATTGAAGAAGATAAAAATTTCCTCTTTTTTCCTTTAATTTTGTATATTATTGTTTAGGAAACATTGGCGCCGGAGAAACCAAACCAAAGGTGTAGTAGACTCTTTATACTACTCGTTTTTTTAATGGGTCTTTAATAAAAATAGAACAAGAAGAAGGAACCAGTGTGGGCGTAGTGCGCACCCGGGGAATGCGATCAGCTGTTTCGCGGACTACGATTAACTATTATTGTACACAGGTGGCTCTTTTCTTGTTGTTAACCTCAGATTTATCTTGACAATGATTAGTTTCTGGTTTTAGTTTTCTATGTCACGTGTTAAACACGTGATATACAGAACTTTAGGAAGTCTTTTTCTTTGAGTCAAATTTTTGGATGCTTTATTTTTATAAATCTTAAAATTATACAATTTTAAGATTTAATATATAATTATATATATAAATTTTAATTTAATGTAATTATATATGTAAAATTTTAATTGTAATTCAAATATATACTTGAAACTTAAATTTTAATTTATTCATACACAATTAAATAATATATTAACATAAAATAATATTATATTAATAATTGTGTTAATAACTTAGAATAATTTTTAAAATAAAAACTTTTTATATATTTTTACACATTAAATTATTATTTATGTATAATTTTAAGATTTATTTTTTTAAATGTTGTAAAGAGAATTTTGAGAGATCTTGTTAACTAATATATTGCTTTTAATTTAATTTAAGTTCATTTAACGCAATTAGATGATGATAATAAGTAGTCCCACTTATCTACCTTTTTTTAAGGAAAATAATTATATTACTTAAAAAGGATAAATATTAAATTTATATATAAATGTTATTTCAATGTGTAATTTTATGTATTAACTTTAATTTGATATAATTTTACATATAAATTTTGAGTTGTGATTCAAATATATGTATAAAATTTCTATTTTTATTCAATTGTACATATTTAAATAAATGAATACATATATTTAATTTCATATTGGATTAATATAATTGTTTGTGTATGTAATATATCAACGTAAAATGATTCTAATTCGATGACGTTGTTAGTGATTTATGAATCAAATTAAAATTTGATGTACAAAATTACCATAAAATCAAAGTTCATATAAATTTTGATATTTATCCGTATTTAAAATATAAAAAAAAATTAAAACAAATAGATACCTAGGTGATTATACAAATACAATGCATTTGTTATTAACCAGTGATACTAACAATGGGGAAGAGATGGTGGTTCACCATTAGTCCATATGGAGAGCCGCTAGATATGGGATTTGGCAAGGTTGTATGATAAGTAGTTTTTTTTTTTTTTTTTTTGCCCAAAGTATGATAAGGTAGGTTTAAATGAAAGAAATGAGAGAAAGAAGGTGAGGATATTTCTCTGTATTAGTTCTCTTCTAGAGGTGTTACGATGAACTTATATATGGGAGACAAAGGTGTCCATGCATTATGAGCTCATTGACAGTAGAGTTATATATTGTTTCTTTGCAATGACAATGACATGACATTTTAGGATATGATCTCTCACAATAATTAGGTAATCAATAAGTGTGAATCCTTACGTGATTCAAACAAAGATGACGTTATGAAAGTTCCCTAACCTATTATGATTCAAGTTTCACTAAGCTCACATGGTTAGAGGTTCGTCCGGTGTGGATACTTTAACTCATAGTTTATCCGTTGATAACACGTGAAAGAAGCATAACAAACATTAAAAAAATTAAATTACTTAGGTAGAAGGAAGTTGCTAAGAATTTAATCTAAATTCTCATACCACATCATAAATACACTTAAGTTGTTAGCAAAAATCAAATTAATTGACTCATCTCAATAATATTTTTGGGACCACTCCAATCATTTTTATATGATTTAAATTTTAACAAAATAATCTTTTAGATTTATTATAATTGTCTTGTAACGTTTTAAACATATTTAATGTTTTTAACATAGTAATTGAAAATTATATTGTTTTATTTAATACATATTTAATAATTAAAATATTTTAAAAAATTGAAATACTTTATGCAGCAAATAATTAAACGAATTTCAATTTAGTCAAACTTAATATACATGAATAAAATATAAAATGTAACCATCATATTAAACAAGTATAAATCCTATAAAAATTATTTCAAAAGTAATTCTATATTAAACTATGTTAGAGTTCGAATGGCACAAAAAATATACTATAAAACATAATATTTCAGATTGAAGCATACGGATTTAATATCTTTGAGCTTGTAAGAAAAAATCGTATAAATCTGGAATGTAATTAATAATTAAGCATAAATACCATCACGAATGAAGATGTGATCATGCATGCCACTTTGTATTGGACAACGGGTAGGAGAAATGGAGGTTTGGGCTCTAGAAAGTAAAACCCAAATATATTTTATACTCATAAAGATTAATCCCCTATGTTTCTTTCACGTGACGATGCATGCGCCCACATGCCTATAATACATACCAGACCACTCTTCCTATTTTTGTTTCCTTGTCCGAAACTACAGAAACTAAAAAATGAAACAAAATTGAAAACTAAATCATTCAGAGTTCCATGTCTTGATCCGTTGGATTTGCAGCACAAAGTGTCAGTACTGGCATTTTCCATAGCCTGCAAAAAGGAGGGGGAAAAAACCCACCGATAGGGATCAAAAGAACGTTTCACAAAACTGATTAATGTTCACGTGTATTTATGATTAACAACTAGAGTTAAAATTGCAAAAAAATGATTGCGGGTTAAATTACTCGGATCAACGTTGGTGATGGCTCCGGTTTGGTCGAAATCGCAATCGGAGTCATTGTTTCCGGTGGATTGATAGTAAAGATTCATGGCGAAAGCGGCATGGGCTCGAACAGTGTTAGGGAGGAAGCAAGCACCATGTTGTTGAATGGGTCCACAGTCCAAACCCAAGCCACAAACATAATCAATGTTCCTTTGCAAAGCGTTGTCATCGGAGCCTGTTTTGGGAAGACACCATTGTTTCCCCTTAGACGATCTTGGCGTCGGATTCGAAGGTGCGGCCCTCGGCACTGGGGTTGGGTTGTTTGGAATCGATGATCTAGCCTGTCAATCCCAACCACATGACATCAACAGATCAAATTCATTAATCATTATTATAATTTATAACCAATCCATGTTATCTTAACTAAAGTATGGTACCCACTAAACTTTATGTAAAAAAAATTATAAAGAAAAAATATATAGTCGAGTTTTGTTGAAATGGTGTTATTATAATAGCGAAAAAAAAATGTGATTAAATTGTTATAAATTGAGGATGTTAATGATAAGAATCATCGACTAAAATGTAAATTTAAACAAATATAAGAGATTATTTTTTATAGTTTACCCGTATTAATAAGTTGGATTTAAATATGTTCAAGGGTAAAGCTATAGGCTCATACCCAAATGCTTATCCAAAATTTGAAAGAGTTTAAACAAAAATATTATACTTAAAAAACAAGCTTAGGTTAAATAATTAGGTATGTATAAAATATTATTTTAGTTTGACTTCAATATTAAAAACTCAAGCTTGATTTGACTCGATCATTTTCACTTTATGATATATTAGTTTTTGTTGAGGAGGAATCGACTCTCTTATTAGAAGTAGTATTTGAAGTATCGTCCTCTGACTAGCCAACGGAGACCTCAAACAATGGAGGCATTGTGCTCAGGGTGTCTGTACTCAATTTTAGTCCTGGGGTTAGAGGCGAAATCAGGGGGGCTAGCAGGGGCCCCGACCCCCCTAAAATAGAAAAAAAATTCATTTAAGCCCTTTAAAAATTTTAAAAATTTAAATCAGTAAAGATAAAATTACATTTTGACCCTCTAAAAAAGCTAATTTTTTTATTTAATCATTTAAAAATTATAAAAATAGAGGCTATTAAAATGATAAAATTACATTTTTATTATCGTAAAAATTAAAATTTAATTTCGGCCCTTTTAAAAAAAATTTCTAACTTCGCCTCTACCCAAGGTTTTGTCTCTCAACCTCGAGAAAAATCCAAGGGGTTCATGGAATTTATTGAGAGTACCTAGGGTCCACCCAAAATATGTTTTATCATTTCGGCTTTGGCAGGGTTAGAACCCAAGCCCTTTTTGTATATATTATGTAATTTATATAATACGAAAATTAAATATATATTATAATGTAATTATTAAAAATTATATTTATATTTAGAAATTTAATAAAAATAGATGTGGTATAGTTAAAGATATATATAATTAAATATTAAATAAAAGAATTTATTTTAAAAAGATGGGTAAATTAATTATCATTATATACTTTAGAAATATGCATAGTTTTTGGACCAAATTTAATTTCTAAACTAAGCTTGAACAATTATAGGTAATAATAATAATATCATGAATTTGATCTGACTTACCTTTAAACACCATTAATTCGAGTTAACTAAATAGAAACAAATCCTTTTTAAGGAAAAGAAAATTGAGTATAACAATATTGATGTTGAAGCATATCAATATGGGTATATTGATATGTAACGTTGAAATTCAAAAGGTGGGTTGTAGAAGTTACCGTGGGCCTTAAGATCCCAATATCGTAAACCGGGGTCATGTCTGGTTGGAAGAGACCGAAGTTCCTCTCGGATGTCGGGCCAGGCTTAAGATCTTCATTGAAAAGCGCAAAAATGTAGGTCTCGAAAGTCCGGTTCGGCATTAATGGTGTGCCGGCACCCGACGATACGTGCCGCTTGAGATTACCATTGTATTCGCTTGCAACATTTGCATCAACGCCAACTTGGGTCGAATCCCCCATCGATGGCCAACCCGTTTCGGCTATCACAATCTCCAGATCATCAAATCCCAGGACTTTCATGGCCGAAAACACCGCATCTAATTGAGCATCCAACATGTTCGTATAAAGCAACCCCGTGTTTTCGTCCAACACTCCGGCATTTGGCCTAAACAATGCGTAATCAAGCGTATCGGGCGAGCAACCGAAAAACGGATACGGGTTTATCATAAATGGTGATTTTGTAGCTCTAAGGAAGCTAAGCAATGGCTTCAACACATGAATGTCGTAGCCCAGTCGAAACTTTCCGGACGACGGTGGGCTCGAATTCGAGAGAACGCCTAAAGAATGAGGCGTCGAGACTTGGATTCTCCGGTCTAATGAAGCCGCCACAAGGGCAATGTGGAGGGTTTGCATCGCCGGAACAAGGTTTCCGATGAGCATTTTGTCCGCCGTCGTTATCACTTCATTGCCGACTAAAATACGAACTATATTAGTGGCTGGTGTATAAGGTTGAACATTATCTTCCACCCATTGTCGAGCAAAATTCAGCTTTGTAAGTCGAGGAATTTGATCATTTGGAACAGTGACCGTTACAGCAATGCCGGTGTGAGCAAAGGCTTTAAGGATGTCAGGGTTGGCGTCGTAGAGCTTAACGCGGTTGATAACGGTGGACTCCAAAAGGAAATGCGCCACTTGCGGTGGTGGGGGAAGGTTGTTCGCGACGGTGCCATAGTTCACGCCAATGGACCCAACTCCTAGATAAGAAGAAAAAAGAAAAACGCAACAATTACCTAACAGGCTTACACATATATAATAACACAAAATCTTTGAAAATGGATCGAATATGATATAGTTTTTTGGTACCTGGAACGAGCGTTGATACAAGAAAAAGCGAAATTACAGCGACCAATATTGAAGAAGACAATGGGATGAATTGTTTCGCCATGGCTAGCTTTTGGTGGGTTAGAGAAGATGGTGATCGTTGGTGCAATGGGGGGACAAGACCACCATGGCTGAAGAAAAGAAGTTTTAGATGCTTTACTTTGTGAATGGGGTTTGGAACTGCGACATGAAGCATGTTGGCAATTAAACTTTATCGTTTGTGCTTGCTTTAAGATCTAACTTTGGATCCTACGATCTTACGTTACTCACTACTCAGATTTTTCTATTTTTTATAGCATAAATATAATTAAGGATCTTGTAGAAGTGAAATTCTCATTGGGGACAAGTAGATAAATTAAGGATCAGATCTTACTTTAGTTCATGATGGTAAGGAATAATCTTTTCTTCCATCCTGGAGAAGGTATTGTTAAAAGATAAATTAATGTTGAGTTCCTTATTTAAGCTTAAAATTGAAGGTGCTGGTTTCATATTCATGCTGGCAACAGCATAAAGAATATCATACAGCTTCAAATAGCCATTGAGAATCCAATTAATTTTCGCACAGTTTTCAATATATTCAGCTTTTGCTATTTAGTCATCCTTAAAATTTATTTGAGATTTGAAATACCTCTAATAAGATTAAAACTAGATAGTAGTGGAACTAGGTGTTCTAGTGATGGAATTAGATGTTGTAATAATGTGATTAAAAATCATGTGTATTTTAATTTAAATGTAGCTATAGTGATGAAATGAGACTGTAAAAGGATTATTGAGGAAATTAGACTAAACATGTATATATGATAAATTATTAAAAACATTTAAAAGTATATTTAAATTACATAATAAAATATAAATTAAAATTAGATTTGTGTTAAAATTATAATTAAAAAATGAAAATTATATTAATATTAAAACTACATATTTTATATTAAATAATAAAATATAAATTAAAATTATATTTTTCTTAAATTTATTGAAAATATAATTATATTAAAATTTCATTGTTTTTATATTAAATAATTATATTAAAAATATAAAAAATTTGTAAAACTTAAAAATATGAAAATTAATATTTTATTTATTATTTTATTAAACGTGTTTTGAAAGAAAAAGAAAATTCAACTATTGTTAAATAATTTTAAAAGCATTTTTTAAAATAGTAAAATAAAAATATATAAAATGCATAGATTAAAAATATCAAAATATAGAAATGAAATATAAATATAAGCTTAATAAAATTTTAAGCTTTTTAAATAATCTTAAGTTAAAAATTTAATGTGTAATAACAAATGTTGCATAAAATTGAAGGTGGTACTGCGAAATTACCATGTTAAAATATTTGAATAAAGAACTTAATCAAAATAAATATAAAAATTAGAACTAAATAAGAAAATAAACATTAATTGCCTTTAAACCAATACAATATAAAATCAAATGGACAAAATTGCATGACAAAGTAACTTGAAAGCATTTATTATATAATTAGCCCCAAATTTACATTCTACACGATACATAAAAAAACAAACCCTAAATCTAACATTTTCATTTTTTATCTCAATCCTTTTTCCCACAATTTTTTCTCATTTTCTTTCTTCTTATCTTCTCCACTACTAAACATGAAAAACAAATTCATCTTTTTTATTATTATTTTATTTAAGAATATAGCATGACCAAGTCCCCCTCTAGATGAGCGGTAACTGTGTTACGATAAAATCTTTTATGTTTTACCTCACAACTATAGTAATTAATCTTAACGTCATTACTGTTTTTAATATTACCAGAGGTAAACACACCGCTTATTCAAAAGGAGCTTAGGCAGTTAACGCCAATAATGCCTTCGAAGAAATGGTTTCTTGTTTATTGTAGATGGCTTTTAATCCCTTTTCTCAAAATTTCCTGCAAGTATAAATTACTATATTTGCTATAGTTTATATAGGTATAAATTTCAAATTTATATACAAATTTTGATCTAATGTGCAATTTGATACATAAACTTTGATTCAATGCAATTAAATATATTTTTTTATAGTTTTTAATGATATTTATTTTTTTAAATATAATTTTAAATTTTTTAATTTAAAATTTTAATTAATTACTGATATGACATCCACGTGCATGCCAAATCAACAAAAGTAAATTTTTCTATCAATTTTGAGATTTTACCAAATAATGCAAGTTTTAAGGGAGTAAAAATGAAAAATTATATAGAAATTTTCTTTTAAATAGTCATAATGCCTTTAAATAATAAAGCAAACTTTCAAATCAGACATCAGCCTGAGCGCCGATTGACCCAAATTCCTTTCCACAAATTTTCGATCTGTTTCATTTGCAGCCCAAAGCAGATAAAAGACGCAGCAAAACCGGAAATAACTGTTTTCCAGTACCACTTTTAATCTCAACATGAAAATTAAAAAAGAAAAAAAGGTAAGAACATAGAATATATATGTGTATTTAAATCAGTCATCGGCAACCCAACTCAACTCTTCCTTCAGCACTGATGCTTGTGTTGGTACAAAGCTTCTGAAGATCAATGTAACCGATGATGGTATCTTCGAAAACAGCATCTTCAAGCTGCGCATTGTCGAATGTTGAACCAGATAACACTGTGTTCTTGAATATAGCTCCTTGCAGATTCGCTTTTCCGAAATTAACTCGATCCAAAACCGCATTCGAGAAGTCTGTACCTGTGTTCAATATATTTTGAATCATTTCCCATTTTTATGCTAAACTTATTCACCATGATTTCCAATACTCCAACTTGGATGTGTGTTGAATACGCACATGTACTCGGTACGTGTATGCTTAATTTTTTCTAAATGTTTTCATGTATTTTGAGGATCATACTCATATATCTGTATCTAATATATGAGTAATTGTGCCAAGTTTATCAAATAGATAATTTGCACAAAATTATAATTGTCTCAAAAACACTGAGTTACGATAAGATGTATGATTGCAGAAAATGCAAAACATAAAGAAGATTTACCTTTGAAGCTAGCTCCAACAGCATAAGCCTTTGACATCACAGCTTCAGACATGTCTGCACCATCAAATTTAGCATCGGACATAAGTGCAGCCGCAAGAGATTTCCCCTTCAGGTTTGATTTCTCGTTAGTGTAATCGCAGAAGCGTAGATCGAGCGGCTTATCGTACACACCATTTGCCTGACCTATTGTGTTACCAACGAATGCACGCTCGCATCGGTTCGGCTCCGTTGACAACGGAGGAAGCCTCTGCATGACAATGCTTTAGTAATTAGACATTTTTAGTAGCCTTTTGACAGTGTTAATTTGAATCGTCAGATGGATATGGGAACATTTATTCCCCAATCCCCATAGTCATCCTTACCCGAGCAAGCCAGTTACTAAATGACCTAAGGCAACTTGGATAGACAGTTTGATTGAATTAACTAGGCTAATTTATGTATGAATTCCGTTATTTCTTCTTTCAGGCTAAGATACAAACAGCTACCGTGCAACAATTTATGTGTTCCTGGCAATTCTTAACCCAGAAGGAGTAGTGAAGGTTTTCAACCTGATTGGCAGCAATTACAGGCGAGGCAGTGGCAACGGTGCATACAGCAAGAAGGCCACAAGCTACAGTCCTCAGTTCCTTAAAGGGAGACGAGCTTTCCTCGGATTTGGGAACACGTTTGCTAGCTGCTTCCATGGAAGAAAACATATCAGCCTTAGTAATTAAAGAGAAAACACAAAGCTACACATGGCTTCCCCCATTAAAGTTCCAGACAATAACTCAACAACATAAACCCCAAAACATGACTTGAATTGAAGACATCACCGACAATTGAGATTTACCCATATAATGGGAATTACTTTCAAGCTTGAATCCATATTCCAAACATTCAAAAAGAGGAAAAAAAAAAAAGGAAAAAGAATTTGGAAGCAGTTTAAGGAAGAAAGAAAGAAAAAAAAAGCAAGGGCCATACCAGAAGAAGAACAGGTGATTCTGAGAGGTACATGGGGTTGATGAAGAGGACAACCATGGCGTTTCGTTGATAATTGTGGAGAGGATAAAGAGTTATGGGAGAGTGGAGTTGAAAGGGTCACCATTTTTGAGGGTATATATTTTTCTGTCTCTTTTATCTCCATTTTGAGAGCTTATCCATTGACGATGGTTCTAGTTGCAGCAGGTTCATACGTACGTCTATCTTACCTGGCATGACACGTTGGATTTGGCATCCAATAGACATTAATGTGTTTAATCCGATTTAAGACTAAATTTACTTAAAAGGGATAATGTCAGTAAATGTATTTTCATAAAATATCTAATATGATATTTATATTTTACAAATATTTAAGGTAGTATTTACATTATCAATATATATTTTATTTTATATTTGTATTTTCATAAGATATTAAATTTAGTACTTGTACTTTAAAAATATTTAATATGATATTTAAATTATTAATATGTATTTTATTATAGTACATAGTATTAATACCATTAATGAATTTATAAACCGACCAATTAAAATTTGACATTTCAACTTTTGTTTTCAAATCATCAATCCACATAAAGAAGGTAACGTTGAGTAAAAAAAACTAAATAAAATAAAATTAAAAAAAAAGCTAAACATATGATTAATAAAAAAAAGTAAAAAGTAAATATTTAATTGATGTAAATATTATAAGTTCAAAATCAACAACATCCAATTTTTTTTCTTATTTTTCTAAAAATAAAAAAAATTAAAATACATTCAAATAATATAATTTATTTTAATTATCAAAAAATAATAATAGCAACTCAATTCATGACTTAAATAATAGTATAGATATAAATAATTTTTTGTTAAAATCTAGTTAATTTTTTTTCAAGATTTAATGCATCTGGTTTGATGTAATGAAAAACTTTTCTACGGATCAAAATTAGAATCTTAAAAAACAAGAGTTTTCCTATTTTCAGAATATAATTTTTTATTAAAAATTACAATTTTAATCGAAAAATATAAGTTTATAAAACTGATGCATTCCAAACAAAAGCGTTCATTCCATTTGCTAATTATATCGTAAAAATCATTAAAAAATAGCAAAGAATGACAAAATGGTAATAAATATTTAGAGGTAAATTTGTTTCATTTTCCCTTATTGTGCCTTTGAGGCTTTGACCATCGCTTCCTCCTCAATGCTTTATGGTTATGGCTTTGAATTTCAAAGACCTCGCAGTTTGATTTCTCGCTGTAAAAAGTGACAAACAATAGGCCAATCGAAACACCAAAATTCCCAAATCAATCAAATAATCTTTTTTCTTTTTAAGAACAAAAATGGATAACAATCAAGGCGGGTTCTTGTCGTGGTTGGGGACCAGCGTTGCCCAAGCCTTCTTTGTATCGCTGGAACGATTCGCTTGCATAAACCTTTCAACTTCTGATGATGCTGAAGATTCAGAAGCGCATGATCGCCCTCTCATGTTTTCGAGCTTCAATTCCGTTTCATCATCTGTTATCTCTAGGGCCGTCAACAATCACGCCCCTGCCAATGATGTCGCTAATCTCCCCGTCTAAATCTTACTTTCTCTATGTGTTTAATGATTTTTAGTATGAATTTTTATATGAATTTTCTGGTGTTTTTTCTCTTTTATTTTTCGTTCTCTAAGATTGTTTCAAATGCGCTTTTGTTATTAATGGGTGTCTGTTAAAACTCAAAATTATTTAATTGAATTTTATCCACTTGATGAATCTGAATCGATTTATTATTTTTGTTCTCTTGTTTGAAAATTTAACGAAGTTTTATATAAGCTCCTGTGTTTTTATTTCTTCTTTCTTTTAGATAATTTGGAATTTCAATGTTATTAGTCGAGATTTCATAGTTAAGATTTCTGAATATCTTTCTTCCCTCCTCTGAAATTTAGAAAGAAAAAAAAAGCTCAAATCTTAAAATAAAATGTTTTTATTATAAAAATATTTATGTCTTTTATTATTTTAAAATTAGAAAGATATTTTTTAAAGAAACTACTCACATTCTTTTTAGCCATTTAACCATCGATAGTATTTTCTTTCATATATTATTAATATATATTTTTTGAAAATTTCACCCACATATGTACTATTTCTAAATTCTTTTTGTGTTGCATGTTCGTGGGTTTTTTATAAAAATAATATTAAATATAAATTTTAGGTTACGTCAATAAAATTACATATATAAATTTTAGGTTAATTTGTATAATTGGTCCTTATATTTTTTTGTTTTAAACAATTTAATTTTTTATTTAATTTTATGGTCTTTTAACTCTTTTTTTTTATCACTGCTTCTCTTTCTGTTTTCCTCTATTTTCTATCCTATACTTTTCTTTTTTTAAGTAATTTAATTTTTTCGAGTGAAGAGAATTTGTGAACTAGTTTTAAAATTAAACAATTTTTAGTGTTTTCATTTAAATTAGTAAATAAATAAATTTTAATAGCTCCATCATTTCTAATACATTTAACAAAATCAATTAATTTTTATAAAAAAAAACTTAAAATATATTGAATAACAAAAATGTAACGATATATCACTTTTCTCGTGGCCTTGGCACACATAAACGGAAATTAAATAGTTCAAAGGCTGCGAACAAATAGCAAAATAGCTAATAGAAACTGTAAAATCTGATAATGAGGGATTTGAAAAGCTGCACCTTAATCTCGCAAGCACATCCACATGTTGATTACCCTCCTTAAATGTACACTTTAGTTGATAATGCTGAAGTTGATCAAGTAGAGTCTTGCATTTATAAACCAAGGTGTATAATAATGGGTTAGAGACACACTAATGACACGTGCTGGATCGATAATCTATAATCTTATAAAATTTAGAATTTTGGGCAATAAAATAAATAAATATAATTTAACAATTTTTGTGTATTATTTTATTTTTATTTCTTTTTTACTTTAATTATCTAATAAATAATTAGAAAAAAGATATATTTGGGGTGACTGTAGTACAACCGTAAAGTTAATTATCGTTAGAAATTTAAAGTTTGGGTGATTAAAATAAAAACACTTTAAAAATTGAGTGGTCAAATTATAAAAATATTATTTTGGATGACTAAAATAAAAATACTTTAAAACTTAAGTGACCAACTAGAAAAATTATCCAATTTTCTTACTTAACCCAAATTTCCTTGATGGTATATTGCCACAAACATGGTAAAATCACATACTATAAAAGATAGAGACGTTCAAGTTCAGCGTAATCCAAAAAATTAAGTATTAAGCAGTCAAATAAAAAAAACAAACATGATTGCTTATTTATATACAACATCTCAAATGAGTAAGTTTTAGTATGTGCCAAAGATTATTTGTCTAAATTGAAAGAGAAAAGTCTGAGACACATTTTTTTTATTTTTTATAAGAGTGAAGCGACAATAATGTTAAAAGATATAATAGCGTAATACTCAAGAAGTAAATTATTTTAATAAGATGTAGATGAAAATTTTATGGTTGAAAATACTAATTGATTAATCGTCACCTAAAATTATAAACGCGAATAATATTAAAAGATATGTAAAATTTTTTACATAAATATCGATAATATAGTGCATTGCATGTACCTTTTACTGAATACTGACATCAATGGGATCGAAACATATAGCTAGGAATTAATAGTTTTTGTGTTCCTTTGTAAATAATGTAGAAGTCTAAAAAAAAAAAAAAAACCTTACATTTGTAATATTTTGGGTAAATTTATAAGAATTTATTCTTCAATTGTAAGTGTTTGGTTTTTTTTTTTTTTTTAATTTCAATGTTTAAAGTCGGAAAAAGGATATAAAAAATCTTAGCTATGCTTTTACATTCATGGGTATCAAGGTCATTATAAATTAGATTCAATATGAATATTTGAAATTAATACTTAATTTTTACAACTATAAAAGTAGATGTTCAATTTGATTGTATTCATATAGATTTCGACATTAATAAGTGTCAAATTAATTAAATGTTAAAAGAATATTTAAAAATTTAATAAAAAATCATAATTTGAGAAAAATATTTAAATAAAAACTCACTTTAGAAAAAGAATTGCTAAATTATAGTCTACAATAAAATAATTGTAAAATTTTTGCATTACATCAGCATCAGCATCTTATAATTAGCAAAATTTGAATGCTAAATAAAGCAAAGCCCAATGAAGTTTACAATGGGCCAAAAGGTGAAGAAAGGCTCAGAAAAAAGTAAATCCCATTTAAATTTGCACAAATCCAACTGGAAATTTCTCTTACAATATGGATATCCACATAGTTTCGTCGATCGACTCGTCCGAGTTCACTCACCTGACTCGCACCCTGTCTAAATCCACAGTCATCGGACTCGATGCCGAATGGAAGCCGGTTCGGTCCCAACGGTCCACTTTCCCCACAGTCACCCTCCTCCAACTCGCTTGTCAAATCGGAGACGACTCTGCCGGATGGGACGAGTCGGTTGTCTTCTTGCTGGACCTCTTCTCTCTTCCCCTACCTTTGATATGGGAATTGATAAAGGACGTGCTTGTCTCACCAGATATTTTGAAATTAGGGTTTAAGTTCAAGCAAGATTTGATTTATTTGTCGTCCACTTTTCGTGCTCAAGGACGCAATCCTGGTTTTGATAAAGTAAGTTTTTCTTTTCAAATTTTTTCAATAAAAATTTCACTGTAAAAATGTGGTAAGGCTTTGTTTAACAATGGTAAATAGGTGGAGCCCTATATGGACATCACAAACATATACAAGTTTTTGCAACATAAACAAGGGAAGAAAATATCAAAGGATACAAAGAGTTTGTCAGCAATATGTGAAGAAATTTTGGGTCTTCATCTTTCAAAGGTATGGGTTTTTAAGCAACCAAGTTTTCATTAATTTTCTATAGTTACTTTTTTGGTAATATTTCTTAGGTTGGGAATTCAGAATTCTATTGGTTTGTGTGCGTGTTTGAAAAATGCAGGATATTTCCATATTTTCTTGCTTTAATTATGATAAAATGCCACCGTAATAACTATGTTTTAGTGGGTGCTTACTAGCTCAGCCCAGTATAGTTACGAGTAAATATTATCCTAGAAATGGTATCAAGAAATTTTGATGATAATAAATGAAAATGATAATATCTGATTCGCTATATAACTCTTCAAACACGCTGGTTTTTACTTATAGAAGAATGATATATATTTTCCGTTTCAATTCACGTAAAAAAGCAGAAAGATCAGAATGATGTAAGTTTTCTACTTACTCAATCTTAAATGGTGGAAAAAATCTGTTTCCATTTTTTTCTTTCCCTTTTGTTGATTAGGCTTAGAAGTCTCTCACACTCTCTCATTCTATTGGTTAAGTTGAATTAACCACTAACTTGCTAGCTTTCAGAAAGGCACTTGTCAGGTTCTGTAGTTCCTATAGGATTATGTGGCAATTTGTTAATGTACTCGAATCTTTTCTAGGAACTTCAATGTAGTGATTGGTCACATCGTCCTCTTACAGAAGAGCAGATAAGATATGCAGCTACAGATGCACACTGCTTGCTTGGAATATTCAAAATCTTCCAGGCCAAGGTTATCAAAGAAGGTGAATTTGAAATGTGTAGTTTGTCATCAGTTTCCTTGTGCTAATAGGATAGGATTTCTGTCTTTTTGAAATGTTTGTTCATCCTTCCCTGCTATTCAATGTTTACGAAAGCTAGACATAGTGTTCCATCCGAGTTTAGTCTCTAAAGTATTTAGGTCATGCCTGTGATAGCTATCTTTTGGAAAATGAGCATGTGCATATATTGATAAACTACGTAGCATTTTAGTTTGTTACCCTTTGTAACCTTTCATTACTTTATTCATACAATTTCTGGTATTACATTATTTGCTGCTGCTGGGAATTATTTTAATGCATTTATGGTTTCTATATTACTTTTCCACACGTCCTATTGTATAATTTGGTTTTGCAAATAGGAAGCTAAAAGATGCTATATAATCAAATTTCTGCATTTCTTGTTGGTGATGTGATGGATATTGAATCTTACTCTATGATTATGATGAGTATGCTAAACTGTAAAGCATACAGAAAGGTTTAAGATATTTTGCAGGATTGTTGTCTTAGGAGTTATGTTGTTTCATGATGGTTGGTCATTTTTTCAAAAGCAGCCATAAACCCTTAACATCTCTCCGTATAACCTTTCTGGAACCTTTTTCTCCAACTATGGATTGGTCGATGAAAAGTAAAATTTCACACAGTAATAAGGGCAATGTCTAAACAATATTTATCTTTTAATATGTTCTGTTCATTTTGTTTTAGCATTCTATCTATAGATGGTATATTCGATGCCACCATGCAAACAAAAATTGTCTCCAAATACTGCTGCTTTTGCGATAATGTTTCAATTAATCAAATTAAAATATGTTCCTATCATGTTAGAGTTTAGCCAACTTTTCTTTTCCCATTTTTTTTCCAAAGCTCTGCGCCTAACTTTCTTTCCTCTCCAGATGGATTTTTATTTGTATTTGCTACTGCCATAATGTGTATCCTGTTCCTTGCATTATTAAGGTTCCACTTGCTGTTTGGACAGTGTCCTTCCATTTATTGAGCTTTTCAGTGGAAAATCATGTTTTATTACTTGAATGTCTTTATGAACAAGGCATTTCTTATCATTATCACATGAGATTCTTATTTGCTTATCCAGTTTCACTGAATTATCTTATGAGTTAGGTTGAAAACATCTGGGCCACCTTTTATCACAGGGCCTTTGTGTAATCATGTCAACGAACAACATCAATCTAATGTTAGTTTAGGATTGAAGGGTATTCTTGAAATGCCTGATTGTGAGAATAAGCTTGTTGGGAGAAAATTTTGCAATGCACTGGATATCGTCCAAGCTACTGCTTCTTCTGAAGAATGTGAAAGAATAGCCAGGGGAGTGGAGGTCATAAGAAAAACCAAGCCTATGGATGAATCTCTCTGGAAGATTGTAAGAAAATATGGTGAAAAACTTTTCTTGCGGGAATCTGATAGAAATCCAAAAGCTTCCAGAAGGAAAGGAAAAAGACGGTCCTCAGTGGTTGTTTGTGAAGAAAAGCAGCTAGAGAATTATGGTGATTGGCAAGGCCCCCCACCATGGGATATTTCCTTGGGGGGTGATGGATGCCCTAAGTTTTTGTGTGACGTGATGGTAAGTAAATTGTTTATTTGCTCAATGTAGTCTGCAATGCAATTCTCTCTTTTTCCATCAGCAATATAGTTTTGTTCTAGGAATCCTTTGAAACAACACTACCGGAGAATTTAAAGACTATGCTATTACTGTTTATACTGTTGTTGGTGGGAGTATAACATGGTACTTATTCAGGTTGAAGGCTTGGCAAAACATCTTCGTTGTGTTGGTGTAGATGCCGCAGTTCCACATTCCAGAAAACCAGAACCCAGGTTGTCCTCTCATCAAAGTTTGGAAGATGTATATTTCTGTTTATCTTTGTTTCATAATTCTGAATGTTTATATTGGTACCTTATTTTCTGAATATATATTAGCAATGGGAGCATTAACTTTTTTGTCAAACTTTATGTGCCTTTAGGGAGCTAATAGATCAAGCATACAAGGAGAAGAGGGTGCTTTTAACCCGAGATGCCAAGCTATTGAGACACCAGTATCTGATAAAGAATCAGATATATAGGGTGAATAATCTTCTGAAAAACGAACAGCTACTTGAGGTGTGTTTGCAGTCATACTTGTAAGGAGATTTGTGATCCTGCAAGTTCATATTGGTATTTGGAGACCAAAAAATACGGAGGTTTATGAAGGCGAAAATAAAAATATAATGATAAAATGTACTCTACAGGCCTAAAATATCTTAATTGTTTTGTAGGTAATTGAGGTTTTCCAATTGAAAATTAGTGAGGATCAGCTGATGTCGAGGTGCACAAAATGCAATGGGAGATTTATCCAAAAGCCGCTGACAGTAGAAGAGGCCATTGAAGCTTCAAAGGGCTTCCAAAAAATTCCGAACTGCTTGTTTGACAAGAATTTAGAATTTTGGCAATGCAGGGACTGCAACCAACTTTATTGGGAGGTAGCTTATTTCCTCTTTTCCTTGATCCTTGAAATGAGTTTCTTTTCCAACACAGAAAACACATTATAAGGCTTGAATCTTGGATATCTATTTTAGCCACCCCAATTTAAATCACTCAAGCCACATCAAATGGCCTTGTTCTTGAGATGGTTAAATCACTTAAGGATGTTATTTTCTGAATGCCCAACATTGCATCCATGCACATTGGATCGGGTTATTTGAACTTTGGACTTTCGATGATCTAACTTGCCCCAGATTAATGCTTCAGTGACAGTTATGCCAAATCCTTCAAAGTGTCAGGTAGGTTTTAGTTTGGCAAAAATAATCTGTAGTAGATTTACCATATCGTTTGCCCTCGTTTTGGTCCCTTATTTCAAAGGGCTAGTTTGGCTGCTTGTGACCTGTTCACTGTAGCCTCTCTAGACTTAAGGCATGGTCATGTTGACTAAAAACAGTAATTGTGAGCTTAGGGTTGATCTGTTCAGTGCTAATGCGGGGAAAGGGTTATTTAGAGCTATGTTGATCAGATTTTGGTGTGAGTTTCAGATATTTGTATGTGTTTGACATGAGTATATCCATTTCTATCTTTTTTCGTATATTTAGAGGGTCATATCCCTACATCCATATTCTAAGATTTATTAGATACGGGTGTTGAAAATGAGTACATCAAGAAAAATAAAATGTTAGTGACAGAGATCTAGTGGGTTGCTTTTGTGATGATCCCTAACAACAGATGTCCTGAGCACCATCACCATCCCAATGAAATGTCACAAAAGCAGAAGAGGTAGTCCCTTGAGATCTTTGCGGTTATTTCTCTAAGTAAATTGTCATTATCTGCATTTGTAAGAGCATCAGCTCTCTATTTTTCAATGAGAAAGCCCTTGAAGTTTCTGAAACCATGCTGTTTCTGCTTCTATGCCTTACATATCAGATAGCCTGCACTTGAACTTAGAACACTGTGATCCTATGATGTACATTTTGTTTCAAAACTGTTGATCTGTTTGAGAAATTATGTTTTTAACGATGCATAGGTAAATCTTTTATGCGTTTAAGTTATAAACAGTTGGTTTGGTTTTATTACAGGGAACCCAGTACCACAATGCTGTTCAGAAGTTCATCAATGTCTGCAAATTGAAGGAATGATTTGGATCTTGGAAAAACAATACCATCATTTATGATATATCAGCATATATTATCAAGATTTTTATGTAATACTTGATAGTATTAGAGTAAGTACAGGGATTCATTTATATTACTTAAAACTTAAGTAGTCTTTTTAATATCGTGTATGATTAATATTTAACAAAATTTTGGGTATGATGTTTTTATGATATCAAGTGAGAATGGTTTTTTTAATTTATTTTACACATGAGAATGTTGGTTTTAATGTATATTAAGCTTTAAGCTTTTTATTGAACAAATAGATACATATCTTTAATTTATTTAAAATTTAACATGCATAATTTAAATTAAATTATAAATATAATATGAATAGTAGAATTAAATAATTAGAAATTGAATAAAAGATTATGTAATTGTGTAAAAAATTGTCGAGTATTTGTACCAAATTTGAGTAGTTTTGAGGGATTTGCGGATCAATTTAAAAAAAAAAAAAAGAAGTAAATTTATTTTATACTCGTGATTTATGTCACGACACCGTTCTCGTATCGGTTCGATGTCTACAAAGTGAAGAACTTCCCCATCTTTTCCAGTGCACTTTTCAAGTCAAATGGTGAATCATATGACATCTTGAGCACTGTTAATCCCATGTTTCATCTTAACGAAATGGTTTATCGGCAGAACAGGGGAGTTCATCTCAGAACTTGGGATTCGCTACGTTAACTGCTACTATTTTCGATGAAAGGTAAAGAGGCTTCGACCTTGACATGGCACGAAAACGTTATATAAATCTCAATTTCTTTTTCTCATTTTCTGCTGCTACATGCAGAGACCTGTGGAGACAAACAAAGACTGCTTTTAAAGGTGATAAGAAGATGGATATTCACATGAAGCTTATGACGTACATGTTTGTTTCGACATGGTGGTTTGTTGTCATCCTTGTCTCGAACATCAGCCTTGTTCTGTTCACTTGCCAATACTACAACGAGTCACTTCAGTTGCCAAGGTGGGGTGTGTTAGTAGCTTGTGCCGTTCCATTTTTCTTCATCCTTCCAATTGGTATTATTGCTGCTACCGTAAATCAGGTTGGAAGAAAGTTCCGATTTGTAATTTGTACGTACCATGGTTTTTGTGTGTTTTTGTGCGTCTGCAGGCACCAGGTTTGAACATTTTTACCGAATATGTGATCGGATATTTGTGCCCAGAGCTGCTGGTTGCGAATATATGCTTCAAGGTGTATGGATACATTAGCATGACTCAAGCTCCAACCTTTTTGTCGGACTTCAAGATCGGTCATTACATGAAGATTCCACCTCAATCGATGTTCATGGCACAGGTCAGTTCTCTGTTTACAATCCTGAAAAAACATCGATCTCTTGAAAAAGTTGATTGTAAATCGATAATGTCGACATATAATGTGGCATTGCAGGTGGTGGGAACACTTGTGGCAGTTTTGGTGTGCACCATAATTGCATGGTGGCTCATGGAAAGATTCCCCATCTTTGTGATACCTCGTTGTTGCCACCTGAAAGTCTATGGACTTGCCCGATGTACCACGTGTTCTTCGATGCATCGGTCATATGGGGGTTCGTTGGACCCCGTAGAATAGTTGGAACCAAAGGTGAATAAAGTAATGTCAATTGGTTTTTTCTTAGTGGAGCAGTGGCACCTCTCCCAGTATGGCTAGCACACAAGGCGTACCCCAATAAGCAATGGATCCACTTATACACATGCCTGTCCTCTTAGGTTCAACAACAATGATGCCACCGGCCACCACGGTGAACTTCAGAAGTCGGCTTATCATTGGCTTCGTTTCCGGATACCTCATTTTCAAATACCGACGGGATTGGTGATGTTACAATTATGTCCTCTTGGGCGGTCTTGAAACCGGGACCACATTTATGACTGTGTTGCTGTTCCTTACACTGCAAGCAAGGAGCATTGGTCTTCAATGGTGGGGAAATAATGGAGAGGGGTGCCCTTTAGCTGCTTTTCCAACTGCAAATGGTGTTTTGGCTGACGGCTGTCCGGTTACCTAAAATTACATATTACAACTTTGAACTAATCTCTTGTAAATAATGCTTCTGGAATTCTTTTAATAAATTACCTTTGTAATTAATGTGCAGTATTCTTTACTTTTTCGAAATCAAATTGATTACCAGACAGGACCAATTGATTGGTTTTTTAAATTAAAAAAAGAAAAGAAAATTGGAGTTCTTTTTGACCAATTTAAAAATAGATATTTATTTGAAAATTACAGGCATTGGATTATATATCAGAGTTAGAAATATGAAGATTGTTCACCTAGAACATTCAACTGGGCAAGGACTTTGGCAGCCATTGATTTCATTCCACTGCTTCCCCTTTGAGTTATATCGACAATCGGCATTTGAGCCAGTGATGCATATTTCTTCTGTATCTCAGGCAACCGAAATATCCTTTCTAGAGCTCCCAACGCTTTTTCCTGCAATTTGGTTGAAGTTGAACTCAGTAGTTTTATAATTGGAGGAATGGCATTTACTTTGTCAAGCACTTTGCAGCCATTTTGCAATCTTTCATTGTCAATCAACGTCAACAGGGCGTCCAAAGAAGCTTCAGCGGCTCCAAAATGTCCCTCCTCAAGAATCCGAACCAGTGGCTCGACAGCATTGGCCTCTAAAATGCAAAATGAAGACTCAACCGTACATATACCCCGGTGTACTTGGCAGCCTGTTTCTGATGCAGCAAAGCAGCAAATGAAAGCTCTCGCCTTCTTTAATGGCTTACTCATTGCAGTGGAACTTTCTGAGAACTGTTTAAGCGACACTGCTGCATATTGTTTTGTTAAAGGAGTGCCTGAAACTAGTAATTCTGTCAGCACTGGAATAACACCAGTTTCAGCAACCTTTTTCTGCCATTCTTTATTAGTTGCAACAGTGAAACGACAAAGGGCTCTAACAGCATCCTCTATTCCATGCTCCTTGTTCAAGGCATTTCGGTTTCCATCAGTTATGAAAGCGAAGATTATTATATCCAATGCCCCGGTATCTAGAAGCCATTGAGTTATCTGCAAGTCCTTGGGAAGATTCGAGATGATACCCATAGCTGCAGCGGCCTCTTCTTCATCAGTCGGAGATTTTATGATCTTTAGCAATGTATCAATGCATCTCTGACCCACATGGTCCTGGAAACTGATGTCATCACCATCTATTGTCAAGCAATAGAATAACTTCACTGCACTTGCTCTCACCCTCACCCTTTGGTTGTTTACCTCACATAATTGAACCAACACTTGGACAGCAGGGAGCTGATGATCAAATAAACATTTGAATAAAATAAAATATTAGATATAAATTCCTGATTTCTTAGGGAAACCACCAACAGCAAAAAAAGTGAAGTAGAAGATGAGTCAGAATTAATAGCTTTCCTTCAAGATTTGCAGAGGGGTGTTTGGTGCAATCTTAAAAGTCAGAAAGTGCCTAACATAAGCACATTTATGATTTATCCAAGTTCTAAGAATGGTTTCGTTATGCAAACTAGTTTTCCAAGTGAACTGTTTTCATGTCATGTTTGGAGCCTATGTTACTCAGAATTTTCATTTCCATACTGTGTTATATTCAGACATGAGTATCGATATAATTCTCCAATTTTACTGGCATTTCCTCAACATAAGCACATTTATCCAAGTTGTAAGAATGGTTTCCTCAGGCAAACTTATCTAAGTGTACTTCAGAGAATATTTTCCACGTTATGAAGCCTATGTTACTCGATTTTCATTTCATACTGTCTCATCAGACATAAGTACGGATATAAGTCTCCAAATTTAATGGCATCCCTCAAGAATTGCAGAGGGGAGCTGTTAGATGCAATCTTCAAAGTCTCAAAATGCCTAACATAAGGTCATTTATCCAAGTTCTAAGAATGGTTTCCTTACGCAAACTAGTTATCCAAGTGTATTTCAGAGAGGATTTTCCAATGTTATGTATTGAAGCTATTCTACTCAAGATTTTTCTCTTCCAGTCCGTGTCATTTGCAGACTTAAATATGGATATAATCCTCAAAATATATCAAAAATTTTAGTATACTGTGTCAGACCCTGAAACTAACTCTTGAGCATGATAACATAGATTGGAACAGCTCAGAAGCATGCATACCTGTCTCAACTTTTCTCTGATTGCTGAACCTGAAGATGACCAGCACACTGCACAGAAAGCTTCAAGAATGTTTCTTTGAATATTGGGTCCAGTGAAAGAAATCAAAGAAAATAACTTAAAGATATCTTCATCAGATTCCAGCAATGAGATTTTCTCATCGTCAGCTGCTGGGCTATGAGTTGATTTGGCAAGGTGCATGATTACAACTGCAACCTGTTCACGCAAACTTGGGGATGACAAGCTATGGCGATAAAGGATTTCAAATAATGGTCCAACTGCACCTTCTTTGATCATCTGCAACCCATTTTGGGGCAAGCTCGACAGATTCTGAAGGGCTTTAACTGCCACTGTTTTCATCCCTAGATCTTCATGAGAGAGTAACTGAAGAAGAGGTCCTAGTGCTCCCCCATCTTTAACTAGGGATAGTTTATGATGATCAGTTAAGTCAATTTCAGACAATGTCTTAGCCATCAGAAACCTCACATCATCTGGTCCTGCATCAAACCAGATTGTGACTTCAAAAATTCAAGACACTCTGTTATCAACTTTGACCACTTGTGTCACTCAGACTGGGACGCAAGTTTTGAATATGGGTATGTGTCCAAAACAAGTATGATCAGATTTTTCAAAATTCTTCCGTGTATTTGGAGAATCCTTGAAGGTCATATCCCAATGCCTTGAGTTGAACACAGGTGATCAGTATAGTGCCACACCTTTACAAGCACTTTGACCTGCTTAATTTTTTTCAATCAATTATGTTTTCCAGATTCTTCATATACTTTGTGTCTAATATATGAAAAAAATCTTGGTAAATATTGAACACACTTATATTAGACACAAACTCACATCCGACACCAAACCATAGCAGGGTACATAGCCAATTATAGTGAGACAAAAGAGTCATTATAGAGAACTTACCTGAAGAAAGAAGGTGCAATAAAGGTTTGAAGAAATTTGCCTTAGCCATCTCTATCACATTTTTATCAAGGAAAGAGAGATTATCCAAAAGCTCTCTTGAGTCTCTAGAAGCTTGAGCGTCATCACTGTTTAGCATATTAACTACAAGAAATATACAGCCTTGAATGGTTCCAATGACATCTCGCACTACACTGCTTCTTGATAATTGCAATAACAACTCTACGGCCAACTTGCTTTCCTTTATTTGGCGAGCAAGTGAGCGGACAATGGATTTAAGTGCAGCATCTTGTTTTGCAATTCTTTCCTGGAAAGTTAACAAGATCGATTTGATAAATATATATATTACATTAAATTCCTTGTGAAAGTTCAATTGCAGGTCAGTTTTTTGTAGTATAAATGAAGTTGCAGCTTGGGTTTGTAGATACTGAGATTTGAGCTCTAATCTTGCTGGATATTATTTCTTAAGGAGGGCTATATGAATCAGCTAGTCTAAGCCGTGGTTGATTTAAATTGGAAGTCAGTTTCATCTGTAAAGGCAATGTGCAAGAAGCTTTGTCAAAGAACTCTGATAAGGGGGAACACAATCAAATAGTCAATAGTTGGACTACGGCATTATAAGTAAGGGAGGGTCCCCCTTCCACTATAGATACGCTTTTTTTGCAAAGGACAAAACGATGAGGATGTTTTTTAGGCATCCAAAGCAAACAATACCTATAGCAGGACAGTATAATAACGCTGTCTATGAGAATCCGTTATGATTCCATACCATTACCACCCCTCGACAAAAACACAATCCACATTTTGTCTAGGGCTAGTGTTAGGGGCATAACGATCCCACATCTACTAATGGACCCTAACTTTTAGGTAAGGGCTATCATTCTCCTATTGAGATGCTTTTTCTCAAAAGACAAATTTATGAAAATGATTTTTAAAACTCCAAAGCGGACAATATCTCATAGCAAGCATAATCCAACAATTCTTACCTAAGCAAACAAAGTAACATTTTAATATCCTCAGTTGCTAATCAAGTTTATGTAGTTTATTCCCAAGTGAATAGATTGGAGTAAATATGAAAGAAGTAAAACTAGAAGTACCTTGTTATCACGACTGTCTTTAGCAAGAATGCAGAGAATGGCTAGAGCCTGTGTTCTTACTTCACGATTTTTTGCACTAAGAAGTCCGGTGAGGATTGGTATATAACCCTCAAATGTCACCCACTCACAGTGCAGCTCTCGTTCCCTGCATAGATCCTGCAGCTCACATAGAGATTGAAGCACTTCGTGTTCATCGTTTGACTGAAGTTTAGGTTTGATAGAAACAATGGTGATCATCTTGTTTCTGTATTTCCATTCTTCAATTGTTTGTCTAAGAGTTCTGTTAGGCTGTAAAACCAATGAATCCAATTGTATTGAGGTCGATGGACAGACCTTATGTCCGTCTGCAAACCATCTCTCAATGGCACTTCTTTCAAATGTCCGACCCGATGAAATCTCCACTGGATCCACCATGACATCCATGGTGATAGGGCAATAAAATGACTGGAGAGCCTGCAAAGGTTGAGTACCAAGTGAGTCTCGCTCGTTTTCATACCTCTTGGCTTTCTCCTCATAGGATGTCATAACATCAGCCATTTCAAGCAACTCAGCAATCTGTTCCATTTTTATAGATTCAGCCATGCTGATTCCGAGTTTTGATTCTTGTATTTCGGCCTTGAATTCTTCGAGTTCCTTCTTCATGGCCAAGTTTTCATCAGGAACCCCAAGTCTCTCAGCAATTAAAACAAACAAATCATTTGCATAACATCTATCAATGTTGCTCTTTTGTAAACCAGACTCAATGTTCTCCAAAACTGTAATCTCCATTACACTGGGGCTATATTCGGCTTCCACCATATCCTTGCACAACCTGGTAATCTTATTAATAATTCTCAGATCATCCAAACGGGCCAAAGGGATACGATTTAGTGCTCGAGAAATCTCTTTCGTTCTGTTCTCTAATTGCTTCAAGATTTTCCTACAGTTGATCAAGAGATAAAGTTTGTTTCTAGTTCCACACTCGAGAGCTAGCTGATTCACAACTTTAATCTCCAAGTTCACAATATCCAGACCATTTCTTAAGCTCTCAGAATCACCTACATTTGATTTTGACAAATCTTTTAAGATGAGTGTGATCTTCTCCATGAAATTTGAGAATTTCTCGAAATTCTCGGTCTGTGTGACGACAGCCTTGGCAGCTTGAATGCAATCAAGTATTGCAACTGTGGTCTGAGAGAACAACTCAGGTAGTGAAACCATTGATTTAGTTGTTGTAGTCATGTCTTTTTCCATCTTTCAACATTCAAAAGAAAAAAAAAACACAATCAACAAGACAATCACAGAAGAGATCTTCAGTTCTGACGATGTTTGATATCCATGTAGAGTCCCAGAGTACGGTGGAATTCAGGTCATTGGAATTAGTAAGACCAACCTCTGCAACTCAATTTTATAGAATTATAAATCAGATACCGTTAATTCAATTTCTGAGAAAAAAAGAAAAGATGGATTTTGGTTAGATCTGTGAAGAACTCAAATTAGAGAGATGAAATCAACTATTAGAATTGTTTATGTGCCTCGACTCCGCTAACAGCCATAGGGGGTTCACAGGAGGAAGTATGGTTATAGAAAAGCAACCTCATCGGCTCGAACTCAAGATCTCTAGCGTATAGAGATCTTGAGGGAGCCTGCTTTTCAGCAATCATGTCCTCACTCTTCGGTGACTATAGATTTTGCCTGTTCGGGCAGCACAATACACAAAACTCTAATAGGGGACAATATAGGACTTGTCGAGGTCCGACCTCAACGAGAGTAAACAAATCTTTTGCAAGAAAATCAAAATTTCTTGAGTCAATCAGCATCTAACGGGGAGATATGAGATGCAAAGGCTTGATTCATTTAAAGCATTCATTTCCATTCATTAGCAGAAACTAGCTGAAAAACATACCAATAAAAAAGCTTTTTGTTCTCAATTTTTTTCTCAGCAATCAAACAAAATACAAGAAGCAAAACAACTCTTTCTCAAGTCATTAACATCACTGGACATGTTAACACTTAGCAGAGATAGCAGAGAAACATAGAAAGAAGCGGTGGCTAACCTGGATACAGTAAGTCAACGCATCTCTTACTTTTGGGTCAAGTTTTATTTGCGAGAAAACCTCTCGAATTTTCCGGGAAAGTTAATCGCAGCCAGGAAAAAATGCGGCTTTGGAGAGCTTCTCCCTAGAAACAGAGCTCTTCTCCTGTAATTTGTACACATATAATAAATATATATTTTACATAATTCCTCAAGTCTTGTATTCAGACCAGTGTTTCTTTGTCTTTAAAATATGGAGATCGTTGACAAGTCAATTGAATTAGCTCATGCTGATTCGGTGCGATACGGTCTATGATAGGATCGTAAATAAGAGAAATCCGATTATGCCACGCCACGAAGCGTGAAACAAATTTAATTTGATTGGACACTTAACGCGGTAAAAGTCGCAGCTGCACGAAATGGGGCCATTCCTAGGAGTATGGGATCCGAACTCGCAGTGGAAAAGACGTTAAGATGGAAATGGCGCCAACATAACGGTAAATTTCAAGTTCTCTCTATTTATATAACGTGTATATATATATATTAAAAATAGTGGAATTTTTTAATTTAAAGTAAAAAACATATTACAATTATAAAAATGTGTCCAAACAACAATAAAATCCAATCAGATTAATACACATCACAAACGAACAAAACATCTAAATATATACTTTATTTATAAAGGTATTTTATAAAAAAATTAAAAGGTATAATATCGAAACATTTTATAATAAAAATATTAGATTTCTTTGTAAAATTATTGAGTTAGTATTACTTGTAATATTAAATTCACTTTTTTTAATAATTATTATGGATAGTTTGAATGAAAAAAAGATTTAAAAAAAAATCAGTATCAGCTTTTACTTTTTTTAATACTATATTAAAGGTGGAAGATTGAGTACGTATGATTTGTAGGGTCATCAATTTATTAACCGATCTGAACTAGTATTAATGGAATTAATCGACACTTTTAAACTTTTAACTGTTAATTGAACCGAATTTTTTCAAAAAAAAATAACCGAACTGAACTTTTTCATAAATTCAAATTGAAAAAAAAAAGACAAAAAATAATTTAGATTGGAAAAAAGAGGAAATTCAAGATATTAATAAAATTTTGATATAGCGAAGCTCGTGTATAGTTAGTGTACGTGAGAACTGGAATGGGTCATATAAGTTCCAAAGTTTGATTGATTCAAGCCAGTTAAAATATAGTTTATTCTATCTCTTCATCAAGTGAAGACATTTTATTCTTTAGTCAAATTTAGATATAATCAATATGGTTTGGATGCAATGGTGCGCAGCCACGAAGCCACAAACTTTTAGTATGGGCAATAGAGTATTGAAAATTATAATTGAAAACTTTATTTTTATTTGAAAGAAAAATGAAAGAAAAAACTAAAAATGGGGATATAATAATATTTTGCTAGCTTGTAATAACTTTGAGTAAGAATTGAAATGAAATTATAAAATTTTGGAAGATTAAAATTAAAAATTTTATTTTGAAAAAAAATTGAAATTGAAATTAAAAAAATAATTTATAAAAAGAACTAAAATACAAGTTTTTTTCAGGACTACAAATTAATAAATTTAGGAGAAATTTGAATTTAAATGTAGAGAAGGTCCCTTGCTTGCCCCTTCGGCTTCGTCCCTTCTTGCAGGCCAAGCCTATGTTGGAAAAGAAACCTCCCTTGGCCCATTTAGCAGACGCCCGACAATTGTTTACATCCATTTTACAACGTTTTTGTTTGTTTGTTTCGTTTTTCTCTCTTTTCGAATCATCATTCCTCTTTCTTCACGAATTGAAATATTCGGTTCAAGTAACAGAGGCGGTCGCTGGCTATGGCGGAATCCGCGGGAGAAGTGCGAGAAGTGCTTTACGAAGAACGTCGTCACGCCTCGAGGCCTTTCTCTTCCGATTGCCTCCCTCTTTCTCTTCAACAGGTATTCTCTTTGATTTAACTTTTCATTCATTTCATAAATCAACTCAGTTTACAATTTATTTGATTTTTTTCCCCTAAATTCAGTCAAATGGAGCCGATAAAGGTGGGTTCTTATCATTTCTTTCCGCTCGAGGTATGCTAGATTCAAGCGCTTCTTTTATGCATATATATTAATTCAATTGTGATATAGTTAGTTACTTTTTATCACAATGGAACTATTAAGATATTTAAAAAAAAAAATTCTGGCGAGGCTGTTATTGAATGAAGGTGTAAGTCAGCTTAAAGAGAAATGGAGTAGATTCAAGAATCCGAAGAAAATGAGAAAACCGGTATCTTTATTTATATCCCCAAGAGGTGAGCGTGTCGCTGTGGCTGCTGGAAATCAAGTCACTATATTGCGGAAGGAAGATGATTATCAGGAGCCGTGTGGCATTTTTACTAGTAAGATTTACTTTATATATATGTTCAATTGTCTCTCTAATGAACATATATTTGAATTCATTGGCTAATCAATACCTAAGATAATAGGCTCAGGGAAATTTAGTTTTTTAGTTAGAGCTTTTTGATGACTACAAGAAAAAGTTCTTGTTAGGGTTCCTCTCATCCTTGGATATGGTTTGAGGCTGATAAAAGTGTTCTTATCGGTTAAAGTTAGGTTTTTGAATTATATATAGTACCTGCTCCTAACAGTTTTTACTTTTTGTAACTGTTTTCAACTTGGGTTCCTTGCATCAGATAGCAGCCTTGTTTTGTATGCGTGTGGAGCTTGGTCTGAATCTTATGATATTCTTGGAATCGTTGATGATGCTGATGTAATATATTTTATCAAGGCAAATGGTGAAGAGATAACAAGGATTACAAAGAGGCATTTAAAAATATCTTCAACACTAATAGGACTGCTTGCAGAGAATGATTTTGAAGTACAACAATCTTTCTTGTAAGCTTTTGTTCTCCATTTTTACTTCTTGTTAGTTTTCTTGCTGGTTTTAGACTTCTATAACAACCTTGATTCATGATTGGGTAACCATGTTTCTAAATACTTTTTTTTTTTAATTCCATAAAAGGTATAGAATTACTTCATGCATGTAATTGAGGGACTTGTTTTCTGGTGTAGCTTCACTGTTCTGACATCTGATGGAGCTTTTCATCGTATTGTGATCTGTCAAGAGTCAAGTGCCTCTATTTCTCCTGTGAACGAAAGTGGCTTAGCTTTAAAAAGGCAATTCCCTCAGAATGTTTTCTGCTTTGACTATTATCCAGAACTTTCCTTGCTTGTTGTTGTTGGCTCAATCACTGCTAGTGGGAAATCTGGTATGGTTCAACACTTCATCTCCCTTGACCTTAAATGAAAACTTTGACTTAAATTTGAACAGTCTATATAGTTATGTTGCATGACTTAATGTTCTAGGGTTTGCATGTGAATATTTGATTGAATCAATGAAACATCTGTTAGTTTTGTGTAATAAAGGATCAAGATGAGCAGATCAAGTGTTGCGATAATTAACTTTTGGAGTTTCAATTTTAATGGTTCTTTGTATGTTTCTTTCCAGAATCCTGTTATATTTCTCTTTGGCGTAAGCATCAGAATTTGGTTCTGGAACCGATAGCCTCTACTCAATTTAAGGGCCTTTACTTTGAGCGAATAGGTTATGCAGATCATCTGGCCTACCCAAAGGTGTCTATCTCACCCAAAGGGGATTATATTGCCGCTTTAGATATGAATGGGTGTTTGCATATATTTAAGCTGGATAAAGAAACCTATTCAGTTGCAAATTTTGCTTTCCAAGCAAGAACTAACTCTGATAGACCTTTAAATGCATGCACAGATATCTTAGTTGGCATTGTAGATTGTACTTGGTGGTCTGACCATGTTCTCACTCTTGCTAAACAAAGTGGCTTTGTCGCTATGCTTGACATTGTTAGTGGTCTGAAACTAATAGAAAATGAACCTGTATATTCTATGCCTGTTTTAGAAAGGGTGCAGAAGTTTGAAGGAAATATTTTTCTTTTAGAGGGGTTCTCATCTGAAGATAGGTTTGATTCATCTAATAGTAATAGAAGGACAGATGACTTGCATCATGGAGAGCAAGCTCCTGAAGACAGATCCAATCAACCTGACATTTCTAGAATGCGTTGGAATTTGGTATCACTATCAGAGAGATCTGTTCCTGAAATGTATAAGATTCTAATTGGTAATTCCAAGCATCAAGCTGCTTTGGAATTTTCTGATCGTTATCAGTTGGATAGGGATGAAGTTCTGAAGTCCCAGTGGTTGTGTTCTAACCAAGGAATAAATGACTTGAATACATTCTTGTCAAACATTAAAGATAAAGCTTTTGTGCTTTCAGAGTGTGTAGATAAAGTTGGACCATCAGAAGAAGCGGTGAAGGCTTTACTTGCTTATGGGCTGCAGTTAACTAACTTTTACAAATTTTCCGAACAAAACAACCATAAATTTGGTGAGATTTGGGATTTCCGTTTGGCTAGACTTCAGCTGCTGCAATTCAGTGACAGGTTGGAAACATTTCTTGGGATAAACATGGGCAGGTATTGTGCTTTCCAGCTTTTAGTAGTTACTTCTGCCACTTTTAGTTTTGGCTGTATAGCGCTTACTACTTTCTGATTGTTTCTATTGATTGATCACTTAATGACATGGGGGTTTTAGGTTTTCTGTTCAGGAATATAGCAAATTCCGGGTTATGCCAATTGATGAATCTGCAATTGCACTTGCTGAAAGTGGAAAAATTGGGGCTTTAAACCTCCTGTTCAAGCGTCATCCTTATTCGCTGGCTCCCTTCATGTTAGATATTTTGGCTGCAATTCCTGAAACAATACCTGTGCGATCATATGTGCAGCTTCTTCCTGGGAGGTCTCCTCCAAGATTTTTTATAAGGGAGGAAGATTGGGTTGAATGTGATAAGATGGTAGGTTTTATCAGTAACTTACCCGAGAACCAGGATATTGATAATCAAATTAGAACTGAACCTATTGTCAAGCAGTTGATAGGATCTTTTTGGCCTTCAACCGCTGAACTTGCATTTTGGTATAAAGATAGAGCTAGAGATATTGATTCCTCCAGTGGGTTGCTGGACAACTGCCTCAGCTTGGTTGGCTTTGCTTGTCAGAAAGGTGTCAATGAGTTAAAGCAGTTTCATGAGGATATCTCATATCTGCACCAGTTGGTTTATGCTAATGAGAATGATGCTGAAATTAGTACCAGTATGAGTCTTGTTGCATGGGAACAATTATCTGACTACGAGAAATTTAGGACAATGCTTGACGGATGCAGAGAGGAAAATGTGGTCGAATCATTGTGGAATAAGGCAATTCCATTTATGCAAAAAAGGTCCCGCAGGGTTTCCTTGGCTACCCAAGAGCAGATTGCAGATGGCCATTCTCAAGTAGATCGTACTAGGAGTGAGTCATTCCTGGTTAGATGGCTGAAGGAGATATCTTTGGTAAATAAATTAGATGTATGCTTGATGGTCATTGAGGAAGGTTGCAGGGAGCTCCAAAGCGGTGGCTTCTTCAAGGACGAGGTTGAAGTCGTAGATTGTGCTTTGCAATGCCTATATTTATTTACAGTCACAGATAGGTGGAGTACCATGGCTGCTATATTGTCAAAGCTTCCACATAAGCAAGGTAGATTCTGCCTCAAATGAACCCAACTTGCTCAAAGTATTATACATTGCTCTCTGTTGTTTTTCATTATTAATCTGTTTCATTTCACAATATTTATTTAGGTGTGAAAGGACTTGGAATGAATTATCGATTTTATTTCTTCTTGATAATGCCATTACATTTTGTGGAGACGGGTTATCCTACTGTAGGGGTATTTAAAAGTTTTTTAGTTAGGTATAACCTTATATAAGGTTTAATTTAGGACTGTAAGGGAGATACAGAGCATTGAATGAATTAAAATCTTAGTAGAAGCAACTGTGATGGTTCTGTCTTTCTCCTCCTTTTGATCCTTATTTTTTTAAGGGTTTGATTTCTTTTAACATCTCTCCATAGACTCCCAGCTTCTTTGACTTCATACCCTTTATATTTGTAGGCATCAGTTGGTAACCCTGATTGTTTATGCTCCACTTACAATTAATACAGATTCTGGAATATTTATTGGCAACCTTGATCAAAGGTGCAAAGTGGCAGAAGGACATATTGAAGCAGGGAGTCTTTTGGCTTTTTACCAGGTTTGTCTTAGCTTTTCTATGCTTTTATGACATAGAATTTTTTCCAGAATTATTTCCCTTTTAAACATCAATTCAAGGTATTTATCCATGAATTTTATGCGTAGACTTAGAATATGAGGTGATTTTCTTTACAGGTACCAAAACCAATGAGTTATTTCTTAGAAGCCCATTCAGATGTAAAGGGCGTAAAACAGATTACCCGCCTCATACTTTCAAAATTTATTCGCCAACGGCCTGGCCGATCAGATAATGAGTGGGCAGACTTGTGGCATGATATGCAGTGCTTGCGTCAGGAGGCCTTTCCATTTCTGGACCTCGAATATTTGTTAACTGAATTTTGTGGAGGACTGTTAAAAGCAGAGAAGTTTTCTCTGGCTAGAAGTTACTTAAAGGGTACAAGTTCAGTTGCCTTAGCAACAGAGAAAGCAGAGAATCTTGTTATTCAAGCTGCAAGGGAGTTTTTTTTCTCGGCTTCAAGTCTGGCTGGCTCAGAAGTAAGTTTTCTGTCAGATCATGGTCTAGTATGGTTTTGGATATACAAGAATGGCTTAATAGGTTTATAATCCTGGAAGCTTCCTTCTAAATGGTTGAAGTTATGTCATGTATAATTTTGTTTTACGATCATTAAAATCAATAGATTCCCTGTTGATCTGATTTTAACTTTTATTTTAACCACAAGCTGATGATAACATAAATGCACACTTGTGGTTCAATGATGTCAAAGTAAATGAAATATACTGATTTTTCTTTGTTTTTTTGTTCAAAATCCGAAATATTGATTATGTTGCTGTAACTTGTTCCAGATCTGGAAGGCTAAGGATTGCTTGAATTTATTTCCAAGTAGCAGAAATGTTAAAGCGGAGGCTGATTTTATTGATGCACTTACTGTTAAACTTCCAAACCTAGGAGTGACTCTTCTGCCTGTGCAATTCCAGCAAATAAAAGATCCAATGGAAATTATTAAAATGGCAATCAGAAATAAAACTGAAGCTTATCTACATGTTGATGAACTAATTGAGGTTGCAAAACTTCTTGGGTTGAGTTCCTTGGATGATATATCAGGTGTTCAGGAAGCTATTGCTAGAGAAGCTGCAGTTTCTGGTGATCTGCAGTTGGCCTATGATCTCTGCCTTGTTCTGGCCAAAAGGGGTTATGGTATTATTTGGGATTTATGTGCTGCTATAGCAAGGGGTCCTTCCCTCGAGAATTTGGACACAGGTTCTCGAAAACAGCTATTGGGTTTTGCTTTGAGCCATTGCGATGAGGAATCAATTGGTGAGTTGCTCGATGCATGGAAAGACTTAGACATGCAAGTGCAGTGTGAAACTTTGATGACGTTGACAGGAATTGATTGTCCTAGTTTCTCAGTTCAAGGCTCCTCGGTCTTCTCACTTCCAGACTACAGTATTCAAGATATTGTTGACCGTAAAAATTCCTCTGTACTGGTTAAAGGGTCTAGCAGTGCTGATAAAAGAAGTCATTTAAATAGTATTAAAAATATACTTTCTCTCGTTGCTAAAAGTCCTGTCGTGCATGGGACGGATTGGGAGCTTCTTTTGCAAGAAAATGGGAAGATTTTATCTTTTGCTGCTGTACAACTCCCATGGTTGCTTGAATTAACTAGAAAACCAGAGCACCGTAAGATATTTACTTCTGGCATGATTCCTGGGAAGCAATATGTAAGTGTAAGAACGCAAGTTGTGATAACTATTTTTTCCTGGTTGGCAAGGAATGATTTTTCTCCCAGAGACGATTTGATTGCTTCTCTGGTAAAATCCATTATAGAACCACCAGTTACTGAAGAGGAAGATGTCATTGGTTGCTCCTTCTTACTGAATCTTGTGGATGCTTTTAGTGGGGTAGAATTAATTGAAGAACAGCTTAAAACCAGGGAAAACTACCTAGAAACTTGTAGTATCAAGAATGTTAGAACGACATATAGCACATTATGTAATACTGGTGTTGATTGTGAAGGTGCCGTTCAGAGGAGGGAGCTGCTCTTCAGGAAGTTTAAAGAGAAGAATAATGCTGGTACTAGAGTTTATTCCTGTAGTTGACAGCTTAAACAAGACTGCACAGTTTTGTTCAAACCATCCTACAGGTGCTGCTTCCATGTGATGATGTTACCATTCTTTTTCTCCTTTACTTGTTTTAGATGACGTAAACAAGATTTATGGAGTGCAGTCCTCATTTTGGAAGGAATGGAAACTAAAATTAGATCATTCTAGATTGTTAGAGCAAGTAATTCCAGGGGTTGGAACTGCACCTTTTTTGTGTGGTGATGTCAGCTACATTGAGAGTGTTGTTTTGAAGGATGTGTTGAAATTGGCCGATACCTATGGTTTGAACCAAGCTGAGGTATGCGGCCATGCATGTATATTTTTTGGAACTCGTGAGGTAGATTATAGTGGCATGCCTTCTTAAACCATTGAATGCCACCTTTTCGTGTTTTTTTTTTTTTTTTTTTTTTTTTTTTTTGTTGGGGATTGGGGGGGAACTGTAATACTTTGTCACTTCCATCCTCGTTTCTGAGATTTGGACCAATGATGATATCATGGCTGAGATCTCAGAAATTAGAGGAGAAATACTTGGTTATGCTGCTAGAACCATCAAGACGATATCCTTGATTGCATATCCTGCTGTTGATGGTTGCAATAAGCAGCACCTTGCTTACATTTATAGCCTCCTCTCTGATTGTTATAAGAAGTTGGAGGAAAGTGAAGAACCTTCTCCAATAATGCTTCCAGATCAGCCCACATGCATTTGCTCGAGTTATCTCATTATTACAAGGTGATCAAGCAAGAATGTAGAAGAATTTCCTTTGTCAAGGACCTAAATTTCCACAATATTGCTGGATTAGGTGGTTTGAATCTGCTAGATTTTGGACCTAAAATGGTAATGACTCTGGTCAGCATCTATGCGATGAAGTGCCTGAGCGTCTAATATCATGGCAGGATGTCCACAGACATTTTGTACCGTGTGTATTGACAAATTTTAAGGATAGAGTTAGAACGGAGTTTAGCACAAACAACCCGGAAAACTTTCAGAAAAGAACTAGTGAACTTGAGCAAATGTATGACTTGTGTAGAATACATATCAAAATGTTGGAACCATCAGAGGCATTGGACGTTATGAAACAATATTTAACTGTAATCATACCTCCATGTGGTGCTTATGGGAATATACCTGATAACTCAACATGGCAGGATTGCATCATCTTCCTTTTGAATTTCTGGATCAGATTGAATGAGAAATGCAAGAACTTGCTTCATGCAAGATTTCGGTTGAAAGTACCCCAATTGCTTAATGAGTTGTTTAGAGGTTTTAATGAGGTCGGTGATGGAGGACTCTGTTTCTCCTAGTCAGGGCTGGAGCACCATTATTGACTGTGTGAACCATGGTTTAATTGGTGACTTCGGCTGACATTTTCATTTTCTGCAGTGCCATGATATTTTTCTATTTTTGGTTTTGGAGCTATTTCAGAAGTTTGCCCTTAAATCATCTCAGCTTATAGCAGCCATCTCTCCTGGTATTGAAAATTCCCCGGGTGACCTCTTGAATGTTGAAACAGCAGTTTCTTGCTTCTTGAAATTGTGTGGAGTTGCCAATGCAGATATACTCATTTCCGATGTTTTGGTAGCCATTTTGGAAGACTGGGAAGGGCCTTTTGTGATTAAGAAAGAAGAGGTAGCCTCTGCAGCATTACACGATGCAGAAAATGATTGGAGCACTGATGATTGGGATGAGGGGTGGGAGAGCTTGCAGGAAGTTTCTTCTTGAAGATTTTCAAGCACCTTGAGAATTTCTAAATGCGGTGGAGTGTTTCTTGATGAAGGCAATGCAAGGAGCTCGACTGACATTGTAATTGGAGTGGATTGTCGTATGGCTTCAAAGATGATGCTCTTACTGCCTTACGGAGAGTTGTGGTTGGAATCTTTGAATGCACTTGAAAACAAGTTGAAACAACAAGGTATATACCGGACATGATTAGTGGCGACCACGAGTTCATAATGCTAGTCCTGTCATTTGGGGTTCTATCAACTGTTATTAACAAGTCTTTCTTAGGCACTGTTTTCTTGTATGTCTGCTATTTAGTAAGCAATTTCTCTCACCGCCTCAGAGAGAAAGAAACCCATGAACCTGGACACAACGAGGTAGACATCTTATTTTGCAAGAAGCTTGCCAAAGCCGATCAGCCGATTCTAGCCGGATTTCTTCTCACAAAATTCATGCACTCTTTGAAGATATTTGGAGTCAACTCTGCGTGCTCGAACACAAGAAGCTTGCCCCTGAGGAATTGAGTTGTTGTGAACCATTAAAAAGTACGCTTTCAAGCTTGAGAAGCAAATTTGGTGTTTCACTTCAATCTGCCATGTAATTACTTTCTAAGAACGAGAGCAAATAGATAAGAAAAAGAAATGAGTTCTGTATGCCATATGATAGACTTTGTATATAAAAAAATTTTACATTGGTCAGTTACCAAACCTGGTAAAGAAAACGTTCAAATCAATTAAATCCTCTGCATTGCGTCAATCAAATCTGACTGGCGTCAGGGTTTGAACCTTCACAATTTTCTACCTCTAATCAAAAAATGCTCAATAGGATTCGATCAAGGTTAAATCTTGAGTTGAAATTAAGCTCTAATTGTCTTTTTTACGTATGTTTTTTGAGTTTAATATTTTTGTTTAAAGTTATTTGAATCTAAGATGAGTTTTCGGACAGTGATAATTTTTTCCCCCAAAGAAGCTTGTCTTGTAAAAAGGTTTTGTCGACACTTGAACCAAATTGCATATTTATAAACTAACTTGACTCAATTTGAAAAAATATATATATTTATAAAGACAGTTTTCGATAAAACTTTGGGATAGGAAAAAAGAGACACCCACAACTTTATTACTTGAAAATTAGATTGCATTTTTTTCCCGCTTTTTGTTGTATAATATTTCAGTTCTCTGCTTTCCCATGTTCGTTGTGAAATAATTACATTAACTGTTATTTGAACCTATGAATATTATTTATTTCCATGGTAAATATGAATTGGGTATTAACATTATTTATTTAGAGGGTAAATATATAGTTATATGGTAAATATATAGCTATATTCAATAATCACTCTATTTCTCGGGTCACAAAGCATTTGATTCTTTTATGCCATTCAAACGGGTGTGTGACCCTTAAATTAAAGAATCTCTTATTTTTAGGATTATTAGTATACAATTTCATTTATAATAAATATTATTATTTTGTCTACAACCACGAAACGAAAGTATAAAGCTCCACAAAGGGATTTAAAATATAAAATATATCTTTAAGTGAAATAAAATAATAATAGAATAATTAAGAAAAAATACTCGACAACCTCCTAAAATCGCTCACAAGAGTTTTTTTACTCTTAAAAGGACAAAAGAAAATATATTATATTTCAATGGAAATAGTGATGTTGGTGCAATTTCACTAACAAAAAAGAAAACATATAATACAAAATATAAAAATGGATTAATTACTGTACTGATCAACTGACAGAGCCAAAAACCATACTTAAAAGTGACCTTATAGCCCCAATTTCTTTACTGGCCAGACCACTATTTTCTTATATATAATATATATTGTAACCTCTTCTACTATTAAAATAAAAACTACAATCCTCCATCAATTGCAACAGTATAAGGAATGAAGTTACCGGTGTTTTTTTTCAACCTTGATAGAATCCTTGATGGTCTACGGCCCGCCCAACATCACTCAATCAGTCAGTGGCTCGGCCTCAGGGTCCATTGCTGTCCAACTTTCCATCTCTGAAAGTTTTTTTATAAAAAAGAAAAAACACCAAATGTTTGAGAACATAACAGCCACAAATATGCATGAAACAACGGCAGGAAAATGAACAATGTTTCGGGTTGATGCAGGCTGTACAAAATCTGTAAATTTGGCTTTTGAGAATTCTATTGTTGATTTAAGGGGCAAAAGTGTGGTATAAAATTTGTACGTACTTGGTTTGTCGGAAATTGCCATCAGCCGTCTTTGCAAGATAGATGCCACGAAGAGGAAAATCGAGCACATACCAAACATAATGGTGATGGGAAATGCGTCAACCTTCAGAGACAAAACCAATATGCTAGTTGGTAACAGAATTAAAGCCAACAATGCCTGCCGACATGCATGTGTCTGTGCAAGGCACATGATTAAATGAATCTGTTATAGAAAAAGGCTATAACATACATTATACAGCACGATGCAGACAAAGATATTGAGTGGAATCCGGAAAAAGTTCATAATCGTGCTCCTAGCCTCCTCTGGGATGTATTGGGATCTCATTTTCATAATGGACGGCCAGAATATCCCTACACAAGCCTCGAAAGTACAGAAGCCGAGAAGCTGGAGACAACCTGCAAACGAGATGCTTCCGCCTTTCACTTTAGAAGGTGCTACCAAGAACTGTTGCAAATTCACCCGTGTCACAAGTTATTTAAAGAACAATACATACACAACATACAAAGAAATAGAGGGATGTTGAAACATACATTGGTTATAATGGGAAGCAGGAGAGAGGCAGAGGAAATCACAAAAACAATCTGCATGTAGCTTTCTACCCTGGGTGCAGAGCGAGCCATCAATCGAGAGGCAAGGGAGCTTCCCAACATTGAAGCCAACATGAACGTGGCAAAAATAAAACCATGAGGAATCTCCTCATCATTGGGGCTCAAGGCAGGGGTCCAAAGGAACACAAAGGTGTACATTGAACCTTCAAACAGAGACTGGATGGCACCCAGCAAAGCAATTTTTTCATCTGCACAGCATATTAGACTGAGGGGATCCAGAAGAAAACAATAGAAAGAAGCATTGCATTACAGAGGATAACTGATAACAAGTAACAAAGCATTGAGAAGCAATAATCGCTTGGAACATGTCAATGCGATCAATGCATTGAATTTAAAGTAAAATATTGAACTCTACCAGATGCAATTGCTATAGCAGCGCCCCTGAACTGGGTAAGCAGGTCTTTATTTTCTGAGGGGTCTCCAAAATTTTCAGTCCATGATGAAAAAATAATGGCCATCCCAATAGCAAGAAAGCATGCAGCAGCATCAAAAGGAGCCACAGGTCCAAGGGATAATGAATCAACAAGTAGGTTCCCAAACAACCCAGACAAAATGGCAATTAGACCGTTCCCAAGAAATATTGCCTTTGAAAATGTTAGTGACAACCATTGTTGCTCAAAGCCCCTCTGCAATGAATAGAAGAAGAAACAGAATAGCCAGCAGAAGATTAAATTTAAAAGAGATATAAACATCAACTGTAACAGATAAGGCTCTTAGAATAATGTGGCTAAGCAGATCTAGATGGTTCATGCCTTACTATCTTCAGGAAAATATGGAAAATTCAGGAAACAAAGTTGGCATTTTCCCTTGCATCATGTGCAATATGATGGATACAAACTAAAATTTTTTAACATTTTCTTTTCAAACTATGGCAGGATGGAAATTGTGAAACAACCAGACAGGAAGCAGCATATAGCATCTAGAATACTAGAAATAAAGAGTGAAGGGTACAGAAGCAAAAGCATCAATAATGTAATTTGTAAGCTTATCTGATATGCATTAAGAGTAAAAGGGCACAGAAGCAATGCCTCACCTTATTATGTTCAGCAACAAGCCATGACTCAAATGCTGAAAACAGAAGAGAGGTAGCGATACCTCCCAAAACTCGACCTATCATCAAAATTCTGTATTCGGGAGAATGCTTGGTGATGCAGCTAAGTATGTAAGTTATGCAGTAAGTAATACATGCTCTCTTCCGGCCCCTGAATTAAAAACATGAAGGTGTTTTTGTATTAAGACAAGTTATTTAATCCATGAAGTATGAAAAAAAATTACAGAAGAAGCCACAAGTAAAAACTTACTGTTTGTCAGCTAGAGATCCAACAATTGTCCCAAACAACATGGAGGATCCAAAACCAGCAATAAAAAGCTGTCCAATGTCCCCTTTTCCAAAGCCATATGTACTGTAAAGATAGTAAACATATGGACCCTGCAGCCAGTCTCCAGCTATTGACACGTAAACATTTATCAAATGAGCAAGATAGACATATGCCCCAATAACAATGATATAAGGCTAACTTTTACAATTACCATAACAAATATCTACAGGTAAGATCATACCTCCAAAACTGATTAGAGAGTGAAGGACCTATATAGGGAATTCTTCTTTTTTTTTTTAAAAAAAACTCCAGCCATAAGTAGTATTATGCTTATGATGCATTTAAATAAGATGCTAAGAAACTAATTAAAGAAGTTAATGCAACCTTGTTTTTCTTTCACCTAGCTACTCTTTGACTAGCTAAAGACTAGGCAACTTGGACATGACACAAATACGTGGAAAAAAAATAATTAAACACGACATTACACAAAAAAGAAACTTTACAACATAAATAAATGGAAATGTCTGAATCCATAAAACACAAATTATTAACCAATCAAAAGCTATATAACTAGAAAATATTTTAAACAATTATGCTTTGAAAAAGTACAAGCACAAGACATGAATACCTGAATTGCCAACCAGGCCGAGCAGTGTTACTAACTCAGCAACAATTATACAAACACAACATGGAAAAGATAAATAAAACATTATAGGAAACACAATACTACACAAAAAGCAAACTCGAATGCAACATTAATATAAAAAAATGTCAAAATCTATATAACACAATTATCCTGTCAAAAGTTATATAAATATAAAATAAACAAGATTACGACACGAAAAAAATACAAGAACACGACAGCAATACATGATTTGACAACCAGGCCACTCAGTGTTACCAAACTCAGCAACAATTAACATCTACTCTGGGATCCAATAACAATGGAGAACTTGATCCTCAAATTTTAGGTTGTGCCTTTATACAACCCACGATCAACCATACAGAACCATAAGGCATAAACACAAGCAATAGCGACCTATCTCCAACCCACAGAAATCCCCGGATCCAATATCTCAACCATATAAAACAGAAATGGACCGAAAATCCACAAATCAATTAATGTAAGTCATTTTTCTCATACTCTTTCCTTTTCTTTAACAAGCTAAAACAAATGCACGTATCCCTTTTTCCATTTTCCTTTTTATGATGAGCTCGTTTTCCATTTCCAAAGCAAAGAAAAACAGTAAACTATTTTCAAAACAGCCATTAATAACAAAAACATTATCAACTAACAAAATAAAAAATAAAAAACACCACAATCACACTTTGAAAACGCAAATCTAAGGAATGGGCATCAGGATTCACAAAAAAAATCACCAGCAATCGATCAGATTCCGTATTTACGTAAAACAAAAATGAGATCTAAACGATAGAAATGGAAATCAGATCTGGGTAAATAAAAATGAGGGGAGTGAATTACCCATCATGAGAGAGTAAACAACAAGGTAATTGTTCTTGAAGGAATTGAAAGCCGGGGATGTGTTGATTCGATCCTTGCTGTTCTTGCTTAGCTCTAATGCTGCCACCACCGCTGACAATGCCCCGAACACCGTGAAGTAGAACAGCTCCATTGCTGCAAATTACTACTCAATGACACCACACTCCAAGTTCTTGTATTTTTAGGAAAGACGCAGAGATATTTATATATATAGCTCTAAAGCCAAAGCTAATGGGTGGTCCTCTGCAGACAGGGATTCTTTTTCTAAATGCTTTAAAAGAGAAACAGATATATACAGTTAGTTACTCGCCCTCGTCACAAGCCAAATACCTTATTCTTATGTTATGTACACTTCCAAAGTAAACTTGGCCGTTTAAACCAATAAAAGTAATTTATCCCGGACGGGGCTAACTGCCCGGTTTGTATGAGCGGGGTTTAGACTGAGTTTTAGTCCAGGTTTTTTAAACCGATTAAGTCATTCATTCGACTGCTTCAATGATTTGTACTGATTATCGGAAAATTGTTTTCTGGATTAATGCGTTGACCGATTTTAATTCCAACAGATCAATTCGATGGTTCAAATATTGTTAAAATTGATCAAATATCATTTAATATATGAATTTTTACTCATTTAATATATAAATTATTTTTTAAAAATGAAATTGCAATATCAAGAAATAGGATTATCGTCTGACCCGATTGTATACTTTTTTTAAGTTGATTCTACTACTCTCGGGCGTTATAATTTAATTTTAAATAAAAACAAAACATGTTATAAGAAAATAATATACTAAATTTTATATAAAAGTAATGTAAATATTAAATACAATTATGACATAAAAATAATATGAATATACAATATATACAAAATGAATGATCAAAATATAATAAATATTAGTCATTAAACCTATTTACAAAGGGATTTCAATTTAGTTTTTTTTTTTTTTTTATCTGTATTATTCAATACAAGTTTAATACGGTTTCTGAATGGAGCTTGCATATTTGAATAGTAACAATTAATGTATTAAAAATGTAATGAAAGAAAAAATAATGACAAGACCATCTCAACTTAAATTAGTTGATGAAATGTGAGGGTTTAAAATAATCAAGTATTCTGCAAGGGCAGCCTGTAGATAGTGATTTGCTGCTGTTTGAAATAGCGGAGACCCTCCTCATCTACCAGCACAAGATTCAAGTAGTACTTCACACTGAATTTGTTGTTAATGTTGCGATGTGTTGGCGTCAATTCATATGGACTAAGAAACAGCCTCACTGGAATTGATTCACCTTCATTACCAACCACATTTTATTAGCACTAAATAGTTATATATGAGCTAATTGTATCAGGTATGAGGCACAAAGGGTGTTAGAAAACTTAAGTTATGAACATACCTCTGACAGGAGCACCATCCATCAACTCAAATTTAGCTAGTGTTTCAGTCTCAACATGGTTAGTGGCTCCTGTTACTGTTGACTCTCGCCGCCTGATCTCAATATCCATATTCTTAATCTTTATCTTCACCAGAAAAAAATATATCTTCCCTACAATTACATCTTTCAGATGATACCTGTGTGGTTTGGATTCCCATTCCCCACTACTTCAGTTTCTAGTTGAATCCTACATGATACAAAGTAGCTACGAAGATTGCTTCCTATTATTATGAAATAAAAAATCGATGGCATTTCCTGCCCCACGAGTATATCAAAAACCAATTAACCCACTAAAAAACAAATTGTATTTATATTTTTTAACATCAACTTAAAACCTATGCACTGTTCTAAGACGACCTAAGATGTCAGGTTTTAGCAAAATCCATATATGTTTCAACTTACTTGCTTTTATTGTACTCAAATTCAATGTGCAGGCAATCTTCAATTCCAACTTCCATCTGCAAATGGGATTGATGTTTGTCAAAATTGAATATGATTATCAAATGAATTAGTGGTCGGTGGCAGCTGATTGAATAAAAAAAATACAATGCTTTTGAGAATCAGTGTAATGAAGACAATTGTCGCTCACCTTGATGCTAGTGTTGATTGATGGAGGTGGAGAATAATTGTGAACCTGATAAGCCAACCAAAAAGAAAAAGAAGTTGCTAACGGTACATCACCGGCAATTATAAATGGCACAATATGGTGCACCAATGCGGTGTTTGATAATCGAGTGTATTAATTTAAGAAAAACCTTAATTATTACATAACTATTAAAATAGTTTATTATAATATAAAAATAATTAATATAAATTTAAACTTAAAATTAAAAAAATACTAAATAACTCCTCTTCATATTAAGTAAAATAATTTCCTTCCTTTTACTCAAAACAAATCAAATAAATACATAAAAATATTATCAAATAAAATTAATTTATTGTTAATTCTATATTAAAATATATAACCCAACATGGCATAAATGCAAGGATGGATACAAAAAATGTCCTGAAAGAATAATTAAAAAGCCAAATACAATGATGTTGGCTTCTTATATGAGTCAGATTTAAAAGCAAAAAGTACTTATCATTTTAAAGCAAATCTTAATGTTTTACTGCCGAATACAGCATTCAGTTCATAATAATTTTCTTTTTCTTCATTTTGAAGTTCATTTATTAAATTATTCAAAATATAACTTGTTTAATTCATTTATGTTTATAAATAAACGTATATGTATTTATGTTAATGACCAAATTTATTTAACTTTAATGAAAGAACATTTAAATCCAAAAAAAAATTAAATAGAAGAACAAAATACACATTTTTAAATAAATGAACACGAACAAAATTAAAAATAAATAAACCAACATGAACAAAGGTTTATTTATTCAAACTCTATTCATTTATAACCTTACTACTTTATATATTTTGCACTACACCTATATTAATCAAACTTGACCGAATTTTGATATATTATAAAAATATTTAAAGGATGATGTCGCTAAATCTAAATACAATTTTCTTATAATAAGAATGTTGAGTATGAATACTTTGATCAACATTATGCTTAAAGAAGACAAAATTAATATAAGGAAAAGGAAGAAGGGTTGAGTAATGAAAAGCCTTACCAAGAAGTTCAGGTATTCGATTATACTTCCACCATAATTACGACTAACTGTTACTTTCAAGACATACCTGAGAAGCAAAAATCAAACTATTATAAAACGTGAATTCTCAGATTATAGAGCATCCCGTCACCGACCTCATCAGCAGACCAGTAAAAACTAAAAAGCGTTCTAGAGCTATATGATATTATACATATCCGAATAACTCCCAACCTCTACTAAGGTATGTACCCAAAATCTATCGTCATGAAAATCAAACTGGTTTTTAAGCCTCAAAAATATGTATAGCAAACAAACTTCTAGTAATCAACATAACACTCCCTGCCAAGAAGAAATAAGAACAAATTTTACTTTCAAAAATTTTAAGCAGAGGGTAGCATACCTAAGCCGCACATTCACACCATTATAAGTTTCATATGGCATTTCAACCATAGAAAATTCAAATGGATACGTTGTTCTCTCGTATATATCTCCAGGAACATCCAATTCACGTACTGCAAAATTGAGGAATATAAAAATAGTAAAAAAAAAAATACAGACCAGTCGACAGAGAATAACAACTTAGTTTAAAAAATTTTCTGATCAAATGCTATTAGTCGTATAATGCATGAGCTATGCATTTAATTCTTATATTCTAATTTGATCAAGTTTAGTCTCTGTATTTTCTAAATTTTGAAATTCCTATCCAAATGTTAATAATTAAATCTATGAGGTCAAATTCTGGTATTAGTCATGTGCTATGTATAAGTTGTGGATTTAATCATTAATCTTCAATTTGATCATTTCTAGTTCATATGCTTTTTTGAATTTTAAAATTTCAATTTTAACACAAATGGAAGCCGTTAAATTCGTTAACTAAAATCACATGCCTTTTGTGGTTATTATGCAGAAATAGTAAGCTGATATAACATTAAACAAATGATAATAGCATAATTTAATATAATAAATTTAACTGTTTTGCATATGACTGAAATTTTAAAATTCAAAAAATATCAAATTAGAGTATATAAACTAAATCTAGAACTTACTCATAATATATGAACCGATAGCAAAATTTAACTGAAATTTTTTGCGTACAATTTGAGCCTCTAAACGTATGAAAGAAGAATAGGGGGTAATCATAGACCGCAAAGCACGAATTGAACTCTTAAGATCTTAAATTCATCCCAACCCCGCACCTACTTAACGAACATCTAAACAGTTCCCAGGCGGAGCGAGCAAAAGCAAAATCAGAAAATACTCACCAAGAGAGGTAAAGTCATAAAAGTTGCCTCTGTCAAGATACATCTCTGGGAAGGCAAAACCAAAGTTAGTGTTGATTTCATCTTCTCAGACTAAGTGTGAGTGTCAAATATAGATGTGATTTAATATATAGGTAAGTTCATTTTTATTTTCATTTTTGTATTTGGAGAATTACATCTACACACTTAGTATTAGAAAATACTTCAAGAAAAATGAAAAACCGAAACAACATAGTTGGGTAAAAAATTAGGATACTCTTAATCAGGGATTTAAATAGCGGTCCGCTACCGCTATAGCGGCCATTATATAGCGGTAGCGGCACCGTCCGAAACCGCTACCACCAAAACCGCTATTATTGTTTTACAATAAGTTATGTGAAAAATTCACGACCGCGATACCCGCAATGACCGCAATAGCATTCGTTATGTCCGCAACCGCGACAAACACAACGCAACCGAAAACGCGGCCGCGACCGCAATTTAAATCCCTGCTCTTAATTCTTAAACGTCTGTATTCAGCTATTACATTAGACTAGAATTATAATTAAAACGTGGACAGACAGTGACAGGGAGCAAGAAGTAAGAACAAACCTATTTGGCCAAGGAGCTCAACTTTCACACCATTATGTTCAATTCTCTTCCCTTGATGTGGTTCTATGGTAATCTGAAGGTGGCAAAGAACAAAAAATTCTTCAAAATTTGACGTTATAAATATAAGACGTAAATGCTATTGCTATGATCCTCAATATGTTCAAAGTGAACAAAAACTAGATAACTACCTTCCCAGCAATATTTTCTTGATTTCGGAAAAGCGGCGCCAAAAGCGTTTGGCCATTTTCCCTTTTAATTGGGACCTAATCATACATAAACAGAGAAAAGAGAAAAGAAAAGAAAAGAAAAAAAGTGATCCAGCACAATGGCTCGTGAAAAATTAAATAAACAATCAATGTTGAAAATGAAACGATAGATTCAATTTTCTGCCCAAACGAAACTAGAACCGAGATGATCAAGATAGATACCCGCTTGCGGGTTTTTCCATCGGAAAATTTGATGGAGATAGAACATGCCGGCTTGAAAGCTTCAATCAGGAAATTCTAATTCAAAAAAAGAAAGAGAAAAGAATCTCAATTGCTTTCAATAAGCAGCAGTTTAGAATCTAATTGGAATTGAATGTCAGATCTTACCATGCTGATTTACGGTTATATTAGGGATTGACGTGGGAACTGGCAAACCGCAGCAAGAAGCGACAATCCCAGGACGGCAAGGGGAATCGACATTGAGAAACAAGTTTTTCAGTTTTCACAGTAACGAATCGAGAGCGAAAACGGGCGCGCGTCCATTACAAGTAGCCGTCACGTGCTTTTCCTGGGATGTCACGTGTGTATCTCCTGAGTGATAAAAGCATAGTCGTTGAAAATGAATCGGATCGGTCAATAGGACCAAAATATTATAAATAGATAATGTTATTAATTATCTTATAAATATTATAAATAGATAATGTTATTGATTATTTTATAATAAAAATTTTATTTTACCAAAACGTGATTTAAACCTAAGTAGCTATTTTTACAGCTCATCCTATTAATTTTTTAAAATCATTATTTAAATAATTTCACATATATAAATGAAATAACTATTTTTTTTTTGTTTTTTCAGGTGAAAATTTAAAAATTTATCTGCAATGTTCTATATTTGTGAGATATCATTTTCATACTCTTTAAATATAATATAATTTTTAAAAGGTTAAATATATTTCTTAATCTCTTTATTTTTATAAAATTGGAAATTTAGTTGTAAATTTTAAATATAATTATTATCATTGATAGTTTTCATGAAACTTACCATTTAATATATACTTTTTATCAATTATATTTCACATCACATGGGAACAACCTAATTAATATATCAAATGAACAAATTTTGACATAAAATATTTATAATTTTAATGATTAAACGAAAATTTTAAATCTTAAATTATTTTATAATTTTAATGATTAAACGAAAATTTTAAATCTTAAATTTTCTTAAAGCACAAAAGTTGTTAACCTTTCAAATTTTATGTTATGAAGTTCTCAGTAATAATCTTCATTTGGGAGGCTAATGCTAATGATTTGAGATATAAATTGATGGTTGTCAATCAACATTATTTTCTTGTTTGATTATTAGTATAATAATAATAATAATGAGTTTATTTATTACTTATCTATTATAACGGTTAATCATAAAATAAAAAATAATTAGTAAACTTTAAACTTAAAATTAAAAGGATAAGTAATAACTTTAATAAAAATAATAATAAAAAATCAAAGTAAGAGTGTGTTTAGTAAATCATGAAATTTTTCATTTTCAATTTTTTATTTTATTGAAAATAAAAAATTTTAACTTTTCAAAAATATTTAATAATCATTTTAAATTTTTATTTTCAACAATTAATATTTTTAATATTTTTTATAATCATTTTAATTTTTGACTTCATATAAAATTTTCAATAAAAAAATTGTTAAATAAAATAAGTAGTTTAGGTAACTACTTATCATTTAACATAGAAAACACTAAATTTATTTTATTTTATTAAAAACTAAAATAAATTATCTTTTTATTAAAAAAATAAATATCCAAATTAACATAATTAATTTTCATCCAAAACTATCCAAAATAATATAAAATATTATATTAATAAGTTTAACATTAAAAATAAATAGTCTTTTAAAAATCAATATTTACTTATATCAAACAACATAATTATATTCAATACTTAATATAAATTTAGTACTTAATCTTTCAACACTTAAAATTTCTTCCCTTTGCCAAAAATAATTCAAGAAAATGACTATAATTTACCAATTAAATTAGTTTATTGCTAACACATACTAAAACATGTGTAAAAAATAATACACCTACCAAACATAGTTTATATTCATAAAAATAAAATAATGAAAACTCTGAAATTTATATTGCATTAATAATATTACAAAACATCAGATAATGCATAAAAGATTCGGAGTATGAAGATGATGAATTTCAGGTGTCCTGAGAATCTGATTGAAGGTTAACAATTTGAGAAACTACAAGCTTGGAGAGTTCATTAATGGCAGCCTGAACCTGGTAATCATCTGATTCACTATGGTTTTGCCTTGACCATCCAGGTAATTGTGAATTTAACCTAGTATATTCATTTGCAGCAACCCCGGTTTTCTTTGATGTGGCAAGAACTCGCTCCAAATCAGCTTGTGATAATGGCCTTGGATCCTGAAAAACAAATAAGTCAAGAAACTTAATAAGATAAATAATCAATGATATCTATCACAGAAAAATACAAAGGCTATATGAAAGATATCGAAGTTCATGGATTCTACATGCAAACAGAAGTTTTACTCATGTCATGGCAAAAATGTTTATGACGACAAAAAGATCTCCTATATTGCTCCGACTCTTCATTTTACTTAAAATACTCGTGTCTCATACATATTTGGATATGATCGTGGATATGACTCTCCATTGACCCTCCAAATATATGGAAAAGCTTTAAAATGTTGGAACTTACCCATGTTGGACATATACCTATATTAGACATTCACACCTAAGTTCAAGGAACATAGCTTGCTCAGCAATACACTCTGAAAAACAACACATGGACGCAGAAGAGACACGTAAGAAAATGAACTTACTCCAGATGATCTTCCTTTCTTCTCCTCATCTAGTAAGTCCCTAATGGGAAAGTATGCGGCTTTCTTGCAGAGTTCGAGAATATCGGACCCCGTGTACCCTTCACACAAACTGGCTATGTAGTCAAAGTTGATGCTTTCTTCAATATTCTCACCCTTCAGAACCACCTTCAGGATCTCAACCCGCTCCCTGCGGTCAGGTAGTCCAATCTCAAAAGCCTGGGGGAGACGCCTGAGTATGGCTTCATCTAGTTCTGATGGACGATTCGTTGCAGCAAGAACCATAACTCGGGCATTCTCTGCACAACAATGTATAACTATTCAATTCTATATTATAATTTGAAAACAATTCATATAACATTCTTTAGACAGCCCTTTATCACAAAAACTGAAAGACGGTACTTTGTATGGGAATGAAAACAGTATATGACAGCTTTTCAGTACAAAAATACTCACGATCTGTTGTAAACCCATCCCATAAAGCCATGAACTCGGTCTTCATGTTCGTCATTGCTTCATGATCTGTATTACGACGCTGTCCCAGAAAACTATCGACCTCGTCAATAAATATGATGGCAGGCTGAAGTTTATATGCCAAGCTAAACACTGCAGCCACTGCAAAAGTAGAAGAGGATTAAAAATCTCAGATACATAAAACAAATAGAACTGCATGGGACCATACATCCATTAGAAAAAAACTCATCAAAACGATGTTTAATTGATAAGAAAGCTTACAACTACTTTTTCTTGTTTGTATTATAAATTTCAGGGTAATGAATTTTTATATAGGATGGTTGAACCAGTTTTGTCCTTTCTCTTAAAAGGTGTCATATACCTACATAAAGCATCTTCTCACATTTCTACAAAAGTTACAACTCAATATAACAATTTAAAAAAAAAGTCAATTTTGATCACTTATAACCATATGAAATAGGATGTATTCCAAAGAAAAGCAAAAAATTCTAGAATCAATATGGATAAAGTAAACATTATCAATACTTTACCAAGTTTCTGTGCATCACCAAACCACTTGCTCATCAGATTTGATATCCTCACATTGATAAAAACAGCTCCAGACTCCTTTGCAATGGCTTTAGCGAGCATGGTCTTTCCAGTACCAGGAGGTCCATATAACAAAACCCCTTTTTGAGGACCAAGAAGCTTTCCATGTGAAAACAACTCCGGTCTCCGTAACGGAAGTATCACTAGTTCATACAGAGCTTGCTTGATGGTTTCTAATCCTCCAATAGACTCAAATTCCACGTCAATGTGATCAGGATTTATGACATCACATGCTATTACATCCTATTAAATGAAAAAGAAAAGAATAAGCATGAAGACCATCGTACCTATCAACAGCTAGGATCCCTTGCTTCTATTCTAATACCAAATCACAAAGTAGATATTCCACCAAGTTCTATCTACAACTAATTCCCACCGTTAATCTAGCTTCCAACAAAATTGCTTGAAAACATTCAACTTTGGAAAAAAAATTAAATTTGTCACCGCAAAAAAGAAAAAGTACCTCGTAGGGATTAGTATTGATTAGAGGACGACCCAAACGCTTGGCAATTTCTTTCTTGTGCTCCAAAGCTTTTTTAGAAGCTTCCCGGTTTGGGTCGAGGTGTCGGAGCCCCGCGAAGAGGACCAAGCAACTAAGGGCAGCGCTGGCGGCGTATAAAATCAATTCTTGCAGGAGCTTCGTCTCCGACGAAGATGAACCCATCTTTCGCATATAAAATTATTTTATTATATCAGAAAATATTAGGTAGAAGTTGCGAATAATCAAGGGTTTTGAACTTAAACAGGAGAGGAGACGAAACTGAAAAAGGTTTCCGCTTCGACTTCAAGTGCTTATCGATTTTCTGAGGACCTTCGGCTTCGCGAATAAGGAAGCACTTTGGGCCACACCCAGCCTGACCGAATTTCAATCCACCCCTAAATTTATATTATATAATAATATTCGGTATACTACCCAGTTGCGTCATCCAACTTTTAGTCCCTTTCATTTTGGTCACTTAAAAATAAATCTTTGCAATTTTATCATTGTCATTAGAGAACTTTTCATTTTAGTCACCTGAGTGTAACAACCATTGATTGTACATATCAAATCATGTCCACACCACGTCATATTTATATGTTCTTTTTAATCACTCAACTTCTAGATTACTTTTATTTTGGTCACAGAAAATTATTTCTTTAAATCTTGATCTGAGTAAAAAAATTAAGGATTAAAGTGAAAGAGCAATAGAAACTAAAATAATGCATTAAAATTTTGTCTAGTTGTACTTGTTTATTCCATTGCCCAAAAATTTTAATTCCTCTCTTTCCAATATTGAAATTTTAAATTTCAATTTATCAAAATCAATTAAATAAATTGTTGAAAATTTTTCCATAATGTCAAATGATTTATTAGTATAATATTGAAATTATTTAATTTAATTATTTTTAAAATTTAAAATTTTATTTTATGTTTCCAATTATCCTTAAAGGACTCAACTCAAATAACTAATATTTAATAATGGTTTATAAAACTTATTTTTTATTGTATAATATTAAATATTCCATGCTAAGCTAAATGCAAATAAAAATTATTGCAATTGATTCAATTAATTAATTTTATTTTCATCGTTTATTGAATGAGAAATTAATTTAATTAATTGTATGGATTTTTTTCTATTTGCTTTTAGTTTAGCATGGGAGATTAAATTAATTAATTTGATTAATTTTAATATTATAGTAACAAATAATTTGACACCGTCAATGGGTAAAAAATTTCAACAATTTATTTATTTAATTTTGATGTTTTGATGTTTGGATATTTAATACTTGGGTGATTAAAATGAAAGCATTCTCTAAAGACTATGATGAAATTGCAAGGATTTTTTTTTTGTGACCAAAATGAAAACATCCTAAAAGTTAAGTGACCAGCTAGGCAGTTTACCTACAATATTTTAATATTTATATCTGCTATTATTTTCCATGTGATGATGATGTTGAGTTGGCAACGATGAAAAACTCAACATTCCCTACAAAAATAAAACAGCTCTAAGAACTCACTTTACCAGTATTTGATATGCACAAAACTTCAATTGATAGAAGACAATCAATGTAGATTTTTCCTTTTTCTTACGGGCGATTCTCTCTTTTGATAAACTTCCACTTTGATCCATTGCTAATGATTCAAATAAAACAAACAATATTAATAAAATGAAATGTTTTTGAAATTTTAAAATTAATAAGAAAGTTAGAAAAATATTTTTCTTCAATCTAATTACAAAAAAAAAAAAATTGTCAATTAAAGTTCAGTTAACACCATTGTTATTATAACAATTAGAAAGATGTAAATTCGAGAGCGTTTAATTATATATTGTTTTTCGATTTAAGAATTTAGAGAAAGGTTTATAAATAGTTTAAGATTTGTAATAATAATAAAAAAGAGTAAAAAAACACTGAATTGAATAACTTAAATAAATCAAAATAACTAACTATCCCACACATTATTCTGATAATGTGAGACTAAAACATATTAATAGAGAGCAAACATTTGTGCTGATCATCTGTCAAAGAAAAAATAAGACTGTTGGGCTTCAAAAGTTTAGGCCACAGGTCCAGGCTGCGTGCCTGCGTCTAAGCTATTTTGACTACTGGTCGGTCAATTGGGTCCAACCTAGGGATCATGGGCCAGGTTAGAATAGAATTTTAGGTCCATTTTATAGTCATGAGCTCAGCCCAAAAAAATGAATCTAAAATTTTACCCAAATCTGACCCGTATAAAAATACTAAAATCCAAATATGGTCCGGCCCTCTCGTATTAATTTTTTATATAAAAATAAATTTAAAAAATATATTACATCAAATACATTAAAAATATTAAAATAAATATTTTTCAACAATATCTAAATAACAACAACAAAATAGTAATAATATAATAACAAAACGGCACCAAAACAACGATAAAACAGCAACAAAAATAATAAAAACAGCAACAAGTTTTTTTTTAAATTTGGGCCAGGTAAAGTCCGAACCAAAAAAATTTACCTAAGGCCCAATTTGTTTAGAAGATGGGCCTATTTTTTTTTGCTTAAACTTATTTTTCGAGCATATATTTTTATTAAAACTTCTCGTTTTTTGAATGGACCTTTCGACTTAACAGAATGACTCAACCTATTATCAGGTCTAGTTCAGTTCGACCAATATTTAATATTTTAGGATTAAACATTATAAAGAATAAAGTACAGAAAAGAGAAGCAGTTTCTTTAGAAGATAACTGATATTGTTGATTTTGAACCCATAAACGGCGCTATTAAAAAATTAGAATTATTAAGATTGGAAATTGCTTTTTGTGGAATCTTCTCAACTTTCAAGTTTGAATATGATGACAAAAACCTACTTCAAACATTAATACTATTTTTTTTTCCCATTACATGCAACGAAAGTGAATTAATTACTTACTAAAACCAATTATTTTCGTATAAAAGAAGTTGCAATACTATACGAGAATAGAAAAGAGAGTTTGAATTAAATTTTCAATTCATATAATTTATTTCAATACATTGAAAATATAACACACATTGTAAATCATTAATACATAATAAATTTTAATTCACAATAAATTTAAAAAATTGACTTCTATCGATATCGTGGATTAAACCTGATTATGGGTCGAGCTATCCACTCAAGCCCACTTGAAAAGCGAGAGGGTTTAGACAAAAATATAAGTCTGAGAAATTAGTTTAGATAAAATGATAAAGTCCATTTCCTAAACAGGTAGGACATCGAGTAAGATTTTTTTAGCATTTCTATAAAATTTTTCATTGTTGTTATGTTGTCATTTTACTATTGTATTGTTACTATTTTGTTGTTATTATTTAGATATTGTATAACTCTTATTTTATTATTAATTTTGTTACTATTTTAGAGACATTTATTTGTTAAGTTGTATTTATTTTAGTGTTAAGTATAAAAACTTGTGTTTAATGTATTTTGAATTTGTTAAGAAATATTTATTTTAATGTATTTGATGTATTATATTTTTAAAATTTTATTTTTATATAAAAATTTAAATTTAGTATTTTTTTTTCATTTGGGTCGGACATTGACAAAAATTTAAATTCATTTTTTAGATTGAACCAGACAAAAACCTAAAAAGATAATCTAAAATTTTATATTGATCTAACCCGACCTCACTCATAATTAGTTCCACACATTAAATGAGATTTATGTGTTTTATTTTTGTAGATGAAATAATTTTTATTTTATTTCCATTCAAATTTGCATCAAATAGACTATTTGGGATTGCCGGCATATTTTATAGGAAATTAGAATTCAAACAAAAATGGAAGATAAAGTTTTTGTACTAGAAAATAAAATTAGTATACAATAAATAAAGCAAAAAAAAAAATCGAGTTTAATTCTAGATATATTTCAACCACTTGTTCGGTGAGTATAACTATCATTGGAAATTTAAAAGGAGGAAAAGAAAAGGGTTTGAGTGGGTCAAGGATTAATGATAGATTCTCCACATCAAGCGACTCTAAGGAGAGACACGTGTCTTTCAAACATTCTTTCTTCTTTTGCATGTTTTACACGCCAGGGGATTCCATTGTTCTTTAATCTTACTCGCTAGTGCAATTTTTAGTACTGTCCACTAAATTTGTCGCTATTTTTAATGATAAAAAAAAATTAAACTTTTAAATTTTATTTTTAAACTATTATAAATGGAAATTTGAAAGAAATAATTTATAAATTTTAATTAATTAAAATATTTTAAATAATTAAAGACAAATTTTAAAAAGCTGTGAATAAAAAAAAATCAACTATGACAGACGGAATATATATACTTTTAATAAGTGCAATGTAAATATAAATAAAATATAGAATTAAATCTGTATAAATCATAAGAAACAAAAAGTAAACGGATAAAAATCATCCATAGTATACACATATTAAAATATGAGTATTTAATTATTAAGTAGTTAGATTTAGTAGTAAAGCGCATTGCACTTTTAAGAAAAGAGTCTGGATTCAAATTTTAATGACAATATTATTGAAATGAATAATCATGAACTCTAAATATAAATCATAAAATAGACGTGAAAAATATAATAAAAAATATCAATATTTACTATCTAAATTTTTTTCCTTAAACAGATTAAATTTATTGGATAGTTAGAACTTTCAGTATACCAAACTCTTTTTTAGTGATTTGGTATGCGTTTAAATTCATATAAAACCAAAAAAATTGTTTTTTTTTAACAAGTTTTAAATATTAAATGTCTTACCTTACCTTAAATTTATATAAATGTAAGAATTATTTTAATTCTCACCAGGAAAATAAATACCATAATTGTTTATCTATTTTGATTATTTTAAAAAATATTTTTTAAATTTTTATTTACTGTTTTCCATTTTTTAAAATAAAAAAATATACTTTAAATAATATAAAATATGAAAAATTCATAAACCAATTTGAGCCTAATTTTTCTATGTTGTTTGTTCAACGCCCTTTTCAAAATTATTATTTTGCTAATCTGGCTTTAATTTTTTAGAAAAAAACGTACTCTCTTTTTTAACCTCAACAATTATCCTAAACTTAGAAAAATATGGCACCAAAGTCATAAATATTGATTCGGATTACTAGATAAAAGAAGGAATCCAACAATATATTTAAATTTTATCATAAACATGGGACAAACAAAGATTAAATAACCCTTTTTTTATAATTGAACTAAAAAAGTAAAAAAAAAAATCAGAAAAAAGAAGTAACATAAGATTTGGGTTTGGATTATCAGAAAGAGTTTATGTAAATTTTTAAAAATCTTAATAGTGAAAAGGTATCTGTGTAAATATGGAAGCATATTTTGAAATTGAATGATCAGATTATACGATTGGAATGAGTTTATAGTGTGTCAGAATTCAACTTTTTTTTAACATTAATTTTATTTTATGTTCTTATAATATTTATTCTTTTTGATGCAATGTCTATAATTACTAATAGTTTTTTATCAACCGTTAAATAAGAGGATAATACAATTAACGCAGTTGAACTCATGATCTCCTATACTAACAATAATATTAATACCAATCGAATTAACTCAATCGATCAGAATTTAATTATTTTGAATGAAGAAAATAGAAAGAGAAAAATAGAAAGAAATAAATGAAAAAGATTTATTTAAAAATTTTCTTTATTGCAGTAACATCATAGTTTTCCCATTATTTACGGTAACGTGGGAATACTGCCATCTATGGGAGTGCAACCAATAAATATTCGAGAGGAAGCCCATTTTCTCTAGGGAGAGCGTTGCAACCACGCTCGACAATAACACCATTGGAATCACAAAATAGCCCACTTCTGAGAGACATATAAGGCCATGCTTTGTTATGACGCCAATAGAAATCAACTCCAATACTCTATCTCGATCTCTTACAGTGCTTCCCCTTTTCTGATTCTTTGACCCTCGTAAATTTTTTACTTTATTTACAATGTTACCATTGAATTATATTGGTTTTTTCATTTTGATCTCTAATTTTTTTTCAATTTAGATTTTTCTTCCAATTATCTTAAAAAGATGAATCTTGGTCGACAAAAACGTGATACTTGATAATTAAGACAAAGTTATTATTTAAATTAGATTATGATAAATGTATTCATTAAAATTTTATATAAAAATTAAATAATTTTAGATTGAAATTATAAAGTTAAATATTTAAAATTTTTGTGTCATGTTTCAATTCTCACTATAATAAAATTTTTATTGATTTTATATAAAATCAAAAGATAGAAATATTTTCGTAATAATATAACTTATTTTATATATAAAAAGATATTTTAATAATTTTTCTTCTGAGTAAATATCGAGCTAACTTATGATTCAAGAGTTTAAATTTGTTTTAAGTATTGAAATGAAAAATCTAAATGCTCAAATTAATGCCCAACATTTTAAGGATTACTCGGTCAAACATTTTGAAAGTGCTCAAAATATTTGGCCTTGGCTAATCTATTTTGGAATGTTTAACATTTATTTGATCTCTTTAATAAAAGTTTAACTCTTAGTAACAATTAAAAAGTTAGACGATTACTTACTAATGTGGGACGGGTTAGGCGAGGTATTGGTCAGGCTGTTCATGTTCATCTTGTGGTCATGATTCGGAAGATACTCTCCCTGTTTTGAGAGATTGTTCACTTGTGAATGAAGTTTGGCTGCATTTAGTGCTCGAAAATCAACAAAATAAGTTTTTTTTTTTCGATGATTCATTGAAGTGGTTAAAGTTAAACTTATCTTTACAATTGGAATTGTCTATTGTAGGAGTTAATTTGTCTTACCTTTTTGGTTTGATCATCTGGCGTATTTGGAAAAATAGAAACTTATTTGTTTTTCAAGGTTTATCTTGGAGTGCTTTTAAGACGATAAAAGGTCCCTGTAGCTAGGCTAGACAACATAATAATACCCACAAGGAGGACTCGCTTAGAATGCATGAATTGTGCCTTAACCATCATCTATTAGGTAATTGGTTTCACTTAAATACTGATGGAGCGGCCAAGGGCGAGAAATGATTCACATTTGCTAGAGGAGTGTTGCGAAATCAGGTTGGGGATTGGATCTTAGGTTATAATCATTATTTAGAGGAGTGTTCAATGTTTGACGTGAGCTTTGGGGTATTCTAGATTGGCTGGTTATTCTACATGGACGAGGATATGATAGAGTGTTGATCCATACGGATAGCCTAAAGATGATTGAAGCCATTGAAGATAGACAATCGACTGTTTCTAATTTAGCTTTGGTTAGAAGAATCAAACAAATGTTAAAATAGGAAAAACAATGGATTTTTAGGTATTTTCTTAGGAAGGATAATTGAGTAGCTGATGGGCTTACTAAATTGATCTATAATAATAAAGAAATTTTACAGATTTTCGAAGAGGCACCTAATAAGTTATTACTAAATTTATGTTCGAATAAAACAAGTGATTTATTTACTTCTAGTAGTTTAATGTAATTATTTTGGTTTTGTTTAAAAAAAATTACCAAATTAAGTATCTAACCATATAAAAATAACTATAATTTAGTGGGTAAATCATAAATAAAACTTTTTCAAATTTTTTATATTTATTAATATTGTAAACATATATTACTATTCAAGTGAATAACATGTTTGTCACCCATTATTATTCCAATTGATAAAAGCCACACGCTTTTCCATAGTAGAGTCGCTTCCAAAGCCAAAGGTGTGGGACTAGTTCCGTTGAAACTCTTTGAAAGGACCTCCCTTTCCATTTCCATCCCACACTTCCTTCTCTCTGCATATTTGTAGCTGAACCCGATGGGAGTCAACGTAAAGAATCAAACTTAATGGCTACCGAATGAATGTACTACAAAAGCTAACTTTGTACTACTGCTTTGCAGTACAGGCAAAGGGTCTTGAAAGTCTTTAAACTCCTTTTGGTGGGGGTTATTAAACCGTGGGTCGCTTTAATATAAGACTCTGCAAATCGTGCCAAATCCAAGAGTCTCGAATTGCTGATTTTGAGAAACCCGTTTTGAAGATTGTGAGGGTCTTGTTGCAGATGCGGAATTCAATGCTCTTTGTGATTTTGATCTTCGCATTGAATTAAATTTATTTATCGTTTTGGCTTTTCGCGAAGCGTGTGGTTCGCTCGTGGTCCTTTTAGAGGTGTTTATTTACTGCTGCCTCGACCATTGAACTGAAATACTCAAAACTTAGATTTTTTGGATATTTTCTTCATTGTATTTGGAGCTTTCTGCAGGTCAACTCGAGGAAGGACACTCTAAAGGTGAGAAATGAGTGAAGTAATTTATCACTTTTATGGCGTGTTCTTATATTAAGCAAAGAAAAACAAAAACTGAAATCCCAAGTTGACATTGTTTAATGAATTCTAGTTAATATGAAACAAGTTTGCTGAGCTGAACTTTGGCAAGAAGAAGTACAAGCTGATCATCAAGGTAAGATCTTTCAGTGGCTGCATGAGTTGTCCATGTAATTTTATTGTAGTATTTGTTTTCTCTTTGAACTGGGCTTAAAAAAATGAGTTTTGATGATTGAATTAGACTAGCAAGCCAAGAACCAGATTTTATCAATGGGGAATATGAACATGGAGGAGATGAAAGAAATTGAAAGGGTTGAGAGAGATGGTTTAGAAGAGAGGATTGATGAGCAAGAAGAGTTGAAGAGAATTGCACCTTGGACGAAACAGATAACAATTAGAGGACTCATTGCTAGCCTTCTTATTGGTATCATATACAGTGTGATAGTGATGAAGCTCAATCTCACAACTGGGCTAGTTCCGAACCTTAATGTCTCGGCCGCTCTGCTTGCCTTTGTATTGGTCAGGTCATGGACAAAGTTGCTGCAAAAGGTTGGATTTGTTTCAACTCCATTCACTAGACAAGAGAATACTATAATTCAGACCTGTGCAGTTGCTTGTTATAGTATTGCTGTTGGAGGTATTGTTGTCTGCAATCAGTTCTCGGTTTCATTTTGGATGAGTTTATTGATTAATTGGATACCAATCCACATGATTTTCTTGTTTTTTGTTTTCCATCAATTTTTCAATGCAGGTGGTTTTGGATCTTATCTGTTGGGTTTAAACAGGAAGACATATGAACAAGCAGGAGTTGATGCCGTAGGTAATAATCCTGGGAGCATTAAGGAACCTGGGATCGGTTGGATGACTGGGTTTCTCTTTGTGAGCTGCTTTGTTGGGCTTCTGGCATTGGTTCCTCTAAGAAAGGTATGCATGTTCCTTTTACTTCCCTTCCTTTCTATTCTGTGTTTCCAAGATAGGTTGATGATAGTTCATCTGCTGTGATATCAGTAATCTGGGTCTTAATTTTCTAATTCTAATTTTTGTTATTTCAGATTATGATAATCGACTACAAATTAGCTTACCCAAGTGGAACTGCTACAGCTGTTTTGATTAATGGGTTTCATACTCCCAAAGGAGACAAAAATGCTAAGTATGAATCTACTGTTCCGAACTCTTTTCTTTTCTAGTTAGAAATGAAACAGGTTTTGAGTGTGGCGTAACTCAAGCTTGTAATGATTCATCTTCAGGAAGCAGGTTCATGGGTTTCTGAAATTCTTTTCATTTAGTTTCCTCTGGGCTTTCTTCCAATGGTTCTACGCAGGTGGAGATTCATGTGGATTTTCTCAGTTTCCCACATTTGGCTTGAAAGCCTGGAAAAACTCGTACGGGATCCAGCTTTCTTATTCTCTATGTTTGTCATCTTTCCACCTATACATCTCTTGCCATAACCATTGATTCAAGAACTTCAATTTTGCAGATTTTACTTTGATTTCAGTATGACTTACATAGGAGCAGGAATGATCTGTCCACATCTAGTAAACTTATCTTTGCTCCTTGGTGCGGTGCTTTCTTGGGGAGTAATGTGGCCACTGATCGGTGGGCTCAAGGGAGAGTGGTTCCCTGCAACATTACCTGAAAGCAGCATGAAGAGTCTAAATGGTTACAAGGTTTGCAGAGCTTCTCTCTTAATGATATCTTGACACCAATATCGATACGCATTTCTCACTGGTTTCCATTTATCATGCAGGTTTTTATTTCTATTGCTTTGATCCTGGGGGATGGACTCTATAATTTTCTGAAGATACTGTTCTTCACTGCCAAAAACATTCACGCTAAAGTGAAAAATAGCAACCGTAAAACATGTAAGTTAGCTACTTTCTAAAATGTCCTTTTCTTTGGCTCCTCTCCAGTTTGTTACTTTGATTGCGCCATCTCCTATGGAACTAGAAAGGACTGTTTTCGATTTACAAGGGTACTTAAGCAATTCAGATCTTTTGTTTTCATGGTCCATTTTTTTATGACAAGACATGTAAAATGGAGTTCATTTGATTTTTGAGTGCTAAACCTGATACGGGTGATCATTTTTTCATGGATCATTGGAGAATAAAAACTTCATTAACTTTCTTAGGGAAAACCAGCTTCACTAACTTCCTTTACTTGTAATGCAGCTCCTGATAACCAGAAACAGCTTCCGGATGATCTTCATCGAAATGAACTATTCAATAGAGAGAGCATTCCTATTTGGGTAGCATGTGCAGGATACACCTTTTTTTCTGTCATTTCCGTCATTGTAATCCCTCAGATGTTCCCCGAGCTGAAATGGTATTACGTAGTTGTTGCTTACATTCTTGCACCCTCTTTGAGCTTCTGCAATGCTTATGGTGCTGGTCTGACTGACATGAACATGGCCTATAATTACGGAAAGGTAGCCCTCTTCGTGCTTGCTGCCTTGTCCGGAAAGGAAAATGGTGTGGTTGCTGGACTCGTGGGCTGTGGTCTTATTAAATCCATTGTTTCAATCTCATCTGATTTGATGCATGATTTCAAGACCGGTCACCTAACTCTCACTTCTCCAAGATCCATGCTTCTCAGCCAGGCTATAGGGACAGCCATCGGCTGCATTGTAGCTCCTCTTACATTCTTTCTCTTCTATAAAGCTTTTGATCTGGGGAACCCTGATGGTGAGTACAAAGCCCCATATGCTCTCATTTATCGAAATATGGCAATTCTTGGTGTTCAAGGCTTCTCTGCCCTTCCCCAGTATTGTTTGCAGCTCTGCTATGGGTTTTTTTCCTTTGCGATAGCAGCCAACTTGTTGAGAGATTTTTCTCCCAAGAATATCAGGAAATGGATTCCCCTTCCAATGGCGATGGCTGTGCCTTTCCTTGTTGGTGCTTATTTTGCAATTGATATGTGTGTGGGGAGTTTGGCTGTTTTCGCATGGCACAAGCTAAATCGAAAGAAGGCCAGTTTGATGGTTCCTGCTGTTGCTTCTGGCTTGATATGCGGAGATGGGCTGTGGCTTCTTCCTTCATCAATCCTTGCTTTGTTTAAGGTTCGTCCTCCAATCTGCATGACATTCTTGGCAACAACATAGACTATGTTAATAACACAGAGAAAGATAAGAGAGTTCGCAGGCCTATTTAGTTACATTTTACAAAAACTAACTTTGTTGTAGTTGGAAACAAAAAAAAAAAAGAAAAAAAAAAAGAATTCTGACCAGTATAGTGTTCGATAGGCAATAGACAATCTGTGTCTTCTAGTAATAGGTAAAAGACAACATTTTAGATATGTATCTATGCTGTTCTAAAGTAACACACCTTATATTTTATGAGCTTGAAGCCTGAGGAAAAGAGTTAGTTCTCATGCATATCAGTGTATGTAAAAAGTTGTAACAAAATCCAGCTTAGATGAAGAATAAAGAGCTATTCAATAAAGGGTTCCGAATTCAAGTAAAGCAACTATTCTGTTACTTCTACCTTTGTGTATTGTCATTCAGGCAAATTGGTTGTCTTGTTGCATACAGTTTTCTTAAAGTTGTTCTAATTGTCTTGTTCATACTTCAAAATATATGGAAATCTGTTTGCATATATATATATATACTGGTACCTTCTAAGAGCTGTTAGTGCTGAAAAACCGGACCATCCGATGGAACCATTTTAACCTGGAACTGGAGGCATGTCCAATCCCATGTGTATATGGAAATCGAATTTTCACCAGATACAGTCTTCTTAAAGTTGTACTAAAATCCTTTTTGCTTATATATGCTTATACTTTATAAGAGCTAAAAACCAGACCGTACAGTTGGACTGTTTCAATTACTGGTAATTTGTTCTGTATGGTATGTATAATAAAACTGGGTTTCTGTCGGACTGGTAAAAAACCGGTTTTATGTCTGAAGCCATGCCATTATGATTATTTTTGCATTATTTCTGAAACCATAAACCCTTTTTTTTTTTTTTTTTTTTTTTTTTTGGGAGGGGTAGCAGAATGTGAATAACAGCTACATATCCAGAAATTGTTAGCAAAGGAAACAATGCTGCAAGTGTACTATACCGGGAGGAGGAATGAATTTTCTTCAACTCAACAGCAAAAGCTTTTGGTTTTTCATGAATTTAAGATCCAACTGGAAGATTCACAGTTTTTTATGCCATTTAGAGTTTTTCTGTTTTTTTTTTTTTTTTTTTTGGGGGGGGTGGTTGTGAAGATTAAACAATGGAAGGACAAAATTTTCTCATTGATGGGATTAAAATTTAGGAGTTAAAAAGTATATTTCAGTCTATGTAAACAGAAAAATAAGGTTAGACTGGAGTTTGTGTGGAATTCATTTGATTTTTTTTTTGTATTTCACATTTGAACCCAATGTAGAAAACTTACTTACACTTAGAATTTTTTTTAAAGTTGTATTCAAGTGTTATAATTTTTACTGAAACCTGTGGTACTATGGTTAAAACCTAAACTAGCTCATCTATTTAAGCTATTCAAAGTTTCAAACTTGATTTTCTGCAGTGCTTTGAGCTGTTAATATGTATTAAAAAATAAAATATTTAATGATATAATAGAAACACCAAATCAATTTGAAAGTTTGTATATATATCACAAATATAATTATATTGATTTTATTATTGTTAAATTTAATTTTGAAAATAATAATTGTATAACATAAACATAAACATAATATTAATATATATATATATATATATAGGTGTTCAAACAGTTAATCGAACCGAACTAGTATTAACCAAATTAATTAATCTTTTTAATATTTTAAATGTTAACCAAACCAAAATTAAAAAAAAAAAGTAACCAAATTGAAATTTATATGTTTTAAATTTTTTTTGGTTAAAACAATATATAAATTGATAATATTCATTTGACCGCACATATAATTTGTAATATTAATTGTTAAATTTTGTTAATTATGTTAATTACCTGATTTCGAACTGAATTAAACGATAACCGATCTTTCAAAAAAATCATTAATCAACTTTAGACCGAATTAGATCAGTTAACTGATCGATTAATTGAATTAGATCGGTTAGGTCAGTTAATTCGGTTTTAACAAAAATTTGAATATCCCTACATATATATGAAATTTATATAATATTATAAAATATTAATGTATTAAATTTTATATAAATATTCCCCTACATATATTTTTTAAAGAAAATATTATTAATAGGAATAGAAAGACATGTCATATAGTATAAACCATGAATAAACTATTTCTCTAGAATAATTAAAAGAGAGAGAGTGTGTGAGATACATTGACTGAAAATGCAACATTAGAATGCTGAAATTTGTGTCTTAACCTTGCCATCATCAAATTAACCTGACGATGAACATTAATCAGTCAAAAAAAATCACCAAAAGCCCCAAAAGACCTACTACATTGGCGATGCACAAAAAGTCAAGTTTTAGATAGCTTATTCTTGTTATATTAAGTTTATCACCATCACTATAATCTATCATGATAAAAACCTTTCGAGAACAGATCTTAATAAATTTGGAGCACTCCACAAATATTAGATATACCTAAAATAAAATAAAACTATGAAATTGTGATAAAAACCATGATAAAATAGATTAAAATTAAAAACAAAATAAAACAATGGATAATGAAAAAAGCATGACCAGTAATCAACCCGAAGATCGGAGCTGTCACCGATGAATGAAAAGCACAATTACACCCTGTTTGGTTCAATGTAATGGCATAGTCATTACAATTCAATTCCATGGGCCCACCATAAACCTTTGTTTGGTTCAACGAAATGTCTATTTCGGGGTTGCTGTTTAGCTTGCTATTCCCACTAACCACTATTCCCACTAGCCACTGAATAGAGGCTGAATACCATTCTTTGCCTCACCCTCTGAATTGCTATTCAGAGCACGGTAGGAATGCTGAAAGATTATTCTTTTTCATTTTTGCCCTCATTGTTTCATCATCTCTCCTTTCTGCAATTTCAACTCCAACCTCTATGTTCATTACCTTCTCCATTTACAAAGCCCTAAACACCATTTCCCCTCACCAACTGTCTGCAGTTCTTTTCCTAAAACTTCAATTTCTCTTTAATTATCTTCAGCTCTGTCAATTTTTTTCTTAATTTTTAAATTATATATAAAAAAAAGTTTGAGAATGTGGTTGGAGATCATCTGCGGAATCATCATTTACCAGTTGTTCCGGCGCTTCTTTTATGGTGGCAACGATGTTTTAGACGTGGAAACCTCTGATTTTAATGCTATTTTCTCCGTCGCCAATCGGTACTTTTCTTTTCTTTTTACAATTTCAGCTCTTTCTGTACATTTTTCCCTTTTTTGGAAAAGAGAAGAGTTTTTTTGTTGTTTTGATGCTAAACTGGTTGATGGGTATCTTTTGTTTAGCTTCCTTTTTTCCTGTTCAATACTGATTGGAGCGAGCTATCAAGTTTAAATATTAGTTTTGGGGGTCAGCTATTTCTCGATACAAAATAGTTGTATTCTTCATTTCTTGATTGATGGGATGTTTATATGTATAGCGTCTTTGGAATGTATAATCAATGTCAATATCTTGAAATAATCGATTTTGGATATTCAGGTTTGCTTGACTATTGACATGTGCTATTGAGAAGTGGTATAGTACTATAGTTCAATTAATGCAAAGAATGGTTGCAATATATTCAACTTAATCCATGCACAGTTTCGGAAATCTTCTGGGTACCTTTTGAATTGAAATCATTTCAGATTCGCTAGCCTATCCCTGTTTCTAGGACACACTTGTTTGTGATTTTAATCTGGAGTGGAGTCGTATAAGCATTAGGCAATATCTTGGCTGGAACAAAGTACAAAACTAGAGAATATGTATTGTGGCATCGTGGAACTATGATGGCTGATTACCGTTTAGTGAATCTAAAGTAACAAGATTACTCAAAGACGAATTTAAGTCATATTTGTAGTTTTAAGTGTTTTACATCCAATCTCCGTTGCATCTTTTGCTCTCATTACTTCGTTGGATCTATTGTTGTGGCTTAATAATATTTTCGAAACCATGTTGTTTGCTGTGCTTTCTGAAACCTGATTGATGAATATCAAATTTCTTCGTGGGAATGTGAAGCATATTTCTGCTTAGTTTTCTGTTGGAACTTTCCTTGATGATTTTCTTTTTTCTTCCTACATGTAGAAAAAATCTACCAGCTATTTTGGCCATGGATTCTTCTAAAGCTGGTACGGTGAAGGAATTGCCAGTGGGGCTAGATGAAGCTACCGAGGAAGAATATGCTTCCCAGTCTAAATTATTTACAAGAGTTTTCTAAAATCTCTAGCATTGACAAGGCATGGGTTTTTAAGTCTGAAAGTGGTAGGAAGGCTAATGTTTCTTCATCTTTCTCTTTTATGTTCCTCTTTTTATTTAAAACCAAAATGCTATCGCTGATCCCAATGCTGTTTTTTGAAACTTTTTGCTGCAGGAATAGGCTCCCAAGCAATGTTTTCAATTAGCCAACCGAATCTTTTGGCAAACAAGAAAAGAAAGTTTATGTTATCAACTAGTATTTCGAAAGAAAGTAACAATAATGTAAACTTCCAATGGGCACCATTTCCTGTTGAGATGACAGGAGTGTCTATAACTGTTCCTTCACCATCAGGTTCCAAGCTTCTTGTGATTAGAAATCCTGAAAATGAATCTCCCACACAATTTGAAATATGGAGTTCATCTCGGTTGGAGAAGGAGTTCCGGATTCCCCAATCCACTCATGGCTCAGTGTATGCTGATGGCTGGTAAATTTCTTCTCTCTGATGATACAGTTTTGCACACTATGTTAACATAGTCATTGATCCAGAAGTAAATGGTTTAAGTAACTTAAGTTGAACTTTCACCTTCATCAATGTAAATATGGTAGAAACTCTAGAACTGCTCATAAGAGCATCATTGCCTGGTTGTAGTAGCATTTGCAGCTGCTACAGGATTGTTATAAGTAACTTTATCGGTAGCTATTATCCCAGCAAACTTAGCAAAGTTGAAATCTTTCTTAATGGTATAGGTTCTGGGGAATCTCTTGGAACTCTGATGAATCTCTTATTGCTTATGTTGCTGAGGAGCCATCTCCCTGCAAGCCTTCGTTTGATTGTCAGGGTTACAAGCAAGGTGCTGCAAAAGATAAAGAATGCATGATAAGATTTTTATTCCGTAATGCAGCTCGGGTGTTGATGAGCTCGAGAAGCAGTTGGCACCTCTTAGAAATCCATGAACCAAAAATATAGAAGTTAAAACTCCAGGTTTTACTTCATTAAATCATTGATGTTATTCCCTAGAATTATCATATCTGCAAGTTGGTAAATTTGTTTTGTAGATATGACAGTAATGATTCATGTTTCCACAAGGTAACAAAAACCTCCATGTAACTTTGATATAATTGTGTATGGTATACATGTCGATACCGAATTTTCAATATTCTTCTATTATTATGGTACCGACTATGACTATCATGATACAAATGTCTGAGAAATGCAGAATGCATAAACCTCAAACGGTACTTGTTAGTAAAATTTAACCATCAATTACAAAAGTTGATTTCAATTTTAAACAAATTAAAAGGAACACCAAAATAAACCAAAAAAGAGAATTAATCTAATAATTCAATTCAAAAAATTTCACGAATAAATTTTTTGAAAGATGTTGGTGAGAATAAAACGTCTACAATTGAGATTGTAAGTTATTAAAAACATCAGCTTGCGACTGATAATCTTCTCCATCATTTCCTTGACGAGACGAGCTCAAGATTTCGAAGAGGGTGATTATCACGGCTACCTTTAACAGTGGCCGAACGGTTGGATGTTTTTGACTCGAAGGCAAGGAGTCTTTGTGTTGTAGATATGCAACTGCTACTTAAAACCTGTTGGTTTCGCGGAATGTCATTGGGTTCACTGGATGAACCAGGCCTGCTTGTTACTACAGCTTTCCTTGAAGTGCTAGTACCATATCGAGAAGAACTGCATCTTTTATCTGAATCTGGGTGCTGAAAATACCAGACTGGAGATTAAAACGTCGGAAACTGCAGTCAAGGAAAATGGTAAGATAGTTTCTTTGACTGGAAGTTAAAGCTCACCACATGCTTTGACAAGGTTACACCCTCAGCAGTATTGTGTCTAGAATGATCACGACGAGGACTAGGACTTGAATGCATATATTCTACACTATTAATCTGAAAAAAAAAAGAAAAAGAAAGTTGAAGAGGGAGAATATTATGAAAAAACTGAACTGATTCTTCATCATGAAAAGAATGTTATACTTACTAATTGATCAGCAAGCATGAACACCGTGCTTAATGAAAGTTTTCGGTTGCAATAGTTGACCAAATTGTTGTTATCATGTTATTATAAAGGATAAAATAAAATATAAAAAATCTGTTTTTTTATTAAAATTGACTATTAAAATAAAATGTTAATATTATATTAAAATTATGACTAAATATTATTAATAATTATATAAGAATGTTATTAAATTATATATTATTTTATTAAATTGTATTTAATAATAATTATGTTACAATATGATTAAATTATTTATTTTTATTTTTATTAAAATATATTTAACAATAATCTTATTAAAATTTAATAACAATAATCATTTACTTACAAAAATTCTGTTAAGAGTACTTTGGTCATTTAAGCTTTTTTCCTTATACTATTACAACATCTATTCTATTCAACCAAACACAAGAATTCTATTACAGCTCTATTCCATTCCATTTAACCAAACAATTGAATTATTGATTACAGCCCTATTCAATTACAGCTCTATTCAATTACAGCCTTATTTTATTACAATGAACCAAACATACCCTTATATTATATGAATAGTAATATACGGTTTATGGTTTTGGTATTAGAAGTAATAGTTAAAAAAAGGCCCAAAATTCCAAGGACAATGGGCTGTTTCGGCCACTAAGCTCAAAGCTGAAGGGCCTCCTCCATGTCCATGAGGCTTACTTACATCGGTGTGCCAAAAGCTTCAGTCAAAAAGATCTTGACTAAACCAGTGATGTGGAGAACACGCGCCACCGGAAAAGCGTGATGGAACCATAATGTTGTTGACGGAGTTGCCGTATAAATGGCGGGAGTCTAGACTGGGTCGAGGTTTCACAAAGACTCAACAACCATCTTTCCCTTATCAATTGGCGTTTAAACCCTCCTATCCTTAAACCCCCACCCCGTCTTCCCCCCATTTTGTCTTCCTTTAACCATTTTAGCTCCTCCTTGTAAATTTCTTCAGTTCTTGAGTTTTGGTTAATTTCATGATCGGAAACTACTAGCTTTTTTTCTCCTTCTTTTTCCCCTCTTCTTTTGGGTCTGCTTTTCGAAGATAGAGGAAGTGGAAGAGTCGGAGCAGTGTCGGACATTCTGATTCAATGGACACCGTGGGTAGTGTCGCCGCCGGACGGAGTGGTTCGCTGCCAATGACATCTCCGTCACGGAAGGAGTGGCGTGCCGTTTCCGAACTTCACGTGGTTCAGAACCTCGGGGATGAAGTGGTGAATTCATCTAATCATGATAATTTTTGCTGTCGGTTTTATTTGGTTTCTGAGAAAATTTTGAAATTTGGATAAATTCTCTTTCGAGTATGAAATTCGTAATTTTTTTGAGACTGGAAAAAAAAAAGAACAAATACCTGCACTAGTTTAATTTAACAACTGGTATTTGGTATTCTTCAGTGTTCCCTACGAGCCAAAAAAATTAGGGTTTATCTGTTTCTTTTTCCTTATCTTTTAGCTCTGTTTATTTGTTTACTCTTTATTGGTATACCCTTTGATTATCATTCATCATTAGCTAGTACATATTTTACCCCTTTTCTCGCAAGCTTCTCATTTTTATAATTTTGGGCTTGGTTTTTGGATCATGCCATTTTTATATGGTTCACTTTGGTAGTAAGTTAGGGTTCATTGGTGGTTAAATAATTTGGAATCTGAATTTGGTTTAAACTGTTTTAAATGTTTGCTTCATCCGTAGAGTCAGAAATGTCAAGCCTTGAAGGGCGGAATTGAGCATCAATTAAATGCTGATTAAGCTGTGAAAGGTTATAATTGCTATTATTATTATTGGACGAGTGCTGTTGATGATTTCTTTTATTCAGATTTCTTGCAATATGCAGGAATTTGAAAGATCAAAGGTGGAACAATCTGATGAGAGAACCATATATGAGGTAAGTTTCATGGTATTAAAAGTAAAATATATTGTTAGAAGGATGAAAAGTAAACATGGTTGAAATCTTATTGAGGTGCAGCATGGAAGAGAGCCTGCTGATGTTGACTTTTTTTCTATTATGGTTGATGGAAATTTGGGTGATGACATATTGCAGCAGCAGATTCACAATGTTAGTAGACAGAGAGAAGAGCTCCAACGGATGGAGGTTGAACTCCGAGCTCAGGCAATTGCAAGACCAAGGATCCTGGATTTGCAGAGCAGCTGTGATGCTAAAATCGAGGCCCATGCCGGTGCCACTGCGAAGCTTGAGGTTTGCTTTAGAATGTGATTCGTAGTATTATTGTTCTGAACTTCAACTTTCAGAGAAAAGAAATAAGTCAAGTTTTAGCTGCATCTTTAAATTTTTATATGATCTTTCATTTATGAAAAAAAAAAAAAAAAAAAGAATTAAGTTTCATGTGTAAGATATAAACATAATGTATGTCATGTTTTGATTGTTGAAGTAAGTGAACAAGTAAAATTGTTGAATCCTAGATGTACTGTTATTTTATTTCGATATTACATATTCTACATATCTTGTTTGAAATGGTCGTTAAAACACCCATTAGATTCATCAACACTTGAAATTGTTCTTAGCATGCTACCATAGTTGTTAAATTGAAATACTTATTGTGAATCAAAATTTAATTTTCAAGAATTGGGTATTGAGTATTGTTCTGAAGTTATAGTAAACAATTTCAAACAACTTATACTTCTAAATCTTATTATAAAGTACTAGACTTATGCACAACATATATACATATAAAAATAATAAAAAATTAAAGTACTAGACTTATATACAGGATTGAGTGAAAATGTGGCATAAATAAAGATATGATTATCTTTGAAATTCTCAACTTTCTCATTAATATTTTATATTTTAAAATTTTCAGAGTATATTTAAATTTTTTTTCTTGGGGGGCGGGGGGTGGTTAAAACTATTAAAATTGCATTTTTACGTAATTGGGTCTGAAGTTTGATCATGTTTAATTGGCGCTGGTCCAAATTTACCATATGTATATCGAAGTTATCATATGTTTCATATTATACAAGCTGGTTCGCTTGTGTATTGATAAATAGATACTCCAAGATTTCACAATAAAACCACTTTTTGGTATAGATATGCATCAGTTTTGTAGGGAATCAAGTCATATTGTAAGATAAATATTGAGTATCATACAATATTAAAAACTATGCATGCTACAAGTATATTCTATGATGATGCTGTCTTTTTGCCCCTTTCAACCTGATTTTTATTTTGTTTGTGTTAGGAACAAATCCATGAAAGTGAGAAGACCATAAATGAATTGAAAAGGAGGATGGAAGAGAAAGATAAAGAACTACATGCCATCAAAGTTGAAAAAGAAGAGGTCTGCTGATTTGTTCATTCTGCTTTGCATTGGAGGATCTCTTTTTCTTTCAAAATGAGGAGTGGTCTTATCAGTCATGTTTAAATTTGTGCTCCTTGTATTATATTGGTAGGCATGGGCAAAGGAAGACCTTCTAAGAGAGCAAAATAAGGAACTGGCAACTTTCAGGTGTGTGTTTGTCTTTTTGGTCCTTTTTTATTTGCTGTAAACATAAGCTTTAAAGCAGTACCATTGATGTGAATGTTTTATTTATATTCCAGTTGCTGCGACACCAACACCATTGGAAGTTTCTAAGCTTATTCTAGGGTTGATTTAATATATTAGCGTATATTTGTCTCTGAACTAGTAATTAGCAACCGCTGTTGTTGGTGACAATTTTTTAATACATTAAACTTGCTGCTTAGGTTTGAACTATCTTAAATTTAGATGGGTTCCTGTTCTTTTTCTTTCCGCAGAAGAGAACGTGATCATTCTGAAGCTGAGAGAGCACGACACCTGAAACAGATTCATGATCTTCAAGAGCACGTGGAAGAGAAAGAGAGGCAACTTCTGAAGTTGCAGGAACAGGTCCATATATTTGCATGATTTTAATGCACATTTTCTTAATTTTCAATCCCAGAGGTTAAGGGGTGAATATTCTGCTTCACTGTGAAGTAGAACAAGTAACAATATTCTATGGTTGTAGCAATCTCAATTTTAGAAAGTAAAAATTCTCATTGTCAAGAATGTTAATTGTAGAAGCCTAACCTCCAAATAATAGGCCTACCATAAAACCGGGTTTTAAGTTCATGAGAAAGTAAAGTATACCTAACTCAAATAAAGACTGACAAAATAAACCGAAGAAACTAGTTCATTAATAATTTAAATCATGTTTACTAAATATACATCTAAAATATATATTCTTCCAGAACTTGGAAGAATCTTATCCATCATCCCCCCTGGTTGAAAAGAACTCAACACTGAATGGAACAAATAGAATTACTGATTTTCATATTAACTTAATTTACAAGAGTGATGTTTTTCTTCCTCTGTTCGAAAAGAAGCCGTGCAACAATTACAATTACCTGTATTGTTGATTGCTAGAAGACATCAAGCTGCATTTCCTAATGGTAGTCTTATTTTTCAGTATAGAGCTGCTCAAGAAACCATTCTTTATAAGGATGAACAATTGAGGGAGGTTCAAACATGGATTTCTAGTGTCCAGGAGATGGATGCTTTACAGTCAAGTACAAACCACTCTTTACAGGCTGAACTGAGAGAACGTACAGAGCAATATAACCAGCTCTGGCATGGCTGTCAGAGACAGGTTGATGATCTTTTAGTTTCTTGCTTACACCTTCCTCTCTTTCCTTAATAAATTAGATTTGATGTAATTTCGGTGAATTTAGATTGACCTTGTTTCTGGTTGTTTTAGTTTGCGGAGATGGAGAGACTTCATTTACAAACAATACATCAGCTTCAATTTGAACTGGCTGATGCAAGAGAGAGGAACAGTTCTTACACAGATGAATCACATGCATCCCAAGCAAAATCAAAAGATTTATCTCAGTTTGGTAAAAATAATGGAAACCAAGTGGATTCTAATGGAAGTGTTTCAACAAATAATGCTTGGGTCATTTCGAATGGTGCATCTAACAGTGTTAAATCGTTTACTTCAGATGGTAATTCGCCAACTGAGGTAAGAATGCTGGCTTTTCTGATGTGTCATAGATTGTGTTTTAATCGGAAGTTTAATATTTATAACCATCTATATGGTGATTATAGGTGTATGCTTTTTATATGGTTATATATTTCATTGGAACAATATGATATAACTGTATCTTTAGATATATTGAAGTCATGATTTCTGCTCCCCTCCCTTCCTCTTTCCACACTCCATCTAATATTTGGTTTGAGATCGAGCTAGTAATCTCATTTTAGAATATTTTAGTTGTAAAGTTTGAGCTATTATTTGATAAATATTCAATTATTTTGTTTCAAACTGTCTTGTTTATAACACTTTCTATTAGTTTTTCTTCCCCTTATATGACTTTTTTTGCTATCAGAATCACAATGACCATAATCCTAGTATTCCAATTGCTCCATCATCTCTACTCGGGATGCCTACATACCTCCCACCTGGGCAGGTGACTGCTTTGCATTCATTTGTCATGCATCAACAGGGTTTTCCCCATTCTGTGGCATCTCAAGTTGGACAGTACTCAATGCCAACAATTTCATCCACCCAACAGTGGCAGAACCAACAGGTATGGTCAAACCAATGCATTGTCAATTTTCTCACAGGGTTTTCTTTGTTATATATAAGGGTGTTTCGTCATATTTTTCAGATTTCACCAGAGGGCTTCCAGCTATCTGCACAGAATCAGGTTCCACCATCCCAAACTGATCAAAGCTTTGTGAGGTCAGACTTAAAGTACGAATATAAAATGTCTGACAATGAACAAGCCATTAGTCCAGACCATCTTAATCATATTAGCCAAGGGCCAGACATCAATTCTTTGATATCATCATCTGCTGTGAAAGCACAGGTTCTTTAAACCAAGAAGGTTCTATTCACGATGCTTAGTATTGTCATCATTTATTCTTGTAACTTGCCCCATTCTTTGCAGGTCCTTGATTCAATTAAATCATGTTTCATTGTGGACCCCCAACCTGAGCCAAGCTTGGAGCAGGTTTCCTCACAAGTTCATGGTGCATTGACATTAGGCACTCGTGAACAGAGCTGTGAATCCCAGGTTTGTTAATCTGACTAGTCTTCAAGTGGTTGGATATCTCAGATCTAATCTCTACTTAAATTTGAACCGGACAGGAACTGAATATTCTGAACATGAATAACCATGTGCTTGAGGACCAAGTTCTATCAGCAGAAGAAGCAAGTACTGCTGCGAGCCCTTCTCCTGATTCTTCGGAGCACTCTGTTAATTTCAAGGGAACAACGACCAGCAATGGTGCTAATGCTATTATGCCTGAGAAGTCAGTTTCAACTGGGCAGACTAATATCTTGATATCAGCTAAGACTTCTGAGACTGCTCTGCTTGATGAAAGATCATTGTTAGCATGCGTAGTTCGCACAATTCCAACTGGTGGCAGAATTCGAATCAGCTCAACGGTTAGTTGATATGCAAATAAATTTTCTTTATAGTCAACTTAGCTCCTATGGTATTAGGGTTTGACTTGTATCAATCAATTGCAGTTGCCAAATAGGCTGGGGAAGATGCTTTCACCATTGCACTGGCATGATTACAAGAAAAAGTACGGAAAACTGGATGACTTTGTAGCTGGCCACCCTAAGGTTTGTTTCTTGCAACTTTTTACATATTTGTTGGCATGGGAATCATACTTTCTGAAGGTTTCATAATCTGATTGCTATATGATTTCAGTTATTTGTAATTGATGGTGACTATATTCGGCTTCAAGAGGGAGCACAGGAGATGATAGCAGCAACTGCAGCTGTTGCTAAAGTTGCTGCAGCTGCTGAAGCTCCATCTTCATACTCCTTTTTGCCTTCTGTTTCTGTTACACCGATTGCACAGCCTAATCGGCTAAAGAAGGCGCTTCGATCAATTGATTCCAATCATGTGAGAGAGAATGCCCTTTTCAAGGAGCACGCAGGTATCACTAAAAATGCATCTAATGGACAGCGGTTAGTAATGCAAAATCAACATCCCAATGGAATTTGTGTTGATATGTCCAGAGGTTTCTCCAATGTAAAAATATTGAGCCAATCTAAAGATCCAAGTGTGGCTAGTGTTGAAAGCTTGGCATCCGGACACGGAAGGTCTAATTCAAATGTTGTCGGGAAACAGCAGAGCAGGTATGTAAAATCCTGCAGATAGCTGAAGGTCATTTATCAGTGGATGTTTTTGTGGCTTAAGCTTATTGAGTTCAATTGTCTTGTAACATGGCAGGACAACCGGAGCTGCATTATCTTCAAGAAGATAGTGAAGTGCATTTACCTCAATTGTGAGATACTGTTTAACCATTGTGCTATACCTGCATTCCCTATTCTACGACTGGTCTTTCACTTTATGTTGCTCTGACTCTTATTTTTACTCAAATACTTGTGTTTGATGCTGATATCCAATGCATTCAAGATATGAGTATAGACATATGATCCTCCAAATACATGGAGGAACTTAGAAGGAATTGAACATGCCTCTATCCAACTTTCACACTTGAGTCCAAGTAATTTAGCATGTACGAGCAATTTTAATTTTGCAACAAGCTAAGTTTGAAGCATTAATATAATGAAGTGCTGAGGTTCTGCACTATTGCATTAGATAATATGTTTCTCCTTTTCTGCTGAGATTGGGTGAATATGGGAGATATAGCATACCCTGTCTGAGATATTAGATAGTTTTTGCCCTGAGCAGTTATAGAATTGTATGGGGCTAATCAGGTATTTACGGCAAGATCATCAGGTTAACAATTAACTCAACCTTAACGAATTGATATGGTTTCAGTAAAGCATACTTGAAATTCATATAATTTGTAGTATCATTATTTAACTTGATAATTTTGAGATTTACCAATTTTAATTTTGTTCTGGCAGGATATATGCCGAACTGCAATATTCAGCTGTGGATCAAGCATTATGGAGACTGCAAGCATATTGGAAAATGATGTGTAGTTAAAATGTATCTACTGATCTTGGACACAAGCTGAATATTTACATTGTTTTAAGCCTTTTGGTACTCCAGTGTTGAATAACACTATACTGCTGCCGGTTCCTGTCCTATTCCAAGCTGTAGATCTGATTTTTCTGCTTAACCTATGTTGCTCCGGGTTTTTTTTTTAAATATTCATATCCTATAGTTTTTGTTTGACTCCCCATATTTGGATATAGAATGATTATTGTGCCTATCCAAATGATCAAGTATAAACTAAGAAAACCTTTAAAAAGAACAAACTCGGTTGATTTACTGTAGATCTAGGTTAGCAAGTACGGTTACTGATACGTCTATTTTAGGGATAATATTAATTTATTATTCTATAATATACAAGTATTAAATATAAATCTTTTAACTTGGATGGGTAAGTTGGATTCAACTTTCAAATTTAATAATTCATTTTTAATTATTGACTTGCACTTAAAAGAAAAGAACTAAATCCATATTATTAACATGTCAACAAATTAAATGTTTAAGGAGCATTTTAAAAATATTTTTAAGTTTATTTTTCAAAGTTTATTACTTAGAAAATTAGTTTTTTCAAAGTATGAAATATTTGAAACTTGAGGTTAAATTTAATTATTTATATATGACCTAAATCACTCAACTTAGATATTTTGGTAATTTTTTTTTTAAAAAAAAGTAATTTTGAAAATTTTATTATTTATTGCTTTATTTTTTTGAAAAAGAAAAGTGAGTTTGTAGTGGGGGTTTTGGTTTCACTCCATTATTTTTTATTTATTAATATTTAATGCATGTTTAATCATCATTCACCAGTTAATTTTTACGGTTTTATACATTTGAATGTTAATGTTCATTGTATTAAATATTAATAGATGAAAAAATAATGGAGTGAATCTTAACTTGAAATCATGATTTTATTTTCCGAAAGAAAAAACATTTTGAACCCTTTTAATGCTTTCTTTTTATGAGAAATAATACTTAGTTTAAACCATAGTCCTTATTTTGCTTTTAAAGAAAACCCTCAGAATGAGGCTCCTGAAAAGAATGTTTGCATCAAATCTATTCTAGTAAAATAAGTAATCTAAGAAAATATTCTAAAATTCGTAAAAAGTAAACCCTAAAATATAAGAGTTAATAAAAATATTATTGGGTTTATATATGATTAAAATTAGATTTTAAAATTACACCAGTATTATTTAAGCATTAAGTCAAAGTCTAAAACTCATAATTCTTGTTTTAAATCATGTTTAAAATTTTTATTTAAACAATTTTAATTAAAATGATTATAATTTAAACTCCCGAATTCAAAATAAAGAATTTCAAAGTGCATTGCAAAGCTAATAGACAACTCTTTGATCAATATGAACGATATTCAACTCGAAAATACTTAAATCCCATAAAAAATGTATTGCAAATTAAATGATTTTTCGTATTTTAAAAATATCAACTTTCATCCATGCATGTCACACCAGTACAATGGCACTTTGTTAAAGAGCTTAAGTGCTTACAGCACCTTTTTGCCTTGGATGTCAAGCCTTTAATTTTGATCCCAAATGGCTGTGAATCTCACACACATCTGAAATTTATAAAACGGTTGCGCCCTTGGAATTTGCTATCATTTTCTTCTTGAAGAAATTGATTTATCTTATTTTTCTAGGTCTTTTAGTTGATATTTGGTGTTTTTCTTTTGATACGATTTCTCGGTTCAAAGAAATGGCCATACTATTGTTTCTTGTTCTTTAGAAATGTTTTGTTGGTGTTATATTAAATTTATATCACTTATTCTTTGTAAATGTTACGAGTTACTTAACAGAAAAAAATTTTAAAAAAAAAGTAAAATCACTTATTAAATAATCAACAAAAACCCTAAACACTTTTTTTAAACTACCTATTGGATTAAACAAGGTTGAGTAGTTTGATAACCAAAAGAAATCCATTTACTTGTAAAGCAATCAAAGTCAAGAAGTTAAGAAAAGAAAGAAAGAAGGAAGAAAATAAAGGTTTTGATTTTCCTTTTAGTCCAAATTGCTTTACTTAGAGTTAGACCTATTCATTGATCGGACTACCTGATCTAGCTCGAAGGCTCACTTGAAATATGAGAAGGTTTTGGCAAAAATATAGGCTCGAAAATGGGTTTGAACAAAAAAAATAAGACCTGTTTTAAAAATGGGTTAAGCCTCAGGTAATGTATTTTTTGTATGGGCTCAGCTTGGCCCCGAATTCACTAAATCAAAAAAAAAATCTGCTTTTTTTTTTGTTTTTAATGATATTTTATTGTTATTTCCTTTCTATTTTGTTACTATTTTACTATTATGTTGTTGTTTGGATATTATATAAAACTTGTTTACTGTTAATTTTGTTATTATTTTAGAAGCATTTACCTGTTAAGTTGCATCTATCTTAGTGTTATTTAAGTATACATATTTTTTAAAATTTATTTTTAATTTGCTGGGAAATATTTATTTTGATAATTTTAATATTTTTGATGTATTATATATATTTTTAAAAATTAATATAAAAAAATTAATACGGCCGGTTGAGTTTGGGTAAAAATTTATGCCCTTTTTTGGCCAGGCCTAACAAACGGACTTAAATTTTTAGTTGAGCGCAACACGAATCCGACTCGACTTGACCCATGAACACCTCTAGTTAGAGTCAAAGAAGAAGAATAAAATGATTGAAAAAATAGGAAATATTAATCTACTTTGTGTCTACCTGCACAAAAGGTTCACATCAATATTTCATTAGATATTTAAGAGATAAATGATAAAAAGAATAAATCTAAATTATAGGAATTATCAAATTAAAATTTTTTTATACTTGTTGATTGAGACTTAGTAAGATTGGTATTAGTAGTGTTGTTAGTGTAGGAGGACGTAGGTTCAAGTGCTCAGAAGCGTATTACCTCTTATTTATGGGTTGAAAATGGATTATGGATATTTCTAAGTATTATACCAAAAAAAGCAGATTTTATAAGAACCTATAATGATATTAATGTTAAAAAAACGACATCACCTTAATAAAATTTGGACAGCTGTTAGTTAAACAAAAAATTATTGAATATATTTTTTAAAGAGATGAATTCTTGAATATTGTTTTTAAAGAGATTTCAATACTTTTTGAGATAATTTTAATAATTTTATAAGAGTCAATATTATCAAGTTATAGGTAACGAGGTTTTAGTAATGGTATAAAAATTCATTAATTTACATTATTAAAAATTTAAAAATAAACTATAAAAATAATTACCCAAATTTAATTATTTTTTAATGCTCAATTATTAAATATTACATTTTAGTTATTAAAATTATGGAGTTATAATATTTTAGTCACCCATCTATTAACCACCAGTATCTTCTTAATGGACTCATAACATGATACATTAATTTAACGGTTAATATCTAATTTTTTTATCAAAAAAAGTTAATTGAACTATAATTAAATATTCAGTTTGATATTTTTATAATTTTTTAGAATGTAATTCTAAAAAAATAATAATTTATTTTTCTGAAACTATAAAAATATAGTTTTAATTTATAAGCAGGTAAAATTTTCATAAAATTCTAAAAATAAATGAAAATTTTATATTATTTATAAAATGTAATTGCCCGTTTAAATTGTAGGAGCCGCATCTTGCAATTGGGCCTCGTTGGATCAGGTCCGGTTCGATGCTCTCCAACTTAAAAACAAGAGCTTTCGAAATAGACCCACCGGAAGATCCGCAGACTGGAATTGAGATTCTCGCTGGACGAAGAGCAACGAACCCTAGCTAGTTTGCTGAGTTAGATTGGCCTAAGAAGGCTCAACCAAACTTTGCTTTTACTCCGGTAATTGACTCTCGTCGGGTCCCCTCCACCCTTCCTACCTTTCAATTCTTTGATACAATGTCTTCATCTCCCCATTGCTTACGTTTCTATCTTGATTTCTTTTGGGGATTATCGTTTAATTTTGATATTATTATTATTATAATAATATGTTAAAAATACTTGCTGTAATAGGGGTTGGATTTAAAAAGAGAGGGGGCGGGGGGGGGGGAACTAGGAAAAACAATGTATTTTCACGGGGATAATTTTTCTTCAATGTAGTTGAATCAGAGAGAGAGAGAGTGAGTGAATGGGATAAAATGAAATAATGTGTCTGACAATCTTACCTCATCTGGTGACACGCATGCTTTGTTTATGATAGATGACAAGCGCTTGGACAAATTAACAGCTTTTGCAATGATGCATAGGGGGAAATAGGAAGGGAGTGAGAGAATCAGAGTGGAAATCTTGGGTTCTGGGTTGTCTAATAGTTGGAGATTGTTTCTCCCTTTGTGAAGCTCTTGCAAAATGTTCAGGGTGGATGAGGAGGGCTAATTAAGTTTCGAATCTTGTTATAGCTTTGCGGAGCTTCTTTGGAGCAAATGGGCAATGGAGCTTGTGGAGCACTGCTCTCTGTTGGAGGAATTGCTCACTTGGTGTCAGCTTGATGCTTTTTAGTTTGCAATCATACATAGGGGTATAGGAAGGTAGTTGGAAAATCATGGTGGAGTTTCTGGTTTTGTTTCATTTTATGATTGGAGATTGTTGCTTCCTTATGAAGCACTGGCAAAATGTTCATGGGAGGATGAGGAGACCAAATTAAGTTTCTAATATTGTTATACCTTGTGGAGCATCTTTGGAGCAAATGAGCTATGGAGCTTGTGGAGCACAGCTCTCTGTTTGAGGAATTGCTCTCTTGAAGTGCTGGTTTTTGGTTTTGCAATAACCTTTTGTCCTTATCTTCAGAGTAGATGTTGATGACAATGTGATGTCTATGCAGATAGAATTAAATTAACATTTTAATCGGGACTTTCTTTCTTTATTAATTTAGTTCAATTTTTACACATGCAGTGAGATATTTTTATTAACTTTTTTCTATTACTGAAAATGAGTGGTCGCTTCTCTCGCACAATCTATGTTGGCAACCTTCCGTCTGATATCAGAGAATGGGAGGTCGAAGATCTATTCTACAAGGTAGGCGTCAATTTTTCTTTTCTGCCAATTCTTTTTATCATATGAGACAGATATAACATTTTCCTAAAGTGTTTTAATTGACTGCAGTGTTAATGTAATTGAAAATTCTATATTCTTTTTGGTTGATTACTGTTGTTGTTCTATAACACATATATCTCATTTACAGTACGGTCGTATTTTGGATATCGAATTGAAGATCCCGCCACGCCCTCCATGTTATTGTTTTGTTGAGGTATATATCTCATCTTATATGTTTTCACAGAGGATGTGTATCTAAACTGTAACAATGTCTTTCTATTTGTGTTTGTTTCATAGTTTGACAATTCAAGGGATGCTGAAGACGCAATTAGGGGTCGAGATGGTTACAACTTTGATGGTTGTCGTTTGAGGGTAATAATAAGCTATTGTTATTTTGATGTGTAGTTTATTGACATACAATTTTTTTCTTGATTTGCTTTTCATTGTAATTGATGTAGGTTGAGCTTGCTCATGGTGGTAGAGGACAATCCTCAAGTGATCGTCGGGGTGGCTATGGAGGGGGTGCAGCTAAATTTGGCGTCTCACGACATTCTGAATATCGAGGTCCATCTAGTATTTGAACTGTGAATTCCTAATTTACTTATCTGGTTTTATATGTGCTAAGATATGGTTGTCTGCATTTTGTTGGGCCTGCAGTTATTGTCCGTGGGCTCCCCTCTTCTGCTTCCTGGCAAGATTTGAAGGTTTAAGAACTTTTAAAACTGTAATAAGCTTTTAGACTTTGTTAGTTCTTCTGTAATTCTTACCTATTTTCTATATTCTTCTCAGGATCACATGCGAAAAGCTGGTGATGTGTGTTTTGCCGAAATTTCGCGTGACAGTGATGGTACGAACAAAGGATGCATATTAATGAAGCATTTCAGTCCATAGTTTACTTTATAACCCTGCTGCTCCCCCAGTTTCTTCTTTTTGTTTTTCTTTTTTAATTTGATATTCACACATCTAATTGTTTCTTTTTCAATCTCAATTTGCTCTAGAATGTTGCAATGTCATATTCTTATCTCCTTATGAGGGCACACTTATATGGATGTTTTTGATGTTCAATCTGGCTGATGCTTAGAGTTAAAAGATCAATTGTTCCTGCCACTTCCCCTTTCTATGCCTGTAGGGAGCATCTGATTCTGATTTATGAGTTCTCTTCATGTTTTGAATTGGTTGAAATAGTTCTTATGTCTTCATGATTTTTCAACGAATTGACCAAGTTCTTAGGCCTTCATGATTTTGAATGTGTTTTCATTTGTTATCTCTCTCTGTTCATTCAGGAACTTTTGGTATTGTTGATTATACCAATTATGATGACATGAAATATGCCGTAAGTGGTTTAGAGAGAATTTTCGCTTGCCGTGAATTTATGCTTCTTCAGCTTTTATAATTGAACTGACGTGTTCTAACATGGTACAGATCCGCAAACTTGATGACACCGAGTTTAGAAATCCTTGGGCAAGGGCTTATATTCGGGTAACCTGGCTATGCATTATTCTACTGTTACTTATATACCTTGTTACATTCTCTTTGTTCTTTATAAGCTGTTAAATGGTGCTAATCCTGAAGAATTTTATAAACAAGGACTATTCCATTATCTATGTTGCTTGATCCATGAAACCTTCTAATAGTTACAAAGTTATAGTTCCTATCTATACTTTCACACATCTGAGATTAATTCTTGTACCTTGAACTTGTGAAAACATGAATCAATGTGGTCCAGCCATCCCTCTAAATTTCCTTTTTCTGCAATTATTCTGTACCCTCTATTTTTCCCAGGAACGCTATTGTTTCTGAACGCTCCCTTAAGTTATAATTGCAAAGGATTTCTGGCATTGTGACTGTCCCAATTTCGAACATTTGGATCCAGTAACACTAAATGTGCATATTGCTTGTTCTTTTATTTTGTCTACAATCTGGAATTTTCAAAATCAATTCTTATTTTGATAAACCTCTGGGGTTTATTTGGTCATCTATTTGGATAGGTGAAGAGATATGAGAGCAGTCCATCCAGGAGCCGAAGTAGAAGCCGCAGCGTTAGAAGAGATCGGAGGTACAAATCCTATCTTTTTCTTCTCTTTTCAGTATTCTTCATTTTTTTTTCCTTCAGAAAAAATAATTAAATGGACGTCAAACCTCCCATCTATTCCTCACCCATTCTCTTTCTCATAATCAGTAGATCAAGGGAACGGTCTGCATCCAAATCTCCAGTTAAATCCAGATCTGCCTCCCCTGTTAAGTCACCCAGGTAACTTGCCGTTACCTTCTTTGCTTTATCATTCATTTTTGCTGTTTTTCTTACCTTTTATGAAACCCTTCCCTTGTTTTTCCCATTATGCATTCATTGATTCAGAGCAAGATCGAGATCAAGGTCAAAGTCAAGGTCAGGGTCTCCTGAAAAGGTAGGCTAGTTTGGGTTCCCGATATTTGATGCTATGGGTCATAACTCTCTTTGTCATTGTCGCTCTAAATTGTTGATTTCTCTTGGTGGCGCTTTTATAAAGGTGTATATGAGGTTAACAGTCAAACTAGTGCATTAGTAACCGTAGGACACAATATGATTTTACCATAGGATATGTAAACTAGATCTTTTTCAGATGGCTAAGTTTGTGAGTGCTCTTCTTAAATCTTATTTATGCAACCGATTTTATTTTCAGGCCCAACCGGTTAGCGACTGATGCACATACAACAATATACGTCCAAAATCCAGCTTGGCTTAGCTGAATTGAGTAGAAGGGGAAAGTTGATTGCATCCTATCTAAGGAGAGTATTGCTGGGTACTGTCTATGAAGACAATGTAGGTATTAATGGAGTTTGTGGTGATGTTGCATGAATTTATATAGAACTGTTGGATGATGAACTGAGTTGGATCATTTTGTCATTTTGATAGTAACCTTTTCTTTCTTTCTTTTTTTTTTTTTCCTTTGTTTCAATTTTTATTCATCTTTTCATGGTTTTCGACCGCGAAACTGCACTTCCTTGGTGATATCTATTCTGCATGAAACCGAATATTTATATATTATAGAAAATCCGAATATATTTTGGTTAATGAAAAAATTTCCAGTTGCTTATACTAGTAAATGATTTTTTTTAAAAATAAAAAAACTAGGATTAAACCCTAACGCCGGAGATTTTTAATTCTTTTAATGATGCAACTTTTATTGATTGATATATATTAATACATTAAAACTTAAAAGAAAACATTAGTTATTTTCTTAAACCAGCAGCACATCAACGGTGCTTCTATGTATTTTACTTTATAGATTAAAAATAGCTAATATAACTTGATCATATTTTCTATATTTATTATATGGCTGAAGTGTTTCTATTTATTATGTTTTAATTATTTGTTGGATAATTATACTTATTTGAATTATGAAAGTTAAGATTTTTAGATTTAAATACGCATTTTCTTTTAATTTGGTACTTCTCATTTTGGTATTTATATTTTCGTTCTGTAGCCCACTTTGGTATTATATTAATTTGTATATTTTGTCCACGTGGTAGCGTTAGCCAATGAAAATGTGATGATCACCATAGCCTTTCGTAGTTGAATGCCAAGTAAATATGTTAAATAAACTCGTTTTCTTATATTTTGAGAAGAATCCAAGATGAAAAAGGGGAACTCCCTTTACCTCTTGTTTTCTTCGCCAAACCAAAAGCACAAGAGCAATTGGCTGAGAAGGATTCAAAATCCCAAATATGAAAACCAAACCCAAAACGTGTTTCCCTTCTTAACCTCAAAATCAATGCGTGTTACAAAAGAAAAAATAATAATAATATGCAGCTTGAACACTGTGTTGCAAAAGGAAAATAAAAAAAGTTTTATGGATGTTGAAGACTGTCAGGTTTAATATAACTAATGGAATCTAAATTTGACTGATTTTTATCAAATTCAAATACCACATTAAATGAACTAACACAAATGCCACATTAAAAGAATTGTCAAATTTTATTAAATTTAATTTTACATTTGATATATTATAAACTTAAAGAAAATTTAAATTGTAAAAATTATAATTATATATATTAAAAGCTATAAGAATTATACAAATCTAAATTTTGAACACCCACGACCCCTTTTTCTCCACTAAATTGCAACATTTAATGCTGAAAAAAAGCTTATAGCCCTACAATGCCTAAGAAAAAAAACTAAAAATTTCAATTAAATCCTTGACTTAACTCATTCACAATTGAACAAATTTAGAAAATCAATTAAGCTCATCTTTTAACTGCATTGTTCGTTAAAAATTATTGGTTAATATATATTTATCCTTTAAATTTGGCCACTTATACTTAACTGATACATTTTTTTTGGACTTAATTGATACTTAAACTTCAATTCCATCAAATTTTGGTACCTAAACAGTAAGGCCATTAAAATGTGTCAACACATGACATTTTTAGATGAAAATATCTAAAAATATTTTAATCCAAGCCCATTTGGCCCATGATCAGTTGAAGAAAAAAACCTGATCCAAAACGAAATCAAAGCCCATTGGCCTACTGTCTCAACCAAAAACCCTAGACCTCTCAAGATCTGGATTATCACTCCATATATATTTAAGCCTCTTTCTAAATCCCTAGTCTCTGAGATCTCAACGCATACCAAACCCTAGCGCCAAGGTAGTTTCCCTCTCTTCCTCTCCTCTCATTTTTTTGGTTTCTATTTGGTTAAATGACTGCATAATTTTTTTTTATATGATTGATTCGTAGATTTAGTGTTGAAAATCTCGAGCACAATGGCCACCGGTGAACTCGCCTGTACTTACGCCGCGCTGATTCTCCACGACGATGGAATCTCAATCACCGTACGTTGCCACATTTTATTTTCATTGCCTGCCTTTTGTAACTAATTTTCGTTGTTTGTTTTTTTTTTCTGTCTTGTTTATGTTTTGAGAAATATTTTGTAGGCTGAGAAGATTGCTACATTGGTGAAGGCAGCGAACTTGAGCGTTGAATCTTACTGGCCAAGCCTTTTCGCCAAGCTCCTCGAGAAAGTCAACGTCGATGATCTCATCACCAGCGTTGGCTCCGGTGGTGGTGTTGCCCCTGTTGCCGTTGCTGCTGCTTCTGGTGCAGCTGGCGGTGGTGCTGCTGCGGCAGCCCCTGCTGTTGAGGAGAAAAAGGAAGAAGAGAAGGAAGAGAGTGATGATGACATGGGATTCAGCTTGTTTGACTAGACACAATTCTTCCCAGTTTGGATTTTTCTTTTGTTTTGTTGTTTGAAATTGCAGAAAATTAGGACTCGTTTTAAACATTAGTTGAATTTTTGTGTTGGGCTTTGAGAACTTTTGCAGAGATTCAAGAAGTTACATGGTTAATCTTACTTGGTTTAATTGATATTGCCATTGAAATTGTTCTTTGTTTCAATGAGGTTTCAATATTTTTATCTGGGTAATGGAACTGCTGTTGAATGGTAACTTATCTTGCTGGTAATTAAGCTGTTTAGGACAATGGTAATGTCAAAGTAGGTTAATGTTGATACTTTCATTTGCATTATGGTCCTTGTATTTGTCGTTCTTTTACATATTTTGATGATTCTGAAGCATTCTGAAAATAGTGGGCACATAAACCGCAGCCATGGGGACAGGGATAATGGTTCTGATTTTTGTGTTAAATCTCTTTATTCACATTGTTGTTTTCAATGACTGCCGGATTTTGAGTTTGGAGTATCTATGTGGCTCCAATGCCACAATGAGCCCATTTCAAGCTTGAATGATCCTCATGGGTCATTAACTGTATTTGATAAGTGAGCCCATTTGTGTCTATAGTTTGGTTGAATATTAAGTTATTGTGTACAGGCTATTTCTGTTAAGTTACTTTAAAGCTGCCACCCTTATATACCACCATCTGCCTGAATGCCATCTATTCATCCCGGTTTAGTTGGTGAAGTTGGATTTCATCTGCTGAATATCCTTGGCAAAGGTTTGTGTTGACCAGCGCATCCTATCATTATCATTTTCAATAATTTTCTTAATGTCTTTGTTCCTACTCAATATAATGCATTGTTTAACTCCATGATGGTTGAGCTTTGCTAGTGCCATTCTAACAATAATCGTTTTCACTGCAGTAACGTTTTCTAGCACCATTCCAAATTTTCTCAAGCAAAAAAACCTACACTCATTGATTCATTATTCTTTCTCCATTCAACCACTAAATTTTAACTTTCCGTTGGGGTGCATCTCCTCGGACCTTCTGCACTCTTCCCTTAAAAAACCAAGTGACAGCAAGTTGATAAGTTTCAATCGACTGCTTCATAGCAGCCACCGCTTTTGGTTGTGACATGTTTTAAGAGTTTATGGATCAGGGCCTTTATGTTTACCTCTGAGTTACAAGCCTATGTCTGTATAGTAATGTTAAGGTTTTCGCTTCATTATACACACTTGGTAATGTTGGAGGTCAGGAATTTTGGGAAATAACATAATTTGTCCATTTGTTTTCCTTTCGGTAGTAATAATAACATAAAGTATGGGTCCGTACCATATACATATATTAGTGGCCGCATCACGCATATGCTAACTGAGGTAGTTTCTGGTAATTTCTAGGTTTCAAATTCCAACTTCCAGAACCCTCCACTCTGATAAATCAATTTAATAACTATATTTATCATCATTAAATATATTAAAATATGTTAATCTGCAATAATAATAAATACATATGTGATACCATTTGATGTAATGATAATACGATTTTTTACATTTTTAAAAGAAATAAATTTAAATCTAAATAAATAATAATTTCATTAAATAAAATGAAAATAAAAATGAAAGAAAAACAAATATGGGGTCACTAAAAAAAAGTAAATACCGATGTGATTGAAAATAAAATAGCGATCAGGATTTAGATTACCTATCCGTCGTTGACGTACGTGTCAGACAACAGAATCATGATTTGTCCTAAAAAAACCCTCCCGAATTTAATCCTAGCTTTCCGCATCGCCGCGTGGACTGGACTTCGACGACTCACCGTCCTTCCAGATCATTCTCCTTTTTTTGTTTCTTATCCCATATGTCGTCTTCTTCTTCACATCTTCCTTTTCCGCCATTTAAATTCCCCCTCCCCTTTCTTCCTAACATCGCAATTTCTTCAATACCCTTTCAAAAGCCTCGAAATTCGCACTCCAAAACAGCTTATTAACTGCCAAATCGCCGCTTCTTCTTTTTTCCCGACATCAATACCTTTGTTGTTTACGATGATGATGTCTATGTTCAGTTCGTTCGAAGCCCTTTTGTTTGATTCTCACGGCCAGAAGAAGTACACGGCGACTTCGACTCCGATTGAAAAAGCGAAGCCCAATGAAGTTTCTTGTTCAGAAGGGAACAAGAAAGAGACAACAGAGTTTAACAATTTATCGAAGTCGTCGTCGTCATCCGTTGTTAAGACACCGCAAAAACAGCGTTTACGGCCGAGGTTTGCGCCGGAGCTTGATGGCGTTCACTGTTTCGAGACAATTATTCCATACTGAAAGGATTTCAGCTCGTTGTATATTTGTTGATATAAATTATAAAATGATGATTTTTTTTTATTCATTCGGATGATTCAATTTCGTTATATATTTAAAAATCATTAAATTCATTTAAAATTTCAATTTTCGGGCTTGATTTTTTGAATCGACCATTCAATTAAATCTCTAAATAAAAAAAAAACCGATTTTCTTATTAAATAAATATTAAAAAAATGAATTTATCTAAATTATTTATCTTTAAAATTGGTAAAGATATAAATCCGATCAATAAAGGAGATGTCATTGCTTAAACTTTCAAGCATAATTAACGTGACTCATTTAAGATCGTGGATACTTTGATCATCAAATCTATACATGAGTTCTATTTAATCTTTATAGATATAAAATGTCAAAGCATAAAAAGTAATTTATGGTCAAATGGTTGTTTTTTGTCGTGCCAATGTGTACAAGTATATTGTTTCTTTATCCATATGGTGTGATTTTTTATTTGATTCGTCAGTTTCGAAAGTTTATTTGAAATTTTAAAGGTTTTGAATAATAAATTAAATCCTTTAAAATGTAGGCTTTATAGCGTTTTATATTATATAATTTATAATATATTAAAAAAATAAATTTATACTAAATATATATATTATTTTAATGTAAACATTAAAATAATATTATAATGGTTATATAAAAATTTTAGTAAATAAAAAAATTTTAAAAATAAAAAATTAAATTAAAAATAATATAAATATATTTTTTTAAATTTAAAAATAATATGAGAATACTTAAAATGAATTTAGATAAATCTTTTATAAATATAAAAGGATTCAGATAAAATTGTAAGCTAGACCGAGCTTGAGCAAAGATTAAATATATTTAAATTATGCTTAGATGGAAATTCGACCTGCAGTAACTCATTAACATCTCTACCTGCCATAAATTATTTAAACTTAACTGCTCGGATGACAAATGCCGGATATCAGTAGTTTTAATTTCGGTGGGATTTTTTTTTTATTAGTCCACATCCTATGCGAGCTACCCACCAGACTTAAACTTATTGAAAATGGCTCATTTTAAAAAACGCTGTCCGGGTAAGAAGTTTACAGTGCAACTTCGATTGCCTTATGAATGTTTTGCAGATAGTGATCTTAAACTTAAATTGTCAATTGAAACAACGGTCCCTCCATAATTCAACTGTCACCACACCTAGCTTAAGGTCTTGCTCAATCTTGAGTCAAGGAGCCTTATGATAAGGATTGAGATCAACAAAAAAAAAAAAAAACCAGTAGGTGTTAACACCTCCCAAAGAATGGTGCCTGAAGAGGACCTATCAGTAGGTCATCAAAAGCGTGAAAAACTTGATTGTGTCGTCTATGCTCTATTCTTTGCCAAGGTCAACATCACAACTCATGGTACCGTCGCAACTTAATTTAAATATGATGGAGGGTACTTTCTGGAAATCAAAGAAGCGGACCTCGTGGAGGTGGGAAAAACGTCCTGAATCGAAACAATGAGAAAGCGAATGCCCAAAGTGGTAAGAAGAGAACACCCAAAAAAAAGAGTCAAAATCCATTGGAGGAGAGGTACTCCACTCGACTATGAGTATGCTTGTCGAAGGTTAGACCGACCGGTTGCACCGGTGCTCCAATTGGTGGCATAAAATGTTAACCGTTAAACAATTTAAGTTAATTTAAATATCTAATTTTATTATAATTTATAAAAAATGGTTTTCTATTTATATTTTGTTATCTATTGTGTTTTTTTTAAATTCATAATTGATTTCATATTCAATAAACTTGTTCATGGGTCGGGCTATTGACTTGGCCCGAAGGCTTGCCCAAATAGTGGGAGGGTTTGGGAAAAAAAGTATAAGTCTAAAAAATGAGTTTGGACAAAAAAATAATACTTGTTTAGAAAATGGGTCGAGTCTCAGATAATATTTTTTTGGCTCGAGCTCTACCCGAATTTGTAAAAAAAAAAATTGTTGTTATGATGTTGTTTTCCAACTGTTTTGCTGTCATTTCACTGTTATGTTACTACTATTTTGTTGTTATTGATCGGATATTGTATCATTTGTTCTTTAAAGACATTCGCCTGTTAAGTAGCACTTTATTTAAATAAGGTTTTTTAAATTTATTTTCAATTTATTAGGAAAGGTTTATTTTAATGTTTTTCATATTTTTTATGTATGATATATTTTTAATTTTTTATATAAAAATAAAATAATTTTTTAATGCAGGTCGAATTCGAGTTTTGTATTTTTATATGAGTTAAATTTAAGCAAAAATTTAGGATATTTTTTTTGAGCCAAACCGAATATAACTTAAAATTAAATTAAAAATCCCAATATGATTAAAGAGCATTTGGTGGATTCTTTTAACATTCTCTCCAACCTAACCAAAACGTGAGTTTTTTGAGCGGCATATTTAGTTTTTAATGAAAGCAATCAACTTTCAATTCGTTAAATTTATTCCCAACATGCTTTAGGCCAAGGGAAAAAAAAATCGCGATAAATTTGGACATCAACAAAAATCTTGTGGAATTTTGGACATTGATTCTAAAATTCAGATTCTTTCTCTTACATATATTTAGATTATAAAAAAAATAACCACTAGTTTGTTGTATCCTATTCGAAGCCGCCTCCTTTCTGTAAATACATTACCCTTCAAATACCATTTCCGTAAATATAAATAATTCCATCCCTTCCAATCTTTCGTCATTCATTCGCTTTGCTTAGAAAGAAAATTACATTATTAATTTTTCATTCCTTTTTGAAACTCAAATCTTTCGTATCAATGGCTTCCACTACAGTCTATGCCGCCATCCCAGCTGTTGCCATTGCTGCCGCCGGGATTTATTCTTTTGCTCGTCATTCAGAAGCCAAGGTAATTTTTTTTTATTATATTACTTTTTTTGGTTGATGAGTCGGTTTTCAGAGCCCAAATCAATATGAATTTTATAACGAAGTTGGTTGTTACTTATTTCATGATGGTTCTTTTTTCTTTTCTTTTTTTAACTTGTTCAGGAATTCGGAGGCGCAGGGACTCGGAGGTCGATCGGGAGTACGCCGGCGAAACGAAACCAAAAGGTGAAGGACACATCACCTCCACCAAAGGTGGCGCCGCAGTTCGATGGGTTGAACTGTTTCGAAACCTTGGTGGGATAATATTAGCTTTTACGTACGCTTTATTGAATCTGCGGTTGATGCGAGCTGGGAACTGGTGCTTCTTGTCGATAATGAAGATACTACATACTTAGTGATTTTATATTTCCTGTAGTGCTGGAAATTTATTCATTCTCCGGGTGTCCACTCAGTTCCGAAAACAAGCTTAAACAAGCTTAAAAAATGGGAGGTTTTAGATAAAATATAAGATTTGAGAAATGAATTTGAATAAAATTTAGAATTCATTTTTTATATGAGCCAGGTAAAAAATTTTAGCCAGCATAAAAAAATTATATTAATTATATATGTTAAATAATAATTATATATTTTATTTTTATTTCTATATTAAATTATTAATCTAAAAACAATTAAATTTATTATTTAAAATTTTAAAAAAATTTATCCAACTGAATAACATAACTCAAAATATAAAATTTTAAAAATTATATTTAATACAATAAAATTTTTGTTTTTTATATAATAAAACATTTATTATATTTATGATGGTATTTTTTAATATAAATATTTTTAATGTATTTTTAATGTGTTAAAAAAATTATTTTAATATTTTTAGTGCATTTAATATATTATATATATATATATTTTAAAAAAACTTATAAATAAAAATTAGTCTAAGAATTTTAATATAAATAGATTAGACTCAGATTTAACTTTCTTAACTTAAATTAAACTTAGCAAAAAAATAAATAAATCCAATTTTCAAATTAAATCAAATCTATACTTAAAAAAATTAATTTAAATAACTTGTAACAATGTTGCATTAGATTTATATATGATTACATCTGTGTAATTATTCAATTGAGTTATTATTTTAATGAATTGTTTGATAGATTCAATGATATGATGTGGTGTTGAGTTATTTGCTTTCATTATTTTTTAATTAATTGTTTGATAGATTCGATGATATGATGTAGCGATCAATTTATACACTTTCATAAATTTTAATTTTTCTTAAAAAATTATAATTACAATCAATGTATTCATACATATAGTATAAAAATTATTTAACCAAGAATCAAAATAAATTTAAACAATTTTTTCATAAAATATCAATTTTAAAAGCTTCCTCAAGCCAACATCTCTTTTATCGATATCTTTAACTTGTTTAAACTACTATATATATATATATATATATATAAAGACACTTAAAAAGAAGAGATCAAGGATTCAAAATAATGTTCAAGATTCAAAGTGAAACAAAGTAAAAGAAAGGTACATAAAGTACGGATCCAAACATGATTTTGACTTATTTTGATTTGTATTAATACATATTAAATCTCTGGTCCAAAATTCACGCCCATTAAATTTACAATCAGCATTTGAAAATCTCCGCCTTACTCCATGGAAGATTGAATCTTTAAAAAGAAAAAGGAAAAACAATAACATAAACAAAATTAGAACCAAAGAAGAAACATGGGAGGGAAGCATCAAGGATGAGAACTAACGAAGAAACACAATGGGTTATATATATATATATATATATATTTAACAGAGTAGAAAAAAATATAAAACTGTACGAACGCTGTATAGGGAGAAGCAATGAAATTAAGTAGCTTTATTAATTTAAGATGTACATATGATTATTTATATTTACGATTTAGATTCATGGTATGGTATCTAGCTAGTTTTCCAGGTAAGTGCTACCCAACATTATGAAAACTAATAAAAATGACATCTCCCCATCTCCAACATTATAATGATAAAAAAAGAAAATTACATGAAGGTCAAGATCCAAATGAAGCCTGGATGGTAGTGGTGGCAATTAATCATAATGACAATGTTGATTAGGTTACGGTTGACCCAAAACAGAATGAATCAAAACTAATTCTTGAATTTCAGCATTTATAACTCTCCTTTCACACACAACACACCCCCCGCCCTTTCAAAATTTAATTGATTAACATAAAATACACCAGCTTTGCAGCTTATTAGCTTTGACAATCTGAAATCGTTTATAAGGATGCAATCAGTAGCAATGTACTATTATTATATTGTAGACCTTTGATTTGCTAGTTGCTATGCATCCCAGCATTTCTTTGTTTGCTGTGTATTATATATTTTTATGTTGCTCCTGTCTGTTTCCCTTTTTTTCATGGTATGGACGTATGGCTCTCAGAAATTCTCCAAAAACCTGAAAATTTAAAAACACACCAGCATTGGACACTTATACTCAAGTAACATAGATTCTTCGTCTATCAAAACATCGTTTGCAGGTGCTAATGGAAGTTCAAAGAAAAGCAGAAGTGAGAAGAAAGAGTAGTTGAGCGATGTTAAAGCTGGGAATGAAGCCTGTTACTGGTGTAAGCAGCAGGGTCACCATAAACAGAGCCAAATATGTTTAAATTCTCTGATTTTCTTTTCAAGTATGTGGACGTGATGAGTGGTAAAACATTAACCTAGTTTCTCTTGGATTCAGCTTAATCTCAAAAACAAGCTTTCGTGAGGCAATATGCAAAAATAAAAAAATATATGTATATATACTCTTGTATAATACAACAACTAAATAGATGTACTCATATCATATACATAAACGTCAGCACTCAAAAACATAGCTGCAGCCCTAACTAGATACGATCCTCGAAATGGGGGCAAAAAAAGGGTGATGTGCTACTGTTAACTATACACAACGCAATAAGTAGCATCAAGTTACAAGGCCTTTGGTGTGCTAATTAAAACTATAAACAAGATTAACATCACAGCTACCCGAAAAACAACAGCAAATGGTTTACGTGAGTGATGCACTGAAAACACCTTTGACCACCGAGATGAAGTCTCTTTACGAGCTGAAACAATGGTCTTTGAACCCAAAACAATGCCGAAATCAGCATTACAGCCGACAGTGATATCCTTTTCCACTACTTTTTCCTCCTGCAAAGACAACTTAATAAGGTCGGATACATATCTGGATTTGACAGTGGTTTTATACTACATCAGCACAAACTTCTCACCTTTGTAACAACTGATTTTGAATCATCTTCTATCTCTACATCACTCCGGTTATATATTGCATTGTCACAGTGAAGTGAGTGGACCTGAAGTTTACACTGCAGCCGTAGTCTTCTTGATGCATTACCCTGTGCCAAGGGGTTCTCAGAGTCCAGTTGACTTCGAGAAGGGCGAGACCTGGTCCTGATTCCAGTGATAGCACCATCAACATCACATGATGTATTCATATGATTGCTAAATAATTCTCCATCACTATTTGGAACATTATAGAATGGCACTGTGTCAGAAAAGTGAACGTCCTGCATGCAAATTGGAATTCCACAATCTTGAGCAGTCCCTAGAGGAGGAACCCCGTTGACAGTCTCTGTCCCAAGCTGTAACAAAAGGGAAATTCTTGATGTTAATATAAACAAAGGGTTTTACTTAATGGTTGAAAATGTAAATATGCATATCATATGAATGATCGTAATTCATAAGAGCATGAGGCATAACACTTGAATGATCTTGATGCACTACAATGCTCAGTGGAAACTAGAAAGAGTATGATAAATGACATGTAACTAGTTTGCCTCTACTTACTTCTAGTATGATAAATGACATGTAACTAGTTTGCCTCTACTTACCAGCACTTGGGCCACTTCAGAATCAGATTTACTGCAAAATCCACCATCCTTGCCAATGGTCATGGTTGTATGGGTCTCAGATTCTGAATTCTTCTGACTACCAGTGTCATCACCATCGTAGTCATCCGAATTTTTAAGTATAGACTCCAGGAAGTTAGAAATATAAGGATCATTTTCGTTTGCGCCGTGTCCAAATTCCACATTGTAACAGTTTCCCACATGATCAAACATCCAAGGTGCCTGCTCTGCTTCAATCTGATTGTGTAATGGAGAAAATAGTGGCTCCATCATGGGATCGTAAAAATGATTCAAAGCTTCCTCAAGTAGATCCACCTGAAATTGAATAACATAAGTACTACAGAAATGGTGACAAAATCTAAATCAAAATACAGTTTTCTTGTTCCCTCACCTCTGCAGGAGCTGTTTCAGCCACTTGGTCTATTTCATTATAATTATCATGGTTGTCACTATTGCCCTCGAATATGGGTGCAACAGCATTTGAAATCACTTCATCGGGCAAACAGGCAAGACATGTTTCACTGGTATCGCAGGCTTTGTCGGCTTCCTGTTTTACCGTAGGAGAGTCTTGAGGCACTTCTAACTCCGACACCATGTCTTCAGTAGGAGACAACACAGATGGATCAACTTCATCACCATTTATATCTTCAATGGTCTCATCTTGTTTCTTGAATAGACGACAAATTACAAAAGCATTCTGCAGGAAAAACGAAGAATACATGCAAGTAAAGAACTTCTGCTTGTACAAATTAGCAGAATTGAACTACCAATTATATGAATCAAAAACAGAAATTGATGCAAAGGGGATTCGAATTAGAATCAAACGAGAGGTATGAGAAAAGGAGGAACCTGTCCAGGTTTGGTACCATCAAGCTCATCGAGTGTAGTACGGTACTCATGCATAACCCAATTGGTTCGTTTTCCCCTAGGAGCCCTCCCGTTGTAAAACACCAGAGTTTTCTTCATGCCGATCAAGGTGGAGCCAGACTTGATCTTGCGGTCCTTACCCGTAGCTTTCCAGTAACCAGCCTCGGTAGCCCTATTGAGCCTGTTTCCGGTTGGGTACTTCCGGTCGAGTGGACAAAAGAAGAACCACTCCGGATCTTGGGTTTTTATAGCAGACAAGTCAGGCAAATCCCAGGGCTCGCATTTGCAAACATCAATTTCACGAATAATTTCAATCTCATCGTTTCTATTTCCGTTTATCTTAGACCGTAAATAAAAATCGATCAGTTCCTGGTCAGTCGGTCGGAACCGGAACCCTAATGGGAGTGAATTCAGTAAGAGAACACCCATTGCTAAAATGCTGCTAAAATGAAAAGTGAAGGGCCAAAAACATAGATTTTTTAGGGAGATTTTCGAAACACCCAATAACTTTTTAATTATTTGTTGATGAAAAGAGAAGATTCAGAAAAAGGAAGAAACGGGGGAGTAAATTAGTAGTTAGAAGGGTTTAGGGTAAGACTTTAAATGAAAAGGAGATGGCCCTATTCGTCTATTCAGAGGATACTGTGAAGGAAAACGATAGGAAGGAGCTTAGAAATTCACTCTCTGCTTACCCGCGCCGCGTTTTATACGCGGAATTTGTAGTTTGGATTTGGTTAGTTTTATAAGTTTTACACTTTAATCATTAAATTTTAAAAATTATACGAGTAAATTCACACTCAAAAACTTAAAAAAGTAATCATTAGTAATTTTACACTCAAAAAGTTACTTAAAAGATGTTACTTTTATTTTTTAAAGCCTCAAAAAAATTACGTGGTTAATATATATTATATCATATTATATATATGATAAATAATGATTTAATTGCATCAACCAATTGTTAAATGAGGTAACAATTCAGTGATTTAAATTAAATTTTTAATAATTTAGTGATTATTTTATAATTTTTTAAAATTAAATAGCTAAAATTTGATTAAGTAATAATAATTGTATTAATTACAACACTAATAAAATATATATTATACATTTGTGAATACCTTTATTTTATTAATAAAAAAATGAAAATTTATCTTATACACTATCTGTTAAGTTTTTTAAGTCTTCACAAGCGTCTTACAAAGTGTAGTATAAAAAATAAAAAATTAGATATATACATAAATATGACATTTGTCACATCTGTTAAATAATTACCCCAAAAATATTAGGCATAATGAATTTTTTGGCCCTCTAACTTTATAAAAAAATCCATCTTAGCCATCAAACTTGCATTTTTATCAAATCACCCCAAAATAGATGGAAAAGTTAACGTTTTTTAACTTTGCTAACGTGACACATATGTAGATTTTCATATGGATGACACACCAGCATTTAATTAATTAATTTAATTTTGAAATATTAAAAATATTTTATAATTTTTATACTTCTTAAATAATTTTAATGATTTTTTTTTAAAATTAATTAAATGCCAACGTATCATCCACGTGTATATCTAATCAGCAAAGTTAAAAAGTATTAACTTTTTCCACAGCATCACCCATAAATTCTTTCTTTTTTGCTCATTTGTTATTAGGTCAAATTGTAGTTTTGCTCCTTTTACTATGCCCACATTTAGAATTTAATTTATATATTTTAGTTTGACATAATTTAATCTTTTTATTTGTACTATTCTTTAAGAGTTTGACTGAGTTGGTGTCACTCATCAACCGGGTCTTAACTTCGTTGTGAAATTATTAAAAACTTAGTACCTTTACAAAGCAACAAATATTATTTTGAGGGCATTTTTATCTTTTTTATATTTTCGTATAAAATCTAAAAAATATATATACACATGATGATATTTGAACCCAAAGTATCATAGTTTTTATTATGTCAACTATACTAATTGTCAGGGGCGAATCTAAAAAAACCTTTTTAGGGGGCCAAAATTGAATTATAAATTTTATCATGTATTAATTTATTATTCTATCATTTTTTAAGGGACTAAATAGGATATTTTTCATTTTGAGAGAGGGCAAAGCATAATTTTCTCCTATATTAATTTATAATTTGATAATTTATAGAGGGATCAGAATTACAATTTTTTTAATTTTGGGGGGCCAGGGCCCTTGCAATACTTGCCCCCTTTGTATTTTTTTTTTATAATTTTGTTATATAAAATTTTCACTCATGTCATAGATGTGCCATAATCTAATTTTTACGATATGTTATTAATTAGTCTAAAAATAAAATTGTTAACTATTCCCATTAAAATATTGACTTAAAATTCTTACACTGATATCCCATCTAAAAACAAAAATTATCGGAAGTTCAATAAAAGAAAAACCATATCAATATTTTGACGAGAATAATTAATGGTGTTAACAAATTGGATTAGCTAATAACAGTATAGAAACGGAAAGATCAAATCATTCTAAAGTATAGGGATTAAATCATAAATATAAGCAAAATAGAAGGATCAAAATTAAAAATTGGCCTTTCATTATTATTTAAATTGTTAGAAGAGAAAAGGGGTGATTGAGAGGAAAAAATCCATTTTGAGTAATTTGACAATAAACACAAGTTTAAAATTGAAAAAGAGAAAAATTAAATGAAATACTAAAATAACTTTTTTATAAAGTAGGTGTGAAAATATTACATATTTATCAAATTTGAAACTTTTTAAACTTGAACTATCAATATAATCCATAAAGACTTCTATTATATGCATTTATGACCTAAAAGTTTTTATGTGTACATGATTTTGACATGAAACAATATCACATTTAAAATAGTATAAGATTAAAATGTCATGTCACAATTTATGAATGTTAGACGAGACGGTAAGAGTCTTTTATATCTTAATTAGTAGTTGAGAATTAGTTATTTATCTTACATATAAAACAATTTAAAACTCGTGACTAATATTTTCCCTTAATGAGCCTATAAAACGCTTAACTTATATTTTCTTTGCATCACTCCAACCACTTTTATTTGACAATCACAAAATTTTAAAATAGGTGATGATAATTGAAATTAGGAGCATAACAAGGGGGCTAACAAGGCCCCATCCTCTTAAAATGAATAATTTTCTATTTAGGTTCTTTAAAACTTTTAAAAATTTAAATTAATAAAGGTAAAATTATATTTTAACCCCCTTAAAAATGATAAATTTTAATTTATTCCTTTAAATATTATAAATATATAAAATATTAAAATAATAAAATTATTTAATTTCCGCCCTAAATATTTTTTCTTGTTAGGCCGCCGATTCAGATGTGCGTTTCAATTCGACCATTCATTTCATTTGTAGAGCCCATTTTCACTCCGAAACCTGAAGCCAAACCAAGGAGCCGACATGGAAGAAAATGTGGAGAATTAAGTAAGCTATCCAATAAAGCTTTGACATGTGGAAAAATTTGTCATACTTTAAAAGCGTGGCTTCTACACAACTTACGTGGCTACCTAGGAAAGTGCAAAGAACCTTACATCCCCATTGAATTGATCCGCTGTTTTTTTCTTTCTTCACTTTCTCTTTTTATTTTATTTTACTTTTTCTTCTAAACGAGATCTTTTATAATATGTTCTTGGGATAATGGCACATATGTCCCTATACTTTAGTGTATTTTTTCTAATATGACGTTTATACTTTTAAAATATTCAATTTGATACTTAAAGTTTTAGCTGGTAATTATTTGATACATTAACTGTGTAAAATTTTAACTCCACTGAAATAAAATTAAAATTTTATCACATGTCATACTCATTTATTTTTAAAAGTTTTTAAATACATCTTAAGGATATATAACAAAAATTTTAACTCTATTTATGAAATTAAAAATTTTCATTATTAATATACCAAATAATTATCATTAATCTAAAATGTAATTCTAACTGCGTCAAATTTTTTAATAATGTGACATACATGCCAATAAAAAGAAGGCACATATCTTTTTTACTTTTGACCAAATAATTTAGGAATATTTAAATAATAAATTTTTAATGTGATACTTTTACTTTCAAAATGTCTAATATTGTATCTAAAGTTTAAATTTTATCTAGTACCTCTTCCAAACGGAATTGATTACTAATTTCTATTGATTTGGTACCTCCTCCAATCAGGGTTAATTACTGACATATTTGATACGTGGCTCAATCATGGGCTACCACGTGGCACTGTATAAAAAAATCAAACTTTAAAAACTTAAAAATAATTATACCAATTTTTAATTTAAAAGTGAAAAATTTAGAACTTATTATTTTTCTTGTAAATTTTCCCTGCATTTCTTTGAGTAATTAATTTCCATTTTTTTTCCCTGATACCCTTATAATCTTCCTTCCACAACCACGCCCCTGCCTCCGCCAGCTACGGTGATCGGCCTTCTTTTCAGCCCGAAAATGGCACCGAAGTGTCTCCAAACTTCCAGTTCAGCAAGACAGCACACTCCCATGGTAGACCCACTAAGACTACAAGTGAAATATTGTTTTTTTATTTTTATAAATAAAAAATTTATTAAACTGTTTTCTTAAAATTAAAATTAGGCTTACAATTATAATTATTACATTTAACAAATAATTTACTAACTTTAATATAAAACTCACTTTCTTAACTTTTTTTTTTTTGGAAATATTTACTTAAACTTTTTGTATATAATAATAGTTAGATGAAATGAAGTAGTCTATATAGACATTAAAATAATTAATCTATCATTTTATTAAGATTATTTTTTAAAACATATATATTTTTTCATTTAATTTAATTTAAATAAAATAAATTCTATGCGAAAAACTCAAACCGAACCCAATTATATCATTTGAATGATAACATCAACCCGAAACAAAGCTAAATAATACAAAACCTGAATCCAACCGCATATATCAGTTGGGATCAATTTTTCGATATTTCAATTTCTCAGTACTAATTCACACTTTTTTTTGCCGTCTTTTATGAGATTGGCTCATATTTGGGCCCAATTATTTAACCTCAAAAAGGAGACCGTCAACAATGGCTGAAAAGACGTTTCAGCAAAAAGCCCAATCTTGAATAAATCCAAAACTAAAAACAAAACAGGAGGAAATGGATGTTGTAGGAAATGTAGATCAGGGTCAGGCAACAATTCCAAAGCCTTTTCTTTCTCTTGGTACTCGAGGAAATTACATTCGGAAGTTGTGACGAAATGGAAGGAGGAAAAGAGCAAGGAATGTTGGTGGTAACGAGGTTGATGGCTCACCAAAACCCACTGGAGCAATTGCAAGCCAAGTTCAAGGAAGTTGAGAACGGGTTCAGGGCTTGGCTAGACAAACAGTCCATGCCAGTCGAGGCGGCCGCGGTAACCGCCACAGGCGCCGTTCAGGGTGCTGCTATTGGTGCTTTAATGGGCACCCTCACCAAAGATGTTTCCTCTTCTTTTCCGACTCCTCCTCAGGCTTCCCTCAATCATCAGGCAATGGCTTCTCTCAAGCAAGCCCAGGTCGTTTTCCCTTTTTTATTTTGGCTTTACTTTCATTTCTTATCTGCAATCATGATATTTTAAAGAACTGTAATTTCCATATATCGAAAAAGAATATGCATTAATTGTGAAGGTTCGGTTTTGGGGAAGACCATGTTCTTAGATAGTGCATGCTAATTGAGTTCTGTTGACTAGTGTTGTTTACGAGGGATTAATCACAACTTACAACCACTGAAGGGTTTTCTAAATGGCATTTAATTATACATGTTTACTTTGATTACAGGCTCTGTCAGGAGGTCCCTGGGTACAAGCTCGTAATTTTGCTGTGATGACTGGTGTCAATGCTGGCCTAGCTTGTGTTATGAAAAGATTGAGAGGGAAGGAGGATGTTCAATCTAGGTGGACCCTTTTAATCCCGGTTTTCTTTATCTTCATTGTTTTTTCATTCTGTTGTTTTATAGCTAGTGGATATTGTTAGTTCAATCGGAATACGACATGCTAACACATGCAGACAGTACAATTGTTTTTCATTGTGTATTGTTGTTTGATTATGCTGTTCTGCAAAATCGTTTGTGTACTGAATCTCATAGAAATCCTGTTGAGATGGGAAGAAAATCTTTGTCTTTTTTTAAGGGCCAAATCAGTCTTAGCTTACAGATGTTATGGTCAAACAGGTTTTTCCAGACCATGGAAGTGTTACGGTAATGTATCTGTGTTGGCTTTTTCTCTTTTGCTTTGGTCTAAAAGTAGCAAGTTGGATTCATCAACAAAGTAGCAAGTTATTCTCATTTGTTCCTCTGGTTTGTTGTCAAGCCATAATGTGAAGGCATTTTTCTCTTTATTTTTCCCTAAACTCTCAACTTGTTGTCTTTCCACCTTCTGGAACCAACTTAATTTCCATTTCTAGTGAAAATAGCCTGAATTTTGCCTACGTGGAGATCATGGTCCCTTTATTATTTTAATCTCTATGCATCTAATGACTAGAAACTCATCTGCAAATATTTTAAATGGTTAGTTAGAAGGTGATCAAACATTTTAACTGGTTCTGCTTACTTGACCTCCTCTCTCCCATCATAAAGTAGAATTGCAATATAATTTATGTTTTGTTGAGCGTTGTGGATATTTGTGTTAGGTAAGCCGAAGGTGAATAGATGATCAAGGCTTGTTGTTTGAATAAAGAACTGTAGACTTCATTTGTTTGTTTTAATATCGGTTGGCTTTATACCTTTGGTTTTCACAGTTGTTTAACGCAAATGTTCTATTATTGCAGCATGGTGGCGGCTTTTGGTTCTGGGGCCATGTTTTCTCTAGTGAGTGGCATGGGCGGCGCAAAGCAGGCTGCAAATGCAGTCACTTCTGGACTTTTTTTCGCGCTCATTCAAGGCGTGCTTTTCCAGGTTAATCAATCATCTCGTTATGCCAATTTAGGTCATCATCTTGTTTTCAGCCATTTCCAGTTACTAACTGCTTAAAAAGCTGTGAATTTGATGTGCTGGAATTTTCTGAAATTTCTATATCAATGAGCTTCTCAACTTAGTTTTCCCTTTTGACATTTGAGTATTCTGAATGAGTTACCATTTCAAGATAGTGCTTTACTGGCCTGTAGTTTCTTATCTAACAGCTGTTTTTATGATTATTCAGTTCGGACAAAAGTTATCACAACCACCTGTCGAGGACATGTACTATTCCCGAACAAGATCCATGTTAAATAGTCTCGGGCTCCAGAACTATGAGAAGAATTTCAAGAAAGGCTTGTTAACTGATAACACATTGCCTTTGCTCACCGATAGGCAAGTAATTGGAGATTTTATTGTGTCTTAACTTTCTGTGTAGTATTTTATGAACAGTGTCTATGCATATATTCTGATGGCCTTGAAATTGTCTAATGTGTTCCAGTGCACTTAGAGATGTGAAAATACCACCTGGACCGAGGCTCCTTATTCTCGATCATGTTCAAAGTTTTAGCTCCACCTTCTAAGAAGGGTAATTATGACTGTCGAACTTGATCTCACTTTCATCAGGTTTGTCGTCTCTAGAGACCCAAAATTGAGAGAGAAGTGAGGAAGCCGTGGGTGAAGTTTGATCATCAAAGTCAGTTCATCATAAGGGGCGTTTTCATATATCTCGGAAACTACAGAGAAGGTGTGTGTTTTTTGTTTTTTGTTTTCATTGAAATGAAATTGTTTTTGTCATTGTTTTGATATATCTCCATACTGAACATAGGATGATATATTCAAGAGCTTGAATGCAACAATTTTGATATTTGCATATACGGATAAACTTATATCCCACACCCCAAGTCTTATTCGTATACGAATAACCAAGTATGGAGAGATATGAGACTCCTCGTACATAGAAATCTTGAAAGAAAATTAGACACGCAGATAGCATCAAATGTATACTTTTATATGATTACCCTATGAAACTGCTTAATTAACTACACCGATATAGGCTCTCAGCCAATACAAATGTCGTCGGAATATTGAAATTTCAAGAATTTTGGGTTCTGCAATCAATGAATATTCTTCCCTTGGAATAATTAACTTCTTATAATAACTGTAGCATTGTATACGAATAAAGATGAAACTATTCGAGTTATATTTTTACGATGAACCCATCTGACTTGTGCACACACATGTATTTATACATTGTGATCAAAATCAGCTATATTACTATGTAAGAAATTAAAATGAAAATATATGATTAAAATTCTATTCGAGAAGGTGGGGATGTCAGTTTATAAGTGGGTCGTGGATATAGAAGGAAGGAAAGAAAGCAACCTATACCCAACGCAATAGATGCGAGAGTAAGGAAGTGGGCCAAAAAAGTTGGTGGAGAAATGGATGAGGAAGCCACTGTCACTGTGCAGTTCCCTGGAGGCAAAGGCAAATATGGCAATATCCCGTTGTTTGTTTTTATAAAATGATGTGGTTGGTGCGCTGTTTATATTAATGCACGCCCCTTGGTTTTCCCCCCAATGGAAGTTTCTGGTATTAGTACTGGCCATGGTGGCCCTCGTGGCTGCTCCACTCCACATATCATATGTGGACCGTATTTGTCTCAATTTCCACACTCTCTGACACGTAATTATAAAGTTCCTATAAAAAACTAATTGTGATTGAAATCGGATTGGATTGGGGATAAGAGTAAAAAGAAAATTAATTTATTTGTGAATTAATATAAATAGATTGGATTAAATTTTATAATTTTTTAAATGAATTAGACTTACAGTTGAATAAAAAATCAGTGACTTGATAATCAAATTGTAATTTAAAAATACAATACATAGTAAAAAGTTTTAACTGGAAAATTGCATTTAAAAAATGTATATATATAGTCTTAAGAATTTTAAGTATTTCATATTATTGCCATTATTAAAAAGCTTGTAAATAAATAAAATGTGAAAACAATTTACATAATAAAATCAATTTTAAATTAGTATTAAGTAATTTTGTTTGGGTAAAAATTTTGAAATATCATCCTGTATATGTGTGGACTAACTGGTAAAAGAAAATTAGTTTATTTTTTTATAATTACATGAAAAACAAATATAATCGTTAATTTTAAAATATTAAAACATTGAGACGTAGCCATATGTGGATGGCTACAGTAGTAATATTGCTCTCTCACCTCCAATTTCAAGTAATACCACCAAATTAAAAATCAGCGGTGTGTTTTGGAGTGCCCTCTTCTATAAGCTTATAGACCTTTCCCTGGGGTCCACCTTGTCTGAAAAACTCAAAAACACACTGTTAGTGTCCATCGCCCATAGTTAATTAAAGAAAGACAAATACATAAATAAATAAATGCTTAAGAGAGAGAGAATATGAATGAATGGCCGGCCATCGTCTCATAACATTAATGCATTCATACATTCTCGAAAATGGTGGAAGATGCTACTTTAGCTTTCACGTTGCTTACAATTAATTAATGTAGAATATATTCTATACTGAGTTAGTGAGAAGGGAGGTGATTATTACTGCTTACGAATGAAAATTAGTGAAAAGAAGGGCCTTTTAGTTAGAAAAAGGGTCGGTCCAAGTCTAAGACCCCACCAGGATTTTTAAACAGCTAAAAGCATTTAATAATTGCGACAAGGGAATTGTGAAGCCTCGAGTGCACGTATGCATTTTTGGATGCTAAATTATGGTTATAAATGCTCCTCTCTACTCCCCACGCAATCATTCATTCTCTCCTTTTTCTTTTTTTTATCCGAAGCCAATACCCCCAGAATTTTCATAAACGAAATGCGACCGCAGCCGCAGGCGACCGGTGAGCGCCTGGTGCGGTTGTCCCCGCAGCTTTCGTCAGGGGAACCAGAAATGTCTTCCACTTCAACGTCTACGTGTAGCCCCCATACTTGCAGATGGCGGTCTTACCCAAAATCGAATGACTTGGAAGCTAATGTAGCCACGGTGTTGATCATTCTCTTTTGTGGTTTAATATGTTCTTTGGCTCTTAACGCCGCCATCCGCTGCTTCTTGCGTGGCAGTGAGGGTCGCCGCCCGCGTCATTTCCGCAACGACATTGCGGAAGCAGATGAAGAAGTTGAGCAGAGAAAGCCCGTGGGGGAGGCAGGTGCGGCACTCATGGTGGCGGCTCCGACGCTGGTTTACACGAGCGGGATGAAGTTGGCGGGAGCGGAAGCTGAATGCCCGATTTGCTTGTCTGAATTCGTGGAGGGAGAGGGAATTCAAGTGTTGGCAAAGTGTAACCATGGATTCCATGTACAATGCATCCAGCGGTGGTTATCTTCCCACTCATCTTGTCCTACTTGCCGCTGTAGTTGTCTTTCCCCACCTCCGTTATCGGAAGAAACCACCGAAAACAGTTCACAATCGACGATGCCGGAGCCGGAACCATAGCATATATCTTTCGCTGCTCTTCACAGCGTATGTATGTAAACTGTTACATTTAACAACAGTACAAATGATCGTTGGTTGAGCATAAGCAATATTCCTATCATTTATTCTTCATATTGGAGATAATTTTGGCATCTACATATTAGAGCTGCCCTTATTCCCTTTTATCTTTTCAGGGGAGAAGCTCTTCCGTTCTTGTTTTTATTTAATTTATAAAGCTCGAATTCCAAATTTTATTCTTCCCTCAATTTGTAATCTACCCAAACAATAAATAGTTTTTAAACAATCGATTTTAATTTCTTTTACTCCAAATCCAAAAGATTTAAATAAATGGTAAACTATAAAAATAGTAATTTTTGTTTGACTTAAATTACATTTTAGCTATTTATGTTTGAAATGTTACGTTTTAGCAGTCACTTATATTATTATTTTGTTATAAAGTAATTACTCTGTCGTTAAGCTCCGTTACTTCCCTAACAACAATCCTACGTGGCAGTCTAAATGAGTTTTAAATGCCAACTTGGACGTCCAATTGGGATGAGAATAATTTTTCAATCAAAATGAAATAGAAAACTAAAAGAAAAAAGAGACGAACGGTTTTTTTTTTCATTTCAAAATGTAATTAATTTAAAATTTTTAATTAATTAAATTTATTTAATTAAAAATCAATTCTCATCTCAATTGGACATTTAAGTTGGCATTTAAAACTTATTTGGAATGCAATACAGGGTTGCGGATAGGGAGGTAATGGAGCTTAACTGTAGAGTGATCATTTCGTAACAAAACAATAATGTAAGTGACTAAAATGTAACATTTCAAACATAAGTGACTAAAATGTAACCTGAAGTAAATAAAAGTATCTATTTTTATAGTTTACCCTTAAATAAAATACAAATGTCTTATATTACTTGTGGCTGCTTTTTTCTTGTCCTCCTTGTATCTAATAGGCTTTTTTTTTTTTCTACTTCCCACATTTATTTTTTGTTTATTAATTGAGCTAAATAAGCTATATATGATAGAAAAAAAGGTTAATTGATGGAATAGGTTGATTTTTATAAAATTTAAGGAAATAGACTATGTTAAGTCTAATTTCTGCCCGGGCCCAATCAAATCAGCCCAAATTAAACACCCCACTAAACCGACCACTAATTCCATCACCTATTAAACCATCCACTATCTCCATCACCCCCACTAACTCCATCACCTTACTTATTATAAGTTGTAAAATTTAGCTATAAAAACCATGGAAAAACTATTGTAAGGGGGAATTTTTTAGAGAATACACGTACGAAATTAAAGAGAATACAAATCAGATTTTTAAGGTAACTTTTTATATTATTCAATTTTGTTTACTTTGGCGTTCACATTTTTTCTTTACACAAACGAAAGAAAGGAAAAGAGAGGGAGTTTATCTCTGATTTTATTTCCTTTTTGATTTGGCCCCAAAGTTTTCATTTTTAATTCAATTTAACCCCTTTTTTATTTTTGTTATTTTACTGTTAAATTAATTAATTTGAGCATTATTCTCATTATTTTTATATTTTTTTATTATTTTCTATTAATTTAATTAATTTGAGTTATGTTTCATATTATTATATTATTTATTTATTATTATATATTTATTATGTAAATATATATTTTTAAGCGAAGTTAATTATTTTAAATATAAATTTCTATTATATTATTTTTTTATACCATTGTTTATTATCGGTTACCATTTTTATATCAAATTATTATTATTTACTATTTCTCACTATTACTAATTTAACATTGTTATTCCAAATTTTTTTTTTACTATTATCTCCCATATTTATTGTTATCGTCAACATATTTTTTGTTATTATCATCATGTTTTTAATATTATTGTTAATACTATTAGCACAATGTTTATTACATTATTGTATTTATTATTACTGTTGTTTTATTAATTATTTCTATTAATTACTATTATTATTATTTTTTATTATTTATATATGGTTAGCATTATTCTCATATTGTTATTTTCATGTTGTCTATTATCATCATTTTTAAAAAAATCTATGTCCTTAATTCATTTATCCATTGATCTTCTCTCAAAATTTTTCAAAATAAAGGCAATGTTCGGTATTTAAAGAATTCGAAGAATCGTGCCCTAACGTTATGGGTTTCGCTTTCTTTGTTTGTCTTGAATATTCGAATATCCTCTTACCACCACTCTAAAAAAATTTCAAAATAAAGGCAATGTTCGGTATTTAAATAATTCGAAGAATCGTGCCCTAACGTACTGGGTTTCGCTTTCTTTGTTTGTTTTGAATATTCGAATATCCTCTTAAGGCTAAAACGCACGTTTTAAAGGCAAGCTCACAATTGAGGGTAAAAAATTTTGTGTCCTAACGTACTGGATGTAATGTTTTACCTTGAGGTGAGATGGTCTTTAATACACATTTGACCTACCTAAATGTTTTAAAAGCCAATAAAAAGAGGATCGCGTTTTGAACTCTGTTCAAATCTTTAATTTTCGACATTAAGACACTAAATAATCAATCAAGCACCAATTTTGGGCGTGTCGAGGGTGCTAATCCTTCCTCGCACGTGAATCGACTCCCAACTCGCTTTTCTATTTTCGCAGACCAAAATCGTCGTTTTGAAAATTTTATTTATTTATTAAAAACGTCCGTGTTTTGAGGTGATCCAATCACACCCTATTAAAAACGATTGGTGGCGACTCCCAACTTTTCATTTTCAAAAGGCGATTTCCCGTTTTCAAAAAAATGGTTTCGACAGCTTGGCGACTCCACTGATGACATCAGTGAGTCGAGCTATAAATTGATTATTTTCTGTCTTCTTGTCAAAAATTAGAAATTTGGTTTTTAAATCTACGATCCTCTAATTGCATTTTCTGTGTCTTTGTTGATTTTTATCATGTGGGTTTTACTTTATTTGTCAAGTATTTCGATATATTTTTGCATCATATTGCATGACCGTTGTGGTCGCACCTTTTAAGTGGGAGTGAGGAACTATGCCTTCGTGAGGTTTTCACCTCCGCATGGTCATAGGGAAATGTATTCCCTTGAATCGAACTCGATCCACATGAGCCTATAATGGGTGAGGGTTGAGGAATCTGCTGGTTCAGGTACTCTTTTCTTAGAACCGAGCCACATATAGTGAACTCTAGGATCCCGCTCTAGGTAGAGCTATGTTGAACCCTAACGATTTCCCAGTTAGGTGTTTGATTATTTTCTATTTGCTTTAATTTTTATTTTTCGATACTAACTTGTTTTGTTTTGTTTATAACCGCATTGTATTACATCATCATAGAAAGTAGGTTTTGATTGATATTCGATTGCTAAATAGAACAGTTTGTCATGAGAAAATAGATTTCTTGATAAAGTGAATTATAATACGGTTGTCTGAATATGGTCTAAGTAAGCACAACGAAAGAAAGCTGATAATTCGTGGAGGAAAACAAGACTTTACCCGAGGATTCAAGCTGATAAAGATTGTTCGAGAGCCGTCACGTCCCGACTTTCTTAAAGGAGCTAATAAACATCGCGAGGATAATAAGTCGCGGTCTGGATCAAGCAAAAAGGAGCTAGTAGAGGCATCTATTGGAAGTTTGGGAGATTTGACTTTTACGAAGAAAGGAAATTGGTGTTTTCACCTAAAACATGAGGGCCGAGCCGCATATGTAATCCGTTTTATGTAAAGGAATTTATTTTCTAGAAAAGTTATTCCAATAGAATTGAATTCAGAATCAACGCATTTCTTTCTTTTGCATTCATTCCATGCATTTGCATTACATTGCATCATGTGCATTAGATTTTCACAAAAGGCCCCTAATTAATTGAAATCATTTCAGTTAATCTGGAAATCGATAAAAACTTACCAACCAAGCATCGCTACTGTACCCGTGCTATGACAAAAGATATGGACCAAATATTGGAAAGACTTAAAAAACTTCAAAGAGAGATGCATGACCAATTACAAATGCAATTGCAAGAGCAACTGATGAGGATACTGCAAGATATGAGAGACCAAGTGCTAGAGTTTCAAAGGAATATGATAAACTAGTTGTCTCAATTGCTGACTAAGGGGCTAGAAAAGAGGGAAAGCTCCATGATTGGTGCTGTGGTGGATAATGAGGAGCCTCTCTATCCTCTGGGTTTCACTCCGACAAATGCACAGGCATGTTTGCAAGGTCTACCAATTATCAGAGCTCAGTAAAATCAAGCCAGTACCTCAGCACCAGTGAATTATTTGATAGGCTCAGACTCCAATTCGGGGGGCAATCCAACTACCTTTGTAGTTCCTGATTTGAACAAAATAGGAAAAGCAAAGATGGAATTGCCAAAACAACTCGAGGATCGGTATCGGTGGTTGGAGGAAAAATTCAAGGCGATGAAAAATGCTGATAATTATCGTAGAATTGACACCAGAGACCTGAGCTTGGTTCCGGACTTAATACTTCCCTACAAGTTCAAAATGTCTAAATTTGAAAAGCATAACGGGACTAGCTATCCAAAAGCTCACATCATCATGTTTTGTAGATGAATAACTGGGTATGTCAATAATGACCAATTATTGATTCATTGTTTCCAAGAAAGTCTAGTTAGGGCGGTATCCAAATGGTACAACCAATTGAGCCGTACCCAGATCAATTCATAGAAAGATCTAGCACAAGCTTTCATGAAACAGTATAGTCATGTGACGGATATGGCTCCTGATAGGATGACTTTACAAAGCATGGAAAAGAAACCGAATGAGAGTTTCAGGCAATACGCCCAAAGATGGAGAGAGATAGCAACACAAGTCCAACCGCTTCTCTTGGAAAGGGAGACCTCAATGCTTTTCATCTATACCATGAAAGCCCCGTTCATTGACTATATGTTGGGAAGCACTTCTCTGAGTTTTTCAGATATAATAATGTCCGGTGAGATGATTGAAAATGAAATAAGAAGTGGAAGGATAGATGTGGCAGAAAGCATTAAAAGGCCAACTCCGCGAAATAAAGAGAATGAAGTGAACATCATGAGCATGCCTTCTAAATTGGTCAACATAGACCAGTCAAAGGCTGTAATCACTAGTTATTAAGGCTCTTCAGGGTATGAATTCAACTTAAGGACAAAGTTTACGCCTATCCCGATATCATATAGGGAATTGTATCAGAATCATATTGGGAAATCTGAATGACATATTCGAGGAGGGAATCGGGGAATAAGAGTCTCCAAATCTTTGCATACTTGGGAGTGTTTTGAATGATGGGACTGTGGAAGATATCCCTGCATTTTTAGAGCTAATCCAGAGTAATAATCAAAACACGTTTGTTGCTTTAAGCTTAGAAGCAATAAGAATCCTTTTTGTGAAATAGGCTTGTGTTTAAAGTCTTTATTTTAATCAAAATGCATCTTTTTGAGTAAATGTTCTTTCATTCGTGACATATTATTTTATTCTTTGGACTCTCTTTTGAATATGTTTTATTTTTCATTCATAATCATGCCATATCCATAATATCCTTAGAATCATTTGTTCTTTGGAAACATGCCGTTGTACCTACAATTGGTCCCTAGATATCAACGACAGGAGCAACGCTGCAAGTGACTCCCTTTTGGGATAAGATATGTGTTTAAGCGGATCTCAGGACTTTGAAGATGACAGAGATTATAGCTTATTTCTTGATTTTGTTAAGGATGGTAAAATATGAAAAATAGATCTTACTTTACGAAAGGTCAATGGACATTGTGAGCATGAGGCAAAGATCGAAGTCTAAGTCACCGTAAAGACAAAGCGAATCGTCATTGAGTTATTCCAAGAATTCAAAGATGTTTTCTCATAACCATATTAAGATATACCTGGAGATGCAGAAAATGTCTATATGGGTGTTAGAAAGACATATGTTAATGGCTTCACAGTAGCCACACTAATCATGAGGTTTGGGTACTATTGAGACAAGATCCATGTGCCTCATTTATTTCTTCACAGCCTTTCTCTATGTGGGGCATGGATGTTATCAGGTCATTCTCGACTAATATACATTAATTCATCTTGGTAGTCGTCGATTACTTCAAGAGGAGGGTAAATGTTACTTCATATGCCAATGTTACAAAGTCATCAAACCCCCCCCAAAAAAAGTGAAAGGCGACCGAAACTTATAAAGATTGGCGTAAAGAAGTTATAATTTACCATCTTTGTTTATCAAACATCGACCAGGACTCGTTGGGGAAACATATTGCTCATTGATTTATGGGATAAAAACGATATTGAAATCGAGATTCCTTCTCTCCAAGCTTTGATTGGTCGAGAACTGGATGAAGCAGAAGGATTTAATAAACTTAATTGAAGAGAAGAGGGTAAAAGTTACCCGTCATGGTTAAAATATACCAAAAATGTAATACCCCTACCCGTATTCATTGCCGAAATAGGGTGCGAGGCATTACCGGAGTTTACGAATTAAATTTTTTTTTCTTTTTATTCAATATAGCCCTTTTATAAATATCTAAACTTCCCTGTAATATTAAATCGAGACCAATCCACATCAATCAAATCAATTTAACATATTTTCATGATAGATTCATGTATTTATATAAGATAACGTCATCACATATCTATAACCAGGTTTGTTAACCATACTAATGGCTAACTTTACATTCATTTCACGTTAACATTTACTTTGTTAGCTTATACATGCCATTGGTTCCCAAAATAAAGTTCCTTTATTTACCGAAATCCCAAGGTTGATAGTGTGATGTGTCTCCGACCAAATCCGACCTCCGAGCTCTTAACACTACAAAATAGGGGAAAAGGAAACAGGGTAAGCACTTTGTGCTTAGTAAGCTCATGTAACAAGAATTACACTTACCTAATATTTTCAGTACAATACAATAAACATTACATATATCTATTCAATACATTATTACCCTAACATGCACAAACTCAACATTCAAGTTAGTACAATAATTTCTATATAACAATAATATATATATCATGATTGATGAGCTCATCATTACTATGATTTCCATTCCCTTGTTATTTTTCCATATTTATCCCGTTGAATTACTCGGAATTTCGATGGATTTTTCAGAGGTACACTTTTAGTGTACAAATCCGGTCCGTCAATTCATATTCATGTGCGCATTTTTCCATTTCAGAGAGCACACTCATGAACCTCAACCTTGCAAATGGGATTACTAGTCCAAAGCTAAATCCTCAAATATAAACTCATAGAGTATTGTCGGGATTACTACCCGTGCTAAATCCCAAAACGACAATTACTCTAATGAGCTTGGATCCAATTACACCCAGCAATTCGCACCTAATTTCGAGATTACCTGCTCTGGGCTAAATCTATTTTCCACATATTCTTCTGGAGGGCTATATCGGATAGGATCACCCGTCCGGCTAGATCCTTTTACCACAATTCCTTTTCGTGAGATCCATCAAATTTTCCTTTCATTCAACCGGATTTCTTCCCTTGATACTTGTTTGTAAACAATAAAAATCTACTAATCCCGAACTTTTTCCTTTCCTCGATCTAGCTTCGTATTTGAATCTTCTGGATTTGGTGCAATAATTATGAAATACCAGCTTAGAGAACCCTCCTATGGCGTTTTTAGCTGCTGGAATTGAAAAGAAATGAAGAGAAATCTAGATATTTCATATTTAGTCCTAGTTTTATTTAGTTAATTTTGCAATATTCCAATTTTACCCTTAATTCATCAATTTTTCTCACGATTTCATACCCTTGCCAGTCCAGCCCAAATAACTTTTGGGTCTAATTGCCTTTTAAATCCTTTCTCATTAGACTCTTAAGCTATTTAATCACTCTAGCAACTTTTACACCTATTACAATTTAGTCCTTTTCATTTAATTGACTACCCAAACATTAAAATTTCCTAACGAAATTTTAATACCACATTAATAACATTTCATAAATATTTATAAAATTATTTTTGACTCGGTTTTTACGAGATAGAAGTCTCGATAACTTATTTTTACCTAATTTCTTCAATAATTTTTTTTTACTAGCCACTAAATCGATAAAATTTTTCTATCAATATTTTCATACGACTTTCCTATCATATAAATTTTCATGCAAAAATATTAAAATAAATTTCTCTTTAAATCGGATTTGTGGTTACGAAACCACTATTCTGATAACCTTGAATTTAGGCCATTACAAAAAACGAATGACGCAAGCTTACGACAGAAAGGTTCGCCCTAGAGAACTCCATGAGGGGGACCTGAAATTGAAGATTTCCATACAAAAGGACTTCAGAGGAAAGTGGATCCCAAATTGGGAAGGACCTTATGTAGTAAAGAAAGCCTTTCCTAAAGGAGAATTGATATTGACCGATATGGATAGCAAAAATTTGCCCAATCTGGTGAATTTAGATTTAGTCAGAGTTAGCAGTTTCAAAAAAGAAAAAACACAAAAAAGAAAAGAAAAAGAAACAGGAGAGGCCAAGGCGAAAACCCGCAAAGGGCGCCTTGAGACCAAAGGGGATTTGAGTTGAAAACCCGAAAAAGGGCGACTCAAATTTGGATCAATGTAACGGCCCAAATTTCAGTGATACCGGAATAGTGATTTGAAATCACTAAGTCCGACATGTGAGCTTAGATATTAGTAAGTAAATGTTAAGTGTGGTTTTAGAAATAATTTTGAATTAGTGAAATTATGTAGTGTAGGAAGTTGTAGATAAAAAGGAATAAAAACGAGGTATCGAGACCTCGAATTCATAAACCGAGCCATAAATATTTTTAAAAAATATTTATGGAGTGTAAATAAGTTAGTATTAAAGTTTCATTAAGAAATTTTAAGGTTTGATAGTTAATTAGGTGAAAAGGACTAAATTGAACTAAGTGCAAAATTGTGAGATGTGATTAAATAGCTCTAGTAATAATTAAAAGAGGACTAAATAGGCAATTAGACACCTATTATTGGGCTGGACGGCATGTGTGTGCAGGAAAATTAAAAATCAAGTGTGAACAAGGGGCAAAATTGGAAATAATGTAATAATTTAATTGTAAAATATGATATATTAGGTAAAATCTAGAGTTTCTTCATTTTTCTTCATCTTCATCAGATAAAAACACCATTAGAGAGTTTTTAAGAAGCTGGTTTTTATATCCTACAGCATGTAAGTTCAACTCTTGATTATTTCTTGCAATTTTTGTATTTTTGAGACTTTTACAACTAGGTCCATATGTTTAATTCATTAGTTTTTGATAATTTTGAAAGTTGCCATGAATAAGTGCTGAAATTATATGATGATTTATTATGGAATTGAGGTTTTAATTTTATTATATGATGATTTTGTGAAGAGATTTTTTAGAAATCATTATTTAGGACCTAATTGTGAAAGTTGTGAGATTAGGGTTTTGTGATGAAACTTTGAGTGTCAAAGGCTGTGAAATAGTTTATAATGTTTAAATAAAGTGTTATTTGAAAGAATTAATTCAATTGATGGGTGAATTGATCAGTGACTAAATTGTAAAACTATAAATTTTGGGGTAAAAGTGCAATTTCGAAATTTGAACAGCATAAATTGTGAAGTGAAATAGAATTGAAATGGATGCTAATGAAGGAATGATTTTATAATTATAGATCAAGAAAACGAACTGAATCGTGGAAAGGAGAAAATTCAAGAATAGTCCCTGAATTTCTACGACTTTTGCAAATTAGTCCAGGTAAGTTCATATGGCAAATTCAATGTTTTAGTATGAAGATATTATGATTTTTAAGTATATTATTGTAGATGAATACCATCAATTTGTAATAAGTATGAAATAATAGTTAAATAAAAGTACACATTAGTTGGAACAATGGATTTGAGTGCTTTCATTCTGTGACCATGATGAATTGACGGAAAAGATATGATAAGTGCGCTCGTTTAAGACCATAGCTGGGCTATGGCATCGGTGCAATGTGATATGTGTTCCGTATAAGACCATAGTCAGGCTATGGCATCGGTGAGATGTGATAATGTGATTCCGTATAAGACCATGTCTGGGATATGGCTTCGGTATGATATGTGAACCGTGTAAGACCATGGCAAGGCTATGGCTTCGGTGTGTGATGCGTAACAATGTGAAAGTCCATAGTTTACTATGGCAATGTGATAATGAAGCACTCAATTCCCTTATTGTTCCCTAATTTGACAATGAAGTAAATGAGAAATAGGCCTAAGGGAGTTAAATTGTGAACAGCCATATGGAAATTATTCCAATGAGTTATTAATGAAGTTGTGATTTGGAGGATGAAGTAGTTAAACTAATAGATATATGATTGAGTACAATATTTGATATGATTTGTGTTTATACGTCTATGAGCTTACTAAGCTTCAACAAGCTTACTTGTGTGTGTTTAATATTTCTATGTAGATTGACTTGAAAGAAAGTGGGTAGATCGGATCAACACAGCAGGCACACTATTCAGATCAATTCCGGTAGTTTTTGTTTTATGTTTAAAGATTTATATGGCATGTATAGAGTTTGAATGAATTGAAGTAAAGGTGATATAAACTAGTTAACAATGTTTGTACTAAAACAGTTTTTGGTTAGTAGCAATAGTTTGACTTTGAAAATTTACCATAAATTGTGGAAATTGAGTTAAGGGCTGAAAAAAAAATGAGATTAAAGCCTAATGAGTCTAGTTTCATATAGAGGAAACGATGCATGCAATTGGATTTTATATTATGAGATATTTAAATTGTGGTGAGACAGAGTCTGAATGACTTCTGAGCTCCCTGTTCTGATTTTTAAAAATCATTAAAAATTGTACAAAAATAATTAGGAGTCATACTTTATATGTATGGATTCCTTATTGAGTCTATTTTTAAGAGAAACAAACGGAATGGTTATCTGAATTCTATACAGGGAGAAATTTGGTTTGTAGTGCACAGGGGTCAGAGTAGCCGAACCCTGAAACAGGGGAGACTTTAACTAATAAACTGTACTAATTGACCCAACCAAAAATTCTAGAAAAAAATTAGTAAGTAGATATACGAGTCTAGATTCAGGGAAAATTTACATATTTGGATTTCGAGTTTCGTAACTCGAGATATGATTTTTTTAGTGACTGTGATGCAGTTGGATAGCTTATCTGGAAAAGGTAAAATAAATTGCCTGAATTTGTTTATGTGCTCAAATAAGTTTAGTAATGCCTCGTGCTCGACTCCGCGACAGTCTCGGGTAAGGGGCGTTACATTTATTGGTATCGAGCTTGGTTTAGCGATTCTCGAATATGTATAATGTGAAAAGTGTCTAGAATTACATGCCATATAAATCGTGATAGTGTGATGTGTATGATCCGATCTAATCCTTGCTTTTATTATAGATTATCTTCGATTTGAAAAGATGTCAAATAGACCAGAACAAACCGAGCAAGAAGAAGTTAACAGCAGAGTACAAACCTCTGAACAAGGAACAAGTAGTGAAGTTCCAATTTCATTGATGCGAGAACAAGAACTCAAAAATATGATTTATGGCTTCATGAATCAGGTGGTATAATGAGAATGTACGAGAAAGAAATCGACTCATAACCTCCTCCCCTATTTCAACATCTAGAGTAGTACCCCCTGTTGCTCCTCCACCTCCTTTGATAACTGAATCGCAAACGTTCTCCATTTGAAAAGCTTAGAAAACATGGGGTGAAGAATTTGGGAAGAACAGATGATGATCCTGTGAAAGTCGAATATTGGTTACAAAGTATAATGAGGGTTTTTAAGCAAATGGCGTGCTCACCAAATGATTACTTAATATGTGCCGTGTCGTTATTGAAAGAAGAAGCTTATAATCGGTGGGAAACAGTAGAAGGCTGTTTATTTACATTACCGAGAAGATCACTTGGGAATTTTTCAAAATGAATTTAAGAAGAAATATGTCGGTAGAAGATATCCGGATAAGAAGAAAAGAGAATTTCTCGACTTGCGGCAGGAAACAGTCGGTGGCTGAATATGAACGAGAATTTGTTTATCCGAGCAAATATGCTCGAGATATAGTACCCATCAAGAAGAAATGTGTATCGATTTGAAGAAGGGCTTAATGATGAGATTAAAATGATGATAGGGGCATTGAGATACGAAATTTGTTGTTCTATCGGATCGTGCTCGGAAAAGTCGGAAGAAGTATATAATAAAAAGATGCAACGAGATAGAAGAAGTAAATAATCTTTCAAAAGAAGTGCATCTAAGTCATTTTCGGCTTTACCAAAAGAAATCTAAAGAGGAATTCAGTCGAGCCACTTCAGTACCGGAAAGATCAGGAAAAAGTAGGCCAAGACAATCTGATTACAAAGCATCTGACAGACCTACTGTTAGTGTGGGTAGTGTACAAAATACCCAAAGGCCTAAATGTCAACATTGTGGAAGAAGTCACCCAGGTGAATGTAGAAGTAAGTTAGGGGCTTGTTATAAATGTGGGGCCACTGATCATTTTATTCGTGATTGTCCCCAATTACAAGTAGAAGAAGTGGAACAGAAGGAGAAACAGAAAACTCCTCCTCAAAAAGGAAGACGCTGCAGTCGGAGCGGTTACTCTGAGAGGGCTACTCGTTCGGGTATGAAAGATACCGCTAGTCGATCGTGGTTAAGGCCCCACTGTGCTTATGCCATTCGAGCAAGAAGAAGAAGCAACACCTCGGATGTAATTGCTGGTACTTTCTATCTTTATGATGTTCCTGTGTATGCTTTAATAGACCACGGGTCTACTCATTCATATATGTGTACTATGCTATGCAGCATCCAAAAGAATTTATTTGTTGAGCCTCACGATTATGATGTACAAGTTACAAATCAGTTAGGTCAAAGTGTGGTAGTTAACTTAATATGTCATAACTTGTCCACTGAAAGTTAAGAGTCGTGATTTCCTCGATTTGATTTGATCTTTATCTACTTTTCGGGAATTTGATATTATCTTGGGCATGGATTGGTTAATGAAACATGACGCGGTAGTGAATTGTCGAGAAAACGCAATTAGTTTGAAATGTCAAACAGAGAGATATTATTGTGGTTGAGTCCGGAAATTTGGATGATACTGTTAGAATGATTTCTCTATGTCTACTCGTAAATTGTTGCGTAAAGGAAATGAGGCATATTTAGCCTATATTCTTGATACTCATGATCTGAATCAAAGTTAGAGCAACTATCTCTGTTGTGAATGAATTCATGGGTGTATTTCAAGAATTACCAGTTTACCACCCGATAGAGAAGTTGAGTTCGTGATAGATGTGCTTCCGGAACAGCTCCCATATCGTGAGCACCGTATAGAATGGCTCCAGCAGAGAATAAGAGAGAGTTAAAAACACGATTGCAAGAGAGTCATTAGACAAAGGGTTTATTAGACCGAGTATGTCGCCATGGGGTGCACTTTTGTCTTATTTGTGAAAAAGAAGGATGGTTCATTGAGGTCGTGCATAGATTACAGCAACTAAATAAGGTAACGGTAAAAATAAATATCCTTTGCCTCGTATTGATGATTTATTTGATCAACTTAAGGGTGCTGCCAGTGTTTTCAAAAATAGATCTCGAATCCGGGTATTATCGCTTAAAGGTAAAGGAATGTGATGTGCCAAAATGCTTTTAGAACTCGGTATGGTCATTATGAGTTCTTAGTTATGCCATTCGGTTTGACAAATGCTCCTGCTTTGCTTTTATGGATTTAATGAATCGAATTTTTCAGTCTTACCGGATAGATTTGTGGTTGTGTTTATTGATGATATACCGATCTATTCAAAGACGAGAATCCGAGCATGCTCAAAGACTTGAGAATTGTGCTCTGATTTTGAGGAAAAAACAGCTTATATGCAAAATTTAGTAAATGTGAATTTTGGCTTCATGAAGTATGATTCTTGGGTCACATTGTGTCGATTGATGGTATACGGGTAGATCCGGAGTAAGGTGTCACGGTGATTAATTGGAAAATTCCAAAGAATGTTACGGAAGTCTGAAGTTTTCTTGGATTAGCTGGGTACTATCGTCGATTTGTGAAAGACTTTTCACCGATTGCTTCACCGATAACCCGATTATTACGTAAAAATGTTGAATTTGTATGGTCCGATGATTGCCAACGAAGTTTTGATCAATTAAAGAAAATGTTGACAGAGGCTCCAATGTTAACTCACCTGAATCGGTATGCCATATGTAGTGTATAGTGATGCATCTTTGAATGGTTTAGGTTGTGTGTCTTGATCGATCGGGAAAAGTTGTAGCATATGCTTCTCGACAGCTTGAAACCACATGAGAGGAACTACCCTACACATGATCTTGAATTAGTTGCCATAGTATTTGCTTTAAAAATTTGGAGACACTACCTATATGGAGAGAAATGTTATGTGTATACAGATCATAAAAGTTTGAAATATTTAATGTCGCAGAAAGAGCTGAACTTGAGACAGAGGCGATGGTTAGAGCTGTTGAAAGATTACGATCTCGTCATTGATTATCATCCGGTAAAGGCAAATGTAGTGGCGGATGCACTTAGTCTGGAAATCGTCGTTATTTGCTCTTCTAGCGTTAAATGCTCACTTGTCTATTAATGAATATGGTTCTGTGTTAGTTAAATTAAAGACAAAACCGGTATTCTTTCAACGAATTCGGGAATTGCAAGATGAAGATCCGGTTGGTGTTGAAACGACAAATGGTTCGGGATAATTTGAACTTAGATTACTCTATTGATAATAGTGGTATGCTATACCATCGTAATAGAATTTGTGTCCCGAATAATCTAGAATTGAAGAAGGATATCTTATCAGAGGCTCATAGTAGTATGTACTCGATTCATCCGGGTAGTACGAAGATGTATTGTGATTTGAAGAAAATGTATTGGTGGCTCTGGTATGAAACGGAAATATGTGAATTTGTGGCCAAATGTTTAATCATCAACAGTAAAAGTCAACATCAAGTGCCTACAGTGTTTGTTACAACTCGTAATGATTCCGTAATGGAAGTGGGAACATGTGACGATGGATTTTGTATCCGGGTTGCCAGTGACTCAGAAGAAGAAAGATTCGATTTGGGTGATAGTAGATGCATTAACTAAATCGGCGCATTTTATTCTGTCGAATGATTTTAAACTTGATAAGTTAGCGGAATTATATGTATCAGAAATTGTGAGATTACATGGGGTGCCGACATCAATTATTTCTGATCGAGATCCGAGGTTTACTTCGAGATTTTGGAATAAACTACAGGAAGCTTTAGGTACTAAGTTAAAATTTAGTACAGCTTTTCACCCTCAGACAGATGGACAATCAGAGCGAGTGATTCAGATTTTGGAAGATATGTTAAGTCTCAGTATACTGAGTTCATGCAGCGGTGGGAAAGGTACTTACCTTTAGCTGAATTTGCTTATAATAATAGTTATCAAGCTAGTATCAAAATGGCACCGTTTGAAGCTCTGTACGGAAGGAAGTGCAGAACCCCGTTGTATTGGTCAGAATTAAGTGAATCGAAATTAGTCGGAGTGGATTTAATTCGGGAAACTGAAGAGAAAGTTCGGATTATTCGAGAAAGTTTGAAAGCTGCTTCCGATCGTCAAAAGTCGTATGCAGATTTGAAAAGAAGGGATATAGAGTTCAATGTGGGTGATCATGTGTTCTTGAAAGTTTCTCCGTGGAAGAAAGTTTTACGGTTTGGTAGAAAAGGAAAGCTTAGTCCACGATTTATCGGACCATACGAAATCATTGAGAGGATCGGTCCCAGAGCTTATAGATTGGCCTTGCCTCCGTAACTTGAGAAAATCCATAATGTATTTCATGTATCTATGTTTAGACGATATAGATCGGACCCTTCACATGTGATTCCTCATACTGAGAGATAGAGCTACAATCGAGATATGACTTATCTCTGAGGAACCCGTGAAAATATTAGCTCGGGAAGTTAAAGAACTACGGAATAAACGAGTACCATTAGTAAAAATGTTATGGCATCGACATGGATTGGAGGAGGCAACTTGGGAAACGGAAGAATCTATGAGATCACAGTATCCGCATTTGTTTTCAGGTACGAAATTTCGAGGACGAAATTTCCTAAGGGGGGGAGAGTTGTAACGGCCCAAATTTCAGTGATACCGGAATAGTGATTTGAAATCACTAAGTCCGACATGTGAGCTTAGATATTAGTAAGTAAATGTTAAGTGTGGTTTTAGAAATAATTTTGAATTAGTGAAATTATGTAGTGTAGGAAGTTGTAGATAAAAAGGAATAAAAACGAGGTATCGAGACCTCGAATTCATAAACCGAGCCATAAATATTTTTAAAAAATATTTATGGAGTGTAAATAAGTTAGTATTAAAGTTTCGTTAAGAAATTTTAAGGTTTCAGTAGTTAATTAGGTGAAAAGGACTAAATTGAACTAAGTGCAAAATTGTGAGATGTGATTAAATAGCTCTAGTAATAATTAAAAGAGGACTAAATAGGCAATTAGACACCTATTATTGGGCTGGACGGCATGTGTGTGCAGGAAAATTAAAAATCAAGTGTGAACAAGGGGCAAAATTGGAAATAATGTAATAATTTAATTGTAAAATATGATATATTAGGTAAAATCTAGAGTTTCTTCATTTTTCTTCATCTTCATCAGATAAAAACACCATTAGAGAGTTTTTAAGAAGCTGGTTTTTATATCCTACAGCATGTAAGTTCAACTCTTGATTATTTCTTGCAATTTTTGTATTTTTGAGACTTTTACAACTAGGTCCATATGTTTAATTCATTAGTTTTTGATAATTTTGAAAGTTGCCATGAATAAGTGCTGAAATTATATGATGATTTATTATGGAATTGAGGTTTTAATTTTATTATATGATGATTTTGTGAAGAGATTTTTATAGAAATCATTATTTAGGACCTAATTGTGAAAGTTGTGAGATTAGGGTTTTGTGATGAAACTTTGAGTGTCAAAGGCTGTGAAATAGTTTATAATGTTTAAATAAAGTGTTATTTGAGAAGAATTAATTCAATTGATGGGTGAATTGATCGTGGGACTAAATTGTAAAACTATAAATTTTGGGGTAAAAGTGCAATTTCGAAATTTGAACAGCATAAATTGTGAAGTGAAATAGAATTGAAATGGATGCTAATGAAGGAATGATTTTATAATTATAGATCAAGAAAACGAATCGAATCGTGGAAAGGAGAAAATTCAAGAATAGTCCACAATTTCTCTACGACTTTTGCAAATTAGTCCAGGTAAGTTCATATGGCAAATTCAATGTTTTAGTATGAAGATATTATGATTTTTAAGTATATTATTGTAGATGAATACCATCAATTTGTAATAAGTATGAAATAATAGTTAAATAAAAGTACACATTAGTTGGAACAATGGATTTGAGTGCTTTCATTACGTGACCATGATGAATTGACGGAAAAGATATGATAAGTGCGCCCGTTTAAGACCATAGCTGGGCTATGGCATCGGTGCAATGTGATATGTGTTCCCAGATAAGACCATAGTGGGCTATGGCATCGGTGAGATGTGATAATGTGATTCCGTATAAGACCATGTCCGCGGGATATGGCTTGGTATGATATGTGAACCGTGTAAGACCATGGCAAGGCTATGGCTTCGTGTGTGATGCGTAACAATGTGAAAGTCCATAGTTTACTATGGCAATGTGATAATGAAACACTCAATTCCCTTATTGTTCCCTAATTTGACAATGAAGTAAATGAGAAATAGGCCTAAGGGAGTTAAATTGTGAACAGCCATATGGAAATTATTCCAATGAGTTATTAATGAAGTTGTGATTTGGAGGATGAAGTATTTAAACTAATAGATATATGATTGAGTACAATATTTGATATGATTTGTGTTTATACGTCTATGAGCTTACTAAGCTTCAACAAGCTTACTTGTGTGTGTTTAATATTTCTATGTAGATTGACTTGAAAGAAAGTGGGTAGATCGGATCAACACAACAGGGCACACTATTCAGATCAATTCCGGTAGTTTTTGTTTTATGTTTAAAGATTTATATGGCATGTATAGAGTTTGAATGAATTGAAGTAAAGGTGATATAAACTAGTTAACAATGTTTGTACTAAAACAGTTTTTGGTTAGTAGCAATAGTTTGATTTTGAAAATTTACCATAAATTGTGGAAATTGAGTTAAGGGCTGAAAAAAAAAATGAGATTAAAGCCTAATGAGTCTAGTTTCATATAGAGGAAACGATGCATGCAATTGGATTTTATATTATGAGATATTTAAATTGTGGTGAGACAGAGTCTGAATGACTGCGAGCTCCCCTGTTCTGATTTTTAAAAATCATTAAAAATTGTACAAAAATAATTAGGAGTCATACTTTATATGTATGGATTCCTTATTGAGTCTATTTTTAATAGAAACAAACGGAATGGTTATCTGAATTCTATACAGGGAGAAATTTGGTTTGTAGTGCATAGGGGTCAGAGTAGCCGAACCCTGAAATAGGGGAGACTTTAACTAATAAACTGTACTAATTGGCCCAACCAAAAATTCTAGAAAAAAATTAGTAAGTAGATATACGAGTCTAGATTCAGGGAAAATTTACATATTTGGATTTCGAGTTTCGTAACTCGAGATATGATTTTTTTAGTGACTGTGATGCAGTTGGACATCTTATCTGGAAAAGGTAAAATAAATTGCCTGAATTTGTTTATGTGCTCAAATAAGTTTAGTAATGCCTCGTGCTCGACTCCGGCGACAGTCTCGGGTAAGGGGGCGTTACAATCAAAGTGGGGTATACAGTAATCTTGCTATGTCTAAATTAACAATGAAGAAGTATGCTACGTCTGGGGGCATTGACAAAGTACTCTGGGTTCTCTAAATATAGATTGAGCTCAAAATAGTCCTCAAGAAGTTGGTACAGAGAAGCTCAAGCTGCGATATCTAGGGCACCTAGTTTTCTATTTTACCCATTTTTGGATTTGATATCTTTGATTGTCTTATTCTTTCCAAGATACATTCTAATAAATTTCCTAATTAATTGTATTTTCCATCATTGGTTAACATACTTGCTTCGAGCTATGTTTCTGGTTCATTGTTATGATCTTTTTTAAGCATTTTGCATTGAAATGATGATTAATGGGCTAATAACACTTTCATAAAGGGAGTTTCGCATATTACTCTGGAAGTTTCTAAATAATATAGGAACCTGAAACGAGACTATTGTTTAAACTCACCAAGCTTAAGGGTTGGAAATTTTTAAGCCCAAATTGAAATTATCTCCTTAGGTGTCCTATCAAAGACATTGGTTGACCAAAAAGAAAATTACATTATTGTCGTAATCCTGGCAAAGAACGAGTAATGGGATTATTCTCAAGAAAAAGAAAATGATATTCTGTATTCATGCTGATATTAGGCATATATATCTTTTCATTACACCCGGGGAATGGTGTAACAGATCAAATTGATTGAAGATAATGTAAATCCTGTACCTCTGAGTTGCAGCAGGATGGATAGAAGAAATCAAATTATTATTCCTTTGAAGTTGCGGTGGGAAGTATAAACTTTATGTCCCAGAAGGTACAGTGGAATAGACTTTGAAACTACAGTGGGGCAAGCCAGTTGAGCAAAATGGGTTGTTGGAAATGTTAGCCGAGCAAGAAGGCAGCATAATACGACAGTAATAAAACTCTGATGAATAACGAGTGATGTCACTTTAAGCGTTTAAAAGGAATCATTCTCATGACATTTCTACATATAGAATTCATACAAATGTCATTCCTAATACATCTAGTTAGGAGCATTTGATTCATTTTGATCATAGCATCCTAATTATTTGGCATAAACATAGACATGAAACCGAGTCTACAGGGCATATTCCCCAGAGGACAATGTAGCAACATCGGTGAAATTACAGATCTTATCTCCCGGAGCAATAGTGGGGCAGATAAAAAACAACAGGCTTTAACTCACTAAGCAATAGGGTAACAAGCTGAAGATTGCAGGCTTTAACTCCCTAAGCAGTAGGGGTAACAGGCTAAAATTTATAGATCCTGGCTCTCCGAGCAGTGTTAGAGCAGATCAGCGATACAAGCCTTAACCCCCTAAGCAGCAGGGTAACAGGCTAAAATTTACAGATCCTGGCTCTCCGAGTAGTGGTAGAGCAGGTCGAAGACCCGCCGTAATCCCCTAAGCAGTAGGCTAACAGGCTAAAATTTACAGATCCTGGCTCTCCGAGCAGTGGTAGAGCAGGTTGAAGACCCGCCTTAACCCCTTAAGTAGTAGGGTAACAAGCTAAAATTTACAGATAGAGCAGGTCGAAGACCCGTCGTAACCCCCTAAGCAGTAGGGTAACAGGCTAAAATTTACATATCTTGGCTCTCCGAGCAGTGGTAGAGCAGGTCGAAGACCCCCATTAACCCTCCTAAGCAGTAAGGTAACAGGCTAAAATTTACAGATCCTGGCTCTCCGAGCAGTGGTAGAGCAGGTCGAGGACTCGCCTTAACCCCCTAAGTAGTAGGGTAACAGGCTAAAATTTACAGATCCTGGCTCTCCGAACAATAGTGGAGCAGGTCGAAGACTCGCCTTAACCCCCTAAACAGTAGGGTAAGAGGCTATAGACTAGATTTTATCTTCGCTGAGCAGGAGTGAAGCAGATCAAATTTTGGCAAGTCTTATCTCCATGTATCGGCAATGGAGTATATTTCAGCCACCAGCCTTATCTTCACTGAGCAGGAGTGGAGCAGGCTATATACTAGATATTATCTTCGCTGAGCAGGAGCGGAGCAGCTCAAATTTTGATGAATCTTATCTCCATGTATCGGTAATAGAGCAGATCCCAATCATCAACCTTATCTTCACTGAGCAGGAGTGGAGCAGACTAAACATACCAGATCTTATCTTTACTGAGCAGGAGTAAAGCAGATCAAATTACAACAAATCGTATCTTTATGAAACAGCTATGAGGCATTTGGAAGCAACAGGATGCAGTGGGTTGCGATAGGGTTACACCAAGAAACCAAGATCTGACAGGACCGGGCAAAATTGGCCTTTGTAATCTTTGCTTCGTTCCCATTACATGACAACAAGCAAAGAGGGGCAGTTGTTAAGCCCAATTTCTACCCGGGCCCAATCAAACCAACCCAAATTAAACACCCCACTAAACCGACCACTAACTCCATCACCCTACTAAACCATCCACTACCTCCATCACCCTACTAAACCATCCACTACCTCCATCACCCCTACTAACTCCATCACCCTACTTGTTATAAGTTGAAAATTTTGGCTATAAAAGCCATAGAAAAACTATTGTAAGGGGGAATTTTTTAGAGAATACACATACGAAATCAAAGAGAATACAAATCAGATTTTTAAGGTAACTTTTTATATTATTCAATTTTGTTTACTTTGGCGTTCACATTTTTTCTTTACACAAATGAAAGAAGGGAAAAGAGAGGGAGTTTACCTCTAATTTTATTTCCTTTCTGATTTGGCCCCAAAGTTTTCATTTTTAATTCAATTTAACCCCTTTTTTATTTTTGTTATTTTACTGTTAAATTAATTAATTTGAGCATTATTCTCATTATTTTTATATTTGTTTTTTTATTATTTTCTATTAATTTAATTAATTTGAGTTATGTTTCATATTATTATATTATTTATTTATTATTATATATTTATTATGTAAATATATATATATATATTTAAGTGAAGTTAATTATTTTAAATATAAATTTCTATTATACATAGACTTATTATATTATTATTTTTATACCATTGTTTATTATCGGTTACCATTTTTATATCAAATTATTATTATTTACTATTTCTCACTATTACTAATTTAACATTGTTATTCCAATTTTTTTACTATTATCCCCATATTTAATGTTATCACAACATATTTTTGTTATTATCATCATGTTTTTAATATTATTGTTAATACTATTAGCACAATGTTTATTACATTATTGTATTTGTTATTACTGTTGTTTTATTAATTATTTCTATTAATTACTATTATTATTATTATTATTTTTTATTATTTATATATGGTTAGCATTATTCTCATATTATTATTTTCATGTTGTCTATTATCATCATTTTAAAAAAAATCTATGTCCTCAACTCATTTATCCATTGATCTTCTCTCAAAAGTTTTCAAAATAAAGGCAATGTTAGGTATTTAAAGAATTCGAAGAATCGTGCCCTAACGTACTGGGTTTCGCTTTCTTTGTTTGTCTTGAATATTCGAATATCCTCTTACCAGTTCACTCTAAAAAATTTTCAAAATAAAGACAATGTTCGGTATTTAAATAATTCGAAAAATCGTGCCCTAACGTACTGAGTTTCGCTTTCTTTGTTTGTTTTGAATATTCGAATCTCCTCTTAAGGCTAATACGCACGTTTTAAAGGCAAGCTCACAATTGAGGGTCAAAAATGTTGTGTCCTAACGTACTGGATGTAATGTTTTACCTTGAGGTGAGATGGTCTTTAATACACATTTGACTTACCTAAATGTTTTAAAAGCCAATAAAAGGAGGATCGCGTTTTGAACTCTGTTCAAATCTTTAATTTTCGACATTAAGACACTAAATAATCAATCAAACACCAATTTTGGGCGTGTCGAGGGTGCTGATCCTTCGTCGTACGTAACTGACTCCCGAACCTATTTTCTATTTTCGCAGACCAAAATCGTCGTTTTGAAAAATTTATTTATTTATTAAAAATGACCGTGTTTTGAGGTGATCCAATCACACCCTATTAAAAACGATTGGTGGCGACTCCCAACTTTTCGTTTTCAAAAGTCGATTTCCCGTTTTCAAAAAAATAGTTTCGACAGACTATTTTTAGAGAGCGTGTGAATTGAGTGTGCTTTTCTAACATGTTAGCAAAAAGCTTTCACACACTTTCTAAAAATATCTATTTCTTCAAATTAAAAAAAAAAAAAACGACCTATTTATCTCGTTAACAAACTTCTTTTTTGGACATCTATGGCGTATTTAACCTATTAATTCTTCAATATCTAAGAAAACTGAAAAGCAGTTGATACGAAAAATGATGACAGCTTGGTCTACTATGCCTTTGGTATTTTTCTGGACCTGAAACTTTTACGTTATTGGACTTTGTGGCTGAACTTTTACATGATCAGCCCAATAAGGTAATAATAAATGTTTAGATATTTTGAATTTTTTTAGTTTAATAATTTTATAATACAATCAATCTTCTCTATAATAACTCTATTTGTCCGTTAATATTTTGTCTATTATTGAGAGAATTGTTGTAAACCTACCATATAATTCATATCATGAATTTCCATCAAATAAAAAAAATGAGAATTATGTTCGAAAAAGAAAGAAATAAAGACTCAAATCAATAAAATTAAAAGATGTATAACATGTGCATGTGTTCTTGTTTTTATGCATTTTTTGTTATTATGAAATCCTTTTAACAAGTTCAATTAATCAATATGCGTTATTAAATTTAATCAATTTATAAGTTTATAATATTCCAATTTCATAGTAGAATGTTTAATTAGAGAACTTAATAGTGTATTGAAATAATATTTTAATAAAGATTATTTTTATTTAGTAAATTATAATTAGAATGTTTGCTTATATGAAATAGCTATAGTTTTACTTAAAATTTTAGGCAATATGTTATTAAAAAAAACTAATTTAAAAAAGAATGTACTTTATAACTATGAACGTTACTATTATAAGAAAAAATCTGATACAGAGGGTTAAAATAAAACAAAATAAATCGATTCTACTAGAAATTTGATTGTTACAACGAAATGTTATTATAAATGGTAGCTATTATAAAGAAAACTACCTATACAATTAATTGAGTTTTAGCTTAACTGTAACAACATGAATTTAAAATGCGCTTAAGATGTTTTCTCTCCTGTTAAAAATTGAAGTGTTGATTACGAGAGTATATAAAACAGTTTTATACTATAACTACATGTCTACATCTAGATTGAAGCTAAAAACTTTATTTTTATACCTTTTATTATTTCACATTCTTAGCAAGTAGCTTTTGGCAAATGCGAAGATCCTTTTGAGTCTAGCCATGCTCAAACCGTACTTTATGACCAAGAGAGTCGAATCGGAAATATTGGTGATCTTGGAAATTATTCAGTTCGCCAAGCAACTTCATCCACTGATTCAGCAATGGGTAATATTGATAATTTGCAACAATTAGCCAGTCTGAAGAATTATACGAATGACGGTGGTGATCTCGGTGGAACAACCAGAGTGACTGCTAAAGCCTACCAGCCTCTGCAACAATCAAATTCTGAAGAACTTCGGAACTGAAACTGGAATCAGGATTAGGATCCGTGGACCTCAGCAACGGCCAAGTCCAGACAACGTTGTAAATCAGGGTACTGCTCCAAGAAGAATACGCTTGCAAACAAACTTTCTACTGGGCCAATGAAGGTGTCTGCAGGCTGTGCTGATGATGACAAAGTGAGAAGTGGCAACCTTGATGAAGAAGAAGTTCAATCTGCTTTAACTGAGGTAGGGTAACCAGGAATAGCTAATATTGAAGTGTATTTATCTTACCTTCCTCTGCGTTTTGGATAAGATCGAGTATAATGTAGGTTAATTGAATTATATCTTTCAATGCTTGCAATGCAGGTCACAGGAGCAGAAGCTACAGGAGAGACTTCTAGCTCTGATGAGTCGGATAACGAGAATGAACCATTCAAATTCGATGGGAGCGGGGGTATTGCTGAAGAATCTTCTACTAAACCGAGACAGAGGGTGAAACAAGATGGTGAGCAAGGTAGCCGCCAAATGGGTCCATCAGTGCCATCAAAGACAGCTCCCACGCATCATCATCATCGCTCGAGCACCCTATTATTTCTTGCTGTTATCATTATGACTATTGTGATTGTTCTTGTCATGGGGAATATGGAGATAACTTATATCTTAGGTTATTCTGGATGATGTTGACACTCTCTGCAGGTAGGTTATCCATTTCCCACTGTATCGTCATATGAAAATTGATCAGGCTTTGTAAATTGTATCCCAGGAGTAATGCATATGCTGTGAAGAAATAGACAATTACTGTATAAAATAAGTACCCAATGGGCCTTTTCTTACTACTTTAGCTTGAAGTTGTTTTTATAATAAGAGGGAAGAAGGTTACAGGAATCATAGATAAGGTCAAATCGATTAAATTTTTAATTTTTTTTCTTATTTAATTGGTTAAACCAAATAAGATTCTAAATATTTAAAAACAATTTAAATGTTAAATAAATATTACATTTATTAATTAATTAATTAATTAATATATGTTATTTCCTTGTACTATTTTAGCTTATATATTAAAAAAACCCTTAAACTATAATGATTTACTTTAAAAAATCCTTAAATTACGATAACTTATTTAAACAAACATATATAATATTTTTGTACCTAAATAAACCCTTAAACTATAATGACTTATTTAAAAAAGCCCTTAAATCTAGTTAATACTTTTAAATGGGTCACCTGTGCGTGATATTAAGGTCAATTCGGTTTTACTTTTTGTTCTTCCCTATTCCATGTTTTGTTATTTTATTTAGGTAGATAAATTTTATGTTTATTACACTTAAATAACACTTTTATTTTTTAAATTTGTATACAAATAAACTCTTAATCTTTTAACATATATCTATAATATATATAAAAATACGAGTTTGAAAAAAATATTTTTTATTTTTTACCATATTACTAAATTGACATTTAAAAATATTTATATTTTAATTTAGAATTACTAGTTATAACTCCATTTAAAAATAAATTTTGATAATTTTATTGATTCTAAAATAGAGTTATAACTTGAATAAAGTCTAAGCATAGTCATTACTTGTATAATAAAAAACTTACTCATTACCAATAAATCAAAATAACTAATAATTAATGTTAAAATATTATTTTAAAAAATTTTGATTTTTTTAAATTTTTATAAGTAAATTTTTTAATTTTCATACTTCTTAATGTAATAAAATAAAACTATAACTTGAATAGAAGTTTAAGTGTATAAATATATATTGATTTTATCTTTTAATTATTATTTAATTAGTGTTAAACTTATATATCAATTAAAATTTAAGTTTAGATCTATAAATAATATCCATAAGTTGCACCTAAAAAATTCAACAGTACAAAGAATGAAAATTATTAGCATTAACAAATAAAAAATATCTCAAAAAGGAGTATTCAAACGACAATGGCACTAATTGAGACATGTAAAATTATTTTAATTGATGATAACATAATATAATATATTTTTTTAAATTATCGGTTGTTGATTCTATGTGAAGCAAGTATTCTTTTATACTTTCTTTTTTATTTTCTTCTTCTTCTTCTTATTATTAAAATACATAAATTTATAAATAAATGAGAGAGATTAAAAAAATAAAAAAAATCACCATATAAAATTTTAATAATTATTTTTCAATCATCATGCATGTTGTTTTATTTTTTTAATTTAAAATTGTAATTTACTTTTTATTATAGTTTTAAATTTCTAAATTATTTTCAACTTCTTCTACTTATAGAATATTATTTATCTTAAATAATAGTTACATTAAATATGTGATATATTATTTATTTTTAATTTATAAAAACTAAAATTCACCAACAAGTGAGAAAGAAATCTAATTTAAATAAAGTTCTAATCTTTTAAATTTAATTAATTCTTAATATAAATTAATTATTTCAAAAGAAAATTTATTTAATACAAATAAAAAAATTGAACTAAAATAATAACCCAATATATAGTTTAATATTTTAACCTCGTTATTTTTTAACATTAATTTCATTATAAGTTTTTATCATATTTACTTTTTTTTTATATAATGCCTAAAACTATTCATAGTTCCTCCAACCCCTTAAATAAGATAATAATACACTCCAACATATTCAAACCTACGTCCTTCTACACTGACAACAATATTAATATCAATTAAATTAAAATTTAACCGAAAATATTTTAACCTCATTATTTGTATAAATACTAAGCATGTTGAGAAAGTTCCGCCGGAGAAATGACGTGGCAGAACAACCAAATTACTTTCTTTTTATGGTCCAAACAGCCAAATTACTTTACTACATTAAATTGGGGAGAAATCGTATCATATCATATGCTGCACAAAGTAATAAAGAATTAATTCCACAATCAATGAATGTAGAAGATGATAAGGATGAGTTCATGAGCCATCCATTTTATATATAAATAATTATCATTACATAAAACAAAACACTGTATACTTTCATGTGGGCTCGTCTTCAGTCTCCAGGTGGAGGGAACTCCCCATTTCAACCCACCACCACCACCGCCACTCTGGTAACTTCTAAGCCTTGTTGCCTCGGCCCCCTCCCCCTCCAATAATCAGAGTGTCCCATCGGCCTTTTTCTTCACTAACACACCCCAATTTTTGTTTCTTTAGCTGTATTGAAGTGAACTTCAGTTTTGGCCAGAGACTGATTGAACAACAAGTGTTGGAAAAGAGATGATTCAGGTGGCAGTAGTGGCGGGGTTGATGGAGGAGTACACGGTGCTGTTGGCAAGGCTGATTGAGCAGATGTTACATGAAGCTCCTTTTCCAAGGCGAATGCGTTTCCTTATCCTTCGTAGTCTTCCCTTTGTGTACTCCACTCCCCTTCTAATCCAATCCCCTACTTAAACCCCTGTTTTTTTTTTTTTTTCCCCATATGCAGATTTCGGTTATATGTACATTCTCTGGAGCTCTGTTTGCTTCTCTATGTAATATAATTTCCATTCCAACTTGCTTGCTTTCCTCGGTAGATTCAATTTGATGAACTCTGTTTTCATATTCAGTTCTTCACCAACATCAGTGATTCAACCATGCTTTTATCCTTTTTTGGGTTGGTCTCAAAATTTTCACAAAAATCGCCAAAAAGGGTTGTTTCAATGAAAAGGTGGAGACCAAATTACTAGCATGGTTGCCTTGCCATCAGGGTTACTGGCATTTCCCCTATGGCACTATTTTTACTTGCATGTAATTTGTGTAGTTTTCAGTAGTTGTCCTTTTTGTTTGTCTGAATCTACATCAATTTTTTAGTGGATGTATGTTTGAATGTTTTCAATTTCAATTTCAATTAATATCTTAGTTTTCGATTACATCGAAACCCATATAATAAAAATTTAAAAACCTAGTAATTAAAGGAGTTTTTATAAGGGTGAATCAAGTCCGAATACGATGTTATTTCATCATTAGTATTTGTTTAGTACAATTATTGGGACCGGCCAGACCATCTAATAGGCGCTATCAATGGAGTGATTTATTTTTTCTTCTGAAAGGATAAGCCATTGGACCACTTTCTGTAACATCATTACCCACAGATATTTTCTTGTTTTATATGTATGAATGTAGACTTGTGATTTTTATTTTGGGATATTTTTGTGATTGAACATGGGATTGATAATGAGATATGGTGGGGGGAAATGTAAAGATAGATGCCGAGATGATTTACTTAGACGTAAATTTCGAATTTTAAGTTTCAAATTTTCTCAAATAAATAGAAAGAAAGGAAAAACAATTAATTTATCTTTACTTTTTAAGTAAATTTTTTTATAACCAATATATCGTTTTTTATCTATTTTTACCTTTTGAAATTATCATTATTTATATATCCATTTTATAATTTATAAAAATTGTTTTTTCTTAAATCGAGTGATTATCCTTTTCAACTTGTTAACAATTTGGGAACTCCATCACTTTTTAACTAATGGCTCCCATCCAGTAAGTTGGAATGTGGGTCGTGATTTGAATATCAGTAACATTCTTTGCCTTAAACCATAGGTAACGTGGACCCTCGGCGCATAAGAAGCTCCCTTCCCACTTTAAATGATTCTATGGTATGATTTGCATTTTTGAATGTGATGCTTTGATCCTATCAAACATGTTATGGTTTGATAGCATAAATTCGAAGCTTTTAACCAAACAATAATAGTCGTAAAGTTGCATTTTAACCCCGTAAAATAATAGTGTTGCACAAGAGACCATTCGGTAATGTTGATATCATTCACAGTACTCACTAGCTTGGGAGGCCTCGATCAAGGCATGAAATGCCTAAACAATTATGGGTTAATTATTGCTATCACAAGTCATTGAGTTGTAATTTGGAGTTAACTTAATTTGAATATAATGTATGTGTCATTTGTCCTCTGATATTAGAAGCTTTTATCAAGAGGTTCATTGAGTTGTTTCAAGGTTTTCCTTATCTATTCTCAATTCTTTTCACCATTGTTTCTCTTTTCCTTTTTGCTCTTTTTTGGTATAATAAACGTCCCATTTCAAGTTTAGGGACACTTCATGTATAATCTCGAGTAGTGGTCAGAGAAACAAAATTTTGCGATTATCCTATAGGGGAGTGGTGAGAGTGTAATATTTTCGTATTATGTGGTGAGGTTACCATTTAATTCTAAATTTGGTGTTTTGGATTTTTTTTATTAGGTCTTTGTTTGACATTTTGGTCAGGTGTTATAGTTGCTTTTCATTGATGGTTCTTTGATATGGCTTTAAGATTAACATTGAAGCAGAGATTAATAGTGTTTTTAGTTTTAGATATTTTACAAACATTGATTGTTTAGTGTCAAACTTTTGATAATTAATGAAATTAAATCTTTATGTTTTGAGTTAGTGATTATCAAGTTTATATATGTTTTGAAATTCAACAATCAAGTTAGTGATTGTGACTGGGTACTGACAATAGCCTACTATTTGTATCGATTTATAATTATGTACGGATAATTTACTTTATAAATAATCAAATGAGCGCACTCTTTTAATGAGACTTTTTTATAAAATTTTAAGCTAATCAAAACTACTTCAAAATAAAATTAACTGTATAAGAGACAATATTTAACATTGATCTAAAAATAATAAAAATCATTCTAAGAAGAACGTTAATTCAACCAAACGTTTTCTTATCATTTATATTTTAAATTGATTTTCAATATTTAAAAAAGTTCTAATTGAATTTTTAAAGATATTAATATCGTATCAATCAGATCAATTCTTCAACTTAACTATTATTTTAGACGTTAAATGTTAGCTCAAATTTAACACAGAATATATTTAAAGTACCTAAATTAAGCTATAACTTGACCCGAACAAATATTCAAGACCTAAATTGATAGAAAATATTCGAATAATACAATTTAATGATTTAATTAAAACTTTTTCAACTTTAAATTATAAACCCTTCCTCGCTTTAGCTAGGGTCAATGGAGTTTAAAGTAGGAGGATTAAAAATTATGATATGAGTAATTGAGTTATAAATTACAGGAACAGTGTTGCTGTTTTGTCGTTTTTTATGATCTCAGAAATGTGTGTTGATGGCTCGGAGTATAAATGTTGTTTTCCCCATTTTCAGATAAACGAATTATGCATCCAACTGCAAGCAACAAATTGTCACTGATTTAAACAAGTATATAAAAGAAGGAATCGCATCTTGTTGAAGCATTTAGTGACGAAAAGTTGTCGCCGAATAAACTACACTGCCATAAACCACATGGATAACATTCTTTAAGAGACATGAACATAAAATACATAACTACAAGTAGACTATGACTAGGACAAGCACCATCCGTAATATATATATATATATATATATATATATGATCAGGGTTGAGGTATCTAAACTAGATGAGTCCACATTAAATTTTGGAGTTAATTAAAATTTTTAAAAATTTTAATGAGAATTTTTTTTAAAAATATATAGGATTTAATTTTTAAAACTTTGAGGGTCAAGGGCCTAGTCCAAATTTAAAATTAAGGTCTTTAAAAGCTCAACTCAAATTCAATAGTGTTCCATATTGGATTTGACAAAAATATTGACTATTTGAGTTTGCTTGATAAACTCTTGAATTTTGATTCACATATATTTTTAGATATTGTATTGGTGTATGCATTTGGTATGTTCAATTTTGTTTCAATTTTCTTTATACTACGTAGGATTTTACTCGAAGAGTAATATATTATTAATCTCTTTATATAAGATATTATTTGAGTTCAATTCACTCGTCGAATTGTAAACTTACCCTTATACAAAATATAAATCACTCTCCTACTAAGATTTTCTCCTTAAAAGCTTAGTCGAAAACTGGACAACACGATCAACATACTTACAATAATTTGCACTAAAATAAATTCCTGACCAAACAAGATAAATGTTTTCTTGATCTCATACTTACAACAATTTGCACTAAAACAAGCCATCTCTTGAATAAACATATAATGGTTTGGTTAATTACAATCGATGTGAATTTTTTATTTTTTAAATTCTACTCGATATAAGTCTTTTAAAGTTGAATGAACCAATAGAGATCTTCCTGATGTAATCTCTTTTACAAGTTAAATCTTTTCAAATAATAAAACGAGATCACATTGAATGTATTCAAAATATTCTTTATTAACTTGATTTTCTCCATATTTAAACTTCATCATAATGCTCTAAGAGTTTTGATACCAACGAGATATAACACGTTACATTGATCCAGTAGATGTCAACTAAATTGCAATTTACATTTGACACTTGTAATTAACACTAGGATTATATATCATACTCGTATTCAAGTATATTTTTAGAAAACATGCACGAATGTATAAAAAAAAAGGACTTAACATGGTTGGTTGTAAATTTTGGAAGAATCTATATAATTATCAGTGCATTTGTTCACTCTGTCAGATATTATTAAAAATCATGGACTGATATTTTTATGACTACTATTCCACTAGGCAATAGTATTCCTTTCTGTAGGTTTGTATGACATCTATAGCTTGTGAGGCTTTACTTATAAAATGGAAAAACAAAAAAACAATGTGCTAGGGAATAAAACTTTGTTAGGTTTTTCTAAATTGAATATTGCTGCATGTATGCTGTATACCCTTTATATTTTTCTAAAAGATGGTGGGTACACAAGATTTTAGGAATATATGTTCCCTTTGCATCAAAATTCAGGCTCATCCATATCCCGAATCCATCTCATATTCCTTTTTTAATAATGTTATTGTTGCTATTACCTTCAACTATGATAGACTCGATTCAATCGAAAAGACGTTTGATTTAAATCCATCGAGCATGAGAGTTTGATACTATTCCTTCTCAAAAGGTTCCAACATTATTATAGTTTTGAAATATACGTGTGAAGTAGGTGTGAAATATGACGCCCTCCCCCAACATAGATATAAGCACAACAAATGGTTCTTTCTTTTTTATGGTATTGGATTTCTTTCATATTATAGCGAGAGATTTAGAAGTCATCAAGGGAGGCCACTGCAAATGCCATAAAGGGAACACTTGTGCTGGGATTGTGTTATTCCATCGGTTTCTCTTAATCTTTTACTTTGTGATATCTATCAATGGCTAACTTAATAGAGAGAGCATTTGGGACAATTATAGCAGCCATCGCGAACAGTTTCTTTGGCTACCGAGACAACAAAAAAGGGGTCAGCAACACCAATTACTACCACAAGAAGCCAAATAAGGGTCAACCACTTTCTTTGCAGGTTCCTTTTCATCCCCCCTCCGAAGTAAATATGTTTTGTTTTCTTGTCCATCTTAAGTTACTTATCTTGCTTGCCTTCACCTTTCACCATCATCTTCCCAAACTTTCCCTTCCATTTTAATGGTTCCATTTGATAGGGCGGGTGTTATTTGCATTGATTTTAGGTTGGATACTTACACATGATATAAGAGTCCAGATTTTATTATATTGTTAAAGTTGATATAGTATTTGAGTTTTGTTATCTTAATTAAGTGCTTATGTTTAATTTTACGAGAGCACACATGTCAGATATTCATTCGGCCACATGTTGTCATTTGGTCTGAGTACCAAATTAAATATCGAAGCTGATCTCAGGTAACAGATTGAAACCAAACAAAAAACTAAGTACTGGATTGAACATTAAAGCCAAACTCAAATCTCTTTCAAACTTGTTGCATGATCTCATATTGGTTAAATCTTTATATTCAAGTATTGAATCTCGTCCTTTGTCATCAATTGGTTTTTTAAGTCAGGAGTTTAATATTTGTAATATATGTTGTTTTATATATAAAAAAAAAAAAAAACATAAGAGTGAGGGAAAAGATTTCATATACCCAAGATTTCAACTCCAAACTTACAAAATGTCACCTGGTCTTAAACCTTCATGCTATGTTTCATGTCATAGCGAAATGTTTGAAGCACTAGTTTAATTTGAACAATCAATTCATTAATCTTCGACTATGCCATCTTTTATGTTGCAAAAAACCTTACATTTGAGTTAAACACAGCAGCTAAATAACCTTTAGTGAAGGTAGTGTCCTAGGACAAGCTCCCACAGCATTTTTATTGGCCATGCTGATGGCTTAGGAATCATATTTATTGTACCAACTTTTTTTGTTTTCTACTGTTTAAAAATAGAAGAAATGATAGCAAAAATATTAAAATTTGAATGTTATCTTATAAGAATAAGTGCATAAAGAATCTGCAAGCAAATTAATAAGTTTAAAAATAAAAAAGACCCAACATGGGATTTCTTAATGCCTTGGGTTTCCTCTAACTGGATGAAGCATAAAGGGAGTTAAAAAAGAAAGAACAAAGGAATAAGAAGAAAGACGAAGAGAATTTGTGAATAAATTAGAGTTACAAACTACAATACAAGTTGATATGGCTTTTTACAGACAGTGGATCTGAAAGTGAGGATGTGCTGCATTGGTTGTGAGAGAGTAGTCAAAAGAGCCATTTACAAGCTTAGAGGTATATACCTGGACTTTGCTTCTGCTTCAATTTCTATTTATTTCGGTATCAAAAGACAAAAAAGAATCACACGTGTCCAAATACAATTCCTTTTTTACTTCATTATTATTATTATTATATAACAACGGTAAAATTTCAATTTTGGTCCTTATACAATGCTCAAATTCGAATTTTAATATTTATGTTTTAATTGTTGACATAATTTGGTACCTAAGTTTTGATAACATCATTAGTTAGTCTAAATGTTTTATTTTTTGTGTCAAAAAACACAGCCTTTTACTCTCTTTTTTTTTTTTTTTTTTTAGATTATATAACAATGATTAAATATTAGTTTTGGTCTCTATATTATGCTCAAATTTGAAATTTAAACTCTATATTCTAGTTTTTGACATAATTTGATATCTCAATTTTTATAATGTCATTAGTTGGTCTAAATACTTTTTCAATTTAAAATGTTTACGTGAATTTTTAATAATTATTAACACTGTTACAATTCTTTGTTAATTTAAATCCATCACAATTTTATTTTATTTTTGGTACATGACTATCAAATGAACATTTTATTTTAATTTTAATATGTCATACTAATAAATTTAATAGAAAAAATTTTAACGATGTTAATAACTGGAACTAAATTTTTAAATTTAGAAAATAAAGAAACTAAATTCCTAAAAAAACCAACGCGAAGTGTAAATCCATTTAACGGATTACAAGTTTATATACTAAATCGTTAACCTTTTTTAATGCAGAAAATTGTTAAAAATTTTGACATTAACTTTATTAAAAAAATTAAAATTTTTAACATACAAATTTGGATTGCTTAAATTTCCTCCGATTTGTCATGGATTTAATAATGGTTAATTCGGTAATAATTAATTAAATATTTAAAAATTAATAAATGAATAAATTGATTTAATTGTGGGTTGTTTGTCCCAATTTCTAGATTTTCTTTATCAATTCCAAACTGTTCCTACTTTTAACCATTCAATGCCTTATTTGAATAAATACATGGATTAGTCTAATTCGATCTAGTTGGAACATCCATGTGATTCTGCGAATTGTTTTAAAATATTTTTATGGAGCCCAAATCATTTTTCATTTCATGCTGACCGTCTGGCATACCCTCGTTAATGAATGTTGATTTAGGTGTGAATTCGGTGGAAGTTGACTTGAAGATGGGAAAAGTAACTGTGATCGGACACATCGATCGACACAAGGTGCTGAAACAAGTAAGGAGGTCAGGAAAAAGGGCCGAGTACTGGCCTTACCCTAATCCCCCATTGTACTTCATCTCCTCCGGAGATTACTTCAGAGACACAACAAATGAGTTCAAAGAGAGTTATAATTACTACAAACATGGGTACAATCTCGGACATCGGCATGGGAATATTCCGGTAACTCACCGAGGCGATGATAAGATCAGCAACATGTTCAACGACGACAATGTTAATGCCGCCTGTTGTCTCATGTAGAAACCTGAATATAAAACATTTTAGTACCCACCCATTTCCATCATGTAATATAATTTGCAGTTAATGTAATATTGAATGCACTGTATATATAAATATTTCTACATATTTACTTTTTTTGTTAGATATATTGTAATATTTTTTTTCCTTTTAATTCTTTAAATACCCTTATAATGTAGCGTAGAGGTCATTGTACTAAATATCAGATTGTATTTTACTCCTTCCATTTAGAAAATAGGCAAATTAGTCAATGTACATTATATCAAAGAGCAAATCGGTCATTCTTTTAAAAAGTTTATTCATTTCTGCTATTAAAAATTAGTTATTGTATATCAAAATGAAGTACATGTAGCACGTCACATGTCATTGTCTAATTATTTCATCAACCACGTCAGTTTTTAACAGTAAAAATGAATAAAAAATTTTAACAAAAATGACCAATTGCTCTTTAATCAAATTACAGGGATTAGTTTATTCATTTTTTAAGTAAAATAAATAAAATACAGTCTAACTCTTAGTATAAGTACTTCTATAATATTTTACCAGTAAAAGCTCAATTTGTTAGAGATTGAAAATTTTTACTTGTAATCATTTGTATCATTTTTTGTAATAGGAAATTATATATTAGAGAGTCCTTGGATCATGCGATTTATTTTCCCCGTTTATGTACAAGGATGTAGATGATTTATAGGAGATATGAAGTGACAAAATGCATTATTATGCTGTCATCTTTTATCTTAAAGATTTGGAAGAATATTTTAATGAGATTTACTTTGATTGGGGCTTATAGCACCAAGTTTACTCAAAAGGAGTCTTCATTTTTTATGCATTTTCTAAGATTATTTCTTTTCTAAGCCAAATAATTTGCTGCGGAAGTTGACGAGTGATCAACCCACAATTATCTTAGTTCTTATTTGATTTTTTATATTTACATTTTATCAAATCTTTTAATGCGATATTTGCGGTTTCAATTTGATAAATGTTATGCTTCAACTTTTAATTCTGTCTATAAATTTTCTGACACATTTACTTTTACCTTGCAATGTGGCACTATTTGTCAGAAAAAGTAATCTTTATAGTAAAGGACCTATAATTAATTATAACAATTTTTACTTTGAAGAAAAAAAATTAATAATAAACCCAAATTAAATACTCCATTTTTTTTGACGATTAACAAGCCGAAAATAATTTCTCTTTGTCACCCAAATTAAATATTCTCTAAAAGGTTCTTCATCTCCCAAGAACACAACTCAGATCCTATAGATCTCTTTCTTTCTTTCCTTGTTTTCTAAACCAGATATCTCCTGACATGGTGAATGGAAGAAGACTTACAACAGTACCCCAACACCATCATTAGTAACCCATACCCAAAACCAAACCCCCCGCCCCCCAAATCTAAAAACAATAGCCCAAAAATAGCAAAAACTACATTCCGGGTTATGGTCATACAAGAAAAAATTACATATATGTAATATAAAGAGATTTGTATTTAAATTAATATAAATATTCATAATCCTTTCTATAGGTAAAGGTTGTCTCTTTTCAAAGAGACACATAAGTACTTTTTAGTAATTTACATAGATAAAAACAATGAGATTGAAATGAATCTGAGAAAAGGATACTAGGATACTGTAAACTTTTTTTCTTCTATATATCTAGATTTGCATTTTTTTTTTTCTCTATATCTCATTCTGGTTTAAAATAATTCATAGTGTCAGTACAAATTGTTCCATTCGAATAAAAGTATTGTATCCTAAAAATAGTATTTCTTGATTATCCTACACACACGAAGGAGAAATATTTATTCTTAGTGCCTTTACAAAATATCGATTTCAAATCCAATCTAATTTTTTTTATACAACGGTTCATGGGTTTCTTTGTTTTGATAGATTATTCTTCAAACTTTTGTTTGTTCCACAGAAGCTTACCTGATAGAAGTTTGTTGACATAAGTTGTCACTGGTTTAACATGGTTTGAAAAAAATACCAGTTAATACTTCATAGCTTATTTGTATGTTTATTTATATGCTTAGATCTTTTTGCCATATTGAAGTGGTTCAGTTCCTATATATGAACACAATGCAACTAGTTATTGGACATTTCACCTGTAGGCTGGCTGTTGGTTACTACCTATGGTGGTTTAACCCTTTGTTTTTCCTATAGTATCTGAAACTGGGGAGGATATAGGTATATGATCCTTCAAGCACTGAAAGATCTTGGAAAAAGTTTGGATGTACCCATATTCAACACTTGTACCGGAGTCTAAGTAACATAGATTGCTAAATGTCCTGTTTGAGAATGGAAGTATGGTGTTTGTTATTTGATTGCAGTGTTAGAAACATCTCATCATGCTTTCTGGAGAATTATTTTGGGGCTAACTTCATAAAATCTCTACTATGAACAATATCTTGATGTGTGCTTTGATGGATCAAGTCTGAGCGGAAGCGAGAGTAGTTGCATCTCTAGATGTGTGGATCGATATATTGAGGCCACTAGTATCGTTGGCAGAGCTATTTTTAATGCATCTCGATGACATTTCTAACCAGAATGTATAAGCTTCTAAATTTTCGATGAATTGCTAAGGATGACTGATATTTTCTGAAAATTTTCCGGGGAATATTATACCTTGCATATTAATCTCTGATTTTGTACTTTACAGCTTACAACTATTTGACTATTATATGTTCTTTGGCCTTTGGCCATAATGGTGTTTATGGACCGCCCCTTCTACAAGAGATTAAGCCTTCTCGATGGGGTAGAATGCTTATTTTTCTGACTCTTCATTGTCCTTGAAGTGTTCTTATTCATCATTTCTGACCCTTCTAATTCGAATCAATGACCATTCAAGCGATGTTACATCCTATACACCATTTTTGAACGAATTTCATGATATCCTATAACAGGCTTTTGCAATATTTATTTAATCTACCTGCGGATCAGTGCGCAGAAAAGGAAAGCATTCCACATGATCACTACTAAGATGTGATAAAATCAAACTCTAATTACACCTATTTCCTACTACCTACAATCGTCTTTGGTCATGTTACCACAGCGGAATACTTTTCCAGCCTTGACTTTTTCTTTTTTCTCACCACGGCTGCTGTTGTCAATCTAATATCATGAATCAACTTGTCTTTATTTTACACTGAAAAGAAACACCTTTTTTTATATAGGTTATTGCTTTGCATTGATGACAGGACGTTTATTGAAAGAGACATCATGGGGCCATTTTTAAATTATCATAGTCAACTTCATTGGTGTAAATGTAATGTTAATTATATCATATTCAATATTATATGTTCTCAACTTCCCATAACAAAGAAAGGGGGGAAGAAACCTTTCTCTTGCATTCTCATGAACATTATCAAAAACTACATCCCTGCTATGTTCTTTTTAAACCTTGTAAACTACGTCAAATCCTTATTCAAAGACGCATTCACTCGTCTGGGTCTTTTCAAACAACCTCCGCCAGAAGAAGATGATCATACCGGCGACGGTTATGTCCTTTCGACTGACAGTCGAACCGGGTCAACAGTCCTGGTCCCTGTCCAGGTTGTTACAGCGATGATCATGACCAACCTGCCGGTTATTGAATACGGTGATTTCGTCAAAAGGTTTGGAGATGAAGTGATGAAGAAGGATAGGGTATGCAGTGTGTGCTTGGAAGCAATGGAGAAAAGGGATGAGATGAGAGAGCTTTGCAAGTGTAGCCATGTGTTCCACAGGGAATGTATAGATGGATGGGTAAAGGAGGGGAGGCTTACTTGTCCCTTGTGTCGCTCTGCATTGTATCCTGATCCGATGGATTTTGGTCGGCCAGACCCCCGCAACAGTTTCTTGGACTGTGACGTCATTTATTAATTTATGTGCGTCATGTTTTGTTACCATATAATGAATATTGCACTTTGTATAACTCTTGTATTTAAATTTTCAGTTGAGGTGAATTTTAAGTTTGATTATAAAGCATTGCTTTTTATAGAAAAATATTAGGAAAACATTGCTTAATATATATATATTATTTAATCAGTTTATTGAGTTAATGTCACATTTAACTAGGCAGTAGGCAATCAAGTAAGGAGTTATAATAATATTTTTTTATAATTAAAATAAATAATATTATTTGAGGGTGTTTTAATTTTCACTAAAAAATTAATAAAAATATACATATGGTCGGATTCAAACTCATGCCAATTGCATTATTGAAACATTTAATTTACCATTCAGTTAAAGTTTTATTTTAATCTTTGTATACATTTTAATTTTATTATACACACTTTATTACATCCATTAGTTATATATATATATATATATATATATATATATATATATAAAATCCCTAGTTAAATTGGTGTCATATGCTAACTAGGTATTAAACGAAAACTATTATTATTTTGATGGTATTTTTGTTTTTTCCATACTTTTATATAGTTTTTAAATAAAAAACTAAAATTAACATGTCTAATCATTGAACTTATGTTTAATATATTTATAGACAAATTATTTATCACTAACACCAATAACAATTTTTGAGTAAAGTTTAAAAAAAATTAACTTTTAACATAAAATGTTTTCTCTCACCAATTTTGTGTATCTATATTATTATTTAAGTTTCTGATCGAGTTGTATTATGAATTAACCTAGTACCAACTCGATTAAGGAAATTATGAAACTGTCCTTCCATAATTAAAATAATTTATATTATTCGAGCGTCTTTTAGTCTTCTCATTTTAATAAAAACTAATAAAAATATGAATATTGTGGGATTTGAACCCTGCCAATTGAATTAATAAAACATGATTAATTGTAGTGCATTTAGTATTGTTTATCTAATATATTTATGTGTTTAAATTTCATTTTATTCACGAGAACATATATATGGAAACTTTGAATTCTAGGATAATTCTATGAATTCCAAAGTACTTTCTTTTTTAATTATATTTAAATTGACATTACCATCAACTATCTCACCAACTCGATTAGGAAAATTATGTAAATTCCCTTCCGTAATTAAATTAAATTAAATTATATTATTTAAGGATAATTTAATCCTTTTAGTAAAAAAATCAATAAAAATATGCAAATGTTGGGGATTTGAGTCCAGGTCAATTGCAATTGTAAAACTTTTGATTTACCATTCAACTAAAGTTCTATTTTGAAATTTGTATACATTTTGATTTTTTTATGCACATTTTATTACTTCCATCAATTGCATATATCTATACTTACTATTAATAAAAACCCTAAGTGAGCTGGTGTCACGAGTTAACCGGGTACCAACTCGGTTTGAAAAGGACTAATATACCCTTTTACTCATAAGTTAAATTATTTTTTAGTCTAATTCCGTACATATTGCATGTGTAGTTATTATTATTAGTTTCAAACATTACATTTTATTATTTATTAATTGTTATTTTTAAACACGCCTGCATTTTAAATACATAATTTCTACACAAATACATGTAGATAAGATTTCTACTATTACCTACCTTTACTGATAACATCTCTTTCTAAGATAACCATGCACTCAAGGTATTATGTATATGCTCTTTAAAAATATTATTTACTTTTTCTAATAACTTTTTTTTTAATTATTATTTACTTAAAAATTATTTTTTCAAAAAAATTATTCTTTAAAAATTATTTCATCACATATAGACATTAAATTGTTGAATTGATTGGTCATCCTCCAATCAAAAGCACAAAGCAGGCGATGTATATAATGCTATCAGTACATCACATGAGCAGTGATAATTTGTTTCAACAATCAAATGATTACATACCATACCAATATATAATAAACATTATCATAAAAGTATTTATTTCATTTAATAATTTTTAAATTAAATAACTTAAACTACAAGGAAAATTTAAAATCTCAAAATGAAGGTTATGTTAGGAATTAAATTTTTTTAAATTGAAGGTTGACGTATGAAAAAAAAATATTAGGATAAATTTCAAAATTATATATAAATTTTAATTTAATGTGTACTTTTATATATGTACTTTAATTTTGTACAATTTTATATATGGAAATTTGATTTGATTCAATTCTCATAAATTATTAACATAATTATTGATATAACATCATTTTATATTTATATATTACATATACGTATAAATATATTTATCCAATATAAAAATAAATTAATATATTTATTTCTTTAAATGTGTATGATTGAATCAAAATTAAAATTTTATGTATATAATTACATCAAATTAAAATTTATGTATTAAATTATACATTAAATCAAAATTCATATATATTTTTATGATTTATCTCAAAATTATAAGAAAATATAAATAATACGCGTGTATCTTGGCCAATGATGATGCATCATTGACCCTACATACATATATGCATGTTATTGCATCTATCATCCTATTCTTCGGGCCATATAGTATACTACAATTCCACATTCACCTCATTAACATGCAAACATATATGACACACATACATACACGTGATGTAATAATAAATTACTCTCTTTAATCGATTGGTCTAGCTCTAGCATATATGATTTTACCTTGAAATAGAATTATTAACTCTTCAAAGAAAATTTAGCCTCCATAATTACAAGTATTCCTATATGTCTTGTGGACCAGTATTTATCACCTTAATTAGGGTTTAGCTTAAATTACTCTATCTGTTGATTGCTTGTTAAGATAACACCTAGCACTTTAATTGTTCCTCGCTGTATATATTTGTTATCTACACCTCAATAAAGCAAACTCATTACTCTAGAAAGTGGGCAGACTGGTCCCCAAAAAAAGCATTGCCTACTCATATCAATCCACAAAATACCACACTTTTTTGCATTACATTGCTTCATCTTGTGGCAATAAAAATTAATTGCAACAATCAAATTTTTGCTACATTTGGCTGGAATTGGGTAGTACCTGAACCAATGTTGAAGGTATTATTGCATATCAAAATTGATTGATGAAATGCCAAAAGTTTTAAACCTGCCCCCACTTTTTCTTCCTGAGAATTTTAAATGATTTTGCAGAGCAAGAGGAAGAAATGAGACTATCTACCTAACATATAACTATATCCTTTAAACAAGTTCATTCACCTATAAAACCCCAAGAATTTTCATGGAAAAGAAATGTCTGGTATTGAAGATTTTGTGTGTAACTTGACACTATTATTGGGTTTTCGGTGGATAATTAGTCACAAAGGAAGAAGGAAATAGAAAAGAACCTGAAAGACAAAGAGGAAGGGGGGGAAATGGGGTATCATATTTATAATTGAGAGGGAGAGCTGAGCAAGCAACAATCACACCTCCATTGTTGCCAAATGTTGTTATTGGCTATTGCCTGTTGCTGTTAAGGCTTTCTCTTTCTCTCAATGGGTTCTTCTTTGTGACATATAAATAAGTTTCCACAGAGTAAAAGAAAATGAGGAAGCTTTAAGCTTTTCTTAAAGCTGAAGCCAACAATGGGTTTGAGTAGACCTCAAAAGCCTCCCAGTGGAGTTCCCACTAGATGGGTTTCTCTCTTTTGCATTGTCAGTTTCCTCTTGGGTGTACTTGTTGTCAACAGGTTTTTTTTTTTCTCTCTTCTCTAAGTGGACTATGAAATGAACAGGTTCTTGTTGGGAGTTGCCAAACTTTCAGATTTTATGTTCCTATTTTAATGGTTTTTCTTAGAAGCTTTAACTATTGCAGCATTTCTCTGACATCTTGTTTTTTAGTACATATTGGAGGGTTTTGCTAATTTGATGCAGAATTATGAAGCACTTATGTCTATGGTTTTATGGTTTCAATTTTTGAAAATCAGCTTCCAGTAATGTGCTTTTCGTTAGATATTAACCCAAATTCACCAGTTCTTGAGCTCTATAAGCCTGTATTATCACCAAAAAACTTGAGCTTTACTAAGGTTGCTTTTTATTTTCATTTGTTTTCTTTAGGCCATCAAATTTTGTTCTTATCAATTGCATTATATCTGCATTTCTTAATTCACTATGTTGTTGCATTTGTTTGATAATAGTAGTTTTGTATATAATTGTGCATTGACTAGTGGTGTATGACATTCGTTTACAGATTTTGGGATCCAGTTGAAGTGGAAGAGGAGGCTTCTTCCGCACAGAAACATCGGAGAAACGAAGTTCATCCCATGGTTATTTGTGATAAGGTAAGATCAGAGTACAATGATGTCATAAGCTATACATTGCATGCCTAGAATCTTGACGATGTTATGTATGTTGTAACAGGATGTTTCTGTTCGGACAGGGAACATTCTTTCTCGAGTTTCACAAACCCGGGATGTAATTAAGTAAGTTCTTATGTCTTGCCAGAGAATTCTTTGGTAGGTTATATTACCTTTCTCCTTTAGTACATCTAGGATGTAACGCCCCTTTACCCGAGACCGTCGCCGGAGTCGAGCACGAGGCATTACTAAACTTATTTGAGCACTTAAACAAATTCAGACAATTTATATCATACTTTCCAGACAAGCTGTCCAACTGCATCACAGTTGCTAAAAAAATCATATCTCGAGTTAAAAAACTCGAAATTCAAATCCGTAAATTTTTCCCGAATCTAGACTCATATATCTACTTACTATTTTTTTTCTATAATTTTTGGTTGGGCCAATTAGTACAGTTTATTAGTTAAATTCTCCCCTATTTTAGGGTTCGGCTACTCTGACCCCTGTGCACTACGAACCAAATTTCTCCCTGTACAGAATTCAAATAACCATGATGTTTGTTTTTATTAAAAATAGACTCAATAAGGAATCGATACATATACAGTATGGCTCCTAACTGTTTTTGTACAATTTTTAATGATTTTTATAAATCAAAACAGGGGAGCTCGAAATCACTCTGACCTTATCTCACAAAAGTTATTGTATCTCATGATTTATAATTCCATTGCTTATATAATTTCTTTTATAAGAAACTAGACTCAATAATATTTAATTTAATATTTTATTCAACCTATAATTAGATTTTCATAATTTATGGTGAATTTTCAAAGTCAAACTACTGCTACTAACCAAAAACTATTTTAGTACAAAATATTGTTAACTAGTTTATAACATCTTTACTTCAATTCATTTAAACTCTATACATGCCATATAAATCTTTAAACATAAAACAAAAGCTACCGGAATTGATCTAGATAGTGTGCCTTGTTGTGTTGATCCGATCTACCAACTTCACTTTAATTCAATCTACATAAAAAATATCAAACACACACAAGTAAGCTTATTGAAGCTTAGTAAGTTCATAGGTTTAAAAGTAATGCTTACCAAACATAATATTTCCAAACAATACCAAAACATTTACTAAAGTTTCTTGCCATTCACAACCACTGTTATAATGCTTCACATAGTTGAGCTCAACATTAACAAGTACTCAATCTCTTTTATTTGGTTCACTTCTCTTGTATTACTTATTATCAAATTAGGAAACGGCTTACGAAATTGAGTACGTCATTGTTCGGTGCCACAATTTATAACTCAGTATGGTTTTCCTCATTGAAATACCATACCTACATTTTACAACTCGGTATGGGAAATGCCGTACCTACATTTCTTAACTCAGTATGGATTTGATAATACCATACCTACATTTCACAACTCAGTATGGATGATACCATACCTACATTTCACACTTTGCCATGGAACAACCATGGTCTTATCCAAATCAATTCATCACATGTCATGATACTGAACGCATTACTCAATTTTGCGTTTTTCTTTCTTAATTTGCATTTCCACATTTATTCTTTCAGTAACAAAATTTTCACAATCCCACAACAAATTCATATATAATAACACATTATATCATTCAATCATTCACAAATAAACATTTAAATTCCACCATATGAACTTACCCAGCTAATTTGTAGAAGATATTAAAATTTAGGGACTATTTCACAACTTTTCTTTTCCTCGTTCTTCTTTGGATTCTTGATTTATAATACAAAATATTTTCACTCATTAGCATTTATTTTATTTCTATTTCACTTCACAATTTATGCTCTTCAACTTTCAAAATTGCACTTTTACCCCAAAATTTTTAGTTTTTACAATTTAGTCTCTGCTCAATTCATCCACCAATTGAACTAATTTTTCTCAATTAACACTTTATTTTATCATTATAAACTATTTCAAAACCTTTGATATTCTGAATTTCAACATCAACCTTCAATTCACAACTTTTTCACAATTAGGTCCTAAATACCATTTTCTATCAAAATCACTTAATAAAACCACCTTAATATGAAATTAGAACTTAAATTTCATAATAATTCATCATAAAATTCCCTTATCCATCCAGGGTAACTTCCAATTTCACCCATAAAATAAAAAACTAATGAATTCTATAAGTGGACCTAATTGTAAAAGTCATAAAAACATAAAAATTATCAATAAAGAGCAAGAATTAAACTCACATGATGTAAAAATATGAAAAAGCAGCTTTCTCCAGACTTCTATTGCGTTTTGGCTGAGAAAATATGAAGAGATCTCTAGAATTTTCAATTTTGTCCTTATTTTCTATGTTAAAATTGTAAAATTTCCAATCTTTCCCTTATTTTTCTGCTGATTTCTTGCCCTTGCCGTGCAGCCTATTCACTTTTAGGCTTAATTTCTCTTTAAATTCTCTTTCTTTTAACACTTGAGCTATTTAATCCTTCTAGCAAATTTTATTTTTATTACAATTTAGTCCTTTTTATTTAATTGACTACCCAAACGTTAAAATTTCTCAATCAAACTTTAATACTAACTAAATGACACTCCATAAATATTTATAAAAATATTTATAGCTCAATTTTCAAATTTTAGGTCTCGATAACTCATTTTTGGCCCGTTTGACCTTATAAATTCTTTTAATTCACCAAATTCACCAATTTAAAAATTCTTCTAAATTCTTACTTGACTCATAAATATTAAATTACTACATTGTTCAATCTTACTTGTCGGATTTAGTGATCTCAAATCACTATTTCTGACACAACTAAAAATTAGGCCGTTACAACTCTCCTCCCCTTTAAAAATTTCGTCCTCGAAATTTGTTACCTGAAAATAGATTTGGATAGGGGTGTGCAAAATTCGGGTAAAACCGAAAAAATTCGGTTTACCGACCGAATTCGATTAATCGGTCAGCTAACCGAATTAATTCGGTCGGGGGTCAGTTAATAATTTTTTGAGTTTTCGGTTAACGGTTAATTCGGTTCGAAATCGGTCGGTTAACTGAATTTTTTCGGTTAACCGAAAAAATTAATAAATAAAATTATAATATATAAATAGCCCACTATTTACTCAAACCCAATCCAACATAAACCCAAAATACTCAATCTAATATATATTAATCCAAGTACTCAACCCAACCCAATTACCTAACCCAATCATAAAAATTACAAATAATTTCATAAATAAAAATAAAAATAAAAAACATATAATTTTATACAAATAATTCGGTTAATTCGGTTAATTTGGTTAATTCGGTTAATTCGGGTAATTCGGGTAATTCGGTTAATTCGATTAATTCGGTTAATTTTATACTTATTTTAACCAAAAATTAAAAAAATATAATTTTCGGTTAATTCGGTTAACTAACCGAATTAACCAAAAAATTTAAGTCGTTAATTTTTAGAAAAAAATTTGATTCGGTTAACGGTTAAAAATTTTGAAGGGTCGGTTAATTCGGTTAATGATATTTCAGTCGATTAACCGGTCGGTTAACCGAATGAACACCCCTAGATTTGGATACTGTGATCTCATTGACTCCTCTGTTTCCCAGGTTGCCTCCTCCATACCATGTCGATGCCATAATACTTTAACCAATGGTACTATTTTGCTCCGTAATTCTTTAACTTCACAAGCCAAAATCTTTACTGGTTCTTCTGAATAAGTCATAACTGGTTGAAGCTCAATTTCAGTATGAGGAATTACGTGTGAAGGATCTGACCTATACCGCCTTAACATAGACACATGAAACACATTGTGAATCTTCTCAAGTTCCGGAGGTAAAGCCAACCGATAAGCTACAAGACCAACCCTTTCCACAATTTCATATGGCCCTATGAATCTCGGACTTAATTTTCCCTTTTTACCAAACCGTAACACCTTTTTCCACGGTGAAACTTTTAAAAATACTCGATCACCCACTACATATTCTATGTCTCTTCATTTTAAATCCGTATATGACTTCTTACGATCTGAAGCAGCTTTTAGACTATCTCGAATAATCCGGACTTTCTCTTCAGTTTCTCGAATCAAATCAACCCCAACTACTTTTGATTCACTCAATTCAGATCAACACAATGGAGTCTTGCATTTTCTACCATAAAGAGCCTCAAATGGTGCCATTTTTATACTAGACTGATAACTATTGTTGTAAGCAAACTCAACCAACGGTAAATACCTTTCCCAACTGTCACCAAACTCGAGTATACAACATCTTAACATATCTTCTAAAATTTGAATCACTCGCTCTGACTGTCCATTTGTTTGAGGATGAAATGTTGTACTAAAATTCAATCTGGTACCTAAAGCTTCTTGCAATTTATTCTAAAATCTTAAAGTAAATCTCGGATCCCGGTCTGAAATGATAGATACTGGAACTCTATGTAGTCTCACAATCTCGACGACACATACAATTCTCGCTAACTTTTTAAGTGAAAAATGCATTACATTTGGAATAAAGTGTGCTGACTTTGTCAATCTATCAACAATCACCCATATCGAATCTTTCTTTCTTGGAGTTATAGGCAATCCTGACACAAAATCCATTGTAACATGCTCCCACTTCCATTCAAGAATCATAATGGGTTGTAATAAACCCGTTGGCACTTGATGCTCTGCTTTAACTTGCTGGCAAATCAAACATTTTACAATAAATTCTGAAATTTCTCTTTTCATACTAGGCCATCAATATGTCTTTTTTAGATCACCATACATTTTTGTACTACCCGGATGAATAGAATACATACTATTATGTGCTTCAGAAAGAATATCATTCTTTAAATCAGAATTATTTGGAACACAAATCCTATTATGATAACGCAACATACCTTCATCGTCAATACTAAACTCTGAATCTAAATTATCCCGAACCATTTGCCGTTTCAGCACCAATTTTGAATCTTTATTCTACAGCTTCTGCATTTGTTGAAGGAACATTGGTTTTACTTTCAATTCTACTAATACAACACCTTCTTTATTAAGAGCCAAATGAGTATTCATTGCCCGAAGTGCAAACAAGGATGACTTTCGACTAAGTGCATCAACAACTACATTAGCTTTCCCTGGATGATAGTCAATAACCAAATCATAGTCTTTTAGCAACTCTAACCACCGCCTCTGTCTTAAGTTCAGTTCCTTCTGAGTTATTAAGTAGTTCAAACTTTTGTGATCCGTATAAATTTAACACTTCTCACCATATAAATAGTGTCTCTAAATTTTTAAAGCAAAAACAATTGTAACTAACTCAAGATCATGTGTGGGGTAATTCTTTTCATGTGGTTTTAACTGCCGTGAAGCATAAGCCACCACCTTTCCCGACTGCATTAACACACAACCCAAACCATTTAAATATGCATCACTGTACACAACATATGGTATACCTGATTCTGGTTTAGTCAAGACTGGAGCTTCTGTTAACATTTTCTTTAACTGATCAAAGCTCTGCTGACATTCATCAGACCACACAAACTCAACATTCTTCTGTAATAAACGAGTCATTGGTGAAGCAATCATGGAAAATTTCTTTGAATAGACTAATATGTCATCAATAAATACCACCACAAATCTATCCAAATAAGACTGAAAAATTCGATTTATTAAATCCATAAATGCAGCAGGGGCATTTGTTAAACCAAAAGGCATTACCAAAAATTCGTAGTGACCATACCGAGTTCGAAAAGCAGTCTTTGGCACCTCTTTAACCTTCAACTGATAATACCCAGACCTAAGGTCTATCTTTGAGAACACTGCAGCACCTTTCAGTTGATCAAACAAATCATTAGTACGAGGTAATGGATATTTATTTTTAATTGTTACCTTGTTCAACTGTCTGTAATCAATTCACAATCGCAACGAGCCATCTTTCTTTTTCACAAATAGGACAGGTGCACCCCAAGGTGATGTACTCGGTCTGATGAACCCTTTATCCAATAACTCTTGCAACTGTGTCTTCAACTCTTTTAACTCAGCCGGTGCCATTCTATATGGTGTTATTGATATCGAATTTGCACCCGGAATTACATCAATTATGAATTCAACCTCACGATCTGGGGGTAAACCAGGTAATTCCTCAAGAAACACATCAGTAAACTCATTAACAACTGGCAATTGTTCCATCTTCAATTCAGAACCCCGAGTATCAAGAATATAAGCTAAAAATGCTTTATCACCCTTCCGAATCAATTTTCGAGCTGCAAAGGCTGAAATAATTCTGACATCATTCTTTTTATCCCCAAACTCAGCTGAAACTATTTCCCCTGTCTGACATTTTAAATCAATCCGTTTTTCTCTACAATTCACTATGGCATCGTGTTTAATCAACCAATTCATTCCAAGAATAACATCAAATTCTCGGAAAGGTAACAACATTAAATCAGTAGAGAATTCACAGCCTTATGTTTTCAGTGGACAATTCTAACATATTAAATTAACTAACACACTTTGCCCTAGTGGATTAGTGACTTGTAAATCAAGGTCAGTGGACTCAACAGTTATTTTCTTTTCTGACACTAATGCAGTGAAAATAAATGAATGCGTAGATCCAGGATCAATTAACGCATACACAGAATCGTCAAAAAGATAGAAATTACCAGCTATCACATCTAGAGCAGAAGCTTTTTCCCTTGCCCGGATAGCATATGTACGTGCAGGTGCTCTTGTTTCTGATTGAGTCACGCGGATATCTCGTTCCCGAATGAACATCTGAAATAAAGACTTGCTTTTGACCCGAACGTTTACTTTTCTGAGGAGTATTTGCTTGCTTCTCCCCTTCTTTTCTATCTTCTTTTAACAATTGGGGACAGTCCCAAATAAAATGATCAGTTCCACCACATTTATAGCAAGCTCCGGTTCTTCCCCAACATTCACCAATATGAAATCTACCATAATTTTTGCATCTAGGTCTCAGAATATTTTGCACATTACTAACACTAGCTGCTGGTTTCTTAGTTACTCCGACATCTTGTTGAGTTGTTTTACTTTTATTTGATCGTTCCGAAATTGTAACAGGTCGACTAAAATCATCTCTAAACTTTTTAACTGGAAAAGTCGAAGTTGGTCTAGAGAAACTTCTTTTGTATACCTCTTTACCTCTTCTTTCTCTTTGCATCTTTCTGTTATACGCTTCTTCCATCTTTTGAGCTTGATCAGACAGAACCACAAATTCTCGAATCTCTGTGCCTCTAATCATCATTCTAATTTCATCATTAAGCCATTCTTCAAATCTAATGCACATTTCTTCCTCTGTCGGTACAACATCCCGAGCATATCTACTGAGATACACAAATTCTCTTTTATATTCAGAAATTAAGAAATTCCCTCTTCTTCTTATCTAAATATCTCTTTCCCACATACTTCTTTTTAGATTCGTTTTGGAAGAATTCCCAGGTAAGTTTATCTGCAGGTACCACTGCCTCAATAGTTTCCCACCAATTATACGCTTCTTCTTTCAATAGCGAAACTGCACACCTTAGATAGTCCTCCAGAGAACACATCATCTGTTTAAAAACTCTCTCCAAAATCTTTAACCAATACTCTGGTTTAACTGGATCATCGTCTTATCTCCCTCGAAATTCTTCAGCTCCGAACTTCCTGAGTTTTTCAATCGGTGTTCTTTTGCTAAATTCATCTATTAAAGGAGGAGCAACCGTGGTTGTAACTGGTGGTACAGTAGGGGAAGGAGGAGGTTGTTGTGCCTGACTTCTTCCTTATATTGTTTCACGATACCACTAATTCATTAACCCGTAAATCATATTTTTAAGTTCTTCCTCTCTCATCAAAGAAATTGGAACATTACCACTTGTTCCCTGCTCAGTAGTCTGTATTCTACTATTAACTTCCTCTTCTTGACTAGCACCCTCGGGTCTATCAGACATCTTTATAATCTATAAAAAAAATTAGTTAGATCGGATCATTCACATCACACTATCACAGATTTATATGGCATGTATTTCTAAATAATTTACACATCACATTCGTTCTGAGAATCGACTAAACCAAAGCTCTGATACTAATAAATGTAACGCCCCTTTACCCGAGACTGTCGCCGGAGTCGAGCACGAGGCATTACTAAACTCATTTGAGCACTTAAACAAATTTAGACAATTTATATCATAGTTTCCAAACAGGCTGTCCAACTGCATCACAGTCGCTAAAAAAATCATATCTCAAGTTACAAAACTTGAAATCCAAATCCATAAATTTTTCCCGAATCTAGACTCATATATCTACTTACTATTTTTTTTCTAGAATTTTTGGTTGGGCCAATTAGTACAGTTTATTAGTTAAAGTCTCCCCTATTTCAGGGTTCGGCTACTCTGACCCCTGTGCACTACGAACCAAATTTCTCCCTATACAAAATTCAAATAACCATGATGTTTGTTTCTATTAAAAATAAACTCAATAAGGAATCGATACATATATAGTATGACTCCTAACTATTTTTTTACAATTTTTAATGATTTTTACAAATCAGAATAGGGGAGCTTGAAATCACTCTAACCTTATCTCACAAAAGTTATTGTATCTCATGATTTACAATTCCATTGCTTACATAATTTCCTTTATAAGAAACTAGACTCAATAAGATTTAATTCAATATTTTATTCAACCTATAATTAGATTTTCATAATTTATGGTGAATTTTCTAAATCAAACTACTGCTAATAACCGAAAACTATTTTAGTACAAAATATTGTTAACTAGTTTATAACATCTTTACTTCAATTCATTTAAACTCTATACATGCCATATAAATCTTTAAACATAAAACAAAAGCTACCGGAATTGATCTGGATAGTGTGCCTTGTTGTGTTGATCCGATCTACCAACTTCACTTTAATTCAATCTACATAAAAAATATCAAACACACAAAAGTAAGCTTATTGAAGCTTAGTAAGTTCATAGGTTTAAAAGTAATGCTTACCAAACATAATATTTCCAAACAATACTAAAACATTTACTAAAGTTTCTTGCCATTCACAATCACTGTTATAATGCTTCACATAGTTGAGCTCAACATTAACAACTACTCAATCTCTTTCATTTGGTTCACTTCTCTTGTATTACTTATTATCAAATTAGGAAACGGCTTACGAAATTGAGTACGTCATTATTCGGTGCCACAATTTATAACTCAGTATGGTTTTCCTCATTGAAATACCATACCTACATCTTACAACTCGGCATGGGAAATGTCGTACCTACATTTCTTAACTCAGTATGGATTTGATAATACAATACCTACATTTCACAACTCAGTATGGATGATACCATACCTACATTTCACACTTTGCCATGGAACAACCATGGTCTTACCCGTCAATTCATCACATGTCATGATACGAACGTACTCAATTCTGCGTTTTTCCTAATTTGCATTTCCACATTTATTCTTTCATTAACAAAATTTTCACAATCCCACAACAAATTCATATATAATAACACATTATATCATTCAATCATTCACAAATAAACATCTAAATTCCACCATATGAACTTACCCGGCTAATTTGTAGAAGATATTGAAATTTATGGACTATTCCGCAACTTTTTATTTTCCTCGTTCTTCTTTGGATTCTTGATCTATAATATAAAATATTTCCACTCACTAGCATTTATTTGATCTCTATTTCACTTCACAATTTATGCTCTTCAACTTTCAAAATTGCACTTTTACCCTAAAATTTTTAGTTTTTACAATTTAGTCTCTGCTCAATTCATCCATCAATTGAACTAATTTTTCTCAATTAACACTTTATTTTATCATTATAAACTATTTAAAAACCTTTGATATTCTTAAATTCAACACCAACCTTCAATTCACAACTTTTTCACAATTAGGTCCTAAATACCATTTTCTATCAAAATCACTTAATAAAACCATCTTAATATGAAATTAGAACTTAAATTTCATAATAATTCATCATAAAACTCCCTTATCCATCTAGGGTAACTTCCAATTTCACCCATAAAATAAAAAACTAATGAATTCTATAAGTGGACCTAATTGTAAAAGTCATAAAACATAAAAATTATCAAGAAAGAGCAAGAATTAAAATCACATGATGTAAAAATATGAAAAACCAGCTTTATCCAGACCTTCTATGGCGTTTTGGCTGAGAAAATATGAAGAGATCTCTAGATTTTTCAATTTTGTCCTTATTTTATATGTTAAAATTATGAAATTTCCAATTTTGTTCTGCTGATTTCTTGCCCTTGCCATCCAGCCTATTCAATTTGAGGCTTAATTGCTCTTTAAATCCTCTTTCTTTTAACACTTGAGCTATTTAATCCTTCTAGCAAATTTTATTTTTATTACAATTTAGTCTTTTTTATTTAATTGACTACCCAAACGTTAAAATTTCTCAACCAAACTTTAATACTAACTAAATGACACTCCATAAAGATTTATAAAATTATTTATAGCTCGATTTTCAAATTTGAGGTCTCGATAACTCATTTTTGACCCGTTTAACCTTATAAATTCTTTTAATTCACCAAATTCACTAATTCAAAAATTCTTCTAAATTCTTACTTGACTCATAAATATTAAATTACTACATTGTTCAATCTTACTTGTTGGATTTAGTGATCTCAAATCACTATTTCTGACACCACTGAAAATTAGGCCGTTACATAGGATGTCTAAAATGCATTTAAAACTTAAGGCAGTTCACATTATACATACTTTCAGTACATTAGACAAAACAATCTCCTCATTGGAGAGGCAACTAGCTGCAGCTCGAGCTGCCAAAGCAGATACCGAGGAAGGATCTCCGATGGTTACAAAATCAGGAACCAAGGACTTGAATGAACGCCAGAGAGTATTCTTTGTTATGGGAATTATTACGGCGTTAAGGAATAGAAAACGAAGGAATTCAATCCGGGAGACTTGGATGCCTCAAGGTTTGATTCAATACTCTTTTGGCATTCTACCAGGGAAGGGATGTAGTTAAGTATTTATGCGTTTCAAGGTTATTGTTCTTAGGGGAGGAATTAAAGAGGTTGGAGAAAGAGAAGGGAATCATAATTCGATTTGTCATAGGACACAGGTAAATTCAATTGAAAAGCGAAGTGTTTAACTTTAACATGCTAGTTAACTTTGTTAGAATGATAATGTATCCTTGATTCTCAGTTCAACCCTAGGTGGTGCTTTGGATCGTGCTATCAATGTGGAAGAAGAGCAACACAAGGACTTTTTGCACCTGGTATACTCTCACTTCCAGTCCAGACCTGATTTAGAAATTCAAAACTTATGTAGAATTAAAATGTTTTGTTTGGCAGAATCATATTGAAGGTTACCATGAACTATCAACGAAAACTCAAGTGTACTTTTCCGCAGTGGTTGCAAAGTGGGATGCCGATTTCTATCTAAAAGTCGACGATGATGTACATGTAAATCTAGGTTAGTATTGCTACATTAAAGTTTCTCAGTACTTTCATTTCTTCTCGAACAGATCTATATCCTGATGACTAACTTGATATCAAATTATTCAATAGGTGTGGTGAGTTCTACACTGGCCCGTCACAGACACGAACCCCATGTTTATATTGGTTGCATGAAGTCTGGACCTGTTGTGGCACAGAAGTAAGGATGAACTTTTTGTGAACAAGATTTTTAGCGTCATTTATGCTTTCTTTCCCACTAAGTTACCCTCTTGCCTTTCGCATGCAGAGGCATCAAATACCGCGAGCCAGAATATTGGAAATTTGGTGAGGGAAACAAGTATTTCCGGCATGCAACCGGACAAATATATGCAATCTCCAAAGACTTGGCCACCTATATCTTAGTCAATCGGTAAACACTTATTCAGCAACATTTTTTCAATAATGAACAGATCGCTTATTCATTTGTGTTTTCTGTCCAGGCACATACTTCATAGGTATGCGAATGAAGATGTCTCCTTAGGATCTTGGTTTATCGGTCTCGATGTTGAGCACATAGATGATAGAAGTCTATGTTGTGGTGCCACTCCCCCTGGTAAGATATGGCAACCATTATGCTTGAATGGTACAATGTTCACTTTGTGTTCTTTGTTTTCTCCTGCAATCGAGAGTGCACAAATAATCTAATGTTTAAATTTCTTAAATAGATTGCGAGTGGAAAGCTAAATCAGGGAATCACTGCGGTGCATCATTCGATTGGAGCTGCAGTGGCATTTGCAAGTCATCGGTGAGAATGAAGGAGGTGCACCAGCGTTGTGGGGAAGGCGACCAAGCCATTTGGGATACTGGTTTCTGAAAGCATATCATGGACCTGGTTATAGCATATTTGTGTATATTTGAACAAATTTTATGCATCGAACAATGCCATCAGCCCCGATCTTTTTTCCTTCCAATGTTACGGGGCAATCGGTACTGGAACTGGACTACACTAGTCATTGCATGTATTCTCATTTCCAGAAAATGAAAATGATGATGTTTTAGTTTTAAAGCCTCGATTCACTTCAACTGGATTTGATGATAACACCATTTCAATAGGGGCTTGATTTGCAACGATATTGAGAAACTCCGCAGAGACTTTAAGCTTCATTCTTTCAGGTAAAACCGCGAAACTTCTGGATTAAGACAGACAAAACTTTGAAGCCAAGTTTAATGGATCATTTTAATCAAAATTTTGACAATGAATTTTTACAGCTAATCATGCGGGTAGGGTACTTTCGTCCATAACAATCTCAATGAGCCAACTAGAGCTAAAAGCTCCAATGGAAATTTATACCTTCCGTTGCCCAAACTCACCCCAGTCGGGTGGCACTTCTGTTGATGGAGTTTTGGCCTTGAAAAGCAAACGCACTGGAGCATAAGTGGCATCCTTTGGAGGGGCAATGAGTTTAACTTGGTGAGATTAAAATGAGATATTTATTTAAATATAAATGTTGTGGTGAGATGAGATTAAAATTAAAAAAAATCATTATAGACATTAATTTATAATGTATTTATAATATAATAAATAATTAAAATTATATTTATTTTTGACCAATCAAAACACTTATTCTTTTGCATTCTCCTTTGTAGCGACGTAAAATTTTCGCTTTAGTCGCTAGTTGAGGCGATTATTTGAAATTTGAAAACTTGAAAACTTGAAAATGGACTTTCGGTTTTAAAAAGAAAAGGAGTCGCCACCGATCTTTTTTCTAGGTGTGATCGAACACCTAATAAATCCTCTTTTTTTAAAAAAGAAAAGAAAATTTATTTTTGAACAAAATGAAGGCCGAATTTAGGTCTACGTCAAAAGCTAGAGAAAAAATTAGGTTCGGGAGTCGGTTACGTGCGAGGAAGGTATTAGCACCCTCGCGACGCCCAAATTTGGTATCTTTATTAAACACGTGTTGCCTTGATTTTTAAAAATACGAATTCAATTTGACATTTAATCGTGATCCGATTAAAACACGAGAAATTTCAATTTTTTGGTTTCTTTTGAGAAGGATGTTCCGTTTTTAACACGAGCCGATTAATATTCACCCAACATAGCGATAAAATCGACGACTTAATGTTAAATCGGTACGTTGCCTTATTTGTTGAAATTAATTAAAAAGTATGAGTAAAACATTATTATAATAAGAATTCGTAAATAATGCAAACAATGATGCAATTAATAATAAAATATTAAAAACTAAGAATATTAAAACAACAATAACAATATTTACAAGAAAATAGAAATAATGTACTATTAATATAATAAGAAAAATAATGTATTTAACAATAATAGAAAATAACAATATATACATAAAAAAAAATATATACATATACATGTGTATATACATGTTAATAATGATGAAAAGAATTATAATTATACTAATAATAGTGGCAATGGTAATGATCAAGGAGTAATGAAGTAAGTATGTACAAAAAGATATATGTATACATAATAATATTAAAATAAAATAATAAGCAACAATAGTGAAAATAATAAGTATAATAATAAAAATAATGATATATAAAAATAATATTATATATAAAAGTATATATATATATACGTATAATAAAATATATACTAATATTAATAATAAATATAATAGGGGTAAAAATAGATATAATAATAACATGTACATAATATAGTTATTAAAACATATATACATAAGATAGTATGTAAAATATATATATAAATAATATAGTATTAAAGATATATACATAATTTAAAAAAAATCATATATACATGATATATATATATATATTAGCAATAATAATGATACAAAAGACAACTATAATAAAATACATATACAAATAATAATGGTATTAGAAATATACACATAAAATAGTATTAAAAATATATATAACTAATAATATTAAAATATATACATAATGATATATAAAAATATAATATTAAAAAAATATATGTACATAACATATATATATAAAAATATACATAGTATAGTATTAAAATATTTACATAAGATAATATATAAAAATAATAATATAGTATTAAAGACATATACATAATCTATAGAAAAAATCATAAATACATGATATATATAAAAATATAATATTAAAAGATATATATATAATATATATATATAAAATATACACATAATATATATGCATGTTAAAATATTAATTAAAGCTAAAATTAATACTAATAATAGTAAAAACTAATAATATAATATAATATAAAATAAAAAAATAAAGAAATAATAGTAAAAATACGAATATTAATAATAGTAAAAGCTGATAATAATGATAATATATATGTATACGCATAGTATTAATAATAATAATAATACTAAGATAATTAATTTACATAATAAAGTAATTAAAAAGGATCGAATCGAATTAAAAATAAAAGGCTTGGGGCGAAATTGAAATAAAAAGAAGGGAAGGGGACCTATTTCAACGCGCACAAATAGTGGAGGGACTAAAAACAAAATAAATCCCTCCACCCAAAACGCGCAGCAGTATTGAGGACCAAATTGGAAAGCGCAACAAATTATAGGCCAAATTAAAATACATAAAAAACCTGATTGAAAATCATAAAAAAAAAGTAGAAGGACCGCGCACGCAATTAGCCCCTAAGAGCAAAAACACACGGATCCTGAGTGGGTTGGGTCGGGTCGACCCGATCCAGGGCAAAACGACGTCGTTTTAGGGTTAAAAGGCAGCCCCAAAACGACGTCGTTTTGGGAGGCTATAAAAGGCCAATTTTTTTCAAAAAAAATCATTTTGCAGCCAAAGTGAAGAGAAAAAAAAAAGGGAGAGAGGAGTGGGAGATTTCCACCACAGTGGCATCACCGTCCGTCACTTGACCACGCAGCACCTAAAAGGTAAAAATTTCTTCTTTTTTTATTTTTATTTTGTATTTTAATAATATGTATATATGTATACGAGAAAATGAAGAAAAAGGAAAAAAAGAAAAAAGAACAGATTTAAAAAACAAAAAAAAAAGAAACTAGAAAAAAAGGCTGAAATCACCTTCCGATTTCGGTTTCCGTTCGCTTTTTTCTTTGGTATTTTTCTCTGTTTTTTTTCCTCTTTGATCTATGCTATATTTCGTTTAAATCTCTGGTTTTTTATTGATATATGAATGGCCAACCTCTTACAATGTTTTTAAATCAACTTTTATAGCCATTGTACAAATCTTTTTCTACTGTTTGCTGTCTTTTCTTCTCCGATTTTGCATGTGCATGGGCGGTGCTGACACTGACAGTGGAGCAGGTGGTGGTGGCAGTGGTAGGGGCGGCACACCTGGGGGGTTAGGGTTTCTGATTTGTTTTGTGTGACTTGGGCTATTAGGGTTAGGTTGGGCTTGGGTTAGGAATTAGGTTAAATTTGGGTTTGATTTTGGGCTTATTTGTTGGGTCAAAATTGGGCTTCAACATCCTTCTTTAAAACAGCTCTAGTGAAAAATCACAATTGTAGTGCAATAAAATGCCTCAACTGAATCAAATCACAGACGAGAAATCTAACCTCATCGAAGCTAAATGGACATCCAAAGGGAGCAGTAAAATGACCCTTAATTAAAAGCATATTACAGTCAAACCACAGCGTGTGGCATGTTGGTCACACACTTTGTCCTTTAATCATGTGATTGAGGAGTTTAATCTCCAATCATGGGAAAAGAATACATTTCATGGTTAACCGTTTCATCGTTTCGGAGAACACCCGCTGCAAGGGGATTAATCACTTTTATTGATGTTGGAATACGTCGGTTTTAAAAAAAAAAACATAATGACTTATTTAACTTACATTATTTGTCAAATTGTCCCAAAATGAATGGAAAAATTACCGTTTGTTAAATTTACTAACGTGGCATCATGTGTATGTTATGTTAGCAATATAATTTTTAAAAATTGAAAAATATTTTTATAATTTTTATATAATTTTTAATAATTTTAGTAACTTTTTATTTTAAAAATAAAATTTATAGTTTTTATTAATTTTTAAAATTTTAAAGAATTAAATAATTATTTATGTGGCATTCAGGTAGCAGTCCTCATTTTAAAATTTTAAAATATTTAATAATATTTTAAATGATGGTTTTTTAAGGAAATGATAGTTTTCAAACTTGTCATTTTAATTTATAATTTATAATATATATATATATATATATATATATATATATTTAAAATATAACCATGAGTATGTTCTAAAAGTAATGCATCTTGAAAAGTGGACAAAAATAGGAGTTTTGATTAATATCCTTATTTTTGCATGAATAAAAAGTCTTACGGTATATTTATGAAAAAGAGTGAGTGGTTGAGATTATATCTAATTATGGGTTGGGTTGATATAAAATTTTAGACTTATTTTTTTATTCGGTTCTAAAATTCTATCCAAGTCCCTCTCAAATTAAAAGTGTTAAACTCGAGTCTAATCCACCCATATTAATTTTTTTAGATTAATTTTTATATAAAAAAATTTAAAATATAGTACATCAAATTCACTAAAAACATTAAAGTAAATGTTTCTTAACAAATTAAAAATACTTTTAAAAAAGGCTTTATACTTAAATAACGAAATGTTATCTGTAAATTAAATTTTCATACCAAATATTTTAACTAATTTAAATTCTTAAAAAATTATCGATTGATTCTTCACTCAATTAACATGAGTATTGTTGTGAGGATATGATTTTGAGTGCGCTAAGGCGCATTATCTTCCTGTTTATGGGTTGAAAAGAGATTATAAATAGTTTTAGACATTACATAAAAAAAAAAAGAACAAATATAATCTCGATTAAAATTGTTAAAAGAAATTCTTAAAAATTTGAAACTTTCCTCCATATCAATCCACTTCAAAACTTGTATCTTAACATCTATAATCTCATCTCTTATTATAAATTTACAGCCTCGTTCTTATCAAAAATAAAATCTTCAAAAAGAATGTACTTTAAATGTTTAAAACATTGTTGTACTGCAATTGGTGGGTCAAACTAAGGCTCTGCGGCTGTTCATACCATGCCAAACTTCATATTTCCACCACTTATTTTAAAAAGAAGGTTTAAATTTGTCTTCAGTCCCTCTACTCTTCAAACTCTTAAAATTTAGTACATTTACTTTTATTTTTAGAAATTCATTTCTTTTCACTTGTTTAATTTGAAATTTTAAATTGAATAGATAAATTTTGATTAAATTTAAATATGTTTCATTTGAATATTTAAAAATGGAAATTCAATTGATGACACATATTTAAATTTAATAATATATAGTTAACATCGTTATCAATTTATTTGATTTAATTTTTAAATCAAATAAATTTCTAAAATAAAGTCGCGAAAATGAGGAAAAAGATTTGAGACCACAATATATATATATATATATATATAAACATATATATTATGGTGGAATGTGGGATGTATTAGATTGCAGTGGAGGTGCACACAAATTGCATGTGCAAAAGCATGGTCGGTTTATAGTGTTCTAAGTAACCGACACTAGTGGTAGTCGTCGGAGATCTCTCTCAACCCATAACTGTTATGTGTTAACGTCAAAGAGGAAAAAGAAAGCACGTACTATTAACGAATGATGTTATTGATGATAATTAAGTTAGATTAATTTTGAGACGATAGACATGATTTTTGAAGAGTGGAAATCCAACTTTAAAATTATTAGGATAATTATCCTTATTGGTTTAAAATTTCGAATGGGTTTAGGTCAGATTCTATTGAGCTCACAGATCGAGTTTACTCTCTTGCGAAGTTACACGTGCATGGGACCATATAAACACATGTCAAGTCTAGAGTAGGATACATATCTACATGCATAAAACCTATTTAATATATCATATCAGTAATCATTACACATATCATAAAAATATATAAATACCACTATCTTAAACAAACAGAGAAAAACACTCTACATTCCATTTTTGCCAATACTACTAAAATCATTTTGTCTATTTATTAATAGGCCATATCATGTGATTTATCGATATTATTTATATAGGTTTATAATTAGCAAGGCGTATTTGTTGTATGACACAATAACCAATGATATTAGGTTGCGTGTTTAGGTTATAGAAGGATACTATATTTGGAATTTAGTTTTCTATTTCTATTCTAAAGAATTTAACTTTTTTTATTTCTCGAATTTAAAACTTTAATTAATAGTATTATTAATTTTTTAATTAAATTTAAATTCATTATAATGTATTTTTTATTATATAACTACTAAATAAAAAAATATTTTAAAATGTTACGCAAATAAATCTAATAAAATATTAGTTAGAATTAATAATTAAATCTAAATTTTAAAATCTAGCAAATAAATTAACTAAATTCTTTAAAATAAAAATAAAAAAACTAAATTACAAATATCCAAAAATTATACAAACTTTTGCGAGGCAAAGTGTTTGGGTTGGGGAAACGCAAAGGAACATCATGCGTTTTACGTGCGAAATCATAGAAATTCCACACGAATATTCAATCGTAGTTAGGCATTCAAGATTTAGTACATGATATCTTAATGAATTTGGAAAAGAAAATGTCAAAAATACAGTTTTTGTCTTTACTTTACTTTGAGATTTCATTTTTATATTCTTATTTCATATAATTTTATCTACTTGTATTTTTAGGCATAATTTATTTGGTTTTCTAGTTTTACAACAAAAAAAATTATTATAGTCTATTATTTAATTTTCAATCTCTTATAGGTATTGAATTAGTTTTTTTTTTTGTCAAAACACCTTGAAATAGATAAAAAATTTAATGTTTGCTAACTTTGCTTACATGACAGTTTACGTATATCACATAAATATTTAATTAATTTTTAAAAAATTAAAATTATAGAATATTATTACAAATTTATTATTAAATCAATTTTAATTTTTATAATTTTAATTTTTTAATATTTTTTATATATTCTTATTTTTTGAATTTTTTTATTTTTTAATTAATTAATTGTTTATTTAATATACACGTGGGCTGTCACGTTTAATCGATATTAACTTATTCATTCATTTTAGGGTGATTTGACAAGTAACACAAGTTGAAAGATTAAAAGAGGTAAAAAATTAAATAGATTATTAAAATGACTTTTTTATAAAATTTGAGGATTAAATGAGTCATTGTGCCATATTTTTAATGTCATCAATTGATATAAATAGATAACAATGTTAAATATATTAATATGAAAACTTGATTTTTTTTTATTTGATTCTTAAATTTGGATTTTGTTAAGGTATGATGGAGTAAGTCACATCATCACTTGAAATTTTTTTTAAATATATAAAATTTTAAATTTTTATTTTTAAAATTTTTAAGTGATTGATGTGGCGCAAACTCTTAATAATTTTTTTCTTAAATATAACCTTTACAATCATTATGCTCACACAATTTCTTATTTTTTATTTTAAGGACTGTTTATAAAAACATTTTAATCTTAACGGTTATAAATGTTAATTTTTTAGATTTCAATATATTAATTTTTTTAAAACTATTTAATATCATTATAAAAATAAATGAATAAATTATTTTAGTTTAAGGTATAAAAATTAAATCTAAAATAAGACCAAAATCATAATCCAATCTAGAGTATCGTGAAGTAATTTTTTATGGTATTCGTAACGTCTTTATTTGTGCCAAAATTTCCGGATGTATAGTCGCTCAAGATAGCATATAAAGTAGATTTACAGGAGAAAAATGTGATAATATATTAATTTTTTATAATACAAATTATTTAAGTTCTTTAGAATTAATTGCATCAAATATCTTCAAATTATGACTTTCATTTAAAATAGGTCTTTAACTTTAAAACATTTCAATAATATCTTAAAATTATCGTTGTTATATTAATAAGAAACTTCTGTTACTAATATTGTTAATTTTAATCATTAAATGATATGTTAGATACATCTTATATGATATAATTTAAAATGACTTTTTAAAAAAAACAATTAAAATGAAAATTTTAAAGAAAATTGAATACTGTAAAAATTTTGATTACGAGGTTTTCAAAGCTTTTATAGAAATTATTGTTCATTCTCTCTTTTTCTAATTTTATTTTATTTTTAATTTTTAATTTTAAAATGAACTTGTATTTTAATATTACTGGTGAACACGTGTTTGATCCATGAATTTACTATTTGTAATTATTTTATTAAAAACATATAAAAATATAAAATGTGACATCATAATAATATTAATTATAATTTCAAAGCAGAGATATTTTTGTAATTTTATAATGAATTGGTAGGGATAACACCAAGTCATATTTAATTTTGTATTTATTAAGTTTTAATATAATAAAAATATTAAATGTTTCAAATCATAGGATTATTTGGAGCAATCACATATATTGTAACTAGTCTGCATCTAAATAAGTAATCATTTATTTAAATTTAATATCAAAACATTAATTTTTTTTAAATAGTTGTAATATTGAAAATTACTTTTCAACATTTTATATTTAAAATATTTTTTCATTATTTAAAATCAAATGATTTTTTATTAATTAAAAAAATAAATATAAATGGTATCAAATACAATCAAATCAAATTTTATTAAGACATCTTTTTTTTTTATTTATATAGTTTACTTTGTGAGTGAAATTAACCTTAAATTAAAGCATCCAATAAAATCCCATAAAATTATTTTCCTTCGACCCTTTTTATTTTACTACAATCCCTTGTCAAATCAGGGATTGCGACCCAATTCTAACTTCAATTGAAGGAAACTCTAATTCTCTTGATCCATATGCTTTATTGACCCTGGGTTTCTGCAAGTGGTGAAGCATTGTTCAACTATGGAGAAATCTTTTAGTTTAACCATAAAAAAGGTTTATTATAACCTCGAATTTCTGTTTAAGGTTGATTTAGAGCAAGTCTTTGTACTCGATTGATGCTATGACACTTGCGAAAGCTTGTTCCCATGAAAGGCATCTAAACCAGAAGAGTCAAGGTTACCTTCGGTTTCGATCAAAATCCTTGACTCGATAAGTGATTGAAGCTAGAATTTGTGAAGGAAATTTGTTACAGCCTAATTGTTCAGTGGTATTGAAAAAGGCGATTTCGAAATCCTATTTCCATAAACTAATTTCATAAATGTTAAATATAAATATTTACGAGATTAATATAAAATTATATAGATGTTTGGTTCATCAATTTTGTAAATTAAATAGGTAATTTAGGTGCAGGGATTAAATTATAAAAGTCCAATCGCTATAGATTTTCAATTGGCCAAAAACTCAGGGATTCAAATTGCAATTAGCCAAAGGTCCAAAATTTCAATTAAATCATTTTATAATGTGTGATAGTGGATGATGATGGGGATTCCATTAAGTTTAATTAAAAGTTAATTATGTTAAGTAAATCATAATTTAACTAATTAAAAAATTAATTAACAACTAATTGATGTATGAATAGAAAATGTTAGTGGACAATCTTTTATTTCTCTCCCCTTCACCGTCCACCATTAATAGAAAACTAAGGAAAAGCTTCAAGTTCTTCAAATAATTCGCTAATTCATGCCTTTTTCTTGTAATTCTTATAGATTTGAGGTTATGAGAGCTTGATTTAGTTATCATATGTACCAATTTGTAAAAATGTTAAAGTTTTTTGAAAGTTGCCATTGTTGATTTATTGAAGAATTAGGCTTGAAATTGATAGATTTTAAGCTTAAATCATGAGAAGGACCAGATTGTAAAATTATTTAGCTTAATTATTAACTTTGTACATTAAGGACTAAAGTGAAAGAAATATAAACTTATTGTGAAATTTCGGTAGAAATAGAAAGTAGAGGATCCCTTATGAATGTATGAGAAGTCGGATTGTAAACTGAGGTCAAAAATTGAAAGTTATGACTATTTCAAATTCGGGGGCTAAATTGAATGAAATTTAAAATTCTAGTTTATAAAAAATGAGATTATATAGTTTCATTTATGTCGTGTCATTATATGAAAATAATTGGTATTGATGGATTGTATAAAAATAATTGTTTAGATTAAAAATCATATCAAAGTGGAGCTAATCGAGGAAAAACTAAAATTATTGATTCCCAGAAGAATCAACTTGTTTAATGTTTTGAACAGGTGAGTTCACATGGAGCATATTATTTCACTTGTTTATACGTGCATGCTTGTGTTTAATTTAATGTATGAATATTTGAATATAATTGAAATATCTTGGAATTTGGTGTAACTGACTAGTATTGGATTGAATTGGAATATTGTGTAAAGTTGGTAATTATGTAATAATACATGGTACAAATGCGTAAATACTGATGATTACATGATATGGAAGCGTTATATGTGACCCATTTATAGGGTCTATATATTTAAAGAAATAAATATATCAATTTATTATAAATTAGATAAATATAATAATTTGTGTATGCAATATGTAAGTGCAAAATGGTTCTACATTGATAATTGTATTAATGATCAGTGAAAACCGAATCAAATGAATATTTTATGTATAAAATTGCGCATTAAATTAAAGTTTATGTATAGTTTTGAGATTTATCCTTAATTTAATAATCATGGCTTTTTTCACCTCTCAATGTTTTCATTAGAAAGGCATAATAATAAATTTAACCCTCAATGTTTACATATTGTCATTATTCTTTTTTTGAACTAAAATTGACCATTAATGTTTCAAAATTTATTAATGGAAATTTTGACTAAAACGTTAAATTTTTAATGATGTTGGAGTGGCAATACATGTGTGCTTCATGCTAACATAATACTATTTGTCTTGTACCTCACATCAATAATAACTTTATAATTATAAAAAAAATTCAAACAAAAATAACTCAAAATTATAAAAATTAAAAATATTAGCATTAAGCATACGTGGGTTGCCATGTTTAAAAAATTAACAATTTAGTCAACTGTTCTGTGAAAAAAAAAAAAAGAAGCAATTTGATTGTTTAAAAAGTTGATGGTTAAATTTAACTCTTTTTGAAAAGTTGCTAGCTAAATTTAACTCAAAAAAGAATAAGAGTCAAATTGATAAAATATATAAAATTAATAATCAAATGTGTGATTATGCCTATTAAAAATGTATTTTTATACAAAATTACCCCTACTTACATTCACAGTTTATGGAAAAAAAGTTATTTAGATTATTTATAATTTATAAAATTTTAAATTAGTAATGATAGAATTACAGTTTAACCTTTCTAAAATAATAAAAATTTAATTTAATTATTTAAAAATTATAAAAATACAGAGTATTATAAAAATAGACGATTTAATTGTGGCCCCAAAAAATTTGTTTGCCACCACGACTGGTTTATAAGTATATTTGTGTCAACTTAATCATCAAATTCGTAGCTCTTTTTGTTTTGTTCATTAAATTCATAACTTTTAAATCTTTATCTGTCATTTTCTGGTTTTTGATCAGACAAATCCTCAACCAATCCCTGACAGTGTGGTTCAAAAAATAAAACTCAATTCATTACTTCAGCATTCCATTTTCTTAGATTTAATATTTTACGTACTAGTGATGTATTCAATATATATTTTTAAAATCTTATAAATTTTGCACATTAATAATTTATACTGTATATATATATTAATATTTTAATTATTTTTCGTATTATCTACCTAAATTAAAATATTGAAGTAAATTTAAACCCTAAAATAAGATTCTATATATAGGAAAAGGAAAGAAGTAAAAGATTGTAGAGACGATGAAATTTGGATGCAAACGAAAAATGCGGCGACCACAAATTTAAGTGGGAAGCGTATCAAATTCAAACAAACACAAAACCTAGAAAGGAATGGTTTTTGTTTTGTCAGTTTTAAGCCAATCAATTAAGACACACACAAATACCACCAATGCTTTCTCAGCCACACCCCACTCTTTATTAACTTTACAATAAATAATGACTTAAAATAAACGAATTTGATTAAAATGATAAAGTCGAATTAGTAAAATTTATGATGTTTTGGAGTTCATCTTCTTATGTTTATATATTGTTCTAGATTTTATATAGATATATAAAATGATAAAAATACATTTGAAATAATATTTATTATTTTATAAAAAATATATATAAATTTTTAATAATTTCACAGTTGAATGAATGGACAATGCCTACTTAGTTAAAATCTTGATATAAAAAAAAAAACTACAAATAAATAGAATACAATATTTTAAAGTAACAAATACAATATGATAAATATGATAATATTTTTAATGACAGTTTAATATAATTATAAAAGTGTGCCCCATCAATTGAAAATGTATTAAATTATTTAATTATTTTCCAAAATAATAAATATATTGTAATTATAAAATCTAGAAAAAATAACACACATTAAAATTTTAATCCAAAATCTCTTAATTTTTAATATTTGAACATTATTATTTTGACTAAGATATTATTTGTTTTTGGATGAAGTACTTATAAATACATTTGTTGTAAAAGGATTTTTTCATCAGCATCACAGCACAGATGTCCTGTAATCTAATAATAGGATAAGTGCATAATCAAAATTTACGTTATTATCTACAACCTTCTTTGATTTTCATTTTTAAAATATCTTTGTTAAGGAAAAAAAGAAAAAAAGGATCCCTTATCTAGTTTTACCCATTTATTACCAAACATTTGGCAAATTCTTTTTAATTCTGTCTGAATTTCGTTTCAGCCAAATGTTCAAAACTAATACGTTAAAAAAACACTTCCGACGTACGGTTAAAAGAGAAAGGAAAAGAATAACCTATGTAACCGTAAAAGGGTAAAAACGTAATTCGAGATTTTTATGGGTTAAATCACATTATGGGGCTTAAATTTCGTAATTTTTTTATGTTGAGGCTTAAACTTTTTTCTTCAAGTTAAATTTTAAATTTGGTAAATATTCTTGACTTGAACTTTTTTTGTCTAAGATAGTCCTAAAAACTTTAAAATTTAAGTCATAATGTGAAAATAATTTTCAAGTTCAAGGCTCTAATGAAAAAAATATAGTCAAATTCAAGTCTCAATATAAAAATAATTGTTAAATTCAAGACTAAACTTGGATAAAAAAATTCAAATCTCAACGTAAAAAAAAAATACCAAATTTAAACCTCAAATAATGAAATAATATTCTATTAATTTAATCAAAAATAATTTATAAATACTAAAAACCTTTCTTTAAAAGTTACAAATAAAACCACAGATAGTATATTTGATATTTATAATGCACCGTTCTACTAAAATACGAACTATATTATATAAATAATGAAAAATGAATTAAATTTGATGTAAAATTAGGAGTTAAGAGTTTAAGATTAATCTCATGATTAAACGAAAGGAGTAATAATCCTAATAGGTTAGTGAGTCATGACTTGTCGTGTAAATCTCTCTCTCTACAAGTATATATGTATGTATATGTTATATTTTAAAATAATAGTTTGGTGCTGTGTATGAGACTGAGTTCATTTATGGGCCTACGGTAATCCAGGGAACACGACTCTCCACCGCTTATCACCAAATCCTTATCTTTAATTCCCTTCCTCACTTGTTGTCTTGTTGCTCCACTGTGCACGGTTTCCATATCTTTTAGCTCCTCCATTCCCCAATAATTTCTTTCCCTTTTTAATATTCTTCTTCTCCCCCATTTTCACTCCCTTTTAGCTTCAATTTGGTGGGTTCTTTGGTTTAGTTTTCAAGGGTTTCTCTCTTCAAGAAAACCCTCGAGAAATCTATGCGCTTAACGCTTACTTTTTGATTCATTCGAGGGGTTCTTTTCCTTCTCTTCTTCTTGTTGTCTTGGAGATGGGTTTGGTCTCGGTTTTTTGGGAGATTTTAAAGAAACCCACAATTGGAGATGTGGTGAGGGAGTTGCTGATTTTTATAGCTCCTTTATGGGTTGCTGTAATTGTTGGGGTTTTAGTTGGTTGGGCATGGAAGCCGAAGTGGGCAAATATAGGCAGGGAGATGTTCACGGATTGTTCTGGTTCTAAGAATTCGGCTCCTGCAGAATCTTCTGAGTCTTCTTCCAGTGGTTTTGGTTCCCTTCCGAGCTTGAATTTGATCAAGTTTCAGTTGTCTAGTGCTATCTCTTGGATTTCAGATGATGGGGCTCAAAAAGATTCTTTCTTTTTGTCACCTACTCTTCATTCCAATTGCAGGTTTGCAACTCCATATTTTGCCTTCTTTAATAGCAATTTTGTAGTTGTAAATGGTATAGGAGAGGGAATTCTAATGGGAATTGGGATTGTATTTGATTTGATTTCACCAACAACTAATGTCTGTTTAATTGGACAGTTCATCACAGAACGAGAAGGAAAAACTGGGTTTTCTGACAGATGATGATTTAGAGTATTTATATAAATTAGTTGAAGAAAAAGATGGAGGTCCTGCTTGGATTCACATGATGGATAAGTCCACCCCAACTATGGGATATCAGGCTTGGCAAAGAGATCTTGAGGTATCATTTCTTCTTCCTGTTATTTAATTTATCAGAACCAGTAAAAATCGAAAACTTATTATAAATAACCCTGCTGGTTGTGTTTGGGATTCATTTGATGTGTTGAATTATGCTTTTTATTGCTTGTTAGATTGGTCCTACACAATATCGTAGCCGGACTGTTTTCGATGATGCCACTCCTGAGATGGTGAGGGATTTCTTTTGGGACGATGAATTCCGATCAAAATTGAAGTGGGATGAAATGCTTCTTAGTGCCGAAACTCTCGAGTCGTCACCCACTGATGGCACCATGGTGGTCCAGTGGGTTCGAAAGGTTCGTAATAGGTTTTCTAATTGTTTCTTTTTCTTTTTGGTTGATTTTTGTTGTTTCTAAAGTTGTTTTATAAGATGTTCTCTGGTTTGTAGTTTCCCTTCTTCTGCAGTGACAGAGAATACTTGATAGGTCGTCGGATTTGGTCGTGTGGTCGGACATATTACTGTATTACAAAGGTAGCATCCTATTCTGGTCCCTGGTTTTCGATTTTGATTAAAATTCTGCAAGTTAACAAGTCTTTCCTATTTTTTCCCTATATTGTTCTGTTTTCTGCATTCCTGGTTAGAAATAACTAGGCTGCAGCCGATAGTCTGACATTTGACCAAATATTAGTGGGAACAATATACCTTTTACATTTATAAGATCTTTTATGTTGTGAACAAAAATGAAAATTGTTCTAACCTCATTAAGGGAACACTTGACGAGATTGTTTCCTAAGCTTTGAATTAATCTTATTATTTCTTTGCTTAATCGTCTTATTGCCTAATAATAGGTCGTTGACTATAAGTCTACAACACTTAATGCCATGACAGCATCATATGGTCAAATTTGTTTTGTAGCTAACTTAGTAGTATGTTTTGTCCCGTTTCAGGGAGTACCATATCCCTCTATTCCTAGAAAAACCAAACCTAGGCGCGTTGATTTATACTATTCAAGTTGGTGCATTCGTGCAGGTAATGGACTTTTCAACCCAACCTAGTTTAAAATTGTTTTTAAATTTTTCCTGTGCTGTTAGGAAGTTTGAAACTTGTATTTTCTTAGTAGTATGCAATTTGTTTCCGAGGATAAAAAAAATGGAGAATATATAACTCTTTGTTTAGATGAATTTTCATGTTTGAGTTTATACAAGTCTGCCAATAATTTGTGTGCATCACGTTTTGAACAGCTGAATCAAGGAAAGGGGACGGCCAGCTGACTGCATGCGAGGTATTACTTTTTCACCATGAGAATATGGGTATACCATGGGAAATTGCAAAGCTTGGGGTCAAGCTAGGCATGTGGGGAACTGTCAGGAAGATTGACCCTGGCTTACGTGCATATCAAACCGAAAGAGCATCGGGAGCGCCCCTTTCTCATTCAGCTTCCATGGCTCAAATAAACACCAAAGTAACTCAGGACTATCTGAGATCCTTGGAAAGCAATAGTAATGATTCATCAGAGCTGGAAACACACAATTCATCTGAGAAACCAGGGAAGAACAACATTCCCAAACTTGTAGTTGTTGGTGGGGCTATTGCGGTTGCATGTATTCTAGATCGAGGGCTCTTAACCAAAGCTGTTATATTCGGAGTAGCCCGAAGGTTTGCAAAAATCGGAAGAAGGTTGTAATCCTGAATATTTTTGTGGGTCAATCGAAGGAAACCGCACCCACCAGCAAAGCAGATTGCCATTGCAATGAAGTGAGATGTTGGGGATGGATGAATCTTCTCACTTAGCCGCGTTTAAAAGGTTGGAAGATGGAAAGATTATATTAGTTTTTGCAATATTTGGGCCATATAGGAAGTTAGAATTGGGCACAAGAGAATGGGATCAGATAGTTGGATTTTTTAAATGGCCATGTCGAAAACAGATCTGAAAACCGAAACTGAGTTCCTTTTCTTGTTCAGTGGCTCTTCTATTTCAATATATATACTATTTATATTATATGTTGTTTTATCTCCTTGATTATGGCGTGTTCATGTGCTAGATTTTGAGTTGATGATGATAAACAGCCAATGTTGGCAAGCCCAGCATTGTTTCCCTCTGCAAATATTTATGTTTTGAAGACTGCAGTGCCGAGTGGAATATAGTCATCCAGATCCATTGATTAATTTCACTGAGGTTGAGTTCATTAATTCCCTGCTTTTCACCCAAAATTTGAGGTTTGAAAGCTCAAATTCGATTAAATTATTTCGAGTTATTTAGTAAAAAGTGGTATTATTTGTGGGAGATTAATTTCAACGACCATTTCTATAACACTTCTATTTATTTATTAGATTGGAACGTCAGTCGATTTGTCAGTCGATTTGATTGATTCAATTGGTTTGATTAAAAAATATTTTTTTTTACAAAAAAGTTTCTGATTCAATGTTAGTTCAATATATTTTTAGTCGGTTCAACAGTTGATTCAATTACTTTTTAATTGATTTAATTGGTTTGTACGGATTCTTAATCTAACCATTTCAAAATCACTTTCAAGGTCAGTTTTCGTTTTAACCAGATGGAGATATGACTTTTATATATCTATAATGACATGTTATCTTAGAGAGATAATTGTTGTAAATTAACAATATAATTTATTTCATAAATTTTCATCAAATGGAAAAAAGTAGGAATCAGATTAGTAAAATTATCATTTTTATGCATTTTTTGTTTTATATTATTTTACATGAATGATTATGAAGTTCATAAATTTAACAAGTTTAATTAATCAGTATGAGTTATTTATTTCAATTCAATTAATTTATTTATCATGACTTATTAAATTCAAGCAATTAATTTATAAGTTTACGATATTCTAAATTCATATTAAATATAACTTTTATTTAATAAAATATGATTAACAGATTTTTCATATGAAATTTAAATATTTCATTGAAATAATATTTTAATTAAGATTATTTTTAATTAATAAATTATAACTAATAGGCTTGATTATATGAAAAGACTAAAATATACTTAAAATTTTCGACAATATGTTGTTATAGAGAATTAAATTTATAAAGAAAGTATTTCATAACTATAATTATTGTTTTTATGAGTGAAAATTTGTTTTAAAAAATTAAAATAAAACCTAAAAAATGGAATTTACAAAAAAACTTAATTGTCCTAACAAAATGCTATTATAGCATTGGTTGCTATAGTGAATCTGAGTGAATTATAAAAAATATATGTAATTAAGTTGTAGACATAAATAAATATCTCACAAATATCCCTATCTGTTTTGCTATTACAAATTCTACTACTACTCAGTGGTCTCCCAAATCCATAATTAAAGGATAATACAGCATTCATAGTCCCATTGATTTGAATTTGGATGAATGTGACTGATTGTGACAAACAAAATAATTTCAAGAATTCATAATCATAAATAATGATTATATTTATGACAAATAGATTAGTTTGAAGAGTTTATAAATAATGATTTGAGGACAAAATGAAAATTAATTATGTACTGTCAATTTTTATATTCTAACTTATATGATGAATAGATACTGATGAGTGATGAGGAGGTTCGATCTGCCATTTTGAGCAGGGAAATGAGAAAGAGTCCTGGGGCTCATGATTTTGCAGCTTTCTTTTTAGAACTGCCTGGAGTGTTGTGGGAAATGATTTCAAGGCTGCTACAAAGCACTTCTTCACAACCTCTTGTTATGCTGCCGACGTTCAATGCTACGACAGTTGTACTAGTTTCGAATATGGAGAGCCCCAACCAGATCAAGGACTTTCGGCCTATTTCATGCTGCTCTGTTGTTCATAATCTTTAGAGGTGCTCGGGGTATTAGGCAGGAGGACCCATTGTTCTATCTGTGAATATGCTTTCTAAGTTGCTCGATGCTGCAGTGGAGAAGGGGATCTTTCAGTACCATCCGAAGTGCCATCAAATAAAGCTCACTCACCTTTGTTTTGCAGATAATCTTTTGATCATTTGCATAGGAACCTTGGGCTCGGTTATTGGTGTTCAGAGTGTTTTCGAACATTTTAACTTGACGTCCGGGTTGAAGCTTAATGCTGCCAAAAGTGAATAGTTTGCTTCTGGAATTTCAGTACTGGAGTTGGAGAGTACTCAAAGCATCTCGGGCATTAGGAATGGGGAACTACCTGTTCGTTATTTGGGTGTCCCTTTGGTAACTAGGAAGGTATCTGAAACGGATTGTCAGCCGCTTGTTGATAAGATTCAAGCTAGGATGCGACACTGGTCAGTTAAGAATTTGAGCTTTGCAGGGAGGTTACAGCTTATTCAAGCTGTGTTGTTTAGTACATCTAATTACTGGTGTCTGCAGTTCATTCTTCCCAAATCTGTACTGCAAAGAATAAATCAATTACGCTCCAGGTTCTTTTGGAAAGGAGCTGATGCGTCTGCCTCGGGGGCTAGAGTGAGTTGGATGCAGGTTTGTTCTGTTAAGTCGGAAGGGGGATTGGGTTTGAAAGACACACAGCTGGAACAAAGCTTGTTTGTTTCAATTGATAAGAAATATCCTTGCTGGTGAGGGCTCCTTGTGGTTTGCTTGGGTCAAGGCCTATGTCCTTAAAGGTGGCAGGTTGTAAGCAAGGATGGCATGAGCTGGAGTATGAGAAGGCTGTTAAAGATGAGAGATGAGGCTGCTCGAGTGTTTTCTTGGTCTCTTTCGCTCTGTTAGCAAAATATGGTGCGAGATTAGGAGGGCTGGGAGCAAAGTTCAGTAGTATCCCCTTCATATTCCAAAGCATGCTATCATTACTTGGATGTCTATCCTTGATAGGCTACGAAACAAGGACAAATTGATTCAGTTGGGCATCATAGATGATGGGCAGTGTAAACTATGCTGTGCTTTGTTAGAAACAAGGAGCCACCTGTTTTCCGAGTGTGCTTCCTCAAAAAGCATTTGGGCTTCTATCCTTCATCTCCGTAGAATTCAAAGATTGACTTCCTTTAGATTAACATTTATTTTGAACGCCATGCATTTAGTTTTTTATTTTTTTTAATCTTACACTATAATATTACTATAGTATTTAATATTATCGTCATTATTTTTACATTAATTACAAATAAACATGACAAGTAACGTACCATACAAAGTTTGGCTAAATACTGTAGGGGATACCTTGGACTCTGACGTGGCACATAAACCACACAGATTAATTCAAATGTCTTAAAAAAGCAAAACGGGACCGAAGAGTATAATTAAATTCCGTAAATTGGGGGAGCTGGTTTCATTTTTTATTCTTATAAAAGCGCAAGGGAAGTTAAAAAACGCAAAGGGGCAGTCTAAAGAAAACCGGGAACTAGTGGTCGAGATCCGGCAAACTTTCGTCGGATTTCGTCCATTTGTCGTCGGGGTTCGATAGTGCTCTCTCTCTTTCTAAGTTTCTAATCGCCGGAGTAGAAAGGAATTATCGAAAAATGAAGGGATCTACACATCTTGTTGCGACTTTGCTCGCAGCTTCCACGGTGGCGCTCTCATCATCTTCCTCCTCCGGAATCCACAATGTTTCAGTTCCTCCTACCTCTTCCAACAAGGTATTCATTCTCATTTAATATTTAAAACTTTGTTTCTTCGGATCTTGTGATTTAATCATTTCCTTTTCCAAATGTGAAATTTTGCTGCTTCGATCTGTTGATTTAAGTTGTTTGTTTCTGGATCTGAATTTGCCTTTTGTTTTCATTTTTTCCCCTTTCTGTCTAATATGTGGATAAATATTTTTAGAAAAAATATATCTTTTGACATTGAATATTGATTTTATAGGGGACAAGAAATGGTGCGTCGAGGAATTTAACGGCGACAGAGCGGGAGAATTTCACGCCACGATTTGATGGGTTGAGATTCATAGAGACATTGATCACAGCTCACAGATAGGAGGAGATGATTAGTAACACAAAATACCGTCCTTTCTCTCCGTTTATTAATTAGATTTTATTTATTTTGTTGGTTAAAATTTTAATTGTTACATTATGAAGTAACGTTTTTCTTGGTATTGTTTAATAATTCCTATCGTTTTTGTTTTTTGCTTATTATTATTAGTAGTAATTTCTGTTTGATTGATTTGATGGTGAAATTAAAAACTCCAAACTCCTCAACCTTACTAGATGCAGGTTTGTTCTTATGCAGGATTGCACAATTATTTGTAGCAATTTGAAGCATTTGAACTAAAAAACAGCAAAGACTTCTCAAAGTCAACTATTTGTTCTGAATAAGCTTTATACTCCCCAATAATATCAAGAAGCAGATACATTGCATAATCAACTTGACCCGTTGATCAGAAAATCCCGTTTGTAGCATATTTTTGCTAAGAAAGTTTATTTGCTTATATCAAGTTTTAGAATAAAAGAACCCGCCTGATCATTTCTTATAGACATCTTGTCTACGATTTGTCAACAAAGCACAAAGGCACCAAAACCGACACTAGCCGATTAGCAATAACCTTTGCTATTATTTTATACGAAAAAACAACATATGCTGATTGGTGTATATTGTCATATTACTAGGATTTTGAGTTTTAGGAATTAACTGATTTATATCCTCTAACTCAATAATAATGGCGAAAAAATAATTCACCATGTAATTTTATTAAGGTGAACCCCATGCAAACTTGAATAACATACTTGGATCTTTGGTAAAAAAATCCAGGCATCCATTGGGCCCAAATGCCTTTGTGGGTTGCATTGAAGGAACAACTTCCCAAATCTCCTTTGACCTGAAACACACTGTGAATCTAGCATTCTTTTCTCCAGTAACATAGCATTGAACCCTAGAAAATTAACTGAGAAGGGTCTCTAGTGGCCTTCTTTGCAAATAAATCTATAAAATAGTTAGTAGCAACCACTGCAATACTGGAGTATGACTCTTGCCAATTGCCATCGACATCACCTACCACCATGTTTCTCAAAATAATTTCATAAAAATCTCCCATAACCAACCAAGAGAGGCCAGAGGAACGGTGCATCGTACGTAAAAGATTCCATGGTTCTGAGCTTCAATCAATAATTTTATATTATTAGATTACATTAAAATGTGTGGTTGAAATTAAACCATTCTTTTTTTTCCTATTATTTGTCCTTAAATATTTGCCCCTCTTTCTCTATTCTTCTTTACCTCCTTTTTGGTGATGATCTTGAATGGTAGAGAAAAAATTATGAATATGAAAAAAATGGATCTTAGTTTCTTCCATCATATATGCATATATATATATATATATATATATATATATACAACATTGTGTGACTATAGTATAAATTGAAATCCGATCCAAGAAACTAGTAAACTATAATGGTGGGTATGGATAGATTTAAAAAGTCACCATTAAAATATATTTATTTCACAAAATCTTATAAGCCGTTTGATTTCCATTTCCATTTCCATTTCCATCTCCCTCTCTTGTGTATATAATAGAAACATTTTAGGCTCATATGAAAGATATTGTTCCATATGCAAGGCAAGGAGGCATTTGAAATGAAAGGTCATTTGCTTTTTATTTACTTTCATGAATGAACAAATCCTGGCCACAAGATGTTAGTGTATCATCTATTTGAGCTAGAGGTCGTCTTCGTTTTTCTCTATTAAAATATCTACACCTAATGATATCAAAAAATTGAAACCAATGATTCTAAATTATTGTAATTTTTAGGACCACTAGACTAAATTATAAGCTAAATCTTTTAAATAATCTCAGTTTAAGTTTTGACTATATATTTTTTTGGACATAATATCTAAAATTACTCATGATCTCTCTCTAACCCATAAATAAAAAGATAATGTATTTTAGCACACTAAAACTTACGTTCTCCTACAATGATAATAATACCCAAAGGTAATAAACATAAAATTATTCATAGATATTCACGATATGTTCCCTATGGTAACTGGGTTCATGAATTATGGCCACCAAACAGTCCGAGCAGCAAGGTACATTGGTCAAGGTTTCATGATTACCTTATCCCACGCAAATCGTTTACCCGTAACTATTCAATATCCTTATGAAAAATTAATCCAACTAAGCTATCCTGACCATTACCGACGCATTATCCTCATAATCCTAGATGACTTGGGCCTATGTCAATTAAAAATGAAAACAAACAAAAAAAAAAAAACGAAAAAATATTAAATTAAAAGTCTCAAACAGAAATTTTTTAGATCTTAAAAAAGAAGACTTTGTAAATTTCCATATGAGTAATCATATGTATTATGAATCATTCAAATAGGTATTATGTATATTGTGAAGAAGACTATTTGTCTTTACCTCTTTTTCTTTTTTTCAATTTAAATTGAACTAAATTGGGGGTTGTAATTATATTCCTATTGTCGGTGTCAGATTTCACGGAACATCAAAAGCGGATGAATAATCATCTGCTTCCGGAAGAAGTCGAAAAATTTCTTGAAAATCTTACAAAATCTATTCATTCTTTTTTTACTTATAGATAGTCAATGTATTACAGGGTAAATTATGTATGAAATTGGTTTGAAAATAAATACGACAAATGTGTCTGCATTTTGGGTAACAAGTTGATGAAAATTATAAGGAAAAAAAAGTTAATTAAATGGTGTCCATAAATCGAGTGGCAAAATATCTGGTAGCCTTTGTAAACACATTGAAATTAGCAGCCACTCATCTCATCACATGTCAAGTTCAATGCTGTCGGCTAAAATAATCGTTAATCAAAACCAATATTTGAATATTCAAAAAAAAAAAAATTGAAAAAAAAAGAGAGTATTAAAAAAACGAATATGTGATTAATATTTTTTTTCATTTGTTAAATGATATTCACTTTATATTTTTAATTTTGAACATTTTAGAATCATCAAAAAAATTATCATTTTCTTAGTTTTAGGGTGATTTTATTTTGAAAATTAATTTTTTTTAATTTTTTACAATACTCTAAATAATAATAGATATTCTATCATATATAAAAACTATATGTTTTAAATACAAAAGTTAATTTTAAAATAACATATAATAAATAATGAAAACGTATGATTTGAAACAAATTAATAACAACACATGAAATAGATATGATATTAAGATAAAAAATAGATTAAATTGTGAATAAAATGAAATTTAAATATATAAATACATCATATTAAGAATTCTTTTTCCTTATAAAAATCATATTAATAATTTTTTTTGAAAGGTAAATTCATAAATTTATTCAATTAATGGAACTATATATTTCAGAGAGAAAAAAAAAAAACATTTGTCGTAGATGGTGAATGACAAGCTCCATTAACACAACAAATGTTTTAATCTCAGCATTAATAGAACATTATGACACGTTGACAATTGACTTTGTCACAACTCAAGCATGACATATCTGGAGTGATTACAAGCACTTAATACAATAATGAAATCAGCCTCGGATGGTCCAAAGCGACGAGCAAAAATCGGCAAAAAAATTGATCATTCACCAAACTAGAGAGGACGATAACAAAATCATCCCTAAAATCACTTGTAAAACTAAAATTACATGCATTAAGCAATATTAAAAACCGTGCTACAAGAGCAAACAAAAACTTCTAAAACTGAAGACTTATTAAACAATGGAAAAACAAACAAAAAAATACAACATGAGTCTAAATCGACACGTGAAATCATTTATTATTATGAAATAGTCTCAAACTAGAAACAAATTAAGAAGTTGATGAAGAGCTACCTACTTTCCAAGAAAAATTACTGTTGGCCAGTGAAGTTTTAGCAAACAACAAGCATCATCATCTATCCATCACAACTTGTGAAGACAACAAAGATACCCACTAAATAGATTTGCAAAGTGAAAAGAGAGAAGACGTGTGTAGTGGATGAGAAGAAGAAAGAAAGAAATGGTTAATGGGAGAGGAAAAAGGCGGGCTATAGCTAGCCCGGAGCTGATACTGCCGCCAAACAAAACAAAAGATAAGAAGCAAACGGTTTGGAGAAAAAAAGAGAGAAAATTTTTTAGGGTTTTTCATCCATATTAAGAATTTTAAATGTAATACAATTTAATAAAATATGCATAATATAATTAAAATATAAATATTATATTAAAATAATTTTTTTGTTTAGCGGTGAAGTTAACGTCTTATTGATGTTAATAGCATACAAACTAGTGATACTAATTCAGTCAATGACTTAATTAATAGTATAAAAATAATAGTATAGTCCTGTACAATTGATGAAAGTAATATAGTATACATAATATAATTAAAATGTAAATATTATATTAAAACAATACTTTTGTTTAGTGGTAAAATTAATGTTTTATTGATGTGAATAACATGTGTTCAAATTCAACCACATGCAAATTTTCTTTATTAGTTTTTTAATAAATAAAAAGACTAAAGTACATTCGAATAATGTAGCTTAATTTAAATTACGAAAGGACATTCCGTAATTCTGGTACCCAATTGACTTGTGACACCAACTTAGTCACGAGCGTAAATAATAGTATAAATATACATTGGATGGAGGTAGTAAAATGTACATAATAAAATCAAAATATATATAAAGGCCAAAGTAAAGCTTTGGTTGAGTGGTAAATAAGATTTTACCAATAATATTGGTATGTGCTCAAATCTCACAATATACATGGATATTTTTAAATAGAAAGACTAAAGTATCATCAAATAATATAATTTATTTTAAATACGAAATGATATTTTGTAATTTCCCTAACCAAGTTGGTGTTTGGTTGACTTGTGTATCAACTCAGTCAGGAACTTAAATAATAGTATAGATATACAAATCTATAACAAATATATTTATTAAAGTTTCATATATATATATGTGTGTGTATAAGCATGAGTTTGAATTTTTTTTTTGAATTAACGAAAATACCTTTTATTTCCCCTCAAATTACTACATTCACACTTGTAAAATAGGAGTTGTGATAATTATTATGCATTTAAAAGTATTACAATTTAATTTGCAATTATTAGTTAAAAATGTTATGCTAATTTGAAAATAGAGTTATTATTTGCATAGTACGCTAGTAAAAAAGTTTTGTTAATTTTATTGATGTAAAATAGAGTTACTTTATATTATGTCAATTAATATATTAGAGTTAATTGTGTTAATTAATTATTGTTTTGAATAATGTTACTTTACGTTAATTAGATAAAGTAAAACTATATTAGATGTTGAATATGTTAAAAATATTTTAATTATATTAAATAAGGAATATTATCTTATGTTAATTATCGTAATTAAAAATATAATAGTTAATTAAATGCATAAAGTCACATGCAAAGCATGTAACGTTAGAAGCTTATAACACTTAAAAATTAGAACTCAGTTAATGAGTAACACCAACTCAATAAATTTTTTTTGTAAATAGTATAAATAAATTACTAGATTAAACTAAAAAAATAATTTAAAAATTAAATCACCTCCTACTAAAAAGGTTTTCTGACATTATTATTATTATTTTTCTGAAAGATATTGTATTAAAATAAGACTCTTTCTAAACTTTATGTGATGACTTGATGCTCAAGAATAATCATGTCGACTTGAATTTAAGTTGCACTAATTATATTTATTGTTTATATTTTGACTTACTCTTTCTTTATTTTAGAAAACGACATTGATTTTTGGTCCCAATTTCAATAGTGGAAAACGTCATTATTTACAAGTGTTCTGTTTGGTAGAACTTTAGTTTTCAATCTTTTACTAATATTGTCTTCTAAATAATATTTGTTAAATAAATATTTTTTTGAATTATAAGAGTGTATGAAATTCTCACAATGTGATTCGAACCTAGATCACATTTAAGATAGTGATGACTAATATTTGTTAAATAATTTAACATGTGAATTATTTCTTTATATATTATTTTCTATAATATATTTAAAATAGAAAAAAACACACTCGAAAAAAAGTCCAATCAGTGAAGGTCGGGGGAATAAAACTATGCATAAAATTACATTTGTTGTACCCCACAAGTTAAGGACCTTCTCTGCTACATCCTTGAACCACAGGATTGTGCGGTGTCGTTTTGCACCTCTGTTATAACTTAAATAAATAAGCTCACATTTAGAACACGGTAATGACGAGAGGTTGAGAACCGCTAGTTTCCAGCATATTCCATAATTCTTAATACTGTGCAATGGGCCCCACTTTACACGTGGGAAACAATCTTGAGGCTCTCAGACAGTGCAAGGACATTCAGCCATTCTCCTGAAGCCACGTGCGATTGCAGGTCAGCCATGGATTCTGTACAAAAAGGCAGCTCCTGGGTTGAATTCATTGACCAACTTCCAAGTCCCTAACCAATAGCCATACATTTTCTGGGACTTTTGGAGTAGAACGGGTGAGTTGAGCTATGCGTATGCATCTTTCTAACTGATTATGTGAAGCAACAGTTTCGTATGTTTCTGTTTCATTGTTCATCCTATGATTCGAATTTGAGACATGTTGGAGTTCTTGTTATGTTTTTTTTTTCCCTTTCTAATTTAATGGTTTTGGAACTTGGGTTTGATTTGTTTTGTTGATTTTTGTTTTTCTTACAGCTTGAAAGTAGAAAAGCATGGCAACAGTGACAGCTTCACACTTTGTTTCGAGGACTTCCCATGGAGCTGAAACTAAGGCCAATCTGAGTCAGACAGGGTTGAGGAATCAATCCATGACTCACAATGGGTTGAGGTTTTTAAACAAGGTAGATAGGTTGCAGATGAGGACCAATGCAAAGGCTGTTGCTAGGAACGCAGTGAAAGATGAACACCCAACTGCAAATGACAAGCTTTCTGGGAAAATTATATGTGGAACAGGGATGAATATTATCTTTGTGGGAGCTGAGGTTGGTCCATGGAGCAAAACTGGTGGACTTGGTGATGTTCTTGGCGGACTTCCTCCTGCAATGGCGGTAAGTATAAGATTTACATGCAATAGTGCACATTATGTGTTCTTTTTGCTGCACATTCAATTTTCTGTTCATTTTGTTTATCAAGTGTGTGATGTTAATACCCATTGCTTGACATTGATTAGGCCAAAGGACATCGTGTTATGACAGTGTCTCCTCGGTACGACCAGTACAAGGATGCATGGGACACCTGTGTCATGGTTGATGTAAGGTTTCCCAATCCTGTTTTGTTCCTTATATATACAGTTCAAAGTGAACTGAAATGAGTTATGGGTCTGGATTGGATTGTATTCTTAAAGATCAGTTCCTAATATGCAGCTAAAAGTTGGGGAAGAGATTTTGACTGTCCGGTTCTTCCACTGTTACAAACGTGGAGTTGATCGTATTTTTGTTGATCACCCTGTGTTCCTCGAGAAGGTTGGGAACTGTCTTTTTTTTTTAATGTTTCTTTATTAAAGATTGAATCAGTTAACTTATTTTCTTATTTCCATTTTTTTATCTGTTTACTCATTTTCATGGTTGTGATGATTCAGGTATGGGGCAAAACAGGATCCAAAATCTATGGCCCTAGAGCAGGTCTGGACTACAAAGACAATCAATTGCGATTTAGCTTGTTATGTCTGGTAAATTTTCCTAATTATGATATTGTCTCTTTCGAATTCCAATAATTGTATGAGCCCGGATCTTAGCTTAATTAGTTCATCCAGTCTCCTTTGGGGTTTGAATATCAGCCTTGTATAAGATGTTTTATGTGAATAAACTAAAGGAAAATCAATTACTGCTCATCAAGCTGTACAATTTGCAGTATTTCATTTTGATTCCCACCTTAATGCTGGTTCACGATTCCTAATTACAGTTCATAATGTCAATCAAGTTAGTATAATTTCATCAATTGCAGGCTGCTTTGGAGGCACCAAGAGTTCTGAATTTAAATAGCAGCAAATATTTCTCAGGACCATACGGTACGGATTCTTCTTCTTTTAAGTCTTAACCTTTAACGTTAAAAACTCTTTTGTCTTGAAATAATGGTCCTCTATCTTCTGCAGGAGAAAACGTTGTCTTCGTTGCCAATGATTGGCACACTGCTCTTCTTCCGTGCTATTTGAAAAGCATCTATCAATCAAGGGGAATCTATATGAGTGCCAAGGTAGGACGGCTTCTTTTCAAAGTGAAATCGGCTAATTTGCACATGCAGAAGCTTGGAGCTTACAGTGTGTATGATAAATAAATGTTTGCAGGTTGCTTTTTGCATCCACAACATAGCCTATCAAGGAAGATTTGCCTTTGAAGATTACTCACTTCTCAATTTGCCTGATCAATTCAAGAGTTCATTTGACTTCATGGATGGGTATGAATAAAAACATTTTTTGACCCTTTTGATATTTATGGTTCATATTGTTTCGATGAATTATTTTCGATAGTGATGGGCTTAAAATGGTTTCGATTATCAGGTATGATAAGCCTGTCAAGGGAAGGAAAATCAATTGGATGAAGGCTGGAATTTTGGAATCACACAGGGTATTGACTGTAAGTCCATACTATGCCCAGGAGCTTGTTTCCGGTGAAGATAAAGGTGTCGAACTCGATCACATCATTCGTAAAACCGGCATCACTGGAACTGTGAATGGCATGGATGTTCAAGAATGGAACCCTACCACTGACAAATACATCAGTGTCAAATATGATGCAACAACTGTTAGTGTGCTTTCAATAACTTCCAATTTCTGGGTTCTTTTGTAGTATTAGAAGGCATGTTTTTTTATAGCAACAAGTACTACTGCAGGTAACGTATGCAAAGCGGTTATTAAAGGTAGCTCTTCAAGCAGAACTTGGGTTGCCTTGTGATGAGAATGTTCCATTGATTGGGTTCATCGGTAGGCTAGAAGAGCAGAAAGGTTCAGACATCTTGACAGCAGCTATTCCAAAATTCATTGGACAGAATTGTCAGATTGTTGTCCTTGTTAGTATCTATATCTGACCCTCACATTCGAGTCTGAGCGACATAGGTTGATACTGCTGCTTCAATGAGCATAGTAGTTTAATAATGGATCTATTTTGTTTTCAGGGAACTGGTAAAACGGCCATGGAGAAGCAGATTCAACAGCTGGAGACCTTATATCCTGGAAAAGCTATAGGAGTAGCCAAATTCAATGTCCCATTGGCCCATATGATTTTTGCGGGTGCTGATTACCTTTTGGTTCCTAGTAGATTTGAACCATGTGGTCTCATTCAGCTGCAAGCTATGCGATATGGAACTGTAAATCCTTTTAGCCATTCCTTTCTGTGCGACCAACTGATTTGACTTTACTCATGAACTGGTTGCCTTTGTGTTACAGATACCAATAGTGGCATCTACTGGTGGACTAGTTGACACAGTCAAGGAAGGATTCACAGGGTTCCAAATGGGAGCCTTTAATGTTGAAGTGAGTAGGAAAAAGCGATTGTCTTTGTATGAAGTGCATTGGATGACTTGTCTATATTATGACCATTCATCTCTTATGGGATTTTTTTTTTCTTTTTTTTTTCAGTGTGATACAGTGGACCCAAGAGATGTAGATAAGGTGGCAAAAGGTGTCATTAGAGCTCTTGCAACGTATGGCACTGGAGCCATGAGAGAAATGATCCAGAATTGTATGGCACAAGATCTTTCATGGAAGGTTCGTATTTTGAAGTACTCGTATTTGACACTTATTTTTGACTCATATTTTCAAATGTGAGTGAAATGGGTTTTTAAATTGAAATCTATTCGATATATGCAGGGACCATCAACGCTGTGGGAGAAGATATTGTTGAGCTTAGAGGTTGCTGGGAGTGAACCGGGTATTGAAGGAGAGGAGATTGCTCCACTAGCCAAGGAAAACATTGCCACTCCCTGAATGTGGGCGGAGTAATATTTTCCTGAGTTCCATTATAGATTTCTGCAAGCAAAAATCGGGAGCATCATCTGTTAACTGTTGACAGCCATTTGCTTCAACGGTGGAAAACCAACTCCCTTGTTCTGCCCTATAGTAAATACTATTTTTGAGGTTGAAAAGTTATGAAGGCTTTGTATAAAGGATATATGTAGTAGTCAAAAGGTGTTATCTCAAGACTAAATGGAGAATCGATTTCACTGCATATAGCTGTTATGGGTTATATGAAGTAAATAAACGAGTTCAACTTCTAATTCCGGTTCGAAATTGAGCTCTGTATATATGCTATAATTTACTGGGATTTATGCCATGAACTCAATTGAGAAAAAAGAAAAACTCAAAAAAATGCTTATTCACTTAATAAGAACTACCATTATATATTTCTGTATTTTCGTAGAAATTTTTTCCACCCACACAACATTCAATTGAAGCATGTGTAATTTCAAGATTTATTCTGATTAATAGCAGCAATCCATATCAAGTTAAACACCTCAAAAACTTTTTCTCACCATGTTCAACTAACCCATAGAAATGAGAGGAGATGAGAAAAAGAAGGAAAATAAATAGGGTTGGGTCAATTCAGCTGGTAGAGATATAACTTTTGATAGATAAAGTGGGCAAAGAAATTGAACAAAATGGAACTTACAGTGGTAATCGATTCTAAGATCTTTACCACTTACTAGTATTGGCTAAACTTGAGAACAGTCATCTTCCAATTTTAATCGCCGAGTGTAGCAATCACTTGCTCATAATACAAATTAAGCAGCTACTACAAATAGATGGCTCCTATTACAAAATTAAGCACCTATTGCAAAACTTAGTTGCTAGTACTATGCCCAAAATTTCTTTCAAAATGAAAAATTGGAACTAAAATTTGCCCCTACCTTGAATTCTTGCCACCCTTTCGGTGTGAGTTTGGTCCCATGCTAGTGTCATCTATCTTCCATAAAATGTGGGACCGCAGGTCAGCTTTGCTCAGCCAAGTAGTGTCACAGGTGAGCACAGCATAACCTCAAATGGAAGTAGCTCCAAAAAACAATGGTATTGCAGAATGCTCTCAACTAGACTATTAAGAGGTGGAATGACTATATGATGACTCCCCTATCTCCATCTTCGATTCATTCACTCTCTTGTAGAACAACAGATAAGCGGCTGAAGTCTTGATGTCAGATTCGTTGACGGGAGAAACATGACTATCATCAAAATGATACCACCTATTCTCATCAATCAACTGCGGCAGTGGAAAAACAAAAAGACACAGATATCATTCAAATTAGTAAACTTGTATGAAAGCTAATCCAAACATTAAATAATCCGTGATATGGATATGGTCGCAAAATGCATACTGTATAAGTATTATCCACAAGAGATGGCTATTGAGACAGACTAATGTCAGCTAGATTACAACAATACCTTAGCATATGCAGTGTAGTGCCCGCCACCTAGACCACCATAATGGTTGCTGATGGCATATAGCTCATATACATAAGATTGCCCATCTTTGTTCTTGACATATTTACTCAAATCAAGATTGTGAATTGGGAAATTCACAAAAGTATCAATTTTGTTCTTTAGGTATCGGCCATAAGTGAATCGTTTCAAGTGGAAAACAATAATCTCTGGTAGCATCCACAAGTCTAGCTTCTTTACAGCTTGCCTATGTTCCTTGCAACGTGGACAATACCTGCATTAATAATTTTGGTCACACCATTAAGGCATCAATACTGCTTACTACGAGGACGGACTCCATAACTTTATTATCTGAAATCCATTTAAACATGTTTAAAGCACTTACCACATGTCATCAGGCCCTAGTGGTTCTTCCACCAAGAAAGCATCCAAACATGAAGATAGAGAGATGGCTTCCTGCCGGGTCTTCTTAGCAGCAAACCCTGCTTTATGAACTTCAGGGATGTCCTTCAAGTAGCTGGCATCATATAGGCCCTGTTCTTTGTCAGTCCAATCCATCACAACACTTAAGATCTTCCCAGGTTCAAAGAGGGTATCCTTCTTAAAAGCCTTGAAGTTCATAACCCTGTCATCTGTCAAAAGGAGCCGGAGTGATAAGTCTGTGCTCAAAGCACCCTCAAACTCTGCGTTTTCAATTGACTGAGCATCAGAACTGCTGCATAGTTCATCCAGACCATCTGAGAGGAAGTCACTCCCTTTGCCAATATGAGCCTTAGCTGAAGAATGCATTCTTTTGAAAGGTGACAATACATTAGATACGGCAGTTACAATATCAGCTCCACTTGGTTGGTCTTCTCCCAAATAAGTTACCAATGGAGTTCCAAAAAGCTCTTTTCCACTTTTAAGATAAACTGTTGTGGATCTGGAAAGCCAAACATATAGGTTCAAATCTTGAACAAAGAAGAGAACAGCTTATTTATTCAACAAATTCCTGTGACTTTCACCCTCCTAAAAAACCTAGTGAAAACATAAGATAAAATATCCCCCCTCCCCTTTTGATTCATACGTGACTTTCTCTCTCACCCAAGAAACCTTTTAGTGAAAATATAAGAAATATACTAACTCCCCATTCATATGATAGCACTTTCCTGGTAGACCCACACACATTTACAACATAGATCTTAAAATAATAAGTGCTGCAAAAGTCATGCACTCTTCTGCAGATTTTCTTAATCAAATTCATGACAGGTGAGTGAACAATCAATGGATGAACTGCATGATGCAGATAATGATGATGATAATAACCAGACAATGACAAAGATGGATGAAACTATGGATCCCTAGTTTTCCCAAATATCAAAGTGCCTACAGATAGTAAATTAAATTAAAACAATATAATTTGCTTGGACCAATAGTTAGATTAAACTTACTTTTCCTGCCATCGATGAAAAATTACTAGCTTAGTTTTCTCCATCCCCTTCTTCCGAATTCGGAAGGCCACAATATGTTCATCATCCTTTATTGAAGCCAATGGCTCCAAGGGCATCTCCAAATACCGGTAAATCTTGTTTTCATAGACCTGATATAGAATATTGAATGCATCAGCCAATCAAGGTAATCTATAACTGAAATAAAAATGAAATTAAGAATCAATTCAAGCTTTGTTTACCTCTGCAAGCAGAAGGTTCTCATCAGTCTTCAAGCAACATGCAGTACGCAAAGCCAGAAGGAGATCTTTGCAGAAACCATTTTTCAGCACAGAGACAGTATATGGCATCGGGAGACCACTTCCATCACCATAAAACACTGTCACTGTCATTGTCCTAGTGATAGTTGAAGGTAGTGGCAATGACAAATACATGAAGGGGTCAAAAGTAATTGAAATTTTGTTGCAAACTGGACAAACCAGCGTTGACTTATATTGACCCTGAGAAGCAAGAGCATCATCAAAATATTCCAATTGTTAGTAGGATAGGAGAAAAGCATCCTACATTTCCATGCTCAGAAACTTGAAGTAGCACATATTGACATGAAAGATGAATGAAAATAAATGCACAAGTACTGCAAAGCACTAGGCATCTATAGACTGAGAAATGGCAACGTAAGCAAAATGCAATCTCAGTAATGCTTGAAAAATGGAATTGGTTGACAACCTGCTTAGAGCGGCACTGACAACACACTGACAACAAATCTTAGATGAGTAATTGCATTGCCAGGTAAAAGAAAACCTGAGCGACTCTTTAACTTTCTGAAATGCATCACTATATCAAAACATGCAGGTTCAACAAGAAAGTTACTCACTTGACAAACATCTACAATCACTGAATCATTCCGGGCCTTGTGATTTTTCCAAGACTCAGCTGCAACTTCCTCATCAGGACGACCGTCTGCATCCTTCAATTCAATATAAGGTTTTTTTTTCACCCGATTCAAGTCTTCATGCAACCCATCCAGTAAGAAGGCCAAAAGTTCCTAAATAAAAGATGCTCCATCATTAGAGAAAGCATAAATCTGATCAAAGTAGTAGATGTTCTGCTTCAAAGTGATACTATCCTAAGTTGCCTTTAAAGTATAATGCAAAAGGTCTGTAGTAAGCCTTTAGAATAAAAAAAGACATCAAGTTAAAGCTTAGGCTGGTTCAAATGTGCATTACGCAACTATAACAGTAGTGAAGGCCAAAATATCTCTTGCCCTGCATACTACCATCACTAGAGATTAGACAACAGACAGCATGTTGCTAATACAGTCACTAACTGACAGGCCTTCCTAGGAGTAATTTTGGGAGTACCAAAATCATAATTGTATGTCAAACCAAGCATCCTATTTGTTATGTTCAAAAAATTTTAACATCATCACTTTCTTTAGAATTAATATTGTAGCAGTAAATATACTCCAGTATCATAATGCCTGCTGTTTTATGCAAGTTACTCAATTGCTGATACTGCAGAATAGAGTATTCATGCCTTATAAAAGGAAAAAAAAAAAAAAAAAACTTACTTGAGAATCATGCTGGTTATAACCACTAAACTGGGGTGCAAACCGAGCAAGTTTTCCCTTAAATACACGTGGAGCAATTGCAGTTTGCCCAGAGGACCATAATTTTCGTAATAACTCACCAAATGCAAGTGCAAGCTCCCCCTGCACAGGTATAACTTAGGTTAGAGATTTAGCGAAGTGCTCACAAAAAGGTGTCAAAATTGTAGAAATGAATAGTTCATGGTAAACTACAGAAATAAAAATGGTTGACAGCACAAAAGCTTACATGCATTCCCAAAGGATTTTCTGTGTTGATCTCATCACTGTAATCTTTCAAAAAATATTCAACAAGTGGCGGCGTGTGCACTAAACATTGAAGAGCACTATTCATAAAACAAGTATTTCCTAGGTTCTGCAACCCAGCCAAACCCCTCTTCTCTCCTTTTCTAACAGTGTTATAGGCACCAAAACCATCATCAGTATCTTTCAATCCTGAGCTTAAGGAACTTCCTGGATACTGATTTGATTTGTACCCGGAGGAGTGACCATTAGACAAGGTTGGCCCTCCAGCAATTGTAAAGGATGACCTTGAAGGTTCCATGGAAACCAAAGCTAGTTCATTTCCTGTAGAATCCGTCCCAAATCTTGAAGAATGATGTCCATCAACTTCCTCCAAAAGAATCTGTAAAGTTTCATCAAACATACAAATAAATCAAAACCAAATAGAAATGGAAATAGTGAAGGGCAAGCAAAAGGTACTGACATCTTGATCCATCTGCAAGTTTGATTCCTCAAGGCTTCTGTTTGAAGCAGACAACTGTGTGTGCTTTCTCTTGTTGAAGTAATCCCAAATACGAGCCTAGCAATATATATTGAACCAAAATACATGATTGAAGTTGATTTAAAGCAAACAAATCTTCTTCTAAAATAATTATATAAAGTACGTGCTTAAAAGGAAAAAGAAAAAGACATGAGCACCTTATTCTGCTCTATTCCTCTAAGTGCACAAACCCTCTGGAAAAGCTCAGATAGAGAAGACTAAACATATCATCCAACCAAAAAAAGAATAGAAGCGAAGGAAAAAAGGAGTTAGAATCTGCATGGTCTACAACAAAAATGCAAATTTTCATGGACATTAAAGACTTGAAAGTGTAACACTCAGAAACCAAATGGAAATTCCAAATCACTTCATAAATTAGTTACAATTGGAATGATTTCCAGTTTCGTCATAAATTTCAAAACTTATAATGAGCAGACATCAATACTAGAAGCCTGTGTTAGCAAAATAATCTCATCACTATTACTTCCACTTGGCCTGAAGAAAGACCAATCCTCAAGTTGCGAAGATCAAAAGCTATACCTTTCTGCTTAACCATATAGCTGACTGGCTTTCATCCCTGGAATCTATCAACTTAAGACGAAGTGGGTAAACCTCCACATCAAAAGTTCTGTGATAGACACCCTGCAAAATCATCTTCCGTGGCAATGCTGGCCCACCTTTATACCTATAATAATAATAATAATAATAATAATAATAAACAGAAACAAGATTTACAAAAGGATATAAAAATAATAATAAACAACAGGAACAAGTTTTACCAGCTATCTTATTGTACATTCAAAGTTGGCCCACATCAAAGTTGCTTATATTAATTGCTTTACCCAGGAAGGAAATACTAATTGTCACAGCAAAAACGTGTCTGCACCTTAATTGTATCTACATCCGTTTTATTAACATAAACTAATAAATCAGAATTAGCATCGAATAAACATCAAAGGCTTACAACTCTTCCAGGGACCTATATCAATAGACCTTCAAGTTGTTTGGTAACTCGGTAACTTTCGAAGTGACCAAAGCATATACCGTATACGTTCTATTTATTAATGCCAAAAATAGGCAGTGGTGAAGCATTACCATTCATGAAGCTTTTCCCAAACTCTTTGAGGCACCAAAACATAATCCTGGCCTTCCATCAAATTTCTGCGAAGCTGTATCTCATTCTCCTTGCAATTGCAATCACTCCCATTTTGAACAATATCGGAGTTATCAATGGCACCGGGCATTTCTGCCACCATCGAAGAAGCCACATTCATATGCCGAGAATCAGAAGATTGGTTCCCAATCAGATTTGCATCAGCGTCTATCCCAACATACCTCTCCCACTTTCGAAACCACCTGCCAAAGAGAGAGAGAAAAAAAAAAAAAAGAGGCAAAATTATACCAAAATAAAAACTGGATAATTAATCCAATTTTAATTAAACACTGAGAAAGAATTTTACAAATTCAAAAATAAAAAGCATTTTCCTCATAGATTTCCCAAAAGCACAGCAAGAAAAGGGAGAAAAAAATTGAAATTCGATATAAACGGACCTGCTGGAAATAACGAAATACAAGTTGCCTTCTTTCAAATTACGCTCGGATTCGTTTCTTAAATCAATAACGATCTTTTTCTGTTCTTCGGGCGTGCACGGCAAGCAACTAACCCCGTCCTCCATCATGAATCCGGAATCTTGAATCGTCATGATCGATGAATCCCCTTGTTAAAATTAAAGCAGATTTGGATGACCTGCGGAGATCAGAAACCGCTTGTTCGTCGATGGAGAGAATGTAGGGAAATTGGAAGACACAATTACCGATGAAAATGGAATATTCGAGGGAACCCTAAACAGCAGATCGGGTGAAAAGGAAGACTGGAGAGAGAGAGAAAGAGAACTCAAATTAAAATTACCGTCTTTTCAACGAACTTGCCTTTGTCTTGTCTTAACCCTTTATATACCCCTCCTAGCAATTCCTCATACATAATTTGATTTTTTATTAAACATTATTATATTTTCTCATCAAACTAAAAGACTTCCACAATTAATTCTTAAAATATATTTTTTTAAAATATTAAATCCCAAACTTTTAAGTAAAGTTGTACAAGAGTCCTTTTAAAGAAGAAAAATAGAGTTGTATATGAGTTAAATTATCGATTAGCTTAGAGATTCACGAGATTATTTGAAAAAATAAAATCTAAATATTAAGTTTAAATAAAAGTGTAGGCCCGTTTTCTATTCAAATCGGGCTTTGGATAAATTTTGTAGGCTTGAACTTAATTCAATCAAACTATTTATATAAATTTAAATATATGTTTATAGTAACAATTAAATATATATAATTTAACTCAAACTTAAATATTATCTAGCCCGAGTCCAAACTCATCATTAATAAAAAAAAAAAAAAACCAAGTTTAAACCTAAATTAATCTTAAAACCTAATTTCAAGAAACAAAGATTATTTTTTTTATTGATAAATGATTAGGTGTAATGATAAGGCATATTGCACCCCTAAAGGGAGAACGTAGGCGGGAGGGATAATTACAAACCTCAAACATGAATTATAAAATAGACATGCATAATATTAAAAAAAAAAAGAGGACTATTTTTTGTTTTCTTAAAAAATAGAAGACATCGAAAAAAATGTATTTTATTGAATTTTTTTAAAAAAATTACTGAAAAATGAAAATATATGAAACTTATAAAACAATAAAAAAATTTAATAACTTGCTTTAACTCCGTATAAACATAAAAATATTCTTTTTTTAACAGTTTTTCCAATATTAAATTTAATTCCTTTTATATTATAGAAAAATAATTAAAAGAAATATTTTCATTATTGAAAACAAAATTTTATTTTTATTTATGAAATGTATTTTTTAATAATAAAAAAATCAATTTCTGAAAATAAAAAATAAAAAATATTTTGAAAAACCAAAGAAAGCATACATATTTTTATTCCGTGATTTCTCATTTATTACCGTCTAAACAAATCTTGCTCAGTTGCTTGAAAGTTCAACTTTCATCCCGCTGGCGTTTTATTCATTTTTGCTATCCGCCTATTGGTCTGAACTTTCGTCTTGGAATTGTGGTCTGCATTCAACTTATATCTGAGGCATTTTACTTCTTTTTTGTTGTTAAAGGGTTTATCAAAGTTGCTGGCTTATGTTGTATTGCTTTATATTTATGACCATTGATCTTAAGTTCTTTTAGGTGTATTGGATTTAATATGTTGATGTTAAAGTTGTGTGGGATTGATCTGCATTCTTTAAGAAAATGGATTGATATGTAATATTAATTGGATTTTTATGAATTGCTTTTCTTGGAATGGCTTCTCAAAATTAAATTAACATAATCACATTTTGATTTGAAAGTTTCATGCCTATAGATACTAGGCTTGCAGTAAACACAAACAGAAGAATTGCTTTGAAAATAATATATATCATAAAAGCTCAGAAGAGATTTCCAAAACTGATATCTTCCACATTACGCCATCGGCAAACGACGCTAACAATCCTCCATCCCTCTATCGGAAAGACAGACAGAACAATTGCAGAAGGCAATTAAATAAAATAATCAAAGTTGTTAAAAATTACTTTTATGTATATATTTGCACTTTTTGTTATTGTAATGAACACAGAGTCAACACAAAACCAAATTGGAAAGTGACATGCAAAAGGTAAAAACTAACGACAAGGAAAATATTAGTCAGAGGAAGTGATAAAAATGAGTGAAAATCCATCAAAAAAGAAAGGGAGGATAACTCATCTTAGTTTCAAATCCAAAGGCTCTTAGGAAGTTTTTCGGAGATCCGTTCGGTCAAAATATCTATCGGAATAAGGAGAGGTTACTGCTAGAGTTTCATGCCAACCCAACAGCAGATGGTGGAGATCAGAGCTATGGGCTTTCAAATATAAAGTTGAGAGTTTGGTGGTTTTGAACTAACTTTTTGGAGATCCAAACCAACAGGTAGAGAGAGGAGAGGAAGCGAAAGAGATTGACAACATTCGATCGGTGAAAGAACGACTTTAACGGTGGCGATGAAAACAACAGCGTTTGGTAGATTGCCTCCGCTTTGGTGGTTTGTAGGTGTGCTATGAGTTTTTTCCATGAGACTTGATGCAGTCCGATTGCCGAATTTTACGCCCAATGGATGTAATGAATGTATACTACTTTAAAATTCGATACTAAGGTAAATGGTTAAACAAATCAAATTACGATCCGATCAAAGTGAACCTTTTCGAGAAAAAAATGAATAATACATACATAGAATAATTGAAATTTATTAAAATTAATATAATTAAGTTTCCAATTTCTAAGATAAAAAGATTAGTCAAATTATGATAAATTTTTGGACGGGATCCAGACATAATTAGTCAAAATAGAACATAAAAATTAACTATCTCTTAGTTTTACAATACATTTTGAATCACTAGATTTTGAGTTTGGAAGCTTAAGTTATGATTGTTTTAGTAAAAATTGCATGAGTAGAAATTTTTTTATGAGATTAGATATTATTACAAAAATTATGAGTTTTAGTCTTTTAATTTAATTTAAATCATATCGGTTTCGATTTTTAGAGTTAATTTTTATTATATATAAGCCCAAATTATACCCAATAAACAATCAATTCAATCATTATCCATATTAAGTTAATAAAATTCTTTAAGTTTTCTTTTTAATAATATCTGTTGGAAAATTTTTTTAAAAGAAGTTTTTAGATTGTGGTGATCTTCAAACTTTTTTTTTGCTAAGTTATTTTTCTTGAAGGGAGAAATTAGAATTGTTTGCCAAAACTCCTTAGAACTTCTACATGGTATCTTCATCTTCTTCCATTTATGTTCCTTATTGTTTTTATTCTTATTTAAATATTTGATTCATTTAATTATTTTTTTCTATCTTAATTATTTATTTTAAATTTTTTTATATTTGACTTGAATTTATTTACATTTGTGTCAAGCCCCGAATTTTTTTTCATTCATCTAAAACCCTAGATTAAATCTGCAACTTAAACAAATTTACCATGATGCAACCTCAAGAGGAGTTACCTACTACCTCGGTAATTCCAAGAGAAGAACCACCAGAACACATGCACCAGAGCATGGATCAGCAAGAGCCAGAGCGACAAACACGCCAAAAGAAGTTTCCAAAGCCAGAGCCAGAACATATGCTGATTTTGTCGTTTAGTACAGGTCAAGCAGCAGAATAACGGTTTGGGAGACTATAAGATGACACAGAATTTGCTAGTTGGTTATCCTATTTTGTTATCTCGAATTCCAATTCTGTTTTCTTATCTTCCCTTCTTGTGAGTAATGACTAATTTTACAGATTGAGCAAGTAAATTGAATACTATCAGTAAAATTTCCACATTTGTTTTCCATTGTTCTACTTCACTATCCAGGTTCATTACACCATCCTCTCACGCACTACAGTTTGGGAGATTACTGTAGCTGGCTTTTGGTTTTTTTATCTGCGTGGATATGGAGGGGAGAAACTGTTAAGTTTCATTTTACTGAATTTCTGGCTTAGTGGAGGTGGGTGTTGAACCGGTGGTCTTTAGTTTGTTTTCCTAAGTGCTTTTCTCCACGTCATTAATTAATGTAGCTTTATATTTTAAAAAAATATATTGAAAAGGAGAAAAAGTAAAAGTTGGTGAACCTCTTTAGATAACCACTTGATGCATTTGTTGTTGATTTGATTCTCCTAATTGCATGTTAGGTCCCTTAATTTTCTTATTTGATTTATTTGATGTAGTTTTTGTTTTTAATTTAATTTACCATCATTTTAAAAAATTTGATGTACAACTGATTAAGTCTTAATTTAATTGGTATCAGCATTAATTGATACATGATATCAACATAGGTCAAGATGAATGTTAAGATAAAAATAAATGGTCTTCTCTTTCAGAAGACAGGATGAAAGGTCCTTTTCAAATGAAATGCCTAAGATTACTTAATGGGTATGCTAAGTCAAATCCCGGGTCGGATTTCCACCTGAGTGGAAGTCTTCCCATCCCATGGATTTCATGCTCTTCCACTATGTTCTGTCTCTTCCTCAAAATTTTCCATTATGTCTTCTGAACCCTCTTACTTGTTAGTTGTTTTTCGATTAATTTTACACCGACAAAATTTTGATACTCTGTAAAAAAAGTACCCTGAATTATTTATACACAACTTAAGTTGCAACACTGCCATTTTCATGGACGTGTTTGAAAGCTTATGACGTTATAATTGAACCATCACAGATTGTATGCGATTCTGTCTCTTTCACTTATTCTACTTTAGTTCCAAACCTGTCAACTTAAGCCTTAAGGGAAGAAATATATATATATATATATATAATATTGTAAAGAGAAAGTAATAAAGAAAGATTGAAAGGACCAGTCTCTATCCAAATGGGTCTTTAGGATTCTTTACCAAAATGGACTAGTCAAACTCTTTACTTGGTAAAGCAGTCATGTTTTAGTGGAACGTTTAGAGCATATTTGAACACATATCTATGACATAAAACTAGAGATAGTTGATTTCCCACATTACTCTAGGAATACAAAAAAAACATTTCTTTTTCTCATATGAATCATTGGGCCACTCTTACTAGTACGCATCTGATGTTTGGTTACGAATAAGCATCCACCACTGAGAGTGGTCGCTCGCTTTTCTTTTTAATTTTTATCTTTTCTTTACACTTTTTCTAGATTTGTGTTACCGTCGCTTGGATTAAGGAAGCTCCAAAGAAGAATCCTCCACCCGCCATATATTTTCTTCCCTTTCCCTAAACTCTTCTCCATTCTACAATTATTGTATGACAAGAAGAAGATATGGGGAACTGCCTGTTCGGGAGCTTGGGGGAAGCTGAGCCTGAGGGACTGATCAGAGTCATAACTTCCGACGGCGGAGTTATGGAGTTTTCAGCTCCAATATCAGCACGAAATATCATAGATGAATTCCCAGGGCATGCTATTTTCCGAAGCCATGATCTGTCCTGTAAACCACTCTTTCACCATCAGGAGCTTCTGCCTGGAAAGTCATACTATCTACTTCCATTCAACAGCAAAGAAAGCAGTCACGGTAATGGCGACCAGATTGTCCGACAAGGCCATCTCCGGTCTAACAGCAACCCGTCGTCTGTCATTGTTCCTTACAGGATGTCATGTGATCTCCAGGGGACTTTAAAGAGATCCCATACTGATATTTTCTCCAGGTACAACAACAGTGACCATGGATTTTGGAAAGTGAAGCTGGCGATCAGCCAGGAACAGCTGTTGGACATTTTATCGCAAGAAACTCGAACTCAAGAACTGATCGAGAGTGTTAGAACGGTCGCCAAATGTGGAAATGGGGTGTCAACATCTGTTGGGATCTCAGGTCAATGGAGTCTGTCGAGCAGTAGGAATGCTTCCTCTCACAAAGACGGCTTCTTGTTTCAATTGTGATAAACAATTCAAATAAGTATAGTATGAACAAGAATATTTTGCTATTTGATCTTTTTTTCCCTCTGTTTAATATTTAAATTTGTGTCTACATAAATATTTCATATCAATCTAAATTTAAACCCTTCAAAATCAATATTTTGATGTAGAAAATAGTTGTACAGTTAGTCATTAGTTGTTGTTATTATTAGATCAACACTTTATAATGGTTGCTTGTAATTTTATTGAGCTGAATGAAGCTAACCATTCTTCAAAGCAAGTCTTTGATCATTTCCCTTAGCAGTCGATATTGGTGCTCATTACAAAAAAAAATATATATATATATATATTGATAAAATAAAGCTGTGATAAACGTGGAAGTCGAAGCTCACATATTGCACCTTACAATTTCTTAAATTTCAACCTTAAAAAGCATGTGTCTGGTTATTGGAAATGGCAGTCATAACAGGTTGTATGTAGTCTTTGAGGTTGTCAGGTGGTATTATCGCATTGACTTGTCACATGAACATAAATTAATAGTGTTAGTATAGAGATACTAACTTGGTTGATATAATATAAATTCAAGAATCAATTAAGTCCAAAAAAAATTTAGGAACTAATTAAGTATAAATGGATAAATTTATTATTATTTTCTTTTTTAATCAAAGAAGAAAGAAAAGAAGAATAAAGTTCCAACCTACCTGTATTACATAAATGCTAGAAAAGTTTCCTACTGCTCATGTCTCATTGTCTTGTTTATTGTCATGTTATCCCGTAAATGAATTCTTTTGAAGTAAATTTTATGAGAGAAGTATGGTGATGTTTGGGCCATGGTGTTCGGATAAGAAGCTAGATTGGGCTGCTTAGTTCCACGGTGTAGTACAGACCCAAGCTTTTGAAATCACAAATGCTAGCCTAAATGGAGATGGCGTCGAGAATTTTCATAAATGTTATTGAGGTAAGTCAATAAACGATGTTTCTTTGAGTGGTTTTGACGTTGTTATACCATAGACCCTAAGCCCAAAGATTAAACATCATGCTGAAATATATTGATCAAATCTTTATAAACGGATAGGTGTTTTGGAAAAAGTATTTGGTGAGTCATCGTCAACAACCTACAATAGTATTTACCGAAGATCATGACAGAAGCATTAAGCAACTGACACTATACTCACTCTTAGGTATGGATTCATTGTTACTTACACTCTACCTTAATATTTATTTTTTCCTTTTATTGGCTTTAAGCATCAAAGAGCGTTTCGAAACAAAAATTGTAACACAATATCGAAGTGTTATATTATCAAGTTTTACATTTTACAAGTTCAGGAATTAAAATAAACTTTAATTATCAAATTCAGATATCAAAATGGACCCAAAAAATATAGATACCAAAATAATTTATTTGTTTAAGTTCAAAAACAAAAATAAAATAACAAAGTTTAAAGTCTAAAGTCTAATAATCTAGAGATAGTAATAACTATTGTTTCAGTTTTAATTTTATTTGAGTGATAATAAAAGTCATTCGTGCAAGTTGAACATGGACCAATATTATTGGTAGTAATTAAAATCCTCGTTTCCAAATTTTTCGTAATTTCAGAAGTTGATGAAAGAGCAAGGAATTGGCTTAAAATTGGGTCGTAAAAGAATCTTAATTTATAAGGGACAATCGAATTATTTAGCTTAGTCTACGGTGGGACAATGGCGATCGTGCAATTTTGTAGACGAAATCCATTTTTCTTTTATTTTAGTTTCCACAATTGCAGCGCCAATTTGAACAGTCTTCAATTGATTCAAATGCTGCCGGGGTCCCTAATGGGAACCACGCCATGACGAAGTTTTCCTTTAGTTATTGATTAACTTTAAGAATCTTATAAATTCGTCGAAGCTAACACATGAAAAGTCCTTGATAGACACTTAAGCGATAACGTAACAACTAAGGGTGAAAAAAATAAATAAAGATTTTTAGAGTTTAGGGTTTAAAAATGAATGATTATTTATCTAATACCTTGCTTTTTATACCAAATCAAGTTTGTGGGTTTGAACTTTGAAATACAGAATTACAGATTTTATTTATGGAAAATGGACTCCAAAAATATGATCTTTTTTCAAAAGTTGACAAAATCAGCTCAACCGAATTTCACATCTGAATATAAATGATGTTGAATAAATGAAATTTGCTCCCTCTAATCCTTACATATCATATATTTTCTATAAAGATTTCACATCTTTCAATCAATTTCCCTTCTTTATAGACACTTTGGTTTAGTTTCTAACATATATTGCACCTAATTTTATTTATTTTTTAATTTATTAAATAATATATTTTTACAATTTCAAAAGTTATAAAATTTTATCAATTATACGATGATTGGTAATCTAATTGAAAAATCATTTTTTTCAAAAATCAAAAGCTAACAGTTTTGACTCGGTTTAAAATCAATATTTGCTCTCTTATATATATATATATATATATATATATATATATATGAAAGGCGTTTTTCAACGCCAATGATAAGCAAATCTTTAATTTATAAGACATTCTAAAAAATGGAAGGTTGAGACTTGAGAGAGTGGGTGGGGGTTTACTTTTGCGGCTTGTGAATAAAAAATTAAGGGTTTAGAAAACCCTATTAAAAATAGTATTTATATGAGTTTTTTTATTTCTTAATATATCTATAGGAGAAACTTAGTAATTAATCCTCCGTATTCTGTAGGCCCATTAAAGAGTAGATATTGGCCATGAGTTTTAACATGCTCCATACCCAGGATAAGGATCAAACCCTTGACCACTGATTAAGGTAGGAGAGACCCTTACTATCTCACCTAACTTCTATTGTTAGTCTTTAAACAATAATTAAAAATATTTTTAATTAAAATGTAAAGTACAGAAATGGTCACTAAAGTATTGTTCATGTTCTATTTTGGTCATTGAACTTTTAATTTTTTCTATTTTAGTCATTAAATTATTCGAAATTAAATATTTTGATCACTAAACATTAATTGTAACATTCCCAACCCAACCTAGACGTTAGACCCGAATTTAGGAGATTACATCTGCCACCAAAATGGATTAGTACGATTAGAGTCATATGAAACCATCATTTTAAAACATTCGTTTATCTTTAAAAGAAAACTTAGTTTATTTTTAGAAAAATTCATGAGTCATCAAAAACCAATTAAATTTAACATTTTTCTTGTAACAATGACTACCTTAGAAAAATTAGTTAATTTCTAATTTATTTATTACTCCAAATTTATCTATAACCTAGTAGTGGACAAGTGATATTTACTTAATTTTAATAAAATCTATATTTCATGCATAAGTAATTAAACCCTTATTTCAACATTTAAAAAAAACAATTTAAATATCATGCATACTATATAAAACTAAAACCCAAGTCTAATGCCACAGTTTAATACTAAAACAATACAATCTTTGAATAACAATAAATGCGAATAATAAACCTAAAATACTTTAACATTGATAATAAGAATAAATACAATCCGAGCCGAGACCTTTCGGATACCGTGTTCGCTTCCTAACTTTGTGAGTTATTTGTAGAGACAAAAATAAAAGGGGGAGTGAGTTATGAAGCTCTGTGTGAGTTCAATCACAAGAAAATCAGTGCAAGCGATTAAGCATACAAAAATACGACACATAAAAATAATTCACAATAGCAATTTCAAAATATCGATATTTCAGATCACTCAACAATATATGTATATATATGTCATCTCAAAAATCCCAGTTTTCTATGCACATGCTTTGTGAATGTCATACAGTTTTGATTTAATAGGAAAGATCCTACCTCATTACTACACACCACAATGGGAGTTCCTTTGAACTCCAATCACCTACACACCAGATTGTGGTTTAACCACCAATGGTTTGTAAATAAATTGCCAATGGATGTGAACACAGAGGAAAATCTCACAGATGGAATCTGCCTCTGGTTATGGGTACACAACAAAAATCTTGTAGATAAAATCTGCCTTTGGCCGTGGATTGCACAACAATTAACTCACTGATGGAATCTGCTTCTGGTTGTGGGTACATAACAAATTTGCAAATAAACTGCTAATCTTCCTTCGTTCACATTGTCCCACCCATGTAATGCAATGTGGCATACTTATAACAGATTAATACGATAGTAATTAATATACTTTCAATAAATCCAATCAACAAAAAAAAAAAACATGTTTTATCATGTATTTGATTTAATGATAACCTAAGGCATATTGATCATACAAAACGCAATATGAAAGATTAGGCATATCTTTTTCACATAGCATACATATATGGTAATAATTTAGGCATTTATACCATAAATTTCTATACTCATATTATTAGGGTTCAATTAAGATAAATAAAACTCTAAAAATAGATCGGGGAATATTTAGGGACTAACTGAACAAATAAAAAAATTCTGGGCAAATCTATAAAATGAGGGACGCACAGCCATGTGGCCAGACCGTGTATGTAACACCCCTTACCCGTGTCCTACGTCGACACAGGGTACGAGGCATTACTGGACTTAAATACAATTAATCATGTAAAAATCAACCATAAAATTTTGTTCTATTTAAAAACTTTCATACATATGCTTATCGTCTCTTATATGGGCTTACAGGGCCCAAAACATACATTCGGGGTGGTTTAGGACCAAACCGTAAACATATGAAACTTTTGCAACACTTAGAAAATTTTCACACTTTGGAGAGTCACACGCCTGTGTGGGTTGGCTGTGTGGGTTTCGCACGCCCCGTGTGGCTTGGACACGCCCGTTTCTTCATCCCGTGTAACTCTCTGTTTATGACGTCAGCAAACATTTAGAGTCACACGGCCAAGTCACACACCCGTGTGCTAAAGCTATGTCCCCCACACAGATGAGACACACGGCCGTGTCTCTACCCATGTGGTCAACACTTAGGCTATTTTTCCAAGCCTTTATGTTACCCTTAATTCTTTACATCTTTATACACACTAAGGACACATATCATGACATCATTTTAGTGATTTAGCATCTCATATTAAGACACATTCATAACATCAACGCCAACCATATATGGCCAACAAGCATAATCACACCACCTCATCACAAGCATTAAAACGTAGCACAGATAGATAGGTTCACAAACCATAATCAAAATAAGACACTCCTCTTGGCCATATACAAATAACTCAATATAAGCCAACACATTTGGCTAATCATAATAACAAATAACATAAAGATAAGTCCTTATACATGGCACTCACTTAAAAACGTTTAACGTATATCGATATTACAAAGGTGATGGCTTGATAGTGTGATGCTGCCTCCGACGATCTCCAATCCTGAGCTAACCTGACAACACTCGAATGCAATTTCGGCTAATTACTCCATTTTAGTCCATAACCTCGTACTTTCTGATTTAAGCCCGAATCTCGATTTTATTGATAAGCAAATGATTTAAGTTGCTAAAAATTTGAGCTTCAAAACCCCCATGTTTGCTGCCATTTTCGGTGGAAGAAGAAGAAAGATGAAAAATATGACAACCTTTTTCCTTATTTTATTTTATTACCAAAAAAAAGTCACCTAATGTCCACCAAATTTTGACTTTTCAACTTTCTTGTCCCCTATGGCCGGCCATCCTATTTTTAAGGGTCTATTTGCTCTTTAAAGACCCCCAATTTTAGTTATCTAGCTATTTAACATATTTAACTAATAGAACACAACTTTAGCACTTTACGCGATTTAGTCCTTTTTCACAATTAAGCTCACAATCGCTAAACTTAATTCACCAAAGTTTTCATGCACTCATATAATCATGTTATAACACATAAAATAATATTAAAATAATTTATTGACCTCAAATTTGTGGTTCTAAAACTACTATTCCGACTAGGCCCAAAATCTGGTCACATTCTGAGTGTAGGAAACTATAGGTCATGTGGAAAGGGTTACACAATGCAAGTGCAAATGACAGCCCATGTCAAAATTGCAAAATTAAGCTACAAGGGAGACACGACCGTGTGGCAGGCTATGTGGAAGGATCTTGATCGTGTGAGATTTAAACAAGCCTAGGGTTTCAGTGGTATATGGTCGTGTGGTCCACATGCCCGTGTGACCCTAATCCTAGTCAAACTTTACCCCGATTTGCTCGTAAAATAACACACACCTTTCACCGGGAGTCCAATTGATGTTCCTCGCGATCAAATTTGATCCGATTAAGCTAAATCAGGCCCTTTAAACGATATTTACATAGGAATTAATAGTTGATTTCAAGACTTGACAAGATTGTCGAAAGTTTTGGCAAGAATTGTAAAAGATTGATTAATCGAACGAAATATTTATGTTGGATAATAATATTACGAAAATTCGAGATCTAAACATCGGAAATGAGATGTACTTACCGATTCTTAGCAAGAATAGGGATGCTATCAACGACAATTTCAAACCCAATAGAAAAAACGATTGGATGGAGGATGATTTGATTTGGGAAAGCAGGGTAATTATCAACAATTAATATTACATTTTTTAATTATTTTATTTTTTATTTTGAAGCATATAAGATTAATTTTTTTGAGTTTAAACTTAAAACTTAATATATTTATTTATATTTATATATTTATTTATTGAAAGCAAAACCTTAATATATGTATACATATTAGGGGCATTTTTGTAAATATTTCAAGGCAGGACGGGGTGAATTTACTTCAAATTCAACCCTAACTCAACTATTTTTTTCTAATTTCACTTGACCCCCTTAACCCGAATTTCCAAAAAAAAATTGACCCTAATGGATAGGGTCGGGTCATACCTGTTGGATTTGGGTTTTTTTTTTCCATGCCTGGTGTTGACGCTAATATTTTAGGATTTTAGATTTGAAACGTCATTGACGGTGTGGTTGGAAGAAGCCACCAATGCTGACACTAGTAATGGCGACTCTTAGGGATAGAAGAAAAGAAAGCTTTGTTTATCTATGGAAAAAAGACGACAATGAAAAACTTAAAAAGAGTTTTTTTTTACCTATTAGAAATGGGAGTTTTATAATGTTTTTACTTTTTTTCACCATTATTTATATTTTATATTTTATATATTCTTTTTGAAATTTTAATAATTTATATATATTTGAACTTTAAATACTTTTAAATTTTTAAATAATTGATTATGTAGTATGCATGTGAGCCGCCACACCCGTAAAGTTAACAAACGTTAATTTTTCCATCCATTTTGGGGTGTTTTGACAAACGATTTTAGTTCAAGAGCTAAAAGAGACAAAAATTTTGTTATTTTGTAAATGTTGAGGGCTAAATTTATTGAATTTTTTAGAATTTGAACAAAAATGACAAATTTTGTAAACATTAAGGGCTAAGTTTGTTGAATTTTTTTTATTTAGGATCAAATTGATAGAATGTGTAGATATTAGAAGGCTAAATTTGTTATTAGACAAAAAAAAAACCCATATCAGCACTTCTATTAATATTCAAATGGCTCTTAACGTTCAGTAACGAAATTATTTGATTTCATATAATTTAGTGGCCAAATAGAACGTGGATAGTAATTTAACGACCATTTTTGTACTTTATCCTTAAATTTATTATAAACTTTTTTTATACAATCCGTAAAACTATTCATAATCACTCTTCAAACCTCAAATAGGAGGGCAAATGTATTTCACTTGAACTTATGAGCTCCTATACTTGCAACAATGCTAATACCAGCTGAACTAATACTTAGCAAATTATATTATAAACTTAAAACAATGTTTAAATATTGTTTAAAAAATTTATTTTTAATAATTTTCAATTTTTATATAAAATATGCAGGCTTTAATACGAATAATTATTATATTTTATGGAAAAAATTATGTTTAAATAATGAATTCATTTAGTTATTTAAAATAATTACAAAAAAATAATTACTGTCCCATTTAAAAAAGAGAACGCTCTTTAAATAATATTTGTAATCATATATTTTAATTTCAAAATATGAGAATAAATGTTAAATAAATCTATTTTCAGGGATTGCCTCTTAACACTTGTGTATCAACTTTGATCTCACTATATCGATTGGTCTTTGAATACCAACCAAAGAAAGAGAGACAACTTCACATGGGAAAGAGTGAATTTAAATTATTAATAATAGAACTTCCCGCTCAAAAATTTGGAATTGGAAACAGGGGAAATCCTGTTAGAAAAGACAACGTAACGTCAGAATCATCGTTTAATTTTTAGTCCACTCTTAATTTTTTATTATTTCTTTTTCTTAATTCCTTTTTCATTCATTTCATTATATAATATTAGAGATAAGGAATGACAATAACATAATTCAAGCCTGTGCCAAATAAGTATTTGACAAAAACTTTAACCACCACCACTTTTGCATTTGGGAACATGATTGTTAGCATTTTCACTTTTCAATTGGACTTCTCTCAATTGATCTTCGTTATCACTAATTGTCCGACGAACTAGTACCACCAAAATACTTTGTTCTTTTTCCCCTTTTCTTCTATCGATTTTGGTCTTCTAGGAAATAATTGAAAATAACATGACCAACAACTAAAACCTAAAAAAATGTCATCGAATCATTGCCATCTACCGCCCAATTGACTTGGGGTCCGGCATATGTGACTCTTTTCAATCTTAACGTTGAACCCACCAACCAAATTTGGAAGGAGAGCACCGGAGGCTTCGATTCCATTAGACCTTTAAGATTTAGGATTCAGTTTCTAGAAGTTCTTTACTTTAATTTATTTTTTAACACACTGATTTATTTGTCGTATAATTGTTATTTATTAATATTTTTACATGTTTATTTTTTCTTTTTGATAATTGAGGGTAAGGGATGGATTGCTTCGAATTGAACCCAACCTGCAACATATATCATAATGAGTATAATGTATTGTTTGATTTATATTAAACTATAAAAAAAAAGTGTGGTAAATGATTTAATTTTTAAACATATAAGTTTCAAACATTACAATTTCTTAAATATAATGTTTTTAATAAATAAATACAATAAACTCGTCGAAAACTAATTTCTAGAAATTTGATATTTATGCGAATATATTTTGAGATTGAAATTAAAAGTCCATTATTTTGTTATAAAAGAGCGCAATGAGCGGAAGGAAAAGAGAGAGCAAAGCTAAGATTTTGACACAACTATGGGTTCCACAAAATTTTGCTAACAATCGTTACCACTCTTACTACAAATTCAATTATATATATGAACTGAATCCTACATGTAGGAGCTGTGATACTTGCTGCACAAAGAAGCTTGAAATTTGCTTATCAAATGGGCCATTGGATGATTAATATTTTTGTTTGTTACGCTTTCATTCTCCATGTAAGGTCTTTCAATTCTGGTTTTATCCAGATTTTGTACTCTTCTTGACTCTCTGTTGATAAATTTTATTGGCTCATCATATGTTAGATATTTCAGTCGGAAGGGGTCTGCCATATGATCTTTCATCACTTGATTCAATAATAATTTCCCTACACACAAAAGCAGCTTTATTAATTCTAGATTTTGAATGAAAAAACAGGATGTTTAATTTAGCAAGCTTTGGGGAAATTTAGTGGCTGGTGTTGTTAAATCGTTTCTAATCAAAACATTGGGTACCATGGTACCCTGCTAGCTGTATTTAACTTTCCTTTATGCGGCTGATTTTTTTCTTGGAAAATTTTCAATTAAAAATGAACTTGTGGATATGCGATATTAAAAATTTTAAAGGATTTTACTTATTTTAATCAGAGTGATTGCTCACCTTGAAAAAACTAAATCAAAAGTTTTGGAAACTTAAATTTGAATAGAATTGTAAAATATTTGGAGAGGCAGTCAAAGGGCTAATCCATTACAACTTTAGAACATTTATAAAGCGAATTAAAAAGAATTAAAGATCCGACAAAAGTCTATTATAATATTATGGAATATGTTATAATTTAGCACTTTTCTTTAATCTTCTAATTCAAGCTTCTCTTTATAAAAAATATTCAGCTTATACAAAATCCTTTTATTACTTCATCTTAAAAGTTTCATTTATAGGCCAATTCGTCTTCTCTTTAGGTTTGTTTTAATATATACGAAAAAATATTTGATATATTATGAATATAATTTTTAAATTTCACCAATACAATTTAAAAATTGACAACTGTTTTATGAATTTTTTTAAAATACTTTTTGAATTAAATACCGATATATATATATATATATATATATATATATATATATATATATATGATTGTCACGCGATCGAAACCTTCGACGCCATTGTAAACCACATCTCGTCGTCACCATATCTTGAATATCTTCAAGTTATAAGACCCTGTTTTCTGCTTCATTACAGACAAGACAAGATGTACTCAACATGATTGTTAGAATATGTCTGGCGGTTTTTTAAGACAAAGAGAGTTCAACTCAAGTCACCTTTGGATGGCGTTGCAGGTAGAATCTGTCTATCAGTACTAAATAATTTAATCAATATTCGTTTCATTCTTTTCCTATATGCACTGATCAGGAATTATTTAGTTACTAATTTTATAATTTTAATATATTATTATACTAAAATCAGAAAACGAATTTATTTTTAACTAATTGTCGAAACCTCTTTTTTGAAATCGACTTTTTATTTTAAAAATAAAAATGGAGTTGCCACTAATTATTTTTATGAGGTGTGATCGGGTCACCTCGTAATTTGATCATTTTAATAAAAGGTTTGATTTACTAAAATAATAATTTTCGGTCTACAAAATCCAAGAAATGGGTTTGGGAGTCAGTTACGCACGAGGAAGAATTAGCACTCTCGTGACGCTCAAAGTTGGTACGTAGTTGATTGCTTGATGTCTTAGTGTCAAGAATTAAAAATTTGATTAGAATTTAAAACACAATCCCTTTTTATATTAAGACATTACTTAACTAAATTAAATTTAAAAGAAAAAGCCTTATTTCGAGTTAATCGAGAAGAATGATCATGCCCCGTGAGTTAGGACACGATGCCTCTAATTCTCGAAAACCAAAATAATCATCGTTTGATCGTTACCTAAATCTTGTTTTTTTGTTATTTTAAATAGGATATTCGATCATTTCAGATTTAGGAAGATGCCATACTCCGTAAGTTAAGAGCACAACTCCTTGAATTTCAAAAACAATGAATATTGCCTCGGTTTTAAGTATTTTCTATTCGTTAGATAAAACAAAAGTAAATTTTTAAATGATATATATTTAATTTATTTAGGCATGGTGTAAAAATGGGTAAATAGATTTTAACATGATAACATAGTGATTAGCAAAATAAAGTAAAATGGTAGAGGGTAAAAAGAATGAAATAATAACATCAGAATGATAAATAAATAAATAAACGAAATAAGAAAATAAAAAAGTTATGCTCGTGAATTATAATAAGTAATTATAATGATAATAAAAATACACCTATTTAGTGATAATCATGTCATGGTTATCATCATAATATTAACATGAATGATAATAATAATAATAATAATAATAATAATAATAATAATAAACAATACAGGCAAAAAATGCACAAATAAAAGGAAACATAAACAATATAAATTTTTAAATATATAAAAAGGGTAAAAAAGTAATAAATAAATAATAAAAATAGTTCATAAAAGGTTGAAATAAAATAAATAAATGACTGAATGAAATTTAAATGAAATTAAGAGCATAAATTGTAATAAAATAAATAAATTTATTAATAAAGTAGACTAAGGGACCAAAACTGAACACGCAAAAAGGAGTAGGGATCAAATGGGAAATTATTCCCAGACCCCCTAAACTCATCGTTCCAAGAGGGACCAAAATGAAAAAAATCGAAAATCACATGGTATAAATTAAAAAAAGAAAAAGAAAAAAAGAAACAGGATTGGATTGAAAATAAATTAAAAAGTGAAAGGACTAGGGAAATACGTACATCCCCATATAAAAACACGCGGATCTTGTGCAGTTAGGGTCGCGTCGTCGGGCTAAGCATCAAAACGACACTGTTTTGGCTTCTGAAGCCAGGTCAAAATGATGTCGTACCAAGGCCCTATATAAGTAAAAAATTTCAGGAAAAAAACACTTCCCCCTTGTTAAAAAAAATATATTCTCCCTTCTCCTTTTTTTCCTCTAAACGCAACCCAGGGTCCAGCCATAGGGCTGTCAAGAGCCCGCCGTGGCCATGGTCATTGGCGACAGCGACTGTCGCCTTCAGTGGCCAGAATTACAAAAACGAGCCTTTTTAGCCCCTCTTCAATCCAAATCTGAAGGTAAAGCCTTCTGTTTGCAAAAAAAAAAAAAAAAAAAACTTCGGCCCCTCTACTAGCCGGCGCACGCCTTTCACACCTTATTCTGTCGAAGCCTAGGCCAAACCCTAAAGGGTTCTGGGGTTTCCAATGTCGGAAAAGACCTCCGACAATAGAGGGAGGTGAAACGACTCAGGTAAAAAATGATTTTTATCTTTTTATTTATTATGTTTTCAAAAAAAAAAAAAAAAAAGAATCACCTTCGTTTTTTCTTTTAATGTTTTCTTTTCTTCGTATTTTCTGTTTTTTTTTTAATCTTACAAAAGTTCGGCCTTTATAGCATTTCAATTACAATATTTCTCTCTTTTTTTCCTTTTTGTCTTTGCTCTGTTATGCTGCTTCTGTGCTTTTTTTCTCCTTTGCAGGAACCCTTGGTCAACAGCGATGACGGTAGTCGTGCCTAGGCTATTTTGGAGCAACGGTGGCAGAAAAGGCGTCAGGCCTCGGGACGTGAGCATGCTAATGTGGTGGGGAGCGATGCCAAAGGGGTTAGGGTCTTTTTTTTTTTTTGCTTTCTGAGAATAGTTTAAGTTATGGGCAATGGGCTTCGGGTTATTGGGTATTAGGTTTAGCAGATGGGTTAGGTTATTGGACTCTTTTTTGTTTGGGCCAATCTATTTTGTAAATGGATTTTTATTTATTTTTTGTTGTTTTGTTTATTCGGCCGGATATAATTAGCCTGCTACACTAATAAAAGCAATGTATTAATTATACCAGTTTGTGTATATTCACAAGCCTATTATATCTAATAAATGAAATATATTATTATTATTTTTAATCATGAAGTGTTTTGATTGCTCACCTCATCCTTTAATAATGTGTTCGGGGGTTGGATACTTATTCATAAAAATGGAATATATTTCATGACCAATGGTTTACCTATTCGGAGAGCACCTACTATAAAAGAATTAGTTGCTACTATTGACAGTAGATGAATATTATATTAAAAATTAACAAATAATATAAGTAAGAATATTGTATTAAAAAATAATAAGCGATAATGTTATAATTTTGTGCATTCATGATTTATAAACGATAGAGAAATTTTATTTTGTTACTAATAGAATGTAGACTGGATTATAAAAAATTGGCCGATAGTTGCAAGAACAGAGTAAGTAGTGCATTAGAGTACCATAAAATAGAACTATATAAAATAAATTAAACAAAATGCTGCAGCTACCTACCGTGAGAAAGCATGTCATTTACAACAACAAAAGCAAGGAACAAGTTGGGTGGAAAAAGAAAAGACGAAAAATATTTTCATATAATTGGAATGTTATAGCTTAACATTAAAAATAAAAAATCAAAAGTAAAAATTTCAATCGACCCAAAGCATGATAAAGAGAGATGAGATGTCGAGTGTGTAGGAAATTGGTTGTTCAATCAATTTCCGGCCCAAGATCATGATTTAGCCTCCGAATTTAAGTTTAATAACGATCATGATTACGCCTAAGAAACTCACAAACTCACAAATTCATAAATCATAACACAAGATTCCATCAGCACTTAATCCATGGTGAAATGAGACCAATCCTCTTCTCTTGCTCAAATCCATGAAACCACAACTTATATATATATATATATTTCTATTTCTATTTCTTTCTTTTCTATCAAAAGCAAAGCCTTTTTTGCCTTGATCCATTTTCACAAATCATGAGTCTTGAATGTCCCCCCTGTGTCTTGTCGCTTTACGTTTATAGCAAGAAACAATGGCCAAGTTGCTTTGCCAACTTGTCCACCTTATAAACTTCTTGTACAAATTTATATAATTTGAAATAAATTCATGTTCCATATATATTTGAATAGGGTATAAGAAAGAGAGTATATTCAATTTTTTTAAGAAGGATTATAATTGAATTATAAAATTTTAAGGGTAAAGCTCTAACTTCGCATTATTTTTACCTCCAGAAACTTTTCAAATATAAAAGAAAAAAAGTACTGTAGCGACGTAAAAATATTTGGTTTCGGGTCGCTAAATTGTGGCGATTTATTAGAAATAAAGTTTGAAATTTGACATTTGATTTTTGAAACAAACAGGGAGTCGCCACCGATCCTTTTTCCTAGGTGTGATCGGACACCTATTAGATCTCTTTTAACACGAAAAAAGGGCCGAGTTTAGGTCTACTTTAAAGCCAGAGAAAAATTAGGGTTCGGGAGTCGGTTACGCGCGAGGAAGGTATTAGCACCCTCGCGACGCCCAAAAATTGGTATCTTATAAACACATGTTGTCTTAATTTTCCAAAATACGAATTCAATGTAAAATTTAGTTGTGATCCGATTAAAAAGACGAGAAATTTTAGCTTATTTCGGTTTTTGAGAAGGGTATATCGCTTTAACACGAGTCAATTGACATTCATCCAACATAGCGATGAACTCGATGACTTAATGTTAAATCGATATATTGCCTTAATTATTGAAATTAATTAAAAAACACGAATGGGGTTTTGAAATACCGTAAAACAAATTGGAATAATTAAATGGAAGAATTAAAACATTTTTGAAGCGATTATCGTAATATGACAATATTGTTAAAGATACTATCAATACATGCAAAATTAAATACAATCACATTATAAAATACGAGCATGTAATGAATATACATATGTAAAATGATATCAAGAATATGTACATAAGAATGCATATATATATATATATATATATATAGACGTGATGATGTTATAAATATATTATTTATATTAATTGAACTATACATGAAATGATGAAAATAATGAGTATAAAAATGAATAATATGACATACGAAAATAATACAAATAAAGAGTATATGTATATACATATGTACGATAAGTACGGGTATTAATTATAATAAAGAATAATAATGAATGGCGTGATATACAAAAACAAATGGCATACATATGCACGTATAATAAAAACATGTATACTAATATATAACAAAACATAAACCCTAGATGTATGAAGAATATTAAAATATATGTCAAATATATAAGGGTATACATCGTAAAGTATTGAAAATTTGTGCGGGATATATATAATATAATGTTAAATGTATACGTATAAAATATAATAAAAAGAGTGTACGCATAATACAAAAAATGTATATATAATATAACTATATGTGTAATATATATATACATTAAAAAGTAATAGTGTTATAAACAATACAATGCTTTATGAATATATATTTATACTGAAATATACATAAATATAATATATACACAAAGTACATTAGTATTTAAAAATAATAACATTGAGATAAAGTAATTAAAATGATACTACATATATACACACATACATGATATCCAATATATTAACATTAATAATAATAATAATAAAACTAGAAATAATAATCATTTATAATAATAAAACTTTAAAAGTAATTAATATGTTAGTAAAATAACAGTAATGAAAATAATACTAATATGTAATAATAATAATAAAGATAATAACAGAAATAAAATAATAATAATAATAATATTAATAATATGTAAAAAAGGGAAAATAAACGAAAAAGGACGAAATTAGAGTAAAAACAGAATTGCAGGGCGAATTTAAAAAGGAAATAAAAAGAAAAGGGCCTATTACGAAAACGCGTGAAAACAATGGGGACCAGGAGGGAAATTTTTCCAACGCCTTTAGAACGGTGCGCATCCAGAGGGACCAGATTGAAAACGATTTAAAATTTTAGGGCGAGATTTAAAAAACCTGAAATATTCAATTGAAAATCACTGGAAAAGCGGAGGGGCCAACTGCGCAAATAGCCCCTCCCTTAAAAAACACGCGGATCCTGAGGCGGTGCGGGTCGGGTCGACCCGACCCGCGTCAAAACTACGTCGTTTTCTTCTTAGCTGAGGGGGGTCCAAAACGGTGCGTTTTGGACCCCTATATAAGCCAAAATTTTTTTAAAAAAAATCATTTGTAACCAGTAGAAGAAAAAAAAAGAAAGAAAGGGGAAAAAGGGAGAAGGGAAGAAGGAGAGGGGGTACTCGCCAAGGGCGATCGTCGACGACCACCGGACAGGACGTCTGCCCGTGTAGCGCGGCAAACCACATCGCAGGTGGCGGAAAAAATAAAACCTCTAATTTTTTCTTTTTTTTTTTTTTGCCTTTTTTATTCTCATTATTTATTTATATATATATGTATATATGTGCATAAAATTGATTCAAAATCGAAAATAGAATGAAATGAAAACAAAAATAACCTTAGGTTTTGCTCACTTTTTGGATCTTCAATCATGATATACTCTTTGGGTTTGATGATATTGTTGTATTCAATGATAATAGAAAAGTACTTGCTCAAAAATGGAAGGTGTTTATATTTTAGATTCAATTTTTTCAACCCCTTTCTCTGTTTACATTCACTTTTATAGCCTTTTGTTACATCTTTTCTCTTACTTTCTGTCTCTTCATGCAGTATTGGGGCGGTGGAGCGATCCACACGGGCGTGTGGCGCCAGGGGATGGGGTTGGCGAGGTGAGTGAGAGGGCGATTGGTTCGGCGCAAGTGGGATCGAGGGTTAGGTAGGGTTTGGGTTTGGGCCAAGGGTAGTGGGCTAGTGTCTGGTTTAGGTTAGGTTAATTTAGGTGGGTTTGCTAATGTGTTTGGGCTGACGGGTTGGGGTTGTAAAGGTAAATTGGGTGAGTAAGCTTAGATGGGTATAAGTGTCAGGCCTGTTTGTAAACAGGCCAAAATTGGGCTGTAACAGCTGCCCCTCTTTGCTCATTATCGTGTAACGGTAATGGAGCAAAGACATAAAGAAAGGCCAATTTTGCCTCGTCTTGCGAGTCCTGACTTCATTGGTGCTCTTCTTGTTCTGGTAGTCTCTTTCTGGTCCATCGCATCTTGTAGCTTTGGTTTAATCAACTGCATCTTCTGGTATGACTTGTAGCTTCAATCTACTCCAATGCCACTTCAAGGATATGAGATTTTGTTGCTTCGATCTGCTTCACTTATAACGTCTGAAAAGTGAGATCTACAACTTCAATCTGCCCTTCTATCGCTTCAGTGAGATGAGGTTTGTGGTCTTTCTTTCTGTGACTTCAGAAAGGCAAGATTTGATATCCTCGATCAGCTCCATTGCAACTTCAGGGAACAAGACTTGCAACTTTGACCTGCTTTACTGCAACTTCAGGGAGACCAAATCTGATGTCTTCAATCAGCTCAGATCTTTATTCTTTACTCGGTCTGTGATCTTGAGCTCGCAATATGAACAGACATTAAAAATAAAAATCGAAAATACCTCAGCATGTGAACTGAAGCTCAACTCATTTCTCGCAATATGGGTTGATTTTTGAAACATAGAAATTAAAAGCAGAGATTAAAAGGCTCAACTCACCTCTCACAATATGAGTTGATAATCTGAAAAGTTAATTTCGAAAAAAACAAGAATTAAAAGCTCAACTCACCTCTCGCAATATGAGTTGGTCTTTGGAAAAACATAAATTGAAATTGCCTCAACGTGTCTTGAGGCTCAACTCACCTCTCGCAATATGAGTTGATTTTTGAAAGACAGAAATTGAAATTACCTCAACGTGTCTTGAGGCTCAACCCACCTCTCGCAATATGAGTTGACTTTTGAAAAACATAAATTGAAAACAGGAATTGAAAAGCAGAAATTGAAAATACCTCAGCGTGCCCCGAGGCTCAACTCACCTCTCGCAATATGAGTTGATTTTTGAAACATAAATTGGAATTACCTCAATGTGTCTTGAGGCTCAACTCACCTCTCGCAATATGAGTTGACTTTTTCGAAAAGCATAATTTGAAATTACTTCAATGTGTTTTGAAGCTCAACTCACCTCTCGCAATATGAGTTGATTTTTGAAAAACAAAAATTGAAATTACCTCAACGTGTCTTGAGGCTCAACTCACCTCTCGCAATATGAGTTGATTTTCTTGAAAAACATGAATTAAAACATCAAAACCAAAACCTGTACTTTAGTAGAACTCAGGTGTCTTTTCATTTGATTCAATGCGACTCTCATTCCAGACTTCTTGCTCTGCTGGGGTACCTGTATATACTATGCATGTTGTTATCATGATATGCACATGTTTGTCTTAAATGCTTTCATGCCTACATGATTATGCAGTGCTCCTTAAGCATGTTTGTCACTTGTCCTTTTGGTCACGATTTTTCATGATCTGTGTCCGTTGCTTTGGCTCTCGACTTCTTTTTAAGCCATGTACCCGTTTTCAAGCTTTACAAGTAATTGACGTTTCTCGGATATCACTCTTTTGCCTCTGGTTGAACTCCATTCTTGCCTTGAAGCTCTTGTGCTTATCAAGTTTTCATCCAAGTAATGCTTTTTGTTTAGAGCATGTCATTTCACCATTTATCATGTAAATAAGCACATAATAAGATACATGAAACAAAGGTCAAGTAGGGACAAAAATGATATCACGTATTCATTTATTTCAAGTGTGGCAAACAAAGGAAGTTAACCAATGAGAGTAAAAATGTCAAAAAGAAAGAAAAGATCATATTCAACGGATATAAATGCTCAAGATATTCAACACATGAACTCTGCCACGTTCCTCAATCAAGAATCTTTTCGAGTCTGGCTCCTTGCGTAGAAGATTTTGAGCTTTCAGAGATGCTTCAAATACTGTAGTCTCACTGTTTGCCGTATGGTTTAAAACATCTTTCCTTGTAAGCCGAATGTTTGCTTCATTAGAATGCCCTCTCGGGTTTTCATCCTAATCTTTTTTTTAATCAAAGCGCCCTTTTCGGGTTTTCGCTCTGATCCCCTTTTTTTTTTTTTTTTTTTTTTTTAAGATGCCCTTTTCGGGTTTTCATCTTGACTTTCTTTTTTCAAGCATAGTACTTCTTCACCGCATCTGAGTTCACTGGATTTGCTAATTCTTTCCCATCCATCTCGGTAAGGATCAAAGCTCCACCTGAAAATGCCTTCTTTACGACGTATGGTCCTTCCCAGTTTGGTGCCCATTTTCCTCGCAGGTCTTTTTGTATCGGGAGAATTTTCCTCAACACGAGCTCTCCTTCATGGAATTCTCTTGGCCGTACCTTCTTGTCATGGGCCGCAATCATCCTTTTTTGGTACATCTGCCCGTGACAAATTGCCTTTAGACGTTTTTCTTCGATGAGATTCAATTGATCATATCGAGCTCGAACCCATTCTGCTTCTTCTAACTTTGATTCCATTAAGACTCGCAGAGAGGGGATCTCAACCTCGATAGGTAGCACAGCTTCCATTCCATAGACCGGAGAGAAAGGAGTTGCTCCTCAGATGTTCGCACGATGTGCGATATGCAAACAAAGCAAATGGAAGTTTTTCGTGCCAATCTTTATACGTCTCAGTCATTTTCCCAATGATCCTCTTAATGTTCTTGTTAGCTGCTTCAACAGCCTCGTTCATCTTTGGACGATAAGGAGAAGAATTATGATGCTTTATTTGGAATCGCCGCACACTTCTTTCATCATCTTATTGTTCGATTCGTGGCATTATCTCGAGATGATTCTTTCGTGTAAGCCATACCGCAAATGATCTCCTTTTTTTCAAAACTCACAAAACCTGCAAGTCCTCGTCACATTGGCAAACGAAGTGGCTTCTATCCATTTTGTGAAGTAATCGATGACCACAAAGATGAATCGATGCCCGCTTGATGCCTTTGGAGAGATTGGCCTATAACGCCCATGCCCCACATAGCAAAAGGCCACGAGAGGTCATGACATGAAGAGGAGAAGGGGCCACATGAATTTTATCGCCAGTAGATTTGACATTTGTGACATTTTCTAGCAAAATTGATGCGATCACTTTCCATTGTCACCAATAATAACCGAGTCTCATGATCTTTCTCGCCATATTGAATCCATTGGCATGTGTTCCGCAAATTCCCTCATGGACCTCTCTGCAAGTATCTTCCTAGCTTCAACATCATCCACACATCTCAAGAGCATCCGATCCTTTCCTTTTTGTATATGATGTCCCCACAAGAACAAATCCCGCCGCCATTCTTCTAATCGTTCTTTTTGTCGTTCTCATTCGCTTGTTCGGGATACTTTTGATTCTTGATATATTCTAAGATATCGTGGAACCATGGACGTCCATCTGCTTTCTTTCTCAATGCTACAACAAGGTGCGGGAACCTCGTATATACTCATTTTGAGGGCATTATTTCGCTTCTTTACTTACTTTGAACATTGAAGCCAAAGTGGCTGTGGCATCACCCAGTTGGTTTTCTTCGTGGAAATAGTGAAAAGTTACTTTTTGAATTCCTTGATCAATTCACCACTAAATCGCTGTACTTAATCAATTTTGGATCTCTCACTTCCCATTCTCCACGGATTTGGTAAATCACTAGAGCTGAGTCTCCATACACCTCTAGGATTTTGATGTCTCGATCAATAGCTGCACGAAGCCCCATGATACAAGCCTCATATTCTGCGATATTATTGGTACAAAAGAAGTTTAGTCTTGCAGTGAACGGATAATGATTCCCATCTGGTGATAACAGGATGGCTCCGATTCTATGCCCCAAAGCGTTCGACGCACCATCAAAGCACATCTTCCATGACTTCTCGTTTGATGACTCTGGTTCCATTTCTGTGATGCACATTAAGTCTTCGTCTGGGAAATCAAATCTTAAAGGCTCATATTCCTCTGTCGTTCGAGTTGCTAGAAAGTCGGCTATTGTGCTTCCTTTTATTGACTTCTGACTTACATAGGCAATGTCATATTCCGAAAGGAGGATCTGCCATCGTGCCATTCTTCCTGATAATGCCACGATTCCAATGTGTATTTTATCGGTCCAGCTTTGAAATCAACCATGTCGTATGGTACAACATGTATTGTCTAAGTCTCCGAGCTACCCAAACCAGAGCGCAACAAAATTTTTCAATAGATGAATACTTTGCCTCATATTCAGTGAACTTTTTACTGAGGTAGTAGATTGCCTTTTCTTTCTTTCCTGTCTCGTCATGTTGCCCCAGTACGCAACCCATTGAATTTTCGAACACGGTCAAATACAATATCAATGGTCTCCCCGGAGTTGGCGGTACTAGCACTGGAGGACTAGACAAATATTGCTTTATCTTATCAAAGGCCACCTGGTATTCCTCATTCCATTCTCCAGGGTTATGTTTTCGAAGAAGTCGAAAGATTGGGTCGCATTGGTTGGTAAGTTGAGCGATAAATCGGGCGATGTAGTTTAATCTCCCTAAAAATCCTCTAACTTCCTTTTACGTGCGCGGGGGTGGCAACTCTTGAATGGCCTTTATTTTATCTGGATCAACCTCGATACCTCTTTCACTCGACAATGAAGCCTAGCAACTTCCCCGAGAGGTAGCCCCAACGTACATTTGGTCAGTATTAAGCTTTAACGAACTTTCTCACTGTTTCGAACAACTTCTTCAAGTTCACTATATGCTCTTCTTCCCTGGATTTAGCAATCATATCGCCAACGTAGACCTCTATTTCTTTATGCATCATGTCATGGAATAACGTCACCATAGCCCTCTCGATATGTTGCCCCAAAGATTCTTTAACCCGAATGGCATCACCTTGTAGCGAATGTTCCCACATTGTTATGAAGGTAGTTTTCTCCATGTCTTCGGGCCATCTTGATCTGATTATACCCCGAGAATCCATCCATGAAAGAAAACAATGAATGCTTTGTTTGTGTTGTCCACCAACGTATCAATATGTGGTAAGGGAAAATTATCCTTTGGGCTGGCTCGATTCAAGTCACTAGAGTCCACACACATTCGTACCTTGCCATCTTTCTTTGGTACCGAACTATATTAGCCACCCATTCGGATATTTGGAGGCTTGTAGGAAACCAAATACAAATTGCTTCTTGACTTCCTCTTTTATTTTCAAGTGACATTTCTGTCTCATCCGTCTTAATTTTTGGCCGGATGGGCTTGCATTCTCGCTTTAATGGGAGCTTGTGGACTACTAAATCTTCATCTAGCCCCGCATGTCCTGGTATGACCATGCGAAAACATCTTTGTATTCGCAGAGTAGAGCGATCAAATTATGCCCGTGCTCTCTCAAATAGAAGTCCCAATCTTCACTTCTTGTTTCCTTTCTTGATTGCCCAAGTTTATTGTTTCCACAGATTCTTCATGAGGCAAAATCTGTTTATCCTCTTGTTCCACCATTCTTAACAATTCAGGAGACGATACGTAATCTTCAGCATTTTCTTCGGCTTCAAATTCTCCTAAACAAACAGCTTTCTCAAAATCAATTTCAAGACTCGTAACGGGTTTGTTCATGTCATCAATATCTGAGCACCTGAAAGTTGAATGGAAAAGGAAGCTATAGAGGGGTATCCGAGTATTGGAAACAACAAACAAAAATGTTATGGCATGGAATGTGGCAAATGTAAGGATGGGCTATGGGATGAGAAAATGATTATGGAATTAGCGATAATGCGAAAAATCGTGACAAAATGCATCTTCATTGATATTCATTTAGATGATAAAGAGCGAATGCACGCTCTTACAAAAGAGTTCTATCATATCTAAGGACACAATAGAAGGTTAATGTTTAGCATTACTCTGAAGACTTATAAACTACAAGAAGCTCCTCGGAAGTCCAATTGTTCAACATGGAACCAGGAGGGCAAGGGCGTATCTTCGAGACATCTTTACTTGTACCAGCCCCTTTGTCAATGACATTTATGCTGACATTCTGAAAACCCCTTTCAATTATCCTCAAGCATGTTTCGTGGATCGCCTTGTCCAGTATATCATTCCCATGAGATGTAAATGTTTTTGACAAAGGAGGGTATTCTATGGGCTCCCATTCTGGTTCTCGGCCCAAAGTTCTTGCAATCCTTCTTTCCTAATCTTTCTTCCACTGTCTTCTTCTTTGACGCATATCAGGCTGGAATCCCAAACCGTATCGAGCCTTGTGCTGCACTGGCTTTAAAGCCCTAACTATTCCTTGCAGATGTCTGCCTAAACCTCTTCTTGCTCGAGCTCCTCTTCCTACGGTCAACTTGACACCCATTCTGGTATTTCTCGACAGTTTCGGCACTGGAATTCTGTTTCCCTCAGCAACGAAAGTGGCATTCACAAATTCAAGGGATCGGAAAGAACACTCCACTGCGTCTTTGTTCACTTCCAAGTACGGTGCATCAACAGAAACAGATGCGACAATATCTTCTTCTCCTTCGACTGTGACCAGACAGCCGTCCATGATAAATTTTATTTTTTGGTGGAGGGATGACGGGACCGCTCCAGCAGAATGGATCCAGGGTCTCCCCAAAAGGCAGTTGTATGATGGCGTAATGTCCATGACTTGGAACTCAACATCATAAATGTAAGGGCCCACTTCTAGAGGGATCTCAATCTTTCCCATAACTTCACGCCTCGTCCCGTCGAATGCCCTTACTGTGGAATGGCAGGGCCTTAAGTAGGACAAATCCATCGGTATTTTTTGAAAGTGTGGCCAATGGCATAACATTTAATGCTGACCCATTATCGATGAGCACGTTCGGTATTATGTAGCCCTTGCAATGGTCGTCGTGATGTGCAATGCTTTCACCGATCCTCTACCGCTTTGGCGGTATCTCATCGTCACTAAAAGAGATGAAATTGTCCGCATTCAAATTGTTTACCCACCTATCAAGCTTTTCAACGGATATGTTATTGGCCACATAAGCTTGATTTAACACCTTCAATAAAGCATTCCGGTGTGGCTCTGAATTTAACAGTAGAGATAGAACTGAGATTCGCGCTGGCTGCTTGCTCAATTGTTCCACCACACTATACTCACTATGCTTGATAAATTTCAAGAATTCTTGAGCTTCTTCCTCATTCACAGGCTTTTTAGTTTCTTGCACGGGTGGAATTTCTTGCTCGACTTCGACTTCGTGCATCACTGCTTTCCCTTTTTGCTTCAAGTCGCTACTTTTCTTTACTGGTTCAACTTCTTTGGAATAGCACCGTCCACTTCGGGTAAAATGACCTACCTCCCCAACATCTTCAAATATGGATTTGGACTTTCCAACTTCCGGTGTGATGATATTGACATCATATCTCCACGGTACTATTTTGTTATCCTTATAAGGGAAAGGAGATGGTACTTCAATTATCATTTTTGGTTTCACTGGCTCCTTCTTCGCGTCATAATAAATCACCAACGGTCGATCAGCGCTATAAGGGGGACCTGATGGTTGATTGTCAGAGGCATATATTTCTCCACTATCGGCCTCTTCGGCTTTACAAAAAATCTCGATCTCCTTGTTATCCATCATACTTTGCAATAATCCTCTGAATTCATCACAGGACTGAATGTCGTGCCCCTCGATGCCATGGAATTCGCAAAAATTGCGACTCTTTACATCCTTTCCTTCGAATACTCCGTTAAGGCGACAAAGCAACCCTTTTTCAACTAGTACCTCCCAGATTCTCTGCAGAGGTGTTCTCACTTCAGAAACCCATCTTCTACTTTATCGTTTATCCTCCTCTCCTATTGCGTTCACATTGCCTTCGGTGTGGTTTGGGAATGGATTCCCAGCCGTACCCCCTGTACCATCAAATCGTAAAATGCCAGCATCGATGAGCCCTTGAACTCTCCTTTTGAAAGCTAGACAGTTCTCCGTAGAATGCCCCTGATTCCCCGCATGGTATGCACAACTAGCGTTTGGATCGTACCATTTCGGATATGGAGGTTTAAGGGGTGCCATGTAATGGGGAGAAATCAGTTGTTTTTCCAGAAGTTTTGGGTACAATTCCCCATATGACACAGGGATGGGAGTAAACTGCGGCCTCTCGGGATTAGGCCTTGTTGGTCTTGGTTCATTTCTAGGTTGGTTTTGAGCAGGTGCAAAGAGTTTTGTGAAAAAAAGTGGTGACGAGTTTTTGGTTGTTCATGGCGTATACGGGGTAGGAGGGAGGTGGTGTTTGGTAGTAAGGGGTTTGAGGAGGATAATGAAAATTTGAAGGTGAATAATGTCGGGGTCGAGGTTGGTTAGGATATGAATTAGGAATGTAACGACTTCCAGTTCCCACCATGTGGGCCTCTGGCTCTTTTTTCCTTATGGGAGCTGCTTTTCTTGATCCTTCTGATCCTTCCATTCTACCGCTCTTAACGGCGTTCTCTATGAGCTCCCCAGATATTACAATATCTGCAAACTCCTTCGTGGCACTTCCCACTAGTTTGTCATAAAACGGCGCCTTTAAGGTGTTGATAAAGAGAACGATTATCTCCGTTTTTGTTAGTGGGGGTTCCACTTGGGCTGAGACGTCTCTCATCTCTCGCGCATACTATCTAAAAGGTCTCTGACGGCTTTTTCTCCATCATTTGTAAGGTCATCCGGTCCGCACCATGTCCGATACATGCTTATATTGCTCGCAGAATGCGAGATGCCGTGTCTTTCCAGATCTAATCTTTTCCTCTTTGAGTTGGTTGTACCAACGGAGGGTGACCTTGCTAGACTGCCTTGGAAGCAATGTATAAGTAACTTATCATCGTTCACGTAACCAGTCATTTTTCGGATGAACATGATGAGATGTGCTTTTGGGCACCTAGTCCCATCATACTTCTCAAAATCGAGCGCCTTGAACTTCTGAGGAAAAATTAGATCAGTGCACGAGGTCGAGTTCCTTGGCACCTAGGGCGGAGAAGACCTCGCGCCCTCTCTTGCTTTGAGTCTTTCCTCCGGACTCCTATATTTCGCGTCATGGTTATCCAATTTCAATTTGGCTACTTCTGCGGGTCGTCCCGGATCTGAACTAGGGGATCAAACAGACTAGCCCCCAGGTTCGACGCGAATATTCCTTGCCCCAAATTAGTGGGTGGAGCAGTGGCATAGGTCGATGTTCCAAGCCCGTGGGTTCTCCTTGAGCATACCCTCTCGTGTTGTTGTATATCGGGTGGTGGAGTGAATCCCGGGGATAGAGTGGATCCCGATCGTGGTGAATTCTTGATTGGGGTTCCATAACATCGGGTTCTGCATGGGTCCTTTTCCTTTGACCAGAGTTGTCATCATCTCCATCATTTTGGCCATCCGATCTCTTTGCTCAAGTGACTCCTCTCGAGATCTTACCATTAGATCTCTCGTTTCTTGTTGCGATTTGGCGATTGCTCTTGTAATTCCTTTTGAGCCCTTTCCATCCTTTCGATTCTCTCATTGAACTCAGCTTCCATTGCCTTAGTTTGTCGACGCGTTCTGTATAAATGTCGTGATTCCAGTCTTGAAGTCTTGCAACTGCGGATTATATGGCTCTTTTAGTTTCGGTAGATGATTATGGTGATATGTATATGCGATGAATGAATGAATGAGTGTATAAATGAATGAATGTCCAAAGAAATAAATGATGCATAAATGTTAGTTATGAGTAAATATGCAAGAATTTGGTGTTGATTTCAAGATAGCCCCATATGTAGGCATTTCATTCATCAGAAGAGTACGTTACAAAAAGTTTTCGTTTTTTCCAACAATTACACAAATTTCCTAGCCACATTGCCTTGTTTCTTCACTTGCTCTAAAAATTCTGATATGCTCGATCTCTGGCTCGGAGGGAATTGGCAACTGAGAACTTCGGCTTCATTTGATAATTGAACAACTTGCATAGCCGCTTGGCGAATTTCATTAATCAAGAAGTTGAGCTGCATTTCCTTTTCTTGGAGAGTTCCTTCGTACGCGTGCATGTCCCTATCGTACTGATCATTCTTTTCTTCTAGAGCCTTCAGGAGGTTATCTAATTGTTGTTGACGAGATTGTAGCATATTTTCTAAATCTCGTACTCTCCTTTTTAATTCTCGATGTTCGATGACTATTCGCAAATTCCATGATTGCCATTTCATACTCGGCATTCTTCCTTCTTAACTCTATTGCAGCGCGTGTGGCCTTTTCCTCTTCTTTCTTTGCTTTTCCCTTCCAAAACTCCATTCCTCCCTTGATGTTACTAATTTCTTCTTTCCACTCAGCTGTTGACTTGCCCAATCCACTATTCTTTATAGTGCTTCTTAATTTCTTGTTTTCCAAATGAAGGTCCCTTAAGTCGTTTCTCACGATCTCGGCCTCCCTTTGTACTTTTTCAGTTCTGGACCTTTCAACTTGAGCTTCAATCTTCAACTGATAGTTTTCTTCTTGAAGGGTACTAAGGTCCCTAGACATCTTAGCTTTTTCTCGCTCGAATTCTTGTCTAGCGATGTCCAACTCGGACGGCATTTCCTCCAAAAAGGGGTTCTGGGCAGTGCAATTTGTTGATGAGATTTACTGACTACTTACCCGTTGCTTTCTCCATATGTCATAGTCTTGGGTAAGGGTATCAGCATACAAGGCTAATTCCATGAAATGAATTTCATTCCAAGACTTTGCAATATCTCGGACTCTCTTCATATATCCCTCACCCACGAAAGCGAACTCGAATTGTGCCAACCCTCCAGTTGCGGGTATAAATTGTCGTGAAGAAAATTGCCTTTGGACTAATAGCGGAGCGTATCCAACTCCTCCCAATAACCCGAGTAAAGGTACCCAATCTTGGCCTCCACATTTGTATAGCAGGACTGAAGGACGGATCCAGGGTGCTCTCCACGTTATATCCTCGGCGCGAAGATTCTGAAAGACTGATACCCAATGTTGCTCGGTGACTTCTCTCGGCCATTCTTTCTTGAGGTAAGCTTCTAGCGGGGCGAATGTTTTTGAAAACATGTGGAATGGAGTGCGCTCTACTTTCCAAAAATGACTCAAAATCCAAACATTGAGCAGCTGTGCACACCCGATAAATCGTCCCTTTCCTACCCTTCGACAAGTACTCAAGGACCTGAATGTCTCGGCTAAGATAGTCGGGACAGGGGTTGACTCCTTGTTTTAGCCTTTCAAGAAATCAAATCTGCGACCTCAATATGTCCGAGAACTCTCGGGAAAATGACCAAACCGTAAATGGCCAAGGCAAATAGATTAACTCTCTTCAATATGTCCGGATGACTCAGAACCGATTCTCGTAGGCTAGACCATGGAATGCAAACTGTTTCATTCTTCTTTTTTTATTTGTTTTTCTACCATGCATCAGTCATGTGTCATCGGTCTTACTAATTTTTTCCTAAAGGTCAATGGCTTAGGCTCCTTCACGTATATCTTGCCGAATTGCACATTATCGATGCGGAGTAAAGCAGCATACTCTTCTATGGTTGGAGTCATATCCTCTTGATTGAATGTAAAGCACTGATAAGCTGGGTCCCAGAATCGAACCATGGCTTGAATCAACTGTTCGTCTACACAAATGGTGATCAAGTGAGCTACATCTCCATACCTCTCGGTAAAAATGCCCCTAGTGTCTGAATCCCATTGGTTCCAAACTCGTACCAAATCCTCAAGGTTATTTTGGCGGACATTCACAGTTGTATGTTCGGGCAAATTGGCAACACTCCCTTCCACTAGGCTGTCCCCCTTTTCTCTCTGAGTTTTTAGAGACCAGTCTCGAACCACGGCATTCTTCTCGATTATTTGTGTAATTGACTCCTCCATCAGAAACCCGTTCTTTGGCAACTATCCTTTAATCAACACCTTCCTAATGTGATGCCTATGATGCATGATGATAATAAAAATAAAAACAAACAAACTTGGTTAGTAACACAACAAATATATTTTGAGAAACAAATTAAACTACTCAACACAACTCTTTTACATAGACAGTGTAAATGAAAGGCAAAAGCATTTCCCCGTGTACTTATTTTGGTGACTATAAGAGGACAGAGGTTCGGCATGGCTCTAATTGGATAGCTCGTATGGTTCGTTACATGCGGTTTTGGTTCTAGATAGGTACTCGAATCGTTCGTACTATCGTCTACTAAGACTAGCACGAAGCCTCGGTGCGTAGCTCATCACAAGCTCACGAGTTCAATTCGAGGATTACATTTACTTATGCCTATGCGGAGGACAAGTTAACTCACGAAAGCATAAGTCATATGTAACCCAAAAGTATTCACTAGCTCATGCGGAGGGACGAGTTAACTCACGAAGGCGTAGCGTTTACTTTCACTTAAACGGACGGAGCCCGGTATAAAGCTCATGTTATGCAAAATGCAAGTGCACGGTGTGTGGGGAAAACTCATAAACCTTTACGTTTTATTTAAAGAAACTAAACCGGAATTAAAACCATAAAGACTGAAAAACAAACAAATAACAAGTGGGAAGAAATATTTACAACACGATGCCAATGCATGAATTTTGAAGACGAGATTTTCGGATGACGACCAAATATTTACTTTGAACAAGGAAATTTGAAAACTTTTGACAAGATGTGTTTATTCAACTCGACTCTCAAAACCGGGTCCCCAGCGGAGTCGCCAAGTACCTAATATAAAATACAAGACACTCACATCTAAATCCCAATAACATGGTAGGATTAGTGAAAAAATTGCAATCAAGGGTTAGTTTTGATTGCTTTTGAAAAGTGCTGCAAAAAGTTTCGGTTTAAGATTTAAATGTTTAATATTGCTGTAAAAAAAATACAATTGTTAATAAATAGAATGTTCATTTTAGAAATGATGTTGTGAAGTAAAAATATGCTTTTCAATAATGTTCAAATTAGTTAAATTTAAGAATATAAAAAAAAATATTGTAATTCATTATTAATATTTTGATATATGAAATATAAAATTTTAAATATTTTTAAGTAATTAATATTTTTTAAAAGTTGTAAGCAATTAATATCAATTAGATGTATAATTTAAATTGGAATATTAATCTATATTTTATTAAAATATAACCGTTACAAATCCAAGTATATAATGTTACTGATTTTCTTTACCTGTTCAATGCACAAGGGTTGGTTGCATGTAACTTTTTAAAAGTTTTCATAAAACTTGAAGCATTTCATTAATAATGACTACAAAAGTAAAACATAATTCTGTTCTGCTATACATATATAGTTTCTAACTTAGTTTTAATTAACAATTGTAAATTAAATTTGAATATGGTCACAACTGAATAATTTATTGTAAATTTATTTATATTTTTAGATATTTATTTCAATCTTATATTTAGTTTTTAAAAATAGTGATAAACTTAAAAGGACACTTTTTCAAATTTATGTAAAATAATAAGTTAAATTATTGAATAATAAAAATATAACTTGTAGAATACAAATAAAAAAAAAGTATATAAAAAGGGATGCCACATATCAAATTTTTATAACGTGAAGGTATTGAAAGTTTAGGATTTTGTAATATGATATATATATTTAAAATAAAATTCAATAGAAATATAAATATAAATATTTCATAAAATTATAAATAAAAACTAAAAGTATTATTTGTGTCCAAAAGTGTTATTACTTTTGAGTTGGAAAGTATTTTTAATTTAAAAAACTATTTGTTTAACATTACATAAACCCTAAATCACATAAAAGTTGATTAATTGAGGGTGATTATCAACCTGGTTTCCCCTACTGATATTCATGCGTGGTCAACCTTTACGTCTACAAAAATAATGCCCATTCTCCTTTTCTTTCCCCACTAAATTTGCCGTCAATCTAGACTGTCCATTGCTTAGTATTATTGTTATTTTGAGCTATCAAATGAAAGATTAAGCAGTTTCTGTGTAAAATCAATGTTAAAGCAAAGAATTAAAAACATGCAATCCTCTCCACCCTCTATATTATTTATAAAAAAAATTTAATGATTTTTTTTGAAGGAAAGAATCAGATGTAAAAGGTGAAGTGAGACTGTTATTGTAAATACTTTACTTTGTTCAACTTAAATTTTTAATCCTATATTTAGTATGAGTACTATTTTCACACATAAATCAGTAATAAATTAATTTAATTGGTGATATTTAGTCCTTCTTCATTTAGTAAAGAGAAAGAAGTTTTTTCACAAATTTTGAAGAGCTTTTTATTTTTTACAAGAGTTTTTGTTCATATTTCCTCATATTATTATACTAATAACTGTTGAAACATTTTTAAAATATTTATAATGTTCCAATAGTTATAACTGAAAAGTTACAAGTGATTTAAAAAATAATGTGATTTGGTAATTAAGCAAAAGTTGTCATAATTCATAGTGATCAGTTCATCAAAAGTTATATTACTTAATTAATAACAGAGTGTCATAATTATTCAAGTTGATACTTATTTAATAATTATGTTTGTGGTTAAAGATGTAATTATTCGTTTAGGTAGTTATGTCCCTATGAAGACTATAAATACGAGAGAAATTTCATTTGTTGGATATACCTAGAAACATAGAAAAAGTTTCTTTCTAATGTCCCACCATCTTCTATATTCTTAGATTGTTCTATAAAGAATTTCTGCAACAAATTCTTTCTCAATTTGGTATAATAATAAATTTAGTCCTCTAATATTTACAAGTTCTATCAACTTGGTCCTAATTATAATAAAAAAAATTAATCAACAAATTTATCATCAATTTCAATGTAGCTTTGATTCTTAAAAATTCAAAAATAAATTTTTTTATACATTCATTTTCCATAAAAATTATAAAAATATTTATAAATAAATGAAGGGATAATATTTGGTACATTGTCAATGAAGTTTTTAAACTCCGTAAATAAGGTGAAGAAGTTGATAAGTGTCTTATAGGAGTATAATACAATATTAAAAAATAAATATTTAAAAGAAAAGATAAATTTGACAATTTTTTAAGACCCAATAAAAAAAATTACACTACTAATATATCAAATATTAACCCATAAATGAATATATCTTTTTCTCATTTTCTAACATGATATTTATTTATTAAAATAATAATTTTATAAATAAAATAATTTAAAGAAGAAAACCATAAAAACCTAAGTAAATTCAAATTTTCCTTTTTCTTTAACATTAACCATCAGCATATTTCAAGTTAAATGAAAAACTACCTAAGGTCTAAAAGAGTAAAAATCGAGGAGAAGTGGTTATAAATAATTAACACTTATAGAGATGGTTGCTTCCTACATCAATGCAAGAGCAGGGTGGAGGCGAATGAGACAATCATCCCCCGCTCATTGCCATCTTTAATTCACTTTTCTCAAGGGCTAAGTACAGCAGTCGCGAATGATACCCCATACTTTTTCATGCATATTTGGCACCAATATACAATATCATGACTGCATTACCCTTAACGCACCCCTTCCCTTTTCTCTTTTTCTCTCTCATGGCTGATTATGATCTGTTTTATTATTTTAAGAACTATTATATATCTTAGAAAGCAGAAAAAACAGCTACCCTTTATTGCCTGATTTGAAGAGATTAGCTAAATGTCGTCAGCAGATATGAATCTATCCATTAATGGCCAGTCTCAGGTTCCTCCTGGTTTTAGATTTCATCCCACTGAAGAAGAGCTTCTTCACTATTACCTCAGAAAGAAAGTAGCTTCTCAAAGGATAGATCTTGATGTTATACCAGAAGTTGATCTTAACAAACTTGAGCCTTGGGATATACAAGGTACGCCCCCAAATCAAACGCACCCTTTTTCTTCTTCTTCTTTTCTATTTTAAGTATAGGATTTTGATGCATTTCCTCTGTTTTCTTGTGGGTGGGTGTTTTACATGCAGAGAAGTGTAAAGTAGGTTCCAGTTCCACCCCCCAGAATGGTTGGTACTTCTTCAGCCACAAGGACAAGAAATACCCAACGGGGACCCGAACGAATCGTGCCACGGCTGCTGGATTTTGGAAAGCAACTGGTCGCGATAAGATTATCCATTGTGGGTTTAGAAGAATTGGGTTGAGGAAGACGTTGGTGTTTTATAAGGGACGAGCGCCTCATGGTAAGAAATCCGATTGGATTATGCATGAATATAGGCTCGATGATGACTCTAATGTAAGCAGCCCTCCACCATTTCGTCTCTCTTTCTCTCTCTATGTTCATGCATGTATGTAATATTGTAGTATCAATCTTACATAGGTCCAGAGTTCCAAAACCATTGGAGATTCTATGGCTGAAGATGGTTGGGTGGTTTGCCGTGTATTTAGAAAGAAGAATTATCAGAAAACCGTAGAGGATCCGAAAAGCTCATCCTCTTACACTTCACCGGATCCAAAGGCGCCGATGGTTTTCTCCGGCAACGAGGAGGTTCTAGATCAAGTTCTTCAGTATAGGGGAAAGACTTGCAAAATGGAGAATGGTTTATTTACCAGCACGAACAATCCGAGAAGTTTTGAAGAAAACAAACATGAAATGTTTATGCATATGCCCAGACTGGAAAGCCCAACTTTCCCTCCGCTTCCCATTCATAGTCCACTCTTGGATCAAGAAAAAAGCTTCAAGCCATGTTACCAATCCATCGATGACACCCTGATCACTGTAACCCAACCATCTTCGATCAACCAAGGGGATAGTGGTGCTTATGATCATCATCAGACGGATTCAGTGATTGATGATAATAATGAATCCAAAAACATTTGGGTTAATGACTGGGTCACACTGGACCGATTTGTGGCATCTCAGTTAAATGGTCAAGTAGAGACAAGCAAGCAACAATCATATTTGAGTGACCCTAGTGTGGTTTTCAGTCTTTGTCACCATGATGATATTCAATTATCGAACATATGTTTGCAGAGATCAAATCAAAACTCTCAGGTTTATGGCGACGAGATTGATCTATGGAGCTTGACGAAGTCATCATCACCGTCGTCATCATCAGACCCCTTCTACCATTGTCGGTATAATTGAAGTACGCATCATCAAGATCATACAAAGAAGCCTACTCATTTGTCAAAGTCTCTGGGGTATATGTGGAAATATATATGCATATATATGCTGATATACACGTACGTATAAAAATGTGAATACAAATGCATACGTATTTGCATAAATAAGGGTGAAATATGAGAGATGGGGTGGCATTGTCAAAGTTTACTAAATAACGATGTGATCGATCTAATTGCCCCTCATTTATCTCTCGAGACAAGGTTATTATATATAGAGTTTAATAGTGTTTTAATCTCGTTGAGGAGAATTTGGGAATGTTACATAAAATGATTGCAATGAGGCAATCATGAATTTTTTTTCTTCAAAATTCAGGATTGCATTTATGATAATTTATCTATAATAACTTTGCAACTTGTTAATTTGTAGACTTTTATTCTCCTTCATTTTAGTCTTCTATCATGATAATTAGAGTATATTTTTACATCACAAAATAATTGGTTAAAAGTAAAATTATTAAGGTAATAATTATAAACCATTCTAATTATTTAGAAACTAAATTATAAATACACAATGATATAATTTTATATTCTAAAAAACATATTAATTATTAGAAGATTTCTCAATAATACTTAAAAGAAAAAATCGATAAACAAGTAGCAAAACTTAAAATCAAATAATCATATACAATATGTTAGTCCAAAAAAGTATTCTGAAATACAGTTACTATAGAATTAACAAGAAAAATATATTCTAAGTAATTTTATCTAATTATTCTAGCATTTCATATTTAATGAGTTATTCTATCTCTAATATTAAACATATACTTATTGTTATATTCCATTGATGTTTGATCAAGTATAAAAATTAATAAAAAATACTATGTTATTTAGTTAATTATTTAGTAGGTCAAAATGCATTGAAAATTATCTCTCATCAATAAAAATTTTAAATTATTTAAATGAGAATGATAAAATAGCATATAACAATATTTTAAAAAATGAAATATACATCCTAAAATTAAAATACTATTATTACGGTATAAAATAACTTTTTAAACTTAAATCATATAGTGTAATTATTTGTAATTACTCGTGTATTATTCTAATTTTTATCTTCCCTTAATCGAGGCGTTTTTAGTTTTACTTAATTCAGTGAGACTCAGTCATTACAATGGTTACCCAAACATATCAAAGATATATAACTACAAATAATTATACTCAAATCTAATTAGTAAGTATATTTAAAACACTTGATTAAAGTTGTATTTGTGTTGCAGTCGTCCTTTTTGTAACAACTATTAGACCAAAGGTTAGTGATCCTCAAATTCTTCTGTTTGTAATCCGTTCTAAGGAGGATTGAGGTCTTACCCTAATTTGTTAACAATCTTTAAGGAAAGGAAAAGAAGCTTGACAAATTTTAATCATAGGTTAGTGCTGACTTCGGAATCAGGAATTTGAGGGTCTCACACCAAAAACACAAATTATTACATCACACTCAAAAAGTGGTCAGCCATATATAAACACATATATGTTGTTTTGCAAATTACTAAGAAAAATAAAATAAATGAATGAATGTAGCCTATCAAGATTAGGAGGGAGAAAGGTGACCCTGCTAGGGCCGATACAAAAATATACTTTACCTCTTTTGTCTTGTGCTAAAAAAGTTCTTTTAATTTTTATACTTAAAATTGTTAGGGTTGATTCTTAATTATTGGACTAATGGCTTTACTTTTTTCTTCATATACATATATAGTTACGTCAATTGTATGCATAAATTTAACTTTTCCTTCAATTATATATATTAAAAAATAAACATTCAACTATTTTCATGTAAGATAAATATAATTATTTTTTTTATCATCCATAAAAATTAATAAAATATAATTATTTGTAAACATAAAATGGTGAAAAATTGATAACGGTATTAATAATATGTTTTGGTGATATATTATATACTGGATTAAAATTTATTTAGTTTATTCTTATAAAAGAATTGAGTCCTAAATATAGATAAAATAATGAGTTGGAAGAGAATCTTAAGGAAGTAAGCAAAGGCTTTAACCCTCTTTATTCATAAAACAAAATTTCATTCAGATCCCTCTTCTAAAAATTAATAATTCAATTTAGTCCTTTTTTAATACACAAGCTGCAACGTATAAAAAAATATTTAATTTTATTTCCATCCCCTAACTTCTTAATAGTATTTCAGTCCTAAAATCATTAACAATGCTGATAAGTTGTATGCAACAACAATAAAAATTATTGGGAATAAAATGTTTATCATTATTTTTAAATATTTGCCCTAACACTTGGAAAGATTAGTGTTGTATTTTTTAAATCCAAATTGGAAACGATGAAACTGGGGTCCTTGTCAGAATTAATTATAGTCTCTTTTTATCGTCTTCGAAAGGAAACGAAAACAGAAGAAAATCATTTATGTTCCAAGAACTTTTAAGCTGTCGTCAAGCTATTATTACCACTCTGCTCCAAATATTCAATAGAATAATTATGTAAGAACTACACATTTTAAGTGAATTCTTCAAAAAAAAAAAAAAAAAAAAAAAGAACGTGAATTGATCAAAATCGATTGAAAAATTTGTAAAAATCGATTTGAAACAACTAAAATTAATTATATGTATATTTTCTTTTTTCAAAACTTTGCTTGTAATTAGATTAGAAGTTTGACTTTTTAATTTTATACTAAAGTGTTAAATTCTACTATTAGTTTTTGTACTTTATGAAAGTTGTGATTTTAATCCATGTATTTTACTTTGATCGTTTTTAGTTCTTGTACTTTTTATAATTTTAGTTCTCATCAAACTATAATTGTTAAATTCATTAAGTTTTGCTATTTCTAAAATTTGACGCGGCAAACATATTATCATATTTGTAATGCCATATCAGTTTGTTATTTCTACAAATTACTCACTCAAAGTCCAATCAATGGATTAACGACTGTCATTTGCTTCAGACTAAAATTTCATAATTCAAAAAGTATAGGGACTTAGAATGATCCAATTAGAAAATATAGACTAAATCTATGATTCTACGAATGGTAAAATACTAGTAATTGAATTCAATTGAAAGGATTTAACTGCTATGTTTGGGTTAGGACTAAAATTTCAAATTTTAAAAAAGTATAGGGACTAAAATTGACCAATTTAAAAAGTACAGGAACTAAAATTAATCAAATTAAACTATAGGAACTAAATCGACAACCTTCACAAAGTGTAAAGATTAATACAAAATTTAACCTATTAAAAACCAAGTCGTTAACTTTTTATTTATTTAATAACTATGTTTAACATATAATTCATATTAATCAATTGAGTTTTAACCTAATTAGCACCATTGTTATTACAATAACAAGAAGGATGTGAGTTCAAAAGTGTGTATGTACATTTTTATTTCGATTTATGGATTGGGAAGAGATAATAGATAAAAGTAATCACATTAACATTAAAAATAAAAGTCATCAAATCTCTTTATTTAAGTGGTTAATAGATTGAATCGAAAAAAAAAAGAAGAACAATTTTATTGATGGTTTCTTAAAATAAAATAAAAATTATTAACTTTCTATAAAAAAAATTATCACTATAAATTTTTTATTAATATAATATTAAAAATAAAATTTGAAATAATTGTATTTTAACTTATTTAAGTATCTATCTAGAAACTTCAACTACTTGTCTATTCAATGTTAAAGCAAATAGTTTAGTTTTGATGTTTAAGGATTAAAGGGATTTGATTTCATAATTAGAATCAGAGGAAGAAAAACATGAAACATGGGATAAAATGGAAAAGGGGACCAAACCATAATTTTAGGGTTTACCGACAAACCTGACCTTGACCTCTCATCCAAAACGAATATTTCAGCTTTTCTACGCCTAATCAAATGTTCAATAAATTGCTTCTCTCTCATGTTTCTTTCAACTGATTTTGATTATGTAAATTGTATGATTATTAATTTTCACAACCTACATAATTTCATACATCTCCCATAACTTATGTCTAAGTAGTTTAATCTGTCATCTAGTTTACGATTCTAAAAAATCCCTGCGAAAACTGTGCAAATTCAGCTACCCGAACTCATGAATTAAATATGTCGACTCAATTTTGAATTGTTTAGACACGTTTTAGATGAGGGTTAACGAAGATGTCAATTTGATTAGGTGCATGGGACCCGATTAGAAGGCGAAATGTAACATCCAGCGGGAGAATCAAATTGATGGTACCGTAGCTTCATCAAAGTCTCTATAAATTAAAGAAAAATAGAAGGGTTGGGAAGCCGAATTATTTCCCCATTATGATGAGATTTACAAGTCAAAAATTGTAGGCAACGAACCCCCATTTGGGTTGATCTCAAAGCCTTCACATTTTCCATTGCTAAGCCCATGAAACCAAAAACCACCCATTCCAACGCATGTAGACATCAAATTTCCTTCAAATCTATATCACTGTTCTTCAAAATGATTTCAATAGACCAATTTTTATTACATCGTTTCTCTTTTGAAATTTCAACCCATTATTGAGTGTGGACCTAATAAAAAAGTTTGGGCATGATATCTAATTATTAGACTCATTTCATTTATTAGGTCTATTAGGCCTTTTGTTGTTATTTTCTAATTCTAATTAATATGTTTTTTTTAAATAAAATTGCGGTGGATTGGTGGAGCACATTTAAACCTGGTAGGAGGAATTCAATGTTTGGCAAGGAGTTGCACGAATGGCACAAATTGGAGAAGAGTGAGCAAAGGAAAGGCAAGACATAGACGACATAAGGAAGGAGAGCAAAAAAGGACCCCCAAAAAAATTGAATGCCTTGGGTTACACGACAAAAGTTTTTTAGAAAGGGAGAAGAAGCCAATAAAGTAGGGAGGTCTTGAGGCAATAGAATGCGGAGAAAGAATCTAGAGAGATATTGAGAGAGTCATCATTGGATACGTTAAGAAAGCCAGGAGAAAGTAAAGATGCTGCATGAAAAAATTGTAATGTCCTCAAATTAGCTATACTTGAGGTTAAATTATGGGAATGCATAAAGAGAAAAATCAAGAAAAAGTGAAGGCTGGAGTTGCATTATTTGAAAGACGTCATACAAAAGATGGGTTTTCATGTAAAGAATGAATATAGTAGATAAGGAATGAATATAGACTCCAATATTTGTAGATATTTGATTTAAATATAGTGAGTTTTAATTTTTTTTTTAATTGTTATCTGTAACAAATTCAGAGTGTATGCAGATAATAATTTGTTGATATAATGGATTTAAATTTGGATAATGAATATTCAAATCTACTTTACTTTTACAAATAATATATTTAAATTTGAATATCCAAATCAATTATCTATTTTATTTTTTAAAATTTTTTATTTAAAAATATTTTTTCACATAAATACGATTCAGATATATGATGAATAATTAAATTAAATTAAATTTGAATTTAAATAATAATAGTCGAAGGTACGCAGTAAAAAAATAGATTTAAACTTTTAAATGAATTTAGAAATTTGAATTTTATATAAATCATTGATATTCGACCCATTAGGTGAGAGTTGAAGGGATAATAACATTTACTTTGATAAAAAAAACAAAAAATATTAAATAAGTCATTTGAAGATAATTAAAAAAAATCAAGTACATTCAATTAAGCCACTTGAATCCTTTAAATTTATATTTTCATTGAAGCCTGTCAAGTATTGTTGTGACAAAAGGGTTTTAAAAAGTTGTCAATTGGATGCACTTTTGTGAAGCAAGCAACCAGTGTCAGTGTTTTTATTTTCTGATAGAACCAGTGTATGTGGTTATTCATGAATAAAAAGTTGGCAATATATTATGGTGTAGGGGAGCTGCCTGGCATTTGCAATCCTTCGCATTCGCACCCATTCTAACATACAGACAAAACCTACTTCACCCCTCCTTTTTTCTCTCCCCCACTTGACATTGACGACAACCCAGTCCCAGACATCCCCTAACACCATTTCATGTAATTATTTGATTAGAATAGGATCCGAGATAATAATAATAATAATAATAATAATAATAAAGCATGATATCCTCCTTATTCGATATACACAAAATTCTCTCAATTTCAATCGCTTGCACACTTTGCGAAGAAAACTATCCCCTCTTAATTCGTAAATAACTGCAGCATGAGAATGAAGATTGATTATCTAAATTCACATTGGCTTGTTATGAAAAATTGATCAACTAGTACAAAACATCCATACTAGGTTGGGTAAGATATGGGTTTGACCCTTTTTGACTTACTGATTTCTGATTGGCTTTGTGAGTTTCAACTTCCATGGTGCTAAAGACTTGTTTTTCTCGGAAATTTTTTGATGTGTTATTTTGTCGGAAATCAAATGAAAGCATTTCTTTGATACTATAATCTCGCAAGTTGCAATATTCTGTTTATATGTTGGTGTCATTGGGTGAATGTTTTATACAACAAATTAATAATGGCAAAAATATTGGATATATAGAAGTGATATTTTGATCATAATGCCATAAGGTATTACTCTAATGCCTGAGCTTAGCTCGGAGTGATCTATTAGTAGTTTTATTAACGTATTAAATCATGTTATCTAATCCTAAATCCATTCTAATTTAAATAATTGAATATTTAAATTTAATAAGTGAAAAAAATTTAAATAATATTTTTAATAAAAAAGGCGGACAATATATTTTTAATAGTGCCAAAATCGAGCTCAAGCTCAATTCAACATCTATTTCTAGGCTCAAACGAGCTCAAGCTTAATTAAGCTCATTTATCAATTTTTGTACTAAAGTTCGAGCTTGATTCAATAATTAAGCTTATGATTAATAATATATATTAAAAGTAAAAACATAATTTAATAATATACATATATAAAAAGCTTGATAAGGCTCACAAGCCATTCAAATCAAACATTACTAAGCTCAAATTAAGCTCGACCTTGAGCTTAGCTCAACAATTACTGAATCGAGTTTAAATTTTTTTCGAATCGAACTTAAATAGTTTACGAGCACTAGTATCTTATTTACACCCCTAATCACAATACTATAACATATCCAAAAAAGTAAACTATCCAAGTCAAGTTTAAATTTACTATGAATAATAGTTAAAATATCAAATATATACTATCCATGTAGGTTAAAATGAAACTATATCTCGATGAATATTTGGATCTCCACTAGCATCCCTAATTTAGGAGCATCCTTAGCCACAGTTTTTAGCAACAGTTCTTGTGGTCAGTTGAAAAGGAAATCTTACTCTAAACCCATACTTAAACTATGAGAAGTCTATTTTCCAAAAAAATAAAGAAAAAGAAAAAGTAAAGCAATCTTTTATACTTATGATTTTGTTTGCTATTGTATTATGATTTTGATTATTATATTCGTCAATTCTCATGAAAAAAAGCTTTAATTAAATTTTAGTGATGGACTTTCAGAAGAATTAAGGTCTCCCTAACCCTTCTAATTAAGAGAAGTGGTATAATGCATATTTTGTCCAATTTGTCATACCTTAAGGTTTCTCCAACATATTGTTCAATGAGGCTTCTATCACATCTTTCCATTATCCAATCTTGCAATATTCAATGAATGTACACGAACTTATATACATCCTATAACACCGTTGGCAAATTAAAAACCCAAAAGCATAAATTTACTATTTTCTTATAAACTATCAAGAACAAGATAGTTTGGGTATGGGAGCAATGACCAATAAAGTGAAACAATTCAACAAGAAAAATAAAGAAAGTTTTAAGCCTCCAAAAAACAAAAGTTCAATTACTTGGATGGGGATAGAATCCTTAACTGTGCTTTTTGGCACTCCAGCTTTGAACCCCAACGCCTACTCTTTGATCCAATTGCTCGAACCACTTTTGGAAATTCAACAAACCCTTTGATCCCTCGGTTTATGTGAGGATTCTCAGCTTCTTGAGATGCTCTTTGCTGAACCGCCATTGATGAAGACACAGTAGCAGTACTGTTTATATTATGGTAACATGATGATGGTTGTTCACTCGATGCAAATCTCGTTGACTCTCTTGAATCGGAAACAGCGTTGCTATTATTTTCAATATCAGATTGTTTGCGTTTAATTTCTTCCAATTCTTTTAACTTCTCGTGGAACAAAATCTTGGCCTCGGCCAGCTTCATTTGAACTCTTTCTTCCCTTAAAACTTCAGCTATCTTTAGCATCTTTCTTTCCTCCTCGAACTCTCTTTTCATTCGATCCATCTCTGATTTCTTTGAAGTGATTTCTCTAGCAAGCTTTTCACACACTCTCTCCAATGCTTCTTTCCCCCTTCGTTCTTCAGCTACTTCTTTACCCAGTTTCTTATTGAGAGACTCCACCTTTTTACGCGCTTTACGTTCGTACTCCACCTCAGCTTTCAAGTCGATGATCTGGGCTCGAGCAATACCCAATTCGGAATCCATTACTGGTATCAGTTGATGATGAAGATGCTTGCTACTTTGGCACTGTAGTTGTTGATGATTAGAATAATAAAATGGGTTTTCGTAAAGTTTCCAGCTAATCCCATTCCTGAGATTACCAGTGCTTCTGTTTTTCATCATCAGCAGCGTATCCTTCATATCTTCTCCTTTCATTGTATATGAGCTTTTTGGTTGTCGCTTTTCCTTTTCTTTTCTACTTTGCTGCTTTTCTTTATCGTAACGGGGATTTTCCCTGTCAAGAAAGCTATTGCGGTAGGCCCATGATTTATCCTGGAACTTTAAAACTAGTTCTAAGGGAGGTGGTCTGCCCTGTGCGTTCTTGGAAGGTATGTTTTGGATGCTCCCATCCAATCTCCACAAGTTGAGATTTATTATGCAAAATTACTATAAGATTCAATACTTGAAATATGTTTTTCGAAGATAAAAAAATCTTTATTAATGAACTTGAATATATTTAAATATCGATATCGAATTTAGTCCAAACATATTTTATTTTAAAATTTGTCAAACTTTCAAATATAGAAATAAGTTGTTTGACATACTAAAAATTAAAGTGGACACTTCGATTGACGTAAAAACAATCACTTAAGTCGAATTAAATTTAACATTTTATTTTTACCATCTTAATCTAATTATAAATTAAATAATATCTTCTTCTTTTTTTTACCAAAAATCAAATCAAACAAAATAAGATTTTAATAATAACTTAATTGAAATAGAATCGTATTTAATAAAATCGAATCCAACACTATTGTTCAATTTTTTTTATTTTTTTTTTCAAAGCTTTTTTGGTCAAATTTTTATCTTTTTAGAGTTTTAAGTGGGTATACTTAAAAAGAAAATTCAATGAGTCATACCTTCCCTAAATATTCTAACATATGTGAGACGTAAGTACTTAAAAAAAAGAGTGGATAGGTCCAATGAATGTTATACTTTTGTTGCCATAGAGCAGGGGCCTCTCTGGGTAAGGAATATTTACATCTATGGCCATGGACATATTGGTGGGGGTATGTTGATATTCCTCTACTGACATTTTTTTTTCTGGAAAACGAAAATGTTTTAACCAACTCTTGCATTGATCCTTCTACAGAAAAAGAAGCAGCCCTGACAGAAGACAAACACCTACAGCAGCAAAAGATTTTTCACCCACAGTTTTTAACATTGGGTGGCCCTACCACAGTATTTCAACAATACGTATCTCAGTGCAATTATTCAGCTCCTGCAGCCCCCCCACGTGTATTTGATGATACAAGTGATTGATTACTGTTACTTTACAGCATCATAAACATTTAACTAGTATTAAAATAAGCCCACCACTTCAAAAGTTTAATTTGGAAACCGTTTCTTTACAAATAAAAAGCAGTAGAACTAGAAATAGGAATTCTGACTAGAATGTGGATGAAACAATTATTTTGATGTCGAGAGTGCTTTGCCAAGTCCTTAAGAGGGACATTATAAGCTATGATGGAGTTGGAAACAATGGTCTATTTATTGATCCTACAGGCTCCACATGGATGTCCCCCATTCAGGTTTTAATTCAGGGCCCATTGCACTGTCATAAAGCTTAAAGAACAAATTTTTTCCTATACCTGAGAATGTGACTTGGGTATTACTTATTTGGCACTAACGTGACAAAACATGCCCTCTTCTGGAGATTGGCTTTGGTAGCACTGGTGAGTGAATTGCTTATAAATCATTGACTTTTGAACTGAAACCTTTTAAGACATTGCGGAACTTGGGAGGGAAACAAACTTCCTATGTGCCAAGAACTGCAATCTTTCTCCGGATTAGAATTCAGTCATCTTGGTTCACTTCTTGTGGTTCATAAAGAGGAACTGCGGTACTGACAGAAAGATTGTGGAACAGACAAGTAAATTGCCCCACTTTCTAAACTAATAAATGAATGTCGTTATAAGTCATATTGTAAGTTCGACCACTTGATACAACACTGTTAAGAGTGATACAAATTTTAAACATCAACCATTTTACATAAAAATAGAAAAAAAACTAATAAAATGCCGTATAAGTATGTTATATTGTGAAATTTTGAAATTTTGGAAATAATATAATAAAAGATTAATGGTGTATTCGGGTGAAGGATTTATAGGAGAGATTTCATTTGTATTTAAGGTTTTCAAATTTTTAAAAGAGAATTTATTATCTAAGTAAATATATCAAAGAAATTCAAACTTTGTGAGTAATTTATTACTTAATTTCCTTTTTCAAATTTCACTTAAAGAGTGGTTTTTTAAAATTTCTTATAATTTTATTTTATTTAATACACATGATCCCTCTATAAGATAAAATATTATACTTCAAAAATCATTTTTCTTTGTTCAAATATATATATATTTTAAAATTTATTTTATTAACATTTTTTATAGTTTTTACAGATATAATGATATCCATATTGAATATTTTTATATTATTTATTTTTAATATAATTATTTTTTTATAATTTTCTTTTAATGTTTAAAATTTTAATATCCAAAATTTTCATAAATCAATTATTTATCTAAACAAAGTAATTACAAATACCAATATATTAAATAGATGAATTTTAAAATACTAACATTTTAAAATACTCAAATTTTTAAAAATTTTCATTCAAAAATACTCTAAAAATTTAAAGAGACGGGTAAATTGAGTTAGGTTATAGATTTTTTTTTTATTTAAAATATATATATATATATATATATTAGGTTCCATACCCAAACAAGGTTGGTTGGGCCTAAACCAATTTAAAAGCCCATTTCACTGTTTAAAATGATATTTTAAATATTAAAATAAATTATGATAAATATCAAAGCTATAGATGAATTTTGGTCTAATATGTAATATTATACATGAACTTTAACACTTGTACAATTTTATACATAAAACTTTAATTTGATTCAATTTTTTTAAAACTACAAACTGTAATAGCCCAAATTTGCCCGAGCCCGTGAAATAGGATAAAACAATAAAAATAATAAAATAAATTTGATATCTGTAATGTCCATTTACAATAAACAGGCCTAAAAGCCTGATAGCCCAAAATACCCCAAGACCCAATTAACCCTATACCCGGTTACACCCAAAACCCTTAGCCCAAATACCTAAAACCCAACGGCCCAAATACCCAAAACCAGACCCAAACTAGCAAGGCCCAGTGCCTAAACCGAATCTGAAAACCCTAGGGTTTCCAGAAGCTTCGCGCCGCAAACTCCAAACGTCACGCCTCTTCATCTTGCGCCGTTTCGGTAAGCCCTCATCGACGGCTCCATCGGCGCCGTGACTACCGTAATCTGCATGCGATCAACACCTCATCGTCGCCGGATTTCTCGCTGTTACCTGCAAAAAGGGAAAGAAACAACAGAGACGAAACAAATATAGCAAGAAATAAAATCAAGATTGTAAATATATTTTTTTCTTCAGTGGCTATAAAAGCCTGAATCAGGAGCGATGTAATGGGGGGAACGTTTTTTAAGCACATATGCAATAAAAAATACAATAGTTATCGAAGAAGTAGAGGTGATTTATTTTTATCATTTTTTTTTCTTTTTGTTCTAAATATATATGTATAAAATACTAAAACAATAAAAGAGGATTACTTTTTTTTTTGTTGTAAAAAAGGCGAAACGTTTCGTATTCTGACCGCCGTACATGGCGGAGTCAGTGGCGGCGCGTGAGCACGTGGAAGCCCGATGACAGAGGCTCGACAGAGCTCCGAGGGTTTGCTCTTAGCCCCATTTCAGAAAGTTTCAAAGTTTTTTTGTAAAAATAGTTTCTAAAAATGAGTTTTGGGTCAAAAATTGACTTAAATAGCATAATAGAAACGGTGTCGTTTTACTTAATCTGATAAGTACCAAAACGGCACCGTTTAAGCCAAGGATCCGCGTGTTGAACCTAAACCCGGATAGGATCCGCGTGTTTTTGTTTAAAGGGCAAATTACCCAATCGATCCTTCCGCATTTTTTAAATTTACAATTCCATTTTATTTTTGTTTTAAATTGACCCCAATATTTTACGATTAATTCAATCTAGTCTTAATGGCTATTAAAGCTTATTTTGGGAACAACGTCGTTTTTGGGATTAAGGTTAATTGCCCAGTGAGTCCCTCTGAATTTAACTCGCATTTCAATTAGGCCCAAAATTTTTTATTTATTTGTAATTAACCCTAAATTTTTAAATTTTAATCCCCTTTTTTATAAAAATTCAATTTATTTTAAATACTATATATTTTTATAAATATTAGTTATATATAAAAAAGTATATATATATTTTTTCTTTGTATATTATTTATTATATTATTATACATTATTATATATTATATTACATATATTCTACTATATATATATTATTTTATATATTATCTATCATATTGTTTATATCATTTTATATTTTGTTTGTAAATTTTATTATATGTTATATATTTTACCATATATTATTCCTTACATTACTTTTATTTTATTATAAAATATACATTATTTTATTACTCATTAATTACATATGTTTTTTTAATTTATTATTATTAAATAAATATGTGTAATATCAATATTTAGCACATTATTATTTTTAATATATTAAGTTATTATATCCTATAATATGATTTATGTATATATTAATCATTTTTTTTAAAAAGTTCTCCTTTATTATTCTTATATTGTTCTAAATATTTTTAAATACCTTTATTTCTATTTTATTTGATTTATATTTTATATGTTTATAACTTGCTTATTTATTTTTTGTTTTCTTAGTATTGTTTTAGTAGGTTAAATTTTTATAGATTATTCGTTATTTTATACTATTGTTTTTACGTATTCGCATGAAAATTAATTATTTATGTTGATTTAAGTTACATTTTCATGAAATATTATCGTATATATATTATGCAATTTATATTGTTGTATTCATTATGCTCTACGTTATATTTTGCATGTAACGATAATGCATGTACATTTATGTTATCTATGATCATATATGCATAAGATGATAACGTATATTGTGTAATTTATGCCATTATTCATCATTTTTTTTATATTATATTTGCATGAAATGTTAAGGTAGGTATTATGTAGGTTAATTTATTTAATATTGATCCTTGTAATATGTTAAATGCATCATCACTTTAAAGAACTTTTATATTTCATTCGATCCAAAAAGAATTTTTTTTTAAGGTAATATTTTTTTGGTAGTTAGGAATTCGGGAAGTAGTGCCCTAACATGCTGGGTTACGATTTCCCGTTTGTCTAAATACCTAAAATATCCTTCTAAATAAGTTTTGAAAATCACAAGATGATTTTAGTTACGAAAGTTTAAGAATATCGCGTCCAATCATGCTGGATGTGATGTTTATATTCTTTTGAAGCAAAGGAATCTTGATTCTTTTTAACTCAAATTATTACGGTTTTAAAAGAGATCTTATTTCTAAATTTTTTCAATCTTTTGACATTAAGGCAAAATTATTCAATTTGGTACCAATTTTGGGTGTTGTGAGGGTGCTAATCCTTTCTCGTACGTAACCGACTCTCGAACCTATTTTCTCGTAACCTCGTAGACTAAAACGTTTTATAAAGTGATCCAATCACACTTTAAAAGGTTGGTGGCGACTCCCGTTTTTGAAATACCCTCCCTATTTAAAAAAGGATGTTTCGACAGCTTGGCGACTCCACTGGGGACAATAAGAGAGTCAAGCCAAGAAATTGATTATTTTCTGTCTTAATGTCGGAAGTTTAGAAAACTTTAAAAATTAATCCTTTTTACATGTGTTTGCTGCATATGTTTGTTATCCTGTTGCCGTACATTGCATTTGCAATACCGCTGTGGTCGCACCGCTAAGTGGGAGTGAGAAGCTACGCTTTCGTGAGGTTTTCACCTCCGTATGAGCTAGTGGATTGCTTCCAGGATACTGTACCTATGTCTTCGTGAGATTTTCATCTCTGCATGGCCATAGGGAAATGTGTCCCCCTGAACTGAACTTGGTCTATATGAGCCTATAATGGGTGAGGACCGAGGAATCTGCTAGTTCAGGTACCCTTGCTTTAGAACTAAAACGCACGCTTATAAGAACCTTAAGTGCTTACCTTAGGGAGTATAATGATAGCCTTTAGTAAATTACCCTTATAGGTACTTATTTATTATACGTTTATATATGATACTAACTTATTTTATTTTGTTATCTTTGCATGTCATTCAGCATTTAAGGGTGTCGATTCACGGTTCAATTTCTAAATTAGAAAGTTTTGTAATGAGGAACGAATATCTTGATAAAGTGGAGGACAATGCCTCAGTCTGTACCTGGTTAGAGAAAACTCAGTTAGAGAAAGGAGATAGTATCACCGAGGGGTATACATCAGAGTTATGTGACTTCACTCGTATTAATTCGACACAGAATGAGTTTCAGGAGTTGAGAGACATTTGGGCCCAAGGGGATGACGAGGCTAAGCAGCTTTTCTATCAAAATTATGGGGATCTTCCCTATTTGCTAGGCATCAAGGTGGATAAGCACTTGTTTCGAGCTATGGTAAGTTTTGGAACCTTGCTTATAGTTGTTTTACATTCGGAGAGGTAGACTTAGTACCTACTTTGGAGGAGTATACAACTTTACTTCGTTGTCCGAAAATTCAAGGTAACAAAGCTTGTAACAGCCTAATTTTTAGTAGTATCGGGAATAGAGAGTTGAGATCACTAAATCTGACAGGTGAGTTGAAAATTTAATAAATTAATACATATGAGTCAAATGTGAATATAAAAGTATTTTTTTTGAATTAGTGAATTTCGTGATTTAAAAGAATTAATTAGGTAAATTGGGTCGAGAATGAGGTATCGAGACATCGACTTCATAAACTGAGCCATAAATATTTTTAAAAATATTTATGGAGTGTTGGTGAGGTAGTAATAAAATTTAGTTAGAAAATTTTGACGTTTGGGTGGTTAATTAAATAAAAAGGACTAAATAGAAAAAGGTGTAAAAGTTGCTAAAAGGATTAAATAGCTCAATTGTCAAATAAGGAAGGACCTAAAGTGCAAATAAGCCCAAAGGAGATTTTTTGGGCGGCAATAGCTGAGAAAAATCAGGAAATGGATGAAATAAGGGCAAAATTGGAAAATTGCCAAAATTGGCTAAATAAAAATGGGACTAATTTGGAATATCTAGAATTCTCTTCATTTCTCTTCATATTCATCAGCTGAAAAACAGCCATGGAGGAGGGTTCAATCTGGTTTTCATACTCTAGCCTCATGTAAGTTTAATTCTTGCTTTCTACTTGAAATTTGTATGTTTTTAGACTTTTACAATTGAGTCCAACTTACTATTTCATTAGTTTTTGATTCCATGGCCAATTTTTGAAGTTGTTATGGATGAGTGCTGGAAGTATATGATGATTTGGCATGGAATTAGAGCTTTAAATTGTTTATATTCTGATTTTATTGAAAGAATTGAATAGAAAGTGAATGTTTGGGACCTAATTGTAAAAGAGTTTGAAGTTAGAGTTTTATATGGAAATTCTGAATTTCAATAATTATGAAATAACTTATAATGTCTAGTAAAAGTATTAATTGAGAAAATTATTTTAATTGAGGGGTTAATTGACCAAGGACTGAATTGTATGAATTGTGAAGTTTGGGACAAAATGGAAATCAACATTTTGCACTAAAACAGTTTGGACAGCAGCAGTAGTCTAACTTTGAAAAATCACCAAAAATTGTAGAAATCGAATTAGAGGATGAATAAAATATGAAATTAAAGCTTATTGAGTCTAGTTTCTTATAGAACAAATTATGTAAGCATTGGAATTGTAAATCATGAGATATGATAAATTTTGTGAGATAAGGTCAGAATGATTTCGGGTTCCCCTTTTCTGACTTTGAAAAATCATAACAAATTGAAAAAAAATAATTAGGGACTTAAATTTATATGTCTAGAATCCTAAATGAGTCTATTTTCAAAATAAACAAACGGGAACATCATTCGAATCTTGTACAAGGAGATAATTAATTTTAAGTGAAGAAGGGTCGGAACTGTCAGACAGCAGAATAGGGGAGACTTCAATGAATAAACTGTATTAATTGGCCCAACCAAAAATTATGAAATTTTTATGGTAAGAAGACATATGAGTCTAGTTTCTGGGAAAATTTATGGATCTTAATTTGGAGTTCTGTAGCTCAAGATAAAAATAATTTAGCGACTATGACACAGATGAATAGCTTGAATATTCACATAAGTAAAGAGTGAAAATTATGGATGATGTTACTTACAAGTGTGTTATTTATACTAAGGATGTGGATGGAGAGGAGGAGGAGGAAAAATATACATATATATATGAATGACTCGTGTATAAATTGATCACATGCCCGATTGTAATCGATAAGTGTTGAATTAGAAATGATATAATGTTTTATTTGGAATATTTATTATGAAATTATGATTATCGTTATAATACAAAAATCGAACTTCTGAGTTTATATAGTTAAATTTTAGTGACCATTTGTTAATTTTATGAATTTCATGATGTGTTATTTCATATGTATTGATGATAAAATCGTGAAAAATATAAAAGCATAAAAATTGAATAAATGATCAAATTGAGCATTTCAGTTCAGTGACAAGATGAATTGAAGGAAAAGACCATAGTTGGACCATGGCAACAAGTGATAAGTGATAGCTTCGGCTACACTTATCTGATCAAGGACAAATGAAAGTGATAAGTGATAGCTTCGGCTACACTTATCTGATCAAGGACAAGTGAAAGTGATAAGTGATAGCTTCGGCTACACTTATCTGATCAATGACAAATGACAAGTAAAAAGTGGTAGCTTCGGCTACCTGATCAATGAAAAGTGGTAGCTTCGGCTACCTGATCATCGGCTACTTGATCAGTGAAAAATGGTAGCTCCGGCTACCTGATCAGTGAATAGCGGTAGCTTCGGCTACAAATGACAAGTGATTTCTGTGTAAGACCATATCTGGGATATGGCATCGGTGTGATATGTGTATAAGATGTAAGACCATAGCTGAGCTATGGCATTCTAGTGAAAAGACCATAGCTATACTATGGCATCAGTGATTGTCAGTGAAATTCAGTGCATACCGGTGCAGACCAATTCCGTAAGATGTTCCCTAATTTGAAAAAGTTTGGTAAGTATTACATGGAATTATGTGACATAAGGAAATGCGAGTTGATGAGACATGAGAATAAAACCCGATTGATGAATGAGTTCAATTGTGATTATATATTTCTACGCCTTGAGTGTATTATCCGTATGAATTGATATTCCAAATGAGTTAATGAGAAAACTTCTAGTGTGGAATAATCTGAGTTTGAAATGAAATATCATGAAAACGTACTTGAAATACATTGGTATGTCTCATATATGCTATTTGAATTCATAAATGTGGAAAGTAAATGTATGTGGAAATGTGAGATGATGATATCTGTACATGGAATTTATTGATGAATACGTACATCCAAATTTATATGATAAATTTTAGTGTACATTTAAATTGGGCTCAATAAGTGATTTGGCAATTTAAATCGTGATTGGCAGGAAGAGTTAGTGAATTGCATATTTATGAATTGTTACACGTATTTGTCTGAAATACGAGGAAGTGATGGTAATTGATACATGTAAATTTGAGACTATGATATATATATACAAAAACATGGAATATGTTTGACAAATGTGTTCATTTATAACTACGGAATTATGTACCACATGTGTGTTATTTGCATAAAGATTATATTTCAAATACTTTGGTGAATAAAGCTTAAATATGAAATAGTATGAAATCGAAACAAATTGTTATGAAAATGTATTTAAATTATCTGTGAGTATTTCTTGCTTCTCGGTAATGCCTCGTATTCTATTCTGGTGACGGATACGGGTAGGGGGTGTTACAAAGCTTATGTCAGGGCTGCTAATCTCCTGACTTTCATAAAAAAATTAATGATGATCACAGGGATGAGTGAACAGTGGGCCGCAGCTCGAATCCAACAAAAGGGTGATGGTAAATACATTCCTTGGGCAAGTTTGAGGGATCTAATATTGGCACACCCAGATGTGAAGAGGAGGGTCGATGTCCTGGCCTTAAGTATCTATGGTTTGGTGATTTTCTCAAAAGTTATGGGGCACATAGACGAGGCAGTTGCGGATTTATTCAATCGACTAGGTAAGCAAAATACACCTGTGCCTGCAATCCTAGCTGAGATATTTAGATCCTTGAATGCATATCGAAGGGTTGGGGAAGGTAGATTCATTGGATGTGCATAGTTGTTGTTAGTTTGGTTCACAGTTATTTTTGGAAGGTTGATAAGGTTCCTTACCTAGTGTTCTTCAAAGATTATTCTCCGCTAAAGGAAGTAGCAGCTACACCGAGGAAGGATGACATTATAGAGGAAAGGTGGATAGAAATACTTCAGAACCTCCGAGAAGAAGATGTTATGTGGAAAGCCCTTGGATGACCCCCAGCGAAATTCTTTATCTTTGCGGAAGCTTTGATTGGGTACCTCTTCCTGAAATTTGGGGGGTTGTTAGTTATACACCATTACTCGTCCTAAGGCAATATAAGGCGGAGCAGTTTATACCGGCAACGCAAGGGCTAGTTCAGAGTGACTTCTCATATAAAGGGGATCATTATAAGAAGAAAATGCGATAAATTTCTGAGGCTTGGAAGAAGGTTTGCTGTGTGAAGATTCTGACTAAAGGACCGACGATAACTTTTGAATACAAATGATGGTTTGTAAGAGAGTTAATGATAACATCCCTAGACCGAGTTTGGAAGCTGCTTGATCAATGGAAGAGAATTTACGAGTGATTTCATCAGAGTTAGAGGTCATAAAGCAAGAGTTTGAAAGAAAAAATCTGGAGCTCGGAAGAAAGATAAAAAGGCTCGAGGAGGAAAAGATGTACCTAAGCTTAAACGTCGATGTTCAGAAGATCGAGGTCGAAAAAGTAAAGAAAGAAAAGAGGAAGATTGAGGAAGACCGAGATGACTTGAAGACGCAGTATAAGAAGACATAGCTATCATTGAAGAGAGCTGGATTGGGGAAGTCTTCAGAGCAGTGGCAACAAGAGGTTCAAGAAGAAAGAGCCATGGCCGAGTATTAGGAGAAGAAGTTCCAAGAGATGCAAGCGCAGAATCAGGCCTTAGAGAAAGAGAATCAAGGATTAAAAGCTAAGGTGACAGAGCTTGGACGATCTTTTCATCATCATCGAAGTCGTAATTCTGCGGTCGATTTGAAAGTAAGTCTGAACAAGATAGAAGAAATGAAGCACAATATTGGAAGGTTAGAAGCAGCATTGCAGAACTGTGAACTACGGATAGAGTAGCTCGAGGCTGAAGGGGGCGATGGATAAAGGAAAAGCCCTTATGACCATCACTGAAGGAGATAATGAGGATTATCCTCCGGGTTTTACTCCACCCCATGTGCTAACTCAATCTGAAGCATATCCTCGAAGGCCGTCCATCACGATAAGGCCTCAACATGGGCAAGCGGATGCCGAAATGCCTATGAACTTTCAAACTGGCTCAGGGTTTAACCTAGGAGATAACCCTACCAATCCAGTCATCCCTGATTTAGATGTAGCTGAGAGGGAAGAGATGAGGCTCGAATCATCAAGGCAATTGGAGGAATGTTGTAAATGGTTAGAAGAGAAGTTTAAGGCATTAGAAAACACTGATAATCGTCAGGGAATCGATGCCAAAGACTTGAGTTTGGTCCCAAATTTGGTGCTTCCCCATAAGTTCAAGATGCCAGAGTTTGAGAAGTACAATGGGACTACTTGCCCTGAGACCCATATCACTATGTTCTGTAGACGGATGACTGGCTATGTAAATAATGATCAATTATTGATCCATTGTTTTCAAGACAGTTTCGTTGGAGCAACGGCTAGATGGTATAATCAATTAAGTCGTGCAAGGATCAGTTCTTAGAGAGACTTAGCGCGAGCCTTTATGCAGCAATATAACCATGTGACTGACATGATTCCTGATAGAATTACCTTGTAGAACATGGAAAAGAAGCCTAATGAAAGTTTTAAGCAGTATGCCCAAAGGTGGAGGGAGGTTGCCATGCAAGTTCAACCACCGCTCTTGGAGAAAGAAACTACTATGCTGTTCATTAACATTTTGAAAGCCCCATTCATTACTCACATGATTAGAAGTACCACCAAGAGTTTTGCTGATATAGTTATGGCAGGAGAAATGATTGAGAATGCCATAAGGGGTGGCAAGATAGAAGGGGAAACTGCCAAAAGATCAGCCGCAAGAAGGAAAGATAATGAGGTGAACAATATTAGTAGTTATAATCCAAAAGCGGCTACGGTTAGTCAGCCCAGAGTAACTATAGTTGGGCAACAGGATTCTCAGAAACAGGGATCTGGTTCAAGGCAAAATTCTGAAAAGGTATCATTTACGCCTATCCTAGTAACGTATCGGGAGCTTTATCAAAGTTTATTTAATGCGTATGCAATAGCTCCTTTTCATTTGAAACCATTGCAACCTCCATACCTTAAATGGTACGATGCAAATGCCAAATATGAATATCATGCAGGTATATCGGGGCATTCGATCAAAAATTGCACTGGCTTTAAAAAAATAGTAGAAAGACTTATCAAGATGGGGGTTGTAAAGTTTGATGACACCCCTAGTAATGAAAACCCATTACCGAATCATGGTAATCAAGGGGTAAACACAGTTGGGGATGCTAGTAAGAGAAGGATTAAAGAGGGCGTGGCCGAGGTGAGAACGCCGATGAAAGTGATTTGGGAAGAAATGGTGAAAAAGGAGATGATAATCGCTAAAGAAAAGAATAGAGGAGTAAGGGACTATTGCGAGTTCCATGCTGAAAAGGGACACGAGGTTCAGGAATGTGAAGAGTTTAAGGTCTTGGTACAAGGCCTTATGGATAATAATGAGCTAGAATTTTATGAAGCTGGCTCAAATAAGGGATATATATGTACATTAGAAGGTGTACCGAAGAATCAAAACCGGCCAAGGATCATTATTTCTTTACCAAGAAATAATGAAGTTGAAATACCAACAGTACTGAAAGTCATCATTCATAAACCTGTTTCCTTTCCTTACAAGGATAACAAGAGGGTACCCTAGAACTATAACTGCAATGTGACAATATCGGAAAAAGAGGATATAGCTAGTGCTTCCAAGAAGGTTCAGGGTAAGGGTTCTTACACACGTTGTGGGAAGCATTATGACGCAGAGGGCGTCAGAGTTGAGCCCGCAAAAGCAAAAGCCTTTGACAAAGGAAAGGGAACTGAGACACTGGTCAATGAGCCAGTAAAGGAAGAAGAAGCCAGAGAATTTCTAAAATTCTTAAAACACAGTGAGTACAGTGTGGTTGAACAATTGCGTAAACAGCTAGCTTGCATATCAGTATTAGCTTTGCTTATAAGTTTAGAGGTACATCGGGAAGCATTGATGAAAGTGCTCAACGAGACTTATGTTACTAATTGTATATCCGTCAACAAGTTGGATTGATTGGTTAGTAACATAAGTGCTGACAATTTCATCTATTTTAATGATGATAAAATACCACATGGTGGCATGGGATCAGCTAAAGCTTTGCACATCACCACTCGCTGTAAAGGGTATACATTACCGAGTGTGCTTATTGATAATGGATCGGCCTTAAATATCTTACCATTATCTACACTGAACAGATTACCCATAGATAGTTCTCACATGAAAACATGTCATAATGTAGTGAGAGCATTCGATGGTACGGAGAGAAAAGTCATAGGAAGAATTGATATTCCTTTGATAATTGGGCCAAATACCTATGAGGTGGACTTTTTAGTAATGGACATCAAACCCTCTTAAAATTGCTTGTTGGGGAGGCCTTGGATATACTCGGCAGGAGCGGTGCCCTTATCTTTGCACCAAAAATTAAAATTAGTAGCTGATGGACGGTTGGTCTCTATAAATACAGAGGAAGACATTATAGTGACAGTTACCAGTAGTGCACCCTATGTAGAAGCAAACGAGGAGGCTATTGAATGCTCCTTCCGTTCATTAGAATTCGTCAACGCAACATTCATTTCAGAGGGGAATGATGTGCCGATGCCCAGGATATCCAGAACTACAAGAATGGGTTTGAAAATGACAATAGGAAAATGATTGGGAAGATATCTTCAAGGAGGGATTCAAATTCCAGAGTTAAAGGAGAAGAGAGACCGTTTTGGTTTGGGTTACAGGCCAGATCAAAAGCAAAGGAGGAGGAAACAGAGAAGCGTCAAGAGAGGAGAAGGGAGCTTTTAAGTGGAAGAGAAGTAGAGTGGGAATCGATAATGTTCCCCCATATATCCCAAACCTTTGTATCAGAAGGGACAATTTACCCTAAAAGAGGGTTGCTTGAGGAAGGAAGTTATCATATCAATACTGTGCATAATGAAGAGTCTGAACTAGGAAACCTTGAGGGCATTTGCCCTTACGAACTGGGAAGCTCTTTAAACAATTGGGTTGCAGGAGAACTTCCTGTAGTTTTTAAAGATTCTTCAGAGTAATTTCCAGAACATTCTTATTGCTCTAAAGCCTATGAGTAGTAAGATTTCATTTGTAAAATAGGCTCATGATCAGATATTTACATTTCAATAAAACGTAACTTTTGTTATCAATTCAATTAAATATTCTTTTGACCTTTAGATTCTTTCATTTCATTCATAACATATAAAAAAAACGTTCCAAAAATTTATTTATTCTTTGTATATTCTTTCGTATCCCGCAGATCCCTAGATATCAATGACATGAGCACTGATACTACAAATCCTAGATTCTCTTTTGAGCAAGACATGTGTTTAGAAGAACTTAAGGATTTTAAAGATGACAAGGATTGTGATATGTCTCCAGATCTGTTGAGAATGATGAAACAAGAGGAGAAACAAATCTTACCCTGTGAGAAAGAGGCAATAGAGAATGTAGCCTTGGAAGAAAGGAAGGAGGTAAAAATTGGTACACATATTGCTAAGGAAACGGGACAAGGTCTTGTTGAGCTGCTATGTGAATTCAAAGATATATTTGTATGGTCATATCAGGATATGCCGGGATTGAATACTAATATCGCGCTACATCGTCTTCCTATAAGACAGGATTGCAAACCAGTTCAACAAAAATTACGAAGGATGAGGCCTGATATTGTGTTGAAGATAAAAAGGAAGTCAAAAAGTAGTTTGATACTGGATTCCTACAAGAAGTTAAGTATTCAGAATGGGTGGCTAATATTGTGCCTGTCCCTAAGAAGGATGGGAAGGTACGAATGTGTGTTGACTATAGAGATTTAAACAAAGCTAGCCCGAAGGACAATTTTCCTTTACCGTACATTGACACTTTGGTAGATAATACAACAGGATATTCATTGTTCTCCTTTATGGATGGTTTCTCGGGGTACAATCAGATAAAGATACATCCTGGAGACATGGATAAAATCGCTTTCATAATATTGTGGGGCGCCTTCTGTTACAAGGTAATGCCCTTTGGGTTGAAGAATGCAGGGGCAACATACTAAAGGGCTATGGTGACCTTATTCCACGATATGATGTACAAAGAAATTGAGGTGTATGTTGATGATATGATTTCCAAATCTCGAACGGAGAAGGAACATATTAAAGTTTTGAGGAAGTTGTTCCTGAGATTAAGGAAGTTTCAGTTAAAACTTAATCCGGCAAATTGCACTTTCGAAACTAGGTCGGGAAAATTACTAGGCTTTGTGGTCAGCGAAAAAGGAATAGAAGTTGACTCAGACAAAGTTAGAGCCATACGAGATTTGCCTCGACCACATATTCAGAAGGAAGTTTGGGGTTTTCTTGGAAGGTTGAATTATATTGCTTATTTTATTTCACAATTAACTGAGAAATGTGATCCTATATTTCGTCTCCTTAGAAAACACAACCAATGTACTTGGGATGAGGAATGTCAGAATGCCTTAATAAAGTCAAGCAATACTTGTTAAACGCTCCAGTACTATCTCCACCTAGTCTAGATAAACCATTAATTCTGTACTTATCGGTGTTTAGTAATTCTATGGGATGTGTGCTTGGTCAACATGATGAGTCAGGAAGAAAGGAGAAAGCAATATATTACCTCAGTAAGAAATTCACTGAGTGCGAAATGAGATATTCGCTAATTGAAAAGTTGTGTTGTGTATTGATTTGGACAACTCAAAGGTTGAGGCAATATATGCTATATCATACGACTTGACTAATTTTAAAATTTGATCCATTAAAGTAAATGATGGAGTCAACAGCCCTAAATGGAAGAATGGCAAGGTGGCAAGTATTGCTCTCAGAATTTGATATAGTCTATGTGAGTCAAAAGACTATAAAAGGAAGTGTGACAGTAGAATTTCTAGCTAGCAGAGCTCCAGAAGATTATGAGCCGTTGAGCTTTGATTTCCCTAATGAGGAGTTGATGTATGTGGCAGTCGTTGAAGAATATTCTTGGAAGCTGAACTTCGACGGCGCATCTAATACGGTAGGAAATGGAATTGGGGCACTCTTGGTATCCCCAAATGGTGATCATTATCCATTTATATGTAAATTGGATTTTGACTGTACGAACAACATGGCCGAATATGAAGCATGCATCATGGGGATTAGAGCAGCCAAAGAGCGAGAAATTAGAACTTTGGAAGTATATGGAGATTCTGCATTGGTAATTTACCAGCTTAGGGGTGAATGGGAGATAAGGGACTCCAAATTGATTAATTATCGAAAGGTAGTTTTGGAGTTACTTGAAGAGTTTGATAATGTCACTTTCAGTTATCTCCCAAGGGACAAAAATCAGATAGCAGACGCTTTGGCGACATTAGCTTCCATGATTAAAGTAAATAAACAAGAGGATATGAAACCAATTCAGATAAGCATTTCTGAGGTTCCAGCTCATTGCTGTAACATCGAAGAAGAGGAAAAGGATGACCATCCTTGGTATCAAGATATATTACGGTATGTGAGAAATCGTGAATATCCTGAGAAGGCAACTGAAAACGACAAAAGAACTTTAAGGAGGTTAGCCTGCGAATATGTGCTAGATGGGGATATTCTTTATAAAAGAAGGAAAAATCAAGTACTTTTGAGATGCGTTGATGCTATAGAAGCTCCTGAAAAAAGTACATGAAGGAGTTTGTGGTACACATGCTAATGACTTTACGATGGCAAGACAAATCATGAGGTTTGGATACTATTGGTCTAATATGGAAGGATATTGTATCAATTATGCTAAGAAATGTTATAAATGCCAAATATATGGAGATAAGATCCATGTACCACCTTCACCCTTACATGTTATGACTTCTCCATGGCCCTTTTTCATGTGGGGCATGGATGTTATTGGGCCAATATCACCAAAAGCTTCGAATGGGCATCGTTTCATTTTCATGGTCATCGACTATTTCACGAAATAGGTAGAGGCGACTTCTTATGCTAGTGTCACCAAGTCAGCAGTAGGTCGATTTTTGAAAAATGAGATCATTTATCGGTATGGAATGCCTGAGAGGATCATATCAGACAATGCATTGAACTTGAACAATAGCACGATTGCGGAAGTCTGCAGCCAATTCAAGATTAAACATCATAATTCATCTCCATATCACCCAAAGATGAATGGGGCAGTGGAAGCTGCTAACAAAAACATCAAGAAAATAGTAGGAAAAATGACTGAAACTTACAGAGATTGGCATGAGAAGTTACCATTTGCGCTCTTAGCCTATAGAACATCCGTCAGAACCTTTACTGGGGCAACTCCTTTCTCGTTGGTTTATGGGATGGAGGCAGTGTTACCCATTGAAGTTGAAATACCTTCTCTTCGAATTTTGTCGGAGATAAAGCTGGATGAAACAGAATGGATTCAATCGCGGTATGACCAATTGAAATTGATCAAAGAAAAGAGGCTAAAAGCTATTCGCCATGGTCAGATGTATCAGAAGCGAATGATGCGAGCCTATAACAAGAAAGTTCGTCCAAGAGAATTCCACTAACGGAACCTTGTATTGAAAAAGATTCTCCCCATACAAAAGGACTCTAGAGGGAAATGGATACCGAATTGGGAAGGACCATATTGTGAAGAAGGCTTTCTCTGGTGGTGCACTAATTTTGATAGAAATGGATGGGAAGAGTTTACCCAATCCAGTGAATTTAAACTCAGTCAAGAAATACTTTGTCTAAAAGGGAGGGGAATCCAAAGTGAAAACTCGCAAAAGGCACTTTGAGACTTCAAAAAAAAAAAATAGAGAGGCCAATGTGAAAACCCGCAAATGGCGCTTTGAGACCAAAGGGGTTTTGAGTTGAAAACCCGAAAAGGCTGCTCAAATTTCGAGAGGCATGCGATGACCTTGCTATAATAGATTTAACAAAAAGTGGAGTGTGTTACATACCGGGGCATCAATAAAGTACTTTTGATCTTCTAAACACATGTTAAAACTCAAAATAGTCTTCATGAAATAGTCTTCATGAGATTTGTATACAGAAGCCCAAGTTGTGATATGTTGGACATCAAATTTTTGTTCTGATTACTATCTTTAGATTCTTTTTCTTCTCAAAGATGTGTTTTCAGATAAATTTCTTGTTGTATTCTGATGATTTATCTAACTATTCTCAAGATCAGATTATTTGTCTTCTAAAGTGTGTTATATTGAAATAATGATTGATGAACTAAATATTTTTACAAATGAAGTTTTGCATATTACTCTGGGAATTGCTAGAGAATACAAGAAACTAAAAACAGAACAATTGTTTGAGGAATTCTCATGAGTAAGGGTCGAAGGTATTCGGGGAAATTTCTCCAGTCCAATGAATGTTTGGACAATTCAAATGATTCAATCTTAGGAGAGAATTGTTTCCAGCAGAATGGTACAATAGGACCAATCTAATTCAAAACATAGGAGCAGAGTTTGATTGATATTCTGAGGTGGAATTTTGATGGGTGAATGAGTAAAGACATCCGAAATAGGAATCATTTTCATAACATCTTGCATCATAATAGGACTATTTAAGGGAATTTTAACTCATTTCGATCATAAGGCATAAGTACATACACATTATACAGGTTATGTCCACAAGGGGATAGTGTAGATCGAAGATAGCAGATTTGGCATCTCTATATATTCAGAGAGCAGATCGAAGATAGCTGATTTGGCATCTCTGTATGGTCAGAGAGCAGATTAACGATAGTAGATTTGGTATCTCTGTGTTGTCAAAGAACAGATCGAAGATGACAGATTTGGCGTCTCTGTATTGTCAGAGAGCAGATCGAGGATAGCAGATTTGGCGTCTCTATATTGTCAGAGAGCAGATCGAAGATAGCTGATTTGGCATCTCTGTATGGTCAGAGAGCATATCAACGATAGCAGATTTGGTATCTCTATGTTGTCAGAGGACAGATCGAAGATGACAGATTTGGCGTCTCTGTATTGTCGAGGCGCGATCGAAGATAGCAGATTTGGCGTTTCTGTATTGTCAGAGAGCAGATCGAAGATAGCTGATTTGGCATCTCTGTATGGTCAGAGAGCAGATCAACGATAGCTGATTTGGCATCTCTGTATAGTCAGAGAGCAGATCAACGATAGCAAATTTGGTATTTCTGTGTTGTCAAAGAATAGATTGAAGATGACTGATTTGGCGTCTCTGTATTGTCAGAGAGCAGATCGAAGATAGCTGATTTGGCATCTCTGTATAGTCAGAGAGCAGATCAACGATAGCATATTTGGCGTCTCTGTATTGTCAGAGAGCAAATTGAAGAAAGCACAGTTGGCATTTCTGTATTAACAGAGAGCAGATCGAAGACAGCAAATTTGACATTCCTGAAGCTATCAGAATACCTTTGAAGAGAATGAGGATCAAGATTTCGAGACTTGGCCAGGCCGGACAAATTTGGTCCTTTTATAATCTTTGCTCTATTCCTGTTACACAGTAATAAGCAAAGAGGGGCAACTATAATAGCCCAAATTTCCCGGGCCCGTGAAATAGGATAAAACAATAAAAATAATAAAATAAATTTGATATCTGTAATGTCCATTTACAATAAACAGGCCTAAAAGCCTGATAGCCTAAAATACCCCAAGACCCAATTAACCCTATACCCGGTTACACCCAAAACTCTTAGCCCAAATACCTAAAACCCAACGGCCCAAATACCCAAAACTGCACCCAAACTAGCAAGGCCCGTTTAAAACCGAACTGAAACCCTAGGGTTTCCAGAAGCTTCGCGTCGCAAACTCCAAACGTCACGCCCCTTCATCTCTCTCCGTTTCGGTAAACTCTCATCAATGGCTCAATCGGCGCCATGACTACCGTAATCTGTGCGCGAATCAACACCTCATCGTCGCCAAATTTCTCGCTGTTACCTACAAAAAGGGAAAAAAAAAATAGAGACGAAACAAATATAGCAAGAAATAAAATCAAGATTGTAAATATATTTTTTTCTTCAGTGGCTATAAAAGCCCGAATCAAGAGCGATGTAATAGAGGGAACGTTTTTTAAACATATATACAATAAAAAATACAACAGTCATCGAAGAAGTGAGGTGATTTATTTTTATCCTTTTTTTTCTTTTTGTTCTAAATATATACGTATAAAATACTAAAATAATAAAAGAGGATTACTTTTTTTTTTTTTGCTGTAAAAAAGGCAAAACGTTTCGTATTCTGACCGCCGTACATGGCGGAGTCAGTGGCGGCGCGTGAGCACGTGGAAGCCCGATGACGGAGGCTCGACAGAGCTCCGAGGGTTTGCTCTCGGCCCTATTTCAGAGAGTTTCAAAGTTTTTTTTTAAAAACAGTTTCTAAAAATGAGTTTTGGGCCAAAAATTGACTTAAATAGCATAATAGAAACGGTGTCGTTTTACTTAATCTGATAAGTACCAAAACGGCACCGTTTAAGCCCAGGATCCTTGTGTTGACCCGAAACCCGGATAGGATCTGCGTGTTTTTGTTTAAAGGGCAAATTACCCAATCGATCCTTCCGCATTTTTTAAATTTACAATTTCATTTTACTTTTGTTTGTAATTGACCCCAATATTTTACGATTAATTCAATCTAGTCCTAATGGCTATTAAAGCTTATTCTGGGAACGACGTTGTTTTTGGGATTAGGGTTAATTGCGAGTGAGTCCCTCTGAATTTAACGCGCATTTCAATTAGGCCCAAAATTTTTCATTTATTTATAATTAACCCTAAATTTTTAAATTTTAATCCGCTTTTTTATAAAAATTCAATTTATTTTAAATACTATATATTTTTATAAATATTAGTTATATATAAAAAAGTATATATATTATATTTTTTTCTTTGTATATTATTTATTATATTATTATACATTATTATATATTATATTACATATATTCTACTATATATATATATATATTATTTTATATATTATCTATCATATTGTTTATATCATTATATATTTTGTTTATAAATTTTATTATATGTTATATATTTTACCATATATTATTCCTTACATTACTTTTATTTTATTATAAAATATACATTATTTTATTACTCATTAATTACATATGTTTTTTTAAATTTTTATTATTAAATAAATATGTGTAATATCAATATTTAGCACATTATTTTTTTTCATATATTAAGTTATGATATCCTATAATATGATTTATGTATATATTAATCATTTTTTTTTAAAAAAAGTTCTCCTTTATTATTCTTATATTGTTCTAAATATTTTTAAATACCTTTATTTCTATTTTATTTGATTTATTTTTTATATGTTTATAACTTGCTTATTTATTTTTTGTTTTCTTAGTATTGTTTTAGTAGGTTAAATTTTTATAGATTATTCGTTATTTTATACTATTGTTTTTACGTATTCGCATGAAAATTAATTATTTATGTTGATTTAAGTTACATTTGCATGAAATGTTATCGTATATATATTATGCAATTTATATTGTTGTATTCATTATGCTCTACGTTGTATTTTGCATGTAACGATAATGCATGTACATTTATGTTATCTATGATCATATACGCATAAGATGATAACGTATATTGTGTAATTTATGCCATTATTCATCATTTTTTTTATATTATATTTGCATGGAATGTTAAGGTAGGTATTATGGAGGTTAATTTATTTAATATTGATCCTTGTAATATGTTAAATGCATCATCACTTTAAAGAACTTTTATATTTCATTCGATCCAAAAAGAATTTTTTTTTAAGGCAATGTTTTTTTTGGTAGTTAGGAATTCGGGAAGTAATGCCCTAACATGTTGGGTTGCAATTTCCCGTTTGTCTAAATACCTAAAATATCCTTCTAAATAAGTTTTTGAAAATCACAAGATGATTTTAGTTACGAAAGTTTAAGAATATCACGTCCAATAATGTTGGATGTGATGTTTATATTCTTTTGAAGCAAAGGAATCTTGATTCTTTTTAACTCAAATTATTACGGTTTTAAAAGAGATCTTATTTCTAAATTCTTTCAAACTTTTGACATTAAGGCAAAATTATTCAATTTGGTACCAATTTTGGGCGTTGTGAGGGTGCTAATCCTTTCTCGTACGTAACTGTAACACCCCTAACCCGTATCCGTTACCGAAACAGGTTTACAGAGTGTTACCAGTACATACAGAACATTTACAGATTAATCAAAACATTATTATTCACTTTCTGAGATCATATATATATATACAACGACATTTATTTGGGCCCTCGAAACCCAACATGAACATTAAAATCAAGTCGGAGCTCAATTGATTTCTCATAAAATTTTTCGCTTAATTTTTTTCTTTTTCTTTTTTTTTTACGCCCATGAGATTAGGCCGTGTGGAATCCACGCACCCGTGTGGCTTGGGACACGCCCGTGTCCCTTGTCCGTGGAGCTTTCTGTTTATGACATCATCATCAATTTAGAGGCACACGGCCACATTGCACGCCGTGTCCTAAAGTCGTGTTCCATATATTGGTACCGAGACACACGGCCGTGTCTCTCTGCTCAGTGGTCAATATCTAAGCTATTTTCCAAGCCTTGGTCAACCTTAATCTCTTAACGCTTATATAAAATCAAAAGCATATAACATGGTATTCATTTAATGATTAAACATTCTCAATTAAACTACAAACATAGCATTTGTATGTCATCATACATGTATCTCTCATACTCATTTTACCTTGTCTATTATGGTGCCACTTATACTTTTATACCATGATTATCATCTTACCAAATATTTTCAGCTTAATCATCAAACATTTATATTTAAAGCTAGAATCATATCTTTATAAAATACTACATTTCAGATGCGCGGAATAAAATACTTGCCTTAGACATTTCAATCCAACTTCATACCCAACAAGCATCATATTGAAACTAGTCATATATATACATATCATGATATGTATCGTTCTCATACTGTTTTCTTATAAACATATATCATTTGTTTTCCTCCTCCTCCTCCTCTCCATTCCACATCCTTAATGTATATAACATTCTTGTAAGTACAATTTCACAATTTACTTATTAATGCTCATATCAAGCTGTTCACACGAGTCATAGTCACTCAATTATTTATAATTCAAGCTACAGAGCTCCAAATTAAAATCCGTAAATTTTCCCTGAAACTAGACTCACATATCATTCCACCATAAAATTTTCAGAATTTTTGGTCTAGCCAATTAGTACAGTTTATTCATTTAATTTTCCCCTGTTTCACTATCTGACAGTTCTGACCTCTCTTCACTAAAAATTAATTATATCACAGTACAGAACTCGGATAATGTTCCCATTGATTTCTATTGAAAATAGACTCATTAAGGATTATAAGCATATAAATTTGAGCCTCTAATTAATTTTATACAATTTTTAGTGATTTTCCAAAGTCGAAACAGGGGAACCCGAATTCATTCTAACCTTGTCTCACAAATTTTATTATATCTCATAATTTACAATTCAATTGCTTACACCGTTTATTCTATGAGAAACTAGACTCAATAAGCTTTAATTTCATATATTATTCATCCTCTAATTCGATTTTTACAATTTATGGTGATTTTTCAAAGTCAACTTACTGCTGCTGTCCAAAACTGTTTTAGTTCAAGATGTTTATTACCATTTTTCCTCTAAATTTCACAAGTCATACAAGTCAGTCCTTGCTCAATTAGCCCATCTATTAAGCTAATTTTTCTCAATTAACATTTTATTCCATCATTCTAAACTATTACACAACTTTTGAAAATCAGAATTTTAACACTAAACCTTAATTCACAACTTTTTCACAATTAGGTCCTAAAATCAATTTCTATTGAAATTACTTGATAAAATCATCAAAAACAAAATCAAAGCTTCAAATTCATTTTATTTCATCATAAACAGCCAATACTTATCAATGATAGCTTTTAATTTTGTTCATAAAATAAAAACTAATGAATTAAACACTTGGACCTAATTGTAAAAGTCACAAAAACATAAAAATCTCAAAGAAAAGGGCAAGAATTGAACTCACATATGTCAAAGTATGAAAAACCAACAGCTTTCAGACCTCCCATGGCGTTTTTGCTGAAGAAAAATGATGATATCTCCAGATTTTTCAAATTTGTCTTGTTTTATATGTTTAATTTGCAAAATTTCCCATTTTGCCCTTGTTTCTCCTTGTCTTTTTTTGCTGATTTTCTTGCCCAACCGTCCAGCCCATACAATTTGGGTCCAATTGCCTTTTAAATCCCTCCTTTTAATTACTTAAACTATTTAATCACAATTTAATAAATTTTGCACTATTTTCAATTTAGTCCTTTTTAATTAATTGACTAACCAAACGTTAAAATTTTCTAACAAAACTTTAATACTAACTTAATAACACTCCATAAATATTTATAAAATTATTTATGGCTCGGTTTATGAATCTAAGGTCTCGATACCTCGTTTTCAACCCAATTTACCTGATTAATTCTTTTAAAATCGCAAAATTCACTAATTAAAAATAATTCTTTTAAGTTTCGCGCTTGGCCTATAATTATTATTCGTTAAAATTTCTAAACTTACTCGTCGGATTCAGTGATCTCAAATCACTATTTCCGACACCACTGAAAAAAATTTGGCCGTTACAGTAACCGACTCCCGAACCTGTTTCTCGTAACCTCGTAGACCAAAACGTTTTATAAAGTGATCCAATCACACTTTAAAAGGTTGGTGGCGACTCCCGTTTTCGAAATACCCTCCCTATTTAAAAAAAGAGGTTTCGACACTAACAATATTATCGATGTAGCACTATTTTACATTTATATATTGTATAAATAGACAATTATATGAAAATAAATGGATGTAATTATTTCTTTAAAATGTACAATTGAATCAAAATTAAAAAAAAGTGTACATATAAACCAAAATCAAAGTTTCATATGTATACTTGTACCAAATCAAAGTTCATATATTAAATTGTACATTAGACTAAAATTCATGTGTAATTTTCATATCTATCCCAATAGATTATTATTTTATTATAATTTAAATACAATTTACTTTTAATATTAAATTATGACCTGGTTTGTCTGAAGCCAAGTCCTACAAATTAAGGATGGTGCAAACATCTATATGCTTAGTCAAAATTTGTTACATGTATAAACAATAAGAGTTTTGTAATTTTTCTCTAATAGCGTGTCACTTAAATAAGGACTCATTATTGGAATCCAAGAGTAGACTTTAATGCCAAATGTCAAAGTAGGCCATAATTTATAGAAAAACTCATCATTTAGGACTGTTAGATAATAAAGTATGAGATAATCAAGTACATGTTAAATGTGTGCAAATTTGTTAAAGTAGTTGTATAATTGATGTCAATAAGCTATCAAACTGTTAGTTGGTATAAAATTATTACGTTTATTAGCTTGTTTGTTAGGTGGTCAATGAATGATATATCTCTATGTATATATGTTGGTGTAAAACTCACATTTTTTATTGATTGGAATAGAGTATTTTCTCTTCATCGCTTATTCTAAGTTTCTTTCAATTGCTTTTGTTATTTTTTTGTTCATCTTTAGTTAATTTTCTAGCATAGTATCAGAGCTATAATCTATGGTGCTTTTTTGTAATTTCGATTGTTAAGTTTGTATGTTTTTTTTAGTTGTTTAGCCTCAACAATGGTACTAATAGAAAGTTCTTGATAGTCCTGCAATTGTTTCATTAAGTTCCATAGTGATCAATACTGGACCTGCAACTATGCTTTCCACTAAGAAGATTGTATTACTGGTGGATGAAAGCAATTATTTCACATGGAGGCAACATGTTCTTTTTTATTCTTAAAACGCCATCATTTGCAATCCTATATAGAATGTATTGTTTCTATTACAGCTCGTATAGTGAAGGATGTTGATGGTAAGCAAATCGAGAATCCTGCATTTATAAATTATGAACAACAAGACTTAGTATTAGCATCTTGGTTAATGTCATATGTTAGTCCTACACTGTATACACATCTTGTTGGTTTAGATTTATCATATGAAACATGGTCAAAGCTACATCAAGTTTTTGCTAATTAGTCTCGAACTAAGAAAATGCATTTTAAATGCAAGTTGCATAATGTCAAGAAACATAATAAAAGCATGACAAAATATCTTGTTGAAATAAAGCATATATGTGACACTTTATCTGGATGTGGTCAAGTAATTACTGAAGAAGAACATCAATCTCTTATTCTTAATGGATTGACTCTTGAATATGAAAATATTGTATCAATTATTATGTCAATCCAACAAGAGTATGATTTGGCTGGGATTACTTCTGCTCCATTAGAAGCAGAGGCTAAATAGATGATGTTAGTTTTATCTTTTATATTTATTTTTGCCAATTTTGTTGTTCAACAACAACAATCTCATATTCAAACTAATGTTTCTGCATCTCAGTTACAGAGTGATAGTGGTCAAAAGTCAATTGATTCTCAACAAGGCTACTCACCTAGACCATACTATTAAGGACAAAGATGTAACAACCCTAACCTGTATCCTTCGCTGAAATAGGGTTACGAGGTATTACCGATCAATTCACAACGTAAGGCATACATTTATCAACCGTAAAGCATTCATTCTCATAAATCATTCAACACAATCACATTGTCCCTTATAAGGGCCTATAAGGCCTTAAACATGCTTTAGAAGTGGTTCGAGACTAAACCGATATCATACGAGAATTTTGGAAACTTAATAAAATTTTAACCATACAGGGGTCACATGCCTGTGTGAATGGGCCGTGTGCCTTACACGGCTCCAGACACGCCCGTGTCTCAGGCTGTGTGGAAACAGAGCATATATACTGACTTGGGTCACACGGCCAACCACACGCCCGTGCGTCTAACCTGTGTGTCCTTCGAAGTGGCCATACATGCCCGTGTGCCAGGCCGTGCCAAAACTATAGGGTATACTGACTTATGCAATACGGCCAAGTCACACGCCCGTGTGCTAAGCCGTGTGCTAATTAGGGGGTATACTGACTTGTACCACACGGCCAGTCATACGCCCGTGTGTGAAACCATGTGGAGCATACTAACTTCATTTTAATGACAACACCAGGGGACACATGGCCGTACAACATGATTGTGTGTCACACACGGCTGAGACACACACTTGTGTCTCTGCCCGTGTGGATAAAAATAGGCTATTTACCAAGCCATTTTGCCACCCCAAATTATCATCCACCTACATAGCTCACATGGCACATAATAATAGCATAATTGTGCATTCCAAGAAACCAAACCAGAATCAAAACATTTCCATATCCAAATACCAAATTAGGCTATTCAAATTCATACCGAAAACTCATTATCATAATTCATCAATGTGGTCACCATAAAATATGCATTATTTACCTTAATTCACTAGCATATCAATACTCAAAATTCTACTACTTGATATCCATAATACCTATCATTAACAAGCAACACAATTTCATTCATCACCTCATAATATAAGCCATTTGCACAAATATAAACACAACCCAATCAACCAAAATATGCTAACTTCCTTGACTATATACAAACCAAACATAGATATTAATAAGCCAACTCAAATGGCTATAATTACAACCAAAATACCACATCTAGCCTATACATGCCATAGTGCAATGATGTTCCCGACGATTTCCGGATCCGAGCTAGCCTTGATTCACTATAAAACATAGAAAAATAACAAGAAGTAAGCTTCATAGCTTAGTAAGCTCGTATATAAATAACTTAATTCATCAAATAAGTGTAAATCAACCAATTTCACATTAACTACAAACCTTTCTCATGTCTTAAAACATGATTAAATACCATCTCATTGAACTTTCTCTATTTAATACTCAAATAGGTTCTATACATACCTGTATCGCCTCATACTAACCTCTTTCTCAACCATATCATTCGTTTACCCATTAAACCATTTGGAATAGAAATTGGATACCCAATAGTCTCATACGATAAGTACCTATACCATGGCCCGTAGCCAAATCAAGGTAACTTATCCGAAGAACAATTATCATGGCCTAAAGCCAAATCATCCGATATGCATGGCCCGAAGCCAAATCGGTATAACTCGCACCCGAAGTGCTAATATCATGGCCTGAATCCAAATCAACTTATCATCTAATAACAAAGCACTAGTATCCAAACCTATTCCTAATGTTCAACCAAGATTTCGCACCTTCTGTTTCTATCATCGAATGCATTCGTAGAGTCGTTTCCACAATTCAAACATTATCCATAATCTCATAATCACATTTTATGCAATATAAAGGCATTTAACATACTTTTATAATGAAATTACTACATACGAACTTATCTCGAGTATGAAAACGGCAAAATGAGTCAATTACTCGATAATCTTGCCTTTCCCCCGATCTAATTCTGGATTCCTCTTTTCTTGATCTAAATATATTCAAAATTAACTTCTTTAATCAACCATTCATTCAATTTAGTCCAAAACATGCATTTAGGCCTATTTTCACTTTAGCCTCTAAATTTTTACACTTTTAACAATTTAGTCCCTATTTCACAAAACACAAAATACACATATTTTTAATAAACCCAAGCTTGGCCGAATTACATATAAGTCCCTAGCAGTCCAAACTTTCATTTATTTCACATTTCAACCACTCAATTTACATATTTCACAATTTAATCCCTATTATGCAATTTCATCAAAAATCACTCTACAAAACATGAAAATCTATCATCAAAAATTCATATTTCATCTTCAAACACCAAAGAACACTTAAGATCATCAATGGAAACTCTTAAAATCTTTAACAATTTCGAAATTAAAGGTACGAACTAGCTAGAATACGAAGTAACGATCTTAAAAACATAAAAATCATAAAAAACCGAGTAAAAAACCGTACCTTAATTGAACAAAATAGCTTGGCCGAATGAAAGGAAATGAAAATGGCTTCTCAAGCCCTAGAATCGGTTGAAGATGAAGACTAAAAAGATGATACATATTTTTATTTCAATTATTTAATCATTAATAACTAATTTACTAATATAACCTTTAAAAATCTTAATAATTTCCATAAAACCAAGCTCATAATTGTCCACTAACTCACTAATAGTCTAATTACCTCTTAAGAACCTCTAGTTTAAAGTTATATAGCCATTAGATACCTTTAGTTAATAGAACAACACTTTTGCACTTTACTCGATTTAGTCCTTTTTCTCAAATTGAGCAATTAAACGATAAAATTAGCTCACGAAATTTTCACACATATCAAATAATATGCTGTAAATACAGAAAATAATATTAAAATAATTTTTTAACATCAGATTTGTGGTTCTGGAACCACTATTCTGATTTAGCTAAAATCGGGCCGTTACAAAAGACATACTGGTTTTTGGTCTTGAGGGAGAGCAATATATGGCAATGGTTCTAGACCTCAATGCCAATTACGTGGCAAACTAGGTGTAATGCCCCTAACCCGAATCAGTCACCGGAATAGAGTTACGGAGTATTACCAGAGTTACCGATTTATTTATCAAATATTTCATTTCATCTAACGTTCATATTTGGAACCAATTAAAATCAAACATATTGTCCCTTAACGTACTTATTTTTCTAGATATGTTTTACTTGAATTTATTACTCGTCTCAATTTACTTAATTTCCTTATATCAACGTATCAAAGATAATCACATATTTACATGTCATAATAAATATCATTCTCTTGCCATTTCTTCATAAACATAAATTAGGTAATTCATTATATCGATATTTCATGCATTTAAAATACAATTCAAGTTACACTAACTTACCTCGTTGCTTGTTCATGTTTATAATTTCATTAATCCAATATCTTTTCTTTTCCACGTTCAAGTCTTGTATTCGTGTCATCCGGATCTTTATAAAGAAATTTGATCGTCATTTTCATTTATTTCATGTTCTAATACATTTAATTAATGCTCTAAACAAAATTACCATTTTACCCCTAAACTTTTAATTAATGACGATTTCATCCTTAGGCTAAAAAAATAAAATTCTTGCAATTTGATCCTTATTTCCAGCCGTTATTCTCAAACAAATTGATAACAACACATGAATTCTATAAATTATCAGAATTTTCCATAATTTTAACACTTTTCAATTTAATCCTTAAAACATGTTTTTCCCCGATCTTAAGCTAAATTAATAATTTCATTCAATTTTATAATTTTAAATAATAAAATAATTCATTTCAAGCAGATTGGTCATTTCTAACATTTTTACAAAATTACCCATAAAGTTTTACTTTTATTCAATTTAGTCTCTAACCCTAAAACATGCAAATTAGCCATGCTAGGTGAATATTCATACATATTTTCCTCCTCCTCCTCTCCATTCCACATCCTTAATTTATATAACATGCTACAAGTAACAATATCAATAATTTCACTATTTACTTATATGTATATTCAAAACTATCCATTTGCATCATAGTCACTAAATTATTTATATCTTGAGCTACAGAACTCGAAATTAATATTTGATAATTTTAAATGAAACTAGACTTATGTATCTTATTACCATAAAATTTTCATAATTTTTTTTATCCAATTAGTACATTTTATTCTTTAAAGTCACCCTTATTCTGCTGTCTGACAATTCTGACCCTTCTTTACTAAAAATTAATTATCTCATTGTACAGGATGCAAATGATATTCCTGTTTATTTATATTGAAATAGACTCATTCAGAATTCTAAGCATATAAATTTAATCCCCTAATTATTTTTCTCCAATTTTTTATGATTTTCCAAAGTCAGAATAGGGAAACCCAAAATCATTCTGACCTTGTCTAACTAAATTAGTTATATCTCACAATTTACAATTTCATTGCCTACACCGTTTCTTCTATGAAAAATTAGACTAAATAAAATTTAATTTAATATTTTATTCAGCTCCTAATTCAATTTCCACAATTTTTGGTGATTTTTCAAATTTAGACTACTGCTGCTGCCCAAAATTATTTTAGTGCAAAATGTTAATTTTTAAGTTTATAACACCCTTATTTCCTTTCTCTACAATATTTCCCACCACTTTCTCTTATTTCTCTTCACTAACATATCAAGAACATAGAACCATATATAAGAAAAATAATATCAAACTTAAAAATACATGGAAATCTTGATGTTCTTACCTTGTCTTATTGTTTCCAATCTTTAACTTGATTTTCTCTCTCCTCCAGCTTCTATTTCTTGAATCTAACTTGATGTTCTAGCTCCCCATAGTCTTCTTGTCATCTTTCTCTCTTGATGGATATGGAAATTCTTTTGATTTCTAAATGAAAATGGTAGATTTTTTTATGAAAGGACCAAATTGTAAAGAAAATAAAGTTTCTTTCTTTCTTTTCTCTTCATACGTTGGGTGCATGGGAAAAAGATGATGGTTCCTCACCTTTCTTTCCTTATATATACTAAATAAAATAATAATAAAATAATAAAATAATAAAATATCATTTAAAAATTAATCTAAAGTATTAATAACCTAATATTTATTTATTTAATTTATCTAGAATATCTCCAACATCATCATTGTCTCTAGATTTCTCTCTCTTTCAATTGGTCATTTTGCCCTTACTGATCTTTTAAAATTCCATTCTTGAGTCATCACTTAATTTGGTAAAATTATAATTTAGTCTCTCATAATTCTTCACCTATTCAATTTGATCCTAATTCATCAATTTTTCTTGGTTTCTAGATCATTCCACCCTTAAAATATTTGCACTATTAGTCCTTCAACTTTTCATATTTACACTTTAATCCCTCAAATTTTGAGTATTTACTCTTAGGCCACAAAACTTTTCTCACTTTTACAATTTAGTCATTTCTTGAATAAATATGCCATAATATACTTCCCAGTGACATAACTCAATTTTCCCTCTTCGTGTCACTTTATTTCCTTATTTTACTATATTAAGAATAATATCTTACTGTAGGAATTTTCAGGGTGTTACACTAGGTCATATTGTATCTAAGTGCATTTATCAATTTGATGCATTTTTTGAGGGCATAACTTCTCTTGTTACTATTTTTATAGGATCATTTTCACCTCAACCATATCATCAAGTTAACTTTTGTGTTCAGTTACCTACACCTACTACTTTTGTGTGACCTGCTTCATATTTTTCCTCACCACAAACACTTACTACCTATATGCATGTTTAGCAACCATCAAACACTTTTCTTACTCCTCAACAAGTGTTTGATTCTAACACTTGTTATAGTCCCCCTTCTTTTATATCTTATATTGTTGCTTTTGTGTTTAGAATACATCATCTATTCCTTTTGATTCATCTTCTTATCCAACTTCATCTCGTCCTATGTTTGCTTCACCAGTTGTTATATGGTCTTAAGCATAAATCTGAAGCACTAATTGTTCTTGTTCTTTAAAAAACATGTTGAGCTACTTTTTGATAGGAAAATTAAAATTCTTCAGATTGACAGTGGGGTTGAATTTTTTTTTTTTTAATTTACAATTTCGTGAGATTCAACATCGCGTTACTTGTCCCCACACATCATAACAAAACAACTTGATTGAGTGTAGGCATCGACAAATTGTAGAATTGAGCCTAACTAATTTGTTAGCACAAGCTTCACTACCTTTCACTACCTCTCACATTTTATAATGTTACTAATATGTCTTCTTTTTTACCTACAAATATTCATGCTGCCATGAGGTGTCCCAAGTGGCAAGAAGCAATCTATGATGAATTGACTAGTTTACATAACAATCATACTTGGAGTTTAGTGTCCTTGCTTGAGAATCGAACACATATTGAGTGTTAATGATTGTTCAAAATAAAAAAGAAAGTCGATGGTACAGTTGATCATTACAAGGTTCGATTGGTGGCATAAGGATATGCTCAAAAAGTAGGTCTTAATTTTCAAGACACCTTTAGTCCAATAGCTAAAGCTTGCACAATTTGAACAATTATTGCCTCAGCAGTAATCGCAGGTGATCATTTCAACAAATAGACATTAATAACACATTTCTTAATGGTGATCTAATGGAGGAAATATATAGATGCAGCGACCAGGTTTTGAACAAGCTGGTGTCAATTGAGAACCTTTGGCATGCAGGCTACACAAGTCTCTGTATATACTCGAACATGTCCACTTAAAAGCATCCTAATTTTATCAAAAATGAACTCCTAGGTGTTTTTCATAAACTCTCTAATGTCTTAAAATGAACTCCCAAGTGGATGCCTAGATTGTCCGCGACCCAAAAGCCAAATTTTCTCCTAATTGTCCCTTCCCTCTCTACACCTTAGTATTCGAAGAAAAATAAATTTGGGCTTTTTGAGTACTTATTTTATGAACGGCGAAGTTGTTAAATGGCTTCAACTTTATCATTTGTTGGGTCAATGCTTACCTTGCAAAAAAGTATAAGTTGGTTTGCAAAAAAATAAATGCGATATTGAAAGGCTATGCCTTGAGAAGGTGACATGTACCTTCAAAATAAAAAGTTCATTTATTGTAAATTAAGGACGAAATTACCTTTTGTGATGGAGGTCCTCCTTAATTTTTTTTTTTAAATTTGATTAGATCCACTTATTTAAGTAAATTCAATTTAAATATTATTGTTAAAACGATTAAAACATGATAGTCATAAAAGCAATAAAAGTAGAGTGTATAGTTTTTAATTTAACTCTCAATTTTTATATATTATATCAATGTAGTCATAATTTTAAAAAATTATCACTCAAAATTTATAAAAATTTTCAATTTTATCATAATTCTAAAAAAATTAAAAATATATAAAAATACATAAATATTTTCAAAAAAATATAATAATAAATTTAAATTTTATATTAATATTAATATAAATAAAAATAATTATATTAATATTAAATAAAATATCCCTCTCCACCCCGTCCATCTTCCTCTCCCCCTCCCCCACCGGACCTCCCACTTTCCTTTTTCTCGGATGCTCTTTGCAATCTCCAATATCAGTAGCTTTTTCTCCGCAGTGCTTGCAGAGGGCAAATTGATTAAAGCGATGGTTACAATTTCCTTTAATTGATCATGTTCAAGACATGGGTCTGCAGTGTATGGAATACTTGAAGACGTTAAATGTACATTCAGCTCTCTAGATTTTTCTTGACAGGAGCCAATCTTGCTGTCTGCATTCGTAGCCCATGAATTACCACCAACTGCCTGCTTCAGATGCTCATCATCGACACCCTCAGCAGACTGATTTTGATCTCGAACAATCTCATCCCCAGAAGAAGGTTTTAGTTTTGTATCATTGCCTGTTTAGAGAGCTCAACGAAAGGGGCCTTTCGTTGTGGAGAGTCTATGAATGAAGCCACATCTACTCCAGTAGCTCAATAAAACGGGGTGGGGAGGATTTTTATTTTGTTTTATTTAATACTAATATCATTATTTTTATTTAATATTATTGATATAAAATTTAAATTTATTATTATATCTTTCTCAAAATATTTATCTACTTTTATATATTTTTTGAAATTTTAAAAATTATTTTTTAAAATTTACGACTAAATTGATATAATATGTAAAAGTTGAGGGTTAAATTTATTATTATATGAATTTTTCAACAGTCACATCAACTTGTTGTTTGTGGTTTTAATGGGAGTAATCAAAATGACCGAACTATATAACGTGAATGCTTAAATTTTAAACTTTTTATTTTGAGTCTTAAAAAAAATTATAGTTGAGTGATTATCTGTATAGTTTAACTTAAAAATTTTATGTATATATATTAAAATTGTTTTAATTTCATAATGCTTTATTTGATTTCTATTGTTTTATTCTGATTCGGTGGAATTATGGTGGTAAATAAAAGTCAGATTATTTGTGACTTATCACTACAAAAATGAAGTTGATTTGGTGAGTTTACGAGGCGTGCTCCACAAGAGATGGTATTCAAATTTCAAAGACGCATTGCTTACCATATTAATAAACAGCTGACCATTTCGCATGAATTACACGATAGCTTGTTCCATCACAACTTCATTCTCATTTCTTTCCCCTTCTCCAATACTTTAGTTAAGCTTGGCAGGAAAAAGCAGAACCGCCCATCTGCAAGTCACCATCTATATCATTAATATAGGCTATACATATATATCAACATCAACCAAAGTGAAGGTCATGCATTGTATCTAACCATGAAACGAGGCTCATGAAGAAGAAAAAAAATTGTTTGGTAAAGGAAATTGCAAAACATGCCCTAATATTTTAGTTAATTAGCTAGAAACAAAATTGCATTATCATATTTTACCAATATATTATACAATAACATAGCTGTGTATGTATTGGAATCAGCAAGATTAGGGTGATGGTATCGTGAGCGAATTGACATCATAAGCAATTTATGTTGGAATCTTTTACGATAAATCATTAGACCGGACGATATACGAAAATGTGTGGTTCATGCTGGGATGGATAATTAATTCTGCATGTCTATGTTCATAGTATTTATGGCCCTAATTGTTTCAAACCCATGTTTATAGTCCATATGTCACAATCATATTTAAATTATTTTAAAAAACACTATTTATAGAATTGGTGAATATGATAAAAAGCTTCCTCACGACATATAAAAACATGAAAGATTCAATTTCTGAAATCATTAACGCAATTATTAACATAATATTATTTTATGACAAACATTTACATTCATCTTAGTGTGAAACTAAATAAATTTATTTATTTATTTTTGAATATATACGATTGAATTAAAATTAAAATTTATGTATCACATTATATATTATATCGAAGTTTATGAGCAAATTTGAAATTTATCTCTATTTTATATTTATATAACTTTTGACTAGTTAATGACTAGATGGTGAAAATTCTTAATCTCACTAACAGGGTTAAGAATTAATCAAATACCATGTATTTCATAAATATATATATTAAAATATCAATTAAGGACATGACAATTTTTTAACTCTTTTGTGGAATAAAAAAAAAAAAAAAAACTCCATCACTAGTGTATCAAATAATAAGTATAATTGTCTTAATTTATTTGCATTGTGGAATTTTTGACATGTTTATTTTTTTACTTTTCATGTTATTATTTGGCCTCCAATTTTATAAGAAAATTTTATTTTAGCCATTCATTTATTTTTTTTCACTTTTTTTAATCTTTAAACTTATATTTTTGTCAAATCACTATAACATGGATGGAAAAAATTATATTTATTAACTTTACTAACGTGACATACACGTAGTTAACATGTCAACATTTAATTATTTTTTTCAAAATTTTAAAACATTAAAAGAATATATATTTTTATAATTTTTTAAATAATTTTAATGATTTTTATTTTTCTAAATATATATAATTTTATCATGTCACAAGTTTAAAGACTAAAAAAGATAAAAAAAAATTAAATGATAGGCTAAAATAACTTTTTTCTTAAAGTTGGAGGATCAAATAAATTATTATTACTAAATATTAATTAAGAATAACCTACTAGATTAAAAAAAAAGGAAAATTAGAAATTGATTTAATCATGTTTTTATTCAATTAGAATGTGAATTGGACATTAATATGGTTGAGGTTAAATTTCGAATCATAAAATGAAATAGATATTTATATTATAATATTTTTTTAAATTATTACATCTAAATCTAGTTTAAAAATAATATATGAATAATGTGAAGGGATTAAGTAGTTTTACACCTTACATAATTTTCTATATTATTAATATTTTAATAATTTAACGGTTAAATTTATTAAGATATTTATATTTATAATGGATGTAAATATTTTTATTGATCCAATATTTATATCACATCAACTTAAAATATTATCTATATTAATATATATTTAATGATTGAAAATTTTTTACATAAAATAAATAGTTAGAAATTTTTAATTTATGTTAAATTTAACATGCATTATTTACATGAATGGAGAATAGTAGATAGCAGTTATATTGTTAAAATATTAACTGTATAAAAAATTATGAATAAATGTAAAATCATTTAAATTTTACACCAGTATAATGCTTTTTATGAATAAAAATAATTAAAATTTTAAAATAGTGAACCGATGGAATTTATTTCATTTAAAAAATGAGTTTAAGATAAAAATGAGTCAAACGTTGAAGCCAAGTTAGAATCGGTTTCCTAAAAGTATCTCATTTATTGTTTAAATTTACTTTTTTTCAACATAATATTATTATCCAACTGGGAAATTTGGAACATTGGGCAAAGTGTACACTAATGAGGTCAAACAGTGGAGTATGGCTGGCTCATTGGACCTACAGTACCCATTCATATTCCATCATTGGCTTTCTATTTAAGTTATTCCGTAATTTGGCTTTGCATATAGTTATCAGTTAAGGCTGAGGTTTTAATTTGCAGTCGTTGATTTCATTGCCTCCACATTTTTTTCATCTTTCTCCAAATGGATGTAAAGCTTAATACAATTAGACTCGTATGGGTGTTGAGCTTAGCAGGGGAAATTCTAAATAATGCTGTCAGCTTTGCTGTCTTTTGTGTTCTCGACTTTGTTGATTTCATTCTATGTTTTGTTTACAAAGTTATTGATTTCTGGATTGAATCCCAATGGAAACCTTGTTATTGTTCCTTTGCTAAACAACACATCATCGAGGGTGACAACATCTTGGTTTCAGAAGAGTGCGAGTCCAAGATTGTTTGCCTCACGTCAACCAATTTACAGTTGGAGGACATCTCGGATACCCTTTATTCTCGTCCTTCCATTGTTGCCCAGCTCTCCAATTTTATTATTAATGACCTAAACAAGACGAAGAAAACAACGGTGACATCAACTTTCACCATTGACTCCACCATTGTTGAAGTGCTTCGAGGCAATGTGGTTCCAAGATGGTCTGATTGCGATTGTAAAATCTGCAACTCTTGGACCTCTTCCAGCAAGGACACTCTTTTCGTTAAAGCTGAAGGACTCAAAGGTATGTTAGATTACTAATGTACTATATCTATCGTATTAATTTTATTCGGTTCTTTCAAGTTTGCTATTTGGGTTTGTGATGACAGATAAAGCTCGAGAAGATGTGATATTCATTCATGGCTTCATTTCATCATCAGTATTTTGGACTGAAACTTTATTCCCCAACTTTTCGACTACTGTGAAATCGACTTACAGATTGTTGGCTGTTGATATACTGGGTTTTGGCCGAAGTCCGAAGCCAACTGACTCGCTTTACACTTTAAGAGAGCATGTGGAAATGATTGAAAAGTCCGTGCTTGAAGCTTATCAGGTTAAATCATTCCACATTGTGGCTCATTCCTTAGGCTGCATTTTAGCCCTTGCTATAGCTGTTAAGCACCCGGGATCCATCAAGTCTCTCACCCTAATCGCACCAGTAAGTTTTTTTTTTCTCCACGATTTTGTTATCGATGGAAAGCAATATTAATTATCTCTAATCCCATATGAATATGGCAGCCATATTTTCCAGTGCCAAAGGGTGAACCAGCAACTCAATATATTATGAGAAGAATAGCGCCCCGGCGAGTGTGGCCGGTGATGGCTTTCGGTGCATCGGTTGCTTGTTGGTACGAGCACATCAGCCGGACGATTTGCCTGGTGGTATGCAAGAACCACCGGTTGTGGGAATTTATCACCAAATGTATCACCCGAAACAGGTAATAATTTCGTCAAACCTAAGCTCCCCAGCACCTCCTTAAGTCGAGTCTACTAAAACGACCTTAACTATAATCCACATGGAACAGCAAACCATGATGTTTGTGTCTTTGATTGACCAAGTTTCAGAATCTGCCCCTTAATTTTTACCTGTCTTTTGTAGCCAAGCATTTACCAAAACAATTCATCAATCTATTTGTTATACGTTTGGCTTGACTATAATAACCAACTTTAGTCCTACATATATTAAATTTTGGGCTTAAAACAAGCTACTTAGTTCTCTATCTATAAGTGTATAGTTTTTTTTAGTACGTATTCGGTGCACCATTTTGGAGTTATTATTATTTTTAAAAATTATTTGATATATATAACATATTTACAAATATTAAATAATGAAATTAAATAAAGCTTAAATCTTAAGTATTCATTAATTTTATAAAATATTCTTTAATAAACCTCACAAATATAATTCATCTTTAGACTCAAAATGAATAAGCAAAAAGTTATTCCATTAATTAAACAATAAGATAAACTAATAGTATACATATAACAATCTATAATTCAATAAATCTAAAATAAATAATAAAAAAATTAAAATTATATCTTTAAAAAATTCTTTTTTATCAATCGGTACATTATAATCTGGATAGTATAGGTAAAATCAATCGGTACAAATAATATCAAAACAGAATTGTACTGGAATAATTTATACTAAGATCAAATAATATCAAAATAGAATTGGCGACCTTAACTCGAACTACTCCACCATTCAGAGATTGATTTGCTTCAACCAAAACATGAAAAATGCGTATAAAAAATTTAATTTCATTTATCTCTAAATTGAAGTTGTGAAATGGGTTTATATTTATTGCATTGATATATATAAATCATATAAAATATTTGTTAATTTTATTGCTTAAGAAGAATATCCTTCTACAATAAAAAATAGAAGAATATCAAGAAGGAAAAAACTATGAAACCAGATGAGAAAACTAAACAAGAGTATCTTTCAGGCAAAGGTGAGAATTGATGGAATGAAACTTTTGTCAGTCAATTGCTTGATGAAAACAAAGTCAAATGTAGTTGAGAAATGTAGTCTCAATCAATATGTTATTTAATTTATTATTACAGCCTGCACATATATTTTCTTTAATCATAACTTAAGATACAATATTCCAGGATCAGGACTTACTTGTTAGAAAGTTTTTGCTGCCACACCCATAATGCCGCTTGGCATACACTTCACAACATCATTTGTGGCACCGCCAGCAAGCTCGACAGCTATTTGGACACCGTCTGCAACCGGCTAAAGTGCGAGGTCACCATATTCCATGGAGGAGATGATGAAGTAATCCCGGTGGAATGTAGCTACCATGTACAGAGAAGAATCCCTCGTGCTCAAGTTAAGGTTGTTGAAAACAAAGATCACATTACAGTTGTTGTTGGTAGACAAAAGGCCTTTGCCAAGGAACTTGAGAAGATTTGGAAGAGATCAAAATGTGATTAATCGTAGACCGAGTTTCAACTCTTCTTTTTCTGGGCCTGATTAAAACAGGCTCGGAATCATAATAACAACAATGATTTATTGAAATACGGTGAATTAAAAAAGAAGAAGAAGAGTAATATAAATATTTTAATCGACACCATTTTCTAGTCAAGATGATAGAAGAATGGTAGGTTTTTCTATTTTAATTCAATGAGACTTCAGTATCGTTGTTAAATGTTTTAGTGTCAAAGTAGGCATTATTATGCTAATAAAGTAGCTCTCAAATCTCACTTTTTTTTTCTTTTTTATTGTTGTTATTAATGTATTGAAATGTAATAAACTATATCTTAAATGCATAAAGAATGGCGTTTCAGCATACTCATACACATCTTTCTATACTGATAATAATGCTCATACGAATCAAATTAAGATTCAATTGATTGCTTTAATCATGTTAAAAGAATTACAAATACACTTGTTAACATAACCTGAAATTTATTTCAATTTATTTGTGAAATTACATCTTTATAAAACTACCATATAATATATTTAAGATTCAAATTTATCCTGGTGGGTTGTATTCGAGATCTTCAATGACAATTTTTTGTCCAAAATAATAAATTATTTTGATTAAGAAATTCTACTTCAATTAAATTTATTGATATATTTTTGTTAAAAATAAAATTTAATTTATTTAATTTTTTAAACTAAAAACCTATATTTGAATCAAAGTAAGTCTTTTTTTTTTTCTTTCTTTTTTTAACGGTGAACTTAACACCTCTATTTTCAGATTTGATTTCATTTCTTGAAGTAAAAAATTTGAACATTGAGAACTACAAGCCTCATTTCCTCTTTTTCCTGCTTCGATCGATATTCATGCTTAGGTTTTTTGTAGGTTGAAAATTAAGGAATGAAAATTTGAGAACTTAAACAGGTCTTCTAAGTATCATATGGTTATTATATGTTAGGTAGGGATTTTAATTTTATTATTTATAGAAGATCTTTGACTTTAACTACGTAGAAATAGTAATTGCATCTATCACTTCATGCAAAGGAGAGAGGCATCAATCTCATAGTGTCAACCTGTTGTAACTTGCAACATAAAATAACCTCAACATGTGTAAAATGTTATCAGTTTCAATATCATTTGTAGCTTTTATGGTGTTTGAACTAGAGTAAGAGTTTGGACTGGTTTATTATAGTACATCCTAGAAATATTTCTAAAGAAAAAGCTGAATCGTAATTTTGAGATTTGGAGTTAATAGGCATCTAATCAAACACTTGTACCTTGAAAAGCCTTTAGTTGGCATTTTAATACCAATTCTAAAGTTAGTATTAGAAAATTCTGTGTGGTTTGGGCGGTATGGTATAGAAATATGGCGGGCAGGCAGGTAGGCTCATAGAACAACGAGAGACCCCATACAACAGCTGATTTAATTCAAGGCCAATCAAGCGGCAGTGAAGATGGTATTAATTACTTGACTGATGTTGGGGATTTTTGGCAGCAGAGGAAGAAAATAGAGAACAAAACAAGACAATGAAGCAAGATGCTAGAAAGGTTTTTACTTGCTCACAAATGTGCAGCAAGGAAGCAATGGCTTTAGCTCATTTAGCTCAATTTTAAACTAGAAAAAAACAATACATGTATAGCCAAATACATCACCAAATACTAACTATTACCACTAAGTAGCCTAGTAACTTGATAAACATTGCTTGTACACATGAACAAGCCACCTAAAACTAGTCATTCAACACCTAAACATATCAAGCTGTCATCAGCTTGTTCATTTTCAACTAAGTTTGATTACAATGAAACTAAACAAAAACCTTGTCATTCTGAAGAAGCATATGTCTTCAGACATGTTTAGAAAGTCGCATGCACTTCAACAAAAACATGTGTGACATGACATGGTAGGCCAATTTCCAACACTCCTCATTGGACTCCATGCTGCGAATATCACTCATTCATCAAGTTTTTGAGCTTGGCAGTCCCTAGATGCTTTGTTTCAAGCTGAACTTGCACAAGCACTTCATTTTCAACTTTTCTCAACTATGGCCTCATTTTCAACCAAATCTGACTCACACACTTGACTATCTCAGTCTTTTGTGTCACAGATTTGTTCATCAAATGGAGTGTTCTCCTCCTTCATAGCCTTGGTCGGTATCACCATTCAAACACATCTTGCCTTATTCCCTTGCTAATTACAGTCCTGCTTCTTCTTGCTTCCACATGTTGCTGAGCTCGCACCTTTGACAAATTCGCTTCTTTGCATACTGTCTTCAGCAGGTGTCTTCAACAGGCTCGTAACTATTGATGAGCTCGCAATTTTAATAAGCTCACAACTCTTACTTCTCGCTAAGCTTGCAGCTTTGACATCTTGCTAAGCTTGCAGCTTGCACATTTTTGCTGAGCTTGCAGCTTGCACATTGGAAAGCTCACCTTCTTTCCTTGAAACTCCTCCTTCAGCTTATTCAAGCTTGTTTGGGAGTCTTTAAGGTTGAGTTGATGTTGTCTTCTCTTCAAGCAGTCCTTGATGACATGCTTTGACAACTTTTTTCTTTAAACAAGTAGCGAAAGCAAAAATCAATAGCCCTTAAGACTAAGGCTCATGATACCAATTGTTGGGGATTTTTGGCAGCAGAGCAAAAAAATAGAGAACAAAACAAGACAATGAAGCAAGATGCTAGAAAGGTTTTTACTTGCTCACAAATGTGCAGCAAGGGAGCTATGGCTTTAGCTCATTTAGCTTAACTTTAAACTAGAAAAAAAACAATACATGTATAGCCAAATACATCACCAAATACTAACTACTACCACTAAGTAGCCTAGTAACTTGATAAACATTACTTGTACACATGAACAAGCCACCTAAAACTAGTCATTCAACACCTACACATATCAAGTTGTCATCAGCTTGTTCATTTTCAACTAAGTTTGATTACAATGAAACTAAACAAAAACCTTACTGTTACAGCAAGCATATGTGCTGCAGCATGTTTAGAAGCTGCATGCACTTCAACAAAACATATGACAGCAGCATGGTAGGCCAATTTTCAACACTCCTCATTGGACTCCATGCTGCGAATATCACTCATTCATCAAGTTTTTGAGCTTGGCAATCCCTAGATGCTTTGTTTCAAGCTGAACTTGCACAAGTACATCATTTTCAACTTTTCTCAACCATGGCCTCATTTTCAACCAAATCTGACTCACACACTTTACTATCTCAGTCTTTTGTGCCACAGATTTGTTCATCAAATAGAGTGTTCTCCTCCTTCACAGCCTTGGTCGGTATCACCATTCAAACACATCTTGCCTTATTCCCTTGCTAATTACAGTCCTGCTTCTTCTTGCTTCCACATGTTGTTGAGCTCGCACCTTTGAAAGATTCGCTTCTTTGCATACTGTCTTCAGCAGGTGTCTTCAACAGGCTCGTAACTATTAGTGAGCTCGCACTTTTAATAAGCTCACAACTCTCACTTCTCGCTAACCTTGCAGCTTTGACATCTTGCTAAGCTTGCAGCTTGCACATTTTTGCTGAGCTTGCAGCTTGCACATTGGAAAGCTCACCTTCTTTCCTTGAAACTCCTCCTTCAGCTTATTCAAGCTTGTTTGGGAGTCTTTAAGGTTGAGCTGATGTTGTCTTCTTTTCAAGCAGTCCTTGATGACATGCTTTGACAACTTCTTTCTTTAAACAAGCAGCGGAAGCAAAAATCAAATGGCCCTTAAGACTAAGGCTCATGATACCAATTGTTGGGGATTTCTGGCAGCAGAGGAAGAAAACAGAGAACAAAACAAGATAATGAAGCAAGATGCTAGAAAGGTTTTTACTTGCTCACAAATGTGCAGCAAGGGAACTATGGCTTTAGCTCATTTAGCTCAATTTTAAACTAGACAAAAATAATATATGTATAGCCAAATACATCACCAAATACTAACTACTACCATTAAGTAGCCTAGTAACTTGATAAACATTGCTTGTACACATGAACAAGCCACCTAAAACTAGTCATTCAACACCTAAACATATCAAGCTGTCATCAGCTTGTTCATTTTCAACTAAGTTTGATTACAATGAAACTAAACAAAAACCTTGCTGTTACAGCAAGCATATGTGCTGCAGCATGTTTAGAAGCTGCATGCACTTCAACAAAACATATGACAGCAGCATGGTAGGCTAATTTCCAACACTCCTCATTGGACTCCATACTGCGAATATCACTCATTCATCAAGTTTTTGAGCTTGGCAGTCCCTAGATGCTTTGTTTCAAGCTGAACTTGCACAAGTACTTCATTTTCAACTTTTCTCAACCATGGCCTCATTTTCAACCAAATCGACTCACACACTTGACTATCTCGAGTCTTTTGTGCCACGATTTGTTCATCAAATAGAGTGTTCTCCTCCTTCACAATTTCTGGGTCGGTATCACCATTCAAACACATCTTGCCTTATTCCCTTGCTAATTACAAATCCTGCTTCTTCTTACTTCCACATGTTGCCGAGCTCGCACCTTGATGTGATTCGCTTCTTTGTATCTGTCTTGGCAGTGTCTTCAACAGCTCGTAACTATTGATCACCTCGCACTTTTAATAAGCTCACAACTCTCACTTCTCGCTAAGCTTGCAGCTTTGACATCTTGCTAAGCTTGCAGCTTGCACATTTTTGCTGAGCTTGCAGCTTGCACATTGGAAAGCTCACCTTCTTTCCTTGAAACTCCTCTTTCAGCTTATTCAAGCTTGTTTGGGAGTCTTTAAGGTTGAGCTGATATTGTCTTCTCTTCAAGCAGTCCTTGATGACATGCTTTGACAACTTCTTTCTTTAAACAAGCAGCGAAAGCAAAAATCAATAGCCCTTAAGACTAAGGCTCATGATACCAATTGTTGGGGATTTCTGGCAGCAGAGGAAGAAAACAGAGAACAAAACAAGATAATGAAGCAAGATGCTAGAAAGGTTTTTACTTGCTCACAAATGTGCAGCAAGGGAGCTATGGCTTTAGCTCATTTAGCTAAATTTTAAACTAGAAAAAAAACAATACATGTATAGCCAAATACATCACCAAATACTAACTACTACCACTAAGTAGCCTAGTAACTTGATAAACATTGCTTGTACACATGAACAAGCCACCTAAAACTAGTCATTCAACACTTAAACATATCAAATTGTCATCAGCTTTTTCATTTTCAACTAAGTTCGATTACAATGAAACTAAACAAAAACCTTGCTGTTACAGCAAGCATATGTGCTGTAGCATGTTTAGAAGCTGCATGCACTTCAACAAAACATATGACAGTAGCATGGTAGGCCAATTTCCAACAACTGACCACTAGCCAGTCCCATTTAATGCTTCCACATCTCATACTTTCCTTATTCATTCAGGTCTTAAAGACTTGAACAATTGAACGATCAAATTTCCAGGTTTAAAAGAAGCTTTCACTCATGGAAACTACTTTGAAATTTGCATTAGCAATTAAAACCTAATTCAAGAAGCAAAACCCATATTACATTTAAATTATGAAATAAAGAAACAAGGTTGCTCGTAATTAAAACTGCTTGATTGGGATCCATTTCCCTTTGCTTGGAATAGCTTCGTTTTCCAAGAACAACTGGTAATATCCAGGCGGTGCCAATGCCGCCGTTTCTGGGGCATACCCTTCCACCAAATAGTACCCCGAAGAAGTCTTCTTCACTTCATTATTGAATGCCAAAACTAGCAACCTTTGGTTCATTGCAATTGAATGTGTAGTAAAAGATAGAGCCACCATTGTTACGAACAAATCTGATTGATTAACACTTCCTTCTAATGTGAATTCTAGAGAGATTTTCTGCTTACAACCAATTTTTAACCCTGGGTTTACCGTAACTGTCGAAAGCATTTTTTTATTTTAAAAAAAGGGGTCGACTTGGTGTTTAAAAATGAAAACAAACAATAAAAGTCGCCACCAATCTTTTTTGTTTAGGTGTGATCGGATCACCTCGTAATTTGATTATTTAATAAAATATTTTGTTTTACTAAAACAACGATTTTGGTCTACGAAATTCGAGAAAACGGGTTAGGGAGTCGGTTACGTACGAGGAAAGATTAGCACCCTCATAACGCCCAAAATTGGTACCTAATTGATTAATTAATGTTTTAATGTCGAAAGTTGAAAATCCATAAAGAATTTAAAAATACGATCCTCCTTTTTATTAATGTTAATTTTATAAAAAATGTTTGGATAAATCGAAGCGGATGCTAAAGACCTTCTTGTCCCGAAGTAATAAAATGTTACATCTAGCACGTTAGGACACAACATTTTAAACCCTCGAGAATAAGCTTGTCTTTTGATTTTCAAAACTCATGCATTTTAATTTTAAAAGGATATTCGGTCATTTGGGTTAAATGAGAAAAATTGAAACCCAATACGTTAGGGCACGATCTCTCGAATTTTCAAACACGGAATATTGCCTTTATTAAAGAATCTTTTTTTTATGAATTTAGGATGAAAAATTGAATAATATTTAAAAATGGTATGCGAATAAAATTGACGAGCGAATGAAAACGAATATACTAATAAGAATGATTTACGAGAATTGTATAGTGTACACCAATTTAATAATATAAATAATCAAAGATGAATGAGATAAATAATAACAACGATAACGATACCAAAGTATGCGCATAAAAAGACTACCAACTTAAAGAATAAAGGTAAATAAATAAATAAAATAAATACATAAATAATGTAAGAGAATATAGTTTATAAAAATATTGAAAATAAAGAGCCAAATTAAAATATAAATAAAATCAAAGGTACAATCTGTAATAAAATATATAAATAAATGAAATAATCTTTGCCCTCCAAAATGCTCAGCTTTAAGGAGGACCAAAATGCAATTGAAATAAATCGCGGGATAAAAAATAAAAATTAAAAAAACTTGATTGGAAAAGGATAAAAAGGCGGAGGGACTAAACGCGTAAATAACCCATGCGCTAGAAAACATGCGAATCCTAGCCTTGCGGGTCGGGTCGTCGGGTCGCTAGCCTATACGACGCCGTTTTGAGGCCACTGAAATAGGCCCTAAACGATGCTGTTTGCTATGGCCTAGAAAAGTCAATTTTTTTTAAACTTTATTCTTTTCATTTTTTTAAAAAAAAATGGAAGGGGGTTTTTGTTTCTCTCTGGGGCCCCTATTTTTGGCGATCGGACCACCGTCTGTTCGTCACCGGTGACACCGTATACAGTGGCCAGAGGCACGAGACCGGCCCCTCTTTTAAGCCTTTTACTCCCTTCGCTCTAGATCTGATATCGGGACCCTCAAAAACTTCACGAAAACTGGAAGGGACCAAGGAAGGCTCTCGATTTCAAGCCGTTCGATCGCCGAAAGAAAGGTAACAAGTATTTTTCTTTGCGTATGTATGTAAGAGTATAGTATTTGAGAAGAAAAATGAAAAAGGGATCACCTTTTTATCTGAAAATCCTGTTCTCTGTTAATATTAGATGAATATGCAAAAAAAAAATGTCCTTTTACATTTCTTTGGATGCTCTTTTATAACCGAAAAGAAAAAAGAAAATACAATATTTTTTTCCTTTGCTTTGCTGTTGTTTGTAGTTTCTTTTTGCAGGTAAGGAGGCGTTTGCTGGCGCTTAGTGGCGTACGGGCATGTACGGAGGTTGTACGTGGGAGCGTCGACGTGGAGGTGGCTGAAGGCTGCATTGGCTCAATGGGGGAAACCCTAGGGTTTTTGTGGATGCCAAATTTTTGGGCCATTTGGGCTTACTTTGTTGTTGGGTCATCAATCTTTGGCTTCTGTTTGTAAAATTTTAGGCTTAGTTTTATTATTATTGGGCATTGGGCCACTGTAATTGTTTTGGGCTGTAATATTTAGACTGTGGACATTTGTTCATTTTGGTTTATTTCTTTTGTTGGGATTTTAGCCTGGGCCAAAATTGGCCTATTACAGCAGCGATCGATGGCCGAGGCTTTGTTTTAGTGAAATATGGGGGATAAAATGCTTCAAAGCTGAGTTCAGTTGGATAAAGTGCAGAGAAGTTGTAATTAATGTTAGGATTGCTGCCACCGACTAAGACTCGACCGTAAGCAGTTGAATAAAGCCAAAATCAATCAGTAAAGAAACTAAATAAACAAGAGTGAATAAAGTAATAAATAAAATTAATAAACTAATAAAAATATAATAATAATAAAGAAATAATAATAATGATAAAAGGAAAAGAAGATGTAACCGATGGTGGTTGGCCGGAGGGTCGTGCGGCAGCTAGTGGTCAGCGTAAGGGAAAAGGGTTGGGGCTAAGAGGGGTGGTCTATGCGATGAGGTTGAATTAGGTGTGCGACTGAGGCTGGAAAGGGTGAGTGCCGAGCTAGTGAGTCGAGAGAGAAGAGAGAAGAGGGGGGTTCGGCGTGGTGGCTGGTCAAGGATGAGAGGGTTCGGGGCGAGGGGTTAGAAAGGTGTGGCTTGAGGGCTAAGGAGTGGGTGCGAGGGAGGGGTGTGAGGGAGGGGGTTCGAATGGGGTTGGTGATGGAGAGGGAATGTGCTAGCAACGAAGAAGTAGGTGGGGTTGAGAACAACGGTTGTCGGAATGGTGACAGTAAGAAAGCGGTGGTGACTAGGGTTGGGGAAATTAGGGAGAAAGAAGACAAAACAAAATAAAATAAAAAATAAAAATGATTTAGGGTTTTAAAAGGGTGACACGGTCGTGTTAGGCTCGTGTTGGGCCACACAGCCGTGTCACACCCTCATGTGCGTTTAAAAATATCAACCCAGTCTTCACACGGCATCGGACACGCCCGTGTGTCTAGACGTGTTAAAATAAAATCTGTTTAGGAATTTATTCCTGCGTTCAATAGACTTTATTTATAACACCGCAAACCCGGCCTAGACGTTATGTAACAACCCAAATTTTAAGTTCATCGAAAAATTGAATTTTTGGGTTATAATTTCCGCAAAATAAATTCGTAAATATTTATTAGAAATATTTACGAAGCTAGTAGTGTAGTTAATTAGACTTTGGTTAAGTGAATTAGCTTGAATTAAGGTTAATTTAGTGAAAGGACTAGATTGAATATAGTGTAAAAGTTTAATTGTAGAATAGAGAAAATTTAAGGGATTAAATTAGCAAATAAGCCATATGTGACAAGTGTGTGGTAACTATAAATGCATGTGTATTATTTTAATTGGTACAAATGTATGAATATATATGTATTTACTTAATATTTAAGAAATAATAATTATAATTTAAAATATAATAATAATGATATAATATAATAGTTATAATTAATAAAATGAAGAAAAACATAAAGAAAAAGAAAAAGAAAGGTACGAATAGCAGGGAAAGAAAGAAGGAAAAATGGAAAGAAAAAGAGAAGGAAAATTTAGGATTTTGGAGTTCTAAGCTTGATTGGTAAGTCAATTTGATCCCTTTTCTTGTAATTTTGGTGTCTATGGAATCCTAGGAAAGAATACTACTTGAGTATTGAATTTTTAGATGTTGATTATGTTGAATAAATGGAAGAATTAAGTGTTAATTTGATGAAAATTTAAGTTAGAAGTTGGAGAAGGATTAAATTGTAAAAGAAAATATAGGCCTTGCAATAATAGGGATTGAATTGAGAAGATGTTATAATTAATGTTTTATGCTGAAATTTAAAAGTTGGAATAGTTTAAAATGATAATTGAATGAAAATATAGGATTTATTTTGAAGAAAAAGAATGGTTATGGTGGAAGAACTAAATTGGAATTTAAGTAAAAGATACATGGAAATACAAGAGTGTGTTATTAAATGATATATATTGATAATTTTAAATGTTAAATTTTATGTAGCCAACGTAGCACCGAAAATATCACCGAAAAAGGGAAAGGAGAAAGTGAACGAGGATATCGAGTAAACTCGAGAAATTCGGTTTGTAACTATGCTTAATGTTTTAATACAATGTAATTGTTAATTTTTTTATATACTTAGAATGTATATGAATGATTTGATGGAAACTGTTACTACTTCTGTATTGAAATGAAACGATTTCAATACCCTATTAATAGTGTTAGGCTAGTTGGATACAATTGGCATGCCATAGGATTGGAAGTGTTCAGGGATATTCTGACTTTGTGTCGATGAGACACTGTACGTGTCGACTACTGTGACTGTTCCGGATTCGTTCTGATGAGGTACTTTGTGTACCGTTACTATGACTGTTACTGTTACCATTGCGGTGTATTCCGGCTTCGGCCGATGAGACACTGTATACTATCCCCAGTGTGTGGGTTGGATTCGCGTATCCGTTTAGGTCCGAGTTATGTTAATAGGGGTAAATGAAAATATTAAAGACTGTTTGATAATGATTAAGTGACTGTGACTGATTTACGAAATATGAATTGCTTAATTACAGGAAAGAAATTTAAAATGAATGTAAAGGGGTGAAAAGTAAAGTTTAAGTTACAATGTATATACATAGCTTATTATTGTTTAAGTATTAGTTTATAGAAATACCACTGAGTGGATACTCAGCGTATGGTTTGTTTCCGTGCGCAGGTTAGGTACGAAAGAAAGTTAAGAACTCAGCATCCAAGCCAATCCCGGACTCAAAGTGGTGAATACTTTTCTTTTGGTAAAATTGCATGTACCTACGTTGTTAAGGTGTTATTTTGTATGTGATAGTGTATAAACATGAAAGTTGTTGAAGCATGGTATGAAATATGCATATTTTGGAAGTTAAACTTACATGAGTTTGACTAGTATAATAATGTTGTATAATTTTGATATGAACTGCGGTACATAATTCTTAAGAGGTATTGAAGTGAATGAATGAATATTTGCTAAGTTTGAATGGCAAATGAATGATATTTGACTTAAGAACTATTAGTAAATGTTTGGGCATGAAATAGATGTGTTTAGCATGTGAAAATAGCTTAAAAATGGTCAAGAATCATGTTTTCACATGGCTAAGTCACATGGGCGTGTGCCCAGGCTGTGTGAATAAGTCAGAATCTGCCCATGGCCTGGCCCCATGGCCATGTTCCAAGCCACACGGCCATTCCCATGCCACACGGGCGTGTGCCCCTATCTTCAAGGAAAAATTTCCAAAGTTACCGGTTTAATTCTGAATTATTTATAAAACATTTATTGGGCCCCGTAGGCCCATATTAGGGACTTTATGATGAAGTTTGATGAATATTAATTTGGAATGTGAAGTTTATGACTCGGGTTAAAAACACCATGTGGGGTTAAAAACACTCATCCATCCCTACACACCACATTGTGCTAATAAGACACATATCAGATAATTTATAGCCAAGTTGCCAAAATAAAGACGATTAACGCCGAACAGAATACTTTCTCCGCATATACATTTCACACCCCAATCACAAATATAGAAATTCAGATACAGATATAATAAATCAAACATGCTTAATATGCTTTTTACAAATAATGGATATACATATATCAGTATAGTCAGGCATACATTTAGTACCTACTTAGATCAGTCTATCAGAATATCATAGCATGCAAATTAAGGTTTAACTAGCCCTTACTGACCTACAGTAAGCCCACAGTCATTCGGAGAAACCCGTGTGACCCTAGGGAAAATTTTAGAATTATGGGCACACACTCCCTTGTGATTTGCCCGTGTGGGCCTACACGCCTGTATGGCCCACATGCTCAACTTGGCCTAGCCCGTGTGGCTCATATGGCCACACTTCAGCCACCACACAACCGTGTCTTTCGTACGGCCATGCCTTTGTCGACCACACGGCCGTGTCTCGCACACGGCTAACCACATGGGTGACTACACGGCCATGTGGCGTCAACAGTAGGGTTTTTCTGCTTTCACTAAAGCTCGTTTTTCTACGTTTCGGGTATACACCTAGTACGTTTTCGATGCAAAAACACTCCCGAGACCATCAGCACTTAAAATTAGAATACCCAACACCTTAAACGACTAAAATAGATTTAACAAAACTAAATTGATTGATGCCCAAAAACTTACCACCGTAGAAAACACCCACACGATCAAACTAAACTGTTGAAACGACAACTCCTGCCTCACCGCCTTCTCCTACGCCACAGAATCCATCAATTACAACCAGTAATGAACCAATAATAAGATTGCTCCAAAATTCCAAAACCAAAAGTTAGCAAAAACTCAACTTCACTTACCAAGCCAATTAACGAACACCGTGGATCACAATACGAAACTTGGATGAACAGATGAGGGCACAGATTGAAGAGGAAGAACACAGAAGGAAAGAATAGAAAAAGAAGCAGAAATCACGTTAGAATTTTGGGGAAAGAAACCGAAATTTTGAAAAAGAAAATTAATAAAAAGGATTCAAACACAAGACCCCCAACACACCAACCCCCTTGCCACTCAAACCAGCAGGCTCATTCTAATATGAATTTACAAACAATTTAATATAAGCCCACTCAATAAGGATAAGGATTCGACTTAAAAGTAACCATAATTTGCCAGAGGTAGGGTTTGAACTTAGGGCCTTATACACACACTCAAAACACTAAATCACTGAAGCAGACAAATATTTGTGTTAAATATCTACAGAAACAGAAATAAATTTATCAAGACGTTACATTATTCCATTTATTTTATTTTATTTCCAAAATGAATATTAAAATTAAATAAAATCTATTTTGAGATTTATTCCTGCCGTTCAGCAGATTTTATTCTATTTTGATTTTGTTCCCAAAACGAGTATTAAAATTAAATAAAATCTATTTCAGGATTTATTCCTGCCGTTTAACAAATTTTATTCTATTTTTCTAATTTTTTTTCAAAACGAGTATTAAAATAAAATAAAATCACTTTCGAAACTTATTCCCATCGTTCAACAGATTTTATTCTATTTTTTATTTTATTTTCAAAATGAGTATGAAAATTAAATAAAATATGTTTTAGGATTAATTCTTGCAGTTCAACAGATTTTATTCCATTTTTTTTATTTTATTTCTAAAACGAGTACTAAAATTAAATAAAATCTGTTTCGGGATTTATTCCCACCGTTCAATAGATTTTATTCGATTTTTTTTATTTTGTTTCCAAAATGAGTATTAAAATAAAATAAAGTATATTTCGGAATTTATTTCCGCCGTTTAAAAGATTTTATTCCATTTTTTATTTTGTTCCCAAAACGAGTATAAAAATTAAATAAAATATGTTTCGAGATTTATTTCCGCTGTTCAATAGACTTTATTCCATTCTTGATTTTGTTGTCAAACGAGAAATTAAAATTAAATAAAATCTATTTCGAGATTTATTCCATCCATTTAACTGATTTTATTCAATTTTAATTTGGTTTCCAAATTAGAATTAAATTTTGTAATCTGTTTCGAGATTTATTCTCTCCATTCAACAGATTTTATTCGATTTTGTTTTTTGTTCCCAAAGTAAAATTAAATTAAATAATCTGTGTCGAAACCATTTTTATTTTGGAAAACGGGGATCGACTTTTAAATGAGGTATGGAGTCACCAACAATCCTTTTTGTTTAGGTGTGATCAGGTCACCCTATGGTCGATCATTTTAATAAAGCATTTTGGTTTATCAAAATAACGTTTTTGGTCTATGAAAAACTAGATGACGGATTCGGGAGCCGGTTACGCGCGAGGAATGATTAGCACCCTTGCAACGCCCAAAATTGGTACCGTATTGATCAATTAAAGCCCTAATGTTGAAAACTTGAAAAGGTTTTAAAATACAATCTTTAAAAAACATTTGGATAACTTGAATTGGATGTCGAGATTCTCTCGTTCAGAAGGAATAAAATATCATGTCCAGCACGATTGGATACAATATTTCAATCCCTCAATACAAGATCCTTTCTTAATTTTCAAAACTCATGCATTTGAAATTTCAAAAGGATATTTGGTTGTTTGGCCAAACGGTAAATCAAAACCCAACACAATTGGACACGATTTATCAAATTTCTAAATACGAAATATTGCCTCATTTTAATTTTAAAAAATATGGATGAAATGTTAAAAGGATATCCCGTATCTTAGTCGAATGAAAAATCGAAACCCAGTACGATTGGGAACGATCCCTCAAACTCCCCAAATACAAAATATTGCCCCATTTAATTTTTAAAAAGCATGGACGAAATTTCCAAAGGATCTTCCGTATTTTAGTTGAACGAAAAAAAGTCAAAACCCAGCACGATTGGGCACGATCTCTCAAACTTCCGAACACGGAACATTTCCTTATGTTGAAGGGGGTTTTTTAAAAATGAGGATGATTATAAAAGCGGTGAAGTATATTTATTTGGTTTATATAAAAAAAATGAAATGAACAATTTAAGATGACAAAGTAAGCAAGCACGATCATAAATCAATACATAAAAATCCAAAAGCAAAGTAACTAATATGGAACATGTGCATAGTTAATATATTACATCATTTATTAACGATATTACAAAGGTGCAGATATGTAAATTAAAACACATAAAAACAAACAATAAACAAACGAACAATACATAAAATAAACTATATGTATACAGACAAACAATACATGCAAAACTTTAAAATTGATTATAAAATAAATAAAAATAATTAATGCATAAAATACGAAATATTGTTCTATCTAAATTAATAATATACATATAATGAAAAACTTATTATAAATATATGTATAGAAATAATAATATAAAAACGTTTGAAATAAACAAAAATACATCATAAAATAACTTTAAAAGGCATAAATTATATATATAGATTTAAAAGGAAATGTATAATCACAAATAGATTTAAAAGAAAATACATAAAATAATATAAAATCAACGATATATATACAAAAAAAATAATGTACAATAATTCAAAGCTGATGATATAGGAAACATTTATATATATATAAGTGTAAAAAAATAATAATTTTGTAACGAAACAGTATAAATGATATATAAAACAATATATATATATGAATAAATAATATACACAAAATACAAATAGCTTAATATAAATAATATATACAAAAATAATAATATAATATTAAAAGAATGTTCATAAAAGAGAAAAATAAATAAAATATATAATAAAATAGAATGAAAATATACAAAAGAAAATAACGACAAGAAAAATTAAAATAAGGTGGAATCAATTAATAAAATATTAAAAAAATATGAAAAGGGGAAAAAAAGAATGAATGAGTTATAAAGAATATAAAAACATGAATTTTAAAAGAACTCAATGGAAATAAAAACAAAATTAAGGGGATAATTTGTAAACAAATAGAATTCCTAAAGCGTAGACAAGGACTAGAATGAAATGCGCCCAAATGAATAGGGATTTAAAATACAAATATTCCAACTCACAAAAAGCAGTATTTAAATTCGGAGCAAATTGAAACGATGCGTAAATCCTTCGAAATAAAAACCGTTATTCAATCGCTGTTTTCTGTGTTCGTATTCAATATCTCCTTTCCTTTTCTCCAAAAACTCCACCCATTTACAATCGTTTTGAATGGCTTTTATAGCCGAAATTTACAACTGATTCCTCTTACTTTTTTGTAGGCAAGTGGGGTGATAGAGTTGGTAGGGTAGTTTAGTGGGGTGTTGGAGTTAGTGGGGTGGTTTAGTGGGGTGCTAATTGGATGGTTGGTGTTTTGGGCTCTGCTTGTTGGGGCCGGGCAAAATTTGGGCTCTACAATCTGTTTCGAGATTTATTCCTGCCTGTTAACAGATTTTATTCGATCTTGAGTTTGTTTCTAAACTAACACTTAATCAAATAATTTTGTTTCGATATTTATTCCTGCCGCTTAACATATTTTATTTTGATTTTGTTTCCAAACAAGATTTAATTAAATAATTCTGTTTCGAGATTTAATCTTGTCGTTCAACAAAATTGATTTTGATTTTGATTTTGATTTTTCTCCAGAACTTTAATTCTACCGTTTATCAAAGTTAAAAGGAAATATAAATTGGAAATTAAATTTTCTATTTATTGTGACTTAATTGTGGCTTTAAATTGTAGTTTCAAAGTTGTAACATTAAAGGAAAATAAATTTATCAACGGCGAATTAGAAAAACAATATCAGAGTGCATTTCTAAGATTGGTCCTATGAAAGACTTGGTATTTAAGCATGCCAAGTGCACCACCTTTCTTTTAGGGTTACCTACCTGTTGTATTGTTTTATTGTGTTTTCGATTAGACCGTGTAAACTTTTATTTTGGGTTTTATTAAATTCCTGCAATCTAACAAAAGTTAATAATTTTTCTAATTCAAACTATTGAAAGAAGCACAAGAACCACTTGATCTAATACATAGCGATGCTTGTAACTTAAAGTTTGTTCAAACGAGAAGAGGGAATAAATATTTTTATTAATTTCATTGATGATAGCACAAAATATTACGTGTATTTGCTTAAGAGTATAGACTTAGCTATAGAAAAATTTATTCTCTATAAGTAGGAAGTTGAAAACCAACTTAATAAAAAGATTAAGATGGTAAAAAGTAATCATGGTGGTGAATATGTTGAACCATTTGGCGAATACTGTGCAAAACATGATATTATTCATGAAGTGACACCACTATACTCTCCTCAATCAAATGGAATAGTCGAACAAAAAATCGGACTCTAAAGGAAATGATAAACGCCTTGCTAGAAAGCTGTGGGTTATCATATGAAATGTGGAGGGAAACTTCTCTATCAACTAATTACTTTTCAAATAAGGTGCCCCATAGGAAAATGGACAAGACACCATATAAGTTATGGAAAGGTAGAAAATCATCCTACAACCACTTGAAAGTGTGGGGGGTGTCTTGCTAGCATAATGTATAATGGTAAGTTGAGACAAATGCATCATCGACACAATACCGTTAAATAATTGATCTCAAATGGAGTTATCTTTATTAATTTTGAATAATCAAAAGATAACATTGCGAATCCGCTAACTAAATGCTTAAATCGAGATAATGTTGATAAAACATCGAAAGGAATGAGACTAAAACCTATGAAAATAAAAGGCGTTATGTGAAGGAAAATCCTACCAAGTTGACTGGAGATCTCAAGTTCTAGGTTCAAAGGGACAACCTAATTGCATAGATCTTGTGAGCTCACTGTGGGGGTACTTATCCCAAGTCCGTTCGTATGATGTAAACAATGACAAAAAAATGGGATAGGTTAAGCAATGCTTTTAATGACCATTATATGTTTTGGTGAGCTGAACAACATAAGTCACCTATTTGAGAGTGAAGTGGGGCCGCTTCGAGGAGATTATTGGGGCATAGTTCTCTAAAAAAAGTTCACGGCTATATGAACATAACCATGAGAACTAAAACCTTACCAGGGAGGTAGTTGTCTGAGGTATTTCATCATTTACACAAACGACAGAATAGATCAAAGACATCATGTCTAATAGTTAGCTAGTAAAGTAAATAATATACTTTCACAAGGGAAGGTTAAATGGTGGATATCTACCAATCTTATGTAATTATCGATCGTAGATTCTATCACCATATCGAGTCAATGTTTTTCAATAAAACTATCAATTTTCATTCATGTGGGGGATTGTTGAAAAATTATAATTTATGGGAATTTTGAGGCATATTCTCAATAGGTAAAGGTGGAGAGTTGAATCATAAAATCATGGTTTCATATTCTACTCCATGAAACCTTTACAATGGTATATCATATACTCAAAATGGTTAAGTGATGAATGAGATATTGATGCTTAAAGTAAGCTACTTGAAATATTTGTTGAGGAAAAGAAAAGCTTAGATCTCACATTGGTTAAATACCAAGTATGAGATGTGTATATATATGAGAACCCACTTGAAACGTGATTGAATGATTAAGCTTGGAACCCTGCCTCGCGCATAAGGAGGACGGGTGCTGGTCCAAACTCGTTGGGGTTGAGGCGCACTCGCACGACGTGGTTCATGTGAAATGTTCAGATCGGTAGAGCCTAAAGTAGGCCTGCGGATATTTTAACCCAACACGAAATATATTTTTTCTCAACAAATATATAAAAAAATCTGATATAAAAGGACATATATCCTGAATTTATTTGATTCTAATCAATTTGGTTTGATTTTAATCAAATTGATTTAATTGTCCCTTTAATGCAGATTTTGTCTCCTTATACATTCAACCACTTTGAATGCCTGTAAAAGGCTAAGATTTCTTATGAATTATTTTTTTAATCACACTCTTACACCGAGATTATTTTCTATCCAAAATTCTTCTATTTTCCTCTCCATATTTTCCAACGTTTAGTGATAGAAAAAACCATCGCTTGTTCGTTGATCACTGCAAATGTGCTACTACTTTGATCTTCGTGTTGTTGTATCCTGGGAGATATTCGACCAACGTTTTTCCAAGTGGATTCGCAAGCCTCAACACCTCATAAAACTCGTGGGAATTTTGTCCATTTCATTTCAATTCGCAAGTCTCAACGTTTTACACAGTTTCCTTAACACGTGGGAATTTTGTCCATTTCATTTCAATTTCTTTGTTTTTTCTAAATTTGTCCAATTGCTTTTAGCCCTTTTGTTTTTTTATTGTTTTGCAATTAAGTTTTCATTATTCTTAATTTTGGCCCTAAAGTTTGTTTTGACTACATCGTGGTCTTCCTTGAAGCTGTGTGTTTTGGAGGGTGGGGATTATTTCCATTTTGGTCCCCCCTTATTATTCGCACGTTCAAATTGGTCCATTTCCTTTTATTTATTTTTTATTTGCCCCAGAATTTTGCTTTAAGGTTCGATTTAATCCCTTTTTTATTTTCGCTATTTTATTATCAAATTAACAAATTTAATATATTATTTCTATTATTATTATGTTTCTATTCATATTTATTTTGTTATTCTAATACTATTATTATTTATCTAATTTTTATTTATCTATTTATATTTCTACTATTATATTTCTATTTATTATATTTTTATTTCTATATATACACTAATATTATTTTCATTATTATTTTTCTTATATATGTTTTTTACTCTTGTTATTAACATTCTATTTATTTATTTTACATTTTTTGTTATTATCTATTTTTACCTTTTATATAACACTCATTTCAAATTTTTATACATTATTTATTTTAATATTTTCATATATCATGTATTTCAATCTTTTTTTTATACATTATATATTTTGAATTGTTTATATATTATTTTTAAAGAGTTTTATATATTATTTTATCTTGAATGGATACTAATTTTTTTAAAAGAATATTCTATATACTTTAGATCGCTTTTATAACATCCATCTTAAATCCTTTTTATGTATTATTTGCTTAGAATTGTTTTATATTTTATTTTGGATTTTCCTACTTTGTATTTATTTGTTATTTGTGATTCATTATTATAACATTTTGTTTATGAATTATTACTTTGCATTGTACATTATTATTCCATCGCATTTTATTCGCTTAAAAGGTCGTGTTTTAATATCGTTTAAGTTTTAAAATCATTTTTATTCAAAAGTTTTCAAAATAAGGCAATACTCGGTATTTGGCATCTTCGAGAAGATTGTACCCTAACTTACTGGGTTCCAATTTTCCTCGTTGAATCTAAGTAACCGGGTACCCTTTTTCAATCAAAACATATAAGTTTCAAATAAAAGCTTATTCTCAGGAATTCGAGGTGTTGTGTCCTAACTCACTGGATATGACATTTTGTATCTCGAGATAAGGATTTCTAAAAAATAAAGGCAATATTCTATGTTTGAAAATTCGAGAAATTGTGCTTTAACGTGTTGGGTTTCGGTTTTTCGTTGGACCAAATAATCGAATATCCTTTTGTAATTTTCAAATGTTTAAGCTTTTGGAAATCAAGAATTGATCATGGTTTCGAAGGTTTAAAGAATCATGTCCTAACGTGCTGGATGTGATATTATATTCCTTTGAAACAAGAGAATTTTGATGTTCAATTTGAGTTATTCAAATGTTTTAAAAGAAATTGTATTTCAAATTTTTTTTTAAAATTTTAGACATAAGGACATTGTTTAATCAATTTGGTACCAATTCTGGGCATAACGAGGGTACTGATCCTTCCTCGTATGTAACCGACTCCCGAACATGTTTTCTCAAATTTCGTAGGCCAGAATCGATATTTTAATAAAATAAAACGTTTTATTAGGTGACCCGATCACACCTAAATAAAAAGGATTAGTGGCGACTCCATACCTCGTTTTAAAGTCGATCCCCGTTTTTCAAAATAAAAATGGTTTCGACAACGAGTATTAAAATTAAATAAAATCTATTTTTGGATTTATTTCCGCAGTTTAACAGATTTTATTCCATTTTTTATTTTGTTCCCAAAATTAGTATTAAAATTAAATTCAATCTGTTTCGGGATTTATTCCCATTGTTCAACAGATTTTATTTCATTCTTAATTTTGTTGCCAAACGAGAAATTAAAATTAAATAAAATCTGTTTTGAGATTTATTCCCGCCATTTAACAAATTTTATTCAATTTTAATTTGGTTTCCAAATTAGAACTAAATTTTGTAATCTGTTTTGAGATTTATTCTCGTCGTTTAGCAAATTTTATTTGATTTTATTTTTTGTTCCCAAATTAAATTGAATAATCTGTTTCGGGATTTATTTCAGTCGGTTAACAGATTTTACTCAATCTTGATTTTGTTTCTAAACGAACACTTAATCAAATAATTCTGTTTTGGGATTTATTCCCGCCGCTTAACATATTTTATTTTTATTTTGTTTCCAAATTAGAACTAATTTTGTAATATGTTTCGAGATTTATTCCCGTCGTTTAACAGATTTTATTTGATTTTGTTTTTTGTTCCCAAATTAAAATTAAATTGAATAATCTATTTCGGGATTTATTCCAACCGGTTAATAGATTTTATTTGATCTTGATTTGGTTTCTAAACAAACACTTAATCAAATAATTTAGTTTCAAGATTTATTCCCGCCACTTAACAGATTTTATTTTAATTTTGTTTCCAAACAAGATTTAATTAAATAATTCTGTTTCGATATTTAATCTTGTCGCTCAACATAATTGATTTTGATTTTGATTTTGATTTTGATTTTGCTCCAGAACTTTAATTCTAATGTTTATCAAAGTCAAAGGGAAATATAAATTGGAAATTAAATTTTCTATTTATTGTGGCCTTAATTGTGGCTTTAAATTGTAGCTTCAAAATTGTGACATTGAAGGAAAATAAATTTATCAACGGTGAATTAAAAAGACAATATAATAGTGCATGTCTAGGGGTTCTATGAAAGACTTGGTATTTAAGCATGCCAAGTGCACCACCTCTCTTTTAGGGTTACCTACCTGGTGCATTATTTTATTGTGTTTTTGGTTAGATCGTGTAAACTTTTGTTTTGGGTTTTATTAAATTCCTACAGTCTAACAAAAGTTAATAATTTTTCTAATTCAAACTATTGAAAGAAGCACAAGAACAACTTGATCTAATACATAGCGATGCTTGTAACTTAAAGTTTGTTCAAATGAGAAAAGGGAATAAATATTTTTATTACCTTCATTGATGATAGTACAAAATATTGCTACGTGTATTTGCTTAAGAGCAAATACGAAGCTATAGAAAAAATTATTCTCTATAAGTAGAAAGTTGAAAACCAACTTAATAAAAAGATAAAGATGGTAAGAAGTGATTGTGATGGTGAATATGTTGAGCCAATTGGCGAATACTGTGCACAACATGATATTATTCATGAAGTGACATCACTATACTCTCCTCAACCAAATGGAGTAGTCGAACGAAAAATCAGACTCTAAATGAAATGATAAATGCCTTGCTACAAAACTGTGGGTTATCATAAGAAATGGGGGGGGGGAACTTCTCTATCAACTAATTACCTTTTAAATAAGGTGTCCCACAGGAAAATGGATAAGACATTATATGAGTTATGAAAAGATAGAAAACCATCCTACAATCACAAGTGTGGAAGGTGTCTTGCTAGCATAACGTATAATGGTAAGTTGAGACAAATGTGTCGTCAACAAATGTGTCGTCGACACAATACCGTTAAACAATTGATCTCAAATGGAGTTATCTCTATTGATTTTGTATAATCAAAAGATAACATTGCGGATCCGCTAACTAAAGACTTAAATCAAGATCATGTTGATAAAACATCGAAAGGAATAAGATTAAAATCCAATAAAATAAAAGGCATTATGTGAAGGAAAATCCTACCAAATTGACTAGAGATCTTAAGATATAGGTTCAAAGGGACAACCTAATTGCATATACCCTATGAGATCACTGTGGGGGTACTTATCCTAAGTCCGTTCATATGATGTAAACAATGACAAAAAAATGGGATAGGTTAAGCAATGCTTTTAATGACCATTATATGTTTTGGTGAGCTGAACAACATAAGTCACCTATTTAAGAGTAAAGTGGGGCCGCTTCGAGGAGACTATTAAGGCATAGTTCTCTTAAAATCTTGCAGAATAAGGAGATGTTCATGACTATATGAACATAACCATGAGAACTAAAACCTTACCAGGGACGTAGTTTCCTGAGGTATATCATTGTTTACACAAACGTCAGAACAGTTCAAGGACATCACGTCTTATGGTCAGCTAATAAAGTAAATAATATACTTTCACAAGGGAGGGTTCAATGGTGGATACCTACCTATCCTATGTAATTATCGATCGTAGATTCTATCACCACATCGAGTTAATTCTTTTCGATAAAACTATCAATTTTCATTCATGTGGGGGTTTGTTGAAAAAATTGTAATTTATTGGAACTTTGAGGCATATTCTCAATTGGTAAAGCTAGAGAGTTGAATCACAAAATCATGGTTTCATATTCTAATCCATGAGACCTTTACAACGGTATATCATATACTCAAAATGGTTAAGTGATGAATGAGATATTGATGCTCAAAGTAAGCTATTTGAAATATTTGTTGAGGAAAAGAAAAGCTTAGATCTCACATTGGTTAAATACCAAGTGTGAGATGTGTATATATATGAGAACCCACTTAAAACATGATTGAATGACTAAGCTTGGAACTTTGCCTCGCGCGTAGGGGGACAGGTGCAAGTCTAAACCCATCAGAGTTGGGGCACACTCACACGATATAGGCCACGCGAAATGTCCAGACCGGTCGGGCCCAAAGTGGGCCTGTGGATATTTTAGCCCAACCCGAAATATATTTTTTTCTCAACAAATATATAAAAAATCTAATATAAAATGACATATATCCTAATTTTATTTTATTCTAATCAATTTGGTTTGATTTAATCAAATTGATTTACTTGTCCCTTTAATGCCAATTTTGTCTCCTTATACATTCAACCACTTTGAATGCCTATAAAAGGCTAAGATTTCTTATGAATTATTTGCTTAATCACTCTCTCACACCGAGATTATTTTCTCTCTAAAATTCTTCTATTTTCCTCTTCACATTTTCCAACGTTCGATGATAGATAAAACCATCATTTGTTCGTTGATCACTGCAAATGTGCTACTATTTTGATCATTGTGTTTTTGTATCCTGGGAGGCATTTGACCAATGTTTCTCCAAGTACTATAGCAGCGGCCGAATCTGTCTTAAGGAAATTGTGTAAAACAAGCCTCAACATCTAGTAAAACTCGTCTCTTCTTTGAAATTTCTGCTTTTTGTTATGTTATTTATTTGTTTTTCATATCCAATAATTTAAATATAAATTATTCAATTTATTTTATTATATATATAAATATTTGTTTATTTATATTTATATATTTTTGTTCGCTAACGTGTTTTGTCCAACAATTTAAAGATAGATTTATTATTTGTAATTCTCTAAACCAAAACGAATGAGACAACAAGGCGAAAAAAATATTTTATTTGAAAATATAAATAAAATCCATTTCGGGATTTATTCCCACCGTTCAACGAATTTTATTTTATTTTGGGTTTTATTTCCAAACGATAAATTAAAGTTAAATAAAATCTGTTTCAGGATTTATTCCCGCCGTTCAATGGATTTTATTCCATTTTTTATTTTATTTCCAAACAGGAAATTAAAGTTAAATAGAATCCGTTTAGGGATTTATTCCCGTCGTTCAACGGATTTTATTACATTTTTTTATTTTATTTCCAAACAAGAAATTAAAGTTAAATAAAATCCGTTTCGATATTTTTTCCTGCTGTTTAACGGATTTTATTCTATTTTTTATTTTATTTCAAAACGAGTATTAAAATTAAATAAAATATGTTTCGGGATTTATTCTCGCTGTTTAACAGATTTTATTCCATTTTTTTAATTTTGTTTCGGGATTTATTCCCGTTGTTCAACAGATTTTATTCCATTCTTGATTTTGTTGTCAAACAAGAAGTTAAAATTAAATAAAATATGTTTCGTGATTTATTCATGCCGTTTAATAGATTTTATTCAATTTTAATTTGGTTTCCAAATTTGAATTAAATTTTGTAATCTTTTTTTGAGATTTATTTTTGCCGTTTAACAGATTTTATTTTTTGTATCCAAATTAAAATTAAATTGAATAATCTATTTCGGGATTTATTCCTGCCAGTTAACAGATTTTATTCGATCTTGATTTTGTTTCTAAACGAAGACTTAATAAAAAATTTCTGTTTCGGGATTTATTCCCACCGCTTAACAGATTTTATTTTGATTTTGTTTCCAAATAAGATTTAATTAAATAATTTATTTTTGGGATTTAATCATGCCGTTCAACAGAATTGATTTTGATTTTGATTTTGCTTCAGAACTTTAATTCTACCGTTTATCAAAGTTAAAGGAAAATATAAATTGGAAATTAAATTTTCTATTTATTGTTGCATTAATTGTGGCTTTAAATTGTAGCTTCAAAATTTTGAAAGACTTGGTATTCAAGCATGCCAAGTGCACCACCTCTATCTCAAGGTTACCTACCTAGTGCATTATTTAATTGTGTTTTTGATTAGATCATATAAATTTTTTTCGGGTTTTATTAAATTCTTGCAGTCTAACAAAAGTTAATAATTTTTCTAATTCAAACTGTTGAAAGAAGCACAAGAAAGATATTTGTGACTTAAAGTTTGTTCAAATGAGAAGAGGGAATAACTATTTTTATTACATTCATTGATAATAGCATAAAATATTGCTACGTGTATTTGCTTAAGAGCAAAGACGAAGCTATAGAGAAATTTATTCTCTATAAGCAGGAAGTTGAAAACCAACTTAATAAAAAAATTAAGATGATAATAAGTTATTGTGGTGGTGAATATATTGAACCATTTGGCGAATACTATTCACAACATGATATTATTCATGAAGTGACACCACCATACCCTACTCAATCAAATGGAGTAGTCAAACGAAATGTGGGGGAAACTTCTCTATTAATTAATTACCTTTTAAGTAAGCTTTATTAGCATCCCTTCTGATCAAGTTGATGGTCGTGAAACTAATTAAAAATTCGACTAAGGCAAGTGCACCTATCGAACAGCAGTATAGTTGTGGTGAGATCGGAAATATCGTATCCACGAGGACTAAAATTACTAGTAATTACTATCTTTTTATTATCTAGCCTAAAAATTAAGAGAATGTTTTATCTAAAACTAATTATCTAATTAACTAAGTTTGCGAAAGAGATTAAAGTTGGAAAATACTTTTAGAAAACCGATGGAGAAGACAATACCCAAGGAAGAACCCACCTAGACTTCACTTATTATCTTTGAATTAGACGATTTATTCACTTGACTTAATTTGTAGAAATCCCTGATTGATGTTAATATCTCTCTCAAGACTAAAAACAACTGACTCTAGGTTGATTAATTGAAATCTCTTTCTAATTAAAACCCCTATTGTCGCATTAACTCGATCTATGGATTCTCCTATTAGATTTGACTGTAATCCGACAGATTTATGTCGTCCTATTTCTAGGATTGCATGCAACTCCGCTTAATTATGAATGATCTACTCTTAAACAGAGACTTTTCCTCCACTGAATAAGCATATCAGAAACCTGAATTAATATCCTGGAATATTAAAGCAAGGATTAAAACTCACAATTAAGAATAAGAATAAGTATTTTTCATATAAATCAAAGGGTAATAAAATTCGCCTTAGGTTTTATCTCCCTTAGGTATTTAGGGAGTTTAGTTCATAATAATAATGGAAAACATCTCAAAGTTTGGAAAACAACAAAACATAAAGAAACCCAAAGAACTTCTAGGAAATTTGATGGAAATCTTCAGTCTTGATGTAGATCCTGCCTTCAAGGTGATTTTGATGGCTTTTCTTCAGTGTTTTCTGCCTTCTACTCTGCATCTCCCCTTCAATCCTCTTCTCGAGTATTTATATAGACTTTGGAATCCCAAAATAGCCCAAAATTGGCCTTTTCCGAATAGAATTAGACTTAGGTTTAACAGGGACACGGCCGTGTGCTACGCCTGTGTGAAAGTGCTCAGGCCGTGTGCAATTCTGACTTGATTTAATGTCGACATGGCCATGACACACGGGCGTGTGTCCTGCCCGTATGTCACACACGGGCATGTGGATTACCTGTGTGGAAGTGCCTAGACGGTGTGAAACACTGATTTTGGCCCAATTTGTTCGCTTTTGGCCCGTTTCTCGCTCTTTTTGCTATCCTAAGCTTTCCTGAGTATAAAACATGAAATTAAAGAATTAAGAGCATCAAATTCAATGAAAGCAAGGGGAAATCATCCATAAATATGCCAAGTATGGTGTAAAAATATTTATATATTATGATTTATCAAATATCCCCACACTTAAGCATTTGCTTGCCCTCAAGGAAAATCTTCAACTCACAATTAAAATAAATCCTTCTCAACTTATAATCCTTATTATTAATGTTCAAAATAATCCACAAGTAATCATACGTTAAGAGCTTAACTAAAAGAATATTAAAGTTTCAAACAATATAAATTGAGCATTTCAATAATAAAATCATAGGTATCCCCCTTTATCTAAGTAATCACCTTTAATTCCAAATTGACAAGGTCGACTTCCTCACTAATGATTCATTCAAATCATTCAAAGTGTTTAAGGTTCAATAATTAAGCACTCAATAGTCAAACATGAAAGGTTATTACCATAGGCTTGCATGAAAATCAAATCTCCACCACTATAAATGAGATGATACACAAATCAAAAGGTCTTTAACAGGATTGTAATGGGGCTTGGGTTAAAGGTGTGGATAAAGGCTGAAAAAAAGGGGGTTAGAATCGAGATTAATTTAATAGCTTACCAAACTTGGAAATACAAAGCTAATCACTGAATTACAAACAAGTGCCAGAATTAACACTACCCAAAACTAATGAAGTGAGCTTTTCTCTCAATATAATGACTTAACTTATCCGAGCTCTTTAGAACAATATGTAACTGAATGAATATAAAAATACATTTTTTTTAGAATAAGAACAATAATGGAAAATACATAATATGAAATAATTCAATAATTGGAATGAACGAACAAAGTTAGATAACTAATTAAATCAAATCTCGATAAAAAGGAGTCAATGGAAAGGGAGAAATACATAATGAATCAAAAAGGGTTAAGTTGTGAGTTAATATTAATGGGAAAATCAAGAAATAATAGTTAAGGCCCAAAAGAGTTTACTAGGGGTCAATTATATGGGTAGGCTTTTTATGGGGTAAGTGGGTTAAAACCTAAATGCCATTATCATTTTCGTATATCAAATCAAAGGTGTGGTCTTGACATGCATAATCGAAGCAAGTTCTAGAATAACAAATCAATGTTGACACACTCATAACCAATAAAATTAGTGAGCAAGAAAGATATATGCTCTTTAAAAGGCTCAAGATCTCACGAAAATTATGGGTATTTGATGTCAATCCTGTAAATTCAAAACTTCAAGATAATACCTCAATTCAGGGAAACAACCTAGCAATTTTAATTCTCAAAAGTCAACTTATCATGCTTGATTCTCTAATGTCTTAAAGTTTAAACAGTCAATGCACAAGTACCTACGATTTAATTCAAAGCATATCAATAAAAATCATAAGTCAATTAAGATTCATTCTAATAGTAATATGAGAAAATTATTTGAGAACAAGAAAAAAAATTTCAGGGATTTGTCTGATAATCACATAAATAACCTTCTCACACTTAAGATGTACATTGTCCTCAATGTACAAAGATAGTTAGTAACAATATAAGCATAATATTAGAAGAGAGGGAGAGAAGCAAAATTGACCTGATTTTGTTGGTGTAAGCCTTGAAAGAACGAAAACGGGTTTAGGAACATTGAAAGTGATGTGTATGTGACATGTAGACAGAGGTGAAGGTGGTGGTAGAGGTTGGGTTCCACAACCACAGTGCCTAGCGAAGAGGTTATCATGGTGGCTATGGTCATGGTCGAGCAGGACACGACAGTCGTGGGTGATTGTTTGTTTATTCCTGAGTAGTATCCATCGACTGAACCTTTTGAAACTGCGATGCCATAAGTAAGATTTAAGGGATTTATATTTATAAAGTTGTTATGGTTAGTAATAATGAAATAACTAGTTAAAAGAAAATTCAAATTAAACTAATAAAAGTCTTGGAAGAAAATGATAAATAAAGTCCAAAAGAAAGGCAAAAATAAAAATAAAATAAAGAGAAAAACAAGTTGAAAATTAAATGGACTTAAAAGTCCTCGTTGACAGCTGGATCCTGAGGTGGTGGTGCTGGAGGCGATATGTGAAAATGTTGGCAAATTTGTTGTAGAGTCTCGTCGATGCTGTCGAATCATTAAGTGCAATATTGCTCAAAGCGATGAAGGTGGTCTGAAACTTCAGACAATGAAGCAACCGCATGAAGTGGTCGGTGACTTGGTGGTGGCTATGAAGGTGGGTCCTCCTAAAATATAGGGATATCATCAGGAATATCCTTGTCGACATCCTCATTGGTAGCTCGTGCAAGTTGGTATTGAGGAGGGTTAAACCCACGACGATGCTCAATCATTCACATATGAAGCATACTTTGGATACCCTGTAGGGACATCTGGCCAATGAGAGTGAGCGATGAAGAATGTGCCACTGTATTCAGGAGCCCAAAATATCGCGCTAGATGAGTCACATATGGGCCGATGCTGATGACTCCCTTTCGGTGTCGTTCTGTCTGATGGCGAAAGGCAAGGGCGATAAAGTAAGCGAGATAAAAAATATGCCCTTACCTCATGTTCCACAAAAAGTATGCGTTGTGAGTATTGACAACGCCAGTGCTCTTTTGCCTCTTCGTTAATGTGTGTGCCAAAAGGGCATGAAGATAGCACAGAGCTGGAGCTAGTGTAATACCCCGAAAATCTTTACAGTAATATATTATCCTTAATATAATAAAATAAGGAAATAAAGTGATAAAAAAAGGGAAGTTTTGAGTTATGGCAACATTGGGAAGTAAATTATGATATCTTGATTCAGGAAAGGACTAAATTGTAAAAGTTAGAAAAGTTTTGTTGCCTAAGAGTAAATACTCAAGACTTAAAGGGTTAAAGTGTAAATATGAAAAAGTTGAAGGACCAATAGTGTAAATATTTTAAGGGTAGAATGATCTAGAAACTAAGGAAAATGGATGAATTAGGACCAAATTGAATAAGTAAAGAACTATGAGGGACTAAATTATAATTTTACCAAATTAAATGATGACTCAAGGATGGAATTCTAAAAGATCATGAAGGGCAAAATGGTCAATTAGTAAGAGAGAGAATTCTAGAATGTAATGATTATATTAATGATATTTTAAATTAATTAATTAGATAAATATTATTTTATTAATATTTTATGAGATATTTAATATTATTTTATTATTATTTATTTAGTATATAAGGAAAGAAAGATGAAGAATTTTCATCATCTTTCCTTTCCATGCAAACTAACGTGAGAGAAAGAGAGGAAGAAAGAAAGTTTTACTTTCTTTACAATTTGGTCCTTTTACCAAAAATTCACCATTTTCACCCAAAAATCAAATGAATTTCCATAGCTACCAATAGAGAAAAATGTTAAGGAGAGCATGGGGAGTTAGAATATCAAGTTGGACTCAAGAAATAGAAGCTGGAGGAGAGAGAAAATCAAGTTAAAGATTGGTATCAAGAGAATAAGGTAAGTACATCAAGATTTCAATATGTTTTTAAGTTTGTTATTGTTGATAAATCATGGAAATAATGTTATAGTAGAGTTTTCTTACATAAGGTCCTATGTTCTTGATATGTTAGTGAAGAGAAAATAAGAGAAAGTGATGAGAAATGGTGTAGAAAAAGAAAATAAGGGTGTTATAACATGGTAATTAATATCTTGCACTAAAACAGTTATGGACAGCAGCAGTAGTCTAACTTTGAAAAATCACCATAAATTGTATAAATTGAATTAGAAGATGAAAAAATATGTAATTAAATCTTATTGAGTCTAGTTTCTCATAGAAGAAACAGTGTAAGCAATGGATTTGTAAATTTTGAGATATAATGAATTTTGTGAGATAAGGTCAGAATGAATTCAGGTTCCCCTGTTCAGACTTTGAAAAATCATAAAAAATGAAGAAAAATAATTAGAGGCTTAAATTTATATGTATAGAATCCTGAATGAGTCTAGTTTTAATAGAAACAAACTAGAACATCATTTGAATTCTTTACAAGGAGATAATAAATTTTTAGTGAAGAAGGGTCAGAACTGTCAGACAGCAGAACAGGGGTGACTTTAATGAATAAACTGTACTAATTGGCTAAACCAAAAATTCTGAAAATTTTATGGTAAGAAGAAATGTGAGTCTAGTTTCAGGAAAAATTAATGGATCTTAATTTCGAGTTCTGTAGCTTAAAATATAAATAATTTAGTGACTATGACGCAAATGGACAGTTTTGAATGAACATATAAGTAAATAGTGAAATTATTGATAATGTTACTTGTTGCATGTTATATAAATCAAGGATGTGGAATGGAGAGGAGGAGGAGGAAAATATGTATGAATATTCATCTAGCATGGCTAATTTGCATGTTTTAGGCTCGAGAGACTAAATTGAATAAAAGTAAAACTTTATGGGCAATTTTGTAAAAATGTCGAAATGACTAAATTGCATGAAATAGATTATTTTATTATTTAAATTACAAAATTTAACTGAAATTATCAATTTAGTTCAAGATCGGGAAAACATGTTTTAGGGATTAAATTGAAAAGTGTTGAAATTATGGAAATTTTTGATATTTTATAGAATTCATGGACATTATCAATATATATGAGAATAATAGTTGGAAATAAGGATTAAATTGCAAGAATTTTATTTTCCTGACCCTAAGGATGAAATCGTCATTAATTAAAAGTTTAGGGGCAAAATGGTAATTTTGCTTAGAGCATTAATTAAATGTATTAGAATATGAAATGAATGAAAATGATGATCAAATTTATTTATAAAGATCCGGACGACACAAATACGAGACTTGATCATGGAAAGAAAATATATCGAATAATGAAATCATAAACACGAACAATCAATGAGGTAAGTTCATGTAACTTGAATTATATTCTTAAATACTTGAAATGTATGTTATTGATGTGAATATGATTTGAATGTTCATCATATGAAAATTGATGAAACATTGACATATTTGATAAAAAGGGAAAGAAATCCCGATTGAATGAAAGGAAATTTCGATGGATCTCTGAAAAGGTATTGACGGTAAAAAGGATCTAGCCCGGACGGGTGATCCTATCCTGATATAGCCCTCCCGAAGAATATGTGGAAAATGGATTTAGCCCGGAAGGGTAATCCGAATTAGGGTCTGAATTTAGCTGGGACTGTAATTCGGATCCAAGCTCATTAGAGTAATTGTCGTTGCAGGGGATTTAGCCTGGACTGGTAATCCCGACAATACTCTATGAGTTTATATTACAGGGGATTTAGCCTGGACTGGTAATCCCACTGTAAGGATGAGGTTCGCGGGAGTGTGCTCTCTGATATGAAACGTGTAAGACCATGGTTGAAAGATACCATGGCAACCTGATATGAAACGTGTAAGACCATGGTTGAAAGATACCATGGCAACTGATATGGAAACGTGTAAGACCATGGTTGAAAGATACCATGGCAACTTTGATATGAAACGTGTAAGACCATGGTTGAAAGATACCATGGCAACTTTGAGATGAAATGTGTAAGACCATGGTTAAAAGATACCATGGCAACGTGACATGAAATGTGTAAGACCATGGTTGAAAGATACCATGGCAACATGACAGAAAAATGAGTAAGACCATAGTTGAAAGACACTATGGCATCATGTCGAAGATAAATAAGATCGTGGAAGAGAAACGCCAAGATATCTCATTGAACAACTAATATTTAGGTAATATAACAAATGGTTAAATGAAATGGTTATGCAAAATGGTAATGTGAAATGTTTACGAGAATTGGTCATAATGGAAATAAATGTACAAAATAGTTGTATGAAATAATTTATAAGATAGATAAATGAAATAAGTATAGGTATATGGAATTTAAATTATGTTAAGTTTAATACTGAACTATTACCAAATAAATATACCTAAGATATAAGGAAATGATGTGTTATTAAAGAAACGGTAAGAGAATGATATGTATCATGACATGTACATATGAGATTATCTTTTATATGTTAACATAAGGAAAATATGTAAGTTAAGACGAGTATTAAATTCAAATATGACATATTGAGAAAATAAGAATTTATATGAAATATGTATAAGTACACTAACAAGTGTTATTGTTGATGCTTAGGCAAGTGCCAAGCCATTGATTGAATGGTAATATATTTATTGATGCATTAAATTGATAAGTATTTAAGTGAATTTTTTTTAGTGATCTGCAAATGGTAGAAATGCTCCGAAACCCTATTCTGGCAGCGTATACGGGTTAGGGGCGTTTCAGCTAGAGCCGATGCTTTTGAACGACTAGGATCATAAATGTCTGTATCAGGGTGGAGGTCTACCCAACACGATTAAGGTGAACGATGTATGTGGCGGTGGAGATGAGGAAAATGGTCGACCTCCATAAACTCGTCGGTATAGAGTCCCAAGGCAGCTCCAAATTCAGAGACACTCAACTGACGTACTAGACCGCCAAAGCGGAATTGAACTGTTCCTGGGTCGTCGTACTCCGCCATCACTGTCTGTAACTAGAAAGTTGAGCTGAGTTCCAAGGTGAATTCCAAATATGTCGGCTCGATTATATCAAAGAAGCAGTCCCATAAAGCGGTGGCAAGGAGTTCCCGAACCGAATTAGCTTGGTGGACCTACTCTAGTGCGGCTCAATCGATGCAATGCCCCACACCAAGGGGTCAGGCACGTAGAATCTGAAATAGTTCCTCTTGGGGCCCTGGTGGGAATTAGAGGAATGGGTGCCGTATCTCGGTAGTGGGGCCTGAGGAGGATGCCGTTCTTTTTCGCTTTTTAGAGATGGGGACGGAAGTTTTCTTTTCTCGAGTATTTGTCATGATATCTGCAAAAAGATTAGGTCATCAATAATAATCCCCACATCTGCAAGCAAAATCTGAGTAGTCCAAAATAATAATAACTTGCTCGTAAGATAATATGGACAAAAACTCAAGCAGGCTAAAACCAAGTGGTGATACTGCATATGAATCAAAGGGCCAAAGGGATATTACTAAATAAAAGATGTAAATAGTACTAAGACTAAACAAATCCAAGCTAAAAGACAAATCAAGTTATAATAGAAAATACCAGAAATAGTGATTAACATTTAAAAATGCCTAAGAACTGACTTAGACTGATAATAGGCATGAGAGCATTATTAAGAGGAATAAACAAGTAAGCAGAGACTGAAACGCCATTGAAATATGGTAAGGACCTATTAATAATGCTAATCATGTGGGTAGAGCAGGAAGGAATAGAAATCAATGAAGACATAAAAGATTAAGTAAAACTTTATCATCAGTAAAATTTGAAAATCACTAAATAGAAATAAGAATCATAAGTATGCAAACCATTAGCAGTGGAAAGAGTAACCAAAAATAAACCAAGAATAGAATAAAGAAAGTAAAAGAAATGAAAGTAGTGGGGGTAAAAGGAGGGACAAACGATTGATGAACGACGGTGGTACTGGATGGTGCTTGGTGCGTATGCGGGGTGAGTGGGTGGCAGGGGTGGTGTGTGGTGGTCGGAGGGGGAGGGAGAAAGGAGAAAGGGGGAAAAAGAAATAGAGGGGAAAAAAAAGACTAGAAGAGGGGAAAAAAATAAAGAAAAATGGAGAAAGAGGATGAGGGTAAAGAAATTAGGGAAGTAATGAAAAAAAGAAGAAGGGAAAAGAGAAAAATGAAAGAAAAAGAAAGGAGAAGGAGGGTGGCTGGTTGGGGAAGATGATGAATAGTTAAGGGAAATGAGAAGAAATTAGGGTTAGGGGGCAAATAAAAGAGGGTGCGCACGTTCGTTCGCTTCTCCCACGCTCGTGGTACATCTAACACGCCCGTTTTCATGACTTATACTTATGGTCTGATGTTTTAAGTCAATATCGCACACGGCCTGTGGACACGCCCGTGTGTCGAGGCCTTGTGGAACACACGACTATATTGCACGGTCATGTGGTGCTCCCTTCGTTTCTCCCACGCCCGTGAGAGGTCCAACACGTCTGTGTTAATTGATCAGGATTGCGCACGGTCGTGGCATAAGCACGTGCTCTATTCTGACTTCGTTGAACGTTTTAATTTTTGGGTAAGTTCGCACACGGTCTCGAGCATGCCTGTGTTAAATGCCGTATGGCTCCCACGGCTGCTTCGCACGGCCATGGTGATTTATTGTAGGCCGTGTCTCTACTGATTTTTTTGGAAATTAATGTGTTGTTTTACCACGGTCTGGGACACGCCCGTGTCTCTTAACCGTATAGTTCACACGACCGTGGCTATTTATCACGGCCCGTGTGTCATCGTGTTTTGGGAAAAATATTTGTCCTGTTTTAGCATGGCCATGGCCACGCCCGTGTCTCCTACCCTTGGGGAGCCCACGGCCTCAAGCACGGCTGTGTGCTAGGTCGTGTGTGCTAAGAATACCTGCAATTAGATTGTAAAAACAAAAAGAAAAAACAAACTAAGTTATTTAGTGGGGTTAATGCTCGGGTTACTTCCCGAGAAACGTTTATTTAGAGTCTAAGCTTGACTCTACCTTGTGGGTATATTTAGGAAAGTTCGTGGAGCCGTAGCTTCTCTCTATCGTATTTAAAATTCTCACCGTTATAAAGTTTGATACAATGTCTATTTACCTTAAAAGTGCCTTGCGATGGGTGACTTACCTCTACTGTGCCATATAGAAATATAGTTTGGACCACGAAAGGACCTGACCATCATGATTTAAGCTTCCTAGGAAACAATTTGAGCCTTGAGTTGTATAACAGGACAAGATCTCCAACTTTAAATTACTTGCGTTGCCTTAAACGAGCATCATGGCGTCGCATCGTTGCTTCCTTGTATAATCATGAATTCTCATAGGCATTAGCTCACCATTCATCTAACTCATTTAGCTGCATCAATCTCTTTTCACCTGCGAGTTTGGGATTAAAGTTCAGAAATTTTATAGCCTAGAATGCTTTATGTTCTAATTCAAACTGTAAATGACAACTCTTCCCATAAATGAGTCTGTAAAGAGATGTTCCTATGGGAGTCTTAAAGGCGGTTCTATAGGCCTATAAAACATTATTTAGTTTCTTTGCCCAATCCTTCCTATTTGACTCTACATTCTTTTCTAGAATTCGTTTAATCTCTCGATTGGCGACTTTAACTTGTCCACTAGTTTGAGGATGGTAAGGGGTAGCTGTTCTGTGGTAAACTCCATATTTCTTAAGGGTTTTATCAAGTTGGGCATTATAGAAATGGGTAACCCTAACACTGATAATTGCTCTAGGTGCTCCAAATCGAGAGAAAAGTTTCTTTAGGAATTTCACCACTATTCTAGCATTATTAGTAGGTAAGGCTTGGGCTTCCACCCATTTAGACATATAATCAATGGCTACTAATATGTATTTATTCCCAAATGAGCTAGGGAATGGACCCATGAAATCAATACCCCATATATCAAATATTTTACATGAAAGCATGTATGTTTGGGGCATTTCATTACGTTTAGAGAGATTAACTGTTTGTTGGCATTTATCGCAAGTAGCAACATACCTGTTGGCATCTTTGAATAGTGTGGCCAGTAAAAACCTGATTCAAGTGTTTTATGTGCAGTCCTAGTTCCACTGTAATGTCCCTCAGTTGGTCCTGAGTGGCAATGTTCCAATATCTTACTTGCTTCTAACTTCGTGACGTATCTTCTAATAACTTGATCTGCACATATATAAAACAGAAAAGGATCTTCCCAAAAATGGTTTTTCACATCAGTGAAGAATCATTTCTTTTGCTAATGTGTCAACCCTTTTGGTGTAACGTTAGTAGCTAAATAATTCGCGATGTCCGCAAACCAATGTACCTCAGAGTCAGAGATAGAAAAAAGTTATTCTTCAGGGAATGAGTCATTTATCTCCTGTTCGTTCAGTCCATTGAGATGTGGGTTTTGTAATCTGGATAGATGATCTGCTGCAAGATTTTCTGCTCCTTTCTTATCTTGAATTTCTAAATCGAATTCCTGTAACAATAAAATCCATCTTATTAGTCGAGGTTTTGCATCTGTTTTGGTAAGAAGGTATCGAGGAGCTGAATGATCAATGTAAATGACAACTTTAGATAATATTAAATACGGTCTAAATTTATCGAATGCAAAAACCACAGCCAATAATTCTTTCTCAGTCGTTGTATAATTTTCTTGTGCAGCTGTCAATGTTTTGCTAGCATAATAAATCGGTTGAAAGTGCTTATCTTTCCGCTGTCCAAGAACCGCACCTACTGAAAAATCACTCGCATCACACATTAGTTCAAAGGGTAAATTCCAATTAGGTGCCACTACAATCGGAGCATTAATCAATTTATCCTTAAGAGTGTTAAATGCTTTTAAACATTCCTGACTGAAATTGAAAGGTACATATTTTTCTAGTAAATTCGTTAAAGGTTTAGCTATTTTAGAAAAATCTTTTATGAATCTTCTATAAAATCCTGCATGACCTAAAAAGCTTCGAATAGCCTTAACTGAATTAGAGGGAGGTAATTTCTCAATAGTTTCAACTTTTGCTTTATCAACCTCGATTCCCTTGCTAGAAATTTTGTGGCCTAACACAATCCCCTCACGAACCATGAAGTGACATTTTCCCCAATTTAGTACAAGATTTGTTCCTCACATCTCACTAGAACTCATTTTAAATTTTTAAGGCAAATATGGAAAGAGTTACCGAATACCGAGAATTCATCCATAAATACCTCCATAATGTCTTCCATGAGTTTATCAAAAATAGCCAACATGTATCGCTGAAAAGTAGCAGGAGCATTACATAATCCAAAGGGCATTCATCGATAAGCAAACGTACCATATGGACATGTAAATGTCGTTTTCTCTTGGTCCTCAGGAGCTATTGGGATTTGGAAATAACCGGAGAGTCCATCTAGGAAGCAATAATACATGTGCCTAGATAATCTTTCCAACATCTGATCAATGAGTGGTAAGGGAAAGTGATCTTTTCTTGTGGCATCGTTTAATTTCCTATAATCAATGCAAACTCTCTATCCCGTGACTGTTCGCGTTGGAATTAATTCGTTCTTCTCATTGGCTACAACAGTCATGCCTACTTTCTTCGGAATAACCTGTACAGGACTCACCCAAGACTGTCAAAAATAGGAGAAATAATTCCAGCATCTAAAAGTTTAATTACCTTAGCTTTTACGACTTCTTTCATGTTAGGATTTAATCATCTTTGAGCTTGCACACAAGGTTTGTATTCATCTTCCATTAATATTTTATGTGTGCAAAAAGAAGGGTTGATCCCTTTTATGTCAAAAATCTTCCAAGCTATGGCTTTCTTGTACTCCTTTAATACTTGAAGTAATTCGTCCTTTTCTATTGGTTGTAAATCTGAAGAAGTAATCACTAGTAATATGGAGTTATTTCCAAGAAACGCATATTCTAGGTGATTTGGTAGTTGCTTCAATTTTAATTTTTAATTTTAATTCATTGTTTACTTCAATACCCTTGTCACTCTTCTGTCTTAGTGACAGTTCATTGGAATTTAGTTCAGCTTTTATCTTACCTATTGCAGAATCATCATCATCTACCTCCTCTCCTTGGGTAAGACACAGTTCCAATGTATCCTTATATATAATTTCCTGTAAAGAATCTTGAGTAGTATGATCAATAGAGTCAATAAAATAACATGAGTCATCCTGTTCCCTAGAAAATCTCATGGCATCATAAATTGTAAAAATAATCTCTTCGTCACCTACTCTAAGCATAAGTTTACCATCACCCACATCAATAACGGCCCTAGCAGTGGCTAAAAATGGGCACCCTAAAATTAAAGGCACCTCAACATCCTCATCCATGTCAAGCACAACAAAATCAACAAGGAATATAAATTTATATACTTTAATAAGCATATCCTCAATAATTCCCCTAGGATATTTAACAGATCTATTAGCTAGTTAAATACTCATCCTAGTGGGTTTTGGTTCCCCAAGACCAAGTTGTTTGAACATTTTATAAGGCATTAAATTAATACTAGCGCCTAAATCAGCTAATGCCTTTTCAACATTTAAACTACCAATTAAGCAGGGAATAGTAAAACTTCCTGGACCTTTCAATTTGGTTGGTAGTTTATTTTGGAGTATGGCCGAACATTCCTCGTTGAGTTCTACTGTGGACAATTCTTCAAACTTCCTTTTGTTAGTTAGAAGCTCCTTCAAAAATTTTGCGTATGTGGGCATCTGCGAGATAGCTTCAACAAAAGACAAGTTAATATGTAACTGTTTAAAGAGTTCAAAAAATTTATCGAATTGTGCATCTATGCGGTCTTTCTTCAAGTTTGTTGGATATGGGATTGGTGGTTTATATTCCCTTGGCACTGAATTTTCATTGTTGTCGAGTTTTACCTCCTTTCCTTCGTTTTTGTCAGCTTCTTGTGGTGGCTTCTTTTCAGATTTAGCTAACACTTTTCCACTGCTTAGTATAACTGCTTTCACATGCTCTTTTGGATTGGGTTCGGTGTTACTAGGTAGACTTCCTGGTGGTCTCTCTGAAATCATCTTAGCCAGCTGTCCAATTTGATTCTCGAGCCCTTGGATTGATGCTTGTTGATTTTTAAGTGCAGTTTTAATGTTTTGAAAACGAGTTTTCGCTACTGAAATAAATTTTGTCATCATCTCCTCAAGGTTCGGCTTTTTCTTTTGCTGGTAAGGTTGTTGTTGGAAGCCTAGAGGGGGTGGTGGCCTCTGATTCCCTTGGCCTCCCCATGAGAAATTTGGGTGGTTCCTCCAACCTGCATTGTAAGTATTACTATAAGGATTATTTTGAGGCCGAAAATTATTACCCATATAATTCAATTGCTCGTTCTCCATGTTGTGGCCGTAGGATGGATATTCTGGATTGCTCATTCCACCTCCACTTGCATCGCACTGCATTATTGGATGCACCTGCGTAGAACCAAGCAAACCATCAATCTTTATATTCAAGAGTTCTACCTAATTTAACAGCATAGTAACCGATTCGACGTTAAAAACGCCTACTGCCTTGGTTGGCTTAGTCCTTATAACTTGCCACTAATAATTATTTAGTAACATCTCTTCTATAAACTTATAAGCATCTTTAGGTGTCTTATTATTAATGGTTCCACCAGCAGCTGCGTCAATCATTTGTCTAGTCGACGGATTCAAACTATTGTGAAAAGTTTGAACCTGTAGCTAAAGGGGTAACCCATGGTGAGGGCACCTTCTCAATAAGTCCTTGTATCTCTCCCATGCATCATAGAGTATTTCTAAATCCATCTGCATAAAAGAAGAGATATCATTCCTTAATTTAGCCGTTTTAGCCGGCGGGAAATATTTAAGCAAAAATTTTTCGGTCATTTGTTCCTAAGTGGTGATTGACCCTCGTATAACAAGTTCAACCACTATTTAGCCTTATTCCTTAATGAAAAAGAAAATAACCGAAGGCGAATGGCATCGACAGAAACGCCATTGATCTTAAAAGTGTCGCAGAATTCTAAAAAATTCGCTAAATGAGTGTTTGGATCCTCGTCCTACAAACCGTCAAACTGAACAAACTATTGTATCATTTGAATAATGTTAGGTTTCAGTTCAAAATTATTTGCAACAACAGCAATCTAACTATACTCGATTCAGTTGCTGTTAAATTAAGTTTAGCATAATCATACATAGTACGAGGAGGAGGATTCTGATTTACTGGATTTGCAGCAACCACAGGAGGTAACAGATTGTTCTGATTATTAGCCATCTCCTCGGTTATATTATGGATATCGTTCTCTTTCCCTTCCTCTATGTATTGTAGGCTTCGCTTATTTCTCTTCGGTTTTTGCGAGCTATACTTTCAATCTCACTATCGAAAAGTAGAGGTCCTGACGGGTTTCTTCTAGTCATAAACTATAAAAAATACTGTCAGAAGTAAAGAAAAGAAAATTTAGTAATTAAAAATAAAATTAAAATTAAATAAAAATAAAAATAATGGCTAAAGTAATAAAAATTAAGCGTTCCTAATATCTTAGTCCCCGGCAACGGCGCCAAAAACTTGATGGTCGTGAAACTAACTAAAAATTCGACTAAGGCAAGCGCACCTATCGAGCAGCACTATAGTTGTGGTGAGACCGGAAATATCGTATCCACGAGGACTAAAAGTACTAGTAACTACTATCTTTTTATTATCTAGCCTAAATATTAAGAGAATGTTTTATCTAAAACTAATTATCTAATTAACTAAGTTTGTGACAGATTTTAAAGTTGGAAAATACTTTTAGAAAACTGATGGAGAAGACCCAAGGAAGAATCCACCTAGACTTCACTTATTACCTTTGAATTAGACGATTTATTCACTTGACTTAATCCGTAGAAATCCCTAATTCATGTTAATATCTCTCTCAAGACTAAAAACAACTAACTCTAGGTTGATTGATTGAAATATCTTTGTAATTAAAACCCATATTATCGCATTAACTCGATCTATGGATTCTCCTATTAGATTTGACTCTAATCTGGTAGATTTATGTCATCCTATTTCTAGGATTGCATGCAACTCCACTCAATTATGTCAGATCTACTCTTAAACAGAGACTTTTCCTCCACTGAATAAGCATATCAAAAACCTGAATTAATATCCTGAAATATTAAAGCAAGGATTAAAACTCACAATTAAGAATAAGAACAAGTACTTTCCATATAAATCAAAGGGTAATAAAATTTTCCTTAGGTTTCATCTCCCTTAGGTATTTAGGGAGTTTAGTTCATAATAATAATGGAAAACATCTCAAAGTTTGGAAAACAACAAAAAATAAAGAAACCCAAAGAACTTCCAGGAAATTGGATGGAAATCTTCAGTCTTGATGTGATCCTGCCTCCAAGGTGATTCCGATGGCTTTCCTTCAGTGTTTTCTGCCTTCTACTCTGGGTCTCCCCTTCAATCCTGTTCTCGAGTGTTTATATAGACTTTGGAATGCCCAAAATAGCCCAAAATTGGCCTTTTCCGAATAGGATTAGCTTAGGTTTAACAGGGACACGGCCGTGTGCCACGCCCGTGTGAAAGTGCTCAGGCTGTGTGCAATTCTGACTTGATTTAATGTTGACACGGCCATGACACACGGGCGTGTGTCCCGCCCGTGTGTCACACACGGGCGTGTGTCCCGCCCGTGTGTCACACACGGGCGTGTGTCCCGCCCGTGTGTCACACACGGGCGTGTGGATTACCCGTGTGGAAGTGCCTAGGCCGTGTGAAACATTGATTCAGGCCCAATTTGCCCCTTTTTGGCCTATTTCTCACTCTTTTTGCTATCCTAAGCTTTCCTGAGTATAAAACATGAAATTAAAGGATTAGAAGCATCAAATTCAATGAAAACAAGGGGAAATCATCCATAAATATGCCAAACATGGTGTAAAAATATGTATATATTATGGTTTATCACAAGTTCAAAATACTTTTAAGAACTAATAATTAATGATAGAGTCTTCTGCTTTGTTGCATTGCAACCATAAAATAAAGTTCTTTTCATTTGTTTTTTCTTGTACTACAAAAAATAGTGAACATTGAGCTTAATTTGTAAATTAAAAAACTGGTCCCCTTTCGTGATTTAAAAATCATCCAAAAAAATTTAAATTAAAAAAAACGTATAGTATTTGTGGTTAGCTTAAATACCATTTTAATATTAAAATTTGAGAATATTTATATTAGGATCATTCTAAGCATAGTTTTGAGGCATTAATAAAATAATGTCACATCGTTAAAATTTAAAGATAATAAAGTATTATACAGTTATTTATATTTACTATTTTCTCCAACTTAATTTAACTTTAATTAAATTACTTAAAATAATTAATTTTTTAAATTATAAACAAACATTTTTTCTTCTTTTACAATTTTAATCATTTTTTTTTTCTAGGAGTTAATATTTTTTTATTTTTGTGGAACCCATTTTTTTTAAAAAAAGTTGCTAGACAGTGGATTTTCTTCTTTCTTTCTTTTTTTTTTTTTCCATTTTATATTTTATGTTTTACATTTTTTAAAAGTAAAAATTATATTGCATTGAATCTTCAATAATAAGAATTGTGTAAATTTTAAAGTTTCAATGTTATTTGATTTTTTTATTTTAATTAGTTATATTTTTTATTTTAAAAAAACTAGAGTTGGAGAGTATATTGAATATGAATGGATGTATAATAATAATTTCATGTCTTTAAAATTTGATAATATGACGAAATTTTATTGATGCCTAAAAATTTTAGTTTTTAGGATAATTTTAATATAAGTTATTCCCTTAAATTTGATTACTTTTTTAAAAATTATCTCACCAATTTAGTACTTAAAGTTAGCATATGTTACATTTTTTTTTTGAAAATCTAATTTAATTGTGAGAGTATTTGAAAGTTTTAAAATTGATATAATGCTTCCTAAGCCTTAAATAAGAGGATAAACATGTTTCAACATATTCGAATCTACATTCTCCTGCATTGACAACAATACTAATACCAACTGAGGTAAACATTATTTAAAAATCATGTGACGATTTGATATTTCAACAAACAAAGATTTGCTACTTATAGTAAAAATGTCAAGGCATTAACTAAATGTAATTATGACATATAAGCAATTATTTTACAAATATATAAAATATTTTTATTTTCTAAAAGAGTTTTGAAATATTAAAAAAATAATTTAAATATGAAATATTTATATTTATATTACAAAAAATAAAATTTATTATAAATTAAATACAAATAAATTCATTTAGGATAATAAAAATATTTCAACTTATTCATCAAAAACTGTTCAAACATTACTATTTAATTGCTTTTGGATTTTTCTGCTTTTTAAAAATTCAAACATGATTGATGAGTCATGAATATTTATAATCTATATAAAAGTATCAATTTAGAAAAAAAAAATTGCACTAATAAAAATATCTATTTTTTTTTCATAGTATTAATTTCATATTTAAAAATAAAAATTAATGTAAAAATAAATTTTTTTAATAACTATACATTTAAAAATAACTATATTTAATAGAAATTGTGATAATTACACATTTAAAAATAATTATAATTTAATATATAATTATTAGCTAAAAAGGTTATGCTAATTTTATTGATTTTATTACTTGAATAGAATTTTAAGCGTATTAATTATCACTTAATTAGTATTAGAGTTAATTACGTTAATTAGTTATTGTTTTGAATAATTTCACTTTGGATTAATTATATAAAATAAAACTATATTGATTGAATATGCTAATGCTTTAATTATGATTTGAAAATGATTTATTATAATATTTTAAATTAAGAAATTAATATATTTTAATTATATTCAATAATTTAAATAAAGAATATTATTCTAATTATGTAAATCAATGTATAAAATAATTATTCAATATATATCTATTTGAATAATTATAATTCTTTGCTAGTAATTACATGACATAACTTTTGGTAATAAGAGGCATAACTCGTCACTATAAATAGTGAAAACTCTTGATTAATAACTAAGTAATATGACTTTTGAACTATTTGTAACTTTTCAATTATAACTGTTGAGGTTTCATTTCCTGTTTGATTTTCAGCTTTTTTTAATCGATTCAATATTTATATGACATCAACTTAAAATATTGTCTATATTAATATATATTCAATGATTGAAAGTTTTTTTTAACATAAAACAAATAGTTAGAAATTTTTAATTTATATTAAACTTAACATGTATAATTTACATGAATGGAGAACGGTAGTTAAATTGTTAAAATATTAACTGTACAAAAAATTATGAATAAATGTAAAATCACTTAAATTTTATACCAGTGTAATTCTTCTTATGAATAAAAATAATTAAAATTTTAAAAAGTGAAGCGATGAAATTTATTTCATTTATAAAATGAGTTTAAGATAAAAATGACACAAACGTTGGAGCCAAGTTAGAATCGGTTTCCTAAAAGTATCTCATTTATTGTTCAAATTTACTTTTTTTTCAAAATAATATTATTATCCAACTGGGAAATTTGGAACATTGGGAAAATTGTACACTAATGAGGTCAAACAGTGGAGTATGGCTGGCTCATTGGACCTACAGTACCCATTCATATTCCATCATTGGCTTTCTATTTAAGTTATTCCGTAATTTGGCTTTGCATATGGTTATTAATTAGTTAAGGCTGAGGTTTTAATTTGCAGTCGTTGATTTCATTGCCTCATTTTTTTTCATCTTTCTTCAAATGGATGTAAAGCTTAATACAATTAGACTCGTATGGGTGTTGAGCTTAGCAGGGGAAATTCTGAATAATGCTGTCAGCTTTGCTGTCTTTTGTGTTCTCGACTTTGTTGATTTCATTCTATGTTTTGTCTACAAAGCTATTGATTTCTGGATTGAATCCCAATGGAAACCTTGTTATTGTTCCTCTGCTAAACAACACATCATCGAGGGTGACAACATCTTGGTTTCGGAAGACTGCGAGCCCAAGATTGTTTGCCTCACGTCAACCAAATTACAGTTGGAGGACATCTCGGATACCCTTTATTCTCGTCCTTCCATTGTTGCCCAGCTCTCCAAGTTTATTGTTAATTACCTATACAAGACGAAGAAAACAACGGTGACATCAACTTTCACCATTGACTCCACCATTGTTGAAATGCTTCGAGGCAATGTGGTTCCTAGATGGTCTGACTGCGATTGTAAAATCTGCAACTCTTGGACCTCTTCCAGCAAGGACACTCTTTTCGTTAAAGCTGAAGGACCCAAAGGTAAGTTAGATTACTAATGTACTATATCTATCGTATTAATTTTATTCGGTTCTTTCAAGTTTGCTATTTGGATTTGTGATGACAGATAAAGCTCGAGAAGATGTGTTATTCATTCATGGCTTAATTTCATCATCAGTATTTTGGACTGAAACTTTATTCCCCAACTTTTCGACTACTGTGAAATCGACTTACAGACTGTTGGCTGTTGATATACTGGGTTTTGGCCGAAGTCCGAAGCCAACTGACTCGCTTTACACTTTAAGAGAGCATGTGGAAATGATTGAAAAGTCCGTGCTTGAAGCTTACCAAGTTAAATCATTCCACATTGTGGCTCATTCCTTAGGCTGCATTTTAGCCCTTGCTATAGCTGTTAAGCAGCCGGGGTCCATCAAGTCTCTCACCCTACTCGCACCAGTAAGTTTATTTTTATTTTTTATTCTCCACGATTTTGTTATCGATGGAAAGCAATATTAATTGTCTCTAATCCCATTTGAATATGGCAGCCATATTTTCCAGTGCCAAAGGGTGAACCAGCAACTCAATATATTATGAGAAGAATAGCGCCCCGGCGAGTGTGGCCGGTGATGGCTTTCGGTGCATCGATTGCTTGCTGGTACGAGCACATCAGCCGGACGTTTTGCCTGGTGATATGCAAGAACCACCGGTTTTGGGAATTTATCATCAAATTTATCACCCGAAACAGGTAATAATTTCGTCAAACCTAAGCTCCCCAGCACCTCCTTAAGTCGAGTCTACTAAAACGACCTTAACTATAATCCACATGGAACAGCAAACCATGATGTTTGTGTCTTTGATTGACCAAGTTTCAGAATCTGCCCCTTAATTTTTACCTGTCTTTTGTAGGCAAGCATTTACCAAAACAATTCATCAATCTATTTGTTATACGTTTGGCTTGACTATAATAACCAACTTTAGTCCTACATATATTAAATTTTGGGCTTAAAACAAGCTACTTAGTTCTCTATCTATAAGTGTATAGTTTTTTTTAGTACGTATTCTTTTTTTTTTGATAAAATTTTTTTAGTACGTATTCGGTGCACCATTTTGGAGTTATTATTATTTTTAAAAATTATTTGATATATATAACATATTTACAAATATTAAATAATAAATTAAATAAATCTCAAAGAAATATCCATTAATTTTATAAAATATTTTTTTAATAAACTTCATAAATATAATTCATCCTTAAACAAACTCAATGAATAAGCAAAAAGTTATTCCATTAATTAAACAATAAGAGTGGTGACAAAATTTAAAAGAGTACTTAACACAATAGAGGAAGATAACCAAAATCAATTCACTGTTATTAACTTCAATAATTATGCCTTTATAAAGGCTTACAGAGAAATTAAATCGTGGAAGTAAGATTCTCCACTAACAGACTAATGAAAACAAAATAATGCCATTAAGATTAAACAAACTTATTTGACTAACAAACTTGCTAAAAATAGGAGTCAACAAATTAACCATAACACTTAATCAAAAAAAAAAGAAAGAAAGAAAAAGAAACGTGGTGTGATTAATTTTCCATCAATCCCTCCCTTGAACTAAAAGTAAATTTCCAGTTTAAGCAATTTCATCATGTGATCCTCCCTTAATGTGCAAACTCCCAGTAGCTTTCTCAACTTCATGAACCTTTCAATCTTGAGAGGTTTGGTGAAAATATCAGCAGCTTGATCCTTACTTTTGCAGTAAACAATTTCGATAATTTGCTTCTTCGTGAGATCTCTCAAGAAATGAAATTTTACATCTATGTGTTTCGTTCTTCCGCGCAAGACAAGATCCTTTGACAATTTTATAGTTGAATTGTCGTCACAATAAATTGGAATAGGTTCCTTCTGTGGAAAAAAAACTTTCGCAAGAATGTTTCTTAGCCAAATTGCTTGAGTAACACATGTAGTGGCTGCAACATACTCTGCTTCGGTGGTTGACAGAGTAACAATCCATTGTTTTTTAGATGACCACGAAATAGCCCCTGATCTTAGCATGAACACATACCTCGAAGTGCTCTTCCAATCATTTGTATCCCCTGCAAAATCACTATCAGTAAATCTAATGAGATTAGACTTTACTCCTTTCTTGTATAAGATCCCATAATCCGATGTCTCTTGTAAGTAGCGAAGAATTCTTTTAGCAGGAAGAAAATGCATCTCCTTTGGGTGTTCCATGAACATGCTAATAAGACTAATGGAATGCATAATATCAAGTCGTGTGGCTGTCAAGTACATCAAACTTCCTACGAGTTGTTTGTATAAAGTGTTGTCAATCTTCTCACTAGAAGGATTTTTCTCTAATTTCAGCCCCAGCTCAGTGGGAGTGGCCACAAAATTGCAATTCTTCATCCCAAATCTGTCTAAAATTTCCTCGACATACTTCTTTTGTGAAATAAAAATTCCATAATCTGATTTATATACTCCAATACTAAGAAAATAATGCATTAACCCAAAGTCAGACATATCAAATTCTTTCATCATTGATTGCTTAAATTTATCAAGCATCATTGAATCATTCCTAGTATAAATTAGATCATCCACATACAAGAGCACAATAACAATGTTCACATTCTCAACTTTGCAGTTAAAAGTATGCTCATATGGACACTTCTTAAAACCTGCTGAAATGAAATAAGCATCTATTCGACTATACCAGGCTCTCAAAGCTTGTTTCAGCTCGTATAGCGCCTTTTTTAATCTATATACCTTCTGTTCACTACCATATTTCACATAACCAGGAGGTTGATCGATAAATACATGCTCTTTAAACTCCCCATGTAGGAAAGCTGAGTTTACATCAAGTTGTAGAATCAGCCACGAGTTTTGTGCTACTACTGCCACCATCGATCTGATTGTGTCAAGTCGAGCCACAGGAGCATATACTTCTTTGTAATCAACACCGAATTTCTGCTTGTAGCCCTTAGCTACAAACGCGCTTTATACTTGTCAATATCACCATTTTCTTTGAATTTGGTCTTGTAAATCTATTTAACTCCAATTGGCTTTTGTCCTCTTGGAAGATCAGTTAACTCTCAAGTGTCGTTTTTTTCAATTGCGGCAATCTTGTCATTTATAGCTTCCTGCCATTTCAACTCTTTGCATTCATCGTCGAAATTCACAGGATCACAATCTGCAAATAAAGTAAAAAATGTTCGAGTATCTTTATCATCTTCAGATTGATTCTCACTGACCACATAATCTTCCATCCACATCAACTTTCTTCTTTTCTTTTTTTACCATGCCCGTTCTGTTGATCTACTTCAATTGTAGGTTGTTCCATTACTGGTTCTACGATCTCATCACTAAAATTAGCTAGATTTTTCCTCAACTGCTGGTTGTCATTATTTTTTTCCCATGACCAGAATACCTACTCATCAAAAACTACATCACGACTAATAATAATTTTTTTGGTGGTGGGGTTATATAATTTGTAGGCTTTAGACGTATTGCTAATGCCAAGAAAAACATACTTCTTAGCCTTGTCGTCAAGCTTTTTCCTCTTTTGATCCAGCACATGAGAATAAGCAACACATTCTAACACCCTGAAATAACGCACATCCGATTGTCAGCCTGACCAAGTTTCTTCCGGTGTCATGTTTCAAACAGCATGTGAATGGCTTCCATTTAAAACATGAACACTCCAACTCACCGCCTCCGGCCAAAAAGCTTTTGGAACATTACTTATTCATAAGAGACATCAAACAATATTTAAGATTGTTCGATTCTTCCTTTCACTCACTCTATTTTGTTGAGGAGTATAAGTTGTAGTGAATTGTCTATAGATCCCATTAGAGTCACAAAAGCTTACAAATTCTTGAGAAAGATATTTTCCTCCACGATCACTGCGAAGAGCTTTAATTAACATTCCAACTTTCTTTTCAACCAGCGCTTTAAAGCTTTTAAAAGCTACAAAGGCTTCAAATTGTAGAAAGTAAACCCAACTCTTTCTACTGAAATCATCTATGAATGTTATAAAATAACGCTTACCTCCATTTAAAGTTGGATTTAGTGGCCTGCGGATGTTAGAGTGAACCAGTTCAAGCTATTTGAGGCTCTCCAGGCTTTTTCTTTTGGAAAACTATCTCGAGGCGTTTTTCCCACAACACAATCTTCACATACTCTTGAAGGAATACCGAATGTAGGGAAACCAGCAACCATCCTTTTTTGTTATAGTATTTGCAGTCCTCCAAAGTTCAAGTACCCAAACCTGTAATGCCAAACCCATGCCAAACTTGTTTCTTGTATTGAAAAACAAGAATGGTCATGTTTAATATGTTGGATATACAATGGAAAAAGCTTATTGGCCGGCATGGTGACTTTAGCAATTAACCCAAGATTGACATCTTGGATCTTGCACACTTCATCCTTGATAATCACCTCATAGCCCTTTTCTTGGAGTTGACCCACGCTAAGTAAATTTGTCTTTCGATTTAGAACATAGAAAGCATCAGAAATACTTTAAACAGATGAGAACTTTGTTTGGATCTTTACCTTTCCTCGTCCTTAGACAGAAATGAGAGAGTTGTTACCAAACTTTATTGTTGTTCGAAACATCTCATCGAGCTCAGAGAACGCTGATCGGTCTTCACACATATGATTGCTACAACCTGTATCAATATACCATAAATTTTTTTGAGTCTCTTCATTCGAATCACACAGCATTAATAGGGTAACTTCTTCCTCTTCCTCTTCATTACTTGCTACTGCAAAATTTACCTTTTCTTTGCCACGGTCTCTACCATTCCCTCTCCAATGGCCTCGACCTTGACCTCTGTTATTGTTTCCATTCAGGTTGGTATAGCATTCATTACGATAATGACCATACTTGTGACATCGAAAATATTCAATCTGGGATTTGTCTATAGCTTTTGGCTTCCTATTAGGTATACGACGATCCCAAACATTTCTCCTCTCATCGGCGCTTCTTCCCCTTCATTTGTTGTTACCATGCCCAGAATCCTTGTGAGTCGATAGTGCCTGCAATGCTTACTCTTCACTCTCCTATAAAATGAATTTTGACTCATGAATCATTAATTAGTTCTCTAACTCATCAATGGAAAAAGCATCGAGGTCTTTTGATTCCTCAATTGAGCAGACAATAAAATTATATTTCGGCAATAAAGATTGTAAATTTTTTTCAATGACAGCAAAATCTCCAAGTTTCTCTCTATGAGTACGCATCCTATTGATGATTGTCATTGTTTTGGAGAAATAATCTAAAATAGTCTCTCTTGGTTTCATGCGCAAATTCTCAAATTCCCCTCATAACGTTTGAAGCAGTGCACGCTTTGCCCTTGCATTGCATTGATACTTCTTTTTCATTAAGTCCCAAATATTTTTTGTCGTATCCTTGCAAAAAATTGTTTCAAGGATTGAACAATCAATTGCTTGGAACAAATAATTTTGGCTATCAAATCTTTCAGCTTTTCTGCATCAATCTCCATCTTCTGTGCATTTGTCAAACTGGTTTCAGCTTCTAGCTCTTGGATTCCTTCATCAATGATAGTCTAATATTCTTTTCACCTTAAGAAATTTTCCATCAACATGCTCCAATTATCATAATGACCATCAAAGCGAGGAATAACAAGTTGAACAAATCTATCAGAATCACTCGGATGTTGCGACATCGTATCTGGAACACACCACAAAACACTCTAAACCTAGCTCAGATACCACTGATGACAAAATTTAAAGGAGTACTTAACACAAGAGAGGAAAATAACCAAAATCAATTCACTGTTATTAACTTCAACAATTATGCCTTTATATAGGCTTACAGAGAAATTATATCGTGGAAGTAAGATTCTCTACTAACAGACTAATGAAAACAAAATAAACTCATAAAGATTAAACAAACTTATTTGACTAACAAACTTGCTAAAAATAGGAGTCAACAAACTAACTATAACACTTAATAATAATAAAAAAAGAAACGTGGTATGATTAATTTTTCATCAAAGAGAAATCAATACTATACATATAATAATCTATAATTCAACAAATCCAAAATAAATAATAAAAAATTTGAAATTGAAATTATATTTTTAAAAAATTCTTTTTTTTTATCAATTGGTACATTATAATCTGGCTAATATAGGAAAAATCAATCTGTACAAATAATATCAAAATTGAATTGTACTGTAACAATTTATACTACGAACAAAAAATATAAAAAAAAATTGGCTACCTTAACTCAAACGACTCCATCATTCAGATATTGATTTGCTTCAATCAAAACATGAAAAATGCGATTATCACTCATTATTTTTACTTTACCGTATAAAACATTTATTTTCATTTATCTCTAAATTAAAGTGGGTTTATATTTATTGCACTGATATATATAAATCATATAAAATATTTGTTAATGTTATTACTTAAGAAGAATATCCTTCTACAATAAAAAATACAAGAATACCAATAAGGAAAAAACTATGAAACCAAATGAGAAAACTAAACAAGAGTATCTTTCAGGCAAAGGTGAGAATTGGTGGAATGAAACTTTTGTCAGTCAACTGCTTGATGAAAACAAAGTCAAATGTAGTTGAGAAATGAAGTCTCAATCAATATGTTATTTAATTTATTATTACAGCCTGAAAATATATTTTCTTTAATCATAACCTAAGATACAATATTCCAGGATCAGGACTTACTTGTTAGAAAGTTTCTGCTGCCACACCCATAATGCCGGTTGGCATACATTTCACAACATCATTTGTGGCACCGCCGGTAAGCTCGACAGCTATTTGGACACCGTCTGCAACCAGCTAAAGTGCGAGGTCGCCATATTCCATGGAGGAGATGATGAAGTAATCCCGGTGGAATGTAGCTACAATGTACAGAGAAGAATCCCTCGTGCTCAAGTTAAGGTTGTCGAAAACAAAGATCACATTACAATTGTTGTTGGTAGACAAAAGGCCTTTGCCAAGGAACTTGAGAAGATTTGGCAGAGATAAAAATGTGATTAATCGTAGACCGAGTTTCAACTCTTCTTTTTCTGGGCCTGATTAAAACAGACGCGAAATTATAATAACAACAATGATTTACTGAAACATGGTGAATTAAAAAAGAAGAAGAGTAATATTAAAATTTTATAAACACCATTTTCTAGTCAAGATGATAGAAGAATGTTAGGTTTTTCTATTTTAATTTAATGAGATTTCAATATCGTTGTTAAATGCTTAAGTAGGCATTATTATGCTAATAAAATAGCTCTCAAACCCCACTTTTTTTCTTTTTTCTTTTTTTTTTTTCTGTTGTTGTTATTAATGTATTGTAATGTAATAAATTGGATCTTAAATGCATAAAGAATGGCGCTTCAGCACACTCAAACAAGCGTCTTTCTATATTGATAATAATGCTCAATGATGATTGTAACAACCCGATTTTGGGCTTAATCAGAACAGTGGTTTCGAGACCACCAATCCGAAGTCAGAGAAAGTATTTTATTATTATTTTAGAGTTATAGCATGTTTATATTAGTGCATGAAAAATTTGGTGAAGTAATTTTAGTATTTTTGAGCTTAATTGCAAAAAAGGACTAAATCGCATAAAGTGCAAAAGTCTTGAATTGATAATTAAGGGTGTTAAATTAGCCATGAATCATAAATTGAGGGTCTTAAAAGGGCAATTAGACCCTACTAAGAGAGGTGGTCGGCCATAGGGACAAAAAGATGAGAAAAGTCAAACTAGGTGATATTTGGTGGCTTAATTGAATAGAATATAACAAAAAGAAAAAGTTGTCATTTTTCATTTCTTTCTCATCTCTTTCCTACCGAAAATATCAGTCATTAAAGGGGTTTTGAAGCTTGAAAATTTCAGCCACTTATTCTGTAACACCCCCTACCCGTATTCGTTGCCTGAATAGGGTACGAGGCATTTCCAGAGTTTACGAATTAATTAATTTTTTTATTTATTATTTTTTTTAAAACTCAATATAACCCCTTTATAGATATCCAACCTTCCCTGCAATTTTAAACCGAGACCAATCCAAATCAACCAATCCAATCCAACATATTTTCAAGATAGATTCATGCATATTTATAAGATAACCTCATCACATACCAAAACCAAGATTTGTTAGCCATACCAATGGCTGACCTTACATTCATTTCACAGTAACATTTATTTTATTAGCTTATACATGCCCTTGATTTCCAAAATAAAGTTTCTTTATATACCGAAATCTTGAGGTTGATAGTGTGATGTGTCTCCAACCGAATCCGACCTCCGAGCTCTTAACACTACAAAACAGGGGAAAAGGAAATAGAGTAAGCACTTTATGCTTATTAAGCTCATGTAACAAGAATTATACTTACCTAATATTTTCAATACAATGCAAAAAACATTCATATATCCATTCAAAACATTATTACCCTAACATGGACAACTCAACATTTAAGTTAGTCCAATAATTTCCATCTGTCAATAATATATACTATGATCGATGAGCTCATCAATACCATGATTTCCATTCCCTTATTATTTTTCCATATTTATCCCATTGAATTTCTCAAAATTTCGATAGATTTTCAGAAGTACACTTTTCGTGTACAATTCCGGGTCCGTCAATTCATATTCATGTGCGCACATTTTCATTTAAGAGAGCACACTCCCACGAACCTCAACCTTGTAGCGGGATTACCAGTCCAGGCTAAATCCCCTGCAACGACAATTACTCTAATGAGCTTGGATCTGAATTACCAGCCCAGCCTAAATTCAGACTCTAATTCGGATTACCCGTCTGGGCTAAATCCATTTTACACATTCTTCGGGAGGGCTATATCAGGATAAGATCACCCGTTCGGGTTAGATCCTTTTTACCGTCAATTCTTTTTCAGAGATCCGTCGAATTTTCCTTTCATTCAACCGGGATTTCTTCCCCTTTTATCAAATATATCAATGTTTTATCAATTTTCATACAATGAACATTCAAATCATATTCACATCAATAACATACATTTCAAGTATTTAAGAATGTAATTCAAGTTACACGAACTTACCTTAATACTTGTTCGTGTACAAAAATCGACTAATCCCAAACTTTTTTCTTTCCTCGAACTAGCTTCGTATTTGAATCTTCTAGATCTAAATAAATAAATTTAATTATCAATTTAATACATTTCATGTTCATATGCAACATTCTCTATAATTTCATTATTATTTATAGTTCATTCAAAGCTTTCTACTTGAGTCATAGTCACTAAATTATTTTTATCTTAAGCTACAGAATTCCAAATTAGGATCCGCTAATTTTTTCTAAAAATAGACTCACATATCTTCTTACTATAAAATTTTTAGAATTTTTGGTTTAGCCAATAAGTATAATTTATTCTTTAAATTCACTCATATTCTGCTGTCTGATAGTTCTGACCCTTCTTCACTAAAAATTAATTATCTCTTCATACAGGATTTCGATGATGTTTTTGTTTATTTATTTTGAAAATAGACTCATTCAGAATTATAAACATATAAATTTAAGTCCCTAATTATTTTTATTCATTTTTTTATGGTTTTTCAAAATCAAAATAGGGGAACCCAAATTCATTCCGACCTTGTCTGACAAAATTCATTATATCTCATGATTTACAGACTCATTGCTTACATTGTTTCTTCTATGAGAAACTAGACTCAATAAGATTTATTTTCATATTTTGTTCATCTTCTAATTAAATTTCTAAAATTTATGGTGATTTCTCAAAATTAGTCTACTGCTGCTGTCCAAAACTGTTTTAGTACAAGCTGTTTTTTACCATTTTTCTCCTAAGCTTTTAATAAATAATAATTTCGTCCCTACTCAATTAGCCTCTCAATTGAGCTGATTTTTCTCAATGAACACTTTATTCTATCACTTTAAACTACTTTATAACCTTTAGGAATCAAAATTTAAGCAATAGACTTTAATTCCAAACATTTTCACAATTAGGTCCTAAAAATCAATTTCTATTGAAATTACCTAATGAAATCATCTTATAAACAAATTAAAGCTTAAATTTCATGCTATTTCATCATAAACTTATAGTACTCATGTAACGTCCCCTAACCCCATACCGTCGCCGAAACAGGGTTACGAGACATTACCAGTCAGTACAGTACAATACAGACATTAATTAAATATAAACGTTCAGACTCATCATAATTTTAAGATGTCATCCCTTTAATGGGCCATCGTAGTCCAATATTAACAGTAAAATCAATTCGGAACTAATTTAGAATTATTATGAATTTTTCTTTCAAATTTCAAATTCGTACTATATACCATTGCCAACCATAATTTACTTATTTTATCAATACTTTCACAACCTAAATGACTCTCATAAGACATCCTACGTACATGTCATTACCAATACTCGACATACTTTACCTCATTGAATTCGGGATCGGCCTGGGATGCTGATTCAACGATCTAACCTTAACCTGCACACGGAAACAAACCGTACGCTGAGTATACACTCAGTGGTATTTCTATAATCCGAACACTTAAACAATTATAAAACATATTAATTTATATATATTGAACTATTTAAACTCAATGAGTACTATTCAAACATTCACTTTCCAACCAATGTTTTGGTCTACTTTAAATTCAAAATTATTTATTAATTTTCAATAGCAATTAATCAATCTGTAATATTCATTAACAATCAGTCAATCAGAACAATTATTTATTCAGTAACAGTCAGTTATTCGGTAACAATCAATTATTCAATAATAATAAGTTATTTAGTATCAATCAACTGATCGGTTATCCAATAACAGTTAATTATTCAGTAAAAATCATATATTCAGTAACAATTAAATTATTCAGTAACAGTCGATCTTTCCAGTTCCTTATTTACCCCTATTAACATGACTCGGACCTAGACGGATACACGGATCCAACCAACACACCAGTACGACACATAGTGCCTTATCGGACGGCGAATAAAGATAGCGATAAAGATAAAGAGCAGCGATGCAGTGCAGAGTACCTCATCGAACAAATCAAAAAAAGATGCTGATGCGATACGAGTACCTCATTGGAACAAATTAAAGCGATAATAATAATTGTAATAAGAACAATATCCGACACACAAAGTGTCGAATCGATAACGAAAGAATTCGTAATAATGATGATGTCGGCACATAAGTGCCCGATCGATGTCGGCAAAACCCGTACTCTTCCATATCCTATGGCATGCCAACTATATCCGACTAGCCCGACTAGTTAATAGGGTATTTAATTCACTTTTAAATTTTCAATTAATTCATATTTTAATTAATTAACTATATATTTTCAATTCAATATAATTCCATTCAATTTTCATTAACATATAATCAAATTCCACAATAAACACATATTCATAATTATTTCACCACATTTTCAAATCAATTCATTTCAATAATAAATACAATACCAATAATTTACACTTTAATTATTTACCATAACATTCATTCAAAGTATAACAATTAATAAATTCACTCTTTAATTCCAATCAATATTTATTCCTATTCAAATATTTACCTTTAAATACTTACTATACTTATCAAGTAATAAATTCAACAATTAAGTGTTAAGTTCGGATTATAGAAATACAAACCGTATTTTCTCGAGCTAAATCCTGTTGTCTTTGCCATTTTTCCTTGCTTAGCCGAGATTTCCCGAGACAACGTTAGCAATTTGAAATTGAACCTTGAAATCCTTAAATTTCTTCTTTTCTTTTTCTTTCTGCTTCGTCCCCTATTCTGTTTCCATTTCCTTTCTTTTGTTTCTTTAGTTTATATATAATATAATATAATATAATATAATATAATATAATATAATATAATATAATATAATATAATATAATATAATATAATATAATTAAAACAAAAAATATCTTTATTATATAATAATATAATAATATATTAAACAAACAAAAAATCTTAGATTTTCTTCACGATAAACTGCCTCAATTTATACTTTTTCTGTAATTGTCCTTTTAGTCCTTTTTATTTTCTTTTAATCTATAATTCAACACTTTTACCCCTTATTCAATTTAGTCTTTTTTCTTAATTACTCTTAATTAAGCTAAATTCACTCAATTAAACTCTAACTAACCACTCGACTAACTTCATAAATATTTTTAATAATTATTTGCTAATCCATTTTTCAGAAACAGAGACCCGAAAATACACTTTTCTGATAACCTTAAAATTCGGGTTGTTACATTTCTCCCCCCCTTTTATAAATTTCGTCCTCGAAATTTACCTGAGAGAGGTGGGGCTGTAAGTACAAAGATCTTGCTGTTTCTCTCGGTTCCCATATTGCTTCCTCAATATTATGACATTACCGCTCAGGCTAGTATCTCAACCGGCTCTTTTTCATACTATAGATTACATCAAATCTCAATATTTTTTGTCGATTTAACATGCAAGAGATCTAATCTACATCATCTTCTGAGCTTCAAATCATGAATAATTATCATAAACTTTCTGTATCTTCAGAAGCAAAACCAAACAATATTTTACCGGTCTGAATTTTCTACAACTTCACATAGCCCAACAGAATAAGAACTTAATTTCTCTTTCAATCCAATCTTCAAAATTTTCTTCTAAGGTGAATCTCTAAGAAATACCATATCACTAACAAAATACTCAATATCTCAACGTTTCAAGTCTATATATAGTTTCTGTCTATCAAAACTGCTTTCAATCTATCGTGAATTACTTCCACTTTTCTTTAATTTCACGAATCAAACAGCTCCGCATATTTTTTTTCTCATTGTATTCAATCAGATTCCATGCAGTTTTACATTCATAATCATTTAGAACTTCATACAGTGTTGAAAACTATTATCGCACACCCAGAACTTCTTGTACTTGCTCTAGATTCAGAACGTAGACCATGTATCTTAATAAGAAATAACAGAAATTGGCATACCATATGATCTAACAATCTCAGAAATCCATATTTCATACCATTATTAAGTAATAAACTTATTCGTACCAGAATAGAATATACAGACTTCACCATACCTTCGACGATTACTCAAATATCATCTTTCTTTTTCAAAAATAGAGATAATTCCAACTTAGATTCTATAAAAATTCTATCCCATTTCCATTCTGATGTCACACTAATTGTAACAGTTCTGAAGATATCTGTACCTAATATAAACATTTATATGCAAATTCAAAGTATTGCTTTTCTTTTCCCAGTCTTCAACACATCTGTCTCAAATCACTGTACATCTTATTCTTCCAGAATGCATAGACATAGTACTACTATAATTTCATGCAAATTCTCCTGTATAAGTTCTGAATCTCTCTGTTCAGCTTTTATTTCTAAATAGCAAACAACCATCATAACCAATCCGAAATGTTTAATCAGAAATCATCTGTACATTATATCCATTTAACCGATAACTTATTGCCACATTTCTGAGCTTCGCAGATCTGCTGTAAAGAAGTCGGTTTAACTTTTATCTCTACCAAAATTGATCCATCTTCAAATGATAACAGTCAGATGCTCATAGCTCATAACACAAAACAAAGCTTTCAATACTGAATATACATACATTCATTTGTCTTTCTCGGATGATAATTAATTATCATATCTTGATCTTTTAATGCAAGAACAATAACTACTACTTCCGAATCAAGTATCAAATAATTCTTCTCATGTGATTCTAACATTTCGTAACATAAACCATTAGTTCCCTTTTTTTTTTCTTTTTTTTGCATCAAAACACTGCTATCCTTGTAAATCACAAGTTTCTTTACCGGATTTCAGACTGAACCAGAACTAGTGCTTCAGTTAACTGAGCTTTCAATTAACCAAACCTTGCTTACACTTACCGGACCATTCCAATGCCACTTTTTTCTGTATTAATCGACTAGTCTCAAAAAGCCTCTGTTTTCAGATACACTTTTCAATATCATTTCAAACACAAAATCTATAGCAAACTCAGCTTCTTTAGCTAACAATAATTCAGATAACTCTTCTAGAAACATATCAGAATTGTTACTGATTTAAACTTTGACGTAGATACTTCAATACCCAATACATAAGCGAAGTAAGTACCATAATCCTTTTTCTGGCACACTTCTGTGTTGACATAATTAATATCACAATAAACAAATCATTCAATCTTCTCTTGTTCAAAACAAAACATTTCATCATCCTGATCTTGCAACATATTATACTTCTGTTTATATTTTGCCACAGTATCATGCAAATTTAACTATTCCATTCTCAAAATCACGTTAAACAATAATATCATCAAATTAATAAAAAAATAGCATCTTAATATCATTATCAGATAGTCTTTGCAAACTTGATCAATCAATAAATACTGGTCCGAAAAATTTGATACTTCCACCAAAATCCAGCAAACTCAACAAGCAAGTCTTTAATGGATATTGAATTCATGCAATGAATAAATAAAACCAAAGTCGATTCAAAATAATCATATCAGTATCGATAGAGAGGAAAGTACCTGTAATGACATCCGGCAGAAAAATATCTTCTTTTATACAATTAACATATGCCTTGGCTGATGCTCATGCTCCAGATTTTACAATGAAGTCTTTTGCCACACTTGGATTATCACTCGTATTTCTGGAGTTATAGAGTAATCTACCTCTAATAGTTGTGTTACTCGGTCTTGAACTCTGAATAATATCTTTTCAACTTTCTTCGAGCAATCACTAAAATAATAATCAGAATAATCATATCTAACTCATATTTCGCTCTTTATTTTACATTCTTTGACTTTATGTTTTCATTTAAACCATCTTCAAACCACTTGTACATTATGGTTTCTATCGGAATATACCCTCTGATATATTTATTCAATCAAACAAATTCCCTTCATACACAGTTACAATCTTATGATCCTGTTTAAGCTTCAAGAATTCTGTACATTTCTGATCAAGAAATCTCTAATTGATGTATATATCTTTTAGAATTCATCTCAGAAAATTTCCAAATAACTCTTTCTTAATCACAACAGAAATCAATATTTTCCTCCACTGGCAAGCTAAATCTTTTTAACAGAAATATCATACCTTTCTAACATTTAATCGGTGAACAAAACAATTCATTTACAATCCCGATAACATTCTCTAACCAGATTTCAGTTCTTTCAAGATCATTTTCAGCTATAATTCTCAATTCTTCCACACTATATTTACGGAGTATTAACAACAGATAACTTACCCGTTCAGACAGGCTCTGTACCTTCAAGCACTTCAGGAACCGATTGAGAAACAGGAGGGTAGATATCATAATAGATACAGTTCTTTCTACTCACTGAAGAGCATCAGTCATAATTCTAAACAGTTTCGTATTATCTCTTTCTTTATCATTACATTATTCAACACTCAGTTGACACTCAGTGGTTAACTACTCATTAAGTTATTAGTCAGTGTTGTCGATTCAGTTTTTTTTATCTAATTCACGAGACTTTTCATTTTCAGTATACATTTCATGATCAATACTATCAATATTTTCATCTAACATTTTCACTATAAAACATAGACAAACAAATATATCAGCATCCGATCCCGATTCAATTTCGACTCAATTATGGCATATACATCTAGACTCCTTTCAGTACTCAACTTAATCCTAGAATCGGCTAAACCTGGTTAGCTCTGATACCATTAATTGTAACATCCCTTAACCCCATACCATCGACGAAACAGGGTTACGAGACATTGCCAGTCAGTACAGTACAATACAGACATTAATTAAATATAAACGTTCAGACTCATCATAATTTTAAGATGTCGTCCCTTTAATGGGCCATCGCAGTCCAATATTAACAGTAAAATCAATTCGATACCATTGCCAACCATAATTTACTTATTTTATCAATACTTTCACAACCTAAATGACTCTCATAAGACATCCTAGGTACATGCCATTACCAATACTCAACATACTTTACCTCATTGAATTCGGGATCGGCCTGGGATGCTGATTCAACAATCTAACCTTAACCTGCGCACGGAAACAAACTGGACGCTGAGTATACACTCAGTGGTATTTCTATAATACGAACACTTAAACAATTATAAAACATATTAATTTATATATATTGAACTATTTAAACTCAATGAGTACTATTCAAACATTCACTTTCCAACCAATGTTTTGGTCTACTTTAAATTCAAAATTATTTATTATTTTTCAATAGCAATTAATCAATCTGTAATATTCATTAACAATCAGTCAATCAGAACAATTATTTATTCAGTAACAGTCAGTTATTCGGTAACAATCAATTATTCAATAATAATAAGTTATTTAGTATCAATCAACTAATCGGTTATCCAATAACAGTTAATTATTCAGTAAAAATCATATATTCAGTAACAATTGAATTATTCAGTAACAGTCGATCTTTCCAGTTCCTTATTTACCCCTATTAACATGACTCGGACCTAGACGGATACGGATCCAACCAACACACGAAGACGGCACATAGTGCCTCATCGGCCAAGAAAAATGCGATAACGATGGCGATGACGGTACATAGAGTGCCTCATCGGAACAAATCAAAAGCGATGTAAGATCAAAGATACGAGTACCTCATTGGAACAAATTTGAAACAAGATGCGATAATAAGAATAATATCCGACACACAAAGTGCCGAATCGGTAATGATAATGATAATGATAGAATAACGATGAGTCGGCACATAAGTGCACGATCGATGAAGCCAAAAAACCCGTACTCTTCCATATCCTATGGCATGCCAACTATATCCGACTAGCCCGACTAGTTAATAGGGTATTTAATTCACTTTTAAATTTTCAATTAATTCATATTTTAATTAATTAACTATATATTTTCAATTCAATATAATTCCATTCAATTTTCATTAACATATAATCAAATTCCACAATAAACACATATTCATAATTATTTCACCACATTTTCAAATCAATTCATTTCAATAATAAACACAATACCAATAATTTACACTTTAATTATTTACCATAACATTCATTCAAAGTATAACAATTAATAAAATTCACTCTTTAATTCCAATCAATATTATTCCTATTCAAATATTTACCTTTAAATACTTACTATACTTATCAAGTAATAAATTCAACAATTAAGTGTTAAGTTCGGATTATAGAAATACAAACCGTATTTTCTCGAGCTAAATCCTGTTGTCTTTTCCATTTTTCCTTGCTTAGCCGAGATTTCCTGAGACAACGTTAGCAATTTGAAATTGAACCTTGAAATCCTTAAATTTCTTCTTTTCTTTTTCTTTCTGCTTCGTCCCCTATTCTGTTTCCATTTCCTTTCTTTTATTTCTTTAGTTTATATATAATATAATATAATATAATATAATATAATATAATATAATTAAAACAAAAAATATATTTATTATATAATAATATAATAATATATTAAACAAACAAAAAATCTTAGATTTTCTTCATGATAAACCGCCTCAATTTATACTTTTGTATAATTGTCCTTTTAGTCCTTTTTATTTTCTTTTAATCTATAATTCAACTTTTACCCCTTACTCAATTTAGTCTTTTTTCTTAATTACTCTTAATTAAGCTAAATTCACTCAATTAAACTCTAATTAACCACTCGACTAACTTCATAAATATTTTTAATAATTATTTACTAATCCATTTTTCAGAAACGGAGACCCGAAAATACACTTTTCTGATAACCTTAAAATTCGGGTTGTTACAACTCAACCATGGTAACTTTAAATTTCATCCATGAAATCAAAAACTAATGCATTTAATAGTAGGACCTAGTTGTAAAAGTCTTAGAAACACAAAAATTAAAAGAAATAGGGAAGGATTAACTCACTTGGTGCAAAAATTATGAAATATTAGCTTATAAAACCCTCCTATGGCGTTTTTGACTGATGAGAATGAAGAAAAATGAAGAGATTTCTAGATATTCCAAATTAGTCCTACTTTTATTTAGTAAATTTTGTTATTTTTTCATTTTGCCCTTATTTCAGTAATTCTCCTGATTTTTCTCAGCTTATGCCGCCCAAAATATCTCTTTTGGGCTTATTTGCTCTTTAGGTCCCTCCTCATTTGACAATTGAGCTATTTATCCTTTTAGTAAGTTTTACACCCTTTTCAATTTAGTCATTTTCATTTAATAACATACCCAAATGTTAAAATTTTCTAACGAAATTTTAATACCACATTACTAACATTTTATAAATATTTATAAAAATATTTCCTACTCAGTTTTATGAGATCAATGTCTCAATATCTTGTTTTTACTCAATTCCTTCAATAATTTATTTTTCTAACTAACCACTAAATTGATAAAATTTTTCTATCGATATTTTAATACGATTTTCCTATTATATTAATATTCATGCAATAATAATTTTTTAAAATAATTTCTCTTTAAATCAGATTTGTGGTAACGAAACCACTATTCTGATAACCTTAAATTTAGGCCATTACAACTCTCCCCGCTTTAAGGATTTTCGTCCTCGAAAATCTTACCAGTAAAGAGGTTTGGTTATTGTTTCCTTATTGCCTCCTCCAGTTCCCATGTCTTTCCTCAATCCCGTGCTTTTTCCACGATACTTTTACCAAATTTATTTTTTTATTTCTAAGCTCATTTGTTTCCCGTGCCAATATCTTGACCAATTCTTCACTGTAAGTCATATCTGGTTGAATCTCCACTTCTGTCGGAGAAATAACATGTGAAGGATCCGATCGATACCGTCATAGCATAGACACGTGAAAAACATTATGGATTCTATCAAGTTCCGGTGGTAATGCCAATCGATAAGCTACCGGTCCAATTCTTTCTACGATTTCATATGGCCCGATAAATCTTGGACTCAATTTACCCTTTCGACCAAATCGAAGAATTTTTTTCCAAAGAGACACTTTCAGGAATACCTTGTCACCGACTTGGAATTCAATCGCTTTTCGTTTAAGATTGGCATATGATTTTTGACGATCGGAAGCTGCTTTTAAACTATCCCGAATAACCTTTACTTCTTCTTCTATTTCCCAGATCAAATCAACCCCATGTATTTTCTTTTCACTGAGCTCTATCCAATATAACAGTGTTCTACATTTTCTACCATACAAAGCTTCATACGGAGTCATTTTAATGCTAGACTGATAACTATTATTGTAAGAAAATTCAATCAAACGTGGATACCTCTCCCAATTACCTTCAAACTCTAATATACAACATCGGAGCATATCTTCTAATACTTGAATTACACGCTCAGGTTGGCCATCTGTCTAAGGATGAAATGCAGTGCTGAAATACAACTGAGTACCCAAGGCTTCTTGTAATTTGTCCTAGAAATGAGACATAAATCGGGGATCTCTATCTGATATAATGGAGACAGGTACTCCATGCAGCCTGACAATCTCAGATATGTACAATTCCGCCAGTTTATTTAAAGAATAATCCATACGTATTGGAATAAAGTGCGCTGACTTTGTCAATCGGTCAACAATCACCCAAATAGCATCTTTTTTCCTTGGAGACAACGGTAATCCCGATACAAAATCCATAGTGATTCTTTTCCATTTCTATTCCGGTATAGTGATTGGCTAAAGTAACCCCGAAGGTACCTGATGTTCAACTTTAACCTACTGATATACCAAACACCTTGATACAAACTCAGAGATATCATGTTCCATACCTGACCACTAGTACATCTTTTTCAGATCATTATACATTTTATTACTTCCCGGATGTACAGACATAGTACCACTGTGAGCCTCGTGTAAAATCTTCTGTATGAACTCTGAATTCTGAGGTACACATACCCTACCTCTGAATAACAAACAACCATCATTCCCAACCTGAAATTTAGAATCAATACTTGACTCACACTGTGTTCATTTAACCTGTAACTTCTCATCATTCTTCTAAGTTTCACATATTTGCTGTAGAAATGTCGGTTTAGCTCTCAATTCAACTATGATTAAACCATCATCAGTCAATGACAACCGGGTATTCATAGCTCGTAAAGCAAACAGAGACTTTCGACTCAAAGCATCAGCTACAACATTAGCTTTACCTAGATAGTAATCAATAATCAAATCATAATCCTTTATCAGTTTAAGCCACCTGTGCTGTTTCAAATTCAAATCTTTCTACGTCATCAAATATTTCAAGCTTTTATGATCAGTATAAATATGACATTTCTAACCGTACAGGTAATGCCGCCATATCTTCAGCGCAAATACAATAGCAGCTAATTTTTAAGATCATATACTGGGTAATTTCTTTCATGTGGTTTAATTTGTCTTGAAGCATAGGCTATTATTTTACCTTCTTGCATCAAGACACAACCTAAACCATTTATTGAGGTATCACTGTAAATAACAAATTCCTTACCCGGTTCAGGTCACACTAATATAGGTGCTTTCGTTAGTAGATCTTTCAATCAGTTGAAACTTTACTGACATTCATCAGTCCACTAGAACTTCACATCTTTCTGCAATAATCGAGTCATCGGAGAAGCTATCATAGAGAATCCCTGTACAAATCTCCGATAATAACCAGCTAAACCCAAGAAACTTCTAACTTTAGATACATTCTTCAATGGACTCCAATTGACAATAGCTGAGATTTTACTTGGATCTACCCTGATGCCTTCGGCAGATACAATATGTCCAAGAAAACCCACTTCTCGAAGCCAAAATTCACATTTACTGAATTTAGCATATAACTGCTTCTCTCGCAGAATTTGCAATACAATTCTCAAATGTTCTGTATGTTATTCTTCTTCCTGAGAATAAACCAAAATATCATCAATATATACTGCCATAAATCTATCTAAGTACGGTTTAAATATCCGGTTCATCAAATCCATAAATACTGCAGGTATATTAGTTAGCCCAAACAAAGATAACGTAAACTCATAATGCCCGTACACTGTTTTAAAAAAATTTTTTTTGCTACATCTGACTCCTTTACCCGTAGCTGATAATAACCCGATCGAAGATCAATATTTGAAAATACGGTAGCACCTTTTAGCTGATCAAATAAATCATCAATCTAGGGTAACGGGTACTTATTTTTTATGGTTACTTTATTAAGCTACCGGTAGTCGATACATAATCTCAAAGACCCGCCTTTCTTTTTCACAAACAGAACCGGAGCACCCCAAGGTGAATGACTCGGTCAGACAAAACCCCTGTCAACAAGTTCTTGCAACTGTGTCTTTAACTCCTTTAATTCTGTAGAATCTATACGATACGGAGCAATGGAGATCGAAGTAGTTCCCGGAATCAAATCTATAGAAAATTCCACTTCTCTTTCTAATGGCAATCCTGGTAATTCCTCTGGAAACACATTGGAAAATTCACATACCACTGGAACTGCCTGTATCTTTGACTCAGATACCTTGGTGTCGAGTAAATAAGCCAAGTAAGCATCATACCCTTTTTTGACATACCTCTGTGCTGCCATTACTGAAATCACATCAGATAACCCCTCTGTCTGATCAGATTTAACCCTGAGCAACTCACCATCCTGACATTTTAGCACAATATATTTTTTTCTACAATTTACTACTGCATCATGCTAGGTTATCCAATCCATGCCCAATATCATGCCAAATTTATCAAATGGCAGTAACATCAAATCAGCCAGGAAACAATAACCTCTTACCATCAGTGGACAATTTTTACAAATTTTATCCACTAACACAGACTGGCCCAGGGGTTCGAGACTTTAACCAAAAATTCAGTAAGTTCAACAGATAAATTTTTAACAATTGCAAGTTTAACACATAAATATGAATGCGTAGAACCAGGATCAATCAATGCAATAATATCAGTATCAAGTAAAGAAAATGTACCAGTAATAACATCGGGTGCTGAGGCATCTTCTCTGGCACGAATGGCATATGTCCTAACAGGTGCTCGTGCCTCAGGCCTGCCTGCAGTATCTTTCATAGCTCCTCGACTACCACTGACATTACCAGATGGTCGAGATGGTCTACCCCTCGAAACTGGATTACTCAGCTTCGATATCTGTTCAGCTTCTTTTTCACCCATTTTTGGACAACCTCTGAGGAATGGTCGAGAGAACCACATCGGTAACAAGCCCCACTCTTTAATCGACATTCACTAAAATGGGTTTTATTACAATACTGCCAACACTGGTCACTGATAGAGTGGAAGGTCTTGGATTAATGTGTTGAAAACCTCACTCTCTACCCGAATACCCAGTGGTTGAGGTAGAACGATCCTGTTATTTCTTCAATTTCTTTGAAGTAGAAAATTGGGATTTTCTCATCGGTCTTTTACTAAAAATTTGAGCTTCCCTCTCAGCCTGTTTCTTTTCTTTGCTCAATTCTTATGCTTTATAAGCTCTCTCTGCCAATGTAGCAAACTCTCGAATTTCAAGAATTCCGATTAGTAACTTAATATCTTTATTCAACCCTTCTTCGAATCGTTTGCACATTTCAGCTTCTGACTGTACCCATTCCCGAGCATATTTACTCAACCGAATAAATTCTCTTTCATACTCAGAAACTGATCTGTTACCCTGTTTCAGCTTAAGAAATTCTTTTCTCTTCTAATCGAGAAACCTCTGGCTGATATATTTCTTTCTGAACTCGGTCTAAAAGAATTCCCATGTAATTTCCTCTTTCGGAACAACTGAAAGTTTAGTATTCCACCAATGGTAAGCTGTATCTTTTAGCAATGATACTGCACATTTCAGACATTCTTCAGTTGTGCAAAATAATTCCTCCAAAACTCGAGTAGTATTCTCTAACCAGAATTCAGCCCGTTCGGAATCATTATCAACTGCTGCTCGGAATTTTTCGGCCCTATATTTTCAAAATTTATCAACCGGAGCTTTCCCTTTTCTGAGAAATTCAGTACCTGTACCCTGTGAGATCTCGAGAACCAGTAGAGGAGCAGGAGGGGGAGCTTGAGCTTGCTGCACTACAGGGTTAGTTCTTAAGTATTAATTAAACCATTCATTCATCATTTGAAAGAAGGTTGTTTTGCCTCCTCTCTTCGACTCTTAGATACGGGCCTTGTACTACTAGTAACTTCGGCTTCCCTCTGTGCCCGTTTTGGAGCCGAAGCATGACACCCGGCTTCCTCGGATTGAGCTCGGTCAATAGGCATTTACTATAAGAAAAAACATTTAAATGGTCAGGAGATATCACACTATCAATAATAATTTAAATGGCATGTATAGCTAATCTCGTATTTGCTACGTCAATCTGAGAACCGGCTAAACCGTGGCTCTGATATCAAAAAATGTAACACCCCCTACCCGTATTCGTTGCCGAAATAGGGTACGAGGCATTTTCAGAGTTTACGATTTAATTAATTTTATTTTTTTAAAAAAAACTCAATATAACCCCTTTATAGATATCCAACCTTCCCTACAATTTTAAACCGAGACCAATCCACATCAACCAATCCAATTCAACATATTTCAAGATAGATTCGTGCATATTTATAAGATAACCTCATCACATACCAAAACTAAGATTTGTTAGCCATACCAATGGCTGACCTTACATTCATTTCACAGTAACATTTATTTTATTAGCTTATACATGCCGTTGATTTCCAAAATAAAGTTTCTTTATATACCGAAATCTTAAGGTTGATAGTGTGATATGTCTCCAACCGAATTCGCCCTCTGAGCTCCTAACACTACAAAACATGGGAAAAGGAAACAGGGCAAGCACTTTGTGCTTAGTAAGCTCATGTAACAAGAATTATACTTACCTAATATTTTTAATACAATGCAATAAACATTCATATATCCATTCAATACATTATTACCCTAACATGCACAACTCAACATTTAAGTTAGTCCAATAATTTCCATGTGTCAATAATATATACTATGATTGATGAGCTCGTCAATACCATGATTTCCATTCCCTTATTATTTTTCCATATTTATCCTATTGAATTTCTCGAAATTTCGATGGATTTTCAGAGGTACACTTTTAGTTTACAATTCCGGGTCCGTCAATTCATATTCATGTGCGCACGTTTTCATTTCAGAGAGCACACTCCCGCAAACCTCAACCTTGCAAATGGATTACCACCCGAGCTAAATCTCGCATAATAACTCATCATAGAGTAATGTCGGGATTACCAGTTCAGGCTAAATCCCTTGCAACGACAATTACTCTAATGAGCTAGGATCTGAATTACCAGTCCAGGTTAAATTCAAACCCTAATTCGGATTACCCGTCCTGGCTAAATCCATTTTACACATATTCTTCGGGAGGGCTATATCAGGATAGGATCACTCGGCCGGGCTAGATCCTTTTTACCATCAATTCCTTTCAGAGATCTGTCGAATTTTCCTTTCATTCAACCGAGATTTCTTCCCCTTTTATCAAATATATCAATTTTTTATCAATTTTCATACAATGAACATTCAAATCATATTCACATCAATAACATACACTTCAAGCATTTAAGAATATAATTCAAGTTACACGAACTTACCTTGATCCTTGTTCGTGTACAAAAATCTACTAATCCCGAACTTTTTCCTTTCCTCGATCTAGCTTTGTATTTGAATCTTCTAGATCTAAATAAATAAATTTAATTATCAATTTAATACATTTCATGTTCATATGCAACATTCTCTATAATTTCATTATTATTTATAGTTCATTCAAAGCTGTCTACTTGAGTCATAGTCACTAAATTATTTTTATCTTAAGCTACAGAATTCCAAATTAGGATCTGCTAATTTTTCCTGAAACTAGACTCACATATATTCTTACCATAAACTTTTCAGAATTTTTGGTTTAGCCAATAAATACAGTTTATTCTTTAAATTCACCCATATTCTGCTGTCTGACAGTTCTGAATCTTCTTCACTAAAAATTAATTATCTCTTCATACAGCATCTAGATGATGTTTTCATTTATTTCTTTTGAAAATAGACTCATTAAGTATTCTAAACATATAAATTTAAGCCCCTAATTATTTTTATTCAATTTGTTATGATTTTTAAAAGTCAGAACAGGGGAACCCGAATTCATTCTGACCTTATCTCACAAAATTCATTATATCTCATGATTTACAAAGCCATTGCTTACATTGTTCCTTCTATAAGAAACTAGACTCAATAAGATTTAATTTCATATTTTTTTCATCTTATAATTCAATTTGTAAAATTTATGGTGATTTTTCAAAGTTAGTCTACTGCTGCTGTCCAAAACTGTTTTAGTACAAGCTGTTTATTACCATTTTTCCCCTAAGCTTTTAATAAATGATAATTTCGTCCCTACTCAATTAGCCTCTCAATTGAGCTGATTTTTCTCAATTAACACTTTATTCTATCACTTTAAACTACTTTATAACCTTTAGGGATCAAAATTTCGGCAATAGACTTTAATTCCAAACATTTTCACAATTAGGTCCTAAAAATCAATTTCTATTGAAATTACCTAATAAATCATATTATAAACAAATTAAAGCTTAAATTTCATACTATTTCATCATAAACTTACAGTACTCAACCATGGTAACTTTTAATTTCACCCATGAAATCAAAAACTAATGAATTTAATAGTAGGACCTAGTTGTAAAATTCTTAGAAACACAAAAATTACAAGAAATAGGAAAGGATTAACTCACTTGGTACAAAAATTATGAAATAACAGCTTATAAAACACTCCTATGGCATTTTTGGCTGATGATAATGAAGAAAAATGAAGAGATTTTTAGATATTCCAAATTAGTCCTACTTTTATTTAGTAAATTTTGTTATTTTCCCATTTTGCCCTTATTTCAGTAATTCTTCTGATTTTCTCAGCTTATGCAGCCCAAAATATCTCCTTTGGGCTTATTTGCTCTTTAGGTCCCTCCTCATTTAACAATTGAGCTATTTAATTCTTCTAGTAACTTTTACACCCTTTTCAATTTAGTTCTTTTCATTTAATTACATACCCAAACGTTAAAATTTTCTAACGAAATTTTAATACCACATTACTAACATTTTATAAATATTTATAAAAATATTTCCTACTCAGTTTTATGAGATCAAGGTCTCGATACCTTGTTTTTACCCAATTCCTTCAATAATTCCTTTTTCTAACTAACCACTAAATCGGTAAAAGTTTTCTATCGATATTTTAATACTATTTTCCTATTATATTAATATTCATGCAATAATAATTTTTTTAAAATAATTTCTCTTTAAATCGGATTTGTAGTTACGAAACCACTATTCTGATAACCTTGAATTTAGGCCATTACATATTCTCTCTACAAGTAAGTGATTTCAATGAGTTTTCTTGATGATTTTTACATTTTTGGACCCCTTGAAGCATGAGATTTGAAATGAGGGGACCATTTTGCAAAATGGTTAAAAGTATAAGGTTTTACCATGAGAGTGTTTATGTAGTTTTCTAAAATTTTATGGAAGAATATGAGTCTTGGTTGTGTAATAAACAACTTTTGTAAAGGGATTTCTCATGAAAACCCCCAATAGGAACTATTTTGCATAAGTTGAAAATTTGATGATAAATGTGAGAAATAATGGAAATTTTGGGTTGCTATAAGTGTTAAAAGGGTTCGGCTAGGCTTTAAGATATGAAAAAATTTGATAAAAATCGATTTTCGGACCTAGGGGCAAAATGTTTATTTGCCCAATTATAGATTATTGAGTGCCTAGATCAATAAAACAATTAAATTTGTGAACTTTTGTTATTATAGATCAAGAAATTCAAAATCCGAACCTAAACCGGAGGAAGGCCAAGCAAGTAGATTAGACCGATTAGTAGCCATATTTTGTAACCCGAGGTAAGTTGTATGTAAATAAAACAACTACATTGTTATTATATATGCTGAATTGATATAACATGAAATCCTGAATTGTGGAACTGAGAATGCATGATGATAATTGAGTTAGTAGAATTTCCGGTTGAACCATAGGAAATAAATCAGATATTCATGCCATGACGTATGGGTTATTGTGAGCTAGTATAAGACACGTCTGGGACATGCATCAACCATATTATGAGAGCCAGTGTAAGACCATGTTTGGGACATGGCATCGGCATTGAAACGAGAGCTAGTGTAAGACATGTCTGGGACATGCATCGGCCTCGTGATGTAAGCCAGTGTAAGACATGTCTGGGATATGCATCGGCTATGAATGTGTCAGTGTAAGACCATGTCTGGGACATGGCATCGACTTGAGATATAAGTCAGTGTAAGACCATGCCTGGGACATGGCATCGGCATTTTACCCCATGTTTGAAGCTTATTGAATATCCAGTAGAGTTTCGAATGGTTCAACGGTGAGAGTTATAGTTTAAGTTAATAAGAAAAGTATAACCTTGTTGTGAGTGGTACAGGTACCTACTTGGTATGTATGTGATGTGAGCTCAATATATGCTATATAATGTGTATTGGATAGTGATGAGTAAGTTGTGCTTATGCTTACGTTTGTATTAAGAGCTTGTTGATGAATGGTAAAGTGTTGTTATATTTATATACATGCAACTTACTAAGCTTTATGCTTACTCCCTCTCTTTTTTCCATTTTCTTATAGTTCCGCCTAAATAGCTCAAGGACCAACGAACGTCGAAGACAACGATTACACTATCATCCGAAGCACTCGGTATAGTTAGATTACTTGTTTTTGAGTATGACATGTATAGGGCTTAGAATTAAATGTTTTGTGTAGAAATTAGCCAAATGTGTTGGCTTGGGATAAATCCCTTTATTTTGTATAAGGTCGTGGATAATGGTCAATATTCATTTTGATATATATATATATATATATATATATATAAGATGTTATTATCATGGATGAGTAAATTGCACAAATGAAATGTTGTCATTTGGGATTATTCTGGCTATATGATGTGCCCTTCTATTGGTATAGAGTGCTCTTATGCAGGTTGTGTAAGTAAGGGTGGCAAAGAGGCTTGGTAAATAGCCTTATTTTGTCCACACGGGTAGGCACACGGGCATGTGTCTAGGCCGTGTGTGATACACGGCCAGCCCCATGGGCGTGTTGTCCGGCCTTATGTCCCTTGTACGTAAAAATTGCAAGTCAATATACATGGTAGTAAACACACGGGTAGAGACACGGCCGTGTGTCTCAACTGTGTGAAGGGTATGGCCTAGCACACGGGCGTGTGCCTTGGCCGTGTACCCCTAATTGGGTGCTGGTGTCAAAAATAGAATGCTAAGGTTTTTAGACACGGGCTAAGACACAGGTGTGTCTTGGCCGTGTGAGGGACACGAGCCATGGACATAGGCATGTATCAGGCCGTGTGAAAACCCTTGTAGGTTCGAGTTGGAAATTAATTCCACATGGATGGAGGACACGAGCGTGTTCTTAAGTGCTTAGGCCGTATGAACCACATGGACCATCAGTACGACCATATTGAAATGGTCACACAGGCGTGTTGCCCTTCCACACGAGCGTGTGCCCCTATTTCAAATGTTATTTTTCAGAGTTCTTTAAAAGACCCGAATCATTCCCGAATAGTTTTAAATGAATGTTTGGAGCCTCGTAGGCCCATATTAAGGAGTTTTTGATAAAGATTGGAAAAGTTTTAAATTTAACCTAATCTTGGTGACTCGAACACGTGTGAATGTATGTGTTCAAGTTAGGTAACACCTCGTAACCCATCCCGGTGTAGGGTACGAGTGTGGGGTGTTACAATGATTCACTTAACTAATTAAAATACGGCAAAGGCAAGCGCACCTATCGAATGATAGTATAGCTATGGTTAGTCGAGAATATCGTATCCATAAGGACTAAAAGTACTAGCAGTTACTATCTTTTTATTATCTAGCTGAATAAATTGAAGGAATTATTTTTTATCTAAAATTATCGAAACTAATTATTAAGACGCAACAGAGAATTAAGTAAGAAAATATTCGAATGAACTAATAAGAGAGACAACACCCAGGAAAGAATCCACCTAGACTTCACTTATTATTCTAAATCTGAATTAAATACTTGTCTTGATCCGTACAAATCCCTAACTTATGTTAATATCTCTTTCGAGAATAAAAACAATTGACTCTAGGTTGATTAATTGAAATCTCTTTCTAATTAAAACCCCTATTGTCGCATTAACTCGATCTATGGATTCTCTTATTAGATTTGACTCTAATTCGGTAGATTTATGTCATCCTATTTCTAGGATTGCAAGCAACTTCACTCAATTATGCCAGATCTACTCTTAAACAGTGACTTTTGCTCCACTGAATAAGCACATCAATCATGAATTAATATCCTAGAAACATTAAAACACAAAATAAGAACATATAATTGAGATCAAGAACAAATATTTATCATGTAATTCAAAAAAATCAAACAATAAAATCCATCTTAGGCTTCATCCTCCCTAGGTATCTGGGGAATTTAGTTCATACTTTGGAAGGAAAACATCTCAAAATTAGGAAAACAACAAAACATAAAGAAATCTAAAAATTTCGGGAGAAATTGAATGGAGATCTTTAGTCTTGAAGGAGATCCTGCTTCTGAGTTGAATCCGTTGATGTTTTTCGAGTCTTTTCTTCGTTCAGCTCTGTCTTTCCCCTTAAGTCCTTTTCTAGTATGTATTTGTAAACTTTAGAATGCTCAGAAACCCTAAAAATTAGCTTTTTTTGCATATTAGGGAAACAGGGTTCGAAATCGACACGGGCTGACACATGGGCGTGTGGCCACACACGGGCATGTGCTCAGCCCATATGGGAAAAGGCTTGGCCGTGTAGATCCTTAAAATAGCCCGTTTTGTCCGATTTTGGCCCATTTTTCACTCCTTTTGTTCCCCTATTCTCTCTTAAGTATAAAACATGAAATTAAAGGATTAAGAGCATCAAATTCACTAAATTAAATAATAAATCATCAAAAAACGCATCAATAATGGGATTAAAATATGTTACTTTTATGGCTTATCAATGCTAATACGAATCGAACTAAGATTCAATCAATTGCTTTAATCATATTAAAAGAATTACAAATGCACTTGTTAACATAACCTGAAATTTATTTCAATTTATTCATGAAATTACATCTTTGTAAAACTACCATATAATATATTTAAGATTCAAATTCATCCTGATGGATTGTATTCAAGATCTTCAATGACATTCTTTTGTCCAAAACAATAAACTATTTTGATTAAGAAATTCTACTTCAATTAAATTTATTGATATATTTTTGTTAAAAATAAATTTTAATTTATTTAATTTTTTAAACTAAAAACCTATATTTGATTCAAAGTAAGTTTTTTTTTTTTTTTAACGGTGAACTTAACAACTCTAAAAAAATTTGAACATTATTGAGAACTACAAACCTCATTTCCTCTTTTTCCTGCTTCGATCGATATTCATGCTTAGGTTTTTTGTAGGTTGAAAATTAAGGAATGAAAATTTGAGAACTCAAACAGGTCTTCTAAGTATCATATGGTTATTATATGTTAGGTAGGGATTTTAATTTTATTATTTTATAGAAGATATTTGACTTTAACTACGTAGAAATAGTAATTGCATTTATCACTTCATGCAAAGGAGAGAGGCATCAATCTCATAGTGTCAACCTGTTGTAACTTGCAACATAAAATAACCTCAGCATGTGTAAAATGTTATCAGTTTCAATATCATTTGTAGCTTTTATGGTGTTTGAACTAGAGTAAGAGTTTGGCCTCAGTTTATTATAGTACATCCTAGAAATATTTCTAGAGTAAAAGCTGATTCGTAATTTTGAGATTTGCAGTTAATAGGCATCTAATCAAACACTTGTACCTTGAAAAGCCTTTAGTTTGCATTTTAATACCAATTCTAAAGTTAGTATTAGAAAATTCCGTGGGGTTTGGGCAGTATGGTAGAGAAATATGGCAGGCAGGCAGGCTCATAGAACAACGAGAGACCCCATACAACGGCTGATTTAATTCAAGGCCAATCAAGCGGCAGTGAAGATGGTATTAATTACTTGACTGACCACTAGCCAGTCCCATTTAATGCTTCCACATCTCATGCTTTCCTTATTCATTCAGGTCTTGAAGACTTGAACAATTGAATGATCAAATTTCCAGGTTTAAAAGAAGCTTTCACTCATGCACACTACATAGAAATTTGAATTAGCAATTAAAACCCAATTCAAGAAGCAAAACCCATATTACATTTAAATTATGAAATAAAGAAACAAGGTTGCTCGTAATTAAAACTGCTTGACTTGGATCCATTTCCCTTTGCTTGGAATAGCTTCGTGTACCAAGAACAACTGGTAATATCCAGGCGATGCCAATGCCTCTGTTTCTGGGGCATACCCTTCCACCAAATGGTTCCCGGAAGAAGTCTTCTTCACTTTATTATTGAATGCCAAAACTAGCAACCTTTGGTTCATTGCTATTGAATGTTTAGTAAAAGAAGGAGCCACCATTGTTACGAACAAATCTGATAGAATAACACTCCCTTCTAATGTGAATTCTAGAGAGATTTTCTGCTTATAACCAATTTTTAACCCTGGGTTTACCGCAATGATCGATGGCCGAGGCTTTTGTTAGAATTAAGTGACCCTAATTCTTATTTAAATAAAATACGATGGAAAATAAAATAAAAGTAAAATCCATATAGAATTAGACTTCTTTTATTTTATTTTAGAATAAGGTTTTTTAAACCTTATTAAACTCCATCTATTTTATATTTACTAGGATAAGGTGTTTCAATCCTACTAGAATATGGCTTTACAAGCCTATAAATAGACATAGTCTATTCCTTTTGTATTGATTCAAATTTTACATAGTAAATTTTCTTCTCCTCTGCCCGTGGTTTTTTCCCCAAAGGGTTTCCACGTAAAATTTTGTGTTCTTTATTTTTATTTTATTTTATTTTTTTCACAATTGGTATCGAGCTTCCGGTTGTTCATCTCGATCACGGTAATGGCGTCTTTGAAATATGAAATTCCGTTGTTGGATCGCAACACCGCATTTGCGTTGTGGCGATTAAGATGCAAGCGGTTCTTGCGCAGATGGATCTGGAAGATGCCTGCTAGGATAGATAAGATGCCTTCGACATTAACGATGAAGAGAAGAAGCGTAAGGATCGAAAGGCATTAACACAATTGCATCCGCATTTGTCAATGAAATTTTACGAGGATGTGATGAAAGAGAAGATCGCATTTGCATTATGGAAGAGGCTAGAACAAATATGTATGTCGAAAACTCTAACAAGCAAGTTGCATATGAAGCGGCGTCTTTATGCTCATCGTTTGGAGGAAGGTGCGTGCATGTACACGAACACTTAATGTGTTTAAAGAAATTCTCTCAAACTTGGAGGCCATGGAGGTTCGGTATGATAAGGAAGATCTAGGGTTGATTCTACTTTGTTCGTTGCCTCCGTCTTATTCAACCTTTAGAGACACGATTTTATATAGCCGCGAGTCTCTCACAGTTGATGAGGTTTATGATTCTTTAACCTCGTATGATAAGATGAAACATCTTGTGGTTAAACTCGACTCTCGGGGAGAGGGTCTCATTGTTCGTGGGAGACAAGATCGAATATCGATGATGATCGTGGTAGGACACAGAAAGAAATCATCGTGGTAAATCTAAGGGTAGATCAAAGTCTTCAAATAGAGGTAAAACTTGTAACTTCAGTAGAAGAAAGGGCACATTAAATCTGAGTGCTATAAGCTACAAAATAAGATTAAAAGGGAGGCTGCGAATCAAAGGGAAAACAACCGGAAAATTCTGTGAAGTGATGTTGTAGAAGACTACAATGATGGTGAACTTCTAGTCGCTTCACAATGATTCTAAAGTAAGTGAGGAGTGGATACTTGATTCAGTTGCACCTTCCATATGAGTCCCAATCGGGATTGGTTTACAACTTACGAACGATTATCCAAAGGTGTTGTTTTGATGGGAAATAATGCTTCGTGTAAGATCGCGGTGTTGGAACAATTAAAGTTAAGATGTTTGATGGAGTTGTCGAACACTTAGTGACGTGCGGTATGTTCCGAATTGAAAAGAAATTTAATTTCATTGAGTACTCTTGATTCAAAAGTGCACAGATACACAAACTGAAAGTGGGGTTTTAAAGATTTCCAAAGGGTCCTTTGTTGTGATGAAAGGGCAAAGAAAAAGCTGCCAAGTTATATGTTTTGCGAGGGTTCTATCATTCTTCGGTGATGCAAATTGCCGCTTCCTCTTCCTTGTCGGATGATGATATTACTAAACTTTGGCATATGCGCCTAGGGCATATGAGTGAGAATGGCATGGTAGAATTGAGCAAAAGAGGACTTCTTGATGGGCAAGGAATTTGCAAACCGAATTTACTGTGAGCACTTTGTTTTTTGGGAAGCAAAAGAGAGTTCGATTCACTAGAGGAATCCATAACACGAAGGAAACGTTGGAGTATATTCATTCGATCTGTGGGGACCATCCAGAGTGCCTTCGAGAGGTGGAGCTAATTATATGCTAACCTTTATTGATGATTTTTCTAGAAAAGTTTGGGCGTTCTTCTGAGCGAGAAAAGCGATGTATTTTCTGCATTTAAGTCTTGGAAAATTATGATTGAAAAACAGACGGAAAACAGATAAAATACCTCCGCATGCACAATGGCTTAGAGTTACGTTACGATGAGTTTAATAGATTGTGCAAGTCGGAAGGATCGTGAGACACTTGACAGATTCGTCATACTCCACAGCAAAAGCGGCGTTGCGAGCGAATGAACGAAACGATCATGGAGAAGGTTCGATGTATGTTGTCAAATGCCAACTTACGAAGTCGTTTTGGGCGACGACCTCATCGCATGTTTTTAATCAACCGATCTCCATCCGTTGCCATTGAGAAAAAGACTCCACAAGAGGTATGGTCCGTAATCCTGCTAATTATTCTCGATTTAAAGATCTTTGGGTGTCTGCGTATGCTCATGTTAATAATGGAAAATTAGAACCAGAGATCCATTAAATGTGTTTTTCTTGGTTATAAAGTGGTGTAAAAGGGTATAAGTTATGGTGTCCTGAAAATAGGAAAGTTGTGATTAGCAGAGATGTTTTTGATGAAACTGCTATGCTTCCTAACTTATCTCTTAAAGACTCTTCCAATAAAGAAAATCAAAAGCAGGTGGAGCATCAGTTAATACAGAGTCGACTCCTCAAATCAAGACAAAAGTTGATAATAGAGTTGCTTCTTCGCCTCAATACTCTATCGCCAAAAACAGAACTAAAAGAGAAATTAAACCTCCAAAGAAGTATCTTGAGGTGATCTAGTTGCTTATGCTTTAAATGTGGTGAAGATATAGATGCGAATCAAGAGCCATCAAATTATTCTCGAGGCGATTAGTCTGTGAACTCGAGAAAATGGATGTTTGCTATGCAAGAGGAGATGGAATCACTCCACAAAAACAAAACATGGGATCTTGTGAAACTTCCTAAAGGTAAGAAGACTGCTTAGTTGTAAATGGGTGTTTAAAAAGAAAGAAGGGACTCAGGAGTTGAAGAACCTAAATATAAAGCAAGGCTTGTTGCAAAGGGTTACAGTCAAGTTCCAGAGTGGACTTCATGAGATGTGTTCTCCCAGTTGTGAAGCATAGTTTGATTCGAGCTTTGCTTGGTATTGTGGCCATGCATGATTTAGAGCTTGAGCGATTAGATGTAAAAATGCATTTTTGCATGGAGAACTTGAGGAAGATATTTACATGCAACAACCAGAGGGTTTTACTGATTTGAAAAAAGAGGATTATGTTTGCTTGCTTTGAAAAGTCCCTTTACGGTTTGAAACAGATCACCAAGGCGATGGTACAAAAAGGTTTGATTCCTTTATGACTTCTCACGATTTCAAAAGAAGTAGTTTTGACATTTGTGTTTACTTTAAGAAAAACAATGATGGTTCTTTCGTGTATCTACTTCTTTACGTTGATGACATGTTGATAGCAACAAAAGACAAAGGAGAGATAAGAAAGGTCAAAGCCCAACTAAGTGAAGAATTTGAGATGAAAGATTTGGGACCAACAAAGAAGATACTTGGTATGGAGATTCTTAGAGATAGAAAAACAAGTAAATTGTACCTAAGTCGGAAGGGTACATTGAGAAACTTCTTTGCAGTTCAATATGCGGAGTGCTAAGCTGTTAGTACTCCTTTAGCAGCCATTTTAGACTTTCATCGGCTTTGTCTCCACAATCGGATGATGAGATTGAGTACATGTCACATGTTCCATACTCTAGTGCAATGGGATCTCTCATGTATGCTATGGTTTGTTCACGTCCGTTTATCATATGCGATCGATGCGATTAGCGGATATATATGGCGAATCCGGTAAAGAACAACGAAAGCGATTCAGTGGATTTTAAGATACTTACGAGGTACTACTGATGTTTGCTTACGATTTGGAAGAAGCGAAGATGGAGTTATTGGGTATGTTGATGCTGATTTTGCTTTGGAGACCTTGATAGAAGAAGATCTCTCACGAGTTACGTCTTTACAATCGGAGGTTGTGCAATAAGTTGGAAAGCCACTTTGCAAACTACGATTGCTTTGTCTACCACCAGGAAAGAGAGTACATGGCGATTCATCGAGGCTTGTAAAGAAGCTATTTGGTTGAAGGGACTCTTTAGTGAACTAAATGAAGACCTTCAAATCAACCTGATATTTTGTGACAATCAGTGCCATCTTTCTTACAAAAGATCAAATGTTTCATGAGAGAACAAAACACATTGATGTTCGGTATCATTTTGTTCGTGATATTATTGCTCATGGTGATATTGTTGTGAGCAAAATCGGTACTCATGAAAATCCTGCAGATATGATGACCAAGTCACTTCCTATAACCAAGTTTGAGCATTGCTTAGACTTGGTTGGTGTTCATTGTTGAAGTTAAACCCTTAAGGGTTTTTATGGAAGAGGAAGAAGAACTTGTTCGCGATAAAGAACTTGTTCATTGAGAATTTGGGTCAAGGTGGAGATTGTTAGAATTAAGTGACCCTAATTCTTATTTAAATAAAATACGATGGAAAATAAAATAAAAGTAAAATCCATATAGAATTAGACTTCTTTTATTTTATTTTAGAATAAGGTTTTTTAAACCTTATTAAACTCCATCTGTTTTATATTTACTAGGATAAGGTGTTTCAATCCTACTAGAATATGGCTTTACAAGCCTATAAATAGACATAGTCTATTCCTTTTGTATTGATTCAAATTTTCGACATAGTAAATTTTCTTCTCCTCTGCCCGTGGTTTTTTCCCGAAAGGGTTTCCACGTAAAATTTTGTGTTCTTTATTTTTTATTTTATTTTATTTTTTTCACAGCTTTGTTTTGGTGAAATATGGGGGATAAAATGCTTCAAGGCTGAGTTCAGTTGGATAAAGTGCAGAGAAGTTGTAATTAATGTTAGGATTGCTGCCGCCGACTAAGACTCGACCGTCGGACAGCAAATGAGCAGTTGAATGGTAAAGTCTAGGAATCAAAGATGGGGCTAAAACCTCGAACCTGGTGCTTTCGTCACTGTTTCGAGCGTCGGGGCGGTATAAAACTAGGTTCAGAACAGGGTCTCGTGCAACACCCCAACCAGCAGTGCCTTTGGCCGCACCATTTATGATGAGAACGTCGACGGTCGGTAACATGATCATGTCGCCCATCACTCTGTTGATTGGCATTTCCTCCATTTCCCATTCCGGAGATGCCGCTGTAATTATCAAGCGACCACAAGATTTTGATGCCGGGAAAAAGACTCCAACGTTAGCCTTCTCATTCGAATCCGGGGCTGTCCCACCGCAGATTAAGACCTCAGCATCTGGGGTACTAGTGTTATTGTCGCTATCGGTGGTACTAAAGAGTTTCAAAGGAAGAAGAACAGAGGATCCGGTGCTGGGATAATTGCGAGAAACCCCACCAGGCATTACAGGATAGCTTCTAATCACCTTATTGTTAATATAATCGAGTAGAATCCCTCGATCATTGGCGAAAACGAAAAGATTTCCGTCGGTGGATAGATGTAGAAAAGGGTAGAGATTGTTGGGGACCAACGCTGAATTTCTTGTCTCCTTTAGGAAAGGAAGTTTGTAAAGTATTCGATCGGAACCGGAGAGTTTTGGAATAAATTCATACGTGAACTGATATCGTCCACCCACCACAATGATCTTTCCATGGGGTAAAACTTGATTAGAAGCATACTACCTCGGTGAAAGAAGACCATTTTGATCTTCTTCCCAACCGCAATCCATGCATGGCTTGAAAAACCGAACAACTTTTTCACCAAGTCGATAACCACCACTTTGCACTAACGTACCATCCATCGAAAATGCGCCCGAAGAACACCACGTATCAGACAATATAGTCAGTGGCCTAACAGCTCGAGTTGCCGGATCGAACTCAACAGAATGCGCATAACAATCGGATGATTTCGAGTCTTCTTTGATGCACTTCCCTTGCGGAAGAGTAATGTTGGAAGGACCGAACTCGGATCGGTCAAAAGTGACAATCTTCTCATTGGGTAACAATGCCATATGCATTGCCGAAACTCCGATGCTTCTTTTCAGCAGTTTCCATTTCCCTTGGTAAGATAGAGCGCCTACATTGAAGACTGATGAACAACATACCAAGAGCATGAATATGAGGATTTTCGGGTCCATTATTTTGCGTTTAACTTGAGGAACCGACATGAATTGCCCTGAGTGATTTGCATGTTATAAGGAAAGAGGAAAGGGAAGTGAATTAATGAGAAGAAAACTTGCTCCGGTCATATGGTATTCCCTTACAGATAAATTTAACATTGAATAAAAGATTCTAATTGGCTATATTGAGATATTGGACCGTGAAAAGACTACACGTACTTATCTTAACTATGACTCGGTTCATGCGCATAGATCACTGTAGAATTGTTGAAAGTAATTAAATGCATGAATCTACCATGTTTCGCTGCTTTACACCAGCATTTATATCTCTGAGTAAATTCGTTTCAAATTGAATAGTTGGTTTCTACCATCACTTTTGGGTGCAGTGGGAAAGTTATATGAAAATTAGATTTTGAATGTGTTATATTTAAAGTAATCAGTTTTATTAAATTGATTGTAATTTAGTCACCACAATTACATTTTACCATTTTGAAGGAAGAGTGAAAATTAGGGATAATTATGCGGATAAGAATTACCACAACTACAATAAATTCATATGGTTCCAAGCCTAAAAAGTTTAAGTTTAAGAAACTTTTTTATAAAATAATAATAGTGTTTTACTTTTAGGACATAAAATAATAATTACATGCTTTTTACTGATGACCTTTACATAATTTAATCAAATATTATTTCCCTCACCTACTAAATATTTAACAAAAATATATATTATTTATTTAATTTTAAATAAATGATATAATATTTATTATTACTTATTATACTTGCTAAAAAACTAACTCGTGATGACAAAAAATATATGTTTAATTGTAGAGAAATAATGTTAGAGTAATTAGGTAAAATTGTATTAAATTTTTATTTTTATTAGTAATTATCTTTTTAGATTAACATAATACATAACTTTAAATTTTATTATTTATATAGATTTTTGTTCCCTCAATATTATTGACAATTATTTATAATAATTAATATTTTTTAGAATTTAAAATTATATAATTGTTACAATTTATGTTACTAAATATAATATAGAAAATTATAATGAAATTATTATTGAAGACGTAAGAAACTTAATTTTTGTTTCACAATATGGAATCCATCGTCCTTGAGATTGCCCTTTCGAATTGGCTCCACTTCTGCTCCAATGTCCCAGTATATCCAATCGACATCCTCACCAGCCCCGGTGAGATACCGGCCAGGGCCTTCTCTTCTGAGTTCAATTCACTGCTGGTACTGCTACCGGAGCAAGACATGAGAGTCTCGTAATAACCCAAGCTAACTGCTATTAACCCAAATTGAGAGCTGTTCTGCAAGTGGTGCATCAGCCTGTTAGCTTTCTCTTCCGATTCCATGTCGACACAAAGAAGACCGCCGAACCCATAGCCCTTGTTGGCCATGGACTTCAATAGGTGGTGTTGAGGGTGATCCTCAAGGCCTGGGTACACGACCCTTAGACCCATTTTCTTCATTCTAGTAGCATATTCCATGGCTCTGAGGCAGTGCTCCTTCATTCTCAGGCCTAAGTGAGGTATCCTTTCAGAGAGTTCAAAGGCAGCCTTGGCGTTCATGGTCGGGCCTAGAAGCATCAAAGAACCTTGGTGAAGGTCCATCATGGAGTTCAACAGGCTTGCAGGACCACAAACAGCACCTGAAATTTCCCATTTTATTGCATTAACAAATCTAATCCAATATTAATAAACTAATACGAATGTGGACTAGTTGTCGAAACGATACTTTTTACTTTTCCACTAAATTTACGAAATTTAGAGCATTAAAACTTTAAGTGGGTATACAGAACTTATCAGAAATATAATACAAAAAAGTAACACGTGAGATGCTTTTCAGGTGATCACTTGTAGATAAGTTTCCCCTCACCAAACCTAAAAAGTTTGGTTATTTTTCTAGAGCATTATTGTCATACCAGAATAGACTATATTCATTTTCCATTTTATAAGATTTTCCAATGTAAGACATGTAATGGTACATGAGAAAAATACGATAACTTGAACCTGCGATAACATCGGCCCCGCCGCTTATGAACTTGGACATACTGTGAACGACCACATCAGCACCAAGCCGAGCAGGGGAAAGAACCATGGGAGAGAAAGTGTTGTCTACAACCACCATGGTTCCTTTGTCATGTGCTAGCTTGCTTAGCTCCGGAATGCCGGCTACGGTGAGTGTTGGGTTGGAAATTGACTCGAAGAACAACACTTTGGTCCTTCTTTCGACGATGGCGTTTTTCACCGCTTGGTGATCGGTTATGTCCACAAACGTGGTCGTGATGTTACAGGTTCTGGGCAAGAAATGGGTTAAAAGTGCATGGGTTCCTCCGTAGACGGTCGCCGACGCCACCACATGTCCGCCGCTACTGCAGAGTTGCAACATCACTGATGATATAGCAGCCATACCTGTCATCACGATATCATATTATTAACCTCGAACTTGACGGTTGTGATAATACTTTATATGCATATATAATTAGACGTTACCACTAGCAGTGCAATAGGCAGCTTCGGTTCCTTCTAGGGCTGCCACCTGACGACCGAGATTTAAGACGGTGGGGTTGAAGTGACGACTATAAGTGAAGAAATCACGATCGGGGCCCAGTTCACCAGTGAACATGCGGCGCATTGTCTCAGGTTCCATGACGGTGAAGGTGGCGGAAGCTTCAATGGACATGTTAATGCCACCATGCTCACCGAATTCATGGCGCAGGCTGGCTAAGGAGGCAGCAGGGTCATTTTCCCATGCTGCTGGTGCCACTGCCAGTGTTGGCAACATAAATTTCTTGGCCACGAATATCTCATCATCCCCTTCAAAGCTATCAGCCGCTGCCGCTCTCTCCTTTCCGGAAATTCCAAATTCACAGCTACGGGTTTCTGCCATAATTAAGTGTTAAGAAGGATTGATTAACGATGTAAATGGCAATAATAAAACTGAAGGATTAATTAAGATTGTTAAAGAAAGAAAGAAGTGGTGAAGAGATGTAAGGGCTGGAAGCTATATATAAGCAAAGAACTGAGCTAAAATGGCGGGGTTACAGATTTTGCAAAGCTAGAGAGCATTATGAAAAAATAAATATCAAGTGGGGTATGTCTAAACGAATTTATATTCCTATAAAACCAAAGTCTAAACTCACATTAAACATCTAGCGTAAGGAGGATCGACTTATATAATAAATAATTATAGTGAGGCATAGTATGAAATAAAGATGTCACATTATTTTGTATCTTTTATTAATTATTTAATATCATTTTAATTTTTTTATGTTATTGACATATTATTTTAGTAATTTTTTAAATCTGACCTTTGGACCTTAGATTTAAAGTCTAAAGTCCAAAATTCAGTGTTTAAGGTTTAGGTTAAAAAATTACTAAAATGATATGTCAATAATATAGAAAAAAATATTAAAATGACATTAAATAATTAGTAAGGGATACAAAATGATGTGTGTCTCTATTTTATAGAATTTTTTTTAGAGTTTATAACTTAATAACTAATCCACGTTTAATTATTGAAAGATGACAAATAAACTTAAGCCACTAATAAAGATTTTGCCCTACTTGCGGTACCATTTATTGAATTGATCTAAGGGCGAGGTATGGTTCTATTTAACGACTTTCTTTGTCTTGTGTTATCAGATTTATTGCTGGGTTTTATGCCATGCATTGAGATACTACTCTTCTCTTTCGGAATAAAATGATTTCCTTGAATAAACAAAAAGTAATATATATGGTTAAGTAAGAAGATAGTGTATACATTAAGGATTTAATTGTCAATTTTAATAATTCATCTTTTTCATAAGGCTAATTATGGTAATATCAATTAAGTTTTTTTTAAAAAAATATTATTATTATATAAGCTCTTCCATCGTATCACTAATATGCTCAACCAATTAAATGATTCCACATCATTTTTCTAGACAAATTATTTTTTAGTAAATAAAGCAGCAAAAGCGAAACACAAAAAAATCCTAGTTCAATGCGAATAGATTAGAATCCTAGCTCATACGAAAAATTATTTTATTAACTCTCATTATCACATCATTCATAGTCTCTACCAATTAAAATAAATACATTTTTTTCACATCATATGTATAGTTGGTATGAAGAGATTGTGGATGATGTGTTTATTTTTAATTAATAAGGACCATAAATGATATGGTAAGAAAGGTTCATAAAATAATTTTTTCATACTTACGTATAAGTATAAATCTTCGAGTATCTTTTATGAGTTAAATAAAATTAAAATCTTTTTCTTGTTTGCTTCTTCTATTCGTCTTTCTCGTCATACCTTCTTTCCGATCAAAATTGATATTAGTATGAATATGAACCATTTATTGTCTTTTTTTTTTTTTAATTACTTGATTTATTTTTTACGAGAATTTTAGTGTGAAAAAGCTTTGGTCTTTTACAAAACCTTGATTTTATGTTTTTCTTGAAACTACAATATATATATATATATATATATATTTTTTATGTTTATCTTCTTCAATTTGAAGAGGCAGCACATTGATTGGAATAAGAATGAATGTAGCCGCAAATCAAAATCTAAAGCATGAGAATTTATCAATGGAGTAGGTTTTAGAAAAAAAAATCAAACCTTAACTTGTGAATTATTTTTACAGCTTTATCTTTTGTGTCTTACCATATGAAAATTATGTTATTTTTTTTTTCCTTGATGTGCAAGTATGATGTGTAAAGTACTTTGGTATGTTGGTTGACACCAAATTGGGAGCTTTGACAACCATTTCCCTTATCCGATAAAAATATATTAATTATTGTAGTGATTAAAATAAAAATATATCAGTACATTTGTTTGATTCCAACAAATAAAATGTTATATAAATCAATCATATTATTTTTTTAATAAATAATTTATTATTTTATTTTATAGAAAAACTATACATATTCATTTTAAGTACTTATCCGCATCTATAAAAATCAATAACAATAAGAATATATTTCTCTATTATTATGAAAAACCCGAAAAGCCAAAAGTTAAAATGTATTTTTCCACCGGAGATGTAATGAGATAGCGGCACATTGGAGAATAAGAATTATTTATTATGTCACTGGTTATACGTTGGCCACGTTAAACATGTGTGCATCGTCGATGTGACTTAAAATAAGAATTGTAATTAGCTTTAAATAATATTCCAAAAGATCAGTAAATTCCATGTACTTTCGGATGATGGAACCGTGCAAAACGTGCATCCATAGAATCTAAAAAAGTAAAAAAAGGAAGACCTCTCTGTCAATTTGGAATTATATAGGAAAAAGAAACGTTTTAGCCCCAGCTTTATACTGGGCAAAGAAAAAAGGATGATTTTATGATATACTATAATGCCTAAATAATCATTATTGAAGGGAAATAATAGGTAATAAATATGATCGTGGTTCATGGTGTAGATATGGCACAGGGGAGCAACTGAGGAAAGAGGTTTTGGGTGTGTAAGAGATTAGGAGGGAGTTGTCTCCAAGTGTTTTTATAATATGTAGATGAGTTTTTTTTATATATCTTGTGTATTTCTTAATTTGGTGTGGGTAGGAGGTATTTATATATACAAGGAAGTTAGTTGAACATGTTCTACTCTATAAATATAGGAGTAGAATGACGAATTGTTAACTAAGAGTACTAAATAAAGTTGACATGAGGTGATTAAATAAAATGTTGTCAATCTTGAAGAAATGATGAATTAACGGATTTTGATAAGAGTTCTTTCTTATATATCTTACTACATGTGCACTTTATATGACATGGTTTTCGGCAAGATGATGCAGAAACTAAACTCCTAGCTAGTGAGGCTATGAGGCCGGACTCTGCCGAAATCTATCTTCAAGTGTAGGCTTATATTATTTCGTGGAAGGATGATACGACCAAGGCATAAAAAATTCTTTCCAAGACAATGTTAAGATTAATAGTACCACTGAGTGCCAAATGTGGAGTTTGAAGAGAGATTTAAACCATAATGAAAGGTCAAAGGAAATAAATATCTATCATTTTTCTTAATCCATAATGATCGAGTCCACGTCGCCACTAACATCAGCAACATGTCAATAATCCACTATAAACGACCATCCCACATTTTTTGTGTGGGGGTGGAAAATATGTTTTAGGCACGTACGTGTAAATATTTAAAATATAACATCCGATAAATAATGTGAAATAAATTAATTTAAAGTAATAAAAGATTCAAACAACTAAAAATATTAATTATTTTATAGTTTGTATTGTCATTTTTTTATAGTAAATTAAAAGGTAACAATGAATCTTTAATTAAAAATGTAAATGTTTAATGTCTTATGCTTAAATCTATCATTTACATAAATTTATATAAAGGTTTGAAAATACAAAATCACTCTATAATAATTTATATTGACCTTTATAGATGTTCAATTTTGATTACTAACATTTTATCTTTTATATGAGATAAAGTAATATTATATTTTAAGAAATTGTGCTACCACGAGTTAGAGCTGATCATGGGCCCGAAAAATGGGAGGATTTGGGTAAAAATATAGGTCCAAAAAATGGACTTGGGCAAAAAAACGAGGCCCGTTTAGAAAACGGGCCGGGCCTCATGTAAGAGTTTTTGACCCGGGCCTGGCTCGGCCCGGCCCGAATTATATATTAATATATTTTTTATTTTATTTTTAATCATTTTAAATTTTTAATATAACCATTTTTTATTATATTGTAAATTTGTATATTGTTTTAAGAATTGTTTTAATATCATTTTTATTTGTTTTAATATTTGTTTTTATGTTTTTAAATATATTTGATTTATTATATTTTTAATTTTTTTATTTAATGAAATAAGCAAAAAAAATTTAATATGGGTCGGGCCGAGCCGGGCTTAGCAATTTTATTTCGGGCCAGGCTTGGACAAATTTTTAAGCCCATATTTCAGACCGGGCCCGGGCCTAGTAGACTGGCCTAAAATTTTGTCTGGGCCCTGCCCAAAACCGACCCGACCCGGCCCATGATCACCTCTACCACGAGTGGAGCAACGTCTAGTATTATCATTTCACTTAATATTTTTTTCGAATCAGCAACTCTTGTTTATAACAATTGTTGTTTGGAACAACTGTTGTTCGAGAATTGTTATGTTCCAAATAAGATTTTAGTTAGAACAATTGTCATCTAGTACAGTTGTTATTTAAGAATAACTCTTGCTAAAAAACTTACTTTTGAAACAAGTCAAAATAACTATTATTCAAGAACAACTCTATCCAATAACAATCATTGTCTTGCGTTTCAAGAGATATTTCGTAAGAGTTGTTTTACATGATACTGCTTCACCAAAGTAGAAGTGAAAATAACACCAAAGTAGAACAACCATTGTCTAGTATAGATGTTTCACATTTTATTCTTAAAGCTCTCTCCCTAAAATTGTCTCAATTTATTTTCTTTATTTAGTCTTATCATTAGTCATATTTTCCTTTCTCCACCTTACCAACTACCGCCTGTTGTTGCGTTCAATGTTATCAAATCTACTCCAGTCTTCCTCTTTATCTTTTTCCAGCACATCTCGTTCACTTGTTTGTAACATTTTATCTCTCCATCAAAGAACCCTCTACGACCTTTTAAAATATACTTTTTAGTATTTTTCAAGATTGAATTAGTGTGAAGTTAACTCATAACACCAAATTAATCAAGTAAATAATATTATAAATAATATTAAATTTTTTTTTTGACAAGTCACACACTATTAATAAGAACAAATCACTACCACACACTCTACTAGTAAACAATTCCTATAACTTTAACCCACCATGTGGACATGGGAGAAACAACTACGTAGTATTACTCTGGAATTTTAAAAGCTCCAATCACAAAAAGCATATACTACTTTATTAAGTTCTCTATGTGCCCAAAAGAAACCACATATTGTTGAATTGATTTTTAATAGAAACACAATGTCTTATAAGACCAATCTCAGTCTGATTAGGTTCAATCGAGCCAAGGGCTCGGTATACTTCAAGACAATCAGTCTTAATTACCACTATCAAATTGTAGTCCTTTGAGCCAAGAAAGAGCATCCCGAATGGTCAAAGCTTCTAAAAAATAGCAGAAATTGCTCCCGTAACATGCCCTGTTAACCCTTTGTGAAAGTCTCCTCTCTCGTTTCGAATAGCAGCTCCATAGCCCCGTTCGTGCATCAAGCGTCCAGTTACAACATCTGTATTGCATTTTCAGCAATGATGGTAACGACAATGTCCATCTTCTAAAATTCTGTTTCACCGTAGAAGTTGCATATACGCCGGCCCAATTGCCATTTCGAAACTTTCCAATCCTGCAGGTAAGACATAGCAAAGTGGAAGATGTGAGCAGCAGAAAAATCCTTATGTTGCCAAACAAACAAGTTTCTAAACCAAATACTCCTCACGATTACACAGCCTTTTTTAAGCCTTTCGATCTCCCCAATATTCAACAGTTTAAGCAACAAATCAGGCTCACTAACGCCATATATATCAATGTCACTTCTCTGCCAAACAAGCATTGCCACACCGAAGGTACAAAGGATCGATCGGCATTCCCCTATGAATTAAACTGGATTTACAAGGAAGAAATCCTTTCAAACAACGCCAAATAAAATCCCTAACTTGCAGCATAAGTAACCTATTCCACACTTTCAACCAAGGACTATTCTCAAACAAGTTTTGAGGCCGGAAAATCTTTAGTGGCTAACATATAGCCGGATTTAACATAGAGAAGTGCCAAATGTTATTGCATTTTATAACTAAATACTATATTTTTAATAAGAACTAAATATGTAATGCATTTATTACAACTAATTAAAATAATTGTCAAACTTTTGACTTTAATGTATTTTATAACTTAAAACTTTCATTACTAAAATTAAAAGTGTTTTGGCAATTTTAGAATAAATAAATGGCATATATTTAAGGGAATTATACTTTAAAAAATATTTTCATTTAATAGGTAGAAAGAAGTAAAAAATTGTTTATGGTAAAAATACATTATTTTAAGGAAATACATATTCTTGAAATTTTAAGATAAATAAATGTAATTAATTCTGTCCATACATGATACAAATAAGCACGTAATACATATTTCTTAGTTTCCCAAAATTTAGTTTGGTTTCCTACCCTCACTCATTTTCCACATTTAAAATTAATCAAGCATACAAATAGTAAAAATATTATTTATAATAAATGCCTATAATGATTCTTTCTCAAAAAAAAAAAAAAAAACAAACCTATAATAATTCTAGAAAAAGGCATTTCCATTTAATAGGTTGAAGGCAATATAAATCTACTTATGGTAAAATACATTATTTGTAGTGACTGTTGATCTAGAGATATTGGTTTCGTCCCTTAATTGAGCTTTCGCCGTGTTCACCGCCTGTCTTGCTACTTGTTTGATTTACCATCCAATTTCTTGATCCTCCAAATCAACACATGGCAAGGCTTGTAAATAAAGACTAAAGCTGTCTTTTTTAGCTTTTAAAATTGATTTGTGAAAAAATAAGTTGCTATAGATAAATCAAAACAAACAAGTAGCAACACTGAATGCCTGGAAACTGCTTCAATCGGCCTGTAACTAAAAGAATTGCAGAAGAATAGGTAACATAGCAATAGTGAATACCTAAAATAGCGGAGACGACGTAAGAAAAGTTTTTGCTTTTAATTTTTTTTATTTGTATGCATGAAATCGGGCGTTTTACCTGAAAATGCCCTTTAAATAATATAATTACGGAAATGGGTCGTTTATTGCGTTATTTACCGGATTAGGCCGTTCTCCACGAAAACGCGTCCACGTAAGCGCGATTTCTTGTCCACGTCATCAAAACGCTCCCCCATGGGAGAGTTTTGCCCGTGTAACGGTCAAATTTTTGACCGTTGGCTTCCAACAGTCCAAAAAAAAAAAACTAACCCCCCCCCCCCAAATCATTTTTTCACACAAATCTCTCAAATTTCTATAATTCTCTCAAAATTCATTTCTCTTTAATTATTTTTCACGCAATTCTCTCATAATTCTCAACATTCTTTCAATATTCCCTTCAAAAATCTATCAAATTTCATTGAAATTTTCTCAAAATTCTATCAAAATTCTTTGTTTAAAATTTTTTTGAATTTAATTTTTTTAAATTAAAAAAATCCGATCGTGTTAGCAATGGCCGGAGAATTAATCCGTCTCGATAATAAGCACATCTCCGTTGATCAAATGACAATGGTAAGTGATAATTTTAAATTTTCAATAGTATTCGATATTATTTTAATTTATGTAAATTTAATTAAATTTGCAATACTGTTTGATATTTTATTCATTTATGCAATTATAATTACAATTTCAATACTGTTTGATTTTTTTTTTCATTTATGATGTTTGCATTAATTAATTTATGCAATTATAATTAATTTTTGTTTTATAAATTTTTATAATAGTCTGTAGATCGGGTGTTGCAATGCTACATCCGTAATATGTTTGGTTCTCCATCGCCGTTAATCAAGAATTACTTGCGGGAAGCGGGATTTTGGCACGTGGCTACGATAGGCCGAGGGTGTAAGTTGGACCCGAAACTAATCAGTGCATTGATAGAGAGGTGGAGACCCGAGACGCACACTTTTCATCTTCCATGCGGAGAGTGTACTATCACTCTGGAAGACGTGCATTTGCAATTGGGATTGCCGGTGTGAAACAAAACAGGGATGCAAGGAATTTGTAGTTAACAAGAGAAATAGTTGAGAAAAACTTGATTATTTATTAACATGCTGCAAAGGGTTTAAATACATAAAAAATGTAACAAAGTGTTCCTAAAAAAACTCTAACTATTCCAGAAAATTAAGGAAGCAATAAGATACGTTATTGACTCCAACTAAGCAACTTATTCCTAGATTTTAGGAACAAAGTACTTGACCAAGCAAAATAGAAACATGAACAACAAAGTAGACATAAACTACTGAGATGCACTATTTTTAACACCACCCCTTAGTGCATACTCAGGGTTAACGACACCAAGAGCTACTCTAAAGCACTCAAACTCAGGTTTTCCCAATGCTTTGGTGAATATGTCTGCAATTTGCTGATTAGAAGATATCCCCTCTAGCACAATTTCTTGGTCCAACACCTTTTCAAAGATAAAATGATGACGAGCTTCAATGTGCTTCGTTCGTACATGAAAGACCGAATTTGAAGCAAGCTTGACAGCACTTTGATTGTCACAATAAATTTGTACAGGAGAATCTACTGCACAACGAATATCTTTCATCAAAAGCTTCAGCCAAACACAATCTAGTGCTGCCATTGTTGCTGCTATATATTCAAATTTCAGTCTTTGGAGAGTGTGACAATCGGTTGCTTTTACTACACCAAGAAATAGCGTGCAGAACCAAAATGAAACAAGACTCACAGAAATTGATCGACCATCCTCTATGCTACCAGCCCAGTCTGCATTAGTGTATCCTTGCAATGAAAAATCATTTCCTTTATTGTAGAAAAGGCTAAAGTCATTAGTTCCCTTGATGTACCGTAGAATTCTCTTTGCGACATCCAGATGTGGGGTTCTTGGAGCTTGCATAAACTGAGAAACAACACCAACTGCATACGAAATTTCAGGTCGTGTGATAGTTAAGTAAATTAAACTACCAACAAGTTGCCTGAATTTTCTGACATCCTTTAACAACTCCCCTTCATCTTTCTTCAACTTGAGACATTTTTCCATTGGAGTTGATTTTTCTCTGGATTCCTCCATATTAAAAAGCTGCAACACTTGATTTGCATATCTATGTTGACAAATGAAATATCATTGGTTTAATCTTTTAATTTCTAAACCAAGAAAACAACCAACCTCTCCCAAGTTCTTTATTTCAAAACGGACTGAGAGTTTATTTTTCAACATAGATATTTCAGCCTCATTGTTCCCCGTAATTATCATATCATCCACGTACAAGAGAACTAACAAATGTGCATTTGATTCTAGCTTAATAAACAAACTAGAATCAGCCTCAGAAACTCTAAATCCATAAAAAATCATAAATTGAGCGACTTTACCATACCAAGCACGCGGTGCTTTTTTGAGACCATATAATGCCTTCTTTAAATGAAAGACATGATGAGGATGTTGTTCTGAAACATAGCCAGTAGGTTGTTCTACGAACACTTCACAATCTAACTCTCCGTATAAAAAGGCATTTTTTATATCAAGTTGCCATGCTTTCCAAGTTTTCATGGCTGCAAGAGAAAAAATGGTTCTCAAGGTTACCATTTTTGCAACAGGGCTATACGTCTCCTCATAATCTAACCCGTAACTTTGAGAGAATCCACGAGCTACGAGCCGTGCTTTACATCGATCAACTGTCCCATCAGATTTTCTCTTTAAACGGTACACCCATTTACAAGTGACGAGCTTGCAATTTTTTGGTTTAGGCACTAATTCCAATGTTTGATTCTTGTTTAAAGCCTCAATCTCCTCATCCATTGCTGACTTCCATTCTGGATAGCCTTTGGCTTCTTCAAAACTTGCGGGTTCCTCATCCATTTCAACAGTAAAAAAATAAGATACAATGGTGCATTGGTTGAGCTGCACCTCGTAATCTCGAAGATAACTTGGCAATCTTGTTTCCCTTCAAGACTTCCTCAGCACTGATTTAGAATTTGAAGCTGGAGATTCATCATTATTTGATGTCTGCATCTAGTTGTTTTTCTAGGCACATCTGATAACTGTCAGCATCAAAATGAAGTTGAAGAGAAGGTTTATGTGGGGAGAAATAGGATGACACTTCATCGAACACCACATTTCTAGAGGCAACAAATTTCTTTGTTTCTGGATCCATACACCTCCAGTCTTTTCTACATGAATCGTAACCAACAAAAATGTATTTCTTCACTTTCGGATCAAGTTTAGTTCGATCAGATTTGGAACATGAGCATAACAAATTGAACCAAATACCTGAAGATAATTTACTTTCGGCTTTTCGCCATATAGAAATTCAAATAGAGATTTTTCCTTACCTGGCCATAGAGGTAGACGATTTATGACATGGCATGCACATTTAAAAGCTTCGGCCCAAAGCTCTTGAGACAGATTTTTATCATGCAGCCATGAAAGGCTCATTGAATCAAGATGAGCTAATATCCTTTCAGCAACACCGTTTTGCTGAGGAATTTTTGGACATGTCATCTGCCGTAGAATGCCATTATCACTACAAAATTGAGAAAACCCATCGGACATATATTCACCCTCGTTGTTACTCCGTAGACATTTAATTTTCTTCCCAAATTCATTCTCTACACTATTTTTGAATTCAATAAATTTTGAAAGTGCTTCACTTTTCTCCTTCAAGAATTTCACCCAAGTGTATCTCGAATAATCGTCTATTAGCACCATGGCATAATGATATCCACTGTAGCTAGGAGTGTTTACTAGTCCCTTTAAGTCGGTGTGAACCAATTCAAACATAGTTGTCCTACGATTTAAGGATTCCATGAAAAGAAGATGATGCGACTTGCCAAATTGACACCCTTGACAAATTACATATTCATGAACATCACGCAGCACTGGTATGCCATCTAACAACTTCTTGGAAGAGATTTGCTGCAGTTGTTGGTAGCCTAAGTGACCCAACCGAGCATGCCAAATTTTTATACTATTAGTTTGGCTTGTTTTCTTCACGTAAGCTTCTCATGTTGATATGACATACAAAGAACCTTTCTTTTCTCCAGTGGTAAGAATATCAGCAGAGATGTTTTTCATGTTGTCGAGAATTTTTACATTTTTAGGCCCAAATAATACATATTTCCTAGAATCGATAATTTGAGCAACGGAAACTAAATTTCTTTTCAAACCTGAAACATGGAAAACATCGCTCAATTTGACTGAACTTCTAGTATCTATGCCAATCTGTACATCACCTTCTTTTGCCATAGGATAAGCTGAATCATCAGCCGTAACAATGACACGATCTTGTTTGTGTTAACACAACTCTGAAAAAAGTGAATCATTTCCAGTGACATGATGAGAACAACCTGAATCTACGATCTATTCCTCTTCATATTTTACAACATTGGTAAGAGTCTGCATTTGAGTTGACCTTTCACTTGCTTCTACAGTGAAGCACTGCTCCTAATTTATTCGATCATCGTCATCTTTTTCACTCGTGATATTAGCTTTAGAAAGCTTTACCCTGTAATTTTTCTTTATATGCCCAAGTTTACCACATCTATAGCACTTGACAGCATTTTGATTATAATCGACAGTAGGCTTCCCTTTATCTTTTTTTCTTTGTTACTTTTTTGCCATGTGTTCTTCTTGTAATGCTTCCCTTTTGAAAAGAGAACAGCTTCGGGATCATGACTCTTCGCCACCTGCTTCACCAACGCCTCCTGATTGGAAAGTAGACTCTCTAATTCTTCAACTGAAGGTTGATTCGCCCAACCTTGAATAGAAGTAACAAAAGAAATATACTCCTTCTTCAATCCTCGAATTAGAAATCGTTGCATTCTTGCTTCACTGATTTTCTCCTCAACATCTAATTCTAAAATTTTAGAACAAATGCTTTTAACTCTCAAGAAATATTCAGAAATAGACATATTACCTTGAGTTAAGGATGCAAGATCATTCTCCAAAAATTGTAAACGAGCTGTGTTCTTTTTAGAAAACAACCGCTCAAGAGTTTTCCATAATTGTTTTGGTGAATTAATGTCACGAACATGATCAATGAACTCCTTCTAATGGAAGTTCTCAATGCAAAGAGCATTTTTCCGCATTTAATCTTCCATTTCCTCTGGACTTCAACATTCTCATGAGTGTCTGCAGGAATTTCTGCATCAACTCCTGTAACCAGATCCCAAAGATCCTGGCCTTGAAGAAATGCCTCCATACACATCCTCCAATACTTATTGAGAGACTTGTAAAGTTCGTCCCTACAAGTCTCTCAACACCATATTGAGTGTTAGAACTATTTCCCCCATTTGCTAACTCCATCTGTACTTTCAGCTTCGAATCTCTTCCAACAAGACAAAACAGATGACTTGATAGACAAATAGATAAAAAAATAAAGTAACAGTTTTTTTCTTTCAACCTGGCTCTGATACCATGAAACAAAACAGGGATGCAAGCAATTTGTAGTTAACAAGAGAAATAGTTGAGAGCAACTTGATTATTTATTAACATGCTGCAAAGGGTTTAAATACATAAAGAATGTAACAAAGTGTTCCTAAAAAAACTCTAACTATTCCAGAAAATTAAGGAAGCAATAAGATACGTTATTGACTTCAACTAAGCAACTTATTCCTAGATTTTAGGAACAAAGTACTTGACCAAGCAAAATAGAAACATGAACAACAAAGTAAAAATAAACTACTGAGATGCACTATTTTTAACACAGTGGATGGGTACGCAGTCATCGGGTCTGCATCATCTACTGATTGGGGAGCCGTATGCTATGAGCTTTTGGGTGTTATATTGAATAATATAAACAGAGGTCGAATCGAGATAGGATGGTTACAAGACACATTCCCGGAGCTAGATAATGATTTGACTGAACTCGAAAGAATACGATATGCTCAGGCATATATTCTTGAGATGATTAGAGGTTATTTGATGCCGGACTTGTCAAGAAACCTCGTACATCTGATATGGCTGCTGAAACTCGTAGATTTTAGAGTAGCCGGCGAATTGAGTTGGGGGTCTGCCGTGTTGGCAACATTGTACAAGGAAATGTGCAGGGCGACGCGACCGAACAAAGCCAAAATAGGAGGTTGCCTATCACTACTGCAATCATGGGCACAGTTTCACTTTCTATTTTTATGTCATTGAGTCGACCACCCATATACATTTCCACTCATAACGAGGTAAGTTTTGTATTAGATTTTACAATTATTACGTAGATTTAGAATATAATTGTATGCTAAAAATTTATTTAATTAGGTGGAACCATTCAGCGAGTCATGTCGGAATACCTACCTCTCTCGAAGATATACGGTTTTTATTAGACCAACGATCGAAAGTAGAAATAAGTATTAAATAAAATATACATACATAATAAAATAGTCGTTTCGTATTTAGTATTTAGTATTATGCAGTATGTATATAAGTAATATTTTTATCATATTTATATAGTTTCAATGGACACCATACGAGGATCCGACAATTCGGGCAGTAATTCCGGATAAATTCCTTTAAAATCCAAACGTTTGGCATGTGAAGGTCTCATTGGTGAACTATGCTACCGTGGAGATGCATCAGTCGGATAGAGTATTGCGGTAATTTAGATTGTAACAATCGATTTTCGTGGCACCCGAGGTGTTTGATGATGAGCACAAAGTTGACTTACGGCAACTGCATACGGATTGGCCGAGATTCTGGTCATACTATATCGAAATGTGGGAAAATCGGTATGATTATATACCTATTCGGGAATCGATCATCGTTCCAGAGTTAGCGTGCGTAGCGGAATACATGCCATAGTTTAGGATCCATGGCAAGCCATATTTATTGTCGAAAGAGGAGAGGCGACGATAAATTCATGCCCAAAGGGAACGACGGGGCCCTTTAAATCCAAGAAGAAGGGACGACAACGCAGGCCCATCAACAATCATCAGGCCCAACAGTTCAACCGATGACACCCATATTACAGCCTTTTCAGATTATGTCAGGTGCGTATCTTAGCCCTTATATGTTTCCTTTTCTTTGTCTTAAGGTAGGTTGGAATCCATAGCTTGGTTCATTTTCGTTTCTGATTACTCTGAGTCAACCTCCGACCTATAAGCCGTCGTAACATAAGGGATCGCACGAGGCGCCATCAGGGAGCTCTTCTTTCTACCAATCCCAATCACTTTACGGGATTCAAACACCTCTGCCATGGGTGACGCAAACACCGCCGCAATCATTATTCTATCAAGGTGGGTCACCCTCCCAACAGCCACAACCAGATCCCCTACCGGAGGAACCATAACCCCACCAGAAGCTGATCGAATGAGGAATCCAGCACGGCCTCGTCGACGACCCCTATGTGGCACTGATTTCGACCGCCACGGATATTAATTTTTTTAATATATTTGTACAAATTTTTTTATATTATTTCATTTAATAAAAATAAAAGCTCTTTTAAATAAGACAATTGTAATACAACATAGTTTCATTTAATAAAATATAAATAATACAACATAGTTTTTTACGACAACTATCAACTATTTCGATTTTGACATGATCTACTTGTATGGCCTAGGTTCCTACACCATCCGCACAACTTCTGATTATTGGTTGTTTCTTGGATATCCATATTGGTACATATTCTAGTCAAGTAAGGTCGACCCTTTGGTTTGCGATGCAATTCTCTATCCGGTAACTTAAACGGAGCAAGCGATACAGGAGGCCAATTACGTTCATCTGGGACAGGTGGGAATACGTGTCTCCACACGTTATATATGGTTTCTAGTTTGTAAACTTCATCGACATAGCTTATGGGATCTAGACGGAGATTCTGACAAGCTGCAATTACATGAGCGCATGGATAACGAAGTGCGTCAAACCCCCCACAGTCGTAAGTCCTATTTCTCAAGTGTACACGACATTGCCCGCCAATAATACCTTCGTGCGGTCTGTCAAAGTCCGTCACACGAAACCATAGATTGTCTCGATCGTAACAGACTGTGTGCATGGTGTTCGCCCGCGCCTTCGCCTTGTTAATTTATTGCAATACCTTTGCGCACCATAGACGGCCTCCTTGTATTTGGCCTTTATCGGCAAATGACGTGTTCCTTTTAGAATAGAATTTATGCATTCAACCAGGTTTGAGGTCATATGACCATATTGTAGGTCGCTATCGTATGCTTGTGTCCACTATTTGAAAGGTATATTACAGAGGTAGTCTACGTCTTCTTCGTTAACTAAACACAAAATTGCCAACATCTCATGAAAACGATCCTTACTTATCTCATACCCTGCCAATATAAGTTGATAGCGAAAATTACATACCACTTTTCCATTTAAAATAAATTCAATATTACAAACAAAATTACATTAATAGATATTAAATACCCATGTTGGTCACTTGTCGTTTTTCACTTGTAAATCAAAATTGCCCGTAGTAGTTGGACGCAACGTGCCTTAGGCAATACCGATGGTGTGTGCGATGCCATAGGCTTCCCTGTCGCTCAATTGCGGCTAGTATTCTGGTGCCCCGATCCGATATGACGTAGATATTAGGTTAGGGCCAGACATGCCTCCTTAACCTATAAAGAAATAACTCCCAGTCATCAGCTGATTCCCTCGGTGTTATTGCAAACGCAAGTGGAAGGATTCTCCTACTGTCATCTTGTGTCACAGCTAGCAATAGCCGATGGGTATATCTATCGTACATAAAGGTACCGTCAATTTGTACTAATGGCTTACAATATAAAAATGCGTCTTGGCATTGCTTAAAGGTCCAAAATAAATGCTTAAATACTTGGCATCCATGGAGCAATCGGTCGTTGTAGTACGCAGGTTCTGTTTCAAGATCCGTTACACAACCTGGGACATATCTCTCCAGCACCTGACACTACTGCTACACTTCATTATATGAAGCGTTCCACTTACCATGAATCTTTTCCAACGCCTTCTGCTTAGCTATCCAAGCCTTGCGGTAAGATGGCGTGTACCTCAACTGGCTACGAATATTGGCAATTAAGACCGACACTAAAGTTCTGGGATCGGCCTCTACCGTCGGTAGTATTAAGGTAGCTAACATATCTGAATTCATCTTGGGATGATCTTCTAAAACACCTATCAACGAAGTACGTTAAAAAATGCAACAGTACGTAATAACAGTACCATTAAAAAACTCTAAACGGTTAGTGATACTGTACGGCAGCACATGTATGTGGACCTTTGTACTTTTTTATCTCCCATAAGCTTGTCTTTTTCCTCAACGAGACCATGATTTTCCATGAACATGTACCGTCTTGCACTGTACACTTGGCCTCAAACTTATTAGATTTGGATTTAACCACGTTGTAGTTAACCCCGTTCATTATGCTATGTTGTTTTAATGCACCAAGAAAACTATCTTTATTAAAAAACTCCTTACAACTTCTAATTCACCTGAATCGAATGAGGAACTTGTACGGTCATGCCTTCTGTGTGGTAGATCTGGAAACTCCAACGCATCATCTTGAGATAGATCGACATTATGCATGTGGGCCGGAGGCGAGTACGCTCTGAATCGCGGATCTTCTTCTTCATCATCTAAACCCCCTTCAACATCTTCAGGTATGGTTGGAACAGGCTCTGGTTTAGAAAATAATACAACTTCTGCACCATCGAGGCCGGCCTCTCGAGATGGATCCACATCGGACTCATTATCTGACCCATCATCATGTGCAACGTAAAAGGTCCCCTCACCGGTGGACATCATAGGGAGTACATCATCCCTCATTATGGACGTTTCACAGTGTCTCCAATCAGATGTGGATTGCCAACCACTAGAAGTTGATGTCATTCCCCAGTATATATTTTCAGCATCAAACATCGACCCACTGAGGTGCATGTCCCATCCACTAACGGAGTGTCGTGTAGGGCTTGGGTATTCCATACTACTACTAAACATGGGCATTTTCGTGTTTTGCCACCCACTAACGGAGTGTCAGGCAGGGGTCATGTATTCCTCTTGACCAGCAGTAAATGTTGAAGCTACAAATGTATCATTTGGCGATGAAAATTGTACATATAACTCAAGATAGGGTGATCCACTAGCGAGATGAGTTTGCATCATTGCCTCCAAGCTACGAGCGCCTTTGATGTCGAATGAGTCATATGTCACAAGATCAACTGAAGCACAAAATTGATACTTAATAGAGAAAACTTTCATTGGCGTCGTTTCGAAGATTTTGCGCCTAATTCTTTTACGAAGTTCTGTCAAATCTATGTTCTGGTTAAAAACCAGTCTCGCTGTGTTCTCCGATAAAAAAACAACACCGTTCTCGATGTTACAGACCTCACCATCATAGTAAATAACAATACCAATGCGTTCACTCATCTTCAATTTCTTTTCTTCTTAGCCTCTCTAATTTTTTTGTTGTAAGTTATGCAACCTGAGAATAAAATTTGGCTTATTTATAGCCTCATTTTTCTACGAACTATTGTAGCAAAAGAGCGTGCACGTGAGAGTTTTTTCTAGAAATTTTGCTGACAGTGCATCCTGCTTGAAGCGTTTTCGACACTATTTGTTCAGAAACGTCTACTCAGAATTATTTTTCTACGAACTGCTGTAGCAAAAGAGCGTCCACGTGGGAGCTTTTTCCAGAAATTTTGCTCATAGTGCATCCTGCTTGAAGCGTTTTCGACACTATTTGTTCAAAAACTTCTACTCATAATTATTTTTCTACAAAATACTATAGCAAAAGAGCGTCCACGTAGGAGCTTTTTCTAAAAATTTTACTGATAGTGCATCCTGCTTGAAGCGTTTTCCGACACTATTTGTCCAAAAATATCTGCTCAGAATTATTCTTGCAAAAACCCTAAACCTTAAAACCTATGACAAAAAAATTATATTGCTTATATGTTTTTTCTAATACCCTAAACACAAATTTATTTTAAAAAACTTAACCCTAATCCCTAATTTAATGAATTAACCCTAATACACTCTAATTTAGTATTTAGTATTTAAAATTAATAGTTAATTTAATGAATTAACCCTAAAACCCTAAATCTTAATTTAATTATTTTTTTCTCGAAACCTTAAACTTAGCATAGTGCCAGTATGTATATATGCTACAATCATATTATCTTTGAGAATTTTTTTCGTGTATGTATCAATTAACCCTAAACCCTAAATCAATCCATAATTTAAATCAATTAACCCTAATACCCTAAACTCTAATTTAATATTTAGTATTTAAAATTAATAGTTAATTTATACCCCAATTCAATTAATTTTTTCCCCTAAAACCCTAAAACCCTAAAACTTAAAAAAACCTAAACCCTTAACCTTAAAAACCCTAACCATAAATCAATTAAATAATAAAACCCTAACCTTAAAAAACGGGCAAAACGCTTCCCTGGGGAGGCGCTTTGTCCACGCCAACAAAGCGCCCTCAAGGAAGGCGCGTTTTTGTTGATGTGGACAAAGCGCTCCCAGGAAGCGCTTTCTCGACACGCATCTCAAATCGCGCTACGTGGGACGCGCTTTCTGAAAAAGCGGTTTAATCCAGAAAATAACGCAATAAACGGCCCATTTCCGTAATTATATATTTAAAGGGCATTTTTGGGTAAAACGCCCCATAAATCAGTCCTACTTATAGGTAGAAGTAGAGTGTTATTCTTGATATAATTTGTAAGTAAACAATAAAATTGTTTTTAATTTTAGATTGTTTACGTATTGGCTCCATTAATAACGCTTGTATTTATTGTTTTGCAGAAATATTCATTGACTAATTAATTCATGACATAAAAACGCAATTTTTTTCATTAGTAAAAAATAATGTAAACGCATGCTTTTTTTTCGATTGGTAAAAATATTAATATCCATTAAACCCTATGTCAATAAATTAATTCAATTATTAATAATTAAGTCAGTTTTTAAATTTGGGCGTGTAAGAAAGTGATATATTTTCACTCACTTTTTCACCTAATCAAGCACATACTCAGAGTTTTGGCCGCTGGGGGAGAAAGTGATGTATTTCCTTTTTGCGGCATAATAATGCGTTGGCCTTGGCATTTTTGTTGGTGGCAGCGTTTGTGACTCCCTTCACTACCAAGGTGGGGTTTGTTGTCTTCGGTGCAAACTTGTTTGGGCGATGGTGTGGATTGAAGGTTTTGGTTCCCATATGAGAATTTTTGGGCATTTTGAGATTGCCTGATTTGTTAGATTTGTTTGCCTTTATTGGTTCAAGTTAGCAGAGACGTGTCCATTGCAACGAAGGTGCTCTATGCATCATGGCTCCTCCACCTTGATGGCTGAATACCAACATATCAGTGAGGGTTTCTGTCCTTGCTTCCTCTTGATTGGCAATGACAGCCTAATTCAAGTCAATCGTGCTTCGTCTCTCGGATTTAGGTTTCAGGCCTTTTGGTTCTTCTCCTATATTGTATGTACAATTTGCCTTTTACTAATATATTTTGTACAATTTGCCATGTACATAAGTGGCGTTACAGATATGCCTATCCATGTATCTTACATCCATTTTTTGGGGGAAGGGAGAGAAAAAAATGAAAAAGAAATAGAGAAGCAAAAAAAAGGGTGAGAAAGGAAAAAAACAAATTAAAAATTTTGTGATTTATTGCATATTTTTTATATTTTTATCAATTACGAAAAAAAATTTAAAAAGAAAAATTATCTAACTAATTATTTTTTTTTAAAATTTAAGATTATATGTGCATTCAATTGCGATTTGATTTAGGATTCAGTCTTGACCCACTTTTTTTTTTTTAATATATTTGAAATGCATGCACTTTTTATAGAATATTATATTAGACGCATGCACTGATGCAGTGCATCGGCACGTAATTATTTTTTTTCTAGGAGAAATACATTGTATTATATCATATTAACTCGTATATGAGTAATAAATGGCAAAATCATTAAAGAAAGTGAAGAAAGAAGTAAAAGTTGCAATAGTGAAAGGTGGCTTCATGAATATTGGTCTACTTTAGAATGTCAGCTTACCTACAATATCCATTGAACCATTCAAGAAGTTCCTCATAAGAAACCAAGTTGGCTATGAACCTTAAGTGGAGATGAAGCAGGATAAAGAGAAAAGTGGGGTCGAGTTATGAATTAAGAGAATTTATATATAGTTGGAGAGTTGGAAGCATCTAGAAAAACTCTCCACATATAATTCCAACTTTTTGTGTGAAAAGGAAGATATCTAATGCAATGTGATTAATATTGGATATCAGCATTAGCAAAAGCGGGAACCGCAGGGCACAAGTTTTACCTTCTTTTTTTTTTTAGGTCTTCTATAAAAGTTAAGAAAGAGAGAAAAACACTTTTAAGATTTAATCTGTTCATCTAATTTAGATTGTATTACGTTTAAATAATTGTGCAATTGATTTTTCTTGAGATTAAATAATCTTTTTACGACTATTTGATTGGTTGTTTGGCCACTTTAATGAACTTACTAGAGGATTAGAAAAATATTTACATTTCATGATCGATTCTAGCATCAAAGTTGGAGTCGCATATGTGATCTTCAAATCATTTCACTGTATTTTGATGTGTTTTTTTTACTAAATAAATAAATTTTTATTCATATTTATAGGAGTTCTCATGTTTTTTATGGAGTAATAACTATCCAAATGGATAGTCATATTTTTTAGCAATAAATATAGTTATTTAATACATATCTATTTGAATAATTATAGCTCGTTGCTATTAATTAAATGACATAACTTTTAGTAGCAAGATGCATAATTTGTCACTATAAATAGTTATAACTCTTGATTAATAACCAAATAACATAACTTTTGAACTATTTGTAACTTTTCAATTATAACTGTTGCGATTTTTGACCTACTTGTTCCATATCCTGTTAGTAATTCTATTATTTATATTTTTGCAATACTTTTCTTTCTTCCCATTCTTCTTTATTATTTTTTTTGCAATTTTTTCCAACCAAATAACTTTTATTGGCTTATGAAATTACTTTGAAAATATTTTTAAAATATTTTTTCCTGCTTATATAGCTTATCTTTTAATAAATAAATATAAAAAAGAGGCAATATTATTGTTGAAGATTCTATCACTTGTCTATAGGTTGGGTGGTTGTGTGTTATAATTCTTGATTTATTTGCAGGGGTTTGAATCTTTGTTCTCCCCTGGGGTATGATGGTTCTCTTTAATTTGGGAAGGTTTGAAGCGATGCATTGAGATCCTATACTGAGAGGATGGTGGTGAACACTTAGACGAGAAATCCAGAGTTCATAAAAGGTGTACGCTAGTCTGAATTGCAGCAGCAATAGCGTGAACACCATGTTGGAAGCATTTTAAAAGGGTGCATTAGTTAGTCTTCATGTAGGTGATCTGGTGTTTGGTTTTCAGCTTCTTTTTATCTGTGATTTTGGTGATGAGTCGGTTTTGGTCCATGTGTTTTTGGACCACAGAGGTTTAACTAGATTTAGTATCACTTTCAGGCTATATAGGTAGCCTAATTATTGGCTAGATTTGACAACTGAAGTAACACAAATAAAACCTTTTATTACCCAAAACTAAGGGATCCATCATTTAACAACTGAAGTAACACAAATGAAACCTCTTGAACAAGGCTTCGCTAACTCATTATTGAAGACGAATGCAACTTTAATTCTTGTTAAATAAGGTGGAATCCACCTCCATCCTAGAGATTGCCCTTTCGAATTGGCTCCACTTCTGCTCCAATGTCCCAGTATATCCAATCGACATCCTCACCAGCCCCGGCGAGATACCGGCCAGGGCCTTCTCTTCTGAGTTCAATTCACTGCTGGTACTGCTACCGGAGCAAGACATGAGAGTCTCGTAATAACCCAAGCTAACCGCTATTAACCCAAATTGAGAGCTGTTCTGCAAGTGGTGCATCAGCCTGTTAGCTTTCTCTTCCGATTCCATGTCGACACAAAGAAGACCGCCGAATCCATAGCCCTTGTTGGCCATGGACTTCAATAGGTGGTGTTGAGGGTGATCCTCAAGGCCTGGGTGCACGACCCTTAGACCCATTTTCTTCATTCTAGTAGCATATTCCACGGCTCTGAGGCAGTGCTCCTTCATTCTCAGGCCTAAATGAGGTATCCTTTCAGAGAGTTCAAAGGCAACCTTGGCGTTCATGGTCGGGCCTAGAAGCATCAAAGAACCTTGGTGAAGGTCCATCATGGAGTTCAACAGGCTTGCAGGACCACAAACAGCACCTGAAATTTCCCATTTTATTGCATTAACAAATCTAATCCAATATTAATAAACTAATACGAACGTTGACTGGTTGTTCAAACGATACTTTTTACTTTTCCACAAAAATTGTCAAATTTAGAGCATTAAAACTTTAAGTTGGTATACAGAATTTATCAGAAATATAATACAAAAATGCAACACACGACATGCACATGCTTTTCAGGTGATCACTAATGGCATCATTCATTGCGTAGATAAGTTTCCCCTCACCAAACCTAAAACGCTTGGTTAGTTTTGTAGAGTATTATTGTCATACCAGAAGAGACTATATTCATTTTCATTTTATATGATTTTCCAACGTAAGACATGTAATGGTACATGAGAAAAATACGACAAACTCGAACCTGCGATAACATCAGCCCCACCGCTTATGAACTTGGAGATACTATGAACGACAACATCGGCACCAAGCCGGGCAGGGGAAAGAACCATGGGAGAGAAAGTGTTGTCGACGACCACCATGGCTTCTTTGTCATGTGCTAGCTTGCTTAGCTCCGGAATGTTGGCCACTGTGAGTGTGGGGTTAGACATGGACTCGAAGAACAACACGTTGGTCCGTCCTTGGACGATGGCGTTTTTCACCGCTTGGTGATCGGTTATGTCCACAAACGTGGTCGTGATGTTACAGATTCTGGGCAAGAAATGGGTTAAAAGTGCATGGGTTCCTCCGTAGAGGGTCGCCGACGCCACCACATGTCCGCCGCTGCTGCATAGTTGCAACATCACTGATGATATAGCAGCCATACCTGTCATCACGAAACCATATTATTAACCTCGAACTTGACGGTTGTGATAATACTTTATATGCATATATAAATTATAATTAGACGTTACCACTAGCAGTGCAATAGGCAGCTTCGGTTCCTTCTAGGGCTGCCATCTGACGACCGAGATTTAAGACGGTGGGGTTGAAGTGACGACTATAAATGAAGAAATCACGATCGGGGCCCAGTTCACCAGTGAACATGCGGCGCATCGTCTCAGGTTCCATGACGGTGAAGGTGGCGGAAGCTTCAATGGACATGTTAACGCCACCATGCTCACCGAATACATGGCACAGGCTGGCTAAGGAGGCAGCAGGGTCATTTTCCCATGCTGCTGGTGCCACTGCCAGTGTTGGCAACATAGATTTCTTGGCCACGAATATCTCATCATCCCCTTCAAAGCTATCAGCCGCTCCCGCTCTCTTCTTTCCGGAAATTCCAAATTCACAGCTACGGGTTTCTGCCATAATTAAGTGTTAAGAAGGATTGATTAACGATGTAAATGGCAATAACAAAACCGAAGGATTAATTAAGATTGTTAAGAAAGAAAGAAGTGGCGAAGAAATGTAAGGGTTGGAAGCTATATATAAGCAGAGAAGTGAGGTTGCAGACACGCGGAATTAATGACAAAAATCGAATATTTTAAGACTAGTGGTAGAAGGATTCATTTAATATCATGTGTTTATTAGGGATGCATGGTATCGGGTAATAATTTAACCTCTTTATACTTTTTTATATTTTTAAATAAATATTAACTCTATTCTAATTTAGTACAATAACCAAATTGATTCACTTAATAGTAGAGGGACTAATTTGATTAGGTCCGAGGGACCTTTTAGATATATTCAATACCCTTACTTGTTTAGAATTACTCGTAATTTTTCTTAACCTTTAAATGGAAAGGTAAACGCACTTTAACATGTTCAAACTCACATATTCTTATATCGACAATAATGTCAATACCAATTAAACTAAAACTCAATCCACACTCTTATCTCAAAATTAAATATTATTATATGATGAGAATGAATTAATATGAAAAATTTTCCAATTGAATTTGTTTTTAAGATTTTCAACCCTGTAGAGAATTTTTAGTGAATCCAATAATATCCGATTGCACACTGATTATATAATTTCCCTTTCTTTTCTAACAACTCTATTTAAAATTAACCTAAAACTTCTTTGAAGATGAAGGTTTAAATTTAGAACTAATTAAAATTGACCCAAAACTTATCTTCTAGACTTTTCTAACAACTCTATTTGAAATTTATCTTTGAAGATGAATTAAAATTGACCTAAAACTTTTGAAGATGAAGGTTTAAATTTACAACTAATCATTCTTTTCTAGACTTTGAGGATGAAGGTTTAAATTTACAACTAATTATTGTAACTAACATTTTTCCACATTTAAAACTACTACTTTTTTTAATTACTTAAATATGCTTCTCAGAACTATTCTTAAATTTGTCAAATTTTAAATTGTTTCTATTTTTATTTTACTTTTGCAATAGTATTTATATTAGTTTAAAACATTATTTAATTTAAATATCTCTTTTTTTTAATACGTCGCTTTTATTTTTTTTAATATTTTAATTTTAAAATCTATTTCAGAGCTGTATTTCATTTTTCACATGATTTTAGATTAATTTTAAAATATTTTTCATTTAATATTTAAATATGTTTATAAAGTATATTATGTTTAGTATTTAACCGTATATAAAAAATTTCATTCCTATTTTTATATAAAAAAAAGGAATGTTTTTATAAGAATTAAAAAAAAAAAAGGATGTTATTATATTTGATTGTTACACGCAATTATATTATTTTATTATTTCTGTTGAGATTTTAGCTTCAAATTTTAATTTTAATTTAATGTATGGTGTTGAAAGTTATTTATAATTTAAAACTTATTATTATTGTTATTATTAATGTCAATAAAATAATAGTTAAAAATTAATTTAAAAAGGTATCCATTTCAAATATAATTAAAAAATGAAGTATTTTGAAACTTATATAACTATCCTAAAACTCAAAGTTTTTATATTCTTAAATTTAAATTAAATCATTATTAAATTTTATTATTTTATTGCAACTAAACAATTATTTTCATCATTTTTTTTTTCAAAATTGATGATGTTTTTAATCTATTGTTGTTCAATAAATGACTTAATTAGATAAAAATAGATGTTTAAAATCTTTACGACATTTTGAATGATTAAGTTCAAAATACTTTTTTTTCGTCGGAGAAATATATTTGATTGAATAAATAAACCACCGCAATATCAACTGTACATACTTAATTTTGCCAACCCATTTCAGTACTAACCTAAACCCACTAACCCAACTAAAGACTAAACCCAAACAATACCCAAAACCCAAATGGCCCACTAAAGCATCAGCCAACCCTTACCCAAATCCATTTACAACATAAACTCAAACCCACTACCCAATTAAACCTACCTAACTGACCCTAACCCAAACACATGAGGCCCAAATCCTTGACCCAAACTCTGACTTAGGGTTTCAGTTTTTGAAACCCTAAACTGCTTCAGCGCCAACAATGTCCCATCGCCCCCACTTGCCTCTACCACCACCGACGTCTGCCATGCCCACCTGCTCCACCTGCTTCACCGGCCATACCTGTAGAGCAAACAGAGCACGCAACATCAGCAAAAAAATAGAAAACAAACAGTGTAAAATGGGCTATAAAAGCCGAATGTAAAAAAGAGATAAAGGGGGGAGATTTTTTTTTTCTCGAATAAAAAAGAGGGAAATGTTCTTAGAAATACAAAAATAAAAAAAGAAAGGCAGGCCATTCTACATCCATATGAACAACAAATTTTAAAACAAAGAAATCAGTTCAAATCGAAGGAAAAAAAACAGTAGGCAATAAGCAGTCTAAGGTATCCAACATTTTCTTTTTCATACGCGCATCCGTATATTCATATATACACAAAGATTTCGTTTTTATACACATATATATATAAAAATAAAGAACGTATAAAAAATAATAAAAAATACCCTTTTTTGAAAGTCCGGCCACCGTGTACGGTGGCCGGCGGTGACGAAAATGCGTTGGTGACGGTGGCCTTCCGGGCCATATTCTAGACTTAGTCTAGAGGAAATGAGTCCCCCCCTCCCTTTTTTTTCTCTCAACAGGCAGAAATGAAAAAATTTTCAACATTTTTTAACTTTTATAGGGGTCTGGAACGGCGTCGTTTTGGGCCCTCAGTGCTTCTAAGGACCGAAACGGCGTCGTTTCATCATGGGTCGAGTCGACCACCCCGCTCAAAGAAGGATCCGCGTGTTTTTGTTCTTAGGGGCTATTTACGCAATCGGTCCTTCTGCATTTTTGGTATTTTGAATCAAGTTTATACCTATTTATAAATTGACCCTGAAGTTTGTTGCGATTCTCTAATTGATCCTCCGTGATGCGCACCGTTTTAAAGGTTTTGGAAAATTGCTCTTTGGGCCCCCCACAGTTTTATGCGTGTTCCAATAAATCCTTTCTTCTTTACTTTCTTTTGAATTACCCCAAAATTTTGTTTTATGTTCGATTTAGTCCCTTTTGTGTTAATTTACTATTCATTTTTCAAATTATTTGTCATTATTTTCTATTATTTATTGTTATTAATTAATCTATATGCTTATAATATTTATTTATTACATATAGCAGTGTATATTTACTACGTACGTATATGTACAGGCATATTTGTTGATAGTATTACTTTATTATTTTATTATATTTGTTTTTTTTTTATTTCAATATTAGTATTATTATCATTATGTATTGGTGTATAATCTTTTATATACGAATATGTATTTAATATACTTATGTATTATATTATATATATTTTTTTGTTATATACGTTATATATGTTTTAAATATTATATTTTATATATTATTATGTATATTTTTAGTATATATATATTTATGAAGTATTACCAATAGTTTTTTTTATTACTATCTTTAATATGTATATATTGTGTATATATTTTAACACTACGTTATATATATATTTTTTATGTTATCCAAATATTCCAAATATTATATATTAAGTATTCCTAATATTCTTATTATTTATATCCATATATGTACGTATCTATGTAGTGTATTAATAAGTTCTTTTTATATCATTATCATTTCTAATGTATATGTATATATCGTATATGTTTTGTATATGTATTATGTATGTATTTTCACTGTTATTAGTTATATTGTTTATTTACTATTTCATGTACATATTTTCATATCATCTTATGTATATTTTTAATACCATCATGTATATATTATTATTACATTTATTTCATTCCTATTATATTTATTAGTAATATTAGTACATATATTTTATTATACATGTATATATTTTTATATATAGCATTATTTTCATATTACTATACTCATTAATATACTTATTATTTTCCATATTGTCACTTATTATATTATCTTAATATTATGTATTATTTGGTACATACATCTTTATTTTTATTTTTATTATTTTTATTATTATTATTATTATTATTATTATTATTATTAGTATAAATATATTTTCTATGTCATTAGTATTCCTAATATGTATTGTATATGTCCATTTATACTATATATATATTTCGTATGTATATATTTAGTATGATTATGCGTATATATTTTTTTTCTATTATCACTTATATATTTTAATATATATATACGTATAGCAATATTAGTGTTTTTTTTATGTTTACGTCACTTCATTTATTGTTTAGATGTATTCATGATTTTATTTCGTGTTTTATACTATACTATCGCATGTATATTGTTAATGTTTTATCTGTTTCGTATATTTTTAACTTTCTATTATTATTTGTCTGTCTCGAATTTAGTATTGTAGTTCATACCATAGTGCAATATCAATATTAGTTTTATTTGTTCTATCTAGAAATATTTTTATTCTTGTTTTCTAATTAATTTCAATAAATAAGGCAATGTACCGATTTAACATTAAGTCGTAGATTTCATCGCTATGTTGGGTGAAATTTGTCGGCTCGTGCTAAAGACGGAACACCCTTCTAAAAAAACCAAAAAAACTAAAAACTAAAATTTTTCGTCTTTTCAATCGGATCACGACTAAATATTACATTGAACTCGCATTTTTGAAAATCAAGACAACACGTGTTTATAAGATACCAATTTTGGGCGTCGCGAAGGTGCTAATACCTTCCTCGCGCGTAACCGACTCTCGAACTTTATTTTTCTCTGGACTTTTGACGTAGACCTAAACTCGGCCTTCCTTTTGTTTTAAAAAATAAATCTAATAGGTGTCCGATCACACCTAGGAAAAAGGATCGGTGGCGACTCCCCCTTTTTTTATAAAAAGCAAACTTCAGTTTTCAAGTTTTCAATAAAATCGCCACAATTAGTGGCCAAGTTAAAGCTAAATTTTCACGTCTCTATAGCTGGCGACTCCACTGGGGACAACTTTTGAGAGTCGAGTCGAGTTAAATGCGTGTTGTCAAAATTTTTGAATTTCCTTGTTCAAATTGACATTTAGTCGGGATTCTCAAACTTTTGTTTTCAAAAGTCATGCATTCGCATTATGTTGTAAATGTCTTTCTAACTCATTTTGTCCTTTTTAATTTTCAGCTTTAAGCTTTATGGTTTTAGTTTTGTAGTTTTTTTTTAATAAAACGAAAGGTTTATGAGTTTCTCCCCACACACCGTGCACGTGCATCTTTGCATAACATGAGCTCTATACCCGGGCTCCGTCCGTTTAAGTGAAAGTAAACGCTATGCCTTCATGAGTTAACTCGTCCTCCGTGACAAAGCTAGTGAATACTTTCGGGTTACATATGACTTATGCTTTTGTGAGTAACTTGTCTCTCCGCATAGGCATAAGTAAATGTAATCCCTCGAATTGATCTCGTAAGCCTATGATGGGCCATGACCGAGGCTCTGTACTCATCTTAGTAGATGACAGTACAGACAATTCGAGTACCCACCTAGAACCAAAACCGTATATAGTGAACCGTACGAGCCACCTAACTAGAGCCATACCGAACATCCGCTCGTTTAGTAGTCATCAAAATAAGAACACGGGAGAAACGCCTCTTACCTTTTGTACTTTCACTTCGTATGCAAGGGGATTGGGTTGATTTAATAAACTAGATCGGATAGCGTAATTTGACAAATTTTCATGATTTTTCTGCCTATATTTGACCACTAACCCTGATTGTTCGTCTTTGCTTTATTTTTCATCATGCATTATAGGCATCATATTAGAAAAGTATTGACTAGAGATCGGTTGCCAAAAAAATGGGTTTCTGATGGAAGAGTTGATTATACAAACAACCGAGAAAAATGTCGTGGTCCGGGATTGGTCTTTGAAAACCCAAAAAGAAAAAGGGGATAGTCTAGTTGAGGGATGTATTGCCAATCTGCCTGAACATGTAACCATGAATGCTCGTCAGAATAATCTGGAAGACATGGTTCGAATTTGGAATCAGTGGGACTCAGACACTAAGGGAGTCTTCGCTGAAAGATATGGGGATATAGCCCACCTGATTGCCATCAACGTTGACGAACGATTGATTCAAGCTATGGTCAGATTCTGGGATCCAGCTTACCAGTGTTTCACCTTCAATCAAGAAGACATGACCCTGACTATAGAAGAATACGCTGCTTTACTTCGTATCGATAATGTGTAATTTTACAAAATATATGTGAAAGAGCCCAAGCCGATGACTTTTAAGAAAAAGTTAATGAGATTGACGGACATGATCGACATATGGGCCGAAAAAAAGATAAAGAAGAAGAATGAAACCATTTGCATTCCATGGTCTTCCCTACGAGATTTGGTTCTAAACCATCCCGACATGCTGAAAAGGGTAAATCTATTCACTTCGGCCATTTACGGTTTGATCATTTTCCCGAAAGTTTACGGACCTCTTGAAGTTGCAGTAGTAGATTTCTTTGAAAAACTAAAACAAGGAATCAACCCTGTCCCAACTATCCTGGTCGAAACCTTTAGATCACTAAGCATTTGTAGGAAAAAGGGGGAAGGTCGTTTTATCGAATGCGCGCAGTTACTTAACGTTTGGATCCTGAGCCACTTCTGGAAAGTAGAGCGCACACTGTTCCATATGTTTTCTAAAACATTCTCCCCGTTAGAAGCTTATCTCGAGAAAGAATGGCCAAAGGAAGTCACCGAACAGCATTGGGTTTCAATTTTTCAGAATCTTCGTGCTGAAGATATAACCTGAAGAGCACCATGGATACGCCCTTCGGTCCTATTATACAAAGCAGGCAACCAAGATTGGGTACCACTGCTTGGATTATGGGGAGGAGTTGGTTATGCCCCGTTAATGGTCCAAATGCAATTTTCTTCACGACAATTCATACCCGTCACTAGAGGATTAGTACAGTCCGAGTTTACTTTTGCGGGTGAAGGTTATATAAGAAGGGTCCAAGATACTGCAAAGTCTTGGAAGAAAATTCATCTGATGGAATTGGCTCTATATGCTGATACCCTCACCCAAGATTACGACATATGGAGGAAGCAACGGGTAAATAGTCAGCAAATCTCGTTGACAAACTACACCGTCTGAAATCCTTTCTCCGAAGAAGCACCATCTGAGTTAGAAATAGCAAGACAAGAGTTTGAACGAGAAAAGGCCAAGATGTCTCGAGACCTTAGTGCTCTTCAAGAGGAAAACTACCAACTGAAGATTGACGTTCAGATTGAAAGATCCAGAAACGAGAAAGTGCAAAAAGAAGCTGAAGTCGTAAGAAATGACTTAAGGGACCTTCATCTGGAAAATAAGAAGTTAAGAGGCACAATAAAGAACAGTGGGTTGGGCAAGTCGTCAGCAGAATGGAAGGAAGAAATTAACAATATCAAAGGAGGGATGGAATTCTGGAAAGGAAAAGCGAAAAAAGAAGAAGAAAAGGCTGCGCGGGCTATAATAGAGCTAAGGAAAAAGAACGCCGAATGTGAAGCTATGTCTGTCGAGATAATGACTAGTCGATCTAAACGTCAAGAGCTAAAAGAGAGGATACGGGATCTGGAAAACATGCTGCAAGATCGCCAACAATAGCTAGATACTCTCTTGAAGGTTTTGGAAGAAAAGAATAGTCAATATGATAGAGACATTCGTGCTTACGAAAAGGGTCTCCAAGAAAAAAAAATGCAACTCAGGTATTTGATCAATGAAATTCGTGGGGTAACCATGCACGTGGTACAATTGTCAGAAGAAGCTAAAGTTCTCAGTTGCCAATTCCCTCCGAGCCGAAGATCAAACATGTCAGAGTTCTTAGAGCGAGTGAAGAAACAAGGCGATGTGGCTAGGAAATTTGTGTAACTATTGAATCAAGAAAAATGGCAGAACTTTTTGTAATAGACTCTTTTGATAAATGAAATGCCTAAGTATGGGGCTATCTTGAAATCAACACTAAAATTCTTACATATTTATTCACGATTAACATTTATTTATCATTCATTTGTCATTCATTCATTCATTGCATATACATGTCACCATAATCATCCACCAAGGCTAAAACCATATAATTTGCAGTTGCGACACTACAAGACTGGAATCACGTCATTCGTATAGAACGCGTCGACAAGCTAGGGCAATGGAAGCTGAATTCAATGAAAGAATTGAAAGGATGGGAAGAGTTCAAAGGGAATTACAAGAGCAGTTGGCCAAGTCGCAGCAAGAGACAAGAGACTTAATGGTGAGATCTCGAGAAGAATCGCTCGAACAAAGAGACCAAATGGCCAAAATGATGGAAATGATGTCACTTACTAGTAAAGGAAAGGGACCTATGAACCCTGACATTGTGGAACCACAGTCAAGGGTTAACATCGATCAGGATCCGCCCCATCCTCCAGGATTTACTCCACCGCACGCCCATGCAACACAAAGAGGGTACGCTCAATGGAAACCTACAGGCCTAGAACAACGACCTGCACCACCTGCTAATTTGGGGTAAGGAGTGTTCGCATCAAACCCAGGGGCTAGTCCTACTGATCTACTCGTTCCAGATTTGGACGATCCAGCAGAGATAGCCAGGTTGAAAATGGATGATCATGATGTTCAGGATAAGTATAGGATTTTAGAAGAAAGACTTAAAGCGATAGAAGGTACTGAAGCCTTCTCTGCATTGGGCGCTAAAGAGCTCAGTTTGGTACCCGATTTAGTTTTGCCTCCCAAGTTTAAAGTACCAGATTTTGAAAAGTACGATGAGACAAGATGTCCAAAAGCGCATCCCATCATGTTTTACCGGAAGATGGCCGGTTATGTGAACGAAGATAAGCTACTCATACATTGTTTTCAAGATAGTCTAACAGGATCAGCTCTTCGGTGGTACAACCAACTTAGTAGGGAAAAGATCCAATCCTGGAAGGACTTGGCGTCAGCATTCTGTGAACAGTACAAGCATGTGTCAGATATGGTGCCTGACCGAATGACTCTGCAAATGATGGAGAAGAAACCAACGAAGACCTTCAGACAGTACTCTCAAAGATAGAGAGATATCTCGGCCCAAATGGAGCCTCCACTGATGAAGACTGAGATAACGGTTCTTTTCATCAATACTCTGAGAGCACCATTCTATGACAAGCTGGTGGGAAGTGTTACGAAAGATTTCTCAGATATCGTAATATCCGGAGAACTTATTGAAAGTGCCATTAAAAGTGGGAGGATAGAATGTCAAGAAAGTTCAAGAAGGGTAGCGCCCATGAAGAAAAAAGAACCAGAAGCCCATATTGTGGGAGTAGGAAACCGTTACACCCGTAATTCATATCCTAATCAACCCCGACCTCGAAATTATCCACCTCCAAATTTTTATTATCCTCCTCAAACCCCTTACTACCAAACACCACCTCCTTCCTACCCTGTATACGCTACAAACAACCAAAGACCAGTTGCCACATTTCCACAAAACACTGTACCCATTCAAAGCCAACCCAGAAAAGAACCAAAACTAGCAAGGCCCAATCCCGAGAAACCGTAATTTACTCCTATTCCCGTGTCGTATGGAGAACTCTACCCAAAACTCTTGGAGAAGCAATTAATATCTCCCCATTACATGGTACCCCTTAAACCTCCATACCCGAAATGGTACGATCTAAACGCTAGTTGTGCATACCATGCCGGGAACCAGGGGCATTCTACGGAGAACTGTCTTGCCTTCAAAAGGAGAGTCCCAGGACTTATCGATGCGGGCATTTTGCGATTTGATGGTACTGGCGGTACGGCCGGGAATCCATTCCCAAACCACACCCAAGGGAATGTGAGAGCAGTAGGAGAGGAGGATAAACGACAAAGTAGAAGATGGGTTTCTGAAATAAGAACACCTCTGCAGAAAATCTGGGAGGTACTAGTTGAAAAAGGGTTGCTCTGTCGTCTTAACGGAATATTCGAAGGAAGAAATTTAAAAGGTCACAATTTTTACGAGCTCCATGGTATTGGGGGGCACGACATTCAGTCCTGCGAGGAGTTCAAGAGATTACTGCAAAATATGATGGATAATGAGGATATTGGGATTTTTTGTAAAGGCGAATAGGCCGATAGTGGAGAAATATGTGCCTCTGACAATCAATCATCAGGTTTCCCGTATAGCGCCGATCGACCGTTAATAATTTATTATGACGCGAAGAAAGAGCCGGTGAAACCAAAAGTGATACTTGAAGTACCATTTCCTTTCCCTTATAAGGACAATAAAACAGTACCGTGGAGATACGATGTCAACATCGTCACACCTGAAGGTGAAAAGCCCGAAGTCACAACTGAAGATGTTGGGGAAGTAGGCCATTTTACCCGTAGTGGGCATTGTTATTCTAAAGAAACTGAGCCGGCAAAGAAGAATAGTGACTTGAAACAAAAAGGAAAAGCAGTGATGTATGAGGCCGAAGTCGAGCAGAAGACTCCATCCGTGCAAGAAACTAAAAAGCCTATGGATGAGGAGGAAGCACAAGAGTTCTTGAAATTTATCAAACATAGTGAATACAATATGGTGGAACAATTGAGTAAGCAGCCAGGACGAATCTCAGTTTTATCTATACTGTTAAATTCAGAGCCACACCGGAATGCTTTATTGAAGGTGTTAAATCAAGCTTATGTAGCAAACAACATATCTGTTGAGAAGCTTGATAGGTGGGTAAACAATCTGAATGCGGACAATTTCATCTCTTTTAGTGATGATGAGATACCGCCAAACGGTAGAGGCTCAGTGAAAGCACTGCATATTACGACTCACTGTAAGGGCTACATAATACCGAACGTGCTCATCGATAATGGGTCGGCGCTCAACGTCATGCCGTTGGCCACATTTTCTAGAATTTCGATAAATCTGTCCTATTTAAGGCCCTGCCATTCTACGGTAAGGGCATTCGACGGGACAAGGCGTGAAGTCATGGGAAAGATTGAGATCCCTCTAGAAGTGGGCCCTCATATATAGGAGGTTGAATTTCAAGTCATGGACGTTACACCATCATACAATTACCTCTTGGGAAGACCTTGGACCCATTCCGCCGGAGCAGTCCCATCATCCCTCCACTAAAAAGTGAAATTTATTATGGATGGCTATTTGGTCACAGTCGAGGGAGAAGGAGACATTGTCGCATCTATCTCTGCCGATGCACCGTACGTGGAAGTGAGCAAAGATGCAATAGAATGTTCCTTCCGATCCTTGGAGTTTGTCAATGCCACTTTTGTCGCTGAGGGAAACAGAATTCCCTTGCCTAAGTTGTCGAGAAATACCAAGATGGGTATCAAGTTGACCGTGGGGAGAGGAGCCCGAGCGAGGAAATGTCTTGGAAAATTTCAGCAAGGAATAGTCAGGGCTCTGAGGCCAGTGTATCATAAGGCTCGATACGGTTTAGGCTTTCAGCCAGACGCACGTCAAAGAAGAAGACATTGGAAGAAAGATCAGGAAAGAAGGATTGCGAGAACTTTAGGGCGAGAACCAGAATTGTAATACCCCTACCCGTATTCATTACCGGAATAGGGTGCGAGGCATTATCGGAGTTTACGAATTAAATTTTTTTTTTATTCAATATAGCCCTTTTATAAATATCTAAACTTCCCTGTAATATTAAATCGAGACCAATCCACATCAATCAAATCAATTTAACATATTTTCATGATAGATTCATGCATTTATATAAGATAACGTCATCACATATCTATAACCAGGTTTGTTAACCATACTAATGACTAACTTTACATTCATTTCACGTTAACATTTACTTTGTTAGCTTATACATGCCATTGGTTCCCAAAATAAAGTTCCTTTATATACCGAAATCCCGAGGTTGATAGTGTGATGTGTCTCCGACCAAATCCGACCTCCGAGCTCTTAACACTACAAAACAGGGGAAAAGGAAACAGGGTAAGCACTTTGTGCTTAGTAAGCTCATGTAACAAGAATTATACTTACCTAATATTTTCAGTACAATACAATAAACATTACATATATCCATTCAATGCATTATTACCCTAACATGCACAAACTCAACATTCAAGTTAGTACAATAATTTCTATGTATCAATAATATATATCATGATTGATGAGCTCATCAATACTATGATTTCCATTCCCTTGTTATTTTTCCATATTTATCCCGTTGAATTACTCGGAATTTCGATGGATTTTTCAGAGGTACACTTTTAGTGTACATTTTCGGGTCCGTCAATTCATATTCATGTGCGCACATTTCCATTTTAGAGAGCACACTCCCGCGAACCTCAACCTTGCAAATGGGATTACCACCGAGCTAAATCCTGCAATAATATAAACTCATAGAGTATTGTCGGGATTACGGTCCAGCTAAATCCTCGCAACGACAATTACTCTAACGAGCTTGGATCTGAATTACAGTCAAAGCTAAATTGAGACCTAATTTGGATTACCGTCCGGCTAAATCCATTTTCCACATATTCTTCGGAGGGCTATATCAGATAGGATCACCCGTCCGGGCTAGATCCTTTTTACCGTCAATTCCTTTTCAGAGATCCATCGAATTTTCCTTTCATTCAACCAAGATTTCTTACCCTTTATATCAAATATATCAATTTTTCATCAATTTTCATACAATGAACATTCAAATCATATTCACATCAATAACATACATTTCAAGTATTTAAGAATATAATTCAAGTTACATGAACTTACCTTGATACTTGTTTGTAAACAGCAAAAATCTACTAATCCCGAACTTTTTCCTTTCCTCGATCTAGCTTCGTATTTGAATCTTCTGGATCTAAATAAATAAATTTAATTATCAATTTAATACATTTCATGTTCATATGCAACATTCTCTATAATTCAACTATTATTTATAGTTCATTCAAAGCTGTCTACTTGAGTCATAGTCACTAAATTATTTATAACTTGATCTACGGAACTCCAAATTAAGATCCGTTAATTTTCCCTGAAACTAGACTCATATATATTCTTACCATAAAATTTTCAGAATTTTTGGTTTATCCAATAAGTACAGTTTATTCTTTAAATTCACCCCTGTTCTACTGTCTAACAGTTCTGACTCTTCTTCACTAAAAATTAATTATCTCCTAGTACAGAATTCAAATGATATTCTAGTTTTTTTCTATTAAAACTAGACTCATTCAGGATTCTATACATATAAATTTAAACCCATAATTATTTTTCTTAATTTTTTTATGATTTTTCAAAGTCAGAACAGGGGAACCCGAATTCATTCTGACCTTGTCTCACAAAATTCATTATATCTCAAAATTTACAAATCCATTGCTTGTACTATTTCTTCTATGAGAAACTAGACTCAATAATCTTTAATTCCATATTTTTTTCATCTTCTAATTCGATTCCTACAATTTTTGGTGATTTTTCAAAGTTAGTCTACTGCTGCTGTCCAAACTGTTTTAGTGCAAGCTGTTTATTACCATTTTTCCCCTAAGCTTTTAATAAATGATAATTTCGTCCCTACTCAATTAGCCTCTCAATTGAGCTGATTTTTCTCAATTAACATTTTATTCTATCACCTTAAAATAGTTTACAACCTTTAGGAATCAGAATTTCAGCAATAGACTTTAATTCCAAACATTTTCACAATTAGGTCCTAAAAATCAATTTCCATTGAAATTACCTAATAAAATCATCTCATAAACAATTTAAAGCTTTAATTTCATTCTATTTCATCATAAAATTACATAACACAAACATAGTGACTTTCAATTTCATCCATGAAATCAAAAACTAATGAATTTAATAGTAGGACCTAGTTGTAAAAGTCTTAGAAACACAAAAATTACAAGAAAAAGGCAAGGGTTAACTCACTTGGTGCAAAAATTATGGAATACCAGCTTAGATAACCCTCCTATGGCATTTTTAGCTGCTGGAATTGAAGAGAAATGAAGAGAAATCTAGATATTTCCTATTTAGTCCTAGCTTTATTTAGTTAATTTTGCAATATTCCAATTTTGCCCTTAATTCATCAATTTTTCTGCTGTTTTCATGCCCTTGTCGTCCAGACCAAATAAATTTTGGGTCTATTTTCCTTTTAACTCCTCTCTCATTCGACACTTAAGCTATTTAATCATCCTACCCACTTTTACACCTTTTACAATTTAGTCCTTTTCATTTAATTAACTATCCAAACATTAAAATTTCCTAACGAAATTTTAATACCACATTACTAACATTTCATAAATATTTATAAAATTATTTTTGACTCGGTTTTACAAGATAGATGTCTCGATAACTTATTTTTACCTAATTTCTTCAATAATTTCTTTTTCTAACTAACCACTAAATCGATAAAATTTTTCTATCAATATTTTCATACGATTTTTCTATCATATAAATTTTCATGCAAAAATATTAAAATAAATTTCTCTTTAAATCGGATTTGTGGTTACGAAACCACTATTCCGATAACTTTGAATTTAGGCCATTACAACTCTCCCCCCTTTAAGGATTTTCGTCCTCGAAAATCTTACCGGTAAAGAGGTTTGGGTATTGTTTCCTCATTGTCTCCTCCGGTTCCCATGTCGCTTCCTCAATCCCGTGCTTTTGCCACAATACTTTCACCAAATTTATCTTTTTATTTCTTAGCTCTTTTTGTCTCCCGTGCAATATCTTGACCTGGTTCTTCACTCGTAAGTCATATCTGGTTGAATCTCCATACATCGGAGAAATAACATGTGAAGGATCTGATCGATATCGTCGTAACATAGATACATGAAAAACATTATGGATTCTATCAAGTTCCGGTGGTAATGCCAATCGATAAGCGACCGGTCCAATTCTTTCTATGATTTCATAGGGCCCGATAAATCTTGGACTCAATTTACCCTTTCGACCGAATCGGAGAACTTTCTTCCAAGGAGACACTTTCAGGAATACCTTGTCACCAACTTGAAATTCAATCTCTTTTCGTTTAAGGTCGGCATATGATTTTTGACGATCGGAAGTCGCTTTTAGACTATCCCGAATAACCTTACTTTTTCTTGTTTATCGGATCAAATCAACCCCATGTATCTTCCTTTCACTGAGCTCTGTCCAATATAACGGTGTTCTACATTTTCTCCCATACAAAGCTTCATACGGAGCCATTTTAATACTGGACTGATAACTGTTATTGTAAGCAAATTCAATCAAAGGTAGATACCTCTCCCAATTACCTTCAAACTCTAGTATACAACATCGGAGCATATCTTCCAATACTTGAATTACACACTCCAGTTGGCCATCATGCGAGGATGAAATGCGATACTAAAATACAATCCAGTACCCAAGGCTTCTTGCAATTTGTCCTGAAACGAGGCGTAAATCGGGATCTCTATCTCGATATAATAGAGACAGGCACTCCATGTAACTTTGACAATCTCGGATATATCTGATTCAATAGTTTATCTAAAGAATAATCCATACGTCTTAAGAATAAAGTGTGCTGACTTTGTCAATCGATCAACAATCACCCAAATAGCATCTTTTTCCTCGGAGACAAAGGTAGCCCCGATACAAAATCCATAGTGATTCTTTCCCATTTCCATTCCTGGTATAGTAATTGGTTGAAGTAACCAGAAAATTACTGATGCTCAGCTTTCACTTGCTGACATATTAAACATCTTGATACAAACTCAGAGATATCACGTTTCATTCCCGACCACCAGTACATCTTTTTCAGATCATTATACATTTTATTACTCCCGGATATCTGGGACATAGTACATTTGTGAGCCTCGCGTAGAATCTTTTGTATGAGCTCTGAATTTTGAGGTACACATACCCTACCTCTGAATAATAAACAACCATTAGAACCAACCTGAAATTTAGAATCATTACCTGACTCACACTGTGCCCGTTTAACTTGTAATTTCTCATCGTTCTTTTGAGCTTCACATATTTGCTGTAAAAATGTCGGTTTAGCTCTCAATTCAGCTAGGATTGTACCATCATCATTCAGTGATAACCGGGTATTCATAGCTCGTAAAGCAAATAGAGATTTTCGGCTTAAAGCATCAGCTACAACATTAGCTTTTACGGATGGTAATCAATAATCAAATCATAATCCTTTATCGCCTCAAGCCACTGCTTACTTGTCTCAAATTCAAATCTTTACGTGTCATCAAATATTTCAAGCTTTTATGATCGGTATAAATATGACATTTCTCACCGTACAAGTAATGCCGCCATATCTTGGTATAAAAATACAATAGCGGCTAATTCAAGATCATGTCTTGGATAATTTCTTTCATGTGGTTTAAGTTGTCTTGAAGCATAGGCTATTATTGTACCTTCTTGCATCAAGACACAACCTAAACCATTTAATGAGGCATCACTTTGTAAATAACAAATTCCTTACCCTTGCTCAGCCGCACTAATACAGGTGCTTTCGTTAATAGATCTTTCAATCGGTTGAAACTCTGCTGACATTCATCAGTCCATTCGAACTTTACATCTTTCTGCAATAATCGAGTCATTGGAGAAGCTATCATAGAGAATCCCTGTACAAACTTTCAATAATAACCAGCTAAACCTAAGAAACTTCTAACTTGGATACATTCTTGGTGGACTCCAATTGACAATAGCCGAGATTTTACTCGGATCTACTGATGCCTTGGGCAGATACAATATGTCCTAGAAAACCCACTTCTCGAAGCCGAAATTCACATTTACTGAATTTAGCGTACAATTGCTTCTCTCGCAGAATTTGTAACATAGTTCTCAAATATTCTGCATGTTCTTCTTCATCCCGAGAATAAACCAAAATATCATCAATGAATACTACCACAAATTTGTCTAAATACGGTCGGAATATCCGGTTTATCAAATCCATGAATACTGCAGGTGCATTAGTTAGCCCAAACGGCATAACCAGAAACTCATAATGCCTGTACCTGGTTCTAAAAGTTGTTTTTGGCACATCTGACTCCTTTACTCGTAGCTGATAATAACCCGATCGAAGATCAATTTTTGAAAACACGGTAGCACCTTTCAGCTGATCAAATAAATCATCGATCCGGGGTAACGGATACTTATTCTTTATAGTTACTTTATTAAGCTGTCGGTAGTCAATACACAATCTCAAAGACCCATCTTTCTTTTTCACAAACAGAACCGGAGCACCCCAAGGTGAATGACTCGGTCGGATAAAACCCTGTCAACAAGTTCTTGTAATCGTGTCTTTAACTCCTTTAATTCTGTAGGAGCCATACGATACGGAGCTATGGAGATCGGAGTAGTTCGGAATCAAATCTATAGAAAATTCCACTTCTCTTTACTCGTGGCAATCCTGGTAATTCCTCTGAAACACATCGGAAAATTCACATACCACTTTGAATCGCTTTGTATTTTTGACTCGAGATACTTTGGTGTCAAGGACATAAGCCAAGTAAGCATCATACCCTTTTTAACATACCTGCAATGCTTTGCCATTATCGAAATCACATCGGATAACCCCTGCAATCGATCGATTTAACCCAAGCAACTCACCATTCGACATTTTAACATAATATATTTATGTCTACAATTTACTACTTGCATCATCTTTGGGTTAACCAATCCATACCCAATATCACGTCAAATTCATCAAATGGCAATAACATCAAATCACCGAGAAACAATAACCTCTTACCATCGTGTAGACAATTTTTACAAATTTTATCCACTAACACGGATCGCCTGGGGTTCGAGACTTTAACCACAAATTCATGAGGTTCAACGAGATAAATTTTTAACAATTGCAAGTTTAACACATATATATGAATGCGTAGAGCCAAGATCAATCAATGCAATAATATCGGTGTCAAGTAAAGAAAATGTACCAAGATAATAACATCGGTCTTTGAGGTATCTTCTCTGCACGAATGGCATATGTCCTAGCGGTGCTCGTACCTCGAGCCCTACTGTAGTATCTTTTGTAGCTCCTCGACTCATCACGACATTACTGGGATGGTCGAGGTGGTCCGCCCCTCGAAACTAGATTACTCGGCCGATATCTGCTCAACTTCTTTTTCAACCCTTTCTGGACAATCTCTGAGGAAATGGTCAAAAGAACCACATCGGTAACAAGCCCCACTCTTAAATCGGCATTCACCAAAATGAGCTTTATTACAGTACTGGCATCTAGGTTTAGGAGTTCCAACACTGCCAACACTGGTCACTGATGGAGTAGAAGGCCTTGGATTAGTGCGTTGAGAACCTCGCTCTCTGCCCGAATACCCAGTGGCTGAGGTAGAACGATCTTGGTATTTCTTCAATTTTTTTGAGGCGTGGCGAGATTTTCCCATCGGTCTTTTACTAAAAATTCGAGCTTCCCTCTCAGCCTGTTTCTTTTCTTTGCTCAATTCTTCTGCTTTATAAGCTCTCTCTGCCAATGTAGCAAACTCTCAAATTTCAAGAATTCCGATCAGTAACTTAATGTCTTCATTCAACCCTTCTTCAAATCGTTTGCACATTTCAGCTTCAGACTGTACCCATTCCCGAGCATATTTACTCAATCGAACAAATTCTCTTTCATACTCGAATCTTGATCATTTACCCTGCTTGACTCAAGAAATTCTTTTCTCTTTTGATCGAAAACCTCGAACTCGATATATATTTTTACGAACTCTCGATGCAGAAAGAATTCCCATGTAATTTCTTCTTTGAACAAGCTGAAGCTTTAGTATTCCACCAATGGTAAGTCAGGTCTTTTAGCATTGAGACGGCACATTTGAGACATTCTTACGGTGTACAAGATAATTCCTCCGAACCCGAGTAGTGTTTTCTAACGAAATTTAGCCTGTTCGAATCATCATCAACTGTTGCTCAAATTCTTCTTGGCCCCATATTTTCAGATTTATCTCTGAGAGAGCTTTCCTTTTACAGCAGATTCGATGCACATGCACTGTGGGATCTCGAGAGCCGGTGGAGGAGCGCAGGAAGGGGAGCTTGAGTTTGTTGCACTCTGAGGTTAGTTCTTAAATATTGACTAAACCATTCATTCATCACTTGAAAGAAGGCTCGCTTTGCCTCCTCCCTTGGCCTCGAATCACGGGCCTTGTACTACTAGTTACTTGGCTTTCCTCTGTGCCCGTTTTGGGTAGAGCCGACTCCTCCGCTTCCTCCAGTTGAGCTCGGTCGGTAGACATTTACTATAAAAAATATTTAAATGGTCGGAGATATCACACTATCAATAATAATTTAAATGGCATGTATAGCTAATTCCGTGTTTGCTACATTGGTCCTAGAACCCGACTAAACCGTAGCTCGATACCAATAAATGTAATACCCTACCCGTATTCATTGCCTAATAGGGTGCGAGCATTATCGGAGTTTGACAATTAAATTTTTTTCTTTTTATTCAATATAGCCCTTTTATAAATATCTAAACTTCCTGTAATATTAAATCGAGACCAATCCACATCAATCAAATCAATTTAACATATTTTCATGATAGATTCATGCATTTATATAAGATAACGTCATCACATATCTATAACCAGGTTTGTTAACCATACTAATGGCTAACTTTACATTCATTTCACGTTAACATTTACTTTGTTAGCTTATAATGCCATTGGTTCCCAAAATAAAGTTCCTTTATATACCGAAATCTCGAGGTTGATAGTGTGATGTGTCTCCGACCAAATCCGACCTCCGAGCTCTTAACACTACAAAACAGGGGAAAAGGAAACAGGGTAAGCACTTTGTGCTAAGTAAGCTCATGTAACAAGAATTATACTTACCTAATATTTTCAGTACAATACAATAAACATTACATATATCCATTCAATGCATTATTACCCTAACATGCACAAACTCAACATTCAAGTTAATACAATAATTTCTATGTATCAATAATATATATCATGATTGATGAGCTCATCAATACTATGATTTCCATTCCCTTATTATTTTTCCATATTTATCCCGTTGAATTACTCGAATTTGATGGATTTTGAGTACACTTTTAGTGTACATTTTGAGTCCGTCAATTCATATTCATGTGCGCTCATTTCCATTTCGAGAGCACACTCGCGAACCTCAACCTTGCAGCGGGATTACCAAAGAGCTAAATCCTGCAATATAAACTCATAGAGTATTGTCGGGATTACCAGTCCGAGCTAAATCCTCAGCAGCGACAATTACTCTAACGAGCTTGATCCGAATTACCAGTCGAGCTAAATTGAGACCTAATTGATTACCGTCAAGGCTAAATCCATTTTCCACATATTCTTTGGGAGGGCTATATCAGGATAGGATCACCCATCCGGGCTAGATCCTTTTTACCGTCAATTCCTTTTCAGAGATCCATCGAATTTTCCTTTCATTCAACCAAGATTTCTTACCCTTTATATCAAATATATCAATTTTTCATCAATTTTCATACAATGAACATTCAAATCATATTCATATCAATAACATACATTTCAAGTATTTAAGAATATAATTCAAATTACATGAACTTACCTTGATACTTGTTTGTAAACAGCAAAAATCTACTAATCCCGAACTTTTTCCTTTCCTCGATCTAGCTTCATATTTGAATCTTCTGGATCTAAATAAATAAATTTAATTATCAATTTAATACATTTCATGTTCATATGCAACATTCTCTATAATTCAACTATTATTTATAGTTCATTCAAAGCTGTCTACTTGAGTCATAGTCACTAAATTATTTATAACTTGATCTACGGAACTCCAAATTAAGATCCGTTAATTTTCTATGAAACTAGACTCATATATATTCTTACCATAAAATTTTCAGAATTTTTTGTTTATCCAATAAGTACAGTTTATTCTTTAAAGTCACCCCTGTTCTACTGTCTAACAGTTCTGACTCTTCTTCACTAAAAATTAATTATCTCCTAGTACAGAATTCAAATGATATTCTAGTTTTTTTCTATTAAAACTAGACTCATTCAGGATTCTATAAATATAAATTTAAACCCATAATTATTTTTCTTCATTTTTTTATGATTTTTCAAAGTCAGAACAGGGGAACCCGAATTCATTCTGACCTTGTCTCACAAAATTCATTATATCTCAAAATTTAAAAATCCATTGCTTGCAGTATTTCTTCTATGAGAAACTAGACTCAATAAGCTTTAATTTCATATTTTGTTCATCTTTTAATTCGATTCCTACAATTTTTGGTGATTTTTCAAAGTTAGTCTACTGCTGTTGTCCAAACTGTTTTAGTGCAAGCTGTTTATTACCATTTTTCCCCTAAGCTTTTAATAAATGATAATTTCGTCCCTACTCAATTAGCCTCTCAATTGAGCTGATTTTTCTCAATTAACATTTTATTCTATCACCTTAAAATAGTTTACAACCTTTAGGAATCAGAATTTCAGCAATAGACTTTAATTCCAAACATTTTCACAATTAGGTCCTAAAAATCAATTTCCATTGAAATTACCTAATAAAATCATCTCATAAACAATTTAAAGCTTTAATTTCATTCTATTTCATCATAAAATTACATAACTCAAACATAGTGACTTTCAATTTCATCCATGAAATCAAAAACTAATGAATTTAATAGTAGGACCTAGTTGTAAAAGTCTTAGAAACACAAAAATTACAAGAAAAAGGCAAGGGTTAACTCACTTGGTGCAAAAATTATGGAATACCAGCTTAGATAACCCTCCTATGGCGTTTTTAGCTGCTGGAATTGAAGAGAAATGAAGAGAAATATAGATATTTCCTATTTAGTCCTAGCTTTATTTAGTTAATTTTGCAATATTCCAATTTTGCCCTTAATTCATCAATTTTTCTGCTGTTTTCATGCCCTTGTCGTCCAGCCCAAATAAATTTTGGGTCTATTTTCCTTTTAACTCCTCTCTCATTCGACACTTAAGCTATTTAATCATCCTACCCACTTTTACACCTTTTACAATTTAGTCCTTTTCATTTAATTAACTATCCAAACATTAAAATTTCCTAACGAAATTTTAATACCACATTACTAACATTTCATAAATATTTATAAAATTATTTTTGACTCGGTTTTACAAGATAGATGTCTCGATAACTTATTTTTACCTAATTTCTTCAATAATTTCTTTTTCTAACTAACCACTAAATCGATAAAATTTTTCTATCAATATTTTCATACGATTTTTCTATCATATAAATTTTCATGCAAAAATATTAAAATAAATTTCTCTTTAAATCTGATTTGTGGTTACGAAACCACTATTCCGATAATTTTGAATTTAGGCCATTACAAGAATGGGAACCCATGGAGTACCCTCCTTTGTCAAGAACATTTACAACTGCAGGAGTGATATACCCGGGGCATGATAATTCACGGAGCACGCTAGTATTAATCGAGAAGGGTTTTCAGAATGTCAGTATAAATGTCATTGATAAAGGGGCTGGTGCAAGTAAAGACATCTCAAGGATACGCCCTTGTCCCCCAGTCATGTTGAACAATTGGACTGTCGAGGAGCTTCTTGTAGTTTATAAGTCCTCAGAGTAATGCTAAACATTAACCCTCTATTGTGTCCTTAGATATAATAGAATTCTTTTGTAAGAGCTTGCATTCGCTCTTTATCATTCAAATGAATATCAATGAAGATGCATTTTGTCACGATTTTTCGTATTATCACTAATTTCATAATCATTTTCTCATTTCATAGCCTATCCTTACATTTACCTCATTCTATGACATAACATTTCGTTTGTTGGTTCCAATACTTGGATGCCTCTCTATAGTTTCCTTTTCCATTCAACTTTCAGGTGCTCAGATATCCATAGCATGAACGAACCCGTTACGAGTATTGAAATTGATTTTGAGAAAGCTGTTTGTTTAGGAGAATTCGAAGCTGAAGAAAATGCTGAAGATTTCGCCTCGTCTCCTGACTTGTTAAGAATGGTGGAATAAGAGGATAAACATATTTTGCCTCATGAAGAATCTGTTGAAACAATAAATTTGGGCACTGAAGAAAGGAAGCAAGAAGTGAAGATTGGGACTTCTATTTCAGAGAGCACCAGGCATAATTTGATCGTTTTGCTCCGTGAGTACAAAGATATATTCGCATGGTCATATCAGGACATGCCAGGATTAGATGAAGATGTAGTAGTCCATAAGCTCCCGTTAAAGCCAGAATGCAAACCAATCCAGCAAAAGTTAAGACGGATGAGACCCGAAATGTTGTTGAAAATAAAAGAGGAAGTCAAGAAGCAATTTGATGCTGGCTTCCTACAAGCCTCTAAATATCCAGAATGGGTGGCTAACATAGTCCCGGTACCAAAGAAAGATGGCAAAGTACGAATGTGCGTGGATTATCGGGACCTGAATTGAGCAAGTCCTAAAGATAATTTTCCCTTACCACACATTGATACGTTGGTGGATAACACAGTAAAACATTCATTATTTTCTTTCATGGATGGATTCTCGGGGTATAATCAGATCAAGATGGCCCCTAAGGACATGGAGAAAACTACCTTCATAACAATGTGGGGAACATTCTGTTACAAGGTAATGCCATCTGGATTAAAGAATGCTGGGGCAACATATTAGAGGGCTATGGTGACGTTATTCCATGACATGATGCATAAAGAAATAGAGGTCTGCGTCGATGATATGATTGCTAAATCCCGAGGAGAAGAAGAGCATGTAGTGAACCTCAAGAAGTTGTTCGAAAGGCTGAGAAAGTTTCAGCTAAAGCTTAATCCAGCCAAATGCACGTTTGGGGCTACCTCAGGGAAATTGCTAGGCTTCATTGTCAGTGAAAGAGGTATCGAGGTTGATCCAGATAAAATAAAAGCCATTCAAGACTTACCACCTTCGCGCACGCAAAAAAAAGTTAGAGGATTTTTAGGGAGATTAAACTACATTGCCCGATTCATCGCTCATCTTACCAACCAATGCGACCCAATCTTTCGGCTTCTTCGAAAACATAACCCGGGAGAATAGAACGAGGAATGCCAGGTGGCCTTTGATAAGATAAAACAATATTTGTCTAGCCCTCCAGTGCTAGTACCGCCAACTCCGGGAAGATCATTGATATTGTATTTGACTGTGTTCAAAAATTCAATGGGTTGCGTATTGGGGTAACACGACGAGTTAGGAAAGAAAGAAAAGACAATCTACTACATCAGCAAAAAGTTCACTGAATATGAGGCAAAGTATTCGTCCATTGAAAAATACTGTTGCACTCTGGTTTGGGCAGCTCGGAGACTTAGGCAATATATGTTGTATCATACGACATGGCTAATTTCAAAGCTGGACCCAATAAAATACATGATAGAATCGCCGACACTATCAGGAAGAATGGCACGATGACAGATCCTCCTTTTAGAATATGACATTGCCTATGTAAGTCAGAAGTCAATAAAAGGGAGCGCAATAGCTGATTTCCTAGCGACTCAAACGACAGAGGAATATGAGCCTTTAAAATTCGATTTCCCAGACGAAGACTTAATGTGCATCACAGAAATGGAATCCGAGTCATCAAAAGAGAAGTCATGGAAGATGTATTTTGATGGTGCGTCAAATACTTTAGGGTATGGAATTGGAGCAATCCTGGTATCACCAGACGGGAATCATTATCCGTTCACTGCAAGACTGAACTTCTTCTGTACCAATGACATAGCAGAATATGAGGCCTGTATCATGGGACTTCGTGCAGCTATCTAACAAAACATCGAAATCCTAGAGGTGTATGGGGACTCAGCCCTAGTGGTTTACCAAATCCGTGGAGATTGGGAAGTGAGGGACCCAAAATTGATTAAGTACAGTAATTTAGTGGCTGAATTGATCAAGGAGTTCAAAGAAATAACTTTTCATTACTTTCCACGAGAAGAGAACCAATTGGCTGATGCCCTGGCCACTTTGGCTTCAATGTCCAAAGCAAGTAGAGAAACAGAAATAATGCCCCTCAAAATGAGCATATACGAGGTCCCTGCACACTGTTGTAGCATTGAGAAAGAGGCAGACGGACGGCCATGATTCCATGATATCTTAGAATATATCAAGAATCAAAGCTATCCCGAACAAGCGAATGAGAACGACAAAAGAACAATCAGAAGAATGGCAGCGGGATTTGTTCTTGATGGGGATATCCTGTATAAAAGAAGAAAGGATCAGATGCTCTTGAGATGCGTGGATGATGTTGAAGCTAGGAAAATACTTGAAGATGTCCATGAGGGAATCTGCGAAACACATGCCAATGGTTTCAATATGGCCAGAAAGATCATGAGACTCGGTTATTATTGGCTGACGATAGAAAGCGACTGTATCAATTTTGCAAGAAAATGCCACAAATGTCAAATCTATAGCGATAAAATTCATGTAGCCCCTTCTCCTCTTCATGTTATGACTTCTCCGTGGCCTTTTTCTATGTGGGGCATGGATGTTATAGGGCCAATTTCTCCAAAAGCTTCAAATGGACATCGATTCATTTTTGTGGTTATCGATTACTTCACAAAATGGATAGAAGCTGCTTCCTTTGCCAATGTGATAAAAACTGCAGTTTATAGGTTTTTGAAAAAGGAAATCATTTGCCGATATGGTTTGCCTGAGAGGATCATTTCGGATAACGCCATGAATCTGAACAACAAGATGATGAAGGAAGTGTGCGAGAAATTCCAAATAAAGCATCATAACTCCTCGCCCTATCGCCCAAAGTGAGCAGGTGTTAGAAAACGACCAACAAAAATATTAAGAGGATCATTGGGAAAATGACTGAGACATATAAAGATTGGCACGAGAAGCTACCATTTGCTTTGTATGCATATCGCACATCTGTGTGGACATCTACGGGAGCAACTCTTTTCTCTCTGGTCTATGGAATGGAAGTTGTGCTACCTATCGAGGTTAAGATCCCCTCTCTACGAGTCTTAATGGAATCAAAGTTAGAAGAAATAGAATGGGTTCGAGCTCGATATGATCAGTTGAACCTCATCGAAGAAAAACGTCTAAAAGTAATTTGTCACGGGCAAATGTACCAGAAGAGAATGATCGCGGCCCATGACAAGAAGGTACGACCAAGAGAATTCCATGAGGTAGAACTCGTGCTGAGAAAGATTCTCCCAATACAAAAAGATCTGCAAGGAAAATGGGCACCAAATTGGGAAGGACCATACGTTGTAAAGAAAACATTCTTGGGTAGAGCTTTGATTCTCACTGAGATGGATGGAAGGAGTTACCGAATCCAATGAACTCAGATGCTGTAAAGAAATATTATGCCTGAAAAAAGAAAATCAGGATGAAAACCCAAAAAGGGCATCCAAAAAAAAAGGAGGATCAAGGTGAAAACCCGAAATGGGCATCTTGATTAAACACAAAAGATTAGGATGAAAACCTGAAAGGGCATCCTAATGAAGTAAACCTGGGCTTAAAGAACAAGGCGGTCGAACGATGGGTCAAACAGTGAGACTACAGTTTTGAAGCATTTTTGAAAGCTCGAAATCTTCTACGCAAGAAGCCATGGTCGAAAAGATTCTTGATTAAGAATGTGGAAGAGTTCATGTGTTGAATATCTAGAGCATTTATATCCGTTGAATGCGATCTCTTTCTCTTTATGACATTTTTACTATCATTAGTTAACTTTCTTTGTTTGCTACATTTGAAATGAATAAATGTGAGGTATCATTTTTGTCCCTACCTGACCTTTTTTTCATGCATCTCATCATGTGTTTATTTACATGATAAATAGTAAAATGGCATACTCTAGACAAAAGAAATGTTGGGCATTACTCAGGTGAAAATTTGATAAGCACAAGAGCCTCAAAGCAAGAACAAAGTTTAACCAGGGGCAAAAGAGTGATATCTGAGAAACGTTGATTACTCGTGAAGCTTGAAGATGGTTACAGGGCCTGAAGAGAAAGTCAAGAATCAAAGTGATGAACGTAGATCATCAAAAATCGTGACGAAAAAGGGGCATACGACAAACATGCCTAAGGTGCATTGCATAATCATGTAGGCATAAAGGCACTTAAGACAAACATGTACATATCATGATAACATCATGGCATATACAGGTAATCCAGTAGAGCAAGAGGTCATGATGATAGCTGTATTGAATCAAAGGAAGAGACTCCTGAGTTTTACCAAATGACAGGTTTTGGTATTTTGATGTTTCAATTTATGTTTTTCAAAAATTAACTCATATTGCGAGAGGTGAGTTAAGCCTCAAGACACGTTGAGGTAATTTCAATTTATGTTTTTCAAAAATCAACTCATATTGCGAGAGGTGAGTTGAGCCTCAAGACACGTTGAGGTAATTTCAATTTATGTTTCAAAAAATCAACTCATATTGCGAGAGGTGAGTTGAGCCTCGGGTCGCATGCTGAGGTATTTTTAGTTTCTGTTTTTCAAAAAAATCAATTCATACTGCGAGAGGTGAGTTGAGCCTCGGGTCACACGCAGAGGTATTTTCAATTTCTATTTTTCAAAAAATCAACTTATATTGCGAGAGGTGAGTTGAACCTTTTAATTTATGTTTTTCAATTTATATTTTTCAAAAAAAAAACAACTCATATTGCGAGAGATGAGTTGAGCCTCGGCTCACATGTCGAGGTATTTTCAATATATGCTTTTCAAATTAAGTTTTCAAAAATCAACTCATATTGTGAGAGGTGAGTTGAACCTCGGGTCACATGATGAGGTATTTTCAAAATCTACTTTTCAAATTTTTTCAAAAAAATCAACTCATATGGCGAGAGGTGAGTTGAGCGTTGGTTCACGTGCTGAGCTATTTTCAATTTCTGTTTTAATGTCTCTTTGAAGAGTCAATTCATATTGTGAGAAATGAGTTGAGCTCAAGATCACTTGCCGAGTAAGGAATAAAGATTGAAGTTAATGAAAGACACCAAATGTGGCTTCCCTGAAGTTGCAGTGGAGCAGGTCAAAGTTGCAAGTCTTGACTTCCTAAAGTTGCAGTGGAACAGGTCAAAGTTGCAAGTCTTGACTCCCTGAAGTTGCAGTGAAGCTGATCAAGGATATCAAATCTTGTCTTTCTAAAGTTACAGAATAGAAGATCACAAATCTCATCTCACTAAAGCGATAGTGAAGCGGATTGAAGCTGTAGATCTGATCTTTATGAAGCTACATGGAAGCAGATCGAAGCCATAAATCTCATATCCTTGAAGTTACATTGGAGTAGATTGAAGCTACAAGGCGTATATCAGAAGATGCGATGGATTGGAACAAGATTACTTGAAGAAGAGAAGCACAAAGAGATTAAAACTCAACAAGGCCAGGCAAAATTGGTTCTTCTTAAAAGTCTTTGCTCTATTCTCATTACACGACAATGAGCAAAGAGGGGCAGCTGTACATACCCAATTTTGCCAACCCATTTCAATACTAACCTAAACCCACTAACCCAACTAAAGACTAAACCCAAACAATACCCAAAACCCGAATGGCCCACTAAAGCATCAGCCAACCCTTACCCAAATCCATTTACAACATAAACCCAGACCCACTACCCAATTAAACCTACCTAACTGACCCTAGCCCAAACACATGAGGCCCAAATCCTTGACCCAAACTCTGACTTAGGGTTTGACACACGAAACCCTAAAGCCTTTCAGCGCCAACAATGTCCCATCGCCCCCACTTCCCTCTGCCACCACCGACGTCTGCCATGCCCACCTGCTCCACCTGCTTCACCGGCCATACCTGCAGAGCAAACTGAGCATGCAACATCAGCAAAAGAATAGAAAACAGACAGTGTAAAATGGGCTATAAAATTCGGATGTAAAAAAGAGATAAAGGGGGGAGATTTTTTTTTCTCGAATAAAAAAGAGGGAAATGTTCTTAGAAATACAAAAATCAAAAAAGAAAGGCAAGCCATTCTATATCCATATGAACAACAAATTTTAAAACAAAGAAATCAGTTCAAATCGAAGGAAAAAAAACAGTAGGCAATAAGCAGTCTAAGGTATCCAACATTTTCTTTTTTATACGTGCATCCGTATATTCATATATACACAATACACATATATATATATAAAAATAAAGAACGTATAAAAAATAATAAAAAAATACCCTTTTTCGAAAAGTCAAACACCGTATACGGTGGCGCATGATGACAAAATGCGTCGGTGACGATGGCCTTCCGGGCCATATTCTGGACTTAGTCCAGAGGAAATGAGTCCCCCCCTCCCTTTTTTTTCTCTCAACAGGCAGAAATGAAAAAATTTTCAACATTTTTTAACTTTTATAGGGGTCTGGAACGGCATCGTTTTGGGCCCTGCACTTAAGGACTGAAACGGCGTCGTTTCATCATGGGTCGGGTCGACCCGACCCGCTCCAGCAAGGATCCGCGTGTTTTTGTTCTTAGGGGCTATTTACGCAATCGGTCCTTCTGCATTTTTGGTATTTTGAATCAGGTTTATACTTATTTATAAATTGACCCTAAAGTTGCTTGCGATTCTCTAATTGATCCTCCGTGATGCGCACCGTTTTAAAGGTTTTGGAAAATTGCTCTTTGGGCCCCCCACAGTTTTATGCGTGTTCCAATAAATCCTTTCTTCTTTACTTTCTTTTCGAATTCGCCCCAAAATTTTGTTTTATGTTCGATTTAGTCCCTTTTGTGTTAATTTACTATTCATTTTTCAAATTATTTGTCATTATTTTCTATTATTTATTGTTATTAATTAATCTATATGCTTATAATATTTATTTATTACATATAGCAGTGTATATTTACTACGTACGTATATGTACAGGCATATTTGTTGATAGTATTACTTTATTATTTTATTATATTTGTTTTTTTTTATTTCAATATTAGTATTATTATCATTATGTATTGGTGTATAATCTTTTATATACGAATGTGTGTTTAATATACTTATGTATTATATTATATATATTTTTGTTATATACGTTATATATGTTTTAAATATTATATTTTATATATTATTATGTATATTTTTAGTATATATATATTTGTGAAGTATTACCAATAGTTTTTTTTATTACTATCTTTAATATGTATATATTGTGTATATATTTTAACACTACGTTATATATATATTTTTTATGTTATCCAAATATTCCAAATATTATATATTAAGTATTCCTAATATTCTTATTATTTATATCCATATATGTACGTATCTATGTAGTGTATTAATAAGTTCTTTTTATATCATTATCATTTCTAATGTATATGTATATATCGTATATGTTTTGTATATGTATTATGTATGTATTTTCACTGTTATTAGTTATATTGTTCATTTACTATTTCATGTACATATTTTCATATCATCTTATGTATATTTTTAATACCATCATGTATATATTATTATTACATTTATTTCATTCCTATTATATTTATTAGTAATATTAGTACATATATTTTATTATACATGTATATATTTTTATATATAGCATTATTTTCATATTACTATACTCATTAATATACTTATTATTTTCCATATTGTCACTTATTATATTATCTTAATATTATGTATTATTTGGTACATACATCTTTATTATTATTGTTATTATTATTATTATTATTATTATTATTATTATTAGTATAAATATATTTTCTATGTCATTAGTATTCCTAATATGTATTGTATATGTCCATTTATACTATATATATATTTCGTATGTATATATTTAGTATGATTATGCGTATATTTTTTTTTCTATTATCACTTATATATTTTAATATATATATATATATACGTATAGCAATATTAGTGTTTTTTTTATGTTTACGTCACTTCACTTATTGTTTAGATATATTCATGATTTTATTTCGTGTTTTATACTATACTATCGCATGTATATTGTTAATGTTTTATCTGTTTCGTATATTTTTAACTTTCTATTATTATTTGTCTGTCTCGAATTTAGCATTGTAGTTCATACCATTGTGCAATATCAATATTAGTTTTATTTGTTCTATCTAGAAATATTTTTATTCTTGTTTTCTAATTAATTTCAATAAATAAGGCAATGTACCGAGTTAACATTAAGTCGTAGATTTCATCGCTATGTTGGGTGGAATTTGTCGGCTCGTGCTAAAGACGGAACACCCTTCTAAAAAAACCAAAAAAACTAAAAACTAAAATTTTTCGTCTTTTCAATCGGATCACGACTAAATATTACATTGAACTCGCATTTTTGAAAATCAAGACAACACGTGTTTATAAGATACCAATTTTAGGCATCGCAAGGGTGCTAATACCTTTCTCGCGCGTAACCGATTCCCGAACTTTATTTTTCTCTGGACTTTTAACGTAGACCTAAACTCGGCCTTCCTTTTGTTTTAAAAAATAAATCTAATAGGTGTCCGATCACACCTAGGAAAAAGGATCGGTGGCGACTCCCCCTTTTTTTATAAAAAGCAAACTTCAGTTTTCAAGTTTTCAATAAAATCGCCACAATTAGCGGCCAAGTTAAAGCTAAATTTTCACGTCGCTACATCAACAATAAAGAAAAAACACACCAATGAAACAGTAGAGAAAAATAAGGTCCTAACAAAGTTAAAAGAGTAGATGTGAAAATAAAATAAAATAAAGAACACACAGATTTTTATGTGGAAACCCTTTAACCACTGGCAGAGAAGAAAAAAATTTACTATGTCGAATTCGAATGATTACAAAAGGAATAGACTATGTCTATTTATAGGCTTGTAAAGCCATATTCTAATAGGAGTGTAGTAAGATTGAAACACCTTATTCTAATTAATATAAAATAGATGGAGTTTAATAAAGTTTAAAAAACATTATTCTAAAATAAAATAAAAGAAGTGTAGTTTTATATGAATTTTACTTTTCTTTTCTTTCCTTTTACCGCTGTATTTTATTTAAATAAGAATTCGGGTCACTTAATTCTAACAGTAGACATAAAATCAATTCTACTAATGTTAAGCTGAATCTGACTTTAGGCAACAAGCACAGCTAGCAAGCTCTCTTTATTTAGAATAAAACACCAAGAAAGATGGTGGGTGATGAATCCAACCTCCAAACACATATCTACTTTAGCATGCTCGCATATCCACCATTTGTGTCTCCAACAATTATTCCAATAATTACATATCCGATTTGACCTATGGACGAATATGCAAGCATAACTTTGTTAACATCCTTTTAATCAAGTTGAAAATAATTAATGATAGACTTTTTCGGTTTGTAGCATTGCAACCATAAAACAAAGTTATTTTAGTTTGTTTTTTTCTTGTTGTACAAAAAATGGTGAACATTGAGCTTAATTTGTAAATAAAAAAACTAGTCCCCTTTTGAGATTTAAAAAACACCACATAATTTTAAATTTAAAAAAAAATGTATAATATTTGTGGTTAGCTTAAATATGGTTAAAATGTGAGGATTTGACGTTTCAACAAACAAAGATTTGCTACTTTTAGTAAAAATGTGGGATTTTTTACTATAATAATATGAAAAAAAAAACCAAAATAGGATGTCCTTAAGATTATATACGAAAATGGGTCATTGCAAGTGATGGAGGGTGGTGCATAGGCGGCACGACCCTTAAATCCAAACATTTCTGACAGATTTGCAGGTTAAAAAAAAAAGAATAGGACGAAAAAAATAATAAAATAAGGGTGGAGGGTACCCCACAAGCGGCACCGCTCACTCCTCTGCACCGACGGGACTCCTCACTGCCACCGACGGGATTGCTCTGAGCCATTTTTTTTGTTTTATTATGTGTTTGGGGACCTTAAAATGGTCCCCAATTTCTTTGTGTGCGTGAGTGAAGAAGAAGAAAGGGGGAAGGAGAGCAGAAAAAGAAGAAAAGAGAAGAAGAAGAAGAAGGAGGAGGAGGAGGAGGCGGCATTGGTGAGGGAAAAAAAAAGAAAAAGAAATAGAAATAGAGAAGGAGAAGAAGAAGAAGGGGAAGGGAAGGAAAAAAAGGTAATTTTTTTTTAAGGAAATAATTTTTAATTGTTAATTTAAGGAAATAAATGATTTATATTAATTGTTAATGTTATTATTATTGATTGATTTTGATTTAATTTTTAAATTTAATTTTTTGCAAGGTATATTTTGGATAAAAAGAGATATTAATGTATGTTTGTATTTATTTTATTTTTTATATATATTCATAATTTATTTTTAATTTTTATTGAAGTAAAAAATCTTATGTATGTTATGTACAAAAAATATTTTATTATTATTTTATTTAATTTATTTGGTAAGTGCGTTTTAGGTTAATTAAATATATTTTTTATTAATTTTATTTGGCATGTTATATTTTGATTGTTTTATTTTTTTATTTTTTATGTGATGAGTTTTTTTACAAAAATAGTATAAAAAATATTAAAAGAATAGCTTAATAGTATATTTTAAAAAATATATTTTAGAAAATCCAAAAATAAAATAAAAAGGCCAAAATTAGAGTTTTTTACTAAATTAATATAAATATACTAAAATAATATATATGAAACATTATGTACTAAAATAATAAAAAATAAAATACGAAAATAGTATATTTTGAAAAATAAAATCTGAAAATAAAATAAAAAACAAACGGCCAAAATCAAATTTTTTTACTAAATTAATATAAAAAACTAAAATAATACATTTAATTATGTACTAAAATAATATAAAAAATAAAATACAAAAATAGTATATTTTAAAAAAAATCCGAAAACAAAATAAAAAAAAGCCAAAATCACAGCTTTTTACTAAATTAATATAACAAAACTAAAATAATATATGAAACATTATGTACTAAAATAATATAAAAAAATAAAATATGAAAATAATATATCTTAAAAAATAAAATCCGAAAATAAAAATAAAAAGGGCCAGAATCAGAGTTTTTTTCTAAATTAATATAAAAAAACTAAAATAATACATGAAACATTATGTACTAAAATAATATAAAAAAACAAAATACAAAAATAATAAACATAAAAAAATAAAATCCGAAAATAAAATAAAAATAAACAGCTAAAATTAGAGTTTTTTATTAAATTAATATAAAAAAACTAAAATAATACATTTGGAACATTATGTACTAAAATAATATAAAAAATAAAATACGAAAATAGTATATTTTAAAAAGTAAAATCCGAAAATAAAATAAAAAAAAAGATCAAAATCAGAGTTTTTTATTAAATTAATATAAAAAATACAAAAATAATACATTTGAAACATTATGTACTAAAATAATATAAAAAATAAAATCCTAAAATAAAATAAATACCAAAATATATTGAACTACATGCCGGGTATATTATATATATCATAATTTAAACCAAAATATTTTACTTATTATCATTTTAAAATAATAATAAAAATATTTGTATTTGAATTGGGTATATTTATTTTTTTAATGTAATATGACGAAAAATATGCTGTCGGAAAAACGGTTTGGTATTTTTTTTGCAATTAAAAGTAATATATAAAATTTAGTTATTTTGACAAATATTTAAAATCCATCAAACATTGAAATTAATAACCGAAATTTATTTGAAATTGCAGGTATGACAACGGCTTCATTGATTAAGGAAGATCCTTACATAGCTGACACAGTTAATAAAACGGTAATATATTGTTATTTGTTACTCACAGGTTTCATTAAAAAAGATTTATGTAATTTACAGAAATAAATTATGTTATTATAACTTTTTTCTGCAATTTAACATTGCCAGGAATCGTACCGCGTATTAAGGGGCCGGGTGAATGGTTTAGGATATTCCCCAGATGCACGACTGATGCCGTACTTGGAGCTAGCTGGATTAGGGTCAGCAACATTGATCCGGACGTTTAATTTGTGGTACGATTTAATATCCGCATTGGTTGAGCGTTAGCGCTTGGAGACCCACACTTTTCATTTGCTATGTGGGGAGTGCACTGTCACTCTGGAGGATGTTGCACTGCAACTTGGGTCCTAATCGACGGGAGTCCGGTAACGGGCGTAAGTGCGATAGCTGAGCCGGCTGCACTTTGTTATAGCCTCCTAGGAGCCTCGCCCGGCGATGATGAGTCCAATTTATCGGTTTTGAAATTTACATGGTTGAAAGCAAATTTTCAGCATTTACCAGATAATGTCACTGAAGAAGAGTTGATGTGCGCAGCTCGAGCGTACATTATGCATAATATAGGGGGTGTATTGATGCCCGATGCGAACAACAACAAGGTTCATATCATGTATTTACCTCTATTAACTGATTTGCATAATGTTCGCTTGTATAGCTGGGGCTCTGCAGTTCTGGCTATGTTGTATCGTAAGCTTTGTCGGACGACAAAGCCTCATGCTGCAGACATAGGCGGATGCCTTATATTGTTGCAGTCCTAGGCTCTTTATCGGATGCCATTCTTGACAACGGTTAGTCACCAACCATACGTATATCCACTAGTTAACAGGTGATAAAATTTAACTTGTTATTAATTGATAGTTTTTTTATAATGATACTATTCTAACGATACTATATTTATTTGAAATTTGTTTTCGTAGATGGAGTATTTATCCGAGTATCGGGACAGTGTACGACATCCAAAATATACCTTGCAAAAAATTAAATTTAAAAATTAAATCAAAATCAATCAACAATAATAACATTAACAATTAATATAAATCATTTATTTCCTTAAATTAACAATTAAAAATTATTTCCTTAAAAAAAATATTACCTTTTTTTCCTTCTCTTCCCCTTCTTCTTCTTCTCCTTCTATTTTTCTTTTTCTTTTTCTTTTTCTTTTTTCTTCTCTCACCAATGCCGCCTCCTCCTCCTCCTTCTTCTTCTTCTTCTTCTCTTCTCTTCTCTTTCTCTTCTCCTTCCCCCTTTCTTCTTCTTCACTCACGCACACAAAGAAATTGAGGACCATTTTAAGGTCCCCAAACACATAATAAAACAAAAGAAATGGCTCAGAGCAGTCCCGTCGGTGCAGAGGAGTGAGCGGTGCCGCCTGTGGGGTACCCTCCACTGGTGCCGCCTGTGGGGTACCCTCCACCCTTATTTTATTATTTTTTTTCGTCCTATTCTGTTTTTTTAACCTGCAAATCTGTCAGAAATGTTTGGATTCGAGGGTCGTGCCGCCTATGCACCACCCTCCATCACTTGCAATAACCCATTTTCGTATATAATCTTAAGGACATCCCATTTTGGTTTTTTTTTTTCATATTATTATAGTAAAAATCCCACATTTTTACTAAAAGTAGCAAATCTTTGTTTGTTGAAATGTCAAATCCTCACATTTTAACCATATTTAAGCTAACCACAAATATTATAAATTTTTTTTAAATTTAAAATTATGTGGTGTTTTTTAAATCTCAAAAGGGGACTAGTTTTTTTATTTACAAATTAAGCTCAATGTTCACCATTTTTTGTACAACAAGAAAAAAACAAACTAAAATAACTTTGTTTTATGGTTGCAATGCTACAAACCGAAAAAGTCTATCATTAATTATTTTCAACTTGATTAAAAGGATGTTAACAAAGTTACGGACTAAGTAACTAAGCATGCTAAAGTGGATATGTGTTTGGAGGGTTGGATTCATCACCCACCATCTTTTATTTTATTATTTTTTTCGGTCCTATTCTTTTTTCTTTTTTTTTTAACCTACAAATCTGTCAGAAATGTTTGGATTTGAGGGTGGTGCCGCCTATGCAACACCCTCCATCACTTGCAATGACCCATTTTCGTATATATCTTAAGGACATCCCATTTTGGTTTTTTTTTTCTTCATATTATTATAGTAAAAATCCCCTAAATCTACTTATGACATATAAGCAATTATTTTACAAATATATAAAAATATTTTTATTTCTAAAAGAGTTTTAAATCTTTTTAAAGTTTTAAAATATTAAAAAAATTAAATATGAAATATTTATTTTTATATTATAGAAAATAAAATTAATTATAAAGTAAATACAAATAAAATTCATTTAGGATAATAAAAATATTTCAACTTATGTATCAAAAACCGTTAAAACATTACTATTTAATTTGCTTTTGGATTTTTCTGCTTTTTAAAAATTCAAACATGAATGATGAGTGTGTCATGAATATTTATAACCTATATAAAAGTATTCATTTAGAAAAAAAATTTTGAGCTAATAAACATATCTATTATTTTTTATCATAGTATTAATTTCATATTTAAAAATAAAATATTAATGATAATTATTAGCTAAAAAAATTATGCTAACTTTATTGATGTTATTACTTGAATAGAATTTTAAGCATATTAATTATCACATAATTAATATTAGAGTTAATTACGTTAATTAATTATTGTTTTGAATAATATCACATTACATTAATTATATAAAATAAGACTATATTAAGTATTGAATATACTAATGCTTTAATTATGATTTGAAAATAATAAATAATGTTTTATGTCGTAACCATTTTTTAGAAAAACGGGGATCGACTTTGTTTTTGGAAATGAAAACGAAAAACGGGAGTCGCCATCGATCTTTATTAGGTGTGACCGGATCACCTTTGCCTTAATAAAACATTTTAGTTTATTAAAACAATGTTTTTGGTCTACGAAACTCGAGAGAATGAGTTCGGGAGTCAGTTACGTGTGAGGAATGATTAGCACCCTCGACACGCCCAAAAATTGGTACCAAATTGATTAGTTAGTGTCTTAATGTCGAAAGTTAAAAATCGGGAATGATTTTAAAATACGATCCCTTTTATTGATGTCGATTAAAAAAACATTTGAATTAGCTCAAAACGATTGCTAAAGATTTTCTTGCCTCGAGATATCGGGGTATCATATCCTGTAAGTTAGGACACAATACCATGGAATCCCAAGCGCAAGCTTGTCTTTGATTTTATTGAAATTTCGTGTATTTAAAAGAAAATCGAAAGGATATGTGGCTACTTAGGATCAACGAGAAAACCGAAACCCCGTAAGTTAGGGCACGATTCTTCGACGTTCCAAAACGCGAAACATTGCCTTATTTTAAAATAATAGCGAATTCGATATTTAAACAAAGGGTGTTTATTTCGTTTGAAATAAAATAAAGCGATCTAAGTTGGAGGAATGCATTGGGTTTTAATTAACAATGCGATGCTATGAAATAAAAATATAATAATGGGCATGGAATAATAATATATGAATAAAAATATTACAAGTGAATGACAATAATATGAACATGAATAAACAAATTAAAGAACAACACATAATGGCAATAATCTCACAACATACATCATTTAAAAGACCAACACTAATAATCAAAAGAATGAAATAATATAAAACAATTTGAAATAAATAATGAAACAATTTTGACTAAGTAATATATAAAAATGAGTTCAAAATGGATATTATAAAAATATAATTTTAAGTAAATAGTATAAAATAATTTAAAATTATTAACATACAAAACAATTTAAAGTAAAATAAAGCAATTTAAAATAAATAACATATGACAATTTAAAATAATATATAAAAGGTCTAAAATAAATAATATAGAAAAAATTATTAAAGTAAATAATATATATAATAATTTAAAATACAAAGATGTATATAAAAGTTTCAAAATAAATAATATGTATAATAGTTTAAAAGAAATAACATATGTAAAATATAATAATATAAAATATATGATATGTTAAAAAAAATAGAAATAATAGTAATGGTAATAATAATGTAAATAAATACAAAAAAAGAAAAAATATATAATGTAACAAAACCAATATAAAGTTAACTAGTTTAATAATATGATGATAGATAGAATATAAGAATAATAATAATAATACATTAGTAAGAATAGTAATAAAAGAATAAAAATAATAAAATAACGTATACATAAGAAATAATAAATAAGTAAATAAACACATATTAAAATATATATGTAATAATGATGATGGAGCAAAATGTCTAAATATGAGCAATGTAAGAAATCTCAAAATAAATAATAAAAGATTTACAATAAACATAAGGAAAAATAGTTAACCTATAAAACAATATCATTAAAGTATATGTGAAATTTAAAATAGACAGTATATATATAATAGTTTAAAATAAAAAGACGTAAAAAGGGAATTTCAAAATAGGTAGCATGTATTATAGTTTAGAACAAATGATACATATACATATTTAAAATTGGTAATGATTTAAAATACATTATACATAAAAAGGATTAGAATAAATAATAAATAATATATATATAAAACTTAAAAGTAACAAAATTAACAGTTTTTCTTTGTTTAAAAAGTAAATAAATAAATGAATGAATAAATAGATTAATTAATTTAAACAAAGGACCAGGCTGAAATTGAATTAAAAAATAAGGTACAAATTATAAAATGAAGAAAACTAATAAGGACCAAAATTAAGTGCGCTTAAACTATCGAGGGCCGATTCGACAAATAACTCAAACTTTGGACACGTGTCCGTGTTCCAGTTAGTTGATGGGTTAGGGACTCGATTGGAAAGCTCAACAAAATCATGGGGTCAAGTTTATAAAATAAAATAGTAAGCAAAGGGACAAAATTAAAATAAACCGAAAATACGAAAGGATCACGGGCGTAAATAACCCAAATAAAAAAAACACGCTGATCCTTTAAAGGGCGGGTCGGATTTCGGGTATGGCACCTAAACGACGTCGTTTTGGCCATGGGTGTTTAAGCCCAAAACGGCGTCGTTTTAATAGCTTTATAATAGTATTTTTTTTTTTTTGAAAAAAAACATTCTGTTTTATTTTCTAAAAAAAAAACTGAGGGTCTCCCTTTCCCTTCCTTTGTTAGGGTTTCAAGAGAAACCCATCTTCGTGCCGTCGCCATACCCATCGCTTCTTTCGCCGCGAGTCCGTTGACTGCCACACACGGTGGCCGGGGCTCACAAGGTAATTTTTTTATCTTACTGATATATATATATATATATATATATATATATATATATATATGTATATATATCTAAAGCAATTTTTTTTAAATAAAAGAGAATATAAAAAATAAGTGTATGTATATGCAGTTTTGAAGAAGAAAAATAAAAAAAGTGATAACCTTGAATCGATTTCCTCTGTTTTTATTTCAAAAAGAAAGAAATCCCCCCTTTTCCCAAAATACAATCGGCTCCCCATGCTTTTCTTGAAAAAAAAATGGCTCTTATAGCCGAAAGATATCATTTTTTATCATCGTTTGCTTCCTTTTGCTGCTGTTGTGTGTTTCTACTCTCTGTCTTGGTTTTTTTTTATTTTGCAGGTGATGAGACGAGTCGGTGGCCGCAGAGACGTTGGTAGCGTGTGGCGGCTGGCTTAGGTAGCTTTAGGTTTTTTTTGTTTGTTTCTGATTTGGGCTGTGTACTTTGGGCTTGGGTTTTAGATTTTTAGGCCTGATTTGGGCTGTGTACTTTGCTATTTCATTTTGGTTTATGGTTTATAGGCCCCAGGCAAATTTGGGCCTTTACAGCTGCCCCTCTTTGCTCATTGTCGTGCAACGAGGATAGAGCAAAGACTATAAAATGGGCCAAATTTGCTGGGACCTGCTGAGTCTTGACTTCTCTTGGCACTTCTTTTCTTCAAGTAGCTTCAATATGCTCTACTGCAACTTTAATGGAATGAGATTCATTATCTTCAGTCTGTCCCACTGCAACTTTAGGGAGATAAGACCTGTAACTTCAACCTGCTCCACTGCAATTTCAGGGGGATAAGGTTTGTAACTTTAATCTGTTCTTCTGCAATTATAGCTTGATCTGCTCCATTGCAACTTCAAGGAGATAATATCTACTATCTTTAGTCTGCTCCACTGCAATTTCAGGGAGTTAAGACTTGTAACTACAACCTGCTCCTCTGCAACTTTAAGAAGATAAGGTTTGTTTTGATCTGCTCTACTCCAACTTCAGAGAGATAAGATCTGTAATTTAGCTTCAATCTGTTCCACTGCAACTTCAGTGAGATAAGATTTACTATTTTCAGTCTGCTCCACTGCAACTTCTGGGAGATAAGACTTGTAACTTCAACCTGCTCCACTGCAACTTCAGGGAGATAAGGTTTGTGACTTCAATCAACTCCAATAAAACTTCAAGGAGATCTGCTGTGGCTTTTAGCCGCTCCAACGTCATTTTAGGGAGAAGATATTTGATTTCCAACCTGTTACTCTACTGCTTAAGGGGTTAAGGCCCATCATCTTTGATCTGTTTCCCTACTGCTTAGGGGGTTAAGATCTATAAATTCAACCTGTTACCCTACCACTTAGGGGTTTAAGGCCCATCGCCTTCGATCTATTTCCCTACTGCTTAGGGGGCTAAGATCTGTAAATTCAGCCTGTTACCCTACCACTTAGGGTTTAAGGCCCATTGCCTTCGATCTGTTTTCCTACTGCTTATGGGGTGAAGACCTGTAAATTCAGCCTGTTACCCTACTGCTTAGGGGTTTAAGGCCCATCACCTTTGATCTGTTTCCCCACTGCTTAGAGGGGTTAAGATCTGTAAATTCAGCCTGTTACCCTACTACTTAGGGGGTTAAGGCCCATTGCCTTCGATTTGTTTCCCTACTGCTTAGGAGGTTAAGATCTGCAAATTCAGCCTGTTACCCTACTACTTAGGGGGTTAAGGCCCATTGCCTTCGATCTGTTTCCCTACTGCTTAGGGGGTTAAGATCTGTAAGTTCTGCCTGTTACCCTACTGCTTAGGGGTTTAAAGCTTATGAATTCACCGATTCTAGGGACATGATGTAACGGCCTAATTTTCAGTTGTGTCGAAAATAGTGATTTGAGATCACTAAATCTGACAAGTAAGATTGAACAAGGTAGTAATTTAATATTTATGAGTCAAGAAAGAATTTGGAAAAATTTTTGAATTGGTGAGTTTGGTGAATTAAAAGAATTTATTAGGTCAAACGGGTCAAAACTGAGGTATCGAGACCTCAAATTTGAAAACCGAGCTATAAATATTTTTATAAATACTTATGGAGTGTCATTTAGCTAGTATTAAAGTTTGGTTGAGAAATTTTAACGTATGGGTCATCAATTAAATAAAAAGGACTAAATTGTAATAAAAATAAAATTTGCTAGAAGGATTAAATAGCTCAAGTGTTAAAAGAAAGAGGATTTAAAGAGAAATTAAGCCTAAAAGTGAATAGGCTGGACGGCAAAGGCAAGAAGTCAGCAGAAAAATAAGGGAAATAAGGGTAAAATTGGAAATTTTACAATTTTAACATATAAAAATAAGGACAAAATTGAAAGGTCTAGACATCTCTTCATATTTTCTCAGCCAAAATGCCATAGAAGGTCTGGAGAAAGCTGGTTTTTCATATTTTTACATCAAGTGAGTTTAATTCTTGCTTTTTCTTGATAATTTTTATGTTTTTATGACTTTTACAATTAGGTCCACTTATAGAATTCATTAGTTTTTGATTTTATGGGTGAAATTGGAAGTTACTCTGGATGGATAAGGGAATTTTGTGATGAATTATTATGAAATTTAAGTTCTAATTTCATATTAAAGTGGTTTTATTTAGTGATTTTGATAGAAAATGGTATTTAGGACCTAATTGTGAAAAAGTTGTGAATTGAAGGTTGGTGTTGAAATTCAGAATATTAAAGGTTTTGAAATAGTTTATAATGATAAATTAAAGTGTTAATTGAGAAAAATTAGTTCAATTGATGGGTGAATTGAGCAGGGACTAAATTGTAAAAATTGAAAATTTTAGGGTAAAAGTGCAATTTTGAAAGTTGAACAGCATGAATTGTGAAGTGAAATAGAAATCAAATTGATGCTAATGAATGGAAATATTTATATTATAGATCAACAATCCAAAGAGGAGCGAGGAAAAGAAAAAGTTGCAGAATAGTCCCTAAATTTCAATATCTTCTACAAATTAGCCGGGTAAGTTCATATGGTTGAATTTAGATGTTTATTTGTGAATGATTGAAGTATATAATGTGTTATTATATATGAATTTGTTGTGGAATTGTGTAAATTTTGTTAATGAAAGAATAAATGTGGAAATGCAAATTAGGAAAAACGCAGGATTGAGTACGTTCGTATCATGACAAGTGATGAATTGATGGATAAGACCATGGTTGATCCATGGAAAGGTTGTGAAACGTAGGTATGGTATCATCCATACTGAGTTAAGAAATGTAGGTATGGTATTAACCATACTGAGTTTTGAAACGTAGGTATGGTATTATCCATACTGAGTTAAGAAACGTAGGTATGACATTTCCCATACCGAGTTGTAAAATGTAGGTATGGTATTTCAATAAGGAAAACCATACTTGAGTTGTGAATCGTGGCATTGAACAACGACGTACTCAATTTAAATAAGCCGTTTCTGATTTGATAATAAGAAATACAAGAGAAGTGAACCAAATGAAAGAGATTGAGTAGTTATTCTTTGAGCTCAACTATGTGAATTATTATAACAGTAATTGCGAATGGCAGGAAATTTTAGTAAATGTTTTGGTATTGTTTGGAAACATTATGTTTGGTAATCATTACTTTTAAACCTATGAACTTACTAAGCTTCAATAAGCTTACTTGTATGTGTTTGATATTTTTATGTAGATTGAATTAAAGTGAAGTTGGTAGATCGGATCAACACAACAAGGCACACTATCCAGATCAATTCCGGTAGCTTTTGTTTTATGTTTAAAGATTTATATGGCATGTATAGAGTTTGAATGAATTAAAGTAAAGATGTTATAAACTAGTTAACAATATTTTGTACTAAAACAGTTTTTAGTTACTAGCAGTAGTTTGACTTTGAAAATTCACCATAAATTATGAAAATCTAATTAGGGGTTGAATAAAATATGAAATTAAAGCTTATTGAGTCTAGTTTCTTATAAAAGAAATTATGTAAGCAATGGAATAGTAAATCATGAGATATAATAACTTTTGTGAGATAAGGTCAGAGTGATTTCAAGCTCCCCTATTCTGATTTGTAAAAATCATTAAAATTGTACAAAAATAGTTAGGAGTCATACTATACATGTATGGATTCCTTATTGAATCTATTTTTAATAGAAACAAACTTCATAGTTATTTGAATTCTGTACAGGGAGAAATTTGGTTCGTAGTACACAGGGGTCAGAGTACTCGAACTCTGAAACAGGGGAGACTTTAACTAATAAACTATACTAATTGGCCCAACCAAAAATTCTAGAAAAAAAATTATAAGTAGATATATGAGTATAGATTCAGGGAAAATTTACGGATTTGGATTTCGAGTTTCGTAACTCGAGATATGATTTTTTTTAGTGACTGTGATGCAGTTGGACAGCTTATCTGGAAAAGGTAATATAAATTGTCTGAATTTGTTTATGTGCTCAAATAAGTTTAGTAATGCCTCGTGCTCGACTCCGGCGACAGTATCGGGTAAGGAGGCGTTACACATGACCTGTAGAATCAGTTTCATGTATCTATACTTATGTCAAATGATTAGGATGCTATGATCGAAATGAATCAAATGCTCCTAACTAGAGGTGTTATGAATGTGTCAAATAATTAGGATGCTATGATCGAAATGAATCAAATGCTCCTAATTAGACGTGTTATGAATGGTATATAAATGAAAATGATCCTTTTAAAAAGGCTTAAGGTATCGTCGCTCGTTGTTCATCAGGACATTATCACTGACGTGTTACGCTGCCATCTTGTTCGGCTGGTATTCTTGACAGAAAAGTCAAAGAAACAATTACATTTTGCTCAGCAAGCTTACCCCGCTGTAATTTCAGAGTCCCTTCCACTGTACCTTCTGGGACATAAAGTTTGTGCCTCCCACTGCAATTTCAGAATAACAAAATTTGGTTTCTTCCATCCATCCTGCTGCAACTCAAAGGTACAGGATTTGTATCATCTTCAATCAATTTGATCTGTTACACCATTCCCTGGGTGTAATAACCAGATGTATATGCCTGATATTTGTATAAATGCAGAGTATCATTTTTCTTTTCCCGAGAATAATCTCATTGCTTGTTCTTTGCTGGGATTATAACACCAATGTAATTTCTTTTTGCTCAACCAATATCTTTGACAGAAGACCCATTGAGATAATTTCAATTTGGGCTTAAATATTTCCAACCCTTAGGCTTGGTGGATTCTAAACAACAGTCCTGTTTCAGGTTCTTGTATTATTTAGAAGCTTCCAGAGTAATATGCAGAACTTCTTTTATGAAAGTATTATTGGTCCATTAACCGTTATTTCAATGCAAAATACTCGAAAAAAATCAAAACAATAGAAAAGAAGAAAAGTGATTGGGAGCATAGCTCGAAATGAATAAATTAATCAAAGATTGCAAATGCAATAAGAAGGAAATTGACTCAAAATGAATAAGTTAATCAAAGATAGCAATGCAATAAGAAGGAAATTTATCGGGACATATCTTGAAAAGAATAAGAAAATCAAAGATAACAAATTCAAAAATGGGCAAAATAGAAGCTAGGTGCCCCAGATATCGCAGCTTGAGCTTCTTTATACCAACTTCTTGAGGACCCTTCTGAGCTCAATATGTGTTTAGAGGATCCGGAGTACTTTATCGATGCCCCAAGATGTAGCATACTTCTTCATTGTTAATTCAGGCATAGCAAGACTGTTGTATGTCCTACTTTGATCCACATTTGAATCGCCCTTTTCGGGTTTTCAATTCAAAATCCCTTTGGTCTCAAAGTGCCTGTTGCGAGTTTTCACCTTGGCCTCTCCCCCCCCTTTTTTTTTTTAAGGCGCCCTTTGCGGGTTTTCACCTTGGCCTCTTTCCTTTTAGGTAGAATGCTCCTTGATTGGATTTGAATTTACCAGATTGGGCAAATCTCTGCCATTCATTTCGACTAGAATCAATGCTCATCCAGAATAGGCCTTCTTTGCTATAGAAGGTCTTTCCTAGTTTGACATCCACTTTTCTCTGAAGTCCTTTTGTATAGCAAGTGTAACACCCCAAGACTAAGTCCGATCGTCGGTTTAGGCTATAAGGTATTATTGAGCTAAACATTTAAATTTTTCAATCACAAATTTAGCAATAAAAGCAGAAATTTAGCTGATTATATACAGAACCTTGAGTTATAAATGCCATTTTCATATGGCCAAAATATTTACAATTACAAAACATATACGTCAACAGCCTAATCTATACATGCCATATCGAGTCCAAAATATAACTGTACCAAAAAGATCGATAGTATGAAGAATTGCTGACGATCACCGAGTCGGCGGCCAAAGTTAACAATCTATGAAACAGAGAAATAAGAAATAGAGTAAGCTTTCGAGGCTTAGTAAGTTTTAAGCAATTCATACTATTAAAGCTTGTCATTAAAATTGAACATTGAGTATCACAAAACTTGTATTCTAATTGTAATTCACTTGACCAAATATGCACTAGTACATTAGTTACAAAACCCATTGGCCGAATATATATGTATACACAAGAAACTTCTTGCACATATTTCACTATTTACAAAGATTATACTAATACATTTAATCACATTCTTTCATATGATGACTTACATTAACCGATTATATTGTTGTCTTATCCTCAAATACCTAATTCATTCACACACACACATATATATATATATATATTTCGTTCTTTGATACTAGCAAATCACTTAAAAATCAATTCAAATATGAGCACATATCACGAACCTTAACATGTAAAATATATAATACTTACGCAAAGATGTTTACCACTAACATTCGAAGTCGAAATCTTACTTAACTTACTGGCATCGGTTCTATCAAATCTTAGAGCTCGGAATACATTACTAGTATAAGCCTGCGGGTCTTCAACCCGGATATTTTTCCAGCACGTAGCCTGCGGACCTCAAGTCCGGATATATTTCTAGCATATAGCCTGCGGATCTCATGTCCGGATATTTTTCCTGCATATAGCCTGCGGACCTCATGTCCGGATATATTTTCAATCTCATACATACTTGATCATATTTTAACACATCTCAGTCATCTTATCACTTAATAGTCGTATATTACATTTGAATATATACTCGATATGTACATCATCATTCACATTTCAGCTCAATGGTTATATCTCATATCACTCATTCTCTTCACCATTTAATCTTAAATTCAAAGTGGCCATCAAACTATAAGTCATATACATGCATTATCTATTATACATCTTAATTCAAGTGCAAGCCAAAGATCGCAATTTACCTACTATAATCTTATAACGGCATCGTCAATTATATACTAAAGGAAACTATTTAAAACTTACCTCTGTATATTCGAACAGTTGTAGATTGGCTACTCTATTGCTTTCTCTTTTCCCTTATCCAATTTCGATCCTCCTTGCTCTTTAGCTTAATGAATGCAAATAGATTTGTTTAATATCTTAACCAATGTTGTTTACTTATTATTCACATTCGGCAATCACATAACAAATTCAATATGTATTATAATTTATAAATATGCCATGATTCAAATTTCATACTTATTTTTAACCGAAAATGGCAAGAACTTATCAAGCCATGATAGTCACTTATAACTCAAACTCAAAATGATCATATAACCCTAATAACCGATCATTCAACTTATACTAGTTTCGCATACACAAGCAAAACTCACATAGTTTATCTCGTTTTCTTATACACTAGTTTAACCAATACGATTATTACCAAATAAATTATATATGTATAACACTACTCATTTACATATACATTATCTATCAAAATTCTCACTCCTTAACTAATGCCGAATGCTTTTATAAGCCCTAAGTCATCTTTATACATTTATCAACTTTCCAATTCAACTTAATACCAAAAATTAGTGCAATTTAAAAAACCAACTCAATTTCATCCTTAATATCTCTTATAACAAAATTTATCAAAATCCAATAAGAATTACATTAAATTCCATGACCGAATTTGCATTTCACCATAATAGTCACTTGCCATAAAACAATTAAGCCACAATCATTTAATTTTACCTAGCTTAGACTTAGATTAATAATTATCTAAATTATTTAAAACATTTAACACAACTCTTCTTTAATTAAGCACATATTCGGCAAGGAAAATTGTAATTTAGCAAACCTTAGCTTAACATATAATTTGCTTATAACTCATTTTAAGCATTCTTTTTATTCCATCAACTCAAAACACATACATCACTCAAATATAACCAAGTTCATATTCGGCAATAGCCTCCAACATGATAGCCGATTCTTCCCACTTAGTATCTAATGCACACATATGATCATTTGTTTAGCTCAAACACCCATCCATCATGATTCATCCAAATTAACATGCAACAACAACCATATTCTTTATTGACTACTATGGCCGAAAGCTCTATTCGTTCCCAAAATAAAAAATTTAACATGGGTCAAATAAGGAACTTGGTAACTAACTCAAAATTAACTAAAATTTCAAGAATTAACATAAACTTCTTACCTTAATCTAAGCCTAGGATAACCGAATGGTGTTTCTCCCCTATTCTTCCTTCACATTCGGCTTAGAAGAAACAAAGATGAACACTTTGTTTTCATCACCCATTTTCCCCTTTTAATTATTATTATTCTATAATATAAAGCCATTTAATTAAAATATTGATAATAGAAAATTCATATATTATATATTAACTAGTAACATGGCCGGCCACTATCTAAAATGGGTAATTTGACATGCAAAACCATTCTTTTAAATACATGCATTAATAGACCATTATAAAATTAACATAAGTCCTATTTAATAAATTCACATACAAATGACCAAATCAAAGCATGAAATTTTCACACATATATTTACTCACATCAAAAACTTAGAATATAACATTTAATTATTTTTTTTATAACTCGATTTTGTGGTCCCGAAACCACTTTCCAACTAGGGTCAAATTAGGGCTGTCACAGCAAGGGTCTTCTTCAATATCAAGTTCCCCTAGTGGAATTCTCCAGGATGAACCTCTTCATCATAAGCTCACATCGTTCATTGGACCATGACAGATGGCTTTCAACCGCCTTTCTTCAAATTCAACTGATCATATCCATTTTGCCTTATCCAACTTCAAATCTGTCAAGACTCAGAGACAAGGAATCTCTTCTTCAAAATCATTTTTATCCCATACACTAATGAAATATGCTGCCCCGGCGAAGGTCTTGGCCAACGTTCGATGAGCATAGAGGGTAAATGATGACTTCTTATGCCAATCTTTAGAAGTCTCAGTCATTTTCCATTTTTTTTTAAGATTTGATGATTGGCATATGAAGCGACTTTCACCCTCTTGGCAAAGTAATTGATGCCTGCTAGAAGCTTTCGACGAGATTGGCCTAATAACCTTCATGCCCCACATAGAGAAAATTTATGAAGAAATGAAGGAGGCACATAAGTCTTGTCTTCCTTTATCTGGCATTTATGGCATAACTGATACATTTGCCTTCTACGGTGGGCCAGCAAAACTCGAATCTCATGATTAGCCTGGCCATCATAAAACCATTAGCATATGCTGTTCAAACACCTTGCAGTATTCTCATAGCTCAGGCACATCCTGATACAATTTTGCAAAAAATCTTTAAATTCTTGGAAGTGACTCAATGACGTCTCGCTTTGCCTTTGTGGTGATGCAGACTCTGATGTTTGCCTCTTTCTCTTGTCCTAGGCCTACTGTCCACTGACTTTTTGTAAGAGAGGATCTGTTTTCATCTTACTCTACCATCCTTAACAAATTAGGGAGTAGTCTACATCTCTGTCATCTTCAAAGTGTTGAGATCTCTTTAGGCCCATATTTCGCTTAAAAGGAGACTCAGAGTCAGTGACAGCGTTACTCACATCATTGATATCTAGGGACCCGCTGAAGGCAGATTCCAAAGAATAAATGATTCTAAGGATGATTATTTGTATGGTATGATCATGAATGAAGAAATAAATGAATATTTGAAAGAAAGTCCGAAGAACAAAAGAATCTAAGATCAATTATTTGTACCGTATGAAATGAAATCAAAGAATATTTGCTCAAAAAAGATGCATTTTATTGAAATGAAGACTTAGGACACAAACCTATTTCACAAAAGGGGTCTAATTGCTTCTAGGCTTAAAGCAACAAGCGTGTTTTGAATATTACTCTAGATTAGCTCTAAAAATAAAGGGATCTCTTCCGCAGTCCATTGTTCAAAACACTTCCAAGTAATGCAATGATTTGGAAACTTTTATTCCCCGATTTATTCTTCGGATAAGTCATTCAGATTCCCCCAATATTCTTTCTAGGCTTTGTTTAAGGCATCGCAACTCTTTTGCCCTCACTTCCAAATGTCGCATTTACTGCATTGTCAGAGCAATTAGGCTTTGAGGAATCGTCGAACTTCACAATTCCCATTTTAATGAACTTTTCGACCAACTTTTTAAATGTAGTACAGTTTTCGATTGAGTGTCCTGTTATTCCCACGTGGTACTCGCATTGAGCATTCTCATTATACCATTTTGGGAATGGAGGTTGCACTGGTTCCGAGTAGAATGGAGACACCGCATGTACATCATAGAGATTTTGATACAACTCTTTATATGATATTGGGATGGGTGTAAACCAGAACCTTTCTGTATTTGACCTCGAGTTGGATTCCTGCCTCGAAGAGCCCTGATAGCTAGTGGTTACAATCCTCGGCTGACCTACGTTGACAACGTAGTCAATATGTATTTGGGAAGAAAACTAGTTCAAGGAATAATAAATATGATAATTCGTGTATACCTATTGTATATAGTTTTATCGTATTGTAACATATAAATATTTTAAAATTTTAGATAAAAAATCATATTTTTATAAAATATGTATTATCGAGAAAAGAGTTTAGGATTATTATGGGTTTTATAGTTACGGAATATCAGGTGTCAAAGTGTGGATTTCTTATAGTAAAAATTAATTTTCTGCTCTCTCATCTTAATTGTTTTGCACCTTTTTTGTATAATGATATCAAAAATTGACGCATGCAATGACTCGACATGCATTTATGCAAATAGGCTTTTTCCTGTTTATCTACACGCAATTATGCTATGAGATTGGCGTAACTGTTTTTTTACGAATAAAACAAACTTCTTTTAATTTGTTTTTTTCTTGTTCTACGAATATATTTATAAAAGTTATTTTTAATAAAATAAATATATATTTGAAATTTTATATCTATACATTTATATTTTATATTATTCTTTGTAAAACAAACACGATATAAACATATTTTTTTTATAAAATATTATATTACAATTTCCTTTTAACAATCGAAATTTATTTTATAATAAGAAATTATTGTGTAATAATCAATGTCATATATAATCTTAATAATAAATAATGCTTAATTCAAACTTAATTTAAATTACAAATATGAGAGTACATATTAACACATTAGAATTGTAAAGGATAAATGAAGCTAAGTATTATCTAAACAAATACTCATATTTATATATTTAAAATATTCATATTTATTTACTAGATTAAAATATTTCATAAGTCTTTGTACTCTTCGTAAATTTGAAATTTAGTCCATGTACTTTAATTTTTGGGTTAGTCCTACTTTTTAGATATCAAAATTCAAGTTCAGTTGCTAGCATTATTAAAAATATTTTATTAAATTTATTTTCATTATAAAAATATTTTTTAGTTATATGAATACCAAATATTTTTTATTTAAAAATGTGACATCAAAAAAATGGACAAATTTTTTTTAACAATATTAACAATTGGACTTGATTTTTATATATGAAAAGTAGAGATACTAAATTTTTAAAAATAAAAGTACAATGACTAAATTCTAAATTTACAAAGAGTACATAGACTTATGGCATATTTTATTCTTTATATTACAAAACAACTTATTATTAAAATATTAATATTAAATATTTTTCAAAGAATATTATTTAAAATTATTATTTTTAAATTTTATTATTAAAATAAAATTGAAATATTAAATAATTTATTAAAATAATAAATTATATCAATCATTTATTATATGATTAGATATAGATAATTAAATATGTATGTTTAATAATATTAAAAATTATAATATTTTATTAATTTTAAATATTTTAAAAAATAAAAATAAAAAATTATTAATTTTTATATAAAAATAAAAGCACTCATGGAGAAACTCTTTTCTAAAAGATAACTTGCGCTTTGAAAAAATACAAGTTATTTTACAGTAAAAATAACTTATTTTCTATTGAACTGTGAATTATTTTCAGTCAGCTAAATTATTTTTTTATAAAATAAATACAGAAAAATATAAAATAAAAATGTCATGATAAACCTCTAAAAATTTATCATTCATCCCTTACTCGTTAAATAATTTTCGGATTCGCTGTTTGGTTGGAAACAAAATGAGCACCACCCATTTACTAGTTGAAGAGGCCACTGTTTGGCAATATCTTTTGCCATCGTCTTGTTTCCACAAATGTCTTTGGAAAGATATTTAACGGTCAGTCATTCCAAATAAGATTCGCCCATCTTTTTAACACTGTTAAACCCATAATAAAACAAGAATATTAAGTGGCTCAAAAAGTTTGAAGTATCAAAATTAAAAATATATATAATTTATGGTGAATAAAGCCAAAAAAAAAAAAAAAAAAAATCAGTTGAGATTTTACTGTAGAAATCCAATGTGAGTGAGAACCAAAGTTTGATAAGTAGTACACCTGCCCAAAAATAAATATGTATCACACAATCTTCTTTTCTTATCACTAACGTATCAGGTTTATCTATTCAAAGTTCCAATTTAAGGAAAATAATAGTAAAGCTCGAAACTTCATTAACAAACTGTGATTATAGCTTTTGCAGCTTGTCTATAAGATGCAAAGCCCTATAAACCCTAACTAACAAATAACATGTGTAAGACTTAATTTTAGCTCGGGCTACTTAATTTCAACCCAATAAATAAATAAAACTCAAATAATCCATATAACAAAATCCAAAAAAAGAGTCTAAAATTACAAAAACAACAAACCCAATTATAAGCCCAAAATAAACCTAACCCTAGAGCCCAAACAGCCCAAAACTAAACTAACTTTTCAGCAAAAAAGAAAACAGCCGCTGCTCCCCTCCACCACGCACGTCGGCATACCAAGCACGACCCCCAACTTGCTCGTTGCTCGCCCACGTCCCTCCATGTCTTCACGACCTACAATTTGAGCAAGAGAATAGGCAGAAACAGCTTGTATTTGGCTATAAAGCCTTCAAATTTTGATTGTAAAAGGGAAGCTTTTTTTCCAGAGAAATAGAATAGAAATCGAGTACAAAAATTCACACGAGATACGAATACAAGCAAAAAACAGCAAGTGAATATTGATTTCTATTTTGAAGGTGATTGCAGATTATTTTTTCCCTACTACTTTCAGCTCTTCATTTAGATTCTTTTGCATATTAAAGTATAAGGGAGAGAGGGAGACTTACCGCTCCGTTGGAGGACCGTTCGTTGCAGTCGATTTTGGCTGTGGTTGGGGGCTGTTAGCCCTTCGGCTGTGGCAAGGAGAAACATGAAAGTTTTAAACTCTAGGGTTTTTTAAGATCAGGGTTTGAAAATGTTTTAAAACAAAAATGGTTTAAGTCATAAAAATAAAACAACACCGTTTGGTGCTGGACCTATGCATTTTGGTTCAAAGAGGGAATTTGCGCATTGAGTCCTCTCCTTTTGCACTGATTTGTAATTAAAACTTATTTGTATTTCCCTTGTTTTTTAAATTGTCCCAGGAATTTTGTGCGTCTACTCATCTTGGTCCACGCTAAAATGAATCGCTTTGGGGCATTTTCGGTTTTAACCCTCGAACATTTGGGCGCGTTTATTTTGGCCCTCAATTCTGTTTCAATAATTTGTATGGTTTATAAAATATCCATTTGATTTTGGTTCTTCTTTCAATTTGGTTTTTAGTCATTCATTTTTAAAAAAAAAAATCATATTATTCTTACGTATTATTTTGGGGATTATTTCATTGACTGCACATTGTTTTCATTTTATTTTTCATGTGCATATCCTTATGTTTTATTATATAATATACTCATCTTCAAATTTCCTCTTATGTACACTCTTTGTTTTAATATTACGTTGTTATTATTGTATATATATTATTTTTATATAAAGTTTTACCTCATGTATATTATTTATTTTGATTGACGTATATATTATTTTATATATTACCTTTATATATATATATATATGTACACCATTTATTTTGCAATTTCATTTACGCATTATTATGCTATCTATGTTTATTTTTTTGATACACTTCAAATTTTCATATAAATATTTACCTTATGTCATTTTTTTTAAAATTCATTTGTATATTACTATTTAGTACATTACTTATTTATATTTTTCTTCTTATTTAAAATTTTTGTATCTATCGTAGGTTTTCAAATTTTTTGTATCATTGCATAGTAATGTTTTAAATTTTACTTTCCACCCTATTTTTCATTTTATTTTGTTTTAAGAACTTGATATTTTATTTGTATAGTTTGCTTGGGATTTCTTATAAATTGGCCCAATTCGTTAGCCTTCGGATATTAGTGATCGTATTTATATAGTATATAATATATTGCTATTGCATGTAACTTGGTTCTTTGTATTTTCCTTTTTATTATTCACATAATATTATGGTTGCATATATTTATTTCATGCTCAATTCAATGCTTGTATGATTGCTATTTTCATCGGACTTTAAAATTTCAAATGTTTTTTTGCCTAATATCAAGTGTTTTTTTTTACCTTTAAATAAACTAAACAAGTATATCTTGAGCCGGTTTATAATTGTTTGTTTGGAAACTCCTCAAAACAAGGCAATGTTTCGTGTTTAGAAATTCGAAAAATCGTGCCCTAACGTGCTAGGTTTCATTTTTTCGTTTGGCTAAATAACGGGATACCTTTTTAGGATTTCATTGCGCGTTTTGGAAATCTTGAGGTGATCTCAGTTTTGGGGCTTAAAATATCGTATCCTAACATGCTGGATGTGGTATTTTATTCCTTTGGAATGAGTGAATCTTAAAATCCAACTCGAGTTGTTCACACTTTTTTTAAGGGATCGTATTTTTAATTTTTTTTCAAATTTTCAACATTTGGACATTAATTAGTCAATTGGTACCAATTTTGGGCGTTACGTGTGTGCTAACCCTTCCTCGTGCGTAACCGACTCCCGAACCATTTTTCTTAATTTTCGTAGACCCAAAATCATTGTTTTAATAAATTAAAATGTTTTATTAAAATGATCAAGGTGATCCGATCACACCTTGAAAAAGATCGGTGGCGACTCTATACCTCGTTTTAAAGTCGACCCCCGTTTTTCAAACTTAAAAAAAGGTTTTGACAGCTTAGCGACTTCACTGGGGACCAATAAGAGAGTCAAGCCGTAAAATTGATTATTTTCTGTCCTTTTGTCAAAAATTTTAAATTTGGTTTTTAATACGATCATTTCATTGCATCTCATGGGTTTTATAGTTTTTGTCATTTTATTCGTGTTTTGCATTGTGAGTTCTTTATATTCTCTTGCATCATATTGCATGATCGTTGTGGTCGTACCTTCTAAGTGAGAGTGAGAAACTATACCTTCGTGAGGTTTTCACCTCCGTATGGGCTAGTGGACTACTTCCGGGATACATCTGTACCTATGTCTTTGTAAGGTTTTCACCTCTGCATAGCCATAGGGAAATGTATTCCCCTAAACCGAACTTGATCCACATGAGCCTATAATGGGTGAGGGTTGAGAAATCTGCTGGTTCAGGTACTATTTTCTTAGAACTGCGCTACATATAATGAACTCTAGGAGCCTGCCCTAGGTAGAGCTATGTTGAACCCTAGCGATTACCAGTTAGGTGTTTGATTATTTCCTATTTCCCATTTCCTATTTCCTATTTCCTATTTGCTTTGATTTTTATTTTTCAATACTAACTTGTTGTGCTTCGTTGTGATTATATTTGCATGTCATTTCATATTAAAGAGGTATCGATTTTTGTTCGGTTGCTAAATTAGAAAGCTGGTTATGGAGAGCAAATTCCTTGATAACGTAGAGGATAATGCGGCAGTCTATATGTGGTCAGAGGAGATACAACTTGAGAAAGGGGATAACTTAGCTGAGGGGTATACATCGGGGTTGTCAGGCTTCACTCGCATCAATGTGACCCAAAACGAGCTCCAAGAGTTGAGGGATATATGGGCCAGTTGGGATGATGAGACTAAGCAGCTATTCTATCAAAGTTATGGCGACTTACCCTACCTGCTCGATATCAAGGTGGAAGGTGCTTGTTTCGGGCTATGGCTCAGTTTTGAAACCCGGCATATAGTTGTTTCACCTTCCGGAAGGTGGACTTGGTGCCTACTGTAAAGGAGTATACGGCTTTGCTTCATTGTCCAAAGGTTCAAGTTGTGACAACCCTAATTAGACCCTAGTCGAAATGTGGTTTCGGGACCACAAAATCGAGTCACAAAAATTTATTTAATTTTAAATTGCATATATTTATGTGTGATAGTGTATCTATGAAAAATTAAAAGTTTTAATTTAGTCTTAGGAATGTAAATTCTTCTTGAAAGGACTTAGTTGAAAAACTTAGAAAAGATGTTAGGTAATTTGTAAGGATCCAAAAATAATGAGGTGAGAAAGCTTGGGTTTGCATGTCAATTTACCCTTAATGCAAGCTTGGGTTTGCATGTCAATTTACCCTTAATGCATGTAGTGGCCGGCCATGAAATGATGTTATTCCACTAAGTTTAATTAAATACAATTTTAATTGGCAAATGATATAATAAATTTATAAGGAAAAGATGAATAAAATAAGAAAGGAAGGTGGGAGAGTGTTCATCTTCTCCTTGCTAAAAACCGAAACATAAAGAAAGAAAGAAAGAAAAATTGTTTGAAGCATTCGGTCAACTTAAAGATTAATCAAGGTAAGATTTCATGTTAGTTTTCAATAAATTGTATGAAATTTGGTTATTAGGCAAATCTATATTATAACCCATGGGCTGAATTTTCTATTTGGTGAAAAAAATGTGCATTCGGTTGTGAAGGATAGATGTTAAGTGAATTTTGTTTGATGCTTTTGAAAGGAATATTAGAGAGATAAGGAATGAACTAGCTAATAGATATATGAACATTGGTATGATATTAAAAATTTATGTGGAGTCTTTGTTAATTATAAACATTCGATCAAATAGTTATGTGGAGGAACTATGTGTTTGAATGAAATAAAAATGATGTTGCATTGAAAATTTTATATTCGGCATTGTAGTTAAGTACATAGGTGATATCGATTTTAATCTTGCACATTCTGTTATATAGTATGCACATTGTAAAATTTTCTTTGATTCTCTAAAATCGACCAAATGAGGAGGTTGGCTTTCAAAGTTGAGTTTGACTCATACTTATGTATATTTGAGTGTAATTATATTTGGCATAATGTTATTTGGAAGTGATAATGCATTCGGCTTTATGGCATAATATAAATATTAGTTGAGACTTTGATGTCTTGAACAAGGATTGTTGTAAGAAGAAATGGAATCATTAAATTCATATATATATGAGTATTTTTGCGAAGTAATTAAACTACTAAATTCATTTATTCTAGCTCAAGAATCCAAGGGAGGAGAATCAAGTAAAGGCAAAGCAAAGAATATTGAATAGTCGTTTGGGAATCATTTCATCCGACATAAGGTAAGTCCTTAAGCATTAGTAAAGTTGATTAGTTAGTACATAAATAATACTAGTGAATCATGAAAGAATTTCTTTGGTTAGGTATTCTTTTGGAGTGTTATGCGTATTTATTAATGCGGTCATATGTGCTATTTGGATTAAGTAAATAGCCATCTAATAATGAGTAAAAAAAATTTGCACTATGTGTGCGGAATTGAATGGCACTAGGTGTGCTAATTTGAATGGCGATACATGAGGGGAATTTCTAGGCACTATGTGTGCGGATTAGTATGGCACTATGTGTGCGAATTTGGTTAGCACTATGTGTGCGAATTTGGTTGATAATATAAAATATGTAGGAAAAGAATAAAGTGATAGAACTATTAATGGAAGTATCGAATTTGAGATATGAAACGATAATGCATAAATTCGTCTAGTTCATTATTGTTTCATACTTTGAGATATAAATCTGAATCATTTGGTTGTTTTGATTTTTGATTGGATAATAGGACTTGGCTTGTGTTGGACCGATAATCTAAGTAATTATGGCATAGTTCGGTATTGCAGGAGTAGTCGATCTTACATTATTTTCTTATAATCTTATATTAATGGCCTGTATTATATTGCTTATGACTTACTGAGTTGAATACTCATTTGGTGTGTTTACTTCCCTCCTATTTAGATTTCTTCGATCCATTTTGTGTACTTGGGACCATCGTCGAAGTCATCACACCAACCTACAATGTTTTGGTATCCTCTTCTTAGTTGAACTTATGTGAACATTACGGCATGTATAGGTTAATATGTATTTTGTCTAAACTTATATATGTAAATTTCAGCCATGCGAATATGGCTTAACTACTAAGTTTAAATTTGGTCATGTTTAGTTATGGTTTAATTCATTTTGGTTATGAGGTTATCTGCTATTAATGAATGGTATATATGATTTGTGATTTCACCTCTTGGAATTGGCTATTGTATCTAGTCATAGTTTTAATACGAGATAGCGTTATAAGTGGTCTGGTTAATTACAAACGTAACATAAAAATCGTTTTCATAATTTGTTATAAAGAATAACATATTTAGTTGTTTTAATTAATTTGGGAGTTAGCGTTTGATTATATATTAGATATGTGTACTCAGTCAATAAGGGATAAAGAAATAAATGAATAGAAGGGTTTTATTTGGGGTCATGTTATACGAACCTACTCCAATAAGATACTTGGACTTTTGGGTGCTACACAAGTTGACAAAACTTATTCCAAGGCTGCTGGTGCCTCATTTTTTGTAAAGAAATTAATGAATATCACTAGGATGAGTGAACAATGGGTTACAGCTCGAATTCAGTAAAAAGGTGATAGTAGGTGCATTCCTTGGGTAAGTTTGAGGGACCTGATCATAGCACATCCAGATACAAAGAGGAAAATTGACGTCTTCGCCTTAAGTATCTACGGTTTGGTGATTTTTCCCAAAGCTTTAAGGCATATAGATGAAGCAGTTGCCGATTTCTTTGATCGACTAGGCAAAGGGGTCACACTTGTGCTGACAATTCTAGCTGAGACATTCAGATCCTTGAGTGCATGTCGGAGGGCAAGTGAAGGTAGATTTATAGGGTGCACACAGTTATTGTTGGCTTGGTTCCACAGCTATTTCTGAAAGGTGGATAAGGTTTCCTATCGGGTTTTCTCTGAGAGTTACTCCTCGTTAAAGGAGATAGCAGCCACGTCTAGGAGAGATGGCATATCAGAAGAAAATTGGATTGCACTCCTCCGAAATCTTCAGGAAGAGGGCATTGAGTGGAGAGCTCCTTGGTTTGTTCCTGATGAGATCCTCTATCGGTGTGGGAGTCTTGAGTGGGTACCTCTGTCTGAAATTTGGGGTGTCGTTGGATATGCCCATTTGCTTGTTTTAAGGCAGTACAGGTTAAGACAGTTTATACTGATGACATATGGACTAGCCCAGAGTGAGTTCTCGTATAGGGAGAACAATTACAAGAAGAAGGTTCGAGAGATTTCTGATGCTTGGAAACAAACGCGTCGGATGAAGAGATTAGCTGTTGGATCAATTACGACTCTTGGATACAAGGGGTGGTTAAGTAAAAGAGTTAATGATAATATCCCTGAGCTGAGTTTGGACGGTGTTCGTGCGATGGAAGAATACTTGCAAGTAATTCCTTTCGAGCTTGAGATCGTAAAACGAGACTTCGAATAGAGAAATGTGGAGTTAGAGAAAAAGATTGAACAGTTGGAGGAAGAAAAGGTGCATTTGAGGTTAGATGTCGATGTTCAGAAGCTCGAGGCTGAAAAGTTGAGGAAAGGGAAAAGAAGGGTTGAGGAAGACTTGGACAGCTTGAAAACTGATTACAAGAAACTACGTATGTCAATGAGAACTGTCGGATTGGGGAAGACATCAGAACAATGGCGGCAGAAAATTTAGGAGGAGAAAGCTAGAGCTGATCAGTGGAAGAAGAGGTTCCATGATGCTCGAGCACGTGAAAATGCTTTAAAAAAGGGTTTGGTTGAAGGCCAAGATAAGAAGAAGATGTTGGTAGCACGGGTAGTAGAGTTAAAGAAGGCACTGCATCAGTATCGTAGTCGTAATTTTGACATTGAATTAAGGGCTAGCCTGAACAGGATCGAGGATTTGAAGGGAAAAGTGGAAGAAGTTGAGACTACGCTATAGAACTGTGAGCTCCGAATTGAATTCCTTGAGTCGAACAATGAGCAGTGGAAGGAACAGCTCCATCGATCGCAAGACCAAGTCAGGGAAATATATTATATCATGGACGAGGCCGTGGCTCAGATTCGAGAAGTAGCCGATCATTTACAGACCTTAGCGGTTCAGGCTAATGTGCTAAGTGTGAAGTATGAGCTAGAGTCGGACCGGGGTCGAGAGCTGGCTTGCCTTCTTAAGAAAGTTAAAGCTTTGAGCATTAGGGCTAGGTCGTACATATGATCTGTTTTATGTAAAGGATTTTACTTTCTAATAAAGTTTTTTAAATGGAATTGAATCAGAATCGATGTCTCTGTAGTTTTGCATTCATTTCATACATTTACATTTCATTACATCATGTGCATTAAATTTCACAAAAAGAGCCTTAATTAATTGAAAATTGTATTATAGTTACCCTGGAACATCAATATTACACACGAAAAAAGACCAAAGCTATGGATCAAAGGTTGGAAAAATTGGAGTAAATGCAGAAAGAAATGCAGGAACAGATACAAACGCAAATGCAAGAGCAATTAGCTAAGATCCAATAAGATATGAAAGATCAAATGTTGGAATCTCAGAGGAGTATGATGAGCGAATTGACTCAGCTACTAGTTGGAAGGTCGGAAAAGGGGAAGAGTCCCATGGTCAATGCTGAGGATGATAGTAGGATTCTTGCTTACCCTCAATGTTTCACCCCAACAAATACCCTAATGCCTCCACAAAAGGTGTCTGTTAGTATCAAACTGCAATATCAGACTGGTACTTCGGCACCGATAAATGTCTTGATGGGCTCGTGTTCTAACCCCGAAGACCATCGAGCAAATCATATAGTCCCTGACTTCGATGAGGTCACGGAAGTAGGAAAGGCAGGAGCAGAATTTCCAAAGCGACTAGAAGACCGATATAAATGGTTGGAGGAAAAATTCAGGGCGTTGGAAAGCGCTGATTATTATTGCGGAATGGATGCCAAGGAGTTGAGCCTGGTCCCAGATCTGGTGCTCCCACCGAAGTTTAAAATGCCAGAATTTGAAAAATACAACAGAACCAGTTGCCCTGAGGCTCATATTATGATGTTTTGACGAAGAATGACTGGTCATGTCAATAATGATCAGTTATTGATCCATTGTTTCTAGGACAGTTTGGCTGGAGCTGCGGCCAAGTGGTATAATCAGTTGAGTCGTACCTAAGTTAAATCATGAAAAGACTTAGCAAAAGCCTTTACAAAATAATATGGCCATATGACTGACATAGCGCCTCATAGGATCACATTACAGAACATGCAGAAGAAGTCAAATGAAAGTTTTAGGCAATATACTCAGAGATGAAGGGAGATTGCTACACAAGTCCAACCCCCACTGTTGGAAAAAGAAACAACCATGCTTTTCATTAATACCTTGAAGGCACCTTTTATTAATCACATGCTGGGAAGCGCAACTAAGAGTTTTACGGATATAGTTATGTTCGGTGGAATGATAGAGAATGCGATAATGTGTGGAAAGATAGAGGCTGGGGAAAGCACCAGGAGGTCAGCCCCGAAAAAGAGAGAAAATAAAGTTAGTGATGTGAGCATGGGTTATGCGAAACGAGTCATAGTGAATCAACCAAAAGCGGTAGCCACGGGCGAGTAAGCGTCGACAAAGCAGGAGCCCAATACAAGGTAAAACACGGAGAAACTCTAGTTTACTCCCATTCCAGTAACGTACCGAGAGCTGTACAAAAGTCTATTTGATGCGCACGTTGTAGCCCCTGTCTACTTAAAACCGTTGCAACCTTCATATCCCAAGTGGTACGACGCGAACACTCAATGTGAATATCATGCGGGAATAGTGGGGCACTCGATAGAGAACTGCCTTTCTTTCAAAAGGCTAGTTGAAAGGCTCATCAACATAGGCATTGTGAAGTTCGACGATGCACCTGGTGTAGGAAATCCTATACCCAATCATGCCGACAATGGGGTGAACGCGATAGCTGATGAAAAATTTGAGCATCAACGCCATATCTGATGAGGGGGTGATGGAAGGAAACTTATCAAGCATTCGCCCTTATGAGCTTGGAAGTGTTCTGAACAATTGGACTGCGGAAGTAATTCCTGTAGTTTTTAGAGCTAATACAGAGTAATGTTCAAAACACACTTCTTGTTTTAAGCCTAGAAGCAACAAGAATCTTTTGTGAAATAGGCTCATGTTAAAGCATCTTTATTTTCAATAAAAAATACACTTTTGTGTCTCATTCTGAGCGAATATTATTTTATTCTCTCATTTCATTCATAATCATGCCATACAAATAATTATCCTTAAAATCATTTATTATTTAGAAATATGCCTTTGTACTTACAATAGGTCCCCAGATATCAACGATAGGAGCAACGCTGTAACTGACTCCCTTTTAGGGTGAGATATGTATTTAAGTAGATCTCAGGACTTTGAAGATGACAGAAATTGTAGCTTATCTCCTGATTTTGTTAAGGATGGTAGAATAAGATAAAAAATAGATCTTATTTTATGAAGAGTCAATGGACATTATGAGTAGGAGGCAAAGATCGGAGCCTGAGTCAGCGTAAAGACAAAGCAAATCGTCATTGAGTTATTCCAAGAATTCAAAGATGTTTTCACATAATCATATCAAGATATACCTAGAGATGCAAAAAATGTCTACACGGGTGTTAGAGGGACATATGTTAATGGTTTCACGGTAGCCACACTAATCATGAGGTTTGGGTACTATTGAGACGATGATTTATGTACCTCATTCATTTCTTCACAGGCTTTCTCTATGTGGGGCATGGATGTTATTAGGCCATTCTCGACTAATATACATCGATTCATCTTGGCAGTCGTTGATTACTTCATGAGGAGGGTGAAGGTCACTTCATATGCCAATGCTACAAAATCATCAAACCCCCCAAAAAATAATAAAATAAAGATCATAGTGAAAGGCAACCGAGACTTGTAAAGATTGGTATAAAAAAGTTACAATTTACCCCCTATGCTTATCGAACGTCGACCAGGACTCGTTGGGGTAACACATTGCTTATTGGTTTATGGGATAAAAAATGGTATTGAAATCAAGATTCCTTCTCTCCAAGCTTCGATTGAGTCAAGGATTGGATGAAGCAGAGGGATTCAGTAAACTTAATTGAAGAGAAGAGGTTGAAAGTCACCCGTTATGGTTAAAACATACATAAAACGAATGATGCGAGCTTACGACAGAAGGGTTCTCCTAGAGAATTCTACAAGGGGGACCTGGCATTAAAGATTTCTATACAAAAGTACTTTAGGGGAAAGTGGATCCCAAATTGGGAAGGACCTTATATAGTAAAGAAAATCTTTCCTAGAGAAGCATTATTATTGACAAAGACGGATGGCAAAAACTTGCCCAATCCGGTGAATTCAGATTTAGTCACAGTTAGCAGTTTCAAAAAAAATTAAAAAAAAAAAGAAACGAGAAAGGCCAATGTGAAAACCCGCAAAGGGGGCCTTCCGACCAAAGGGGATTTGACCTGAAAACCCAAAAATGGCTGCTCAAATTTGGATCAAAGTGGGGCATATAGAAGTCTTACTATACCTAAATTAACAATAAAGAAGTATGCCACGTCTGGGGGCATCCATTTTACCCATTTTTGGATTTGTTATCTTTGATTACCTTATTCTTTTTACGTTCCAATAAGTTTCCTTCTTAATTGCATTTGCTATCCTTGGTTAACTTATTTGCTTCGAGCTATGTTTCTGGTTCGTCGTTATGATTTTTTTAACTATTTTTGCATTGAAATAATGTTTAGTGGACTAATAATACTTTCATAAAATGAGTTTTCGCATATTACTCTGGAAGTTTCTAAATAATACAGGAGCCTGAAACAAGCCTATTGTTTAAAACTCACCAAGCTTAGGCATTGGAAATATTTAAGCCCAAATTGAAATTATCTCGTTGAGTTTTCTCTCAAAGATATTGGTTGAGCAAAAATAAAATTACATTGGTGTTACAATCATGGCAAAGAACTAACAATGGGATTATTCTCGAGAGAAGAAAAATGGTATTCTGTATTCATACAGATATCATGCATACATATCTGTTCACTACACCGAGGGAATGGTGTAGCAGATCAAATTGATTGAAGATGATGCAAATCCTATACCCCTGAGTTGCAGCAGGATGGATGAAGAAATCAAATGATTAGTTGCAGCGGGAAATACAAATTTTATGTCCCAGAAGGTACAATGGAAGAAACATTGAAACTACAGTGAGGCAAGCTAGTTGAGCAAAATGGGTTGTTTCTATGGGTTTTCGTTGGAAATGCTAGTCGAACAAGAAGGCAGCATAATGCGACAGTGATAAAAATTTGATGAATAGCGAGGGATGACACCTTAAGATTTTAAAAAGGAGTTATTCTCATAACATTTTTGTATTCATACAATAACACATCTAGTTAGGAGCATTTGATTTCATTTCGGTCATAACATCCTAATTATTTGACATAAGTATCACATCTAGTTAGGGGCATTTGATTTATCTCGATCATAGTATCCTAATTATTTTAGCATAAGTATAGATACATGAAACTGATTTTACAGATCATGTTCCTCAGAGGACAGTGCACTGACATCGGTGAATTCAGCAAGCCTTAACCCCCTAAGCAGTAGGGTAACAGGTTGGAAAATACAAATCTCCCCTAAATAGTAGTGGAGCAGATCGAAGATAGCAGGCCTTAACCCCCTAAGCAGTAGGGTAACAGGCTAGAAAATACAGATCTCCCCTAAACAGTAGTGGAGCAGATCGAAGACAGTGAGCCTTAACCCCCTAAGCAGTTGGGTAACAGGTTGAAAGTTACAGATCTTGTCTCCCTAAACAGTAGCGGAGTGGATCGAAGGTGGTGAGCCTTAACACCCTAAGCAGTAGGGTAATAGATCGAAATTACAGATCTTATCTCCATGTATCGACTATGGAACAGATCGAGAATGGCGAGTCTTATCTCCATATATCGGCCATGGAGTAGATTTTAGCCACCAGTCTTATCTCTCTAAGGTAGCAAGAGAGCAGGTTGAAGATACAAGTATTATCTTCTTGAAGTTGCAGGAAGCAGACTGACAATTACAGATCTTATCTCCATGTATTGGCTATGGAGCAAATCGAAAATGGTGAGTCTTATCTCCATGTATCGACTATGGAGCAGATTTTAGCCACCGGCCTTATCTCTCTGAGATAGTAAGAGAGCAGGTTGAATATACAAGTCTTATCTTCCTGAAGTTACAGGAAGCAGACTGAAAATTACAGAATTTATCTCCATGTATCGGTTATGGAGCAGATCAGAAATGGTGAGTCTTATCTCCATGTATCGACTATGGAGCAGATTTTAGCCACCAGCCTTATCTTTCTGAGGTAACAAGAGAGCAGGTTGAAGATACAAGTCTTATCTTCCTGAAGTTGCAGGAAGCAGACTAAAAATTGCAGATCTTATCTTCATGTATCGGCTATGGAGCAGATTAGAAATGGCGAGTCTTATCTCCATGTATCGGCTATGGAGCAGATTTTAGCCACCAGCCTTATCTCTCTGAGGTAACAAGAGAGCAGGCTGAAGATACAAGTCTTATCTTCCTGAAGTTGCAGAAAGCAGACTGAAAATTACAGATCTTATCTCTATGTATCGGCTATGGAACAGATCGAAAATTGCGAGTCTTATCTCCATGTATCGGCTATGGAGTAAATTTTAGCTACCAACCTTATCTCTCTGAGGTAGCAAGAGAGCAGGTTGAAGATGCAAGTCTTATCTTCCTGAAGTTGCAGGAAGCAGACTGAAGATTACAGATCATATTTCCCTAAGCAGTAGTGGAGCAGATTGAAGTAACAATTTCCATACCCCTGAAGATGCGGTGGATTAGAGCGAGGCTACGTAAGGAAAAGAAGCATCAAGAGGTCAAGACTTAGTAAGACAGGGCAAAATTGGCTCTTTTGAAGTCTTTGCTCTGTTCTTGTTACACGGCAATGGGCAAAGAGGGGTAGCTGTAAGACCCAATTTTAGCCCGGGCTACCTAATTCCAGCCCAATAAATAAATAAAACCCAAATAATCCACATAAAAAATCCAAAAAAAGAGTCCAAAATTACAAAAACAACAAACCCAATTATAAGCCCAAAATAAACCTAACCCTAGAGCCCAAACAGCCCAAAACTAAACTAACTTTTTAGCAAAAAAGAAAACAATCGCTGCTCCCCTCCACCACGCACGTCGGCATACCAAGTACTACCCTCAACTTGCTCGTTGCTCGCCCACGTCCCTCCATGTCTTCACGACCTGCAATTTGAGCAAGAGAATAGGCAGAAACCGCTTATATTTGGCTATAAAGCCTTCAAATTTTGATTGTAAAAGGGGGGTTTTTTTCCCCAGAGAAATAGAATAGAAATCGAGTACAAAAATTCACACGAGATACGAATACAAGCAAAAAACAGCAAGTGAATATTGGTTTTTATTTTGAAGGTGATTGCAGATTGTTTTTTCCTATTACTTTCAGCTCTTCATTTAGATTCTTTTGCATACTAAAGTATAAGGGAGAGAGGGAGACTTACCACTCCGTTGGAGGATCATTCGTTCTTGATCGATTTGGTGGTGGTTGAAATTTGTTAGCCCTTCTACCGTGGTGCAGCGTAAACATGAAAGTTTTAAACTCTAGGGTTTTTTAAGATCAGGGTTTGAAAATGTTTTAAAACAAAAATGGTTTAAGTCATAAAAATAAAACAACACTGTTTGGTGCTGGACCTATGCATTTTGGTTCAAAGGGGGGAATTTCCGCATTGAGTCCTCTCCTTTTACGCTGATTTGTAATTAAAACTTGTATGTATTTCCCTTGTTTTTTAAATTGTCCCAGGAATTTTGTGCATCTACTCATCTTGGTCCACGCTAAAATGAATCGCTTTGGGGCATTTTCTGTTTTAACCCTCGAACATTTGGACGCGCTTTATTTTAGCCCTCAATTCTGTTTCAATAATTTATATGGTTTATAAAATATCCCTTTGATTTTGGTTCTTCTTTCAATTTGGTTTTTAGTCATTCATTTTTTTTAAAAAAAATCATATTATTCTTACGTATTATTTTGGGGATTATTTCATTGACTGCACATTGTTTTCATTTTATTTTTCATGTGCATATCCTTATGTTTTATTATATAATATACTCATCTTAAAATTTCCTTTTATGTACACTCTTTGTTTTAGTATTACGTTGTTATTATTGTATATATATTATTTTTATATAAAGTTTTACCTCATGTATATTATTTATTTTGATTGACGTATATATTATTTTATATATTACCTTTTTATATATATATGTACACTATTTATTTTGCAATTTCATTTACGCATTATTATGCTATCTATGTTTATTTTTTTGATACACTTCAAATTTTCATATAAATATTTACCTTGTCATTTTTTTAAAAAATTCATTTGTATATTACTATTTAGTACATTACTTATTTATATTTTTCTTCTTATTTAAAATTTTTGTATTTATGGTCGGTTTTCAAATTTTTTGTATCATTGCACAGTAATGTTTTAAATTTTATTTTTTGTATCATTGCACAGTAATGTTTTAAATTTTACTTTCCACCCTATTTTTCATTTTATTTTGTTTTAAAAACTTGATATTTTATTTGTATAGTTTGCTTGGGATTTCTTATAAATTGGCCCAATTCGTTAGCCTTCGGACATTAGTGATCGTATTTATATAGTATATAATATATTGCTATTGCATGTAACTTGGTTCTTTGTATTTTCCTTTTTATTATTCACATAATATTATGGTTGCATATATTTATTTCATGCTCAATTCAATGCTTGTATGATTGCTATTTTCATCGGACTTTAAAATTTCAAATGTTTTTTTGCCTAATATCAAGTTTTTTTTTTTACCTTTAAATAAACTAAACAAGTATATCTTGAGCCGGTTTATAATTGTTTATTTGGAAACTCCTCAAAACAAGGCAATGTTTCTTGTTTGGAAATTCGAGAAATCGTGCCCTAACGTGCTGGGTTTCGTTTTTTTGTTTGGCCAAATAACGGGATACCCTTTTAGGATTTCATTGTGCGTTTTGGAAATCTTGAGGTGATCTCAGTTTTGGGGCTTAAAATATCGTGTCCTAACGTGCTGGATGTGGTATTTTATTCCTTTGGAATGAGTGAATCTTAAAATCCAACTCGAGTTGTTCACACTTTTTTTAAGGGATCGTATTTTAATGTTTTTTTTCAAATTTTCAACATTTGGACATTAATTAGTCAATTGGTACCAATTTTGAGCGTTATGTGGGTGCTAACCCTTCCTCGTGCGTAACCGACTCCCGAACCCTTTTTCTCAATTTCGTAGACCCAAAATCATTGTTTTAATAAATTAAAATGTTTTATTAAAATGATCAAGGTGATCCGATCACACCTTGGAAATGATCGGTGGCGACTCCATACCTCGTTTTAAAGTGGATCCCCTTTTTTCAAACTTAAAAAAAGGGTTTCAACAACATGGGTGGTGTACAGCTCACTTGTGCCTAGGGGCAAAGCCAGAAAATTTTTTTAGGGGAAGTCGGATAAAATTTTAATTTTTTATAGTTTATATCTTTATAATTTGTAAATGATTAAATCGAATTTTTATAATTTTAAGGGGGGCCAAAGTGAAATTTTACCTTTACTAATTTAAAATTTTTAAAAAAATTTAAGGACCTAAAATGAAATTTTACATTTTAGGGGGGGCCGGGGCCCATGCCAGCCCCCTGGCTATGCCCCTGCTTGTGCCTATTAGTGCCATCACAACATGAATAGTGATAACACGGTATTTGGTTAAGTTTAGTTCAATCTCATTTTTTAAATTTAAGTTCAGATAATACTCATTTGAGCTATTTAAGCTTGAGCTCAATTATTAATTTTTGTACTTAAAACTTGAACTTTAGCTTAATTAAACTCATCCGGTCCATAAAACTCGATTTGAATGACTCATTTTGGCTCGATTGATAGCTCAAGCTCAGCTTAATAATTATCATATTGAATTCAACTTTTTCAAGTCATTCACTTTTGAGCACTAGTTTCTCATTTACAACCAGCCATATCCATATAATCATTATGGTTTAGAAACAAACTACATAGATGAAATAAATAAAAATAAATATAAACAATATTAAAAAAATAATAACAAACATTTTTTTATACAAAAATAATAACCATTGATAAAGTAATAAAAATATAAATAATTTTATTAATTAAATTTTAAATATGATATATTATTAGTGCATGAATCTATGCATCATTAATGAATCAAACAATATATTTTATGAAGGAATAAAATAAAAAAATAATAAAGAAACTGTAAGAAAAACTTATAAACATAACTAAAAATTAAATATAATTTATTTATAATTATTATGCTTAAATAAATTTTATTTATAGATTCTTCACTCTTCACTATTTTTTATTTGTAAATAAAAAGTTACGCCAATCTCATAGCATTGTTAGAAAAATATGAAATATAGTAAATAAACAGTTAAAAAGGAAAACTATAAAAGTAATTTTATTTGTATTTAATTTATAAATAAATTTATTTTTTATAATGTAAAAATAAATATTTCATATTTAAATTAATTTTTTAATATTTAAAAAAAATTAAAACTCTTTAAGAATATAAAAATATTTTTATATATTTGTAAAATAATTGCTTATATGTCATTAGTAGATTTAGATAATGACTTGACATTAGATCGGGAAGTTGGAGACTGAGAGTAGGAGAAAAGGTTGAAAATGCTTTGAGAATAAGAGAAATGGAGACTTGATTAACATTGCATATAAAAGCAATATCAGGACAAAAGAAAAGATGAGCATGAGGTAGGTCATCATACAAATCGCCTTAGGATTTCGATTTTCTGACTGCTCTGGAAACAAAGAATAAACCATTGCCACATTGAACTTATTTGTTACACTCAAATTGGCAGATGAATTTGTGAATCATTTGCCTCTCAGACATCATGCAAGCCCCCCCCCCCCCAACAATATGCTTCCACTACAAGAAAAATGGGTTTTTCTCCTACAAACCAGTGGATTTAAGAGGCTTGACACCAATACATCAACCAAGAGCTTACAAATCAGCTTCTGGGTATCTACCCCAACATGATCCACTACTTCACACAAGTCTCCCAGAAAAGAAAACTATATATATATATATATATCAGTGTCGTTCCAATAAGTGGAAGGCAATGATTAAAGGGAAAATTTTGGTGGCAGACATACTTCTGAGCTATATATAAATTACACAAAAAGTAATACGAATGAACACTATCTTAATCTATTTAATTAATAGTCGTATTCATAATCAGTAATAACATTGATAATTAATATATTGTGTATGTTTTATTATATAATATTTAAGTTAGGCCTTGTTTTAATTATTTTTGTATACTAGTGTCAAAATATTCGCCTATGTTTATTAATTTAATTATAAGGAGTGAATTATATACTGGTAATATCCTTGCTTCATCTTCATTCTTTCAGTTCACCATATTCTAATAGATCCTTTTAGCGTCTCGGGCTGATTTTTTTATATTATCTGTTTTGCCTCACTGCACTGTTTGTTCGCTCTGCATTGATCTTCTTCGATTCCCTTCTGGCGTAGCACGCCAATCGCTCGTTCAACGCAATGTCAGAAACGTCTCAGGAATTCGAAGCCAAACCGGAACTGAAAAAAACAGGTATGGATCCGAAAGCAGTGAAGGAGAAAGCGAGCTCGATCCCATTGAGTGAGGCAGCCAAATCCATCTCCCACATTGCTCGTCCGGAAGTGCTAAAAGAAGAAGGCAACCGGACCTCCACCATCAGACGGCTAAGTGATTTGAAAAGCGACGATGATGATGCAGGCTCTCCTAATACGTATTTTTGTTTTCCTTTCTCTTTTGGATTTTCAATTGATCAAATAGTTACGCTTTTTAATTTATAATTGAAATGATCATGATTTGTGTAGAAATCTCTGCATCTTTGGAGTTTTCTCTTAATTCGTCTCCTTAATATACATATGGAAAATTATTAAAGTTTCAACTGATCATTAAACAACGGTCTTTCTTGTTTTATATCCTGACAATGGAGAAGTTGGAAAAACGTTTTGGCTTTTGAATATCAATTGGCGGGCCACTAGATTCGTAGACATGGCGGTTGTTGCATTATTTCGTATTGTAGTAGTATTTTAAGATTTTTGAGATATTAGTGCATTCATGTCATGTTCATCTCATATTTTAGTTATTTTTTTGTATTGTATTCATGTTATTCTTTTTTTTCTTTTTGTATCAATGAATGTGCCTTGAATTTGAAGTTTGACATTAAATGTAATCTTATTCCATCTCTTAACTTGGTTGAAGGAAGAGTCCTTAGTTTTAGGATCTTGAACTTAATAGAATCAAGTGTATTTTCTGGTTATTGTGCTGCCAACCGTGAAAACCTTTCTTGGTCTCGTTGGAATAAGCATGAGATCATCTCGTTTCTCCTTGTATTTCCGGTATTTCTTGTGCTTGCAAATGATATCATTTTCTGCCCTGTGACTTCTTGTTGCAGTCAAGAAAGCACCCAACAACAATCCTACCAAAATAATGCTGCAATTGAGTTGATCAATAGTGTCACATGTGCTGATGAGGAGGGCAGGTCTCGCCAACGGGTTCTCGTATATGCTGCCAGGAGGTACTAACTTTTCTGTTTCACACTTCACTGTTGCATTAAATTCTATCTCTTGCTGTTTCAGAGTCCTGCTATTCCATAGTGGTGATTTCCAGTCAAATTTTGTAGGTATGCTAGTGCTCTGGAGAGAAACCCAGAAGATTATGATGCTCTTTACAACTGGGCATTGGTTCTTCAGGTTTTTTTATACTGATTCAATTTGAGTAACATTGTTCAGAATTATGTGTCATCTCCTCCTACACATATTTGGACAGGACAGCTGGCATTACATTGTCTACTTAAGCATACTTTAATTTTTGTAAAATGCATCAGAGTGTATTATGTCCACACTTCTATTTCTGGGCTTGCAGGAAAGTGCAGATAATGTTAGTCCAGATTCTACTTCACCTTCTAAAGATTCCTTACTAGAGGAGGCTTGTAACAAGTATGATGAGGCAACTCGTCTTTGCCCTACATTTCATGATGTATGTATGCTTGTCCATGTCTGTGATTGTCCTGTTGCACTACAACAAATTTACGATCTTTCAAATATTGTTTCAATGCACAAGCCAGACGAGAAACTGAAAAAAACAATAGAAAACAATCTGTAACTGTGTAAGTACAAATGTGTATACACAGAGAGGAGTCTATAAATATACGTCCTTGCTTGACAGGCTTTCTACAACTGGGCAATAGCAATATCTGATCGAGCAAAATTGCGTGGTCGGACCAAGGAGGCTGAAGAACTATGGGAGCAGGTTCTGACTATATAATTTTGGTATTTCAGTAATAGACTTTTGTACAAGTAACGCTAGCCTTTCATTGGAAATTTTCAATTTCTTGTCATGGATAACCTTTTGTATAATCCATTTCAATGAGAGCAAAGAACCATCGAAATTGGTTATTGACCGTGGCTTTTTGGTATATATTCATTCTAGAATTGAGTACAGAAATACATTGTCCTTGTGGTAGTGCTGTGTAGAAATCCTCGGCCTTCTCTGTTAAATGCCTTGTAGCGAATAAAAACCAAGACATTGAGTTTTAGAAAGCGTAATCTTATTGTGATGGTTTTGCAGGCAACGAAAAACTATGAAAAAGCTGTCAAACTCAACTGGAACAGTCCTCAGGTATATTTGAAGTAGTTGTTGGTTAGTGTTGAAATTCTGCTATCTAGAATGACTCCATCTTTCATTTTTATTCTTTCTGTTAGTAATTCTAAGGACTCTTGTTTCTCTTTCAGGCGCTAAACAATTGGGGACTAGCTCTTCAGGTTAACTATGTTTTAGTGATGTTGATATTCTAATCAGCCTCATTTATCTCCATTTCATACAAAATAGAAATAATGCTTTGCTTTTCATTCTTATTTTGTATTGTTTAGGAACTCAGTGCGATTGTTCCAGCACGAGAGAAGCAAAAAATTGTGAGGGCTGCAATTAGTAAGGTACAAAAGTCATTTGGAGAAATAAAAGTGCTTGGATGGTTATAGGAACAACCAGCAGAATTAGTTCAACGTTTGATACTTGAAGTTGCAAATTCTGCTCTTATGATATCCTTTACTTCTAATGTAGTTTCGTGCCGCAATACAATTGCAATTTGATTTCCATCGAGCAATATACAACCTAGGAACAGTTTTGGTAAGTTTGTTGGTTCCTACTAGTTCTTGTACTGGATTGCGTGATCCTATTCTCACCTATAATTCATTCCTTTGTGAATTAGTAAGAAAATAATGCCTTCATCATCTAAACATTTCATTCAAGTGAAGCATTAATGCGGAACTTGAAATGTGTATATTTTTAACTGCAGTATGGGCTAGCTGAGGATACCACAGGAACTGGAGGCTCGACAAATCCAAAAGAAGTTTCCTCAAATGAGCTGTATAACCAATCTGCTATCTACATTGCAGCCGCTCATGCATTGAAACCAAATTACTCAGTAAGAAATCCATGTGTTTTTGGACCACAGAGTTTTGGTTAGATTTAATTTCACTTTTAGGCTATATAGGTGGCATAATTATTGGCTAATGAAAATTTTCGGCATAAATTTACAAGAAAGATAATGATATACCTCTTTTTCTCCTTAATTTAAAGTTTCAGAGTTATGCAATTTGACTTCTCAGTTTGTGGATATCTTCTTATTTGACGTTTTAAACTTTACAGGTTTACAGCAGTGCATTGAAGCTTGTTCGTTCAATGGTCAGTATTGATCTTTGAACTATATATTTGAGGTTTATTCTCTTCTAAATTGATTGAATATTCCGTAAGCATTGTTGAGTCTGTTGGCTATGAGAACAATATCTTGCTCTGTTTCCTGGTTAATTAGCATTTTCCTGGATTTTTTAAAATTATTATTGGAGTAAAAGATTTTAGTGTAATCCATGTATTTCATATTTCTTTCTGTCAGCGCATCAGTGCTGTTTTAAACTGCCAATTATCGGTTCACTATATTTTCTATTATTTTCTGACAATATTTTTGACAGCTACCTTTACCCCATCTCAAAGAGGGAAATATGACTGCACCACCAGTAGGAAACGCAATTGCACCGCATCGTGATTGGAAGAGAACAGAGTTCTTTTTGAATCATGAAGCACTTCAACAGGTAGAAAGCTGATTGGTTTTTCGTTGTCTATTGCAAATAAATATCAAGTTCAATTTTCTCTTTTTTCCTGGAACAAGGGATTCATTTCTTCAAGCATTTGATATTTAATGTCTGAACTTAAGTGGAATGAATCATAGAGTATGAGCAAAAATATATTTGTTGTAGATCACTATCATAATAAATTCCAGGATGCTATGCATGCAAGGCAAAATCAATGTAAACTGCTATGCAGAGTCCGTTCAATATACTACTGGTTTATGTTGGTTTATCCTCGTGCCTTTCATTTTCTTCCTCTATGTCCCCTTCTGTTTTCCAATTGAGCAGGTCATCAAAGCCGAGCAGAAACAAGTTTCTCGAAGCCTCTCTGGCACAATTGCAGAAGTAACAAATGAAGAAAACTCAGCTATCAGAGTTGAGATTCCAGATATTTTGTCTGTATCATCATGTGCTGATCTGACTCTACCACCAGGTGCAGGCCTCTGCATTGATACTACCCATGGTCCAATTTTTCTGGTAAGTATCATGCTTTTATTAAAGGAACGATATCTTTCACACTTTCAGAAAACTTGACAACTATGCTATTTAGCAATATACGAATAGCAATCCAGCTTTAGTGAGTACTGTCTGTTCTTCCTTTCAGGTTGCTGACTCGTGGGAATCTCTAGACGGATGGCTTGATGCTATCCGCTTAGTTTACACAATTTATGCACGAGGTAAGACCGATGTTCTCGCCGGTATCATTACAGGCTAATTATTGTGTTGAGCTTACATTTTGTCCAAGTCCTTTAGATCTGTCTTCGATTTTGGTCTTGTATATCATCAAATATTTTGGAATAATGTAAGGTTGAGCTAACTTTTATGTCAAATTATTCATTTGGCATTTAGATGATAATATATTTCTTCTGCTGCTTATAAGGCATTTCCATTCTATCTTCACTAAGACTTGGGAGTTTATTTTTCTTAAAAAGTAAATATATCTAGGCATCTACCATGTTGCAATTGCTGCGAGCTTCGTGTCCTCGAACCGGCATTCGAACTCTTTTAATCTTCTGTCTTGAACATTTTGTCCCGAAGCAGTAAGAATCCACAGCATCATCCCGATTATTAGTCTAGAAGCAACGGCTGCAAACGTCAGGTCAGCCTTCTTTGTATTCTTTTGTGCCAAACAAAAAAAAACATTCATGTCGGTTTCACAATCAATCAAAGTAGTAGTAAGCAGCCAGAGTATCAGCCATCAACGGCCCCAAATGCATGCTTACCCACACACACAAAGAGAAAACTATGATTCGCTATTGAAAAGTTGAAACATGATCAAGTGAAAGCCTTACATTACAGGGTTGTCGATGGCCAAAAAGCTGTTTCCATATCTAATTGGCAAAAAAATGGTAGGATTGCAAATGGTAATGAAATCATAAGAGACAACAGATAATTATCTGTACCTCTTATATTAGAAGAGAAAAATCTATTTTGCATGTCTAAATATGTATGAAAGATAAGTGTCGAATACAAATATGTTGAAAAAAAAAAAGAATCGAAGCCACTCACCCCCACAAAATACATTGACATCTTAATTTTAGAAAGCATCTTTGTTAGGCAAAACCATGAAATCCACTAGCGGCAGACACATAAAGCCTCCACCAATGCATGTGAGGATACATTTCTTTACAGATTTTAGTCACTTCAATGACGGATTGAAGGCAAATATAATGGATAGATGAAGATGTCTATACTTCTAGTTAATGTAAACGCAAATATTGTTCAAAATTGAACTGTTAATGGATTATATCAGATTGAGTTGCAGCTTAGAAAATTTTCAATTTCATCTAAATAAAGCTTGAACCAATTCGAATAATATATATTTTATTATTATTTTGTATTTCTATATTAATATAAATATTAATATTCGTTTTTATAATATATTTCATTTAAATTAGCCTCGCCCATAGTTCTAATTCAACTGCCATTGCGCTGATTTTTGTCAAAAAGAAGAGAGAGAGAGAGAGAGAGAGAGAGAGTAGAAGTTGCAAATAGAACCTTTATCTTTAATTTCAGGCGAGAAACGGAGAATATAGAAATTTGCCTGATGCTGAAGAACAATCAAGAAATGAGATCCGGAAGTGGGGGAATCCCTACAAACCCTGCCGAAAATCATCAACAATTGAATGACGATGATGATGATGATGGAAGTGAACACTAGAATATGACCATTAATCAGCTTCATTGATTGTAATTGTTTTTTTTTTTTTTTTTGATCCTCCATTGTTTTTGCTTCTTTTTTTTTTTGGGGGGGTAAACTGCTGTGTTTTTGCTGTTGATGGAATCTTTGCTATAAACTCATCATGGTTAATCAATTCGGATAATTGAAACAATTTCTTCTATTGAAAGGTTTGGAAATTTACTTAATCAATCCAGAATTCGAGATGAATAAGAAATCTATATCCAAGCCTACTTGCTTCTCTAAAATTATTTATTAAAATGAATTACAGTTATTTTTACATACTAACTAATATTTTCTCAAAAGTAACATATATTTTTGGCTATTTAAATTTGTAGAACTCTTTTAAGTACAATTTTAAAAAAAGGTTCCATTTTTAGGGTTTATAAAGGGTATAGGGTTTTAGTTGAGTGGCGAAAATTGGGATTTCAAGAAGGTATGTGGGCAATTACAAGAGGAGGGTTTTACCAGAAACTTCTCAACTTTCCCAAAACCATCTCCCGCCCTCTCATGGCTACCTCCAATCTCATTAGGGTGTCTTCCCCGGCTTACTCCACTGGCTCCCCCAACGATGTGCCTTCTAAGCGCGTTGGCACTCACAGCGGCAGCTTTCACTGTGACGAGGCTCTTGGCTGCTTCATGATTTGTCTCACTACCAAGTTCTCCAACTCCGAGATTGTCCGTACCAGAGACCGCAAGGTCATTCCCCCCCCCCCCCCCATTTTTTTCCTGTTGGATTAAGTAATAAAGTACGCAAATTATAAAATGGGTTTTCTTTTGGATCTTAAAACATGTTATCCTTTTGCTTTTTTCTACAAAGTTATTTTATTTCTTCTTTATCTGTTTGCAAGTTCTATACAGCTTATGTTATTCTGATTTAGCTTTTCTGAGCTTCCTCTTTTGGATGTCCTTTATAAAATTGATCCATATTTTGCAGGTATTGGAGGGTTTTGATGCTGTGCTTGATGTTGGAGGCGTATATGATCCAAGTCGTGATCGGTATGATCATCACCAGAAAGGATTTGAGGAGGTTTTCGGCCATGGATTTAATACAAAGCTTAGCAGTGCCGGGCTTGTTTATAAGGTATTCATTATTTCCAGTAGACAATTAAAGATCCCTTCTAACAGTTCCCTTCTTGTTGGTATTTTTTTTTTATTTGTGTTTTTCTCATCCAATGTTGGTAGAGTTTAATCCGAGCAATGATGTTTTTCAATTGTTTATGCTGTTTTCTCAATTATCAGTCAAAATGTTCTTTGTATTTAGCATTTCGGCAAAGAGATAATAGCTAAAGAGCTTCAACTCGGTGAAGACCACCCAGATGTGCAAAGATTGTTTCTGGCCATTTACAAAAACTTCATGGAGGTACTTTCCTTTTCGATTCTTAAGTTTTTAAGTTCCATGCTTTCATTGTTCTAGTGGCAATGAAAATTTCTAGCTTTCTTTTATTCAGGCTGGTCAGATACGATTAATGTGTGGTATTATTCTTCCTGTTGTTTTATTGGTTTTAGTTTTTCTTCATTTGCCAAGTAATTACGGATTTGGATATTCATTGGGATATCATTTTCATGCTTTTACCAGGCAATTGATGCGATTGACAATGGAATCAACCAGTTTGATACCGACAAGCCTCCGAGATATGTGAACAATACTAACTTACCCTCTAGGGTTGGAAGATTAAATTTAGACTGGATGGATCACAATCAATCACCTGAGAAAGAGAATGAGGCTTTCCAACAAGCAATGGCTCTAGCTGGTAGTGAGTTCTTAGATGTAAGGTTCTACGAAAATAAAAGAAAAAAAATGCCAAAAAATACACTATTATTAGTATAGTCTTCATAGTTCATGCCTAGTGTCCCGGATATGGTATTTTTTCTTCTTTTCAGAAGGGACAAAAGTATGTACTGTGTTCTTTATATTTTAATAGTTTGATGACCATTTTTCAGAGTGTCCGGTTTCATGCAAAATCTTGGTTACCAGCACGGTCAATTGTGATGGAGTGTATTGCAGATAGATATGATACAGACCCTAGCGGTGAAATTATGGTTTTGAAAAGGTTTACCGCTGTAAGTAGATGTTTCTAAGTTTTTCTTTTCTTCTTGTAGTTTTCTTCTTCCACTAATCCTACACGAGTGTACGGTATCTCTGGTTAGTGAGGTGCTTGTATATGAATAATCCTATGTTGCTCCAACTCTTTACTATTTTTTTTCTTTTTGAAGCCTCCATGTCCGATGTATATCTGAATATAGGTATAAGGATATCATCCTCCAAGGACTCTAAATAAATGAAAATCTTGGAAAAAGATGAACATACGCCATTTCAGACTCATATCCATGTCTTGACACTTCAGCCATTTTGGTCCTTCAGTTGGTTTGAATTTTAATCAAATATGTTGGTGTGCGATTTTCAGCAGGATGAGAAATGAATCCATAGCTGACAAGTGACTCTGTCTTATTCTTGGCTTACCATTATACATTCTTTACTTACAACCAAGTATGGTTTTTGTTGCATCCAACAGTGGAAGCTTCACATATTTGAGCTCGAGGAAGAGATGAAGGTTGATCCTCCTATTAAGTACGTTCTTTATGAGGTATGTATTTAGGACTATATTACTCCAACTCTTCATTTTCTTTTAAGAACTCATGTTTGATACTCGTGTCCAACACATTCAGATTTGTGTATATGAGAAGATGCTTTAAATATATGGGAAAACCCAAACTGTGTCGGATAAATACCCATATCTGACACTAATCCTCTAATCTAAGCAATATAGCCCATTTTCCCTTCAAATATGTTCTAGAATTAGTCCTTGGATTAAATCCAATGTATTTTGCAGGATGATAGGGGCAAACGATGGCGAGTTCAGGCAGTAGCAATATCTCCTGATAGATTTGAGAGCCGAAAGCCTCTCCCAGCTCAATGGCGAGGCTTGACAGATGATGAACTCTCAAAGGAGGCAGGCGTTCCGGGCTGTATCTTCGTCCACATTAGCGGGTTTACCGGTGGAAATCAAACTTATGAGGGTGCTCTAGCTATGGCAAGAACAGCTCTGAAGATATGATCAATCTAGGGAGATTGATTCCATTTGGGTCTTTCAGTCACTCAACATGGTATCTCATACTTCATTCTATAACTTAACCTGGAATAGTTGATTTTGTAGAAACCAAAAAGTTAAAATTTAGGATGTAAAATATGATGTCTTTTCTTATCTTGGTTTCCTTGACAACTATGTTCCACTGATTCGAATGCCATAAGAACGTATGATTACGAAGGGCATAGAAACAATAGAAAGGGCAGGGGATGATGGAGAGAGGAAAAATAAAAGAAAAAATGCCTATACAAAGGGCATAATCAATGAAAACGGCAGAAGTTTCCTTGATTATAAATGGATAGTCGGTGTATATTATTATCTATATGTACTATTAAAAGTTTCGAGACTAAATAGGTCTCGATACTTTGTCTTCGATAAGTTTTGAGGCTATTGACTTTGTTAGTCTTGATACTTGTAATGCTGGGTCTCTAAGACTTAACTATCAAAATGCCTTGGATGTTCTATTTACCATTGTTTAAAGGATTAAATGAAAAGAGAAAAAAACAGTTGTATGGGAGATGGGATGGATTTAGACCCTCGCTTTAGCCGTCCACAGGTGTAATTGTGTACTCTGCACAATGTGATGCAACACATGATACTAGAACATGGATATTCTCTTCTATCATGGTTAATGTCACCCATGTCTTACCTTGCATTTTATTTCAGGTATCTTATCGCCTCACACACAACAGATTATCAGCTTCGACATGCTGCTGGTCGTGAATTCTCAAACATGCACAAAGTCCAAATATTTGGAATCAATGCTGATCGTTTTACTGTGGAGGAATTCATGTCTGATCTCTAGTGCTAGCTTTCGTTATTTGTTATTCCGGTATAATTTTATAAATATCCCTATACAGATAATGAATCTGAGAAGGGCATTGATCTTATTCTTCTATAATGAAATACTGTAGCATCCACTTTTCTTTATCTATGTAGCATGCCTAAATTGCATGAAATGTGGCATGGGACAAATATATGAATATAATTTATTAATATGCAAAGGGTTTTGGTGTGCATAAAAAATGTTTTAAAAAAAAGGAAAAGAGACTAAGAAGAACAGAGAAGAAAGGAAGCAGAAATTTGTTGAAGTTAAATTTAGGTTTTTCTATCACCTAGTGTGGTAAGTTTTATGATTTTATTATGATCTTTCGTACATGGCAAAGAAAAACTCAAAACTCTAAGCTTGTATTCAGGGCCTGCGATTTTCCGGTAACTTTTTTGGACGTTCAACCCTATATGCTATAGGTGTATGTACTAGCAAGCTTTATGAATATAGACCTTACAACTATAGGGATAATGGTCGTAGCTCGATGTTACTAGATTTGGCTACATTTTAGACCATACTATCAGGGATGAATATAATGGTGCTACATGCTTGCATAGTTGCATTGTACTTAAAACATTTTTGGGATGAATTATAAATATGGACTTTACTACTGGTGTGAAAATGATCGTAGACTAATGAATTTGAATTGAAAGTGACATGAATATAATTATGAATCCATACATAAATATGAATTAGATTACGGTTTAGACTTTATCAATGGGGACAAATACAATGATATTGTATGCTAGTGTTGTGCTTAACCTCTTTTAAGGTGAAAATTATGAATATGGACACTTTGTGGTTAAGGTAAAAGTGATTTTTTTTGTTTTTGCTCGATAATAAAATTTAAATTTTATTGAAAATAAAGGTGATGCATAAAGCAAGCACCATAATGTCAAACAAAGCAAACAAATTATCACCTAACAAACACCAAAACTCGAAACATCTGTAGAGGAAACAAATGACACCAAGACGATGCCAAAATCATAAAACAGATTGAGACTGAGCCCTGCACAACTCTCAACAGACTCCAACAATAGCAATCCAATCCAAAGAACATTGTTGAATTTGGAAGCTTCAACCTTCTCCCCAGCATCTTCAAAAGAAGTTAGTTTCCCATCTCGGCTTGGATAAACCTGCAAGAAACGAACACAATTTGCCCCACCCACCTTTGCAGAGGCAATCGCAAAATCAACCAAAGCAAATAACTCTTCTAAGACCTCTCGACAAAGTACATACATTATGGAGCTTTTCTTTCAAAATCAATTGCAAATACAATAAATGATCAAACCTCAAAACTCATAACCCAAATCAACAAAACAACAAATCATTCAAGCATAATCAGAAGAATCACTCAAACTATCCATCCTTTACATTAAAGTGATATTAACCTTATGAATTTGAATTTGAAATGAAATATGTATAACAATATGCTTATAAATACTTTTGTAAATGTAAATGTAAATATAGATTTGAATGTGTATGTAAAATAATTCTCAAGTTATGTATATTTTTTGAATGATGAAGTTATCATGGAATATATTTAACAGGAAGAAGTGGTAAGTTGTTCTCGTATGTTTGTAGCACATTGTGAATCAAGTAGTTGAGGATGATTGCTACTTATCGAGAAATTATGCTCATTCTAATATTTCAAATGCCGAGAAATTGCAGGTAGCTAGTTCTATCAAGATGGCTTTGGGATTGAGAAATCATGTCTACCAATTAGATATTGAAACTTCAAACTTGCCAGTAACTTGAAAATTATTAGTTTATTGTATCCATGGATTACCTCAAATTATCAGTGTTAGTATATACAGTCTTACATGCATATATGATAACTGCTTCAAATAATTACAAATTCAAAAGATATATACCGAACATTTAAGAGATGATATTAAGCAAATTTGGATTATGATTTTTTTTTTAATAGAGACCAAAGACGACAAGTAGGAAATGGAGATGGTGCCATAATTTGGAATTAAACAGCGGCATGGACCCAACCTTAAACTTGAAGGACATGTTCTTGTCGGCAGTGGGACACAGTCAGAACTGCCCATGAAGCCTTGGGTGAATTGAATCCCAAGCTAAATTCTAATACACGCAACACCTGCTCCTGAATCATACGTTAAATTAACCACAAAAATGAACTTATGCTTATATCCACGACACTATGTAACTTTTCCATTCAATTTCATAATTTTATCTATAAAACATCGTTTTTAAGATCGAAAATAGGTTGCACGAATTTATTATAATAAATTCATTCATTCCTTCCTGTAAGTTTATTTTTGTTGATAATTAATATTATAATAAATTCAAATATCCATTTTAATGTATGAAAATAGAGGTTTGGAGTTAATTCCAAAAACCTCATCTAGATTATTATATCGAATCGTATGTGATAAAAGACAGTGAAAATACAACAAGTTCCCTAATTTAACCTTTCTTTTTCTTTCCGTGGAATATGTTTTATAGGAATCGCATCCCTGGATATGGAAAAACATGTGAACCTGACCTCAAATAACATTCTAGTTGTTTAAGGAAAAATGTTATAAAGTCAGACATTCCTTGTTGTTTAAGCTAAAATGTAAGATGGGGGGTTGGCTTTTGGCTGGATATTCTGATTTTCCTCAACATCCCATGGAGGAATGTAAAGTAAGATCAACAGCTCATTAACTTAAAATAACAAAATTGAACTAATTAACTAACATTTGTAATAAAAAAAAAAAAAAAAAGGGAACCTTTGTGGGTGGGTGTATTATTCTGATGCACAATTGTCGAGGGGAATGTTTGTGGGCAACCCTTAGCAAAAAGGAGGCTTTGTCAGATCTTCCTCATCAATTCTTTCAATTAGCCAAAAAAAAAAAAGAGTTTAATACCTGTTTTGGTTCCTCTACTATTTTCACTTCACTTTGGTCCTTCTATTATTTTTCGATCACTTTCCTTTCTTTTTTTTTTTTTCATTCTGTCCATCACCTTAATCCTTAAATCATTTCCGTTAAAAAAAATCGAGAATGACCATTTAAGCTAATCAAATGCAAACATGTAGAGAGCCTAAGTGAAAATTTCACATCATATAAGGACCAATGTGAGTCTTTTTAATGGAAATGATCAAGGGCTAAGATGATGGACAAAATGAAAGTAAAGGGGCAAAGTGATTGGTCTAAAATATGAGAGCTGAGTATTAAGCTTAGAGAAAAAAACAAAGGAGTTTGATAGATTTTTTAGTACATGAAATTTGATATTTTTTAAATAAGATTTTGAAATTGAATAGAAAAAGATAATATTAGAAAAACTTTACTTTTTAATTAAAGGTCCAATTAACTCAATTTTAAATTTAATCAAAGTAAATGTAAAATCCAACTAAAAGATAGAAGGGAGGTAATGGCATATATGCTATATCATCAGTCAAGGAAATATTGGGGCTAATGTGAGGTATTCTTACAAACGTGAACAATAAACAATTTTTAACCCTAAAATAAATCTGGGTTTAACTTGATCTCTTGTAACACAGTATCCATGTCATTTAGGCTTTCCAAGTGGTAAAATAAGAAAAACAAGAATGAAAGACTAGTTATTTTCAAGTACTAAACTAGAGAGAAAATTAGTAATAATAATCTTAACCATGAAACCCCACGTATTCCTATGTGTTAGTAATGAAGAAATCTAAACAAGTCATCCCCAACCCAACCCACTCACTTTAACAAATCAATGAAAAGCTGAGAAGGAAAAAAAGAAAAGAAAAGATCAGAGGGCAGTATTGCTTTTCATGTTCTTTAATTACCATGATGCTCCACCTAACATCCCATTCCAAAATCCAGCTGGTGAATCTCCTTGTTCCTTATTATCTTCATTATCAGTTGTTTGCTTCAGATCTTGAAAAGGAAACAGCAGCCTCCCATTTGTCTCTTCAACCTCATCCACACAGAAATTTAACGTTGGTTTATACTCTTGCAAAGGAAACCCAGGCGTATAAACTGTGTTTGGATCTGGAACTGGCATGGGAATGAAAGGATCCGACCCCTTGGATGACATTCCAGTAACCAACTCCAAAGCTGAAACATGACATCTAGGGAACAATGAAGGAGGAGTTTCCTTCTTATTGTTTTCTACACTACTATTAGGGACTTTAACAAATTCAGACATACTTGTGGTGTAAACTTCACTAACTGGGTAAGCTAAGTTGAGATCTTGAGCTCCATGGATCTTAGGGTTATTAACCAAATCAGGAAGCTTTTTGGATGATGATGATGGTCTTTTGTTTTTTCTTGAACAACCTCCGACAGGGATGTTCCTGAGAGAACCGCCTTCAGTCCAGTACCTTCGACAAGTCTTGCAAAAGTACCTAGGTTGGCTGAGACTGTAATTGTTATAATAACAGAACTTGGTGTTCATTGAATTGCACCTGGGACAGTTCAAAGCTTGTTGTTTTTGAGGCTTAGCAGCAGCTTTTCTCTCTAAATCTGCAGGTTTTGAACATGCATTTGTGACAATTTCCTACGAAGATAAACAACAAACAAATGCAAAAAAAGAAGAATCAATAACTTCAAGATCAAACAAATATGATCATCATCTTTTTTGCAGAGAAAAGAAAAGGCATAAAAAAATAAACCTACAATTGACCGTAAATTATTGCTTTGAAAAGCCAAGAGGGTTTAGTAAAGAGAACAAAGGGGTAGATACAGGGTGATACATCTCACTACCTGTGGCCATAGAGCAGTATCCATGAATGAAACTGAAGAGAAAATGAATAATATCTTCGATATATAAGAAAGAAAGAAAAAAACAGTGTTTTGTTTTTATTTTATTCTGTAGAAGAGGGGTTTCAAAAGCAGATGAAATTGAAAAGTTGGCTGGTTTTTGAGGACATTCTATGTATGTTTCACCATGCTTTATGTGGAAAAGGAGACGAGGAGTGAGGACGCTTTCTTTAATATAATATATTAAATATCTATCGACTCTGATTTTTTTATTATCTTAATGTTGAGAAATTGTTCGCGTTTCAATTTTCAACACGGATCCAACTTTATGTTTTTCAAAATATACAAAACTAGTTTATTTCTTTTTAGATAGTGCAGGTTCCCTTTGAAATTAATCATCCTTCTAGTAAATTTTCTAATGAATATATAAAATTTATGTTATTTCTTTTAATAAACGAAATTTAAATTTTCAAAATGATATTATTATTAATTAAAATAGTTCGAAACTCTAAACATAAAATATATCAATTTTACATGAGTAGTAACCAATTAAGAATAAAAGGCTAATAATCAAACTTCTTTGCCTTTTGATGTATTTTTCAAAGTAATATGCAACTATATTTATTGTTATTATCATCTATGTTATATTTAAAAGGCTTTTTGAGTTGTTATCACACATCAAGTCATTAATTATGTCCCAAGATTTGGTTAAACAATTACTTTTTTTTATTATTATAAAATAACAAACATTTTTATTATATTAAATTGTGTAAAATCTAAAAAATTGCACAGGCAAAAACATCGTGATATTTAATATCTTAAATTTTATTGTTTCAACCAAATGTTTATTTGTTCTTAATTTAAAAAATTTTAAATATATTTGTTATGTAAGTGTTATTATTATTATGAAACATGTAATGACAGCAGTTCAGGTTGAAAGAGAGAGCAGCCATGCAAATAATAAAATAGCTCCGGCCGATAGTTTGGACGTCGTGCAAATATGGTTAATAATATAAACATTATACGATATGTTTCATCATATCTATGTTTTAGTTGGTGCTGTAATTATGTCTCTATAACTAACGCAAATATAAATGGTTTTAATACTGAATTCAATTTTTTTTCTTACAAAAATTGAGAAATTTTTAGTTTAATTTGTTGAAATTTAGTTTTTGTATTTTACAAAAATAAAAAATTTAGTTCAATTAGGTCACATTGTAATTTGTTTTCATTAAATCATTAATAAGGAAACCAATAATTTAATTTTAGTAAAAATCAACAACTCAACAATATTTATATGTAATGAAGTATCAAAAACCGATTGTTTAATTTTTGTAAAATACAATAATTAAATTCTTAAAAATTAAAATAAAGAGATTTAACTTTTCAATTTTATAAACATGATAAAATTCATAATTAGATTATGTACAAATTATCATATAAAATAAGTGATTCAGGATCCATATTTACTACTTAATTTTCCGCCACTTTTGGTAAATAATTGTTAGCGCGCATATTTGAGATTTTACATATTTTTAGAGTAAATAGTGCAGTAAAATGGAGACATGATTGTTTGCTAATTCTAGTGAATTATGTTAATTTTTTTACAAGTGTCGCAAGGATATTAGAATTTGAAGCTAACAATTTGTTTAATTAACACATAGTTGACATTTGATGGAGACATGGATGGTAATCTAGGTGGTGTGCAGCTTCAAGATGGGCCAAACGTGAAAATTTGTGAATCAAGTAAAATAATTATGAAGATTGTTTTGATAAACAATTGTCATTGGTATTTAATTGTTTAGAAAATCCTCTGGAAAGGATAAGTATTGTTATCGATAAATTTATCATTTAAGGGTTTTATTTTATATTGTCTTTACCATCTTAGAGGAAATTAGAATAGATTTCCTCTCTATAAAAAAGAGGAACTCGACAAATCGAAAGGGGAGAAGACTTTAGACTGTGAATTCAAGTGTTATTTATCTTTTCTTATTCAATTGATATTTATATACTCTTCAATTACGTCATTATCATCTTTTTGTTCGAATAGTAAACCATTTATTAGAATAATTAGATCAATAATTATCTTTTTATTCTAACACTTAGTAGTAGGTTAGCATAATTTGATTGAAATAAGGCAGTCGAGTTGCACCATGAGAATGGCGTAATTGAATTTGTCCGATAAAGTCAGGTGTTTTTAATTCATAATTAAAGTTATCGAAAAATTTGTTTGATTAACAAGGATCTCGTAATTAATTTATAATTTAAGAATATATTATTTAATCTGTAATAAATTCTAATACCCGAGGCCGAAATTTGTAATCATATTGGTGAGGATGGAAGTTAAAAGGAACAAGAAAAACATTGTCGGTGAAGGACAATTTTTTGTTTATTTTCCGGTATCTGCTTTCTCCTACGGCAACACCTTGCTAACTAATTGGTTTGACCATATCTGATTTTAAACCACAGAAGGAGCCAAATTAATTAGAAAATCTTGAATAATGATGCTAAGCTGGTGACTTAGAATCCTGCATTAATCAAGTTGATATAAATCGTTTCAATTCATGCGAAATCAACAAAGAAAATGGGTCTGAATTAATGCTAATCTTTTCTATTGTCTAATATTTCCATCTACGATTAATAATTAACTATTTAATTTTGTATTAAACCTTATACCACTAATCAACTTAACTATGAGTGGGATATAAAATTTCCTTATAAATTTATCAATTATTTGTTTTAAAATGTAAAATATGTTGACCAATTCCATCTTGTTTCAATTTTTAAACAACATTGATTATTGCAAGCCATCCCTTCAACCGTTCACATGCAAAATCAGTTTAAATTCGTGTGATATAGTATTATATCATTACGGGGCCCAATTGCTATCACATACAAGTATAATGTTTGCATGTGGTTAACACCCACCGGCTTCACTACATCAATCATACCATTCTCCGCTCACCAATTTCTATTATTAGTCCCTTAATTCTACATAAATTATAATTATAATTTTTATATTTTAATCTTTGTAATTTCTTTTTAAATTTTAAAAATTTTAATCTTTAACTCAAATACAAACAGTTACATTCACAAAATTAAATTTTATTATTTCTAAGATATAATATAATGGTAAATAAACGGTTTTTTTGCTGGTTCAATTGGTTTTTCTAATTTAACCAATATAATCTAAACTAATTGACTCGACTAACTTTTGAAGTATAAATAGATCTAATCAAACAGACTTAACATAGGTCGCTTTGATTGGTTAAGTTGGTTAACTCAGAATTTATTTTGATTTTGATTTAATTGTGCACATTTTAAAAAATGAATACATATATTTATTTATATTTAATTAATATAATTGTTTATATATGTACTATGTCATATAAAATGGTGCTAATTGTCATTTGTGATTTGTGAAAATTGAGTCAAACAAAAATTTATGTATAAAATCAAACAAAATCAAAATTCATGAATAATTTTGATATTTATCCCTTTTTATAATTTTTTTGTGTAGTAAACATACTAAAAACAAAGGGTTTACATAGGGATACTCGGGGTTAAAATGTCCCTTATTCTATTGTTCTCTAAAATTTCTTGAATCCTCAAAGGAGAGCGTCGAAAAGGCATAACTCTTCCTCATTTGCGAAAGCCATTTTAGCCAAAAAGTCTAATGTCTGATTATTCTCTCTAAGAGTGTTCTGCACGAGCCATTTGTCCTCGATAAAATTTGTTGATTTTACCTTACGAGTGAAATTCTTGATCTGGCTAACTACAAAATCCATGTTCTATCTATTAAAGGAAAGTACTGCAAAATACAATCCATAAAACCTCGACAATTATGTATGTCGAGTTTAAGATAATAAACCTTGACTATACAATTTATTCTCTTATAGACCCAACCAACTCATTGAATACAAAGAAAAAAACACGCATAGTTATTGACTTTCTCTCTTATGAATACTCTACTTCATCCTCTTATACTTTCACCAAAATTCATTTTAATCTTAAACTCTCAATATATTATATTATATTATATATTATCCATTGTACCATTATTTAAATTATGATTTAAATTTTTTTTAGTTATACTATAAATTCTATCATATGTGTATGCGTGTAAAAACTACATATTTAGAATACAAGTGGATGTTTAAGAATAATATGCAATAAATAATAAATGTATGATTTGAAATTAATTAATAATAATAACACATGAGATATGTATGATCTTAAAATAAATAAATAAAAATATATTAAATTGTGATTAAATTGAACTTTAAACACATAAATACATCAAATTAGGAATATTAAATGAATGCGATTGTTTATCATAGTGTTGTGATCAATCCTAAGATGGTGCCAAATTAATTTTTAACACGAACTCAATCAATAACTTTATTAATACTAGATTTTTGGCATACCCACAATGTGAATGAAAATTTTATATAACAAATATATTTATATAATAATTAAAATTTACTTTAGTTCAAATGGTAAAAGCAAAAGTTTCATATACATCGAGCAATTGGTTTAAATCTCATTATAAATAATTTTTTATTGAATTATAAAAAAATAATTTTTTATAATTTTTCTTACTGAGTTGGAATCCAATTAATGGATTACACAAATTCAATAAAAAACTTTATAAAAGCATAAATAATATTATTTATATCAAATATACTATATATTTATTTTATATAAAAGAGAAATGTGTATATTCAGGTGAGGAAGGAAACTAATAAAATTTTTATAATATTTAAATAGAAAACTGAAGTTTAAATTATCAAATATAATATATATATATATATATATATATATACATATACATAAAAGAAAATAGTGAATTTTGAGTGTGCTTAGTATGAGAGAAAAGTGAGAGGAAAGAAAATATGAGAGATGATAATTTTTCATCTTAATGTACAAAAATTAATCCTTTTAAATTGGAAAGATGAGAGGAGAGAAAATGAGAAATAAGTACATGTCAGTTCAAAATTAGTGGTGCTCATAGGTCGGGCCTAGAGGTGTGCATGGGCCGGGCCGGGTTCAGGCTAGGTCCAGACAAAATTTTAGGCCCGAACCCGGCCCGGCCTGAAATATGGGCTTAAAATTTTGTCCAAGCCCGGCTCAAAATAAAATTGTTAAGCCTGAGTCCGGCCCATATTATTTTTTTTTAGCTTATTTCATTAAATAAAAAATTTTAAAATATAATAAATCAAATACATTTAAAAACATAAAAACAAATATTAAAACAAGAAGCAAATAAAAAATGAGACTAAAACAATTTTAAAACAATACACAAATTGAAAATATAATAAAAAGTGGTTATATTAAAATTGAAAATAAAATGTAAATATGATTAAAAAATAAATAAATAAATATATATATAGTATATAATTCGGGCCGGGCTTGGGCCAAAAAAGTTTTACTCGAGGCCCGGCCCGTTTTCTAAACGGGCCTTGTTTTTTGCCCAAACCCATATTTCAGGCCTATATTTTTACCTAAACCTTCCCATTTTTCGGGTAGGCCTTCAGGCAGGGCCGGGTAGCTCGGCCCATGCACACCTCTAGTCGAGCCAAAGCATGATATTAACATATTTTATGCTTGCCCAAGCTTAGTCCGACCCGAAATCTGGACCTAAAGTTTTGCACAAATTCACTCATATTTGCAAAAGATTTAACACAAGCCTATTTTAGGCTCGTCCATATTATTTTTTAAAAAATATTTATATTATATTATTTTAATATTTAATAAATTTATTCATTTTTTATTTAATAAATTTTTTATATAATCGTCTTAATATTATTTTAATGTTTACATTAGAGTAGTATTATATATTTTGTATAGGTTTATTTTTTTAATGTGTTCTAAATTACATAATATATAAAAATAACATAATATAAAGTATTATAAACTTAAAACGAGTTGGACCGGGCTTGGGCCTTGAATGTTTAAGCCCGAGCCTGACCTGTATTTTAAACAGGCCTAATTTTTTTGCCCAAACCCATTTTTTGGGCCTAATATTTAGGGGTGGGTATTCGATCGAGTCGAGTTGAATCGAGTAAAAAATTTTCGAGTTAGTCGAGTTAACAAATCCTATTTTAGCAACCGAACTCAATTTGATTTTTTTTTCAAATCGAATCGAATCGAGTCAAAAAATTTCGAGTCAAATCGAGTCGAGTTAACAAATCATATTATTTATACTTAATGTTGCGGTTTAGATGGACCGATTATTTAACTAGTAGACGAAGTATAAGATTATTTAACTGCATGAACTATATAATGATTTTACCTTTTAACTTAATGGGTAAACATTTATCAAAACGACGTAATTTTGCATTTTAACTTAATTATTTTGAATTTTAACTTTTAAAAAAGTAAACATTTATCAAAACGGCATAGTTTTGTCTTTTCTTATTCGGATTTTCAGATAACTCGAATTGTGTAATTCATATTCGAGTTAAACCGAAAAACTTAATTTTTTATTCGAATTGATCCAAATAACTTGATTAATTCAAATAACTCGAACTATTTAATTCAAAATTTAATTTTTTATCAAGTTTTTCGAATCGAATCGGATTTTGCTCACCCTACTAATATTTTTATCTAAATCCTCCCAAATTACGGGCTGATCTTCAAGCCTGGGTGGACAACCTAGCCCATGAATAGGTCTATTCAAAATTATGCATTTTCAAATATTTTATTTTTTCCCTTTTATTTTTCATCTCTACTGAGTAATGGAAGGAAAGAAAAAATATTTTTCTTTTCATTTTTTTTATCTTTCCTACCAAGCATACCTTTGAAAAGAAAATTATATTTTTTATCCTTTTAATTTTTTTCCCCTTCAATTTTTCATCATTCTAATTTTCTTTTCACTCTGCTAAGCAAAATCTAAACATCTAAAAAATTTCCCTTTTTTTTTTTTGTCAAAATGATTTAAGTGATTGGATTTCAGCTGGCTTGCCTGATTACAATTTCATAATGCTGCATAAGATATGTATGTAAAAAATGATTAAAAATAAGATATGAATACGACAAAGAAAAGCCAAAACGTGCCAGCATTTTATAATAATTTATAATAATTATATAATTTTAACATAATTATAATGTAAAATGCATGATTTTATAATCTATAACCGAAGATGAGATATTCACTTATACCGATTAAAAATTAGAGTAGTTTTACAATTTTTTATATCTTTTTGTATTATTAATATTTCAATAATTTAACTGTTATATTTATATTTAATTTATATAGATTAAAATTTTATATAAATTAAAATTTTATAATTATTTGGTTTAGGTAAAAAATTTCCAACCATTCAATAAATATTAATATATATTTTTTATTGATGTAATAGAAATATTGGATTGGTTTTGAAAATATACATTAATGACAAATACTATTATATCGATAAATTTAATAGTTGGATTGTTAAATTATTAGCTTTGGAGTTTGGACCAATAAAAATACTATTTATTTTCTATCATATTACCAAATCAATTTTAAAAATAATTATAATTATAATTTATAATTATTAGCTAAGAAAGTTGTGCTAATTTTAAAATAAATGTATTACTTTAATATAATTCTAAGCATAAAAATATAGGAAAATCTATGATAATTATAATCATAATTGAATTTACAATTATTAGTTAAAAAGTTGTGTTAATTTTATTAATGTAAAATAAAGTTCTTTCTTGAATAGAACTCTAAGGCTTTGCAGGGTAGAAAAGAAGGAAAGTTAGAAAAATGGAAAATTTAAGGGGTAGAACAATAGGAAAATGTAAAATATATATTTTTATTTCCATAGGTGTGCTTAATAGAAAATGTGAAAAAATTGAAAAAAAATGATTTTCTTTTCATATATTGTTTGATAGAGTTGAAAAAATGAAATAACAAAAAATGAAATATTTAAAAAATACATAATTTTAAACTAACAAACACATAATTTTCTATTTAAATATATATATATATATATATATATATATATATAAATTTCTCTTCTCTCGTAATTCCAGATAGGAAGGATTCCTTTGTTTTTTTTTCCCTCTCACTTTCTCCTCCTTCCAAGCACACTCGAAATTTATTTTCTTTCTGTTATTCCACTCCTTCATTCCATCCCTCCACTTTTTTACTCAACCAAACATACCTGAAGCATCTTAATTATCAATTAATTAATATTAGAGTTATATACTAATTAAAATGTAAGTTTAGATTTATAAATAAGATTTATTAGTTCGGTATATTCAATCTAATGACATTTAAGAAAATTTATCAATAAAAAGTTAGAGATTATTAGCACAAATAAGTTAAAATTATTTAAAACAAGTTTTATCATTAAATCAATGGTTTTTCAAAAACACAAAATTGAATTAAATTTCAACAATTATTTTTTAATCACTGTTTATTAATTTAGCTTGAATACTTTTTTATTTATCTTGAGTTATTGTTATAATTGCTGCGTGCTGTTTTAACTATTTTTTTTGAAATGAATATTACAGCTTACTCTCTAATATAATTATAAATTTATATTATTTAAAAATAATAAAAGTTATCAATAATAAGTGAATGTGATATAAATGAATCCGAAAGTATTTTTTTCTTTTTATTTTAATGCAATGATTGAAATATTCTCTTCACAGCACAGCAGTAGGGGGTGTTATGGGAATGGACCCCATTTCCATGCGCATGCCTGATGCTCCATCACCATCCCTACCCAACCAAGCAAGGAATCCAATCACAGCCGTCGGATTCAAACACCCCCCAAATACCCCCGGAAAAAATATATATATCACGTGACTGATCCCATCTTTGACGTGGACCGCATGTGAGCTTTAGGTAGTGCATTCCACGTCATCAATAACAATATCATCGTCGTAAATGAAAACTTTGTGGAAATATTTTAAAAGAAAATACTCCAATTTTCAGATAGATAATTAAGAAGGAATTTCAAATCAGAAAATATTCATAGGGTTTGTTTGTTTTTTAAACAGTTAGCTAGGAATAAATCTTCTGAAAGGACCCACTAAATCTGGGCTGAGTTTGATATACACCAATTTCAATGCGTTTTGTCATTTATGGGGTAATTGGATTGTCAAGCAGCCTTTGAAATCTTTTATTTTAAAACTGTATATTCTGTTGGTCTTTGGTTTATTAGGATGCCACACCTTTGACTTGGTTTACTACCTGTGTCAACACTCCCATGTTGAAATCTACGATCTGGAGGTTGGTGCCATTTTCTACGCAGATCAGGTCGATGCCTTTCATTCTTCAGGCCTTAGGCGTTTTAACCAAGGTTTAGATTCGTCAGTTGGTACATTAGTTCGAAACAAACTAAAAAGTCAGTATAAATTAAGTTTAAAAAATCGGTTAAATTAATAATTAATCAATTTTTTAAATTTTTATAAAATTTATTTTATTTAAACGAGGAAAACTATGTAAATTAAAAACCGATGATCAAACAGGTTAAATCACCTATCTGATTTAAAAAATCATTAATTTTAACTTTCCTCCAAATTGATTAGTATGATATGGTGTTGGGTGTAACATTTGATTTCCTTTCTCTTGTTGCATGCTTTCCATGTCAATGATGATTTTTTATATTGACAAAGAAAGCATAAGCAATACAAAATATATTTTTTAAGATATGTATATATAAAAATGTAAGTATATTTTTTTTCAAATTCATTAATTTATTAAATATGCGTGAATTTTTGAATTTTGTAAATATTTAAAAATTATATTTCTATAACTTTTAAATACATAATTATATTGAATATATCATTTCACTTTCAAATTCAATTTAAACCCTTGAATTTTGAAAACACTAGAGTATCTCAATCTAAACAGACAATATTGTATCTATGGATCTATTGGTACTGGTATATATTAATTTTGGTATTTTTTGGTTTATCATTTTGAATTTAATGATATTTTTAAAATATATATAATATATATGAAAATTTTCTATAAATATCAAATACATATGATAAAAAAATTTTAAAATATAGATTATTAATACATAAACTTTACAAATATATTTTTATCAAAAAAAATTCACAAATATAATCCATCATTCAGTAAATTTAATATAACATTCATAATAAGATTATCCAACAAATTATTCCGAAAATTCGTTTTACATAACAAGATCATGATTCGTTTTATGCAAGCTTTTAAATTGTATTTTAGAATATTAAAAAAATTGAAAGAATAAAAAAGAAAAAGATATGCAACAGTATTTAAACTCTGCTTTTATGGAATTAAAATATTTTACCTTAACCTAATATGATTGTAGTATAAGTCTTAATTTTAATCTAATTTATCATTAAACAAAGAGGTGGATGCTCCTCAGAACGCATTTAGTTCCACAATGAAGCTCCTGTTCACAGAGCATTCTGAAATTGGAACCACTGACTGCAGCAGATCATACTCATCATCATCGGAGCCCATCTATAAAACATGTAATCCCCCCCCCCCCTTCCAGTCCATAATAGGAGTAAAAATGAAACAGTTGTAATCGTAACCTACTTTGAGTTCAGGTTGAGCTATCAAATGAGTTTAATTTGAGTAGTCATAAACCTAATCGAGTTTTAATTATTGTTTTCAATTAATATTGAAAAATAAGTTGCATATTAACTTAAAAGAATAAGTAATCAAGTTTGAAGTTAAAAATGAATTGTAACAAACTTAATCTAGTGAGTTTGTACAATTTAAATTTTATCTCGATTCAAGTTCGAGTTAGTTCTAACCAAGTTCAAAGATTCAAATTTGAATTCCAACCCAAGCTTGGGCTTTTTACAACCGTATTCATTAACAAAGAGATCATATTCATATTCATGGAGACAATAAATTCTATATTCAAACTTAATGTAAGTGCCTTAGGTGTAAGCAAAAACATCCCTGGCTAGGGCCTATAGTCCAAGAGGTAAACACAAACTAATTTATAATCCTATATTCAAACTATTTAATTATCTAGAACGCTATTTGCTCCATTTGTCATATTGACAATAAATTCTGGAAAAAGTGAGTGCACTAAGGTTGGATCAAGAGACAAATAACCGGGAAGTCCGGATGAAAAACCAAGGTTGAAGTACTTAAGTGCCAAAAAGCAGCTAACTGGTTCAATGTAAAAGCAAACTCAAGTCCTAAGGCCTTTCCTGCTCCTGTTTAATTTCACCAATTATTTACTGATTTCCAAGGAAACTGAAATGAACTCTAGTAACTGCTACACGAGAGATTCCTAGAGGAAGAACATATTATATAAGCAAATAAACCAGGCATAAAGTATTGCAAGCAAAAAGCAAAACAATCTCGAAGTTGATGGAAAATGCCTCCACAAAAGCAAGCCAGAGTTGAGGTATCAAAGAGTAAGATTTTGAGGGGAAAGAGAGCAAGGTTCTACATAATTCGCCGTTGTGTATTCATGCTGCTTTGTTGGAGGGATCATGGAGACAAAAATAACCGGTAAAGTTCAACATTCATGCTAGATGATGTTTTAAGCATTAGATTAGAACAAAAATAGCAACACTACTTGTAAAAACTAGAGCCCTAGATCATATGGAGAGGTTCACTCACTAAATTTGCTAAAGAAGGCAATGGAATAGAAACTCGCTCTTCCCATTTTCTCCTTTTTCTTACTCAGCAAAGTAGAGGCCTCTTTATGCCAGGCATAGGTGCCTGCATCCATCTTACCTTGGTTTATTAGATAATTTTCCTTAGCAAGTGAATAGAAGATTGAACATTCTTGATTCATTTCAAGTTTCAGAAACAAGCGAAACAAAAGAGGAAGGCACCGTAGGATAAACGGCCCTTCCCCAACTCTCTCAAAGTGGGGAGCCATTGGCACCGGAAAACGTCCCTTTTACACTCTCAAGAACGAGTTCAGACTAAACATTTTGATATGTAAATACATATTTCTTGAGTGAAAATATCAAATTCCAGAATACACGCCATGAGAATTCAAAGGGAAGAAGATGACCAAGGAATAAGGAGACAACAGCGAATATGCTGAAAACAGCTTAGCTTGATATCATTAACAACTTTGCGGCGAGCCAAAAAAGAATCAAATGCAGTCACTGCAAATATTCAACCATTTTAAAAATTAAAATCCAATATATGAAATAATTGCAATCAAAACTTTATTTTCAGTAAATTAAAACCAACTGCCAATTTTTAAAAAAAATAATTTTGACTATTGAATTCAACAATATTTGTATTAGATATATTTTAAATTAATTTTTTTACTCGTGCAATGTAAGATTTTATGCATTAATAAAATATATTATTTTTTAAAAAAAGTTTACCACTAAACTTTAAAAATATATTTTTTATGTGCAAAATTGTCACTATATTTTAGATGAATTTGAAAACTGCCATTATATTCACTTTAATTAATATTCATCATTGTAAAGATAAAATTACCACTATGCTTTAACTCTAAATTAAAATTTTTCACTTTACATTTATTTGATTAAATTTTATCTTTAAAGTTTACTTTTTGATTGAAAATTTCTACTGAATTTTAATTTAAATTATTTTTTTTGTATTTTATTTTAATTTTTAACATCACTAAGTAAAACATTGTAATGTCAAAATTAACAAAAACAGTTATTTTATAAAAATAAATAAATTTACTTTATATATATTTTTCAAGCATTTATTTCATTAATTATTTTTTTATATTTTATAAATTAACTTATTGTTAACTATTGAAATAAAATATTTGAAAAAAATTATTATTAAAATTTATTTTCAAATCTTCAAAATTAATATTGAGTGATAGAATTTAATTAAAAAAAATAAAAGTTGGTGGTAAAACTTAATAAAATCTAAAAGTTTAGTAGTAAAATTCATAAAAATTTAGTATCAAATTTACTCATATTTTTAAAAAAAAAAAACAATGATAGAATATCAATAAAAATAAAGTATAATGACGATTTTCAATGGTGATTTTGTATTTTAACCCTTTTTAAAAAAAATATTAATATTTAAATTTTTAAAATAGTATGGTAAAAAAATTGTAAAAAAATATTAGTTTTTTAAAACATAATTATCCGGTTGTTTAAATTTTTTTACCAAACACAATTTTTAATATGTTTTGATTATTTGGTAAAGAAATTAATTGTATTTAATTATTAAATAGTATGGTAATTAAAATAGTTTTATTAAAAAACATATATATTTAATATAATTACTCATCATTAATTTGAATTCATTTTAAATAAGTAATTGAAATTAATAAATTTTACGTATAATATTGATTAATAAATAGATAGGCTTTCAATAACAATATCAACATTATATGATATTTAATTTTATATTTTAATATTATTATACTAATTTATATAATAATATCAGACCCATATATGTTAGTTAATTTAATATACATTAATGCATGTGTTACAGGCCAATTTTGGCCCTTTTAAATTACAACCAAACCCCATTACAGATAAACCTACCCCTAAATCCATTTACAACCATTAGCCCACTAACCTGCTCGGGCCCAATACATTACCCAAACACCTAACCCAAAACCTAGAAACCCAAAACCCCAAATGACCCAACTAGCCAAAGTTAGGGTTTCAGAAAAGCTGAAACCCTAATCTCCCTACTTGCATCTGACCAGCGCAGCCAGCGTCTCATCGCCGCCACTGTTGTGCCGGCCACCATCCAAAGTCACGTTCACCGCCACTGTCTCCATCAGCAACTTGCACCTGCATCTATTGAAAACGAAAAGACAGAAAACAATAGAAAAATGGCTTGTAAATGGCTATAAAGGCCGATTAAAATGCTTTGTAAAGGAGATCTTTTTCAATACACACATATATTTTCAAAGAAAGCAGTAGATAGAACAAGAAAAGTCGATCAAAATCAGAAGAATCAAAACATTAACAGTAAAAAAAAAAGAGACCCGAAGGTGATCCTTTTTTCTTTCTATTTTTAATTTCGTTTCCTAAGCCCATTTTCAACACATATATACTAAAAACATTAAAAAAAAATTCAAAAAAATTCAAAAAAATGAATTTTTTTACCTTTTCCGGCCACCGTACGGAGCCGACGGTGGTCTGGTGACGGACCGGCGACCGGGCTTCCCACCAGAAATCACCCCAGGCTCTCTCTCTCTCCCTCTTCTCTCTTTTTTTTTTCCTTCCCCAGTCCTAAATGAATTTTTTGAAAATTTTTTAACTTATATAAGGGACCAAAACGGTGCGTTTTGGTCCCCCCCCGTTTAACACAAAACGACGCAGTTTTGGGCCCCGGGTCCGGTCGACCCGACCCGCTCCGAGCAGGATCCGCGTGTTTTTAAAACGGAAGGGCTATTTGCGCAATCGGCCCTTCCGCTTTTTCATGCATTTACAATTAAGTTTTTATGTTTTAATTTGGCCCCAGAATTTTTCATGGTTTTCAATTTAGCCCCTCCGTGCAACGCAGCGTTTTAACAGTCGGGAATATTATGCTTTTGGTCCCTTTAAGTCACACGAACGTTGCAATTTGGTCCGATTTCCCTATTTTATTTCTAATTTCGCCCCAAAATTGTGTTTTATGTTCGATTTGGTCCTTTTGTTAGTTTACTACTTTATTTTCAATTTACTTGTTTTCATTTTCTGTTATTTATCTATTATACTATTTGTATTTATTATATTTATTATATGTCTTAGTGTATAATCTTTTATATATGTATGTGTATGTAATATACTTATATATTATATTATATATATAATTTTTTTTATATATTATATATATGTGTTTTAATATTATGTTATATATATTATATACATATATTTTCAATATTATTAATTATATTTTCTTATAATCTTCCATGTATATATTTTTATATCATATATATGTTCCTAAATACTATGTTATATGTATATATATTTTAATACCATGTTAGTATTATTTTTGTACTATCTTATGTGTACATCTTAAATACTATATTATGCATATATTTTATATATATATATATATTATGTACATATGTTTTCTAATATTTTATATCATCATGTATATATTTTAATATTATTAGTTATATATTTTTTTATACTTTTTCGTGTACATATACTTATATTATCCTTATTATTATTATTAATATACATTTTATTATATACGTATAGACATGCTTTTCACTCTTTTACATTATTATATTTATTATTTATTTTTAACATATTATTATTTTATTTTCTTTATATCATTATTATACCTAGTTTTTGTTTATATATCATATTTTCTACTTTTTACTTTTATATTTATTATTTTCATTATATTTATTCATTACTTGTTATTATTATTTATGTATATATATATTTCTTAATCCCATATTACGTATAGATATTTCTAATATGTATTTTTTTATATGTATACTTATGTGTATATATTTTAGTATTATGTTTTATACATCTATCTTTTTAATACCATATTGTATATATTTTCAATATTACATCACATAGATTTTTTATCATGTTATGTATATATATGTATATATGTGTATGCATATTATATATATATATATTGTTATTTTCTATCGTCATTATGAATATATTATTTTTCTTATCATATTGGTAGTACATCATTTCTATTTTTGTAAATATTAATATTGTTGTTTTAATATTCTCAGTTTTAATATTTCATTATTAATAGTATCGTTGTTTTGTATTATTTACGAATTCTTATTTTAAATAATGTTTTACTCATAATTTTTAATTTCAATAAATAAGGCAACATGCTAATTTAACATTAAGTTATCGATTTCATCGCTATATTGGATGAATATCAATCGACTTGTGTTAAAACGGTATATCCTTCTCAAAAGAAAACGAAACTTGAAATTTCTCGTGTTTTGATCGAATCGCGATTAAAGGTTTCATTGAACTCGTATTTTTGAAAATCAAGACAACACATGTTTATAATATACCAATTTTGGGCGTCGCGAGGGTGCTAATACCTTCCTCGCGCGTAACTGACTCCCGGAACCACATTTTCTTTGAATTTTGACGTAGACCTAAACCCGGCCTTCATTTTTGTTCAAGAATAAATTTTCTTATCAAAAAGGAGATTTATTAGATGTCCGATCACACTTAGAAAAAAGGATCGGTGGCGACTCCCCTTTTAATGAAATCGTAAGTCGGTTTTTTTCAAATTTTTAATAAATCGCCACAATTAGCGATCGAGCTAAATTTTTATTCGCTACAGCATGTTTATTATATATACATATTATGTGTACAAATTAAATTTTATATAAATTTATTATGAGTTAATTTATTATATATATATTTGGACTATCTATTTAATCACGTTGTGTAGATTTTTTTAACTTGTATTTTAATTATTTTTCTTGTATTTGTATCACTTGAGAGTTTATTTATATTATTTAAATTATTTATTTTTAGGGATCAATTAGAAATATTTAAAGGGTTCCACAAGTTAGATAATTATTTTAGGTTTTGATTTCTGTATTTCATTTGAATATATTTCTAAATTTATTTTCATGAATATAATATTTATTTTATAAGTTTATCTATATTTAGTGGTTGACATCCCAAGCAAAGTGGGTGGAAAATCTAGTTATTATAAATTTAAGATTATCTTTTATTAATTTAAAAATAGATATAGAAATAGATTGTGTTGTCATATTTCAATAGGATAAGTATGTCACAATGTCAAAAAATTAAGCCACTATATCAACTGGGACCCTAAGACCTTATAATATTATATTTATAGCTATAAATGATTTCCGCATCTAACCACTTGATGATTTCCTTCTTAACTATCTCTTTCAGGATTGGGTTTAACCTTCTTTGACCATCAATAGTGCTTTTTTCATCATCTTCCAAGATGATTTTATGCATGCAAAAAGATGGATTTATATCTCGGATATCAACTATCGTCCTACCGGTTGTCCTTTTGAATTTCTTCAAGACATTAATCAGCTTCTCTTCTTAACCTTTGATTAATTCAACTAAAATAATCACAAGTAAAGTAGAAAGGTGAGAAGGAAGTACCTTTATCGCTAGCTTGGGCCGTTTTTCAGTTAAGGCTTTCAACTGCTCATACTCATAGGATTCCAACTCCAAATATCCGAAATGGGGTTGCGAAGTGAATCCCTTCAATTTGACTTCCAGTTCAGCTTGATGTCCATCTTCTTCATCGCCACTTAGCATCTCTGGTGCTAAGAGTTGTTCCAACGAATCACCCGTAAGAACTGACGATTCTGTCTCATCCATAGCAAAACATTTTTCTCTAGCATCAGGGTATCTCATAACTTTGAAAACATTAAAGGTTACTTTATCATCTTAGACTCGCATAGTAAGTTCTCCCTTCTGAACATCAATTAATGTTCTTTTGGTTACTAGAAAAGGTTTTCCCAAAATGATAGGGACTTCTTTATTTGCTTCAAAATCTAAAATAAGAAAGTCAATAGGAAAAATAAATTTATCAACACGTACCAAAATATCTTCAATTTGTCCTTTAGGACATGCTATCGATTTGCTAGTTGTAGTGTCACTGTTGTTGACAGCAGCAATAATGTTCTTCGACAAATCCCCTTGGAGATTTGTGACTGATCCCTCAACCTTCGGCAATTGCTATTTCTACCCCTAGCCCATCTTTAAGGTATTTTTGGGATTTATTTTTTCTACTAAGTGGTTTTTGTCTCTATTATTCTTTTTTAAGATGAATCGGGAAAAGAAGAATTTAAAGATTCAAGATGATGAATTTCAGCTTTGGTTTTGAACTTCGGGAATAAAAGCAATATACATTAAAATATTCAAGAAAAAACTCATGTTTCTAGAAAACAGTTTTCAACTTGATAATGAGTATGATGTGCCAACACTCATTCGAGAAATAGTTGAGAAACGAGGATGGAAGTTTTTGTGTAATATCTGATCTTCTCCTAATAAAGACATTGTCAGAGAGTTTTATGCTAACTTGAATTCGCCAACATTGACAACACTCCAAGTGCGAAAAAAGAAATTATCTCTATCATCGATAGCAATCAATATTGTATTCAATTTACCTGATATTGATAATGATGACTATTCTACCATGATAGCCAATGTCAATGAAGAGACGATTCAAGATATTCTGAAAGTTGTCACGATTTGTGAAGGTAAATGGACAATTTCGAGACAAAGTACTCGCTATTTAAGATGTCATAAGAGAACAATCTCATCTCTTCTAGGCTTGTTAAGATGTCAAAGGCAAAGTTAGGAAAAGTCCAGAGGTTTCCCAAATCAGGCAAATTATCTTAAAATGTGTTAAAAGAGTTAAAAGTTTGAATTAATCTAAAAGCTCATAGAAGGGATGAAAAGTTTTTAAACCCAAAGAAAATATTCTAGAAGCCCTAAAATACTTTAAGATTGCATAGACTTGTATAGATGAATCTAGAGACCATGATCCAACTGTGCACTTTTACTATTTGTAGTCGTTAGATTGAGAGGGCTTGGCCTATAAATGAGGAGGCACCATCCATTATTTGTCCATACTAGAGTTGATTAATAACACCTTTATAGTGTTCTTCTAAGTTCTCTCTTTGCTTACTTGCACTATCTTGGTGTGATTTCTAGAGTGTCTACAAGTTAGCTAAAATGCTTCTTTGAGTGGATCAAATGATGATTTACTTGTACATTAGGTAAACTTGAGCCTAAAACCATACATTAATGAACCTAAGTCTTGGCACATGATGCGTTGATAATATAAGATAATTTATAAGAATTATGAAATATAGTGGAGTTGAAGCCGATAAATACTAGCACTTCTAAATAAATCATTAGTTGGTTAATTTGGCGAAAGATCCCTGATTTCTTAATAAAAGTGGAAGATAAAAGTTAGGCTTAATGATTTATTTTCTCACTTTGGTACATGTGGCCTATTAAAACACTGACACATCAACTCTTTTTAATATTATATATATTATATTGATTAAAAATGAAAAAAAATCATATATAATATATAAATAATTTAAACAAGTTAAAAAATATTTTTTATAAAATTATAAAATATATAAATAAACAATGTTAAAAAAATATTTTTTAAAAAATTTATATTTATGCATATATTTAAAATTCAAAGTTAATGGTGGTCAACGTAAATATTTTTATTTTAAGTAAACCTAATTGCCACGTGACATGTCCTGATTAGTTGGATGTGCCATATGGTACATTCTAATTGTCACCACATGTCAACCATTTTTTTAACACTATTACAAAAAAATAAATTGAACCGAGTAACGGAATAATAATCTAAATATAAAACTAATAAAAAAATTATATACCAAAATTAAAAATATGCATAGTTTCAAAAATTATATACTATTAGAACAGATCTAAAACGAGAGATAGTGGTGAAATTTTTTAAAATTTTAATACAATTCATCAATAAAAGTATCTTACAAATATGTTAACTTAATTATTAATCAGAATTGTTTTCTACCTTGTGTTTTTTCAATGATATAGTATGAGTTTATTTTTAATTCGATATGGTGACAATCTTAATAAATTAAGAAACAAAGTTGATGTAATCACAATTTTAATAGATTTATTATGATTAAGAGACGAATTTAATTATAAAAAAATTCCTTTATAAGAATTTAAATTGAAAGAGAGTATTCAACATGATGATATAGAGGTTGAGCTTCTCAAACATTAGATTCTAATTAGTAAGCTCATGATCATTACAAGGTTTTTCAACCCTTTAATATTATAAATAAATTGAAAGTATATGTCAATGATTATAAATTGTTTTTATAAAACTTAAAAATAAAATGTTTATTTGGATAACATTGATTAATTGAATGAAAATTTAATTATTAAAGTAGTAATTACATTTTATTGTAATTATAAAGAATTGTAATTTCCTGGACGTGTTTGGCTGACACAGTGTAATTACATGGTAATTATCTATGTCATATTTGGTAGTACAAATTGTAATTATACAGTTATATAATTTATATTTTTCAAAATTATTAGTATGATAAAAATATTGTTTAAATAAGTAATAAAAATAAAATCAAAACATCATATGTATTATTCTAGTATAAAAAATTAGTTGATTATACAATTACTAATAAAAATAACAATAAAAATCAACATATATGCAAATTTATCTAATTGTTTTAGTGCATATTTGTTGGGTTATTCCCTCTTTATTATTTAATATATGCTCCTTATCATCATCATCTGAGGGTCATTGACCGAAATATGGATAATTTCAATTCCACCTATGATTGAAGTTATAAAATATGTAACATGCTAATACGATCCAACCTTGATTTTTATGCTATACTAAGGTGACATTGTTTATATAGGAAATGTCCTTTTAGAGCAACAAATGTCTTCTCAACCAAGATTAGCGAGACAATGGGAAGTGAGGATGCTTTATCAGCCAAGGTTCGCTAAAAAGTTGCGGATCATTTGTCGACATTGGGTGCAGAGGATTCCTTTAGGCTGCTTGTTTTCGATTCACCACTGGTGAAATCAATTTTCCTTCAGGATATTGCATAGGCATCATTGTAATTGATGGCTAATTCCCTGAATTAACTTCGTTATTTATTCTCTAAATAAAAAAAATGTTTTCTCAACCACATTTTGAAGCATTGAATGTTTCAAATTAAAGAGTTTGTAAGTTATTTATGGTGATTGTGTCTAGCACCATTATCTCGGATAATATCATGCCCCATGATATCGTGCAAGAAATTTTTTTCTACTTGTATAATTAGCATTGGCCTTATAATATTTGAGTTCGCAGTCTAAATAGTCAATATCTTTAATTATAAAAACTTAAGTTGGAGAAAGATTTGATGCTAGGTTATATTCTTTTTTATAATACACAAATTAAGTAAAACTAATATTAAATCTATAATATATAACCTTTATAAAAAATGATTTATAAATTTATAAATTATACAAAGCTTTCATAACACTTCTTGTAAATAATATGTTTTTTACTATAGTTTTAGAAAGTTATTTTTTATAAATAAATTATGATAAAAAAAAAACTATAACTATTTTTATGAGTAAGTGTATTATTTATAATATATAATATGGACACATAGATCATTTATATATATACTTGACCATAACTTTCTATAAATAAATATATTATAACACTTTTATAATAGGTAAATTATTTTTTACAATAAACTTTTGACCATAACGTCAAAATTTTTTTAGGATTTAAATAATATAAATTTTATTATAACTTTATAAAATATACAAATTGTATAATATCATTTGTTAGGATTTATAATATAAAAAAAATTAGACATAATCATCCTAAACATTTATACATATTCATAATCATAATATAATTTTTATAACTTTTATAAAAATAAAATTGTAAAATTAGATTTGAGTATAATTACTTGTGTAATTACTCTAATTCTCAACTGCCTAAAAATTGAAAAGTATATTTGGAATACTCCAATTATGCCCAATTCTGCGAGACCTACCAATTACAATTGTTACTCAAATCTACCATCTATGTGTAATTATAAAAAATTACACCTAAATTTAATTACAAGTGATTTTCCAAATACTAACTTATTATTATTATCAACATCTTGTAACACAATTATCCATGATATCATATTACCATCCTAAGATTTTCGGAAAAAGTTGGGATTTAGTAAATCTTCACAATTTAATCCAAAATCTTTGGCTTTAAAGGGTGATCAGATTTCTGTTTCTTACATGATTATTTATCAAGTTGAAAATCCTGTGACATTGAACAGTCTCCAGGAGATTAGAATCCTATATGAGAAATAGTTGCGTCTTTGGCCGTTGCCATTTTACATATACAGAGTATTAAACAGGCAGAGGATGAAATTTCAATCAAGATTTAGAAAAAGAAGTGTTGGGTTAAGAAGATAGGGATTGGGGAGGTGAGTAGAAATCATCACTGTCCACCCTAAACAATCATGATTCGCACTTTCCTTGGGCTTTCTTTTGGAGGCAAATCCCTCAATGATGGACCCTTGCAACAAATAATATTACTTTGACTTTGGGAAACCATGTGCTGTTCCTGCATTATACCCACCTGCTTTGCTGCTATTTCCTCATACCTCACTTGCTGGTTCATATATTGACAAACACAGCATTTCACCTTTTTCTCATGCATTATTCATTAGGAAGGAGGTGTCTAATTGAATCTAGTCAAGCTCAGTTTGATTGAATTTTTTTTTTTTAAAAGCTTACAATTTAAAGTTCACCAAAAATAAAAAGTAGACCAGATGAAATTTACCATTAAGCAGATTGATTAAAAGTATATTTGTTTTTCTTTTTAGCTTAAGGTGAGAAGGTTGAGTAGTCAATTTAAGCAAAGGTGCTATATTTATTGTGAATATGACGGCCATTTCCATTCACTTGTAAATTTAGTATATTCATATTTAACCCGTTTTCATGCAGATTTAAATTGAAATAATATAAACAATTATTTGGCATAAATAATTCTGGTTTTACTTGATTGGAACACTTATTTACTAATGGTTGAAATAACCAAGTAAGTGCGTTTGCAAATCTTCAAAAGACAAATCAAGTTCATCTGCGATTTGCATAGACAGCAATTTTTTTCACAAGGAACCAGAAAAGAGAAATCAATATAACTTTTAATTAGGTAAAAAAAAGCTCTAATGTATGGCATAATCATGATTAGCCAGCTGTTTTAAGCTTTTTAATTATAAACTAGATAGTGCAGCCATCTGTTTCTAAGTTTTCAAGTAGTGAGTTTATTTTTCACCTTGATAAAAGAACATCACCATCATTTCTTCCATCTAGGGTTAATTAATTTAATATTAGACATTGCCATTCCTGATCCAAGTGATACGGTATTATGATCTACATATATAGGATACTGAGTGCAGCCTATCTTGCAATTGCTTCACTTATTAGAGTCGTTCGATGTGTGCATATTCATTTCTTTTCTCATTTTTTCCATGTACTTAAAAATGTCATAATCTTACATTAGTTTCCAAATATGTGAGAGCCAGAAGTGTAAAATAAGAATACTTCAATAAAAAATCAAAGTTTATTAAGAGTTGTAAAGTTCATTTTAATCCATCTATTAAATCAAATAAGTCGTCATACATTAAAATTTTATTAAATCATGACACCACTAAAATTACAAATTTTATACAAATTTTAAACTAGTGGTATTAACACACATTCAATATTTAGAATATATATTAAAATATAATTTAAAGAATAGAGGATCATTCACGAAAATTGCTGAGCCATGGAAAGCTACACTATACCTATAAGAAAAGACTATATATGGAGAGCTAATTGATGCATGCAAAACTCCGATTGCTACACAATAATTGCCCTCGGAAGATACTTGAGGATAAAAAACCTCAATTCTATGAGGTGACAGAAATGAGTGCATTTGACTTTAGTGGTATTTGCTAATGGATGTCGCATTTTCATAATCATTCTACAAAGCTTTTGAGTAGGTTTTTAGATTATGTTAATCGGGATATTTTAAATATTAATATTTTAAAAGTTTTTGGTCATACATGTTAAACATTTCGCCACCAGTATAAATCTACATTTTTTTTCACCTCCAAGTTAACAGCACCATTGGCAACATCCAACATGGGTTCTTATGCTAAAACCATGATTCTCCTTTTCTTATTAGTCTGTCTCCATTCATTTATCAGTGAGCAAACATTTCAAAGCATTCAAAGTTGAAGTAGTCAAGTCAGTTTTAAAGATGATTAACAAAGCTTTACCATATTCTGCAGGTGGAAACAAGGGCTCGGACTATGCTGCAAACTCTGCAACTAATGAAGTAAGTTAAACAGCAAATATATCAAAACTTTTTATCTGTCATAACAGAATAATCTTTTAAGCATACATTTCATTACTTTATACTGTAATTTTAGTGTAAACCATTGTTCCATTTATGTTACTCGGACTTGAACGTGTCCGGATATGCACCCCAACACGGGTATATTCGATTTTTTTTTTTTTTTAAGTTCAAGTATTTAAAGAATCCTCTTGAGTCTATGTTGACATTGGTGTCAACTATAGATGTTTTTTTAAAAAAAAAAAAAAAGAGTTAAAGCAACGTAGATTTTCATACTTGTGCTGAATATATAATGGCTCCACTTTGAAGGGCATGATTCAAGTGCAGATGAGGAAACTGATACTAAATGTTGACATCCAAAGGGACTATAGTCCAGTCACTTCGAACCCAAAACACGAACCCGGACCGCCACGAGGAAAATCAGGAACAACATCAACTGCTGGAGGTGGCAGATGAACTTCAATTTAAACTGAAGGCCAGTTAAGTATTACTAAAATAAGATGTTTAGTGGGTTTTGAATACAAAATCTTGGGTGATAATTATGTTATAAAACGTTGTTTTCTTCTGTTATTATTATTATTATTTAGTTGTAAGTTGTTGGAGTATAATTACTAGCTTTTAAGCTATGAATTGATGTAAATAATCTGTATTTCAACGGCAAACTCTGCCTTTCATGGATAAAGAATCTGAAAACTACCGCAAGTCAACAACTAAGAAGCATGTCTTGAAATTGAGAATATCAGAATCCAAAAATGGCTGGCGTTTCTTAGAAACAGCTGGCTATATGAAGTTATGATTCTTCAAATATTATTTTAATAAATAAAAGATTATGAAAAATTAAACATACTTACATCGGATATTCATGTTAGAATTCAAGTAAAATGGTTAATGTTAGTGGTGTATATTGAAGAAGAAAAATGAGAGATTAAAGTAGAACAAATTGGGTTGACCGGTAGATAGAGCTTTGATTCCATGCTTCATGTTTGATGAATATGTTTCGAACATGTTTTACAGACAAAACTGAAACATCAACAAATAATATGAGATAAAATCTCCTTGAATGAATATTAATTGGTTACTATAAGAGAAATGAAGTAAGAACAAGGTTATGTAAGCTTAAGGAAAGTCGTGTGGAACATGGGAATTTAATACAGCGAACCAAACTGCTAAATTAAACAAAAGCAACTTTAAAGTTCCAATTTCCAATAATGAAAAAGAAAAAAAGAAACACTAATGTTTGGGTACTCAGATGCAATTTTTTTATTGTTTGGGTCCGATTTCGATTCAAGCAAATTTAACCAATCTGCTATTTTATAAATTAAATCTAAATTTTTATAAACTGCTGACTGGATTTTTGATAAATGATATTTACACATTATGAAATTCCAACTTAAATGCTCAAGATTTCAGAACTTTGATTTTTATCAATATTACCAAAACTTCGTATTCAAACCTAAATGCTCAATATTTCAAGACCTCGACTTTTATCAATAAAAAAACAATATAATTAAATTTATTTTATAAAAAAGTATGAAAAATGACAAGTAGATAAAAATTAACTATCACTTAAATGAAAAATGTTTTCAATTAATTTAGTTTAATTTTATTTATTTTAATATTATATTATCTTATAAAAACTTTTAGTTTAAAATTTGAATTTTATTTAGAACAATGTTAAATATTTAAAATTTAAAGATAAAATGTAGAATATATATTTTTAGTACTTACATTTTCAATACTTAATTTTTAAACACTTATTTTTTCAACCCTTAATTTTTTAATTTATCAAACATCACTTAAATTTAAATTTCTAAATAAAATTTCAAATCTAAATTTATTTTTTCTCTAAAATTATTTATTGTCATCATTTTAAATCAGTTTGAATCCAAATAAATCAAATTATTTAACAAATAATTAATCTACTAAATATTTGAATTTGGTATATATAAAAGAATTAAATAAAAATTTTAAAAAATAAATAATAAATTTAAATATCCAAATTTATTATCCATAAAAATAAATTAATTTAAATATTAAATATTCAAACGTTAATAATAGTCTGTGTTTTTGGCATAGCATAATTGCTACAAGTTCTTTCTTTAATCCCGTCCATTATCCTTACCCAAATATTATTTAAATTTATAAAAATAAATTGAATATACACAGAGGTTGCCATTTTTAAATACATTATAGGGCGTAGCCAAGGTTAAATGGTGGTGTCGGTCGGAGACCGTTGCAAACGGCAGAAAAAGCCAAAAACAGAACAGTTGACAAATATAAAGACATACATACCCTCAAGTCTTACCGGCCACTGCCGCAACCCGCAACGCCAGGCAGGCAATATCTACTTCTTTCTTTGAGTCATACGGCGTATTGGTTGTGGTGAGCTGAACTCAAGTCGAATGCAGCCAAAGTCAAATTCCCAGAGGACTTCAGTTACTGTCCGCTTATTACATTTTACACGACTGTTCACAATTTACTGTTTTGTCCTCGCGTTCAATTACATTTATATTTTATAGTCTCTCTCTCATCACTGACCTGGCTCAAACCTCCCCCTCAAGATTGGTAACTGGTGGCTTGTTCTAATCTTATAAGTCTGTTCTTTATTTTTATTTTTTTATTTTAATTTTTAGTTCATTTCTCTCCTTCATCAAATCATCCTAGTTTTCTTTCATCTCCCAATTCGATTTTATTTTATTTTTGGATCCAATGCCGGGTCTCAAATCTCCACCAGATGCTCCTCCGCTACGGATTACAGTTTCGGAGCCACCGTCTCATAATCCAGTTCGTACCCCAAACAAAAGGATTCCATCGCCTTCTCCTTCTCGATCCAAGGCTTCCCCAGCTCGCTCCGCAAAGAAGCCTCCACCCGACTCACCCAACCCGGACGATTCCTCACTCGATAACCCGGATCTTGGCCCTTTTTTGCTCAAGTTGGCCCGAGACACCATTGCTTCTGGAGAGGGTCCTACTAAAGCTTTGGACTATGCGATTCGAGCAGCGAAGTCTTTCGAGAGATGCACCGTGGAAGGCGAGCCCAGTTTGGATCTGGCGATGAGCTTGCACGTGCTGGCGGCGATTTATTGCAGCTTGGGGAGGTTCGATGAGGCGGTTCCGGTGCTGGAGCAGGCGATTCAAGTACCGGATGTGGAACGGGGCCCGGATCACGCGTTGGCTGCCTTTTCGGGGCATATGCAGCTGGGGGATACGTACTCAATGCTGGGTCAAGTGGAGAAGTCAATTGGGTGCTATGAACAAGGGCTAAAGATTCAGATCCAGGCTCTGGGAGAGACCGACGCCAGAGTTGGCGAGACTTGCAGGTATGGATTGTTTTTGTCTAGATTTATAGCAGATTTGAGATCTTTTGGGTGTTTGTTGAATAGGGTGAAGCGCAAACTATGTACTCTTTGCGAAGAGGTATAAGGATAGGATAGTTTACTAGGTGTTGATACAAATCATATATATATGAGTGTCTATATGTCCATATATATGGCCGATTGCTGGAATCTGGAAGAAATAAAGGGCTAATTTTATTCTGATTCCATAAGGGATGAAACTTTTAACTAGAAAGGTAATGAACTTAAAACCATGTAGCAACCTGCAAGCCATTTGCTTCTTCCATGGTGCTTCGTAGAGTGTAATATGGTTTGTTGTCACTGTAATTAATGAATGGATCGTAGGTTTTAACTTAAATTACAGGATGCTATTGAAGGTCAGTTCTTGTTGGATGTACTTATTTTCCCTTGCGGAGATTTTTGGTGTTTGATTTGTTCTGTTTCTTGGTTTTCCCCGGAATGGTTATTTGTATTTTTGCAAAAAATTGTTCTAGTTTTGTTCATGAATAATGGAAATGATAGGTACTTGGCTGAGGCCCATGTTCAAGCAATGCAATTTGATAAAGCTGAAGAATTGTGCAAGAAAACTCTTGAGATACATCATGCACACAGTGAACCAGCATCGCTGGAAGAGGCAGCCGACCGCAGGTTGATGGCACTCGTATGTGAGGCAAAGGGAGATTACGAGGCGGCTCTTGAGCACCTTGTCCTAGCCAGCATGGCAATGATTGCCAATGGGCAGGAGAATGAAGTAGCTTCAATTGATGTCAGCATTGGCAATATTTACATGTCTCTATGTCGCTTTGATGAGGCTGTCTTCTCCTACCAGAAGGCACTAACAGTGTTCAAATCATCAAAGGGTGACAACCACCCTTCAGTTGCCTCCGTCTTTGTACGACTTGCGGATCTATACCACAGAACAGGAAAGCTCCGAGAATCAAAGTCCTATTGTGAAAATGCCCTGAGGATCTTTGCAAAACCCGTGCCTGGAACCACAGCAGAAGAGATAGCTGGTGGGTTAACCGAAATTTCAGCCATATATGAATCTGTTGATGAGCCTGAGGAGGCTTTGAAGCTCTTGCAGAAAGCAATGAAGTTGTTGGAAGACAAACCCGGTCAGCAAAGCACAATTGCAGGAATTGAAGCTCGAATAGGGGTGATGTTTTACATTCTTGGGAGGTATGATGAGTCAAGGAACTCGTTTGAGAGTGCAGTAACAAAGCTTAGAGCAAGTGGGGAGAGGAAGTCGGCCTTCTTTGGGGTTGTCTTGAACCAGATGGGCTTGGCTTGTGTCCAATTATTTAAGATTGACGAGGCTGCCGAGTTGTTTGAAGAAGCACGAGCAATACTCGAGCAAGAATGCGGCCCATGTCATCAAGATACCCTGGGAGTATACAGCAATCTTGCAGCAACTTATGATGCTATGGGAAGGTAACTAATATTTTAAACTACTATGCATCAAATTCCATTCAACCTAGCTTATTATCCATTCTAGTTCCATCATGTATTGTTAAATGTTATAGCATAATATGCTTTTACAGTACAATGTTATATATATCAAGAATTCAGTTACTTAATCTTCTGATATAAAAATCAGGGTTGAAGATGCAATCGAGATATTGGAGTATGTACTTAAATTACGAGAAGAAAAACTTGGAATAGCAAATCCGGATTTTGAAGACGAAAAGAATAGGCTGGCTGAGCTCCTGAAAGAAGCGGGCAGGTCACGCAACAGAAAAGCAAAATCACTGGAAAATCTCATCGATCCGAACTCAAAGAGGACGGCGAAGAAAGAGGGGACGAAAAAATGGGGTTTCAGAATTTGAAAGGAGGCATTTCCCACGTCGTATCTAATCTGTTTTTCCAACTTCTATCCACATTCTGTATCATGGAAGATCATGTATAGTGTTACAAGTTTTAATTTCTTGAGCTTTCTGTTTTTGGAGCTTTAAGATTTCATTTTTTTTTTCCCTTAACCTTTTTACTATTGTTATTTGTGTTATTGAATGTCTGTGATGTGCTATCGAAATTTGGAAAAGAAGAATGTTCGTTTGAGTGAATAAATCTTTGGGTGAATAAATTTTATTATATGTTTCTGTATCTTTCTATTGTAAACTAATGTATCAACTAAATTTGATTTTTAGTCTCTATCCCTCCTATCTTTCATCCGTTGCAATACGATATTCAACTAAAACTTTATTTATGAAACTCACATTTCATCCGTGATATTCGGCCAAAAGTGTGTCAACGCCATTTTCATCCTTGGAAAAATCTAACAATGCTATAATGCTCACCATTGCTTTTCCTCTTTGGCTCTCCTCTACAATCCCAGAATTTTGATTTGACTAATAGAGTATAGCATCTTTATTCCAACCTAGACACAGAATAAAAGAACAACAATTGACAATGAAAATGATGTTGCCAATCCAATCTAACCCATTAAGGGCATACAAACCCATATGTGCTATGAGTAGGTCACCGAGAGGGTCTCTCTCTCCTTCAAAAGAGCACCTAAGAGGGTCAATGCTCCTCAAACCACTCTCTTCCATCATATTTAGGGAACTTCTCTAAAATATCTTCGTTCAGCTCAGTCCAAGGGGCACAAAATGTATGTAAGATCTAAGAAACCTTAAAAATGGGCAAGAGACTCTTTCCAATTTTATTCTTTGTTTGTATCAGTACTAACTTAAACGTAGAAAGATGTTCTAGAGATCAAACTCCAACGCCCTTTGGCCCTTCTTTCGTTCTTTTATAGGCTCCAACTACCCATCTTGCTAAAATCCACTTCCCCGTTGAACAAAAAACCCTTTTAACCCTAAGTAGGTTTTAGGTGGGTAAAAACTTTTGAGATAGCATTTAATGAAGAGAAAAATGAGATGACATTCATTTATGGGACGAGATATGTATGAGATGGTATAATGGGTTCATAGAATCTTTCCTTACTCCGTGTTATATTTTTAATAAATTTATTATCGAATATCAAAATTAATCTTTAATTTTTTTTAACTACCTTCTTTATTTGTTTGAATTTCGCTAATCCACAAGATAGAAATTAAAAATTACGCGAGACAAATGTTTCTTTTTTAAAAAATGGTTCTTTTATCTTAAATGATATATATTATTTAAAATGTGGTTATCTAATCCTTAATGATTTTCTAAAAAATTATAAGTAAAAATTAATAAATACACTAAAATATTAAAAAAAAGTAACAATTTTTAGAAATAAAACATATATCAGTTTTAACTCTATTTTCATGGAATCAATTTCCTTTTACTAATTTTAATTTCGTACTTGGCGGCTTTTTGTCCAATGGAAAACATTTTAATATCAATCAACAAATGCGGTGCCGTTTCATCGCTCCGACAACAAAATCTCCCAGAATAACCCCAGCAAATTACATGTATACAGTTACCCCATCTGGAAAAAGTAAACGAACTCCTCCAAGGAGTTTTATGTAATTTGAAACTAACTTGATCGGCACTTTCAAAAATCTTTTTAAATTTCCCTTTTTTCCCAATCGATTTGCCCAAGTAAAGATCCCCACTTTCCCTACTCTTCCAGGTGACCCTTCATCCTGGAATCAGGCAAAACATTAATTAAAATTGTTGTTTTAATTTCAGCGTCATTTTTATTCTTTTAAAAGTAATTCGAGGAACCCTAGTTCCCCAACTTGAAAGGTAATAAGGCGACAGCTTTATTTCAATAATCTGATTTCTTCTCTTTTTTTTGCTAATTTCTGTAATTTTATTCTGATATTTTTCATACAAGAAGGTCAAATTTCTTTTGCTACGAAACTTAGTGAAAAGTTCAAGCTTGTGGACAATCTGATTTCCAATCAGTAGATTTTGCATTGAACTCGTGGCCTGAAACGCCTGAGACGATGCCGTTGTCGTTCTTGGTCAACAAATTTTGTGGTATTTTGTTTTTCTTTCCTCAGATTTCTTATCTGTTTGTCGATATAATTGTGAGAAAATATGGATTTGTTCAAGATTTTGTGAAGATAATTTTGGCGTTTGTTGTGCTTAGGTAAAATGCAATAGGAAATTTCAAATTTAGGAAATTACAGAAGCTAACTATGATTTGAGTTGTAATCTCTCTTTTTCACTCGTTTTATTTAGTTGATCAAGTTTCTTAACAATGACTGAACTTATTTAGCTTTTGTTTGATGTTAAACGAAACTCGTTTGATAATTGGATGAGGCTTAAATCCGATTACGCTTTTACTGAGAGATCTCTATTTATGTGTTTAATGGTAAAATCTTTTGTAGAATTAGAGATAATTATTTTGCTATTTGATGAGTTCTTGACATTGTTCTGCTGCTATGAATTTCAGGGGATTACATTTATGAACTGCAATAACATATAATGGCATCACAAGCTTATCATCTTCTCTTAAGGTAGTTAGGTACTGAATGCTGTAAAGCACAGAAACCATGGGAGACGGAAATAACAACTCAGGCAGAGGCATTGCAGCCAACAATACTCCATCCAGCAACAGTGAGAAGCCAGAGTGGCTGCAACAGTACAATCTGCTTGGCAAAATTGGTGAAGGTACTTATGGTCTTGTGTTTCTTGCTAGAATCAAGTCTCCGACAAACCGTGGAAAATGCATTGCTATTAAGAAGTTCAAGCAGTCCAAGGATGGGGATGGTGTCTCCCCCACTGCCATCCGAGAAATCATGTTGCTCCGGGAGATTTCACACGAGAATGTTGTGAAGCTTGTGAATGTGCACATTAATCACGCAGATATGTCATTATACCTGGCTTTTGATTATGCTGAATATGACCTCTATGAAATCATTAAGCACCACAGGGACAAGGTTAATCATGCCATGAACCAATACACTGTTAAGTCATTGCTCTGGCAGCTGCTTAATGGACTGAACTATCTCCACAGCAACTGGATCATACATCGAGATCTAAAGCCGTCAAATATATTGGTTATGGGTGAAGGTGAAGAACAAGGGGTTGTCAAAATTGCTGATTTTGGACTTGCAAGGATTTATCAAGCTCCCTTGAAGCCATTATCTGAAAATGGTGTAGTTGTAACTATTTGGTACCGTGCACCTGAATTGCTTCTTGGTGCAAAGCACTATACCAGTGCAGTTGATATGTGGGCTGTTGGATGTATTTTTGCTGAGCTTTTGACTTTGAAGCCACTTTTTCAAGGTGCAGAAGCCAAATCTACACCAAATCCTTTTCAACTGGATCAACTGGACAAGATATTTAAGATCTTAGGCCATCCCACCCTGGAAAAGTGGCCTACGCTTGCAAGTCTTCCACATTGGCAATCAGATGTGCAGCACATTCAATCACACAAGTACGAAAATGCTGGACTTCATAGTGTTGTTCATCTTTCTCCGAAGAGTCCTGCATTTGACCTTTTATCTAGGATGCTTGAATATGATCCTCGTAAGCGTATAACTGCTGCACAGGCCTTAGAGCATGAGTACTTCAGAATTGAGCCCTTACCAGGTCGCAATGCACTGGTACCCAGCCAGCCAGGAGAGAAAATAGTCAATTATCCTACTCGTCCGGTGGACCAGAATACTGATTTTGAAGGGACAACCAGCATTCAGCAACCACCGCAACCTGTGTCATCTGGAAATGTAGCTGGTAGCATGGGTGCTCATGTAGGGAGAAATGGATCTGTGAATCGGCCCATGCCACCTCCTTCCATGCAGAGAATGCCACAGGGCATTATGGCTTATAATTTCCCATCACAGGCTGGAGTGGGTGGTGGAATAAATCCAGGAGGCATGCCAATGCAACGAAATCTTGCTGCCCAAGCTCATCAGCAGCAACAGTTGAGAAGGAAAGATCCAGGAATGGGCATGACTGGATACCCTCCGCAGCAAAAATCAAGACGCATGTAAGAAAATTAACTTCTGATATGTTAATCATCTGAATGTAATTGAGTACGGTGTTGTATTCTTTCAATTTCAGTATATTATGAAACTTATTTCATGGAATTTATAGCCCATTGACTTGTGCGAGATCTATAGATCTATTAATGTGAACTCTCTGCATGTTCAATCACAAACCATGCTTCAAATTCAAAGTCATAGACTACTGTGAGATCAATCCCCTAGGTTCAAAATGTCCGTGGAATAACCTTACTATTATTGCTTGATGAACATTTCCTTGCTGCAGATATTAATATGTTGCAATTTTTTTTTTTGTTTGAGGACTTATGAATTTAGTTATTTGAAAGTTAGCAAAGATCAGGTGCACAGGCCCCAGCATGGAGAGGCCTCCAAAGCTTACAAGTCACTGATCTCAAACCTTCAACATTTTGTTCTTACGAGGGAAACATGGTATCTTTATCTTTAGTTAATGTTTTCTTTTACCAGGTGATGATGAAGTAGGTTAGAAAAATCTTGAATGGAGTTCCAATTTGAGTTCTGGTAATCATTTGCCTTCTTTTTGTCTTGCTTTAGCAGAGACGAGAATTGGGATTTTTATTAGTTAAAAAGAAAGGTTTCTTACAACTTGAGCAAGCACTTGGAACCAAAACTTGGTACTTTCACTCACTAGAATTCTATGACTACAAGAATTAAATTCTAAAATTACAACCTAATCATAACACTCCAGTACTCTCACAGGAGCTACCTAGATTGGCCATTGCACTTTGAACAGACAATCTAACCATATTGCTGCCTGATGATATTGAAACATCTAGACATTCCTGAAGGTCGGAATCACAAGCTATCAAAACCCATTCATTATCCTCATCCAAATACTTGATTTCAAAAGTACCCACATCCAGCTTCAGCCTCTTGGCCACTTCCTCTTTCAGTTCCACTATACCAGAAGTTAAGGAGATCCGAAATCTAATTATATCTTCTCTGTATGTAGCCTTAACCGTCACACTCGTTTTTTCCTGCCTAGCTGTTAAATTGGGTGTTGATCGAGTATAAGTAGTTGTGGCCTGCTTGAGAGCCAGATCAGAATATGGAGGTGGTGTCTCATCTACGGCGGCTTCCGCTGCTGAAGGGCATAGGTTTCTCAAGTCTTTAGAACTTCCGGCACCCTCTACTAGCATACCCCCAAAGGGCTCTTGACATTCTGTAGCCAGAAGGGCTTCGGGCATTGAGAATGTGGCTGATACATTCAACCCCCCTAAAGATTGAAAGGCCAATTCAGGAGGGCTGTGTGCTTTAAAGCATTGAATGGAATTGAGTGGATCCTTAGTACCTGCACTTTCAATTTCAGGATTACCTAGGCACAGGCCACGAGAAGTAGGCATGTCAGCACTCTCTTCTCTTTGGCATCCCGGCAATTCTTCCCCTTCATCCATGTTCGATGAAAGCCCATTCAGCTGAGGGAAAAGTTCTTGGCTCGATGTCCTCCCTCCCAGCAACCAATCTTCCACCAAAGCTTGTCCATTGCTTCCCTGTGTACTATCATCTTTTTCACCTTGAGACTCCAAAGGTTTGGAGTTTGGTGAGTTCTGTTGATTGGAACCTTTCAAACTGCTTGGCCATGATACCGAACCAACAGTAACTGGGAGCGGACTATTGGCAAGAGAAGGTAAACCAAATGTACTGTCTGTCGTACCTTGGACAGATTCAATAACACATTTTAGCTTGCTCAAGGAACGGTTAACTTTGTTGATCCTACGAGATGGCCATCGGGAGATCCCATGCTGCCTGCAGATGCGCTTCATTGTTGTAGGACAAACTGTAAAGCAAAAATCTCCCTGAGCATAGTCCATTTGAATAGTACCAAAACTGTATTCCAGATTATATAATATAAGTTTAAAGGCTAAGAAAAATTTTCATATAAAGCATATTACCACCAAGGCTTTTTGCAGCATCTTTGAGACTCCCTGCAAAATACTGTTGGAGCACCTCTAGACTAATTGATTTCTCGGTTTTCCCACGTTTTCTCTCCAGTTTTTTTCCATCTTTATTCTGTGGAAGACAAACAGGTTTGTCAGTTCCGCTAGCTGCAACGCTACCTCCAGTAGTTGCAGGGTCAACATTCATGGTTAAATGCTGTTGTGACGAATCTAATTGTAGTTCTCTATCTGGTGAGGTGTTAATCCCAGGTGTTGATTTCACAGATGGAGGGATTGGAACCGATTCAAGTATCGAATCATGCCTTTCATCTGAAGAAGCTTCAATGATTTGGATAAATCCTTCACTCTCTTCTAGTTTGGCTCCGGAAGCAACCTTAAGGCTTCGGAAATGCTGCTTCATTGTTGCCAGTATGGAGCCCAACAAAGTCCGTTGTTCATTGCTGTCAACAATAGCAGAGGGCAAAAAGAATTCAAGAACATAATCATCATCTCCGGTATAAGCACTCCGTAAACAGATTGCGAAACATGCGGTTAATCCAAACATGCGAGCATAGTGTACCAAGGGGTACTCAGTTTTGCAAAACTGGGTAATGTCGGCACAGAAGCACGAGTTGTGGCATAAAAATGCCCGACCGGCAACACCCTGACCCTTTTGTAGGTGATGCTCGAGACAAGCCTCTCGGAAACCCCACGTGTGAGCATCTACAACATAGGAAGCCAAATCACTTGTTGACATACAGACTTGTCCCATGCAGCTACCATCAAAGCTTGTACAGCTTCTTTTTAGACCACCACCATAGGCCAGAACACTGCGATGCTGGCAAGGAACCCAGGTTTGAGCCAAAGGTAGTTTGTGATTTTCACAGACTACTGTCAAAATCTCCAAAATTTCAGCCAACGCATTTTGGCGACTTTTATTGCAAATCTGGTATAAAAGCATTACTTCATCAGTAACAGACAGAAGAAATGAAATAACACCATACATTTTTTTGCAGTATCCATAAAGAGAACTAACAGATTTGAAGAATAAGCTTTTAAAGCTTTACCTGGGTGATCGGATGATCCAATATTTCTGAACTCTTCAGATTCACTGCCTGCATGAGAACTGAAATCACGTGACTGACGAATCTCGAAGCATTTTAACATATTATTTGCCAAGAATCAGTGCTTAAGAATACAAAGGGAAAATAAGAAGGGTTCTTTGAGAAAGTCTCCAATGGACGGACTGGATGTGAATGTCAAATATGGGTATATATTCAACACAGATGTGTTCAGTTTTTTAAAGTTCTTTCATGTATTTGAACTTTGGAGAGTCCTTGGAATGTCATATTACTATATTCGTATCCGGGAAATGAGTACTTAGAGAAAAATACAAGGTTAGGATGTACTGGAAAGAAACACAACCTGAAGTGCTCTGCATACTTTATCAACCTCAGGTGCATAGTTAATCTTCTGTGAAGTCATTATGAGTTCAAGTACACCAACACAAGACTGCATTGAAGGTTCAAACACTGGCAATGCCAAGGTTCCCTGAACATTGTAATGCAAAGCATGACCGAGCCGTGAGTACTCTTTGCTCGAATAATACTGCACATTCGGAGTCCATTCTGGCAATTTCTGCAGGAAAACACGACCGGGAAGCCCGAGCTGCTTATCACTCTCCCCATCGACAGAAAACATGTACATCAATGAAACCATCCGATACTGATGCAGCCCATTGCTATTCGGATCGAGAACGAAGGGTTGTCCCGAAGTCGTTAGGACATATCGGCCACCACTCTTTATGGGCGCCCAAACCTGTGCTAGAACATGTTGTTGTGTCGATTCTTTGAAGTAACGCAGTGCCTGAGTCATCCTTTCTTTCATTGCACAATAACTATCTGGGTTCTCAAGTGGAAACGGTCCCAGAAATGGCGAAGACAGCCCTCTCTTATTATCGTCTTCCTTATGATTCTCATTCACTGAATTGGAAGTGCCTGCATTTAGTATAGTTTTGAAATACAAATCAAGTCAGTTAAGCAAACATGTACAGTTTCTAGAATGATGCTCTAGAATAAGCTCAGAAAATTGTAGAATATTAGGTACCCCATATTGTATTTTTATTCAATCATAAGTTCAATTTCCTTCTTCCATGGAATTAGGGTCTTGAGAAACTTAAAAAAGGGATTTAAAAAACCGAAGAGATGAGATAATTTCGGACACGTACTAAAAATTATAAAAATATTAAATATTATCAGGTACCAATCATTTTGGATATGAAATGAAAATATTTACATAAACATAAACAAAATTTTCAGGGTTCCAAGAAGGCTCAAATTCAACCAAGACAGACCAAACCAAATTCAAGCTTCAAATCAACAAACTAAAACAGGAAAAACCCACAAAGGAATCAGCTAATACAAATAAGAAAGCCAAAAAGAAAAAGAGAATAAAATATTGGAAGTCCAAAAAAGGACTAACAGGTTAGGAAAAGATTGTAACCGGCTGCAGACCCAAGCTTACTATCCTCATCAGAAAAAGTCCAGAGAGGAGAAAAAGGCTGCTCAGAAGAAGATAAGATGAAAGGAGAAGGTGGGTTAGAAAGGAAAGTCAGCTGATCCAACGGCCAGGAATTCTGGAGATCAACGCCATCATCATCATCATCAACCGAATCCATGATCCCCTGCGGTTGTTGTTTTGGCGGGAAAGGACATGCTTTGTCTTCCTCTGGCTCACACATTCTCCTGGGGAAAAGGAAATTTTTTGCTCCTTAAAAAAATTTCTTGTTATTTGGGGTGGAGAAAAGAAAGTTGTTTTCCTCTGTGCTTGTTTGTTTGGTGGGGAGAGACAGAGAGGAAGGAAAAAAGAACAAACAAAAAGAAAAAACACATACGTAATACAATACAGTGACTTGTTTCTGCGCATATTTGTTAATTCACGCATACTGGCATATTGATGCAGAAAGGATTTTTTTTATCTCATGGTTTAAATATACTTTTATTTAATAATCGAAACTATCAATAAGATTATAATAAGCACTCGAATTTATATCAATATAAATTAAATTAATATTTAATCAAGATTATTCAATTAAATATTAATTTAATTGATAATCAATTAAAATTACCTCAAACATAGTAACTTCAAAACTCAATGCAAACAGAAACCACATAAACAACTCAAAAAAATCTATGAAAAGGAAGAGTAAATTCATATTAAAAAAGAAAAAAGAAAGGAACATAAAATGGGCCACACAAAGCTAAAAAAATCTTTTGAGAAAAAAAAAAAAAAAAACATACAGAAAACGCCGGATATATATATATATATTTGATTTCTATACAATAAAAATTTTCAATACCTTATAAAAAAAAAAACCCTTAGATTACACTTTAATTACACGCAAAAATGATCATAAGTTCCACACTGTTTTTACTTCCAAATAATTTAAATATAATCTTATACAAAAATAATATGAGTTTTAATGACACCAACAGCCATCAAAGCATAGATCAGCGAGAGATGGAGAGACGCCGAAGTCGCAACAGAAATTGGCAAAGGCTTCACAAAGCAAAGGGAAAAAAAGAAGAAAATCAGCCATGAACGGAGTCTCACTAGACATCAAAATGATGGACGAAAACAAAATGAGAGACCCTCTGGAGCTCTAAGGCCTGCTTCACGCATGCAGGCGGACTAAGGTCAGCCAAAAGAGAACCACAGGTCTTGAGTTATTATGCCGAAGAAACCTAAACGACGGTTGATGATGGGAGTGGTCACGGCCCTGGCCCGAACTGGAAGGGATGATAGAGTTTGAACCTTAAACTCACAGTCAAAAAATGAGAAACGTGTGGCGCTGAAATGTGTTTTAATCACATGAGTAGAATCGATTAGCTGTGAATAGGGGGTGCCTTCCAAACAACATGTGCCATTGCCCCCATGTACCCAAAAAAGAAGTTTTACTCTTTACAAGGAAATGTGATTCCTGCTAAAATTGATTAGCTGAGTCTACTTAAACAAATCTCACGTCATTGATTGATTTTATATTACACCCAGTGACGAACCATTGGAAAAATAAAACTAATAAAATGAGAATATTTTAAAATTTTTTGGCTTAACAGCACAATCGATAATAGTTGACGACTTCTATTTATTATTGTTTATAGATATTACAAATGAGATTAAGTGGTGATATATATACCGCACAAATGTATTTTTTAATAAATAAAATATGCAGCAATATATTAATTTTATTTGTAAATTTGAAAGGAAAAAAAAAACCTTCATTAATGTCAGTAGAAAATATCATGACTTGAAATTTTCAAAATCATTACTTTAGATTTAAACCCGATTTAAAAACTTATTTTACTATTTTAAAATATAAAAAATATTTTGTATTTAAAAGTAAAAAACAATTATTACTAAGTAGCGTTATAATAATTAAGTTATATAAGATGTTAAAGTTGATAACGGCAGTGGTTTGCACTGTATATGATGGGAAGAACCGTTAAAATTTATGGTGGTTCATGTAATAAGTAATGTAGAAAGCCATTTTTAATTAAGGATGGTGTAATAACGTGTCAAACGTCAGTTCTACATGCTAGATGTGGGTTATTTTAAACATTGGAATTATTACCTATTAAATCTATTACATTTAGATGTGTTTGATTTGGGTACTGTTGATAATACTTAAGTGATTGCTCTTACTAAGGTTGTTGATAGTAATCTCCCTAACCACTTGGTTGGTCATACTAGTTGTAAGCAACTTAATGTTGATACTTTGTTCTTGTATGTTTTTGATAATATTACTATTGATCATAAGCATACTAGTAGTATTCTCATCAACCATACTGATTATCTCCATACTCACAAATTGATTTTGGTAATATTGATCACTCGTTTGTAGTTTACCTCATTTACTTGCACTTCTTTCAGGACGTTTTAGATCGCTTGAGTTATAGCTTCTCATTTAGTTTCTCGCAAGTGGTGGCAATTATTATAATGATTAAGTTATACAAGGTCCTGAGGTTAATAATAATGGTGGTTCACACCATAGATTATGCATAAATCCAAAAAGGATGGTGGTAGTTCATATAGTAAGTGGTGCGAAGAGCCACTAAGGATAATTGTTTATTCAAGTTGGGAGGACGATTGAGAAAAGTGTAGGCTATATCGTTGGTCTTGTCTTCTTGTTTTTAAAATATGTGATATTTATAGGTGAAAGAGGGCCTAGAGTGGGTTCTTCATTACATGATTACTTTCTTATCGAGTTCAATTTAAACTTAAATTAGGGCATGATTTCAATGTATCCCAACATAAACTTCTTCAAGATTAGTGTGTTTAGAAAGTTGAAAATATTTACGAGATTGAATATGATTTAACAATTATTCTTAATGATATCGTGACGATATGTTTTTTGTGATCACTTAAAGATTTCATATATAAGAAGCATAGGAAATACCCAAACTTGGAGTGTTCATGTATGGAAAGCATAGGAGATACTCCTGCTTGGGTATAAATAATAATTTCAACCAAAACGAATTAATTTAAATTATACATAATATTGTCGAAAACTCAATTCATACAAACCAACTAGTCCACTCTTAAACTTGTCTAATCATTATTATATGACAAATAAATAGGAAATCGAAGCTGTTTGCTTTTAACATGATGATCATTACCAACAAAGTTTGTATTAAACTTAGCTGTCATTAGCACTTAATCTTATTTATTATAATCCTTGAAATGACAAAGCTGCCCGTAGCATTTCTATTCTTTCAAAGAAATATGAGAAATTTGTTGGTCAAAGCGGTGGCATATTAGGGAAAGAGGTGCCTTAATCATACCCATTGTAGCGACGTAAAAATTTACTTTCGGGTCGCTAAATTATGGCGATTTATTAGAAAATTAGAAATTGAAATTTGGTTTTAAAAATAAACCGGGAGTCGCCACCGATCTTTTTTCTAGGTGTGATCGGTCACCTATTAGATTTATTTTCTTTAAAAGCGAGAAAAAGGCCGAGTTAAGGTCTACGTCAAAACCTGAGAAAAATTAGGGTTCGGGAGTCGGTTACGCGCGAGGAAGGTATTAGCACCCTCGCGACGCCCAAAATTGGTATCTCATAAACATGTGATGTCTCAATTTTCCAAAAATACGAGTTCAATATAAAATTTAGTCGTGATTTAAAAAAACGAGAAATTTTGATTTATTTCGGTTTTTGAGAAGGATATACCGTTTTGACACGAGCCGACAAATTCCATCCAACATAGCGATGAATTTCGATGACTTAATGTTAAATCGGTATATTGCCTTGATTATTGAAATTAATTAGAAAACACGGATGGGAGTTTTGAAACAATGCAAAACGAATAAAAATAAAAGTGCCAGGTATGTGCTAAAATAAATAATAACAACGATGATATTATTAAAAACAATAATTATACATGCGATATTATACGTAAATAATGATAACATTAAACGTGAAATAAAACAACGAATATCTATACATAATAATATTATTAAAAGCGTATGCATAAAATATATATAGTAAAAGAATCATAAATATACTATATCTAACATTTGAAAAATATATATATAAAATAAGGAAAAAGACTAACTAATGTAGTAAAATGCATATACACATGTGATAAAAGATGTATACAAAAGAGAGTATGCGTGTAAATATATATACATGTTAGATTATTTAATTGAAACTAAGCTAATGCTAATAATAGCAAAACTGATAAAATAATATAGTACAAAAATATGTAACTAACAACACTATAATACGAATACTTACATATAATATTTAGGATATACGTAGTATATATACATACGTAAAACATGCATTAAGGTTAATAATAATAAAAATGACATGAAGATAGGAGCATGATAGTTATTAAAAATGTACCCAAAGTCACATCAAAATATGCAACTAATAGTAAAAATATTAAATAATAAAAATGACATATAAATACATACGATATACATGTTTGAAATGATAAAATGCTCAAATGCGATACATAAATATATAGTAATTACATAAGAAATACTTAATATACATAAAGTCTGAAATATATGTATAAAAGTATAATGTTAGTAAATGTACATAATATATAATGTATATAAAAAAAAAAAAACTATTGACAATATTTCAAAAGTATAATAATAGTGTTTAAGTAAATATATAAATACTAAATATATACACATATATGTACACAATACAATATACACTACAACTTACATAAAATATGGTAAATATAATGAAAATATAAAGATTATAATTAATAATAATGAATAACAAAAAGCGAAGGAACAAATAATTTTAACAAAAAACGCATGCATAATATAACAAAGGGGACTAAATCGAATTAAAAACAAAGTTCGGGGCTAATTTTTTAAAAATTAAAGGAAAAGGATCTATTTGTATGCTTTGAACGCAGCGGAGGGCTTACTGGCGCAATTTTCTAGCGCATATAAAACGGTGCGCACGGTGGGGACCAGTTGAAAACGGCGTAAACTTTTAGGTAAAATTACAAAACGTGAAAGATTTAATTACAAAGCCTCGTAAAAGCGGAAGGGCTGATTGCGCAAATAGCCCTTCCGCTTTAAAAACACGCGGATCCTTCCGGGTGCGGGTCGGTCGACCGACCCGCGCGTTCAAAAACGACGCCGTTTAGTATGTTATGGGGGGACCAAAACGCACCGCTTTTGGTCCCCTATAAAGTTAAAAATTTTTTTTTTTTTCATTGTAGTGAAGAGAGGAAAAAAAGAGAGAGGGAGAGGGGTGCGATTTCCGGCGGAGGGGACGGCGGTCCGATTGTTTGTGCACGCGCACTGCCACACCACCTGCAGATGGCGGAGAGGTAAAAAGCTCCGATTTTTATTATTTTTATTTTGCTTTTTATTTCTTTATGTATAATATGTATCTAGATGGAAAATAGGTTTTAAAGAATGAAATTAAAATAAAAATATAAAAATCACCTTTTATGCTTGTATTCAGTTGCTCCAATGATATTGTTTTCGTATTGTCTTTATATTTTGAATCTCCTTGTGTATATGGAAATATTCCTTCTTTTTTTTTCTGAAAATCTAACCCCATTACAATGGTTTTTATTCGGCTTTTATAGCCGATTTACAAATTTTTCCTTGTTATCTTCCTTGTTGTTGCGTGTCTTTCTCACTTTGCGGTATGGGGTGGAGTAGATGGTAGCAGTGGGGAGAAGTCCAGTGGGACATGGTGAGGCGGAAGGGTGGTTGCTGCGCCCTTGCAGTTAGGGAACTAGGGTTAGATTTAGGTTTTTGCTTCGATTAGGTGTTTGGGCTATGTATTGGGCCCGGGTTTGGGTTTTAGTTTTGGGCTTCTGTAATTAGGGGGTATTGGGTTAAAGTTTGGGTTTGGGTCTGATTGTAAGGGTTTAGGGCAAATTTTGGGCCTTACACTGCCCTCTTTGCTCATTGTCGTATAACGAGAATAGAGCAAAGACTTTTAAAGGGCCAAATTTGCCTTGGTCTTGCTTGGTCTTGACTTCTTGATGCTCTTCTTGTTCAAGCGGTCCCTTCTAGTCCACCATATCTTGTAGCTTTAATCTCCTTCGATATATGCCTTGTAGCTTCAATCTTTTCCAATGTAATTTCAAGGATATGAGATTTTGTGGCTTCGATCTACTTCCATGCAGCTTCATAAAGATCAGATCTATACCTTCAATCTGATTCTCTATCGCTTCAGTGGGATAAGGTTTGTGGTCTCTTCTTCTCGTGACTCGAAAGGCAAGATCGATATCCTTGATCAACTCTCTTGCAACTTCAGGGGACCCAAATCTGGTGTCTTCCATCGCCTTCAATCTTTATTCTTTGCTCGGCATGTGATCTTGAGCTCGACTCATTTCTCGCAATATGAATTGACTCTTTAAAAACAGACATTAAAAAACAACAATTGAAAATACCTCAGCATGTGAACTGAGGCTCAACTCATTTCTCGCAATATGGGTTGATTTTTTTTTGAAACATAGAAATTAAAAGCAGAAATTAAAAGGCTCAACTCACCTCTCGCAATATGAGTTGATAATTTGAAAAGTAAATTTCGAAAAACAAGAATTAAAGGCTCAACTCACCTCTCGCAATATGAGTTGATCTTTGAAAAACGTAAATTGAAAATAGAAATTAACATACCTCAGCTTGCCCTGAGGCTCAACTCACCTCTCGCAATATGAGTTGATTTTCGAAACATAATAAAAAGGCTCAACTCACTTCTCGCAATATGAGTTGATCTTTTGAAACTTAATTTGAAAAGCAGATTTTGAAAATACCTCGACATGTGACCCGAGGCTCAACTCACTTCTCGCAATATGAGTTGATTTTTTTTTTTTGGGAAACAGAAACTGAAATTACCTCAACGTGTCTTGAGGCTCAACTCACCTCTTGCAATATGTGTTGATTTTTGAAAACAAGATTTGAAAGGCACAACTCACCTCTCGCAATATGAATTGCTTTTTTGAAAAATAGAAATTAAAATGCTCAACTCACCTCTCGCAATATGAGTTGATTTTTGAAAACAAGAAATTAAAAAGCAGAAACTAAAAATACCTCAGCGTTCCCCGAGGCTCAACTCACCTCTCGCAATATGAGTTGATTTTTGAAACATAAATTGAAATTACCTCAACGCGGCGTGAGGCTCAACTCACCTCTCGCAATATGAGTTGATTTAAAACACAAAAATTAAAAATACCTCGAGTACCCAAAACATATCATCCAATTGAAACTCATGTGTCTTTTTTCCTTTGATTCATGATACCTATCATCGAAACCTCTTGTTCCGCTGGAGTACCTGTATATGTCATGCATGATGTTGTCATGATATGTACATGTTTGTCTTAAATGCCTTTATGCCCACATGATTATGCTCTGCGTCTTAGGCATGTTTGACGTGTGTCCTCTTTCGTCACGATTTTTGATGATCCACGTTTATTGCTTTGATTCTCGACTTTCTCTTCAGGCATCGTACCCGTCTTCAAGCTTCACGAGTAATCGACGTTTCTCAGATATCACTCTTTTGCCCCTGGTTGAACTCCGTTCTTGCCTTAGAGGCCCTTGCGTTTATCAAATTTTTATCCAAGTAATGCTTTAACATTTCTTTCGTTTAGAGCATGTCATTTCACCATATATCATGTAAATAAACACATAATGAGATGCATGACGAAGGTCAAGAAGGGACAAAAAATGATATCTCATATTTATTTATTTCAAGTGTGGCAAACAAAGGAAGTTAACCAATGAGAGAAAAAATGTCAAAAAGAAAGAAAGGATCGTATTTAACGAATACAAATGCTCTAGATATTCGACACATGGACTCTTCCACGTTCCTCAATCAAGAATCTTTTCAAGTCTGGCTCCTTGCGTAGAAGATTTTGAGCTTTCAGAGATACTTCAAAATCTCGTAGTCTCACTTTGTTTGTCGTGCAATTTAAAACACCTTGCCTTGTAAGCCGAATGTTTGCTTCATTAGGACGCCCTTTCGGGTTTTCATCCTAATCTTTTGTATTTAATCAAAGCGCCCTTTTCGGGTTTTCGCTCTGATCCCTTTTTTTTTTTTTTTTTCATGCCCTTTTCGGGTTTTCATCTTGATCTTTCTTTTTCAAGCATAGTACTTCTTCACCGCATCTGAGTTCACTGGATTCGGTAGCTCCTTACCATCCATCTCGGTAAGGATCAAAGCTCCTCCTGAGAATGCCTTCTTTACGACGTATGGTCCTTCCCAATTTGGTGCCCATTTTCCTCGCAGATCTTTTTGTATCGGGAGAATCTTTCTCAGCACGAGTTCTCCTTCATGGAATTCTCTTGGTCGTATCCTCTTGTCATGGGCCGCAATCATTCTTTTCTGGTACATCTGCCCGTGACAAATTGCTTTTAGACGCTTTTCTTCGATGAGGTTCAACTGATCATATCGAGCTCGCACCCATTCTGCTTCTTCTAACTTTGATTCCATTAAGACTCGCAGAGAGGGGATCTCAACCTCGATAGGTAGCACAGCTTCCATTCCATAGACCAGAGAGAAAGGAGTTGCTCTCAGTAGATGTTCGCACGGATATGCGATATGCAAACAAAGCAAATGGAAGTTTCTCGTGCCAATCTTTATACGTCTCGACCATTTTCCCAATGATCCTCTTAATGTTCTTGTTAGTCTGCTTCATGACCCGTTCATCTTTGGGCGATAAGGAGAAGAATTATGATGCTTTATTTGGAATCTGCTCGCATTTCTTTCTTTCATCATCTTATTGTTCAGATTTGTGGCATTATCTCAAATGATTCTTTCGAGCAAGCCGTCACTGCAAGCAAATGATCTCCTTTTTCAAAAACCTGCAAACTGCAGTTCTCGTCACATTGGCGAACGAAGCGGCTTCTATCCATTTTGTAAAGTAATCGATGACCACAAAAATGAATCGATGTCCATTTGATGCTTTTGGAGAAATTGGCCCTATGACATCCATGCCCCACATAGAAAAAGGCCACGGAGAAGTCATGACATGGAGGGGCGAAGGGGCTACATGAATTTTATCGCCATAGATTTGACATTTGTGGCATTTTCTGGCAAAATTGATGCAGTCACTCTCCATTGTCAGCCAATAATAACCGAGTCTCATGATCTTTCTGGCCATATTGAAACCATTGGCATGTGTTCCGCAGATTCCTTCATGGACCTCTTCGAGTATTTTCCTGGCTTCAACATCATCCACGCATCTCAAGAGCATCTGATCCTTTCCTCTTTTGTATAGGATGTCCCCGTCAAGAACAAATCCCGCTGCCATTCTTCTGATTGTTCTTTTGACGTTCTCATTCGCTTGTTCGGGATACTTTTGATTCTTGATATATTCTAATATATCATAGAACCATGGACGTCCGTCTATCTCTTTTTCAATGCTACAACAGTGTGCAGGAACCTCGTATATGCTCATTTTGAGGGGCATTATTTCTGCTTCTTTACTTGCTTTGAACATTGAAGCCAAAGTGGCCAAGGCATCAGCCAACTGGTTTTCTTCTCGTGGGAAGTAATGAAAAGTTATTTCTTTGAATTCCTTGATCAATTCGGCCACTAAATCACTGTACTTGATCAATTTTGGATCCCTCACTTCCCACTCTCCACGGATCTGGTAAATCACTAGAGCTGAGTCTCCGTATACCTCTAGAATTTTGATGTCTCGATCAATAGCTGCACGAAGCCCCATGATACAGGCCTCATATTCTGCGATATTATTGGTACAGAAGAAGTTCAGCCTTGCAGTAAACGGGTAGTGATTCCCCTCTGGTGATACCAGGATTGCTCCGATTCCATGCCCCAAAGCATTCGACGCACCATCAAAGCACATCTTCCATGACTTTTCTTTTGATGACTCTGGTTCCATTTCTGTGATGCACATTAAGTCTTCGTCCGGGAAATCAAATCTTAAAGGCTCATATTCCTTCGTCGTTCGAGTTGCTAGAAAGTCGGCTATTGCGCTTCCTTTTATTGACTTCTGACTTACATAGGCAATGTCATACTCGAAAGGAGGATCTCGCCATCGGGCCATTCTTCCGATAGTCTGCCGATTCCATCATGTATTTTATCGGGTCCAGCTTTGAAATCAACCATGTCGTGTGATACAACATGTATTGTCTGAGTCTCCGAGCTACCCAAACCAGAGCGCAACAAAATTTTTCAATAGACGAATACTTTGCCTCATATTCAGTGAACTTTTTGCTGAGGTAATAGATCGCCTTTTCTTTCTTTCCCGTCTCGTCGTGTTGCCCCAGTACGCAACCCATTGAATTTTCGAACACCGTCAAATACAAAATTAAAGGTCTTCCCGGAGTTGGCGGTACTAGCACTGGAGGACTAGACAAATATTGCTTTATCTTATCAAAGGCCACTTGGCATTCCTCATTCCATTCTCCAGGGTTATGTTTTCGCAGAAGTCAAAAAATCGGGTCACATTGGTTGGTAAGTTGAGCGATAAATCGAGCGATATAGTTTAATCTCCCTAAGAATTCTCTAACTTCCTTTTGCGTGCGTGGGGGTGGTAACTCTTGAATGGCTCTTATTTTATCTGGATCGACCTCGATACCTCTTTCACTGACAATGAAGCCTAGCAACTTCCCTGAGGTAGCCCCGAACGTACATTTGGCTGGATTAAGCTTTAACTGGAACTTTCTCAGCCTGTCGAACAACTTCTTCAAGTTCACTATATGCTCTTCCTCCCCTCGGGATTTAGCAATCATATCGTCTACGTAGACCTCTATTTCTTTATGCATCATGTCATGGAATAACGTCACCATAGCTATCGATCGTTGCCCGGCATTCTTTAACCCGAATGGCATCACCTTGTAGCGAGCGTTCCCCACATTGTTATGAAGGTAGTTTTCTCCATATCTTCGAGGGCCATTTTGATCCGATTGTACCCTAAAATCCATCCATGAAAGAAAACAATGAATGTTTTGGTCGTGTTATCCACCAACGTATCAATATGTGGCAAGGAAAATTATCTTTTGGGCTTGCTCGATTCAGTCCACGGTAATCCACACACATTCGTGCTTTGCCATCTTTCTTTGGTACAGGGACTATGTTAGCCACCCATTTCGGATATTTGGAGGCTTGTAGAAACCGAAATCAAATTGCCTCTTGACTTCCTCTTTTATTTTCAAGCAAAGACATTTGGTCTCATTCGTCTTAATTTTTTTCTTGGATGGGCTTGCATTCGCTTTAACGGAGCTTATGGACCACTAAATCTTCATCTAGCCCTGGCATGTCCCGGTATGACCATGTGAAAACATCTTTGTACTCGCTGAGTAGAGCGATCAAATTATGCCCAGTGCTCTCTCAAATAGAAGTCCCAATCTTCACTTCTTGTTTCCTTTCTTGATTGCCCAAATTTATTGTCTCCACAGATTCTTCGTGAGGCAAAATCATTTATCCTCTTGTTCTACCATTCTTAACAATTCGGGAGACGAGACGTAATCTTGACATTTTCTTCACTTCAAATTCTCCTAAACAAACAAATTCTCAAAATCAATTTCAAGACTCAGAATGGGGTTTGTTCATGTCATCGATATCCGAGCACCAAAAAGTTGAATGGAAAAGGAAACTATAGAGGGCATCCAAGTATTGGAACCAACAAACAAAAATGTGATGGCATGGAATATGGCAAATGTGAGTATAGGCTATGAAATGAAAAAATGATCATGAAATTAGCGATAATGCGAAAAAATCGTGACAAAATGCATCTTCATTGATATTCATTTAAATGATAAAGAGCGAATGCACGCTCTTACAAAAGAATTCTATTATATCTAAAGACACAATAGAAGGTTAATGTTTGGCATTACTCAAGACTTATAAACTACAAGAAGCTCCTCGAAGTCCAATTGTTCAACATGAAACCGGGAGGGCAAGGGCGTATCCTCGAGACATCTTTACTTGTACCAAACCCCTTTGTCAATGACATTTATACCGACATTCTAAAACCCCTTTAATTATCCTCGGCATGTTTTGTGGATCGTCTTGTCCAGGTATATCATTCCCGCAGATTTAAATGTTTTTGACAAAGGAGGATATTCTATTGGTTCCCATTCGGTTCTCGGCCGAAAAGTTCTTGCAATCCTCCTTTCCGATCTTTCTTCCACCGTCTTCTTCTTTGATGCATGTCAGTGGAATCCCAAACCGTGCTCGAGCCTTGTCTTTGCCGCACCGCTTTAAAGCCCTAACTATTCCTTGCGGATGTCTACCTAAACCTCTTCTTGCTCGAGCTCCTCTTCCTACGGTCAACTTGACACCCATTCTCGGTATTTCTCGACGGTTTCAAAGATCGAATTCTGTTTCCTCAAAGAACGAAAGTGGCATTCACAAATTCAAGGGATCGGAAAGAACACTCCATCGCGTCTTTGTTCACTTCCAAATGCGGTGCATCAACGAAAAGCAGATCGACAATATCTTCTTCTCCTTCGACTGTGACCAGACAGCCGTCCATGATAAATTTTATTTTTTGGTGGAGGGATGACGGGACCGCTCCAGCAGAATGGATCCAGGGTCTCCCCAAAAGGCAGTTGTATGATGGCGTAATGTCCATGACTTGGAACTCAACATCATAAATGTAAGGGCCCACTTCTAGAGGGATCTCAATCTTTCCCATAACTTCACGCCTCGTCCCGTCGAATGCCCTTACTGTGGAATGACAGGGCCTTAAGTAGGACAAATCCATCGGTATTTTGGAAAGTGTGGCCAATGGCATAACATTTAATGCTGACCCATTATCGATGAGCACGTTCGGTATTATGTAGCCCTTGCAGCGGGTCGTGATGTGCAATGCTTTCACTGATCCTCTACCGTTTGGCGGTATCTCATCGTCACTAAAAGAGATGAAATTGTCCGCATTCAAATTGTTTACCCACCTATCAAGCTTTTCAACGGATATGTTATTGGCCACATAAGCTTGATTTAACACCTTCAATAAAGTATTCGGTGTGGCTCTGAATTTAACAGGAGAGATAGAACCGAGATTCGCGCCGGCTTGCTTGCTCAATTGTTCCACCACACTATACTCACTGTGTGCTTGATAAATTTCAAGAATTCTTGAGCTTCTTCCTCATTCACAGGCTTTTTAGTTTCTTGCACGGTGGAATTTCTTACTCGACTTCGACTTCGTGCATCACTGCTTTCCCCTTTTGCTTCAAGTCGCTACTTTTCTTTATCGGTTCAACTTCTTTAGAATAGCATCTCCCACTTCGGGTAAAGTGACCCACTTCCCGACGCTTCTGTTGCGGCTTGATTTTTCTCTTTCGGTGTTACGATGTTGACATCGTATTTCCAAGGTACCGCCTTGTCATTTTTGTAAGGAAAAGGAGATGGTATTTCAATGATCATCTTTGGTTTCACCGGCTCCTATTTCAATGATCATCTTTGGTTTCACCGGCTCCTTCTTCGCGTCATAATAGATCACCAAGGTCGATCAACATATATAAGGGGGCTGATGGTTGATTGTCGAGAGCACATATTTCTCCACTATAGGCCTCTTCGACTTTACAAAAATCCCGATCTCCTTGTTATCCATCATACTTTGCAATAATCTTCTGAATTCATCACAAGACTGAATGTCGTGTCCTTCGATGTCATGGAACTCGCAAAAACTGTGACTCCTCGCATCCCTTCTTTCGAATACTCCACTAAGACGACAAAGTAACCCTTTTTCAACTAGCACCTCCCAGATTCTCTGTAGAGGTGTTCTTACTTCGAATACCCATCTTTTACTTCGTCGTTTATCCTCCTCTCCTCATCGCACTCACATTCCCTTCCGTGTGATTTGGGAATGGATTTCCGGCGCATCTTGCTAGTACCATCAAATTGCAAAATACCAAGATCGATGAGCCCTTGAACTCTCCTTTTGAAAGCCGACAGCTTCTCGGTAGAATGCCCTGGTTCCCGCATGGTATGCACAACTAGCGTTTGGATCGTACCATTTTGGGTATGGAGGTTTAAGGGGTGCCATGTAGTGGGGAGAGATCAGTTGTTTCTCCAAAAGTTTTGGGTACAATTCCCCATACGACACAGGGATGGGAGTAAACTGCGGTCTCTCGGGATTAGGCCTTGTTGGTCTTAATTCATTTCTGGGTTAGTTTTGGATGGGTGCAGTGTTTTGTGTGAAAAAGTGGTGACGGGTCTTTGGTTGTTCATGGCGTATACTGGGGTAGGAGGGAGGTGGTGCTTGGTAGTAAGGGTTTTGAGGAGGATAATGAAAATTTGAAGGTGTATAATATCGGGGTCGAGGTTGGTTAGGATATGAATTGGGACTATAACGATTTCCAGTTCCCACCATGTGGGCTTCAGCTCTTTTTTTCCTTATGGCGCTGGGCCCTTTCGAACCTTCTACGAACCTTCCATTCTACCGCTCTTGACAAAGATTCTCTATTAGTTCACCGGATATTACAATATCTGCGAATTCTTTCGTGGCACTTCCCACTAATTTGTCATAAAACGGGGCCTTTAAGGTGTTGATAAAGAGAACGGTTATCTCCGTTTTTGTTAGTGGGGGTTCCACTTGGGTGAGACGTCTCTCCATCTCTGCATCATACCGCCTAAAGGTCTCTGACGGCTTTTTCTCCATCATCTGTAAGGTCATCCGATCTGGCACCATGTCTGATACATGCTTGTATTGTTCGCAGAATGTAGATGCCAAGTCTTTCCGAGGATCTAATCTTTTCCTCACCGAGTTGGTTGTACCAACGGAGTCGTGACTGTTAGGTCATCCTTGGAAGCAATGTATAAGTAACTTATCATCGTTCACGTAACCACCATTTTTCGGCGAACATGATGAGATGTGCTTTTGGGCACCGGTCCCATCATACTTCTCAAAATCAGCGCCTTGAACTTCTGAGGCAAAATTAGATCAGTACTAGATCGAGTTCCTTGGCGCTTAGAGGCGGAGAAGACCTCAGTGCCTTCTATTGCTTTGAGTCTTTCCTCCGGACTCTATATTTTTTGCGTCATGGTTATCCAATTTCAATTTGGCAACTTCTGCGGGGTCATCCAGATCTGGAACTAGTGGATCAGCAGGACTAGCCCCAGGGTTCGACGCGAATATTCCTTGTCCCAAATTAGTGGGTGGTGCAGGTGGCATAGGTCGATGTTCCAAGCCTGTGGGTTCTCCTGGAGCATACCCTCTCTGCGTTGTATATACGGGTGGTGGAGTAAATCCCGGAGGATAGAGTGGATCTTGATCGTGGTGAATTCTCGATTGAGGTTCCATAACATCAGGGTTCTGCATGAGTCCCTTTCCCTTGACCAAAGTTGTCATCATCTCCATAATTTTGGCCATCTGATCTCTTTGCTCGAGTGAATCCTCTCGAGATCTTACCATTAGATCTCTCGTCTCTTGTTGCGATTTAGCCAGTTGCTCTTGTAATTCTTTTTGAGCCCTTTCCATCCTTTCGATTCTCTCGTTGAACTCAGCTTCCATTGCCCTAGTTTGTCGACGCGTTCTGTGATTCCAGTCTTGAAGTCTTGCAACTGCGGATTATATGGCTCTTTTAGTTTCGGTGGATGATTATGGTGATATGTACATGCGATGAATGAATGAATGAGTATATGAATGGATGAATGTCCAAAGAAATAAATGATGCATAAATGTTAGTTATGAGTAAATATGCAAGAATTTGGTGTTGATTTCAAGATAGCCCCATATGTAGGCATTTCATTCATCAGAAGAGTACATTACAAAAAGTTTTCATTTTTCCACCAGTTACACAAATTTCCTAGCCACATTGCCTTGTTTCTTCACTTGCTTTAAAAATTCCGATATGCTCGATCTCTGGCTCGGAGGGAATTGGCAACTGAGAACTTCGGCTTCATCTGATAATTGAACAACTTGCATAGCCGCTTGGCGAATTTCATTAATCAAGAAGTTGAGCTGCATTTCCTTTTCTTGGAGAGTTCCTTCGTACGCGTGCATGTCCCTATCGTACTGATCATTCTTCTCTTCTAGAGCCTTCAGGAGGTTATCTAATTGTTGTTGACGAGATTGTAGCATATTTTCTAAATCTCGTACTCTCCTTTTTAATTCTCGATGTTTAGACTGACTATTCGCAAATTCCGCAGTTACCCTTTCATACTCGGCATTCTTCCTTCTTAACTCTATTGCAGCGCGCGCAGCCTTTTCCTCTTCTTTCTTTGCTTTTCCCTTCCAAAACTCCATTCCTCCTTTGACGTTGCTAATTTCTTCTTTCCACTCAGTTGTTGACTTGCCCAATCCACTATTCTTTATAGTGCTTCTTAATTTCTTATTTTCCGGATGAAGGTCCCTTAAGTCGTTTCTCACGATCTCGGCCCCTTTGTACTTTTTTTTCTGACCTTTCAACTTGAGCTTCAATCTTCAATCGATAGTTTTCTTCTTGAAGGGTACTTGAGGTCCCTAGACATCTTAGCTTTTTCTCGCTCGAATTCTTGTCTAGCGATGTCCAACTCGGACGGCATTTCCTCCAAAAAGGGGTTCTGGGCAGTGCAATTTGTTGATGAGATTTGCTGACTACTTACCCGTTGCTTTCTCCATATGTCATAGTCTTGGGTAAGGGTATCAGCATACAAGGCTAATTCCATGAAATGAATTTCATTCCAAGACTTTGCGATGTCTCTGGACTTTCTTCATATATCCTTCACCCATGAAAGCGAACTCGATCGCACTAGCCCTCCGGTTGCGGGTATAAATTGTCGCGAAGAAAATTGCCTTTGGACTAACAGTGGGGCATATCCAATTCCTCCCCATAATCCGAGTAAAGGTACCCAATCTTGGTTTCCACATTTGTATAGCAGGACTAAAGGACGGATCCAGGGTGCTATCCACGTTATATCCTCGGCGCGAAGATTCTGAAAAACTGATACCCAATGTTGCTCGGTGACTTCTCTCGGCCATTCTTTCTTGAGGTAAGCTTCTAGCGGGGCGAATGTTTTTGAAAACATGTGGAATGGAGTGCGCTCTACTTTCCAAAAATGACTGAAAATCCAAACATTGAGCAGCTGTGCACACCCGATAAATCGTCCCTTTCCTACCCTTCGACAAGTACTCAAGGACCTAAATGTCTCGGCTAAGATAGTCGGGACAGGTTGACTCCTTGTTTTAGCCTTTCAAGAAATCAAATACTGCGACCTCAATATGTCCGAGAACTCTCGGGAAAATGACCAAACCGTAAATGGCCAAGGCGAATAGATTAACTCTCTTCAATATGTCCGGATGACTCAGAACCGATTCTCGTAGGCTAGACCATGGAATGCAAACTGTTTCATTCTTCTTTTTTTTTTGTTTTTCGCCCATGCATCGAGTCATATGTCCGCTGCGGTCTTACTAATTTTTTCTAAAGGTCAATGGCTTAGGCTCCTTCACGTATATCTTGCCGAATTGCACATTGTCGATGCGAGTAAAGCAAAGATACTCTTCTATGGTTGAGTCATGTCCTCTTGATTGAATGTAAAGCACTGATAAGCTGGGTCCCAGAATCGAACCATGGCTTGAATCAACTGTTCGTCTACACGAATGGTGATCAAGTGAGCTATATCTCCATACCTCTCGGTGAGAATGCCCCTAGTGTCTGAATCCCATTGGTTCCAAACTCGTACCAAATCCTCAAGGTTATTTTGGCGGACATTCACAGTTGTATGTTCGGGCAAATTGGCAACACTCCCTTCCACTAGGCTGTCCCCCTTTTCTCTCTGAGTTTTTAGAGACCATTCTCGAACCACGGCATTCTTCTCGGTTATTTGTGTAATTGACTCCTCCATCAGAAACCCGTTCTTTGGCAACTATCCTTTAATCAACATCTTCCTAACGTGATGCCTATGATGCATGATGAAAATAAAAATAAACAAACTTGGTTAGTAAACACAACACATATGATTTGAGAAACAAATTAAACTGTCCAATCCAAATCTCTTTGTATGAACAATGTAAATGAAAGGCAAAAAGGCATTATCCCCGTGTACTTATTTTGGTGGCTATAAGCGGACAAAGGTTCGGTATGGCTCTAATTGGATGGCTCATATGGTTCATTATATGCGGTTTTAGTTCTAGATAGGTACTCGAATTGCCCGTACTATCATCTGCTAAGATTAGTACGGAACCTCGGTCATAGCCCATCACAGGCTCACGAGTTCAATTCGAGGGATTACATTTACTTATGCCTATGCGGAGGGACAAGTTAACTCACGAAAGCATAAGTCATATGTAACCCGAAAGTATTCACTAGCCTGTGCGGAGGGACGAGTTAACTCACGAAGGCGTAGCGTTTACTTTCACTTAAACGGACGGAGCCCGGGTATAGAGCTCATGTTATGCAAAATGCAAGTGCATGGTGTGTGGGGGGAAAACTCATAAACCTTTACATTTTATTTAAAGAAACTAAATCGGAATTAAAACCATAAAGACTGAAAAACAAACAAATAACAAGTTAGAAGAAATATTTACAACACGATACAAATGCATGAATTTTGAAAACGAGATTTTCGGATCACGACCAAATATTTACTTTGAACAAGGAAATTTGAAAACTTTTGACAAAATGTGTTTATTCAACTCGACTCTCGAAAATTGTTCCCCAGTGGAGTCGCCAGCTGTAGCGACGTAAAAATTTACTTTCGGGTCGCTAAATTATGGCGATTTATTAGAAAATTGGAAATTGAAATTTGGTTTTAAAAATAAACCGGGAGTCGCCACCGATCTTTTTTCTAGGTGTGATCGGTCACCTATTATATTTATTTTCTTTAAAAGCGAGAAAAAGGCCGAGTTAAGGTCTACATCAAAAACCTGAGAAAAATTAGGGTTCGGGAGTCGGTTACGCGCGAGGAAGGTATTAGCACCCTCGCGACGCCCAAAATTGGTATCTCATAAACATGTGATGTCTCAATTTTCCAAAAATACGAGTTCAATATAAAATTTAGTCGTGATTTAAAAAAACGAGAAATTTTGATTTATTCCGGTTTTTGAGAAGGATATACCGTTTTGACACGAGCCGACAAATTCCATCCAACATAGCGATGAATTTCGATGACTTAATGTTAAATCGGTATATTGCCTTGATTATTGAAATTAATTAGAAAACACGGATGGGAGTTTTGAAACAATGCAAAACGAATAAAAATAAAAGTGCCAGGTATGTGCTAAAATAAATAATAACAACGATGATATTATTAAAAACAATAATTATACATGCGATATTATACGTAAATAATGATAACATTAAACGTGAAATAAAACAACGAATATCTATACATAATAATATTATTAAAAGCGTATGCATAAAATATATATAGTAAAAGAATCATAAATATACTATATCTAACATTTGAAAAATATATATATAAAATAAGGAAAAAGACTAACTAATGTAGTAAAATGCATATACACATGTGATAAAAGATGTATACAAAAGAGAGTATGCGTGTAAATATATATACATGTTAGATTATTTAATTGAAACTAAGCTAATGCTAATAATAGCAAAACTGATAAAATAATATAGTACAAAAATATGTAACTAACAACACTACAATACGAATACTTACATATAATATTTAGGATATACGTAGTATATATACATACGTAAAACATGCATTAAGGTTAATAATAATAAAAATGACATGAAGATAGGAGCATGATAGTTATTAAAAATGTACCCAAAGTCACATCAAAATATGCAACTAATAGTAAAAATATTAAATAATAAAAATGACATATAAATACATACGATATACATGTTTGAAATGATAAAATGCTCGTACGATACATAAATATAGTAATTACATAAGAAATACTTAATATACATAAAGTCCAAATATATGTATAAAAGTATAATGTTAGTAAATGTACATAATATATACGTATATAAAAAAAAAAACTATTGACAATATTTCAAAAGTATAATAATAGTGTTTCGTAAATATATAAATACTAAATATATACACATATATGTACACAATACAATATACACTACAACTTACATAAAATATGGTAAATATAATGAAAATATAAAGATTATAATTAATAATAATGAATAACAAAAAGCGAAGGAACAAATAATTTTAACAAAAAAACGCAGTAATATAACAAAGGGGACTAAATCGAATTAAAAAACAAAGTTCAGGGCTAATTTTTTAAAAAAATTAAAGGAAAAGGGATCTATTTGTATGCGCCTGGAACGACGGAGGGCTTACAGCGCAATTTTCCAGCGCATATAAAACGGTGCGCACCAGTGGGGGACCAGATTGAAAACGGCGTAAACTTTTAGGGTAAAATTACAAAACGTGAAAGATTTAATTACAAAGCCTCAGAAAAGCGGAAGGGCTGATTGCGCAAATAGCCCTTCCGCTTTAAAAACACGCGATCCTTCCATGTGCGGTCGACGACCCGACCAGCGTTCAAAAACGACGCCGCTTTTCAGATGTTATGGGGACCAAAACGCACCGTTTTGGTCCCCTATAAAAGTTAAAAATTTTTATTTTTTTTCATTGTAGCTGAAGAGAGGAAAAAAAAGAAGAGAGGGAGAGGGGGGTGCGATTTCCGGCGAGGGAGGGGACGGCGGTCCGATTGTTTGCAAAGCGGCGCTGCGCCACCAGTCTGGTGGTGGAGAGGTAAAAAGCTCCGATTTTTTATTATTTTTTATTTTGCTTTTTATTTCTTTATGTATAATATGTATCTAGATGGAAAATAGGTTTTAAAGAATGAAATTAAAATAAAAATATAAAAATCACCTTTTATGCTTGTATTCTGGTTGCTCCACTGATATTGTTTTCGTATTGTCTTTATATTTTGAATCTCCTTGTGTATATGGAAATATTCCTTTTTTTTCTGAAAATCTAACCCCATTACAATGGTTTTTATTCGGCTTTTTATAGCCAGTTTTACAAATTTTTCCTTGTTATCTTCCTTGTTGTTGCGTGTCTTTCTCACTTTGCAGGTATGGGGTGGAGTAGATGGTAGCAGGTGGGGGAGAAGTCTAGTGGCTGACATGGTGAGGCAGAAGGGTGGTTGCGGCGCCGCAGGCTAGGGGGCTAGGGTTAGATTTAGGGTTTTTGCTTCTGATTAGGTGTTTGGGCTATGTATTGGGCCCGGGTTTGGGTTTTAGTTTTGGGCTTCTGTAATTAGGGGGTATTGGGTTAAAGTTTGGGTTTGGGTCTGATTGTAAGGATTTAGGGCAAATTTTGGGCCTTACACCCATTTATTATAAACCCCTAGCTGCTGATGTTGATATCTAAGGGAGAATATTGTATAGTTGTTTATTTGGATGGGAACAACGTAAATAATCATATGTATACGGACTTTGGTTGTTTAGGATTTTTTTTGGGGTAGATTCAAATTTGAAAGAATGGGATGGGTTTATTTGAATTAAAGGTGAGTTTGGATGAATAGTGAGGTGGGGTGCGGTACTGTACATTTAATTTATTTTTTATCTCACGTTACAATATTGTTACAGTATCTAAATTTATTATCATTACTGTTTTTACACTAGCCGCAAATAAATACACAATCCATCCAATTAATGACATTGTAAAAGCCTTTTTGTCGTTATAACAATGACTTTTTGATTGGTGGTTTTGGAATGTTAACATCTAATGAGGTCGAGCTGCAAGTTGTCTTAGGCTGGACATGCAGGACACTTTTCTCAGGGGATATATACCTTAATATCGATTGTCTTGACGCAACTGTTTGCATACAAAGCGATTGAGTTTCAAGGCTAAGATCAAATGGTTGCTTGACTTAAGCTTAAACCGACAAGACTTACATGTTATTAGTTCAATTGTTGTCTTTAATTCCACAAAACTGTACCTTCAGTTTTTTTATTTATCATGCCAACTTACTAGTAGCAAATAATGTAATAAATTAAACTTGGATTAGAAAAGAAGTTTTGGTTCCAATGTGAAAATAGTTGTCGAGTTCAAACTCCCAAAAATGATTTAACCCTTTATAAAAATTCATAAATATATAAACAAATAGGATATTTGTCACAGTTTCAACCATATTTGTATCATCTAAAAACTCTACAAACCGTGTAGGTAAAAGTATCATGGAGGCTCTTATACTAAAAGTCGAATTGCTTTTTGTCCCCTTTACTTAAAAAATGTACAAATTAGTCTCTGTATGTTAGATCAAAGAGTAAATTGGTTCTTCTATTAAAAATTCTATCCAATTTTACTGTTAAAAATCAGTCATTATACTTCAATATGAGGTACATGTGACATAACATGTATCTGTATGGTTATTTCATCAGGCATACAACTTTTAATAGTAGAAATAGATGAAATTTTTAATAAAAATAATTAGTTTTCTCTTTGATTTGATCAACATATAAAGACTAATTTGTCCATTTTCTAAATGAATGGGGCAAAATGTAATCTAATTCCTAATATAGGGGCCTCTATGATACTTTTTCCAACTATGCATCAAATAATTACATTCTCTATATGAATATAACATTGATAGGAAAGAATCGACTTACACCAATGTAAAATTAAAGTAAGTTTACCCTTTTATATATTTTTTAATATTTTAACCACCTCCCCAAATTGATTATACATAATAAAATTTTATAACTAAATTCTAATAAAAATATTTTGAATACTGTATAAAAATAAAAATATTTTGTAATTAATAAATTATTATTTGGGTCGAGAAAAAACCTTTCGAATTACAAAAAAGACCTTCTCTACAACCTAATTCAGTCAGAGTAACCTGTCTCTTGAAGGACAAGAAACCAGGGAGTGTTATCAAGGAGAATACAAAGTAAAGATCCTAATTTCCAATATTGGACCAGAAAAAAGGCCTTATTTTTACTACTTAAAAGTCTCTTTATTACTTCAGAAACAGAGTGAAGAGGCATAATAAAAAGCCACTGACACGAATGTTGAGATAATTGTAATTTGAGTTGGTATCTTCCCTGCATCATTTCTTAGGGCAATGGCTCCATAAACTGGTAGGCAATTTAAGACGATGAAACCAATTAAAATCATCTGCAAACCCAGGCCTTCCATATTGTTGCCACGCATAAATGCAGTCAATCCCAATAGGAATGAGAACAAGTTGATTATTGCTGCCATTGTTAATGGCACAAACAATGGGGATGGGACCCTGAACTCAAAAATGCCCCGGCCATATCTCTTGCTATGTTCATCATCAAGCGCCTTGCTTGTTAGGCTAAAACCATGTGTGGAAATCCCTACTGACTTCAACAAGTACTCAACTGAACCAAATAAGTAACATGACAGTCCCCTTATCATCCACATCCTTTGACAATTCCACCACCTACGGACCGTGCCTCCGGCCAGGAAGAACTCAACGAAATCTTGCCCATATGCCCCGAGGAAAAGGAAAACATACAGGAAAAACCATGGCTCCGATAACTGCAAACACACAATTTTATTTTCGAGTCGATAAATATATCGGATTCAAACACAAGCTTCACTACATATGTCTACATTACCTTTGGGAAGATGCTGAATTGATTGAGGAGTGCTAGCTGGGGGAGGAAAGAATAGAAGATGACTGGAATGCACCAAATGGGCCAAAATGCATAGTGAGAATAAGCTAGGCTCATCAAAACACCCATATATTGAGAACCAAAGATGATAGGATTATATTTGGAGAAAGCTACTTCAAACAAGCCGATGCACCATCTCTTGTTTTGGCTAAGTACATCAAAAAGGGTGATTGGGACATCCCCTAAAAATGCAGCTCTCTTAGGATTGCAAAATAAGCTCTTCCACCCTTCACAATGAAGCCTATACGATGTGTTATAGTCCTCAACCAATGATCCATATGTAAACCCACTCTGCATACATATCAATGAACTCTTCAAATACTTTTAAATTTTAATCTTTTTGAAGACGGTATTGTGGAGAATGACTTATGAGCTTTACCTTAGAGCCCCAATTGGTCTGGTTCTCGTAGTTGCAACCTGCAACATGGTGTGCCAATGTCAAAATTTCTTGAGATTGAATGGGCTTGCTTACCACATGGTCGGGGCTGAGTTCTGGGATTTCGGGTGGCACCGGAGTTGATGGGCCTCCGAACAAAGCTCGTCGATGAAAAAAGCAGCCGGATCCAATATAGCTTGGGCCCTTTAGCCCATCAAAACCCATAGGATTTACTTGGAAGTGATGTTTATACTCACAAGCATAGATATCGTGTTTGTTAAGGCCATGAAATCGCTGGGGAAATTGGATAAATGCTAAGTTTGATTTGATTGCAGGGTCCGATAAATAACACAGTATACGAACAAGTGTTTGGGGATCATTTGAATACATGTCGCAATCTTGAGTTAAGATTATTGGTGCATTTGTCATAACAGCTGATACACGTAACTTCAATGTCAAAAATGAAAGGGAAAAAATCCAATCAGAAAAGCATAATAAAAAGTAATTAAGTTGATGATTAGCAGAAAAACAAGATTAATGGAGTTAATTAATTCATACCAGAACATTAAGAGCACCGGCTTTAAAGTGGTGAGGTGAAGTCTTGTTTTTCTCTCTAGAGACATAAATGAGATTTGGCATTAAACGGCCAGAATTATCTTTGTCATGCTTCGTATCTAAGATAACCTGCTCATAGTTCATAATCTATTAGTAAACAAAAACAAAGATAAACCTATACAAGCATCGGATTATCTAAAATAATCTGCTCATAGTTTGTCTGTTTCATTCTCAATCTGCATACAACTCACAAGGATATTTTTTTTTTAGTAATACAAATTATATTTAAATTTAATTATATAAATAGTAAACAAGTCAACCTAAGTCGAAATAATCTTGAGTCTGATTTGAAAAATGTAAATAGAATAAGCAAACCTGAATGACAGTAGGATGATTCATACGAGTAAAGCCTTTGATCCATTTATTAAAAACTTGTCGTCGTTGTTCATCACTAATATATTCATCAATTATTTTACCCTTATCCATCACATGTTCTATCTTCATTCTCATATCTTCATACATTATCTGCAATGATTATGATAGATTTGTTAATAATATATTCCGTAACATCATTATTAATGAATAAATATAAATTTATATAGTCTGAATCTACATAGAATGGGATAAGAATGAATTGGCAAGTGGATATTAGTCTGACCATTGCCAATCCATATTTTAAAAGCTAGTAACCGTTTATAGGACAATCTATAAAAATAGTCACTTTTGTTTGCCACAAATTACATTTTAGTCATTTATGTTTGAAATGTTACGTTTTAGTCACTTATGTTATTATTTTGTTACAAAGTGATCACTCTACCGTTAAGTTCCGTTATCTCTCTAACGGTAATCCTACGTGGTAGTCCAACTAGATTTTAGGTGCCAACTTAAATTTCTAAATAGGATGAAAATAGATTTTTAATTAAAAAATTTAATTAATTAAAATTTTTAAACCTAAACATTAACTAAAAAAACTGTTCATCTCCTCTCTTTTTTATTTTTCTTCCGTCTCTTTTTTTTTTCAATGGTTTTTTTTTATTTGACTGGAAAAACTATTATTAAAATTAAAATAGTTGAAATCAAATTGACTGCTTCATAAAAATGGATTCAATGGAGGGTTCAGGTATGATTTCTTTGCATTCCTCTATCTCTTTTATTCAATACTAAAAAACAAAAGATTAAATTTTTTGTTATTTAATGAAAACCCTAAATTAAAATTCTTGAAATTATCTAATATTTGCAAGGGACAACTGACTTAACTTGCGTAAAGGCAAGATCTCAGGAAAGAATTCAAGTGGATTACCAAACAATCTAAGAATTTCTAACTCAATCGTAGCCCTGTCATCCAACTGGAGAAAAACATTAGACAAGAGAAAAGTACCATACATTTTCAAGCTTAAACATTGATTTCATTGTCAATAAAGTGAACTGAAGTCGAGAAGAAGCCGATTTTTAATTTCAAAAATTTTAATTTAGGGTTTTTATTAAACAATAAAAAATCTAATCTTTTGTTTTTCAGTATTGAATAAAAGAGATAGATGAATGCAAAGAAGACATACCTGAACCTTCCATTGAATCCATCTTTATGAAGCGGTCAATTTGATTTCAACTATTTTAATCTTAATAATAGTTTTTCCACTCAAATGAAAAAAAAAAAAACCATTGAAAAAAGAAGAGACAGAAAAAAATAAAAAAGAGGAGATGAACAGTGAGGCAACCAAAAGTAATTATTTTTAAAGATTACCCCCTTTAAGCAGCCCCTACCCTATCAACATAAGGCTTACCTACATATTAACATGTTTGAATATTTTTGGTGTTGTATTTAATTATTTTCTTAAGTTATTTTGGGATCCTATCTAAATTTATTCCATTTCATTTAATGAAAATATTAAAATATAAAAAATAATTTTTAAAAGTGTTTTAATTTTAAAAAATATTAATTTATTACTTATTCATATTCAATCCACTTGCTGAAGGTTTCTATTTATTGATATCAACTATGGTCCACTGGGAAAAGGAATCTGATGATTCTTACGGTGTACCCCATCATCTATAAAAAGAAAATAGTTTTTTATACAAATGTACTTAAAATAGTTAATCTACACAATCAGTAGGTAATTCTAAATAATTATAATAAAATTCATTTTTATATTTAATAAAAATTTAATTAAGTAATTTTTCTTTATTAGAATGATAAATAAAAATAACTTTTATTAATAATGAAATAAATCATAAAAAAGATTTGAGAGTTCCGACGTTAGCTAATGCTACATATTTAATAACTTCCAGAAACGACAGATTAACTTATCTATAATTTATTGTACAGTTGTTATAATTAAATATATAATATGATTAATTTAAGGACAATTATTTTACTCATTGTTAGTAGAGTAAAAAGAGAAGATGTTAAATATCATTCTTGTTCATTATTATTTTATTATATTTTAAATGATATTAACCTAAATTTACTTGTAAAGTTTTTTACTAGATAATATTCCATAATTTAAACATAAAATATTAATACTAAACCTCCTCTTAAATTTGAGTGTTCGACCTTTAAAAAATCCGAGTTTGACTACACCACAAATAATGTCGACTAAACGACAAAATTTTTATGGCTGTCTGTGTCTGGATCTTTGTCTGAATGTATATTACCTAATTTTTTTTCGTATTCTCGTTTGAGTGAGTTTAAATATATTTTAAAATAATTACAGGTATTTTAAAGTTTTCTATAAAAAAAATGAATAGAAAATTAAATTAATTACTAATATAATTTCGTATAAAATATGTTTGGAAAAGTTAATTAAGGTGTTTGAGTGTATTAATTACCTTAATCTTCTCAAAGTGAGGGCTAGAAGAATGGTAATTAGATTCAAAATATACTTGAGGGCTCCTTTCCATTACATTGTGTTCCCTGCAAAACGGTAACCAATGCCTTGCAAACTCAGCAGCCTCCATGAAAGCAAATAGAGTCAAATCCGATCCTCCATCATCGGAAACATAGATTGAAATCTTGTCGGTCGGGTAATCGTAAGCCATCAACGACAATGCCGTGTTCACAACATTCATCGGCGGTTCCTTGTAAGGATCAGCCGTGCATATGAACACGTCTAGTCCTACAAAATCTTCATCTTTGATGATTTGTTTTAGGTCTTGAGGGAACTCTTTCCGACAAATGGGCGACATTCGGAGAGCTTGCAGCGAAGCCCACATGAAGGCAAGAACGAGATCAGAGATAAACAAAGAAAGGGTGATGGAGAAAGAGAGTAGGCTGGTCGTGGAAAGGAGAAATAGGTTTCGGACATGGCGGTAAAGTAGAGCCAGAATGGCAGAGAAGTAAACCGCCGCGAACAGGCGGTTGAAGGCTGTCCGTCGTAATGGCTCAGACGTGTGAAGCGGAGGAGAATCGGTGGTGGTGAACCCTCCTCTTAGACGTCGACCTTCCATACTTGTTGGCTAGCTGATATGACCAATACCATTACAACACATCTATATATATAGGCCAGATAGAGGGTAGAGGAGCCAGAACTATTCAGCCAAGATCGTCTGGAAATGCTAAATGAGGCTGGGATTCTCTCTCAGCAAAAATTCATTTTAATAAACAATCACAAAAAGTCCAAACAAAGCAGAAAATATAGACCAATGGGCAGCCTCAACAACCCAAATAAGTTTTGGAATCCCAATAATTTTTATAATATATATTGTTCAACTTGGGATCTCAATTATTTTGGAATGATTAGGAAAAAGAGGAAAGAGAAATAAATTAAAATTGGTTGTATGCTGTTTGCTTGAAGATTATTTTTTGGGGTTAATGAACAATAGTGTAGAAACGACTTAGATATCAAATAATAGTGCCATCGTAAACTACTAAAATGGAATCAAAACTAGGTTCAAGTGTTTGCTTCGTATTACATAAAAGAGAGAAGGATGAACAAACTAATGTCTTAAAGATACACCGGAAGGGTTGGGTCTTTATTATACCTACCAACTGAAGAGGATATTATAGGGGTATGGGAAGGATGAGTTTTCGATTAGTGTGGAAAATTAGATTCATGGATCACCAAGTTCATAAAAAAGGTGTGAAGCATGCAAAGTTCATCGTCCAAAGAGATTTGCAGCCATGGGGAGGGAGTTGAACGCCAATGGGAAGAAGAAAATACACCTTCAATACTTTCTGGAAATTTCAATTTTAATATTCATTTGTGCATATTCAAAAAAAAATTTATATCCAAATAAAGTCACGTATTAATAATATGTCACTTTTTTTTATAAAAATTTTAATAAAACTTTATAAAATGTTTAAATGTACGATAAAAGCGTGACTAATACCCGTACATATCATATCAATAACACAGTTTTTTAATGTCTTAAATTTCAGTATACATGTGTAAACTTAATTGATAACTGCTATTTTCACGAATAATAGCAAATAAAAAGTAAAAAAAATACAACATTTATATAAAGTTTTGAAGCTTTATAATTTTAAACTTACTGTTTGATGATGATATGTATGGTTAAGAAAGTAGACTTTAAATTTGTTGGCAACTGTTATATTTTATTATTTTTGGAAGTCTCTTTATTTTTATTTATAAAATTTAATCTTTTTATATTTTAAAATTTAAAATTTAAGTTTAATTGTTAACACTATTAAAATTCTTTAGTTAAATTTTTTGTGGTGTAACATTTGAAAATAATAAAATATTCATTCGGTAAATATGTAACAAAAAATTTAATGTTGTAATAAAGCTAAATTTAATAGAAAATTTTTAATTATGTTAACAAGTGACTCGAATTTTAAATATTGAAAACTTTAGAGACTAAATTATAAAAATAAAAATAGAAAAACTAAATTTCATATTTAGCAAAAAAGTATAGAGACTTGTTCATAAGAGCTTGCATTGAAGATAAGATTCCAATTTTTTTAATTCCTTAAATTCAAAATCTTAAATGATTTTTAATGAAATATTAATTAAGAATAAATATTTATGTTAATATTTATATTTTAACAAAATTCTAATCCAAATATTTTGTGGTTAATAAATTGTTGTTTGGGTTAAGCGAAGATTAACACGAATTACAAAAGATTTTATTCAAACAAGCTAGAGGAGTAACCCAACCCTTGATGGAGCCCAAGGAGAATACAAAGTAAAGACACTAATTTCCAACGTTTGACTAGAAAAGGCCTTATTTTAGTGCTTAGAAGAGTCGTTGTTACTCCATAAACAAAGTGAAGAGGCATAATAAAGAGCCACTGACACAAATGTAGAGATAATTATAATTTGGGTTGGCATTTTCCCTGCATCATTCCTTAAGGCAATGGCTCCATAAACTGGTAAGTAATTCAAGACGATGAAACTAGTTAAAATCATCTGCAAACCCATGCCCTCCATATTGTTGCCGCTAAAAAATCCAGTCAACCCGGAAAAGAATGAGAATAAGTTGATTATTGCTGCCACTGTTAATGGCACAAACAATGGAGATGGGACCCCAAACTCAAAAATGCCTTGTCCATATCTCTTGCTTTGTTCATCATCAACCACCTTACTGGTAAGGCAAAAATCATGTGTGGAAATCCCTAGTGACGTCAACAAGTACTCAATTGAAGCAAATAAGTTACATGTCAGTCCCCTTATCATCCACATCCTTTGAACATTCCACCACCTTCGGACAGTTCCTCCGACCAAGATGATATCAAGAAAATCTTGCCCGTATGAGCCGAGGAAAAGAAAAACATAAAGGAAAAACCATGGTTCCGATATCTGCATAACATGAATTGTTATTTTCCGAATCCATAAATATACCTAAATCTAATAAAAACTTTATATATATAATACAATTCATTAATGTTCATACCTTTGGGAAGATGCTAACTTGATTGAGAAGTGTTAGTTGAGGGAGGAAAGAATAGAAGGTGACTGGTATGCACCAAAAGGAACAAAATGCATAGTGAGAGTAACCTAGGCTCATTAAAAGACCCATATATTGAGAACCAAAGGTGAGAGGATTATATTTGGAGAAAGCTACTTCAAACAAGCCAATGCACCATCTCTTGCATTGGTTAACACCATCAAAAAGGGTGATTGGAACATTCCCTAAAAATGCAGCCCTCTCAGGGTTGCAAAATAAGCTCTTCCATCCTTCACAATGAAGCCTATACGATGTGTAAAAGTCCTCAACCAATGATCCATATCTAAAGCCAGTCTGCAAACATGTCAATGAACACTTCAGATACTTAAATTTTACGCTTCTTAGAGACAGTATTGTGTTGAGTGACTTATGAGCTTTACCTTAGAACCCCATTTGGTTTCGTTCTCGTAGTTGCAACTTGCAACATGGTGTGCCAATGACAGTTTCTTGAGATTTAATGGGCTTGTTTACCACATGTTCTGGGCTAAGTTCTGGGATTTCGGGTGCAACCAGAGTTGATGGATCTCCAAATAATGCTCGTCGACGAAAGAAGCAGCCAGACCCAACATAGCTTGGGCCCTTTAGCCCATCAAGGCCCATAGGATTGATTTGGAAGGGAAGTTTATACTCATTATCATAAATATCATCTTTGTCAACGCCATGAAATCTTTGGGGAAACTGAATGAATGCTAAGCTTGATTTTAGTGCAGGGTCTGATAAATAACACAGCATTCGAAGAGGTGTTTGGGGATCATTTGAGTACATATCACAATCTTGAGTTAAGATTATTGGCGCATTTGTCATAACAGCTGATACACGTAACTTCAATGTTGAAAATGTAAAGGAAAAATTAAAAACCATAATGAAAGGTAATTCGTTTGATGATTAGCAGAAAAATAAGATTAATACATTTGATTAATTCATACCAGAACATTAAGAGCACCAGCTTTAAAGTGGTGGGGTGAAGCCTTGCTTTTCCCTCTGGAGACGTAAATGAGATTTGGCATTAAACGGCCAGAAATATCTTTGTCGTGGCTCTTATCTAAGACAATCTGCTCATGGTTCATAAGCTATCGGTAAATATAAATAAAATAGACCTATCCAAGTAAAAAAGGTTGAGTAAACAAACCTGAATGACAGTGGGGTGATCCATACGAGTAAAGCTTTTGGTCCATTTATTGAAAGCTTGACGTTGTTGATGATCTGTTATGTATTCATCAGTAACTTCACCTTTATCAATCACATGTTCAACCTTCACTTTCATATCCTCGTACATCATCTGCAATAATTAAAGTTTCAGTGTCCAAAAAGTGGCAGATGAATTGCTGATAACTGATAAGCATAAAAAAATGGCAGCTAGTCAGCTAAAAAACTTAAGATTTCATGTGATTAGGAATGTTGATTTTGACACCCTGCGAACTGAATAATAAAAAATTTCAGCAATCAAAAGTGTAATTTTATCAGTTTATTATCTTATGATTTCTTAAAATTTGAAGTGATATTATAAAAAAATTTCATTTTTGAGGGGCTAAAGACCATTACCTGCCCCTTCCTTCATCCTTGATTATCATGTTACTACGGATGACTTTTGAGGGATCATTATGTTGATGATGAGCATTATTTTTTGGGGGATTTACATTATATATTTGCACGGCCCGATCAAATGAGACGTTTAACTTGTATAAATTTTTAGTTGAAAAATAAAACCCCAAATAATACCAAAGGGGTTTGTCAACTTTGACACTTCGAAGATTCCTTTCAAAGGAGTTGAAAATCTTTCAACACAATTTATTGTTGAACGTTTAACTCATTTAATTTTTTAATCCATATTATAGATAAAATGACTGATTGAGTTGGTATCATAAATTAACTCAACACCAACTCGATTTGTAAAATTACTAAAATACATTTTCTTTAAAAAGTGATTAATATTACTATTAGGGTATTTTTGTTATTTCATCATTTTATATAATTTTTCAAATAAAACAAGAAAAATATTATTTAAGAATCGAACACATAACCAACAAATTCAAATAAAAATCTCTTACCATCCATAGTCATTTGTTAAAATAATTTTATAAATACATATTTTTAATATAAAATCTTTTCGTTCACCCTTATCATAGGTGTGATCAACTCTATTATATATAATATTCGTACACAACATGAGAAAAATTCATATAACAAATTTATAGTAAAAATTATTATAAAAACAAATCATGTATATGTATTATTATATATTTTATATAGTTGAAATAGTAAAATTAAGATGACGAAAATTAAGATGTTTTGGTTCAAATCAAACCATATATATGTATTATTCTATATTTTATATGAAATATAGAAAAAATAAAAATATCATCAAAATAATATTTTTTACTTTATAATAATAATCGACTTTTAGTATTTTTATAACCGAATTAAAACTCAATTTATGAATCAAATAATTCACCTAGTATAAATAAAAACAAACATAAAATATTGAAAATAAAATAAAAATAATGTCTAAAAGGTTATATTTTCCAAGTGAAATAGAATAAGCAATTACCAACATGGGAACCATGTGCAAATGCAGTTTTCAGAAAGGTAAAAGTAAAAATAAAAACTCTGTTCGAAGATAATGGATTAAAAATCATCCACTAGGTCAAGTTTTAAAAAATTTTAAACTTGTTATATAATATTTTTTTAAAAATAATAATACTTTTATATTTTAAAAATTATACTTTTTTTAAAAAATATTTAATACAAAAATTCCACAAATAAAATTGGAATGATGACTACTATATATAAGATACAGTGAAAATATATAAAAGAAAATAAAACATACGACAAATTTATAATTCTATTTAACAAATAAAAAAATATATTATTAATATATCAAAATATTTACTGTTGTAAAAAATTACATTTTTATTTTTTACCTCCAGAGGTTATCACTGGCTCTCGGAATACAAAATTAGAGAGTTCACATGTTGTTTTCAACTATGATATATCCAAGGCAAGTGGATATATAATTTGTTCTCTTTGCATATTTTAAAAGTTTGACAGTTCAGCCTATATATTTAGCAATTAAAAACTTTCCGCCGATTCACAAAGAAACTTAGGATGATTATTTTTAAAGTAGATTTTTTAATTTATATTTTAAAAATTAATTAATTAATTAACATATAAAATTATTGTACTCACTCATTTAATATATAGATTCTAATTTATTTATATTTTTAATAAAAAAAATTTAGAATACAATTCAAAATATAATAAAGAGATTTTGTGATACTTTTGTCCATATAAAATATAAAAAAGATTATTTATATTTTTAAAATTAAAAACTTACACATGCCATGTTAAAAAAGTTAAAACAATATCTTAAATACTGACGTCGTAATCCAAGCTGAACAATCAGAGGCGGCCGGCATGGGCCCTGGTTCTCCCTAAAATGAAAAATTACTATTTAGGCTTTCTAAATTTTTTTAAAATTTTAAATTTATAAAGGCAAAATTATACTTTGGCCCCTCTAAAATTATAAAAATTCGGTTTAATTTTTTAAAAATTATAAAAATATAGACTATAAAAAATTAAAATTTTATTCGGCCCCTAAAAAATTGTTCTGGCTTCACCGCTATCAACAACTTAATAACTATAGAACTATTTTGTCCTCCAACAAATGAAAATGAAAATAAAACATAAAATAGTAAACCAAGTTGAAAGCTTTGTGTAGTTAAGCTACATATACGTGAACATTATAGGTTACATTTAGATATCTTATTATACTGTTTTTTTGGTATGATACACGCACGTGAATGAAAACAATATGTACATCAAATTACTTCCAAAACGACAAGCAACTTATCTATAATTTATTGTATAGTTGAAATGACTTGTTTATATCTACATATAATATGATTAATACTAAACCTAGTCCTTAATTTGAGTATACCACAATTACTGTGCACTAAAATGACAAAAAAATGTATTGATGTCAGACTGGTATTAGTTAACAATAAATTAATTTTATTTGCTAATTTTTAGTCATTCACATAAATTGTTTTAAATAAATGGAAGAATCTTTTTGACATATTTTGAAAATGTTACTTTTTTAATTAAAATTTTGCTCAAAAATTTAATTTGAAGTTTATACAAATTATTTTAATGCTTATATATATAATAATTAAGCTTTTTCTTTGGTTAACACACTATAACTAAACGGAGGCATGAGTGTATTAATCAAAATAAGTAAATATAGCGAAAATTAAATTAATTACTAGTATAATTTGGTATAAAAATATGTTTGGAAAAGTTAATTGAAGTGTTTGGAGTGTAATAATTACCTTAATCTTGTCAAAGTGAGGGCTAGAAGGATGGTGGTAATTAGAATAAAAATAGACATGAGGGCTGCTTTCCATTATATTGTGTTCCCTGCAGAATGGTAACCAATGCCTTGCAAACTTAGCAGCCTCCATGAACGCAAACAGAGTCAAAACCGACCCTCCATCATCTGATACATAGATCGAAATCTTTTCTGTCGGATAATCATAAGCCATCAATGACAATGCCGTGTTCACTACATTCATCGGCGGCTCCTTGTAAGGATCGGCCGTGCATATGAACACGTCTAATCCTACAAATTCTTTATCTTTGATGATTCGTTTTAGGTTTTGAGGGAACTCTGTACGACGGATGGGTGACATTCGGAAAGCTTGCGCCGAAGCCCACATGAAAGCAAGAACGAGATCAGAGATAAACAAAGAAAGGGTGATGGAGAAAGAGAGGAAGCTGGTGGTGGGGTGGAGAAATAGGTTTCGGACATGGCGGTAGAGTAGAGCCAGAATGGCAGAGAAGTAAACCACCGCGAACAGGCGGTTGAAGGCCGTCCGCCGCAATGGTTCAGACATGTGAAGCGGGGGAGGAGCATGGGTGGTGAACCCTGCTCTTAAACCTCGGCCTTCCATACTTCTTGGGTAGCTAATATGGAAGTTTGTGATACGATGAATACAAGTTACAGCATATGTACATGCAATGGATATATAGGCCAGAAGGCGGCAGAGACGTGACACAACAGTGCAGGCAAGATACATGAAATATGGCAATATGTCCAAAATTCTAATTGAGATTTTGATCCAAGTGGTTATATTATATATAAATATCTATATTAAACAATTTAATTTCTTTAAACTACATTATCTCTAACTTTTTTTTAAAGGATTTGAATATTAAAGGATTATACTATATGAATTATATTTCTGTTGACAATGTCGACTTCTTTAAAAGAAGTCTACAAAGTGTCATTTGTTTGAAGTTAACTACCCTCAACAAGTTGGGATTTTGTCTCCCAAATTTGTGAAGAGACTGAGTGCCTAAAACACTATATTCAATAGAGTGGGAGCTTCCTCCCGAGTTTGTGAAGAGTCTGTGTGCTTAAAGTGGTGGATTCAGTAGAGTGGGAACGTCTAGATGGAACGAACTGTGCATGGTGCACTATCACCTGCTAAGGAAATGTGAGCAATTGTGGTTTGTAGGATTTGAGACCATGCCCTACAACAAACAAGGCTCTTGTGGGCAACTATGCCACCCCTTGGTGGCGATTCATATGGCGGTGAGGTGCTTGCTTTAAAAGATTAGATGAGTAAGAAGCATAGCAGTTCAGGATAGAAGAAGCTCCTCCTGAAGCTAAGGATTGGTATTTATAGGTGAGGCTAACCATCACTAGTCATCAAGTCCTAACATGTGTCTGGTGTTGATCTTATTACGGTTGACCACTTAGGGAGCATGATAGCCCTCTAGATAAGTGATGATGAAATTGACATGGATTAGACGAGACCTCATGTGTGATCCATGTATAAAAAGCTTCAACATTTGTCCTTAGCGAGATAGATCAGAGATGCTCCACATCCCATGCAATTATGTGTCTGCAAGGCCCATGGTTGGGAAAGTGTAGCCTACAAGTGAAGTCATAGTCAACAAGTTTGTTGCTGGGTGAGGTAATGGTGGCAAAGGCCACTCTAGTAAGATACTAATAACAATTATGCCTCGGTCGAGGGGGAAGTTACAAAGTGACTTGTTTTTAAATGATTTATTTTCGTATTTATTAAGGATAAATGCGTATAAATTGCACGTGTAGTAAGGTGAAAGAACGATTTATGCATGTAGAAGCTTCCATAAATAATTTAATTTGAATTTATAAGAGGCATCATTTGGGTTTTGCTAGCTAATAGGAGAGACATGGAGCTGGTGTTGATAAATCATTGATTCAGTGAGTCGTAACTTATAGGACACATGTTAACGCCGTATTGGATACGGCAAGTTGTGCCAATTTAAATCTTTCTTTGAACACCTTAGTCTCTATAAATTTTAAAGAAACTTTTTATTGTTCAGATTTGTCTAAGTTTTTGCCTTTGAAATTTCAAATTTTGGTTTTGCTTTTTTTGTCTTAAGCATTCAAAGCAAAAGTTTTAAGGATTAGGAATGTTAGGCTTTATATTTAGAATGCGATACCGGGTGAATGTAATAGAAGAGGGAGGAGTAAAGGCGATGGTGAAAAGAAGAAAAGAAAAGATAGGGCTAGTTCAAGTACAACGGTAGTGACAGAACCCAAATTCATATAGGGATTGGTTGTGTAAAACGAAAGAAGAGATGATAAAAATGTTGGAGGTGAGGGGTATCACAGTGCCAAATTACGTGTTCGAATTTTCAATCCAGATGGTGTAAACTTATTCGTGATGAGTTGGGGTTTCTATTTGCCATTATACATCTTCGAAGCTAGCTTCCATTTGCGTTTGGATCCCTTCTTTTGTGAGACATTGAAAAAATATGGCCCAATTCAAACGAACCAGACGAGTAACTAAAACAAAAAAGAAATAATTGAGCAATTGGCCCAAGCCCAACTAAAGGGAACAGCTTGGGTGCCACTCCTTTTCCATTTCTTTCTCTTCTCATTGAACCTCAACCAAAACGAGCCCAATGGCTTCAAATTTTCTGATCTTACAAACTCCAAGAGAACATGATAAAAGAAGCAAGGCAGTATTCATCAATAAGAATACAAAGCAAAAAACCATTGGGAGATAAACAATAAAACAAATATCAACATACCAAAAAAACTATAAATAAAAAAAAAAGGAAGACAAAGATCCTAGTTTCCAATATTTCACTAGAAAAGGCCTTATTTTTAGCATTTAAAACACTCATCAATACTTCACAAACAAAGTGAAGAGACATAATAGAGAGCCACCGACACAAATGTTGAGATAATAGTAATTTGGGTTGGCATTTTCCCTGCATCATTCCTTAAGCCAATGGCTCCATAAACTGGTAGGCAATTCAAGACTATGGAACCAGTTAAAATCATCTGCAAACAGAGGCCTTCCGTATTTTTTCCACTGAAAAATTGTGTCAATACCAATAGGAATGAGAACAAGTTGATTATTGCTGCCACTGTTAATGGCACAAACAATGGGGATGGGACCCCAAACTCAAAAATGCCTTGGCCATATCTCTTGCTTTGTTCATCATCAACCACCTTGCTTGTTAGGCTAAAACCATGTGTGGAAATCCCTATTGACTTCAACAAGTACTCAATTGAACTAAATAAGTAACATGACAGTCCTCTTATCATCCACATCCTTTGTGCATTCCACCACTTTCGGACAGTGCCTCCATCAAGGACAAAATCTAAGAAATCTTGCCCGTATGCGCCAAGGAAAAGAAAAACGTACAGGAAAAACCATGGTTCCGCTATCTGCAAGACATAAATTTTCATTATTTTTTTCGAAATCTAATAAAAACTTTACTACATATAACACAATTCATCGATGTTCTTACCTTTGGGAAGATACTGACTTGATTGAGGAGTGCTAGCTGAGGGAGGAAAGAATAAAAGGTGACTGGAATGCACCAAATGGGCCATAATGCATAGTGAGAATAAGCTAGGCTCATTAAAACACCCATAGATTGAGAACCAAAGATGAGAGTGTTATATTTGGAGAAAGCAACTTCAAACAAGCCAATGCACCATCTTTTGCATTGACTAAGTACATCAAAAAGGGTGATTGGGACATCCCCTAAAAATGCAGCCCTCTCAGGGTTGCAAAAGAAGCTCTTCCATCCTTCACACTGAAGCCTATACCCTGTGTAAAAGTCCTCAACCAATGATCCATATCTAAAGCCACTCTGCAAACATGTTAATAAACTCTTCAAATACTTAAATACAGTACTGTGGAGAGTGACTTATGAGCTTACCTGAGAGCCCCAGCCGGTTTGGTTCTCATAGTTGCAACCTGCAACACGGTGTGCTAGTGACAAAATTTCTTGAGATAAAATGGGCTTTCTTACCACATGGTCCGGACTGAGTTCTGGGATCTCAGGTGGCACTAGAGTTGATGGGCCTCCAAATAAAGCTCGTCTACCAAAAAAGCAACCAGATCCAACATAATTTGGGCCATTTAGCCCATCAAAACCCATAGAATTGATTTTGAAGAGACGTTTATACTCGGAAGCATAAATGTCATCTCTGTTAAGGCCATGAAATAGTTGGGGGAATTGAACGAATGCTAAGTTTGATTTTAATGCAGGGTCTGAGAAATAACACAGTATACGAAGAGGTGTTTGGGGATCATTTGAATACATGTCGCAATCTTGAGTTAAGATTATTGGTGCATTCGTCATAACAGCCGATACACGTAACTTCAACGTCGAAAAGTTAGGAGGGAAGAAACAATTAGAAAAGCATAATGGAAGGTGATTAATTTGATGATTAGCAGGAAAAAAAACCAGAGTTGATTACTTCATACCAAAACATTAAGAGCGCCAGCTTTAAAGTGGTGGGGTGAAGTCTTACTTTTCTCTCGAGAGACATAAATGAGATTTGGCATTAATTGGCCTGAAATATCTGTGTCTTTGCTGTTATCTAAGATAACCTGTTCATAACTCATAATCTATTAATAAACCCAAATATCGTAATATCTGTTAGCCGGACCAAAACTTCTAAAATGCAAACCTGAATGACAGTGGGGTGATCCATACGACTAAAACTTTTGGTCCATTTATTAAAAGCTTGATGTTGTTGATCATCACTTATGTATTCCTCAATAACTTCACCTTTATCTATCACTTGTTCTACCTTCATTTTCATATCCTCATACATTATCTGCATTATTTAATATTTTAATGTAAAAAAATGACAGATGATATCATGTTTATTACTTCAACACCATGATAAAATAATTTTTTTCTGTGAAGAGAGATTTTCTTAATAGATGAAAGAGATGCATAGATATTTTTAAAAAAATAGTGTAGTATACCTAAAACGTGATATTTTCTAAGCCAAATAGTATAAGCAATTATTAAGATTATCCTAACTGCCCCACTTGCAGAATGGATTAAAAATCATCAACTAATATACTTTTAATATAATTCTGAAAGGATAATTAACTCGAAATTGTAAAAATACTTTTTTTTTTTTTATATAAACTTTTTTCTATTCGTACTTTATAAATTCAAGAATTTAATATGTATTCAATAGTATTAAAATATAAGTATGTTCATTATTAAATAAATTTACTTTTTTAACTTATATTTTATTTACCCACATTATAGGTGTACAATTATATGTATATAGATTACAATTTACAATAATACACCCAAAGCAAGTGGATTATTTCCTAACCCATATTTTTTTTCGTATTTTTAGCAGTTTAAAGCATACCCTTAGCGTATAAACATAAGCTTTATATTTACAATTAAAAACTTAATTTCTATGGATTTGACATCCATTATTATCCAATATGGTTATCATCACCATTCAAATATATCAGATCAATATAAGACTTATCTATTAAATGTGAAAATTAACTTGTAAATGATGATTAATTTGAAGCCAAACTCCCATTAAAAGGCCAAATTAATCAATAAAAAGTTAGAATAGAATAATTAGTTAATATACTATACTAAGGAAATTTTTAACTTTACAAGAAACCTTAACATATCTTTAATTAATATTTTAAAAATAAAAATAAATAAATAAAACACAAAAACATTTTTTAAGTTTAATTATGAAATTAAAAAATTAAATACAATTTATTAAATAATCCTAAAAAATTATATATTAAATATTCGCGTCAAAATCCAAGCTGCACAACCTAATAACTATATAACTATTTCGTCCTTCAAGAAATAAATTAAAACATAAAATAGTAAACTAAGTTGAAAGCTTTGGAATTAAGCTACATATACGTGAACATTACAATTTACATTTAGATATCGTGTTATACTTTTCTTGCATATGATACATGCACGTGAATGAAAACAATATACATATATTTAATCACTTCCAAAATGACAAAGCAACTTTTCTATAATTTATTCTATAATTGAAATGAGTTGCTTGTATTTTTATTAATATGATTAATTTAAACATAAAATATTAAATCGGTTGAGTCTTAGTTTAATTGGCATGAATATTATTATCAATGTAAGAGGAGAAGATGTGGGTTTAAGTGTGTTGAAGCGCATTATCCTCCTATTTATAGGTTAGAGAGAGGCTATGATGGTTCTAGGTATTGTTTCAATGAGAGCAGATATGATCAAATAAATTTGACAATCAACATTTTAAAAAGAGTCAATTTATTATTATTTTAACATCAATACAAACTAAAATGTTAATTTTTTAAAGATTACTATATGCATGCATGACAATCACATGTACTCCATTTTAATTTTTTTTAAATTTTTATGAACTTTTTTATTATCTTATTATTTTTATAATTTTTAAATTATTTGTTGATGTGATATATAAGATAAATAATGTCATGTCAGCAATAAATGTATGTGACTTTTTTTATGAACTCCAAGCAGGTTGTCATGCCAACATTACTAAAAAATTAATATTTTTGTCAGCATTTTCATTAAAAAATAGCTTTTTGACTTTTTTTGAAAAATTAATAGTCAAATTTAACTTTAAAAAAGGGTTAAATTAATAAAAGATGTAATGATAAAGGCTATAAATTTGGTATTACACCTAAATGTTATTTAATTTATATATATACATATTATAAATTTTATTTACATAATTTTACACTAACAAGTGTTGAGTACAATGGCAAGGCACGTTACATTTCCAATGGAAGGACACGGATTTGAGCTTTGAAAACAATATTGTTAAGAGAGACCATCACAAACTACGAATTTAGGATAGATTAATCTCTATATATAGACCATAAAACAGACATGGATGATCCTTGTGTTTAGTAGAAGATTTTTTTTTTTTTTTTTTTGTGCTTATTTTGAAGATGTATCTTTTACTAGAGTTTTATTCATCTTCTAATTTTATGTTTAAATTTATAATAATCATTGTATCAGAAAATTATTTTAATGCATAATTAAGCTCATGTAATTAATCAATGTTAGAGAGAAGTAAATAAAGAAGGAAATAAACAGAAAATTAAACTAATTACTAGTATAATTTCGTATAAAAATATGTTTGGAAAACTTAGTTGAAGTGTTTGGAGTGTATTAATTACCTTGATCTTCTCAAACTGAGGGATAGAAGGATGATGGGAATTAGATTCAAAATAAACATGAGGGCTCCTTTCCATTATGTTGTGTTGCCTGCAAAACGGTAACCAATGCCCTGCAAACTTAGCAGCCTCCATGAAAGCAAACAGAGTCAAAACCGACCCTCCATCATCCGAAACATAGATCGAAATCTTTTCTGTCGGATAATCATAAGCCATCAATGACAATGCCGTGTTCACTACATTCATCGGAGGCTCCTTGTAAGGATCAGCCGTGCATATGAACACCTCTAATCCTACAAAATCTTCGTCTTTGATGATTTGTTTTAGGTTTTGAGGGAACTCTTTACGACGGATAGGCGACATCCGGAAAGCTTGTGCCGAAGCCCACATGAAGGCAAGAACGAGATCAGAGATAAACAAAGAAAGGGTGATGGAGAAAGAGAGGAAGCTGGTGGTGGGGTGGAGGAATAGGTTTTGGACATGGCGGTAGAGTAGAGCCAGAATGGCAGAGAAGTAAACCACCGCGAAGAGGCGGTTGAAGGCCGTCCGCCGCAATGGTTCAGACATGTGAAGCAGGGGAGGAGCATCGGCTGTGAACCCTGCTCTTAAACCTCGGCCTTCCATACTTCTTGGGTAGCTAATATGGAAGCTTGTGATACGATGAATACAACATATGTACATGTAATGGATTTATAGGCACAGGGGGAGGCAGAGACTTGCCACAACTGAACAGCCAAGATACATGAAATAACAATATTTCTGGAAATGCTAAATCAGATTTGGGTCCTAGTGGGTAATATTAAACGACAACTAAATTTTTTTAAAGTACATTTCGAATCTCTAGACTATATTTATCATATATTGTTGGACTTGGAATCTCAATTTTTTTGAAATGATTACTACTATATGAATTATATCTCAATTCTCGATATTTTGGGATGATAAAAATAAAAGAAGGCAAGAGAAATAAATAAAATCGTTGGCTAGATGTTGCTTTCTGAATGGATATTTGTGTAGGTATCAAAACAGTAGTGCTCCGAAAAAGACAATCAAAATAAGCATCTCTAAATGATAATTCAGTATTAGATTAGACTTAGTGGAGGAATCTCTCATGTTCGAAGCTCTGCTAGGGAAAAAAGTTTAGACAAAAAAATACGAGATTTAGAAAATGAATTTGAGTAAAGTTTTAAACTCGGATTGAGTTTTAGGTAAGATTTTTTAGTTAAATAATAATTATATATTTATATTAAATTACTAATCTAATAACAATTAAATTTATTATCCAAAACTTTAAAAAAAATTATCTAACTAATTAACTCAACTCAAAATATGAAATTTTAAAAATTATTTTATATACAATAAAATATTTATTATATTTATGGTAGTGTTTTTTAATATAAATACTTTTTTAATGTGTTAGAAAATTTTTTTTAGCATTTTTTAAAGAAAACTTTTTTTAGCATTTTTTAAGGTATTTAAGGTATTAATTTTTAAAAAAGTTATTTTGAAATAAAAACTAATCCAAAAAGTTATGGATGAGCCATGTTTGGCCCGAGTTTACTTTTCTTAAATTAACCCAAGTTAAGTAAAAAAGTAAGTCTATTTTTCTAGTCAGACCCGAACTTGAAAAAATGGTCTAGATATCTTGCATTAACTCGACTCAGTTCATGAACACCCCTAATACAGATTATAATGAAAGATTTAAAAGATACGATGGCGTAAAAATTTATTATGCTGTATTGAGAGAAGTTTACGATTGTGCACTTATGAGGGTTTTATTTATTTATTTTAGGATTGTGATTTTTTTTCAAAACTAGAATATTTAGTATAAATAATAATAATTAAATTCTTATTGCAGATATTCTAAAAGAAATTAAACAACTGGCCATACTTCATTTCTATAAAAAAAAAAAAAATCAAACATCGATCATATTGTTAGAAAATTAACAATCTGGTTAAGAATTGTGACATTCGTTATTGGTCAGGATCACAGAACTTTGAGTATTTAAAATCCTGCACTTGGACCATGTCCATTGAGATGTACTTTTGTGGCTGAATAAAAAAGAGGGCTACGCTGCTTATTTGATGGCACATTGATCATTACTCTCCCGTTACCTAAGGTTGAAATCGGTTAGTTTCGGTCGGGTTTTAAAGATTTTCTAAATTATTTATCAAAATTCGATTTAGTTTGATTTTCTATTTTTTATATTTTTAAACATATTTTAATAAAATAAATTTTATTTTATAGCTTGTAAATATTATTTGATAAAATTTTAAAATATTTTTCATAAAAAGTTTTAAGAAACAATAATTTTTAAGAACTTTTAATTTTTATTATTTTAAATATAAAATATTTATTTTTATATCATAAAAATTAAAATTAATTACATATTAAATAAATAATAAAATTTAGTTGGGTTTCCGGTAATTACGATTTTTAAACTTGTATTTCATAAACTGTCCAAATATCTTGATTCGAATCAATTTTCAGTTAAATCGATTTTTTTGCTCAACTCTACCGTTAACAAAATATTTAGTAAGATGTATAGCCATTTTTTCTTTTTTTATTATCGTACATAAATTAATGTTAACATTTTATCTAAAATTTTATTTAATATTTACATAATTTTTAATAAATACATTTATTATATAAAATTTTCATTCACATGATTAATATTTCCTAATCTAATTAACGTAACATTCCCGTCCATTGAATTTTGTGGCAAACATCGTCTTAAAGTTCACCATCATTCTGCCTACCATGTTCAAAGAGATGGGACACATTGAGGCACTTAGTGTGTAATAGGAACATACCATCTGCTTGTTCTAACAAAAAAACCAGAATTATATCATTAAAATATATTTGTATTTCTTAAAAGACAGATCATCCAGTTTTTCTATAATTTTAAGCTATTACTTTCTACGTTATATGTTATTATCGTATAATAATCAAGTCATCTATTATAAAGATAAAAGATTTGTGACCATGTTTACTTTTCAAATGCCAATTAGAAAATATTATTTACTCATTTCTTAGACTATAAATTTTACTATTGTGAATGATATTATATATTGCAGAAATCACACATCCAACATAAGACAACTCAAATTACTAACTTCTCATAGGCCTGACCTAAATGGGTCCAAACATACAAGCCTGTTGGGTTGAACAAAAATAAGCCACCTCTGGACAAGTTTCCCTATGCCTCCATTGACTATTCCGTCAATCACAAATTGATCCATTTGTATAAACAAGAAGGTAGGTTTTAGATGAAATGAAACCATGCAAAAGCACCTGATCCAATACATTTTTAAAATTAGAACCATTAAGTGTACAATTTGCACAAAATGGTAACCCTAATAGGACATATAAATAATAAGCTTACCTCCTACACACCCATTTGATGTTTCTGGAAACTCTTCTACTACTCCATTGCTTTCATCATTTTTTTTATTTCCTTGTATAAAATTTCCATGGAATTGTATAAGGGGCTTTGTCACCTAGGCTAAAAACGCCGGTGATGGCGTAAATCATGAAAATATTGGCTTTTTAGCTTTATTTTTTGTTTTAAAATCCATTTTTCAGAATCATGTTCTAATGTTTTTGTATAAAAAAGCTTTTTTTTTTTAAGATTTAATTTTTATTACTTGCATTATTTAAAGTAGCTGTATTTGAAATTTCAACGGAAAATACAAGGTGTATACCCTTGATGATGATGCCAATGGAGCCAAACTTTTACTGTTTCTATATTAAATAACAAAATTTTACGAAATTAACATGCACTGTTTAAAAACCAACAGATTGTTTATTTGTTTATTTTTAAAAAATATATTTTTTATTTAATTACTCTAATATGAACGTGCACCATAAATTATTTAATTTAATATATTTTTTATATTTAAAAATTTAAGTATATTGTGTTCTAATAATTTTTTCCCAATTTTTTATTACAGGAAGTTTGATAATATTCCAATTTTTTATTACAGGAAGTTTGATAATATTCTTTCGGGGTAAATACCAAAATTAAACATGAACTATAGTTTAATGTGTAATTGTATACATGACTTTGATTTTGTGTAACTTTATACATGAAATTTTGATTTGATCCAATTCTTATAAAATGTTAATACAATTATTGATATAATAACATCATTTTATGTTTATATATTGCATGCATAAATAATTATATTTATCCAATATAAAAAATAAACTAAAGTATTTATTTCTTTAAATATGTGTATGATTAAATCAAAATTAATGTTTCAAGTATACATTTGAACCACAATTAGAATTTCACGTGTATTATTGCACCAAATTAAAATTCATGTATGCAATTACACATTAAATCAAAGTTTATATATAATTTTAAGATTTATTCAAAGTAATATTTATATTTTTTAAAACATAAAAATGGTTTTAAACATTGATAGATAATGATTTTAAGAAGGAATTTGACATGTTCTAAAGCTTTAACTTATATTTTAAATAATTAGAATATATAAAATTGAATTCATCACAAAACCTAATATTGTTATGCTGTCTTAGAAAAGGTAAGATAAAAATGAATAACAAATAATTTGAACGTATGATGTGAGTATGTAGTTGTTCAAAACTGTGAGGGTTTCTGACTTTCTGTTTCGCAACTCACATGTAATATGTATGTTTTTTTAGGTTTTCCGATTTACTTTATACTCTCAAGCAAAGAAAATGGTAATTAAGTACAGCATAAGATATGGAATCATAATTTGTTTTTTGCTGTAAAATTTTATTTACACCATCAAAGAATGGAAATAATTTAGTTGAATTTACGCAGAATTTTTGGCAACGCATTCCATACTCTTTCTTTTATTAGATTTTAACTAATTCAATATTATATATGTGTATTCTAGATCGTTTAAAGCTCACTCAACGAAGGTGTCATGATAAGATAATAATTGAGTCGAATAGTTTAGAAGTTGTTAAGGTCATACATGAAAGTGTTTTGAGTACTTCGAACTCTGCCCCAATCAGACGAATTCATCACATATTGTCTCAATAAGGTTGGTGAATATTAAGATACATTTTTAGAGAGTATAATCAAGGTACAGATTGTTTAGCTAAGTTAGCCTTTGCAGAAAAATGAGGGGTTTGAACTCCCGCCTAAGAAGCCTTAGAATTTCTTGAAATAAACAAGGAAAAGAGTGTTTTTATCTCAAAGTTATTTCAATGTAATTCTTTAATATAGTTTTTATATTATTCACACACACACACAAAAAAAAAAAAAAGAGAGCTTAGATAAAAAAAAATAATAAGGCTTGTTTTCTAGATGGGTCGAGTCTCATGTAGTAATTTTTTTTATTCGAGCTAGCCTGAATCAGTTGTTTTCTTGTTGTTTTGTTTCCATTTCACTGTTATTTTACTACAATTTTATTGTTATTATTTGGATATTGTATAACTCTTGTTTTAGTGTTAATTTTGCTATTATTTTAGAGATATTTACTTACTAAATTATAACTATCTTAGTGTTATTTAAGTATAAAGACTTTTTTTAATCTATTTTCAATTTATAGGGAAACATTTATTTTAATATTTTTAATATATTTGATGTATTATATTTTTTAATTTATTTTTCTATAAAAATAATCTAAAGAAATTTAATACGAACAAGTCGGGTCAGGCTCGAGCTTAATATTTTTTATCTTGGTTAAACTTGGACAAGATTTTAAACCAATTTTTTGGGTTGGGTTTAGGTCTAGAAAACGAGTCTTAAATTTTGCATCTGCCTAGTCCGAATCTAATAAGTCTAGTTAGAGATCCTTAAATCTCAGAGCAGAAGAGGAACGACTGACTTGGTTGATGATATTCGATAATTGATGTCTCAACAGTGGCAAGTGAAGGTGCAGCATGCAGTGCCTGGTGTCAACTCCGTGGCAGATGCCATGGCCAGGGTTGCAAGGGGACTATCTCGGAGGGTACACTTTTTGAACAACCTCCTGATTCAGTTGAATGTTTGCTTCAATTTGATCTGTAATAGCTTATAATACTATGTCATTGATCTGGCTAAACTTACATCTGGCTTCCTTTAAAAAAAAAATTTCAAATATCAAATCTACAAAATTAAGTCAACAACGCCTTGCCATACTGATAAGATTAAGATCCCAAATTTTAGAGGGCTAAGAAATTAGAAATTTTAGACTGTTTCTGAAGTGTCGTTTACCTTACTATTTCTTTAATCAATTCTTCTATTCTTTTGCCCCTTCCCCATTCCATGCTGCTTAAAACTTGAATCCCCCCTTAAATAATCACAAGCCATTGCCAACGGTCTTCTCATCACATGGCGCCGATCAAATTTTTGAAAACCAAAACCATATTTGTCTCTTTCCCCAAGTACTTCCTCCATTTTCTTTCCACTAGTTTTTGCCAAAGATTCCACGTCTTAAATACCAGTTCAAGCGCCTGTCTGTCTGTGAATGCTAACACTGATTTCTAAAATGGGGAATTGTGCTCTCAAAGGTGCCGTTGAGGAGTGCAGCCATTCCATCAGGGTTTTAACCGATGCCGGCGAAATCATTGATTTCAAGGGCCCCAAACTAGCTCGGGACATCGTAAATGGTTTTCCAGGGTATGGTATTTGCAGAAAAGGCCAAGCTTCAGCTCCATTGGCTGAAGATGAATGCTTGGTTAATGGGGGATTTTACTATCTTCTTCCCATGGACAAGTGTCAGAAAAATGGTGACTCTGGGGTGATTCCAAAGGATAAGGAAGAAGGTGTTAAGAAAGATGAAGTGGATCGGGTTGATCAGATTGAGCCACCGAAGATGTCGTCGGCGGATTTCGTTGAGAATTTGTCGAGTGGGTCGTCGTCGGCTCTGGAAGTGCTGTCGTCGGTGAAGAACGGGGTTTGGAAGGTGAAATTGGTGATCAGCAGTCAGCAACTGGGGGATATTTTGTCGCAACAAGTGAACACTGAGGCGTTGATTGAGAAGATGAGGATGGCGGCTAGCTCAGCTGTTGTAACTCCACGGAGGTCCAAGCGGTTTTGGGTGGTGGCCTCCTGGAAGAAGCCAGCGGTGTCAAGTGTGTTCAAGGTTGCCACTGATAATACCAAATCACCATAGCTAATTATTGAATTAGAAAGAAAAAAATGCTTAGTAGCTTAAGCATCTTCTTGTACATATAATTAATTGAGATTTTAGAAACCCATGTTGGCTTCAATGCTTCAAGCATCAAATTCAGAGAAACAATGATAATTCTGGTTATGGCCTTATTTTCAGTTTCACTCTCCCTTCTTGACTTTATCTTCATGTTTGACTCTAATTGGTTCATAATTTATGTCAAATTCTTTAAACATAAATTAAAAATAGACAAATAATTAATGATTAAATTATTTGAAAGTTTTGATTTAAATCACTAAATTGTTCAAAAAAATTTATTCAAATCACTCTATATTCAGTTTTTTTTTTAAATTTCTGTCAACGAGCTTCATGCAACATTCGACGATAAGTACGGTAGATTTGTGACATCAATAAGTAGAACATACTTTAGATTTAAATCCATCTGACAGTTAAGGTCAAAGAATGACAAAAAAAAAATGTTTGAATATTAATTTGCAGATATATAACATCCAAAACTGTTCAATAAAAAAATGTTTTCAATTGATGAAAATAGTGTGAATAAAAAAATCATATGACATTAATTTTAACAATCAAATAATTAATATATATTCTTTTAATTAATACCCGACTAATAGTAGTTTACCCAAAATTTTTAAAAGGAAAAAAAAAAAAAACAGAAAAACAAAATTAAGGTTCCACCGAGATTTGAACTCGGGTTACTGGATTCAGAGTCCAATGTCCTAACCACTAGACCATGGAACCCTTTGAGATTGTGGGGCCAAACTTAACCTTCTTATTGTGTTACGCTTTTAGATCCGACTTGCACTATCTCGTTTGACGTATTAGGAGGCAAGGAAATAACAACATTGGACTAAAATATGAAACATGATTTACCACACATGCAAAAAAAAAAAAAAAAAAAAAGAAGAAAAAAAACCAAAACTGAGGTGGCAAAGCTGAGAAAGATGGACCTTTGATAGAAATTTCAAGCAAACTTTGCTTTTGCTAATGTCTGTTATGAAGGCTAGTCCTAAAAATATGCACTTTCTATTAAGTCTTCATTTTCTGTTATCCATTAACAATATGTTGTTCCATATCACCATCAGTGAGCAAAACCGAGCTGTGATGATGCACAAGGTACCACCGTCCATGATGGAACTCAAAGACGTTAGTCATGTTAAATGCGCTATTATCCATGTCAACATAGGTTTTCATAGTAACCCAAGCCATGTCTGTCAATACCCGGGCTCGAACATCTGTAACATGAAAATCAACCCCTTGCTGCAAATTAAATGCTAGGTGCCAACTGAATATTACCGCATTATATCTGCAATTGGGAAAAGAACATCAGATATCAGCAAAGCAAAACAGTGATCTGAAAGACCTAAGCCTAAGGAAAATACTGAGATGATATATTTTACTAATATGCAGATTAGCTAATATCAACCTACTTCCTCAGAAAAAAAACACCATGAAGGTCATAATTCTGATACGACTATGCTGAGGGTAGAAGTACCATGAAGGCCCTTGTACTAGGAGTCAGATTGTATTTTGCCCCTTTTACTAAAAAAATGAGCAAATTAGTCCCTAAGTTAAATCAAAGAGCAAATTGGTCTTTTCAATTAAAATTTTCATCTATTTTTACTGTTAAAAATTGGTCTATATATATCAACATGAGGTATATGTAACACATATATCTTTAGCATAACATCTCTTCTTCTCAATACTTCCTGCACCTATGGGGTACCTTGCCTTTTGTTTGAAGCATAAATTTGTCTCATGCTTATAGCAAAAAACATGAGACATTTTTTTTGTTGAAGTGCACTGATAAGTTAGGGAAGAAGCATTGTTACTCCAAGTAAGGAAATCACCATGAGCTAATATTGTAAAAGAATTCCAATGTTGGAACCAACTAAACAGACTCAAGCCACATATTTTGTGGTCGTATAATCAATCCACTATCATCCTCCGAGATATATCTCCTTTTTAGTTTCATATATTTTGAAATCATCGCAGCATATACTAGGTATCTTAGATAGGAAAACATCAAGGGACCAGATCCACATTTGACTTGCATTTAATTAACTCCTGCATTACATTACATCTATAAATGGGCAGACAAGCATGTCCATCTATATGGCCAAAAAAAAGCGCATGTCTATGTAACTCATACAGTGGAACAGATCTACATGAAATTGTTCAAGCAACAAGATAAAAGAATTAAAATGAGTAATGACACCACAACTTTTACAGGGCCGAGCTCAAAGTTTGAACCCAGACCTACCTCAAGACTAGACCATGAATTTTAGAGCAGAAGCTTGATGAAAAATCATAGGAATTACTGAAATTATAACCTTCCATCATCATAAAGACAAAAAGCAGTAAACAACATACCCCGAAAAAAGTTCTCCAGATGCATGAACACACTTTACATAATCCGCATTGAGCCAAAAACGAATCATCCCTGGAAGAGACCTATCTCTGATGATGTTAAAGAATTCGGTATTAACATTCATTATGGCTCTTGTAGCCGCATAGTATGCCTTCCACCCATTAACTGGTGTTACGGTATCTTGCTCCAAAGTAAAGTCCTAACAAACAAATGATTAACACAGAAACAACCAACTTTTAAGAGAAACAGATAATGCACAATGGTAAGAGAAAAAAAAATTGCAATCACCAGCTAACGGCCCAAAAGTTCAAGATTTTGAGTGATTCATTGATTGCATACTAAAGCCTATGAGGTGATAAAAAATTCACACCACAAAGGAACAAAATAGAAGACACATAAACATTAAAGCAAGTACATTTTTTTCATTCGAGATAAACAAGTAGTGCCACGATTTTGTTTAGTTAGGTTCTTAATTCTACTCTGTCCAATAAACTAAGAACTAAAGATTGAGGAAATTGGGTACCTTGTGATAAAGCGCTTTCCAAACATTATCATCATTGGCCGCCTTTCGCATCAGCGAATTCGTCATGGAGAGTCGGCAAAGGCTCGGATAATCCAAGTAACTGAGCGCGTGTGTTGTAATCTCCGGCACTAATTGCTCCATCATCGACGCCCCGTTCTGTCTCTCCGCCACTACATTGGAAACATCCGCGGTCACCATACTTCCCTCAACCGGAGCACCGGCACCGCCGTGGACGAACTCCGCGGAATCGGAATTTCCGTTGCGGGAGAGGGAACAGTTGCAGGAGGACGAGGGTGTGGCTCCTTTGGTTTCGTCTTTGCCGGATGACGTGGAGGGACCAGAGGCGTCTGATTTGCGGGGCCTCTTGAAGAATGATCGGACGGCGACGAGGAGGGAAGGAAGGTGATGATTGTGGCTATGATGAACGGCTGAAGGGACTTGAAGGCTATGGAGAGGCTATAGGCAATCTCCATTTATGACACATTAAAGCTTCGCCGTACATGAAATAAAACCCTAGAAATTCCCACTGATTCCAAAACAAAATTTAATTAAAACACAATTCTCAGGTCTGTTTTCTTAATTTGAGGCTTTCGGCAATACCATATCCTGAAGTTTTGAAAAAATATTTTGTTTTTAAATTAAATTAAATTTTGTTGCAGAAGAGAGGACGGAGAGTCGTAACGGAGTTAGGGGAGAAATTCAAACCAAAAAAATAGGTCAGCATTGGGGGATAGTTTCGTAATTGTAGTTTTTAGAAAATTTTCTTTAGCAACGGCGTCGTAAGGGATACGTTATTTTTCCATCTCCAGTTGGGTTGTGAAATTTTGATTTAAGCCTAATTTCAGAGTTTTAGAAAATAGATTGGTTTTTAAAAAAATATTTTTTTTAAATTTTTAAATAATTTTTAATAAAATATTTTTCGTCTTTTTTAAAATATTTTTTAAAGTTATTCTTAATGAAATAAACATAATATAAATATATTTGTTATAAAATATTATAGTAATATTTCTTTTTTGGAATCAAAATTTATTTTATAATAATTAATATCATATATATATATATATATATATATAAACTTAATTAATAAACATTGCCTAATTAAAATTTAATTTAAATTACATAAAATTAAATATGATTTAAACAAATATTTATATTTATATAATTAAAATATTTATATTTTATACTATAAAATATTATTATATTTATAATTGTAATATAAATTTATTATTAAAATATTGATATAGACATTTTTCAGTAATATATTTAGAACATTATTTAAAATTTAAAATTATTATTGTTAAATTTTATTATTAAAATAAAATTGTAATATTAAATTATATTAATTATATTATTAAATATAAATAATTAAATAGGTATGTTTAATAATATTGAACATTATAATATATGATATTAATATTTTTAAACATTTTAAAAATTAAAATAAAAAATTATTATTAATATAATAACATTAGACTTTATTCCAATTTAATTTTTATATAAAAACAAAATTACTAATAAATAAGCTTTTTCCGGAAAAACCTTTGCACATAAGTGCATTCATTTTCTTGTAGTGTCATGTTGGTAAGTGTATTTTGATATGATCAATAGGATTGAATGGCTCGTATAGGTCTTCATAACTAACATCTTGATGCCTTTAGGTAACATAGTAACTTTTATTTCCTAAGCAAAAGGGATTTCTTCGGAGCTTTGAGTCTAAGGAATGTAGGTGAGGCTACTATTTTTCTTTCTATAGCTTCCATTTTGGCTTGCTTTGGAGAATCGCAACAAGGAGAACGTTCCTACTTATGAGTGGGTAACGTTAGTAGCCTAGCGAGAGTAAATGACAAACGAGTTAGTAATTGAAAAGAAAGAGAGTTTGAAGTTACTTAACTGCAAGACGCGACGAGGAGCCTCTAAGGACAACTTTAAGAACTCTTCAGGCTTCACTTACTCCTTAAGAGAGAAACTCCAAAATGAGTTGAAGAAGAATCAGCATAAACTTAAGGATTGTCATTTAGGAGCCAAGGGAGCTTAGATGAGATTTGAGGGGGCCTACGAACTTCTCAGACTCCTTACCGGGAAGATTGACAGCTCCCATAGCATCCGAGGGAGGTAGGCCTTAAAAGTGGGAGAGAGATGAGTGAGGTATACTATGTGGACTCCTCAGACCCAAGATGAAAGACTCAAACTTCTTAATCTTGGAGTTTCAAAGGGGAGAGAAACTACAAGTGATGCAAAATGCTTGTAGGTTTGAACTTGGATTTAGGAGTTGAGCGGCTTTGTGGCTTGAAGAGGCCTAATCTTGGGGTTTCTAATTGAGTTGTAGACATTCTAGACTCCTCAAACTCCTCTTAGGATGTAAGGGTCTTGTGACTCATGGTTCTGAAGTTACTTGAGCGTGAGATCTTGGTGCAATGGAAGATTATCTCATAATTTGCGTGCAATTACAATAGTTTATAGAATCCTTGACAATGAAGGATGTCTTGGCTCAAAGTTTCGAGTTGGAAGAAAAATTAAAAGCGGTGAAAGGAACTTGACAAGACCTAAACCCAAAATTAGGTGTTGGAAAGCCTTAGAGTGTGGAAAGACGTAATCATGTGGTTTTTGAATGGCTTATAGACATAGTAGACTCCTTGAATTCCTTGAGTCTGGACATGCAAGAAATGAATTGTGGTTAGTGTAGGCTGAAATTTTTACCTCTAGAGTACACTCCAACGCTCAAATCAGGCATGTAACCTGTTATGGTGTTCGCTATAATTGACCCGCTATTCAATTAAGATCAACCTGACCCCTTTTATTTCGCTAAGTATATAGTTCGTCAAACCATGTAGTTCGCCTGAATGGGTTTGCCCCCACCATGTAGTGAATTCATACTCAAGAGACACGTGTTGACCCTAGAATAAGATATGTGTTAGTATGCATGAGGACCTATCTAATCCTAGTATGTCAATTTAAGAGACCGTACTTTATAAATAGAAAAATTGACCTCCATGAAAAATTGACCTCCATGAAAAATAGACTTGCGAAACACTCAACTTAACCAAATTTTGAAAATTTTAAAGGAGTAGAAAGAAACCTTGTGACTGATGGTATGGTTGCAAATGACAATGATATTTTCATTTTATAGAGCTTTTGGTGACAACTTGAGGAAGCCGACTTCCCATTATAGACTTAGAAGATACATCAGTAGGTAGAAAGATTCTTCCTTAAACCTTGAATCAAAGGATTTTTACTGGGCATGGGCATTCTTGACTTTATAGACTTCTTCTAATGGGCTTTAAGCCACCTTACAAGCCCTTGATATTTTACTATTTTGCTCCAACAAAAAGTATAAAGTCAATGATGTCATCTACCATGTCTTAACTTTTTTATTAATTAGCATTATTCAAGTATCAAAATGGAAATTAAATTGAGAAAAGTCAAGTTCAATAGCTGAATTAAGCAAAAATATACATATAGTGACTAAAGGAGCACTAGTGAGAGATATGGATGTCCTACGTTAGCCATGAAATTGAAGTTGAAGTTGAACCGTATGTGATTTATGGAAGCCTACAACATAGTCAGTTCAAAACAATAATCGGACTTGGACAAACCGACAACGCTGGTTTTGTACTTTTGTTAGAAAAATATAAATCAAAGGCGAAGACTTTAGGAAATATAAATAATTGTTTCAAAAGGAACATAGAAAATGAGTCAGAAAAAGCTATTGTCATCATCAGCCATTATAGTCTGCAAATCCAAGCACAATCAAGACAAAGGAAGAAGAGCAAAGCACCAGTGGAGTACTGAGCTCAGCTAATTAATGGAGTTCTGAAATCACCAATCTCCTCCTCCTCCTCTTTCCGAAAAATAAAGGTCAACTCATGTAACAAAATCTGTAATTTCTCTTGTTATTTCAATATATGGTAGGCAAATTCATCCCTTTTATAGATTTTGAACTGGTGTCATCTTTTAACTAATAGGTTTTTTTTTTTTTTTTTTTGTGGGATGCATTGGTTTAATTTAAGACAACTGAAAGCTTGATTATTGGTTGTTTTGATTGAATGGAACAGTTGGAATGGGACAATGTCGACTTTTTTCTTCTATTTGTTATTTTGGGTCCTACACCATCTTCCTGTCTGTAAAACTAGTTGACTTTCTCGCATGATTTTCTGCATTTTTAGGATCTTGATTTCTTTTGGGCCTAAATGTCTTTAATGGTTAAGGAATTAGCTCAAGTAATTAAGAGAATCAGAATCTAACACCCACTCCTGCAGATCCAGTTTAGTAGATTTAATTCATTACTAACTATTTTTTTTTTTTTATTTTGGAGGCCAAACCACTATCAAACGATTCACTTCATTGCATATCTTTGTCCTGTCACTGTTTTTGGTGGTGACTGTTTCCTTCTTGCTTGGTACAATATAGTCGTAACAGTTCTTTTAAGAGAGTATTCATAGTAAAATTTTGAGATATACAGAAATGATGGTTTTAGTTTATCAAGGATTTAACTGTTGGATGGATGTAAATTCTTGTCTCGATGTAGCAGATATCATCAGATAGACTATTTGCTCGAATCCCATCCCTGAGAATCTTGTTTTGTTTAGTTATGCATACTTTGATGGGCTGCTTTTGCTTGAAGAAACTTAGACACAAGCCTGGGTATGAAGCGCCTATCAATCTTGCTTCCGAAACACCTTGTAAGTTAGACAGTGAAGAATGACCTAATAACTTGTTTTCTCTTTACATGTTTTAGTCTTTTTCTTTTCGCAATTCCCACTTAGTTCTGTTGTGCAAACAATATACTGTAAAGTACTTAACTTTGAAACTGCTTTAGTTTTTAAGATTCATAGATGAAAGGATATCGATCCTACATATCTGCTGCTTAAAAGGCTAGATTTCCGACTATTAATTCGCACAATCTGTAGTATATTTGGTTGCCTAAGTGTAGAGCATGTCTTAAATTTTGACAGTTACGGTGAACGAAGTAGAAGCTTTATATGATCTGTTCAAGAAGTTAAGCAGCTCCATAATTGACGATGGTCTGATTCACAAGGTACATCTATTCCAGTATGGTTCATATATTTGATTTCTGTTTGTGGGGTTACCTTAGATTGTTTGAGTCTCAATGAACCAACCATAGCTTCTTTGAAATTCGGAAAAATCAATACTTGTTCTTTCACCATTTCTTTTAAGTTCACTTTCTTTGAAATGTTCTCCAAACAGGAAGAATTTCAGCTTGCACTCTTTAAAAACAGCAATAAGCAGAACCTCTTTGCGGATAGAGTGAGTACCCTGTCATTCGGAACTATTTTCTTTCGTCATTTTATATATTTAATTCTCAATACGTATCTAGTTTATTGCAGATATTTGATTTATTCGATGTTAAACATAATGGGGTTATTGAATTCGGAGGGTTCGTCCGGTCTTTAAGTGTGTTCCATCCTAATGCTCCCGAAGCAGATAAAATTGCATGTATGTAATGCATATCTGAGATAAAATGTTATCATCTACCATAGCATCAAAAATAATTCTTTCATTTCTGTTATTCTTACAAATGAAAACTAAAGTTGGTAAATATATCTTCTTACAGTCTTATTTAGATTGTATGACCTACGACAGACCGGCTGCATCGAGGCTGAAGAAGTAAGTACTTTATAACTTGATCTTTTCTTAATTGTTTGCTTCAGATAACGTCAATATCAACGAAAAATCACTCTTTTTATTATCTTGCCTGATTGATGTAGTACTATTGTCATCATGTTTCCATTTTCGAAATCAAAGTTCTATGATTTTGTAGTTTACTACTCAATATTCTTGTTGATCATTGCATTCAGATTTTGATGTTTCATCTCATTTTCCTTCTTTATGACCTAAATCGGAAGTTGAAAGAGATGGTAATGGCTCTACTTCGCGAAAACAACATGTCACTTTCCGAAGATGTGGTGGACTTGATGGTGGAAAAGGTGCTGGACATTTTGAACTGATAGATTTGTTCCATTGTATCATTCTGCCTTCTGGACCTTTTATAATGGCCATATATTCCTATTTGTGCAGACAATGATGGAGGCAGATACGAAAAGAGATGGGAAGATCGATGAAGAAGAATGGAAGGAATTCGTGAAAAAGAATCCGTCAATCATAAAGATCATGACTCTTTCGGATTTGAAGTGAGTTCTAAAGTTCTTTCGTCTTCACCTCTAGTCTAAGTTCATCCTTTTTCCTTCTATGCGTGTCACTCGAGTTCGGTCTTCTCTTTTCGATTCCAAACTCAGTCATTCAATGAAATATTTACTTTCGGATATTATGTTTCAGGGAATTAACCCTTGCATTTCCCAGCTTTGTAATGAACTCTGAAGTCATGGATTTGTAGCAACCAGTGAAGAATTGAGAAAAAATTGAACCGAAGCGATTGATTTCAGGTCATTATTTGCACTTTGATTATGAAATCTGATTTCAATTTTCAATAACTTGATGCCTTCTGCACCATATAGGAACTGTATGTACTGAAAAATTATTCAATTCCTAGCAGAGATGAAAACTCGTTCCGGACGACTGGAAAGAATTTATATGAATTCTAAAGAGTCATATGATGTTTTATATGCTCGGTAATCTATTTTACATTTTGTAAGTCCAACATTAAAGCAGTATATAAAATCTTTACAATTAGTGCTAATAACAAATTTCTCAATCAGACTGTTCCCTATGCTAGTTTCAATCTTTGTTTGTCTGTAATAAATTCTAGCAGATAAAGATGCTACCTGCTAGCAGAAGAAGATTTTATCCGAGGTTGTTCAGGCTTTGACTAAAAACCATTTTTTCCAAGTTCATTGGATAGCACATTTCGGTGTGACGGCTGCTCCACACATTGTCTGCAAGTATTGCATTCACTGCATCAGTTGGATGAAACTGATCCCACCAGATGTGATCTGAAGCGTTGCGACACGCCATTTGCGGCGACATGCACATCATCCATCCATTATATTTCCCTAACCCACAGCAAGCATTGGCAGTGGACTCGAAACCTGAATCGGAATCCATAAAAGCCATCAAAAGGTAATCAAGGATTTCAAACAAAATGCATAGAGAAAAACACGGTTCGGAATTTGGATGATCATACCATAACTCTTATGGTTGCGAATTATATCCATGGAACCTTGAAACACATCACAGAAAATTATGCCAGCATCAGGAAGCTCATGGAGAAGCTCATCAGTCATGTATCTCGTGAAAAAGTTGAACTCCATGATCATATCATTTATCTCTTCAACACACTCCCCATTGTTGCTCTTGTACCGCTGCAAGTAGTACGGAGCACAACCGATTGGTGGTAGCCCCATCACGACGAATCTCCGAACATTTGTGTTGTACAAATTCTGGTTTACCAATACTTAAAACAGGTCAGGAGTTACCAATAAATCCGAATTCCTGACAAACTAGAATTAAGCATGAAACAAAGAGAAGACAGTGATTGTCACCTTTATTTCCTGCCTTATTGTGGAGGCTAAGAACTGATTGAAGCCCCAAGGTAAGTACAAATTTTGCACATTTGATACGTTACGCAAATAGTAGTGTATGTAGTCATTTATTCCAATCGAAATGTAAAGAACTGAACTGGAGATGAGATCAATGGCGACATCCTCACCCAGGCTTAAAACGAACTGCTGATATGTATCACTGAACTGCTGAATTTGGTGGGTGAGTGAGATGTGCTGACCCTATTTGATGAACAAATGCTATGAATATCTAGTTACCTAAAGGAGAAATTGTGGTTTATGTTACTTGATCTCAGGGTGCGAGTACCCCAAACTGGTGTATTTGGAGAGCCGCAAATTCCTGGGATCTTTTGTACCCTTTAGCAATATCCATTCGCCCAAAGCAAGGGACAGCCGAGATTCGAATCCCAGACTGCTGGATGCCATCTTTTGAGGGTGACTGTAAACACTTGCAGGAACTTCAATCCGAATTACAGGTTGATAAAATAACTCTTATAATTTATTAATGAGACAGTTGAAATCATATTCATACCAATTCCGACCCGCTTGAGAAAATAATGCCAGCGGCGGCAGATGCATAGTTGACTCCATGAAGCATATCTTCCAGCTCTCCAGTTTGTCCAAGATAACTCGGCACAAAGGGAAGTCCAAGATGCAATGCTGATTAAAAGGTAACCAAAATCCAAATATGAAAAAGGGAAAAAAGCCCCTGATTTAAAACTAACCCAATGTCACACTCAATACCTAAAACATGAATAAAATCAGGCAAGAAAATGAAGAAAGATAAGATAGTGATGAATTACCAAGATAATCAACAGGGATTCTTCCATTGCAGAAGCGTCCAGTGGGGAGATGGGTGTCGAAATCTCGACCATAAGGAGGACGATCGGCGCGAGCAAAGGTGCCAAGATAGTTGTTGTTGCCACAGTCGACAGTGGAGTCGCCGATAATGAAGAGTGCAGGGACCAGAGGGGAAGAAACAGCTGGGGATAACAAGGGCGAGGGAGAAGCTGAAGAAGAAGGAGGCCTGGAAAGGTTATCGACAATGAAGATCTGATTTGAGGAAAGATTGTAAAGTTCTTGAGGGAATCGAAGAGCTTTGGAATGCGAAACAATGGCGGAAATGAGAAAGATGGCAAGAAGATGAGTAGTTAACATTTCTTTTGTGTTTATGTTTCAAGAAGAGGGAGTCAGGTTTGGAATTTGGCGGGCAGGGAAAGTAGTTTAATTTGTGGAAAATGGGGGAATGTTTAGTTGATTTCTTTTTTTAATGCTAACAGTTTTATTAAATATCATAACTGATTGCTTTATTGATTATTTCCAAAGTATTGGGCTTATGACTATCAAAAACATTTTTTTTCCATAATTAAGAAGATAATATATTTCGAAGCATTCGAACCGACCTCAGTACCATGAGAACAATCTTAAATATATTTTAACATTTTAACATGTTTATGTATATGTGTCAGTCATGTTTTACTTAGTCTATCATAATGCTTCTATTTAAAATTTTATGTGTTACTTACCAATGTATCTATAATATATTCGTGTAATTTTTGTTTCATTTAATGTTTTAATTATTTTTCATATTATTTTTATATCATGTATTAATTTATTGCATGTTTGTATTATTGTATTTAAGAGTTGAGTGATTCTCAACATTATATCAAAAAAAACCTTCAAGTTAATTTTCTTGAATCAAATTATTATATTATTTATAATATAAATATCTTATTCAAAATATGACTAATTTAGAATCAAATCATTATATACCAATATAAATATCTTAGTCAAAATATGACTAATTTTCCGAAGCATGGGATGGGAAGAGGATTCATCAAGTAATTTTAAAATTTATCTCAAAAATGCTTAAATTAATAAATTGCAAAAAGAAAAAAGAAAAAATCGAGAGGTATTTGGGTAAGACTCAAGTTATTTCCAAAATGTGTTCGGATGCTTAAATTAATAAATGAAAAATCACATAAGCGATAAAGTGGCAAACCATTTGCATATTATACATCTTTAAAGAAACTCGGAATACACAACAAATGATGTTTGCATTCTAAAATATGGTAAAAAAATATATTGCTTTAACGAAAATACAACAAAACAGATCCCAATACCATGCCCCATGGATCTAAATTTTCCCACTCTTACTTGGACCAAGCGACCGTATCGATTTCAGCTTGTGCACTCCTATATAATTCCAGTCTCTTCGCAAGAGCGGATCGGCGTTCCATGATTGCTGGATCCTCATTCAGTAATGCTGATAATCGTTTTTGCTACAAAAAAAATTTCCCAGAAATCATTCACTGATCCTCATCTGTTTCACCACAATAAGTAACAGACGGTAAGTTGGTTAAGAGAGGACATTTCTCACCTCCAGTTTACCCAATTCCGTGTAGAAAAAATCAAGCAGGCTTCTTTTAGCTTCACGGACTTGACAATAAACAATGGACTTTGGAATCGAGTGGCGCAAAGTAGCGCAGACCATATTTACGTAAGACAAAACTGTACTTCCTGCTCATACATTGTTAGAAACCCATTATCAGAAATAAAATACATTGAATAATAGTATCCTTCGATTAAGTTTCAAACAATTGAGATCCATCCTCAAACTTTTTGTGTACATGAACCTACCAATTCTCCTCAGGTAGGAGTCATTGTATCGGTCAAATATTGATTGCGTAGCACTGCCACCCTTATCCACGTCTTGAGGAAGCTTTCGGAAGAACTCAACTGTAAGGTAACAACATTCCATATCAACCAGTTGAAGTGTTGCTTTTTTGCTCTGATCCCTCATTCTTTCAAGAGACTCGATCGCAGCATTTCCCACCTCTACTCTGAGTGCAGGATATTGCTTTAACTCCTGAAAACCGAACCATGTTGACTCTTATAAACCTTGAAGAATACTGAACTCAATGTCAAAAGATAGAAAAATAGCAGGCAAAATTTCTTTGATACATGAACAATATAAGCAAAGATGGGAACATACTGGAGTTTCACTCATAGCCTTGTGAACCAGATCCTTCAGAATGGAATGAGTCTGAAAAATGTAACAAATGAAATCAATCCAATTTGAAGCATCCCTCTATGACCAACATGATCCCTAGTAAACCGAGACCTTAATAGCAATTAAAAATTATCAACATTTTTTATGCAAGACAACTAAATAGAAGAGGATAGCAAGAATCTTGATACTTGAAAGAAAAAAAATGTTTTTTAAGAATCACAACTGAACTGATGCTGAAAGAAAAAGAAAACCAGATGATCTTGGCATGCCAAATTGAATATGACAGATATACCATTTTTTCTAAAATTTACTTTCATACCGCATCAACGGCAGCCTCAGCTGGACCTCTGATAGTAACTAAAGTAGATTCAATCAAACGACGATATCCTTGTTCAGGAGCTATTAGATGTGGTTGATAGCCATCAGCTTCAGTAATGAGCTTCCTAATATTCTCCATTGACAGTTGCCTGTCAAATTGCAACCTTTTCAAAGCAGCAGGAAGTTGGTTGTCGAAAACATTGTAAACCTTATCACCACCAGTACGCCTGTGAACAACATTGAAAGTCAAGACAAAATCTCTAACAAAATTAGCAAAAATTGAATGATGTTAAAGACAGGTGTATTAAGGAAGGTAAAACAAGACGTGATACATACACCCCATCCAAATGTTCTCTGAAATTTTGATCAAAAAGACGGCAAATCTCCATAATTGTGTACAACTTCCCCTGTATAAGCATCTCAATCATCAGTAATTCCTAAAGAGCTTATAACTAATAATCAACTGCAAGTGGAATAGCCAAAGAATTCCAAAATCCACACACAAGGGCACACTTACACCCGCATCAGCTGCAATGGGCTTTCCAAGGCGACTCAATTCGGTTTCAAGTTCAGCAATTGTTTTATTAATAAGGGACTGAATGCCAGGGATTCTAGACTTGATAACAGTTTCCAAATGCTGAGACATTAACCAGTATGACAAAGTTAATACAACATAAGAAAAGATAGCACTAAACCCAGTATCATCTTGTCCCTTACAAGAAAGTATAGGATAAAAAGTAAAAAAAAAAAAAAAAAAGGAAAAAAGAAATAAACGCCCTATAGATTACCTTTGAAAGCATCTTAGCAAGATGCTCAGAACCCATTCTATGAGCAAGATGCCTATACTCAGGCGTACTAGAAAAATACTCACGCTCTCTACGTCGAGCAGCAATCATATCAACGTTCTTGTTAATATCTGCTTGTGAGCGATTCACAACACCAACCCAAGGGAATTTCAGCCGATAAGATTTGCCTTCCAATATCTAAGTCAAAGGAAACATGAATCAAAACATGATAACACCTAAGGCATCCACTACTAAAGATTTAAAAGTTTTAGCATCCAAATCATGCATAAAACAAGTTACATCAACTGCATCAGTGCCCTTATCCATCAGATCAATCTTTGTCAAGACACCAAGAGTCCTCTCCCCTGAAAGATTTATAACAATGCTTAGTATCAGAAAACCCAAAACATACAACCATAATGCTTTGAGCAACCAATGAGTCAAAAGTTTACACATCATAGCAATCCTTTTACAATAGTAGTACAAATTTAAAAACACACATGACTTCACGGTTCATTGATATCTCTCAAAAGAAAGTAGAGACGATGATAATCTTGTGCTGCATGGCAAGGAAAAAAGAATATTGAATGAACTAGTATAGCAAAATAATAACCTGTAGGGTCCACTTCTCTTGAGATTTTAATTGCGTCCGATGTAGCAAGATCTTGATTAGCAGGTGAAATTGCTAAGATAATACAGTTGGGCTGCAGAAAAAGTTCAAGAAAAATAGCAACAATGTTCAGCTGTCATTGTTGCACAAACCATAAAAAATGTACACTGCAAAGTCATTGGAAACAGAGGAAGTGGCAATTTACAGCAACAATCTACATTCCACTTTTCCTAGGATTTTTGAAGAAGTCACATATAAAACACACATTATTCTAAAATATTGTTGGCAGTAACATCATTGTAAATCTTATTTAAGTAAATTTTACCAGAAGGAGTACACGATAAAGATCAAATGCATTTTACCTTCTCAATGTAAGAGCGAACCATGTTCTCAATATCTTGCACAATGCTCTCGGGCTGACCCTCTACATTTAGCAAGATAATCAATCAATTTCACATAGTATCATATAAATCAATCAAGAATTTCACTGATCATGTTGCAGCAGAAAAGCTAAAAGGATAGGGTTTAAAAGTGATAAAATGGTATGGCTATTATATTTGAATTTAAAATGAGAAAGACAATTGCACTTTGAATATTACACTTCTTTTTTAGGTCACCGTGGAAATATATTGCAGTCAACGAATAACAGTAATATAAGGCTTAAAATTTTCTAGGTGTAAATTTACTAGGCATTCATTAACTTACCAACTGCTACCTTCGTAAGACCAGGAAGGTCAATCAGAGTCAAATTGACAACTGCAAAAAAAGGGGGGAGGGGAACACAGAATAAGTAAAGGGGAAAAAACTAGTAAATACATAGAAAATAAATAATCCACAAAAGAGAAGGAATAATTATCTGCCACCAGATTATACCATTGGGAGAATATATGCTAAGATGAATTGGAACACTGGAGATTTGCTTGGTTCGGCCAGTTTCTCTATCCGTCTCATCTTGAATCTCCTTCCTAACGGCAGCTGCAAACACAGATAATGATAAATTTAGTTAAAACCTAAGTCTAACTGATGCTAAAATTTGGCACGAAAACGAAAGCTGAAAGGATAAAAGTATTAAACTTACCGAAATCGGTGAATCTTTTTCTTGGAAGGTGAAGAAATTCAGCGTATTCTCTGCTTCCTTCATCACTCTTATGAAGCTGCAACACCAGAGGTCTCCGGGTAACAATTCCTGCATTAATTTTTAACTCAGTGAACAAAAAACATACTCATTTCTTGATTTAATGTCGTCTTTTCTTAATTTTACCTGATCCACGGGGTAAAAAATCTTTGCCGACAATGCTTTCGAGCACCGAAGACTTCCCTGAACTCTGTTCAAATTCGAAACCTCATGTCAGCTGAAAGAAAAAAATTTACTAGAATTGAAAATAGAACGGAAGATCGAGTGCTGACCTGACCGCCGACGACGGCAATCGCAGGTAATGAGTCCCAAAGAGTCGGCAATGCACTTGCTTCTCCATGGTCACCAAGAGCGGTGCAAGCTCTTTGAATCTTGTTCACAAGAGAAATTAAATTCTCCATTTCTTTTTAAAGCAACAGATCGGTGCCGGCGACGATAATAGGCGTCAGATTCAATCAAGCTGATGAACTAATCAGCAACGGCACCTCAGATCTGAGACAGTTTTTTTTTTTTTTTTGATAAGTTTTGAAATAGGAAGAAAAATGAAGAGGTTGGCTTTAAAGTGAAGCCCGTTTTACTTAAAAGGTGACTCAGTCTCGATACGACAAGACAAAAAGCAACGCCTAGAGAAAATGAGAAATCTATGACTCGCTAGCTCGGTTGAGTTAACTCGCGAGTCGCGAGTCTGTCGTTGTAAAGTCGCTCTATGTTTCCTACCAATTGTTAAGGCCGTGTTTGTGTGGTTCGTGTTTAAAATTCATTTTTTAACTTCTTTTTTTTTTAAATCGTAATTGATTTTTACGTTTTTCTACCAATTTTTTAGATTTATATTTATCTTAAAATATTCGAGTTAATTTAAGAAACATTTTTTTTGTATTTTTATGAATTACTGATAAAGTGATAATTATATGTTATTAAGTTCAAAACCTTTAAGAAAAGTAATTATTAAGAAGGTAAATGTTAATAAAATATGAAGATTGTCAATTGAGTTTTTAGATATCTAATTGAGTTTTAGTACAATTGACATCATTATTTTTATTAATGTAGGAGGTGAATTTGATAAAAACTTATAATAAATTTAATGTTAAAAAAACAAAATATGAAGATTGAATAATTAATAGATAATTAATGTCAAACTAGTGCATACTCAATATGGTTGACAATTTGAAATAACAAAATTAAATTAAATATATTTTTAAAATAATGTATTTAATAATATAAGATTTTTTTATATTTTTAAATAAAAAAATATTTGAAGTAGATTTTCTAAAAAATAAAAATAAAATAGTAATAAAACTATAGATGAAGTATAATTGACTTTGTTATAATAAATGTCGATAATGATGGTAGAACGATTGTAAAGAATAAGAAAAGAAAAAAAAAAGAACACATAAACTTTTAAGTGGAAACCCATTCGGAGAAAAAATCATAGGTAGAATTACATCTATTTAATGGATGAAAAACCATATTTTAATCAAAATTAAATAGTAAAAATATAGTTTTATACGGCTTTCGACTTCTCGCCCCCATAAATTCTATTAACAAGTAATGAAATTCGGATCATAAATCTTTAACAAACTTTAACAAAATGTATGACTTGGTTAAAAGGAGGGGAAAAGCATGTAATAGCCTTTTCCTTGTTCCGGTAACATGTTTTTATCAAGGATTGGAATTTGAATTCCTAAACGTTGGCTTTTCACTTACTTTCAATGGTGTGAGGTCTTTTAAACTTCAAAACCCCAATAAAGTAACTCATCAATCATCATATACTTTCTTAATATATATATATATACATATAGTTTGAAAAAAGAAACATTAAATTATGAAATTTGAAAATCAAGCCCCTAAAAGAAGTTTTAAATTTGATTACCAAATCAATTAAATTTTGAATTTGAATTTGTTGTACATTATAACTAGTGTTATCAATAACTTGAGACTGCTCTTTTGTTAGATTCCTAAATACATTAATAAAGCTTTTCATTCCTTGATAAGGAAGATTTTATTTCATGCTAACTACTCCAAATCTGCTAATTCTCCATCTTATGTTTCTGAGATTTTATTGTTTCATTGCTCTTTTAGTCTGAATAAGTTGAAAAGAAATTAGGCTCAGATGTATGGGATAAACCTGTTGTCTTAGGTTTACTTATCTTTCCTCTCCTCTTTTTTCTTTTAAAAAACCTGACAATTTAGATTTGTATTTTTATTTTAACATTATGCAGCAAATATAGTACATATTTTTAAACTCCAGATATCACGGTGGTTTTTTTTTTTTTTTACAGTAAAATTGCTTTAACAGTTCTTATATAATACTCCAAATTGCATTTTAATTTATCTACTAGAAAATGGGCCAACTGCCCCTATACGTTTGATGGAGGCCTAAAATAGCTCATTTGTTAAAATTGGGCCATTAAATGATTATTTTGATGTTTTATATATAAAGCATAAGAACAAATTTAGCTGCAAAGATCGAGAGCTAAATTTGTTATTATGTTTTATATATAGAACACAAAAAAAAAAAGCATTTAATAATGACATGGCTGTAAAGGAGGGACTATTTTGCTCTTTCATCCAACATACAAAGACTAATTTATTTATATTTCCAATAGAATGACCAAAATACAATTTAAGATATAGTATAGGGACTTGAATGGTGCTTTTACCGTCTTATATGTAAGGGGTTGAGTAAAAGATTGAGATATACATAAACCTTAAGGGTTTGTTTGATTGGATAGAAAAGCGAGAGAGAAAAAAATAAGAAAGATAGTCAAATTTCATTCTAATGCATAAAAATTAATTCCTCCAAATTAGAATGACGAAAGAAGAGAAAATAAATGAAAGTTGTGTGCTAATTTAAAATTATGCATTTTTTGAAATTTTCATCTTTCTTACAAAGTATATATGGGAAGAAAATTTATAATTTTGATCTTTTTATTTTTTTTAACCCTTCCTTCAATTTTTCATCTCTCCACTCTACCAAGAAAAATCTAATAGCTTTTTTAAAGGAAAATTCACTAATTTAAGAATGGGATCATACAATTCAAGAAAAAAAAAAAAAGAACAAACATCCGTCATAGGCGGTGAAGAACAAGCCTCATCAACACAACAAAGGTTTCGACCTCAATATCAGTGGGACATTATAGCACATTGACAATTGACTCTGTCACAACTCAAGCACAACATATCTGGATGATTGTAAGTACTTAATACTATAAGAAAATTGGTCCTGAATAGTCCAAAGCGGCAAGCAAAAATTGATAAAAGAATCGAGCATCCACCAAACTAGATATGACAATGACAAAACTATCTCTAAAATCACTTCCAAAAGCAAGACTACATGTATAAGCAAGACTAAAAAAAGTACTATAAGAGTAGACAAAAACTGTTAAAAATAAAAACCTATTAAATAAAAGAAATCAAACAAAAAATATATAAAACTTAAAATAATTTTTTTATTATTCTGTAATATACTCAAAATATAAACAAATTAAAAGACCGGCGAAGTATTATCCATATTCCAAGAAAAACTAGTGTTAACACAATTTAGATTATTTACAGTTGAAGGTCATTATTTTGTTTGAACAATGAACTATTCTAAAATGCACTTTATCGTGTATATTTTCACTATAAGTGAAAGTGGTATCTAATCGTAAATTGCCTGATTGTCCGACTGTCCGGTAATTATCCGATAAATATTTAAATATTAATCATAAATTGTTTGATTGTCCCGTAATAATGAAAATGTACACGATAAAATGCATTTTAGAATAGTTTTTCTTAGAAATTGACAATACTTACATATAGTGGATTAAAACTCAAAATAATTTTAAAAAAATTCACATGTAATTTCTACACATGATAAAACTCGAATCAAGGCTATCAATCAAACCATCTAAATTTTATAGGATAATTTTTAGTCCCAAAGTTATGTAATTCTTACAAACAATTTTAATTTATTATTCACTCAATATTTGACCTTAATAATGGAGGATTCTTTACACAAGTTTAAACCTTTGATTCCTTTCAAAATTTTCAATCACTTTTAATAGTGAGCACTTATATAAAATTTAAATTACTAATAAATCCTTTAAAATTGTAAATGATTTTTCGTGTAAAAAATTGTAAATATCTTCTCCCTAATCCAACCAATAACAGTGAGTAGTATCTTGATGACTATTAATATAAAATTACTCATAAACCTCTTAGAATTTTAAATTTGAAATTTTAATTATTTGAAGCATTAAAAGCCGTTGGACTTGGACCCTACCTGCCTTGGCCCATGGGACCAGTGGTATTAACGTTGCTTTCTGCCGTTCATAGCGGTGGCCTGGCCCCTTCCCTCCCCATAGCAATACAAAAGATGAACAAAATAAAGACAGAAGACAAAGACGATAGTGTTATTAAAAATAGTTCTAAGGTTTTTTCATTTTTGACTCCCTTTTGACAACAATCACCAACGGCAGCAACTTGTTTAAAAGACCAACTACCTACACAAAGCTTTGATCAAAACAAATTCCCACCTTATTCTTTATAAATCATCTAAAATGATAAATCAACTCAATTAAATCTGTAAAAAGTTAGGAAAATCTAATCTCATAGGTATTGTGTGACCTGACAAAAGTATTGGCACCGAGTTAATTCAAGTTCGGAGATGCGTATCCATACGGGTTCTTGCTGGCCCAGTTCCATTGATCCCTGCACATCTCCTCGATGCCGTATTTTGCCCTGAAATCACAACAGATAAAACCAAGGATTACCTTTAGCACAATGTCTGAAGATCAGCTTAAAGCTTTTGCATGAATGGGGATGCTCTTACTTCCAATTCAATTCATGCTCTGCCTTCTTCGTTGAAGCATAAACAGTTTCGACATCACCGGGTCGACGTCCGGCCATCACCAAAGGAATTTTCTGATGCAAATGATGAATTTGGCATGTTAGCTGAATACCACCACTGACAAAATAAGCATAGCTCGAAGACGAAACATGGAAACAATACCTTTCCGGATGCCTTCTCGAATGCAGCAACCATCTCCAAAACCGATGTTCCCTTTCCGGTACCTAAATTGTAAACCTCACATCCTGTAATATCATAGCTAATTACAAGCAATTACCGAACATATGACTCAACTCTGCTACTACAAAACCAAATACTCTGAAGCATTTAATCAAGTCAAGACACACAGCCTTTCATAGAAGACAATTGCATTCAAAGTGAAACGAAAAGGACGAACAATCCGCCGAGTTTAACGGAACAAAGAATGCAAGTTTACCTATTTTTGGATCAGATAGTTTACGTAATGCAGCAATGTGGCCGTCTGCTAAATCAACGATGTGAATGTAGTCACGTACCTGAAAGTAGACAGAGTAATGGAGACCTTGAAGTGAAATTTACAAATAAATAGACGTTTAAGTTTCAAAACCAAATCCATAGATGCCTGGGTTTCCGGTGCAAAGTAGGGGATAAGAATAAAAGGAATGACTTACTGGAACCGTAAAAAACTTACCCCTGTACCATCCTTTGTCGAGTAATTATTTCCAAACACTGTCAATGCCGGTTGCCTCCCAATAGCAACTTGTTGCACGAAAGGCATGAGATTGTTCGGAGTGCCCCGGGGATCCTCACCTATGTAGCCACTAGGATGTGCACCAACCGGATTAAAATATCTTAGAAGTATGATCTTCCATTCAGAATCAGAACGACGGAGATCTTGACAGATCTCTTCTATGAAAAGCTGAAAGACCAACAACATCCGATATGATTAGCTGACGCTATAGGAGAAGATGTTAATTGACAAATTCCTAGGTACTCGTAAGAACTGCATACTCTCGCATACCATACCTTGGTTCGTCCATACGGATTGGCTGCGGCCAAAGGGAACTCCTCGGTACATGGAACCTCCTTTGGCCAGCCATAAACGGTAGCCGATGACGAAAACACGAGCTGCAATGCACCCAGTTAGAAGACTGATCGAGTTCTAAAGCTCAAAATCACTGCCTGATTAGTAACAATATTGAATTATCAAACATAAGAAAGGGAGTGAGACATACATTTTTACATCCGTGTGCAGCCATTGTTTCCAACAGTGTGATCGTCCCGATAAGATTGTTGTCGTAATAGAGCAACGGTTTGTGTACACTTTCACCGACTGCTTTTAGTCCGGCGAAGTGAATCACAGCATCAAACCTATGACATAATTATGTAACAGCGTTAGCTGTCTAGAAAGAGAAAACAGAAAAAAATGATAACCGAATATCGATCCAAATCGTACTTTGTCTCAGCAAAAACTTGTTCGAGTGCCGGTCTATCCCGAAGATCCACCTGCAGTTGAAAACAGATGTTCCAGCATTAGGAACATCACAGATTTATGTTCATAATAACTCAAGAGCACATATTTAAATAACATTGTTACAATAATCAGAGAGCACGGATGAAATTTGATTATTGGCAAAATCAGACAAATTCCAATCAACATTCGATTTTCAAGATGCAAATCTCCAATGATAAACACCACACTTCATTTAATACTTGTATTTTATGTTCGAGACATATTCATTTATCAATATAAATATAAAAATATAATCTTCCACACATATTTTAACAAATAGTTTTGAAAAATAAAATTAAATGTATACAACCTCTAATATTTAGACTCAAGCCAGAATAACAAATAAATAAAAGTTACAGATTAATTGACAAATTAAACTAATTATAAATAATATGTCATACATCAAATTAGTCTCCCCATTGATTGATTTAGTAATGATACAATCAATTTTGAACAAAAATGTAAAATTGCAAAGGGTGTAAGGTTAAATGTTAAAAATAAAATACTATAATAAAAAAAGAAATAAATGTTAAAAAAAATTAAAGTTAAGGCGCAATTTTTAGTCCAAACTGTAAAAAATACTCATAAGGTAATTTAATGAAAATAATAATATATTGAAGGGGAAAAAATTAAACAGGCTTTCTCAGCAAGAATTAAGGAATCTTCACCTAGCAAGACAGTAGGAACTCTGTGTAATCATTACCTCACCAAAAGTGTTCACTTCGAACAATGAAAAGCTCTACTTTTTCCACGTGCATTTCAATTTTCAAGCAATCTCTGATAAAAGTAATATAATTTTTTTTGTCTAAAAAAGTTATATAAATTAACACCATAGTTCAATGCAAAGAAAACAAGAAATATTTATAAAACAGTTAAATTATTTATCAGTAAAATTTAAAACCATAGAAAATCTCGTGGAAGAAAAAAGAAACTAAACAGTGAAAACTCACCTATTATTCGCAAATATTTCAAAAAATAAAAATAAAAATCTACAAAAGTTCCAAGAACATATCACCGAATTTCACAACACATGTTGCCAGCTATAGCAATTCAATCATCAACTAAGCATTAAATTTAACAATTTAAAATTAATTAGGTCCAAAATAGCAGTAAAAACAAAAGAAAATTAAATACATACATACATACATACATACATAAACAGTCTCTCATCAGAGTAAACAGAATATTTTCAATTTTTTAATTAAAAACGAAAGAAAAAAACTAGAAAACGGTGAGTTAACTGTTGGAGGAACCTTGTGAAAAGAAAGGTTTTTGGCGAGTTCACCGGCGAGCTCTTCGACTCTTTCGATAGCAACGTCGGAGGAATTGTCCAGATTATCAACGACCACCACTCTGTAACCGTCTAACAGCAACTGCAACACCGTGTGGCTCCCAATATAACCTGCTCCGCCGGTCACCAGAACGTTCTTCGACATAGCGGTCCAATCAAACCAAACAAGAGAGCAGAGCAGAGAATAGCAAAGCAAAGCAAAGTAAAGCAGAAAGAATAAGAAGTTAAGATAAGAGAGTTTTAGCGTTGTAGTAAAGTGTTCTCTTTTGGATCAAATCAGAGCAAGGAAACGGTGTAATTTATATTGAGACGAAGAAGAATTTAGAAGAATAAATAAATAAATAAGGAGAATTAATATTGAGGGAAAGAAAATACAAAAATAAAGAGAAAGATTTTGTTGAAGTATTGAATGATGAGAGAAAGGGAGTTGAGAGGATCGGCCACGTGGAGAGATTTTGTATAGTTTCCAAGTTCGGGAAGTCCCCAGTGGCGGGTTTCGATGTGTTTGGACCAAACTAACCCTTCTCGTACTTTGTTTTTGTCGTGTTAGGAAAGGGACATTCTCGGTGTTTTTGTACTTTCGTTAATTATTTAAAACTAATTCTTTTACTATATTTAAGAAATTGTTTAATATATTTTTATTATTTATTAAATACACAATTAAATTTTTTATTAATACTTTTTTTACTTTGGAAATTAATTTTTTTTGTATAAATTATTTTCGTGTGATTTTTTAAAACAGGATTTAACTCGACACTTAAATACAATGGCTATATGATTTTTTTTTATTTCGGGGATTTTCTTTTTTTTTCTGACTATAAATTAAAATTTGTGTAAAGTTGCAGAAAGAAAGTGTATTTTCATTATGGAAATTAAAAAGGGTTGAATGAAAATCGGGAAACAAAAATCAGTAGGAAGAGAATCAAGAAATAAATAAATTAATAAATAACCAAAGAATTTATAAATTACTATAATTAAAATGTCATTTTGGAATCAATATATGTGGACTTTTCCATTGCCATCCCCACTACTCACAATCTGGGGGAGGAAAGCCCAAAATCCAACATCATGCCTCGAAAAGCAGCCACTAATAATAAGGCCCTTTTTAAAAAAAATTAATTTAATTTAATTCCTTTTACAATAATAAATTCATATATCAGAATCAATCATAACAGTCCTAAAATTCTGATTAATTAATTAAATTATACAAATAATTCGATTAAATAAATTTAAATCAAATTTACAGTAAAACTTAAATTTCATAATGATTAATTTACCCTCCAATTTTTAAAAATGATTATTTTAATATTTCATTTAATTTTTTTATATTTTTAGTCTTTAAATTTGTATTTTTTTATCAAATTACCTTAAAATAGATAAAAAAGTTAACTTATTAACTTTGCTGACATATCATATGCATTTATTGCCACGTGATTAACATGTCAACATTTAATGATTTTTAATTTTTAAAAATATTTTTATAATTTCTTTGAACTTTTTAAATTTTAAAAAAATTAACTAAATGTTGACATGTCATCCACGTGATAATCCACATGTATGCATCATTAGTTATATTAAAAAAGTTAAAATTTTCAGCCATTTTAGATTATTGAACAACAAAAAAATTACAAGTCAAGAGCTAAAAGAGGCAAAATATTAAATAAAAAGTTAAAATGATTATTTTATAAAGTCAAAGGGCCAAAAAAATTATACCAATTTAAATTTAATATCTCAAATGTCCAAATCTTCCTTTTTACAGTTGAGATTAAATGTTATATTTAATGATAAGTCTATACTATTATTTAAATATTTAATTAAACTGATATCACCTATCAATAGTTCTAACTCAATTGTGAAAAGACAAAAACAATATTTTCTTTTATAAAAGAAGTGATTTTATTACAGTTATATTTATATGTTTTTACATTTTTATACTACATCAATAAAAACTCATTTTTTTATTAAACTTTCAATTTTGTCACTTATATCAAAATTTAAATTAATTTTTAATAAAAATAGCCGAATTTTTACATCATATGTGTGCTATGATCTAGTATTATGTTAAACAGATAAGTATTTTGATAAATAATTCTTCATACCTACTCCAAGTGTTCAATAGAAAATAGAATTGTTGGGAAAAGAAAAAGGGGGGAATTTTAGATGCCATATGAAAGGGAAAAGGGGAGAATGATTTGCTTTCTTTCAATCACGTAAATTTGATGGAAATTTTTATAGCAGGGAATAAATTCTATGGGGGTAAAGTCCATATTTCCAAAATTAAGATTCTTTATGATTCTATAACTAGTCACGGAGTCTTTTACGAGTAAAAATATAATTTTATCATTTTAATAGTTTATATTTTCTTAATTTTTAAAGGGTTAAACAAAATTTTTATTTTTTTTGAGGGCTAGAGTCTAATTTTACTGTTTTTAACTTAAATTTTTATAAATTATAAAAAAATTAAATTAAAATTTTACCATTTTAGTGTAGTCATAGTCCTTTTAGGTCTCTACTATGCTCTGTCACTATTTATAACATCTTTTATTTTTTTAAGAACTCTAGATACTGAACATATATAAAAATCTGAAAAATTATCTAAATACTATGATAAATATTTATATAATACATCAAAATATTAAAAAAAAACACACACAAATTGTGAAATTCAAGCAAGTCCTACATAGAAGGACCATAAAAGGTGGCGTATTTTTATTCCGTGTCTTTGTTGAATAAGGAAAAAGTTAGCCTTTAAAATGAGTAAAAGTAAATTGAAAAAACATAAAAAAAAAAATAATTAAAAGCATAATGTAATATGAATATGGATTGATTAAAATATATGTAAATACAAAAATGGTTAGGTCCGGACATTAACCTTACCGTAACACAGAAAAAGAAAATGAAGAAGCTTAGACTTGAAGGAGAAATAATGTAATAAAATAAGATGAGTACGTGAAGATGCATGTTACCTTTATATAATATTCTTACTTTTTACATGCGCAAGCTATTGCATTTGCATATGAACTTCTTTTTTTCATTCCATGCACCAAAAGAGGAAAAGAAGATAAGTGAGAAAGAAACTTGAATTTGATGCAAACTTGAAATTGGACAATTTTTCTCAATCTTATTCATTATTTGGATTTTATTAAGATGTGAAGATACCATATTTTAAAATTGTAAGTAATCACTTATGAACTTGAAAATTTATATAAAATCTAAAAAAAAAACCAAAAAATTCTAAAAATATAATTTCTAATACAGTTTTCACGTTATGACGTAACACAAATATCATAATGTAACATTATCACACCTTAACAAAATTCAAATTCTACGAATAGAGAGTAAATAAATCTAAGGACCGCATTGACAAAAATTGTCAAGTTTCAAAATTAATGTAGTAAAAAAAGTTATGTAAAATTTTTAGGGTAAACGACCTAATTGGTCACCCAACTTTTAGGGCACTTTCATTTTAGTCACCCAACCGTTAAATCTCTAATGGCACGCCACATCATGTTCACAAATATATTTTTTCAATATTGATTAGGTAAAAAAAAATTAAGGATTAAAGTGAAAAAAAGGTAGAAACTAAAATAATGCTTTAAAATTTGTCATATTATACTTGTTTACCCCTTGCCCAAAGTTCTAAATTTCTTTTTTTTTTCAACATTGAAATTTTACATTTCAAAATATCAAAAACATTTAAATAAGTTATTGAAAATTTTTGTCCCTTGATTGTGTCAACCAATTTGTTTCTGTAATATTGAAATTAATTAATTTAATCTCCTTTTAAATCTAAAAGTTTTATTTTATGTTTCCAAATAAAAATCAACTCAAATAAATCATCTTTCACAATTGTACATGAAACCCAAATTTCTTTTGATGATATGATATTGAGTCTTCCATGCCAAACCATTTCCAGAATTTTTTCATCACTTTTTTACCCAAACGAAGAACAGGCAATTAATTTAATTAATTGTAATAGTTTTTCTTTGTTTTTATCTTAGTATGAAAGATTAAAGATTATATAATTAAAATAAATTTAAATTTCACAAACAATTATTAAATATGTGCTATCGAGTTGATTTCATTAAGAATAATATGGAAACATAAAATAAAATTTTAAAATTTAGGAGATTAATTTAATTAATTATAATATTACAATAATAAATCGATTAACATTATCAAGGAATAAAATTTTAAACTATTTATTTAATTTATTTTATGTACTGAAATATAAATTAATATTGAAAAAAAAGAAATTTAGAATTGGGCAATGTGATAAATAAGTACAATTTGACAAATTTTTAATGCATTATTTTAGTTTTTACCGCTTTTTCATTTTAATTTTAATTTTATTTACCCCAATCAATACTTTAAATAGGGACTTTTTTTATAGCTAAAATAAAAGCGACCTAAAAGTTAGGCGACCAAAATAAAAGTGTGAGCATGATGTGGCGTGTATAAGTTAATTGATGCTAGAGATTTAATGGTTGAGTGACTAAAATGAAAGCACTTGCAAGGATTTTATTTTGAGTGACCAAAATGAAAACACCCTAAAAATTGAGTGAACAACTAGGTAATTACCCAAATTTATAGAAATATAGTATTCTATATTTACATAAAAAGAGATATCATGAGTGTACTATAATTGAAATATATCATTGTTGTCCAATGAAATACAGAATATAGGAGAGTGCGCTGGAACCAAGTTATGGAGCATGTAGTTGGGAGAGCTTTTAGCTGTCACTAAGCAAAGTAGTGAATGGTATTGTTGGCACCATCTCAATTGTTTATGACCCAACTTCCACTTGATTATGGTGTCAATTCTTTTATTAATTTCTAATCCTTTTGTTTTGTATATTCTTGCAACTTACTCCCCACAACTATGAATTATATATTTTAAATAACCTCTTAGGTTTAATTTTTCTAGGGTTAACTAGTAATTAAATTTGAAATTCATTATTTGGTTTTTTTTTTTAACACAATAAAAATGTGATGATGTGACACTGTTAGCCAATAATATTATTTTATATGATAACAATAAATTGTAGTACATAGCAAATATTAATAAAAAGATTATAAATTAAATAAAAAAATTACAAGAAAGATATAAAAGCTATTTGATGTTCAGGACTAAATGAATCCAAACCTTCGTTTGAAAAGTGTTTTTCTAATAAATTTATTTTTTATAATTTCAAAATAACAATATACTATTTTGTTAATAGCTTGAAAATTCTGTGTTGTAAAAAGAAAAAAAGAAGAGGAAATGATGGGGATTTTTTTGTTTTCAATTCCAAGTTGTGAATGTTCATATATCATTTTTATCCCGGTTTTTTGTTTAATTCCTTGAGATTTTATCCCTCTGCCTAGGTTCATGTGAAAATACTTATCATCGCTCATATGAGAAAATTCATAGGTGGCAAAACAATAAATTTTGAAGTTCTCATGCTCCTAACTTTTGGCAGACATATCGTACAAAATCATTATATAAATTCGGCATATATCGGTCTGGAATATTAATTTGAAGTTGGATGGGACTTTCAGGGTGAAGACGACATATGAATTCCAGCAAAACTTAGCACCTTGCAGCTAGCACCCAAGCTCTACAAATTACAAATAAAGGATTCCACCATGGACTTCTCATTTAACTAAAACACCATTATGTAACAAATCCAATGGTAAATTGCTAGCAAGTGAAACATAGCTACCATACAACATGCCTCCTAGTTTCAGTTGAAGATACTGAATTCCCACATTTCCCAACATATTAAAGAAAAACAGTCTTGACTGACAAGTTGATAGCGCAAGTCAAAGAAAACAAGATGCAGCAATCCTTTGGTTTACAATATCCCCATTGGCATGCAGACATGAAAAGAGAAAACCAAGGGCAACAAACAACCTATCATATAACACTCGTAATATCTCATACATCAGTTGCCAAAACGGCCTCTTCCCCAGGGCATTCTTTGTCGGCCACGGCCATTAGGTTGTACACCATTGTTCTGATGTGACAATACCCTCAATCGCTCTTCTTTCATATTGGCAAAGAGGGAATCCAATGTTTTAGGCCTTTGTTTTGTTACTATGTTCTCTTGTTGGTCTTGCTGTAGTTGTTGTTGTTGTAGCTGCTGCTGTGGCTACAAAACAGGAAATTGCTCACTTAGCATTAACACAAGTGATCCGAGAAATTCATATAAATGACGATTTAGACACACACAAGACAATTCCAATCCATTTGGGAATCATAAACTATTAATTTGCAAAGTTAAAGAGCCAATAAATCTATAGAATCTACGTTCCAATCCGTAAAAAAGCATTATTTACAATTCACCACATGCCTATGACCAACCATTTGAGCTTCTGGAGAAAAATGAATACCTTTGCAGTAAAACCGCCATTTGCAGCCCTCCTTTGGACAGGTGGTCCTCCAACCCTACACCGAGAAGCAAAAATCATGAATGGATAACAAAACAATGACAAAACAATGGGAGGAACTAAGCTTTCACCCAACATGCCGGCAACCATCAACAAAGTTGAGAATTGGGAATCTTACCAGCATAGGAAGACTATTTATTTCCAGTAAACAGAAAGACAAAACAAACAATCTGTACTACTCCCTTTATTTTCCGCAAAACTTTTTCAATTTCAAAACATGATCATGCACCTAAACCCCAGTCTGGACATTCATTGCAATCAACGGAGAGTAAAGCTTCAAAAGCAGTAGCAGAACTAGGGGGAAACCACATCAGTGAATTTACCATGATCCAGACATGCAGCAACAACAATTGGGGCAAACCCCTAAACCCCACCTTTTGAAGAAAATCGACACCACTTGAGAAAAGGTAGCATAACAGAAGTCAAATTTACATCAAGACAACTAGATAAAATCAGCTTAAACTTTCAATATTTCCCAACCCAGTATCCTTCCAGCTTCATATCTCTAGCTCAGATATCAATATGGCACCATCAGCAACAATCTATTCCTCAGCAAAAATATTCTTTTTAAAAGGTGCTTCATGGTGTCAACCAACCACTGTTCTTAAAAGAACATAAAACCCAACCATGGATTTAGCAGGTAGGAGAAAGCATAGAAAGGATGAAAAGGATGAAGCATCAACAGTGGACTGGAAAACGAGTTTTAGAACAAGGGCTTTTACATAAACCACAAGCTTGGCATTTAGATAAACCACAAGCTTTCCCAACTAGTTAAAACTAGTGTAAATTGAAGGATATGTGACCTCCAATGACAAACCATCAAAGAATCTGAAGCAGCCAAAATTACTTGAAAAAGGAAATCAAAATTAATGGTTGACCCTGCTCATGGAATTACAAAACCCATTAGAATGAGCACAAACTACCCCATTAACACTTCTAGACATGTCAACAGTTCGTCAAATCATGTAATAAGCCAACTACAAGAACTATTTTTTGAATGTCACATTCATCTCTTGCACAGCTCATCAAAACTTGGTATCATGTATTTTTCTAGATCAATCTTCTTCAAACATTATAACCACATTCAACACTCGTTACTCAATGCTTCAACATCCCCACCCAAAAGGCAAAACCAATTCCAAAATAGGCACCAATTAATCTGAGGACCTTGCACGATATAGATACAAAGCTTACGCTACTGGCATACTACTTTTAAGTAGTGCAAACAAAGAATAGCCAAACACTTCAATTAATCCCACATTTGCCTTTTCCACAAGAAATGTGATCAAATATTAGGTGTTCCACATAACATGCAACTTGAAATAAGTTAACCAGGAACACATTCCAGAGGTCATCAATATTGTAGAAGATCCATAATTTACCTGCAATGACTCAATTATGAGACTCCACCATTAGAAGGAAGTAATTATGTTTTAATTGTAAACACGACTATTAAAGCTAAAAGAAAACATAGTTACTTTATAAAGCAACTATATAAACTATTTGACATCCACATACCTTGGTTTGTTCAAATTAGCCACCCTGCTACTATTAAATGCTCTATTGCGTATCGGAGCAACTGCAGCCCTACGTGCAGCCTCAGCCGCAAAAGGAAACCGGTTCCCCTGGAAATTAGACCTTCTTTGAGCTAGAACCCCCTGATTAACATGCAAAGAGCAGAATCGGGGAAAAAAAAAAGTCCAAGTCATCATATGACTCAAGTAGACACGAAAATTAATCAACAAGAGCAGTAAAAATTGCACACCTGTCTAACAGAGGCCCGTGAGTCCATGTACTGTCGTACCTTCAAGGCCTTATCTTTAGCAGCATTACTCACAGGTCTCTGGATTTTATTCTGATAGTAAAGGGAAGAACAGATTAGAATATTAACTTAAGCATAGTCAACGATAAAAATGAGCTTTCTAGATTAAGAAAATTCTTACCGGTATCCTTCGCTGCTTCTTAGATTTATTTGAAGTATTTTTTGACATTTTAATGATATCATCTAAGTCCATAGAAAACGCAAACTAATCAGAAACATGTTCACCGCCTAAGAAAATAACTTCGAAAAGGCAGAAACAGCTAAAAGCTCACCCAATGTCATGTCCATTTTCTTTTCTGTGAGGGCGATTGCTTCACTCGTAAGAGGTTTAGCCGCCATCTGACAAAGTAAACAGAATTAACCCACAACAATTTATGGCGATAAATAGAAATAAAAGAAAAATAAAGTACATATTTAATTATTTTTTAAAAACAGCTCAACCTCAAGAGACAAAACATACAAACATGATAAATAATCTCCACGAGAGAAATTTATACACGTACGTGGTATTGAGTAAGTTAGATTTAAGAAAACCCTAAAATTTTTGGGATTTTTTCAAACGCAGCAAAAGAATCTTCCATCTAAATCAGGAAAAAGAACTGGGAAAAGAAATTTTCAAAAAAAATACAGTACAGAAACCGACTTGCAGATGATATGCGACGGATTCAATAAAGAAATAAAAGGACTTGAAGAGAGAAACTTACCGATTAAGAAAAGAGAGAATTAGCAACGATCTACGATAAGAAAAGCGAAATGAACTCAAGACTTGGTTGAAACTGGAGATAGGGTTAGGGTTTTTCGAAATCACTTGTTGGAATCGGGAAATTGAAGAAGGGTAATTCAATGCTTTGGATGCTTCGAGGTCATGCAAAAACGAAAAGGAGTAGACGAATAAGAAGAAAACGGGTGCTTATATAGGGCCGCATAGGTTGGCGGATTTCAAGTTCGATCATTGATCGTTTAATATAATTAGATTTCAAGTCCGTCTTTAATTAGGGACCACGATTATTTTTGACGGTAATTAAAGTTAAAACCCCCAAGTACAGCTCAGCATTCCGAATTCAAGATGGTTTTTAGCTATTTGACGGATACGAATCCGCCACGTAGGATATCACTGCGTTGGTTTTGTAGAAAAGTCAAATACTATACGTGGCATGTTGTTATTGGTTTGTTGACATTGGATTCCTGAACCCTTTTGTTTTTCAGATTTTATTTTTCTTTAAAAAAAATGCTCATCTTTTTATTTTTATTTGAGATTTTAATTTTTCTGACTTTTATTGTAGTCCTATAACAAAAAGTTTTACATTGTAATATATTTATCTAAATTTACCAAGAGAAATTTAATAATATTAATAATTAAATTTGTATTTTTAAATTTATTAAATAAAGAGATTAAATTTCAAAGTGTAAAAAGTATATAATCTATCCATCTATAATGTAACACACGTAACCCGTATCCGTCGCCGGAACAAGGTTACGGAGCATTACCGAACTAACAGAATAGTAAACCATTCAAATACATTCATAACGTCCCATTAAAATCGAGCCTTTGAGGCCTTAAAAATACTATAGAAATAATCTGGGACTAAATAAAAAATATTTGGAAATTTTAGTACAAAGTTGCAAAATTTGGACTGTAAGGGTCACACGACTAAGACACGCGCCCGTGTCTCAAGCCATGTGGACATTCGAGATAGGGACACACAGCTGTGTCCCAGCCTGTGCAACTCACTGACTTGGGTCACACGGCCAAGCCACACGCCCGTGTATCAGGCCATGTACCCCTCGAAATAACTTCGCACACCCATGTGCCAGGTCGTGTAACTGCCTGACTTGTATGCCTTAAACCTATAAGGGACATAAGGCTGAGACACACGCCCGTGTCTCAGGCCGTGTGGCCTCAAAATGAACCTTAAAACACAAGTTTACCATTTCAAATTACTTAGAACTTAAGCAAACCATTTACATATCAAAATACCTATCTAATTTGACTTTAATCATGCTAAAATCATACCAAAATCAACTTAGTTCAATCCCTAACCGTACCATCATTGGTACCACAAGTATACATAAATTTATATCAAAATATAACATTAATTCAACCTATTAATTCATTCAAGATATCACCTAACAACACTCACTCAAACATACCATATCTTAGCTTCTGAGCAATCAATTCATCTTATACTCTTTTAACCATTCTAACAAGTAGCAAATGGCCATGTACACATATTGATAAGGCACCAAAAGAACCAAAAGAAGATCAATCAAAGCACTTTGTACAATAAAATTCATACTTAACTATTTACATATCCAAAACATTTATATCATCATTCAACCTATTACATGCCATATAATCTAAAATAAACGTTTTAAAAGCCACTGAATTAAGCTGGATAGTATGACTTGAGTGTTGATTTGATCATCCAACCTTCCGAGTAACTACAAGAACAAAGTTTAAAACAAGTAAGCTCAATGAAGCTTAGTAAGTTCGACGTATTAAATCGATAAATCTTACCGAAATGAACACAACAAATCAAAAATTAATATAACAGCTATGAAAGTTTCTTGTCATCCACAATCTCATTTGGTAATTCATAACTTATCAATACAAATTTCAAGTATATATGAAAAATTCATCAGAGTTACTCAATAAATTAACTTACCGAGATTTTCATCTCAAAGAACGGCTTACGGATAGAAGTACATCATCAGTCCAACCAAACTCACCAGATGCTCACTCGAGTCAATCCATCCATCACACCAATGCTCATAAGAGCTAATCCAACCATCACACTAATGCTCATAAGAGCTAAACCAACCATCACACCAATACTCATAAGAACTAATCTAACCAACACAAAAAAAGAGAGTATAACACGAGAGCTCGCAACAAATACTGAACCTCAATTTACTCGGGCAATATACAAATAGATCCCTCCAATACCATCTCCACTCCAAACCACCATAACGCACCAAAACACAACTGTACTCTATCTCGCGTTCAAATCAAGCCAGGATCAAGTTCAATATTAAACCTCAAATTACCATCCAACATCATCAATTAAAAACAAATATATAAACTGTATCATGTTAGACTACTTATTAAATTATTTTGATATTAAATTATAAACCGTACGAACTTACCTGAACCAAATTGCAGAAGTTGCAGAAGTTCAATAAATATTCCGTAATTTTTCCTTTTCACGAGTATATATGAGATCTTGATCTAAAATGTAAAATTATTCATTTAACAGCATATATTTCATTTCCAATCCATTTTACAATTAATACCCTTTTATTTTCCAAGATTACACAATTACCCCAAACTTTTACAATTTTTGTAATTTAGTCCTTTAACCCTAAATTCATCAAATTAACCATTTCTTTCCTCAAATAAATATTTATTGTAACGCCCCTAACCCGAATCCGTCACCAAAATAGAGTTATGGAGCATTACCGGAATTATCGATTTATTTATCAGATATTTCATTTTATCTAACGTTCATATTTGGAACCAATTAAAATCAAACATATTGTCCCTTAACGTACTTATTTTTCTCGATATGTTTTACTTGAATTTATTACTCGTCTCAATTTAATTAATTTCCTTTTATCAACGTATCAAAAATAATCACCTATTTACATGTCATGATAAATATCATTCTCTTGCCATTTCTTCATAAACATAAAATCAGGGAATTCATTATATCGATATTTCATGCATTTAAACAATTCAAGTTATACTAACATACCTCGTTACTTGTACATGTTTATAATTTCATTAATCCGATATCTTTTCTTTTCCACGTTCAAGTCTCGTATTCGAGTTATCCGGATCTTTATAAAGAAATTTGATCATCGTTTTCATTTATTTCATGTTGTAATACATTCAACTAATACTCTAAACAAAATTACCATTTTACCCCTAAACTTTTAATTAATGACGATTTCATCCTTAGGTTAAAATAAAATAAAATTATTGCAATTTAATCCTTATTTCCAGCCGTTATTCTCAAACAAATTGATAACGACCCATGAATTCTATAAAATATCGAATTTTCCATAATTTCAACACTTTTCAATTTAATCCTTAAAATATGTTTTTCCCGATCTTGAGCTAAATTAATAATTTCATTCAATTTTGTAATTTTAAATAATAAAATAATTCATTTCATGCAATTTGGTCATTTCTGACATTTTTACAAAATTGCCCATAAATTTTTACTTTTATTCAATTTAGTCCATGAGCCTAAAACATGCAAATTAGCCATGCTAGCTGAATATTCATACATATTTTCCTCCTTCTCCTCTCCATTCCACATCCTTTATTTATATAACATGCAACAAGTAACATTATCAATAATTTCACTATTTACTTATATGTATATTCAAAACTGTCCATTTGCGTCATAGTTACTAAATTATTTATATCTTAAGGTACAGAACTCGAAATTAAGATCCGCTAATTTTCCCTGAAACTATACTTACATATCTTATTACCATAAAATTTTCACAATTTTTGGTTTAGCCAATAAGTACAGTTTATTCTTTAAAGTTACCCCTGTTTTGCTGTCTGACAGTTCCGACCCTTCTTCACTAAGAATTAATTATCTCATCATTTTGAGATTTGGATCATGTTCCCGCTTATTTCTATTGAAAATAGACTCATTAAGGATTCTAAACATATAAATTTAAGCCCCTAATTATTTTTATCCAATTTTTGATGATTTTCCAAATTTAGAACAGGGGAACCCGAAATCATTCTGACCTTGTCTCACAAAAGTTATTGTAGCTCATGATTTACAATTCTATTGCTTACATAATTTATTTTATAAGAAACTAGACTCAATAAGCTTTAATTTCATATTTTATTCATCCTATAATTCGATTTCTACAATTTTTGGTGATTTTTCAAAGTTAGGCTACTGCTGCTGCCCAAAACAGTTTTAGTGAAAAATATTGATTTCCATTTAGCCCCAAATTTCATAGTTCATACAATTCAATCCTTGTTCAATTAACTCCTCAATTGAGATAATTTTTCTCATTTAATACTTTATTCCATCATTTTAAACTACTTCATAACCCTTGAAAACCAGAACTTTAACACTAGATGTAATGACCTGAAATTCACGGGCACCGGAAAAGTGAGTTATAGGGCCTCCGTCTTAGTGAAATAAGTTCGAAAATAATTATTAAAAATATTTATGAGCCTAGTAGTGTGTCCAATTAGGATTTAATTAGGTGAAATTAGCTTAATTTAGAATAATTAGCAAAAAGAACTAAATTGAAAAAGGGGTAAAAGTTTAATTCTAAAGTAATAGAAAATAAAAAGGATCAAAATGGCAATTAAGCCATTTACATAAATTGAGGCGGCATATTGAAATAAAATCAAAGATTTTATTTAGGTTTTATATATATATTATAATGATTATTATTATAGTTTTATATTAAATTATTATGATTACTTAATTGATAATATATTATAAATAAATTAAATAGAAGACAATTGTATGGTAATAAAATATACATGTGTAAGAATTGTATTGGTACATTTGTAATTTAAATACTAAATTACTTATAATTTAAGTAAAAAGATATTTGTTAATTAAATAATTAAATTATTAAATTATGAGATTTTTTGTTTAAGAACAAATTAAATAATGACAATTGTAATAAAATTATTGGTACAAATGTAAAATTTAATATGTATCCAATTGTAATATTAGTATTTGTTATTAAAATAGATATTTATTAAATTAATTAAATATAAAATATAACATAAAAGAATTAAAGAAACATAACAAAAGAAACAGAGAAGAAACGAAACAGGGGAGAAAGAAGGAGAAAAGAAAGGAAAGAAAGGAAATAGGGAAATAGGGATTTTAAAGCTTGGAAGTTTAATAGGTAAGTCAATTTAGCCCTTTTTACTTAATTTTGATGTTTTAAAAGCTTTAGAACAAAGTTTTGATGAAATTAAGTTGATATTTTAAAAGTTATTAGATTTCTAAATATTGTTCATGTTGAATAAAAAGATGAATTAGGGGTTAAATTGATAGGAAATTTAAGTTAGAAATGAAATAAGGATTGAATTGCAAAGTAAGCCATAAGTTTTGTGTTTTTAGGGACTAAATTGAGGAAAATTCGGAATTAAGAAAATATGTTGAAAATTTAATAGTTAAATTTGAGTTTAAATGAAATTTGAATAGGAATAAGGTGTGAATTGGTGTTATAAATTTGGTTATTAACATTTTACATCAAAACAGTTTTGGGAAGTAGCAATGGTCTGATTTTGAAAATTCACTAAAAATTGTAGGAATTGAATTAGAGGATGAATAAGATATGAAATTAAAGCTTATTGGGTCTAGTTTCTTATAGTGGAAACAATGTAAGCAATGAATTTATGAATCAAGAGATATTTGAAATTTTGTAAGACTGGTTCAGGGTGATTTCGAGACACTCTGTTTTAACTTTGGAAAATCATTAAAATTTGTACAAAAATTATTATGGAGTGTAATTTATATATGTGAACTCCTTAATGAATCTAGTTTCAAAATAAATAAACAAGAACCTTATTCGAGTTCTGTACAATGAGATAATTTATTTTTAGTAGAGAGAGGTCAGAACTGTCAAATGAAATAACAGGGGAGTATTTAGTGAATAAACTGTACTAAATGGCTAGACCAAAAATTATGAAAATTTTATGGTTAGAAGATATATGAGTCTAGTTTTAAGGAAAATTTACGGATATTAATTTGGAGTTTCGTAGCTCAAGATATAAATAATTTAGTAACAATAACTCAAGTAGACAGCTTAATGGTGAAATTATATATATACATTAAAAATGGTTAAATTTACATGTTTAGGGTCATGAATTAAATTGAATCATGTTGTATTGATGATTATAAATTATTATTTTCGTAGCCAACAAAGAACCTAAAGCATCAGCATCGAAAGGAAAGGAGAAAGTCATCGAGGACTAAAACGGGAGAATTACGGTGTGTATTACTATAATTCGAATTTTTAATTATTCTTGATTGCTGAAATTTTAATTGTTATGTATGGTAAATAAGACTTGAGGTAAGTATGTGAAATTGAAATTAGAAAAAGTAAAATAATACCCTATTAACTCGTCGGACTAGATTCGATACAAATGGCATGCCATTGGATTTGTGATATGATGAAGAGATTGTAGTTCGCCGAGAAGATGTTTACATTATTATATACTTGGTTTATCCGAATAGGCATTTAATGCCTTATTGGTGTGTTGGGAGGATATATTATACCGGTGTGTTATGGAGGATTTACAATATTCCGGTGTGTTTGGGTTGGATATTCGGTGTGTTTGGGTGGAAATCCGTGTATCTGTCATAGTCCGAGCTTTGTTAATAGGGTAAATAATTGAAATGAAATTTTGAAAATGAGATTATTTGTTTAGCACTATTGAAAAGTACGAGAAAGAATGTATGAACTAAATTATGAATTGAGTTAGTATGAGAAAAATAAATTATGAATTTAAGATTTATGAAGTAAAATAATTTTATATAAAAGTAGTTTAAATAATTATAAAATTATGGTTGATGTTTGTAATTTGTTAATGTTAAATAGTCTTGGTTTATAGTAATACCACTGAGTATATCCATACTCAAAGATGTCAGCAGTTGTTTCCGTGCGCGAGTTAGTAGAAGTCAAGTGTCCCGGCTCAGCATCCAGAACAATCCCGACTCCAACACAAACTTGGTGATGTATATTTTTCTTTTGGGTAAAGGTGGCATGTACATAGGTGTTATTTAGTCACTTGAATATGTATATTACTTTGGGCGATGAAGGATGAATGATAAAATTTAGATGGTTAAATGAAATGATAAGAAAAGTACATGATATTTTGATATATGAACATTAAGTTGTTAAATGAATGAAGTTTTTAATCAATTTGAATGATGCTATGATAGTTATTAAATTAAAATTTTATTAATAATATAAATATTAGTATATGAATGTGAAATATTGGTGTTGGTTGTTTTGGTTTGAAATTTGCAGGAGGTTTAGGTAAAAATAAGCAGAAATGCTGCCGAAATTTTTATAAAAAAAAAAAAAAATTTGGAATACTCGAACAAGTCCCGTTCTACTTTTAATACATGTTTGAACTTCGAGAGTTCAAGATAGGGACTTAATTATTATATTATACTATGAAAGTTATATTAATTGTAAATTATTCGTAAGTTGTCTGATACGTCCGGTAATGCCTCATAACCTCGTTCCGGTAACGGTTTGGGGTTAGGAGGTGTTACACTAGACCTTAATTCCAAACTCTTTCACAATTAGGTCCTAAACCAATTTTCATCAATTTTACCTGATAAAATCACCATATGTCAAAATTAAAACTTCAATTCTATGTTTATTCATCATATTCTTCTAGTAATCATCCATAAAAACTTCAAAAATTAGCCATGGAATCAAAAACTAATGAAATAGTAAGTTGGACCCAATTGTAAAAGTCCAAAAACATAAAAATTTCAAGGAGAAAGCAAGAATTAAACTTACATGAAGCTAGAGTATGAAAACCAGCTTGAACCCTCATCCATGACTGTTTTTCAGCTGATGAATATGAAGAGAAATGAAGAGAATTCTAGATATTCCAATTTAGTCCCATTTTTATTTAGTTAATTTTGGCAATTTTCTAATTTTGCCCTTATTTCACCCATTTTCTGATTTTTCTCAGCTATTGCCGCCCAAAATATCTCCTTTGGGCTTATTTCCACTTTAGGTCCTTCCTCATTTGACAATTAAGCTATTTAATCATTTTAGTAACTTTTACACATTTTTCAATTTAGTCCTTTTTATTTAATTAGCTATCAGTACTTTAAAATTTCTTAACGAAACTTTAATACTAACTTATTAACACTCCATAAATATTTATAAAAATATTTATGGCTCGATTTAAAATTTTTGAGGTCTCGATACCTCGTTTTCGATTCTAATTATTTTAATATATATATATTTTTGTACACTATTCACTATTTCAAAATTTTTCCTAACCTAACATTTAACTTATACTCACTAAATTAATAATATTTCCTACTCATTTGTCGGATTTAGTGATCTCGAATCATTGTTCCGACACCACTGAAATTAGGCTGTTACATTTATCCAAATATAATAGGCCCTAAAAATCCCCTAATAAATATCAAATTTACTATCACATCCTAATATTTTGACATTTTCACAGTTTAATCCTAAAATCAAAATATAACAAAAATTGCTTTATAAATTTATCTTATAGCATAATCGAAATTCCAAATACATGATATTCATAAAAAAATTCAATATTCATTAATGGTAACTTCTAAAATTTTTAACAGAATAAAAAACGAAAGTACGAGCTAGCTGGACCTAGTTGCAACGATCTCAAAAATATAAATATTACAAGAAACGTGTATAAAATTCACTTACATGCAAGCTTCAAATGTTAGCCGAATATCAAGCTTCTAAAATGGTGAGAATTCCCTAGGTTTTTTGAAGATGAGAAAATGATGATTTTTGGCTTTTGTTTTATTAAATTTTAATTTATTTACTAAATTACCTATTTACCCTTAGTTAAAACCTTTTAAAAACACCATTGAAAAACCCATTATAGACAATTAATAATCATATGGGCTAATTATTGTTTAATCTCCTTTTTACCTCATAAATGAGCTATTAAATCTATGGAATTCAATATTTACTAAACCTTTACACTTTTTTTAATTTAGTCATTTTCTTTTAATTAACCATCTAAACATTAGTATTTCTAAACCAAATTTTATACGATTATAGTGACTTTATAAATATTCTAAAAATAATCATTACAAACTGACACAATGAAAATTTGTGATCCCGAAACTACTGTTCCATCACCACTAAAAATCGGACTGTTACATATAATATATAAAAAGAATGAATTTAGAAAAGCTTTTAAATTAATGAGAGTATTTATTATCTATTATATTATTAATTGATATTAAAAATAAATTATTAATATATTAATAATGATAAAATTTTACCATTATTCTAAAATAACTCATATTTAATATATTTTATTACAACTTTTTATTTGAAAGTAATCTAAAAAGATAATAACTATAAGAGGATTATTAGTATACATATCTTATAGCTTGTGTATTAAAAAAATAATAAAATTATTCTTTTATTCTTATATTCAAACTCAAAGCGTTAAACAAAAACAATTTTTGTATATAATATAACATTATATTATAATTTAAACCATTAAATTTTATTAATAAGTAATATGCTATTATTTTTCTTATTTAAACCAACAACAATGATGTGTTAACGGAGGAATTGAACTCTACAATTTCAAGCCGAAGCTTCATGGCCTGTGGATCCAAAAACACTTTCTTTTACTATTGGTTGCTTTCATTTTTTTTTCATTACTTTTAAAGTGTTATTTTATTTTTTAATTATTTTTTAAAATTAATCGAATTTTAGTATAAATTAAATCAATCCTTATTTAATAAGTAAATATATTCTTGAGATTGTAAAATATATATTTAATAGATTAAAAATAAACATGTTTCATAGTAATAAACCAGATACTGCTAATAATGCTATTATAAATTTTGTGTTGGATTGGAAAAATGTTTTTATAAGTTGGTAGTGCTAGAATTTGATTTCATCATTTCCAAGATAAATTTGACTTAATTTGTATATTTTTTACATTAGATTTATTAGCTTTTAATTATTATTGATAATTTATCAAAGGCACAAATAAAAAAGTTCGAAATTAACATAAAAATTAAACTCGTTCTTTACTAAATAAACAACAAGTTTGATTAGTTTAATTTCTATGAGGGTAGAGTTTTAGTTGAATTAGCATTTGTATTGTGGTCAATGCAAGAGGACGTAAGTTTAAATGCACTGAAACACATTGTCTTCCTATTTATGGGTTAGAAATAGACTATGTTTAGTTCTAGGCATTGTGTTAAAAAGAGCAAATGATCATAACTTATAATGAGATTATTCGAGAAATTTTTTTTATCTCAAATCAAGTTAATGTTTGGTACCGAATTAATGTAAATCGCCACCTGGATGCCACATTAGCCATTAATTAATTTTTAAAATTAAAAAATATTTGAAAAATATAAAAAAGTCAAAAATATTTTTTAATATTTTAAATTTTTAAAAAATTAATCAATTACTAACATAACATACAAATGACCATGTCAATAAAAATAAAAGAGATGAAAATTAAATAGAGGGTTAAAATAAATTTATTATAAAATTGAAGGTGAAATATATCATTATGCTATTTAAAAAATTTATTTGTCAGTATTAATTAAAATAATATTTAAAAGTAAAATATAAGTAAAGAACTGTGAAAGAGATTATTGCTTTAGAAAATTCATCAAGTTCGGCATCAGATTATAAACTCTTCTTATTCTAGAAATTATGCCTCAGCCCCACCTGGGACAAAAAGTTTGTGCAACTAATGAAAAGGAAAAAGTGCTTCATCAATTGCCTTCATAGGTCCATTTCTCTGCGTTGCTTTTATAGCTAACCAGTTCTTGTGGCTTGAACCATAAGTTGATTTCATCCTTGGCAGTCTCAGGACCATCACTCCCATGAATTATATTCCTGCATTGTAAAATAAAACCCCATATTTTAGATCTATTTTAAAACTAATATACTTCAACAATAGTTGGTCTTATACCTTCCCACAACCACTGCTAGGTCACCTCTGATGGTTCCAGGCTCCGATTTCTGAGGATCGGTTGCTCCGATGAGTTTCCGGCCATACTTTATGACTCCCTCTCCTTCCCAAACCTGGTTTATGGGAGTTTAATTCAGCCATGTTGGGAACAAATACGATGAGAAGATAAGATTTGTAGTTCTTCATTTTACCATAGCAACCACAGGGCCTGAGCTGAGGAATGCACAGAGGCCATTGAAGAAGGGTCTGTCTTTCAAGTCATGGTAATGTTTCTGGGCAAATTCCTTTGAAGGAACCAAGATCTTGATAGCCACAAGCTTGAACCCTTTGCGCTCAAAACGAGATACGATTTCTGCAATCTGGTAAATATACACATGCTTTTAGCTCAGCTATCTGTCATATTTCAATCCACCATAAAATTACATAAAACAACTATGAACTTGACAAGAAGAGAAAATCACACTGTTCAGCTATGTTCCTTTGAGTGTTTTTTTTATAGTATTTTTGTTTCATATATTTTCTGATACGGCCCTTTACGGACCTTCCAAATAAATGGAAGAACTTGTAAAATTGTTTATACAGATGTCAAGTTTATTTTTATTCTAAGATATACGCAGCAAGAATATGACCTTAAAATATCCTTGAGGTTCCTATAGGACGTAAGGATATGATCTTCAAAAATTCTTCAAGTATATATATAAATATTTGGAAAAGAAAAACTCAAGAACATATCCATGTGAGACACATATTGAAACCTAAGCCAAAGCGACTTAGTTTCAATCTATTGCTAAAAATATTTGGAAGTCTTAGATAAGTTTAAGTTGATGATAATACAGATCAGAAGAATCTTACAAGCCCTCTTTGTACTCCATCAGGCTTGATAGCAATGAAAGTGCGCTCCATCTGAATGACAAAAAATGGAATGAAAAATATAGAAGAAATGAATAGCATTATCACATAGAGTAATAGCTATAAAATCGAATGTGTAATGGTACCTGTGCAGCTTGAGCTTCTTGGTCCTGAACCATGTAAGCTACAAAGAGATAATCAAAACATTCAGTTCAGAATTTTTGCCCTTTTTTTTCTTTTTGTGGGGGGGGGGGGGAATGGTGGGATGATTCATCTACAGAGATTTAAGTATCTAAACCTGCCAGTGGAAGAGCAAACATTCCTGAAAGCCATCCTCTTGATGCATTGGCTGAACCACCATTTCCATAAGCTGAAGCTAAAAGAGGCACCTTACTGTTAAGTGAAACTGCTGTTGCTGCAGCTACTGCCCGCCCTTCTGCTGACGATAACATAAAAGTTAGATACCTTAAAACAAAATGTTTTCACATTTCATGTAATAGAAATTACAAGCATATGCATGTACGGATGAATGTTTATTAGACAAACACAGGTAGTTTTTTTCTTTTAAAAAAATCCAGTAGTGCAATCTATCTTAGAGTCGAATTGGTCAGACCCCAAATGGAGAAAACACTCTCAGAGCATTTATTTTTTCATTCCCAATACTTAAAAACTGATATCTTACCTAAAAGACACATAGTTCGTTACTGCTCGACCCGACAAAAGTTGGTAGTCATATATAGGTTTTTAACACATGAAACTTGTACATTCTTTTCTTTCTCACTAGATCAAAGAATGCACAATGTAGCAGCTTAGGTCAATTCTGAGAGGAAAAACATGTTTCCTCAAGATCGGCAAATGTTTTAAGTGTTTGATCAGACACTCCACTTGAATATAACATTACAAGCAAACCCGAAATTTAACAAATGTTCAAAACCTATGTGAGAACATCATTTTAACTGTATGAATCATGAAATGCAAGAAAGAATAAATAATGAATAATATTGAAACCAATACAATAGATATAGGTTTGGGAAGGGGGTCATTTGATAGAGCAAACTTTTCAAATCAGTAAAATTTACATCTAAGACTAAGATGAAGGAGGCTTTAAAAACATGAAAAGTGGAACAGATTTTTTTTTTTTCTTCCTTGCACTCTTCTCTCAGGAAATGGGTGGAAAGCAAATCTGTTAGGGGGACAGAAAAAGTGACATTCCTCTTTTTGAAGGTCTACATCAAGTACCGAACTACTCGTTGGGGTGAGTGTAGATATCAATTATAATATACCCTCCACAAGAATATATATATTTTAAATTTTCATATATTTAGTTATTGAAAGGTCACATTCCTATTAGTAAAAATATCATAACGTGTTTGTATTAACTTTATTTATTAAATAAATAAATAAATTAGTCTCGTATTTTACTTTCTTTTACTCAAAAAATAGGTAAATTAATCCTTATATATTAGATTAAAAAGTAATCTAGTCATTCTATTAAAAATTATGTTCATGTCCACTATTGAAAATTGATCATTTTACATTACAATAAGGTACATATGGCACATTGTGTGTAATTGTTTGATTATTCTGTCAAATATGTCGATTTTTAACAATAAAGATAGATAAATTTTTTAACAAAAGAGACCAATTAGAACTTTGATCTAACTACAGGGATTAATTTAACGATTTTTTTAGTAAAAAGACAAAATGCAATCTATATCCAATTACTTTTACCTACTATATAATTTTTTTTAAGTATATAAAAAAGTTTTCATCCATTTTACGATTTGACTCTGCTTGTATAAATATGATTTTGAAGCACAGTTAATAATAAATTTTTTAAAAAAATTTATTTTAATTATCCCTAAATCTTTTATAAATTCTGTTAACCTTTAATTTTTTTTCAAAGTAATTAAATCTATCAAAATTTTTTAAAATTTTAATTAAACCATCAAAACTTAGATCCCAATATTAACCACTGTGCACAGAGATGAAATAACATCTTCCACTTCCGTCCAAACAAGATAGAAAGATTAAACAATATTTTTAAAAAATTTAATGCAATGAAACAGAATATTTAAATGAAATTATCATCTTATTTCGACACTTGATAAACAATCAGAGTTCAAAATGACTCGGACGGTTGATCTAAAACTAGTAATAAGAATCAGAAATTAATATAACAAAACTGAAAAAAAAAATACTTTCAACGTTTAATCAAACACGAAATATGATCTTTTAAAATGATAATAATATTAAAAAACCACACATTTTGCTTTATCAGGAAACATATTCATCAAGAGATAAATTCACAGATCAGACATCTCCCCAAAACAGAAAAAAAAAATGCAGAAAAAATGCGTTACTAAAACGATAAGATGAAGAAATCACCGGAGAAAAAGCGAGAGGTCTTCGAAGCTGAAAGGAGTGATCGGACGACTCTAGAAGCAGATTTGCAAATATGAGAGCTCATTTTTTGTTGTTGTTGTTCTGTTTTTTGGGAGGATTGATTTGGTATAAACAAGCCGAGAGCTGATGAAGTGTTTGTTTAGGGAAGTTATAACTAAATTTATATATTTTGACTGGAGTATATATTTATATTATAATATATTTAATTATTTTCTAGAATAAATTTCGGTTCTGATATCTTACCAAAAACTTGTTGATGCTTAAAATGTAGATTCCAGCATACTTATTTAAACCTTTTTACCCATCTAGACTCATTAGACACATAGACTGGAGGCAAATCTAGACTAATTGATATCATCATGGAAGCCCTCTGGTTTCAGTTGCTTGTGTAAATGAAAACGACACTAGTCCTTCCATCCTTACTTATTCGACCGTCGCGAGGCAAGGCGTTTGGAGGAGCGGCCAGGAGTTATAGGCACAGAAGGTGATGCTGGTGCCTCCTCGTCGTCCCAATTATCACCCCAGCGGTCATCCCAACCCTCGTTAACGTCCGGTTCTCTTCTTGCCCTACCAGATACAGGCAGCTCCCTGTTTAGCCTTTGGTATTTGGAGCCACTTCTTGAGAGTTGCCTCCATCTAAAGCTCTTGCACATCCAACGTGATGCTAATATCAGTATAGCAGCAGCGAAAATAAGGGCAGTTGTAGGGGTTTGTGACATGAAGTTCACATAGGACTTGCCCGAACCATGCGCAATGAAATCCTTGAAATCGAGACTGCATTCTCCGGTACCGTCTTTTAAGAAAATCAAGTTTCCGGTTCCTGATTTTTTTATGGTAATCTTTACCTGCGCAAATGCATTTAACGGATACAACATTCTGTGAACATATTATTGGTACCGTAAACCCTAAAACACATGCTATATAACAGGAATATCTTAATAACTTGCAATATTATTTACAAATACCTTGGTATCTTGATTCTCTTGGAGTTCAACATCCATTTCATCTAAGTGAACAAAAGCAGGAGCAGATATTTTAAGGGTAAGAGGCCCCTTACCCTTGTTCTGAATCACAAGTAATAGATTGGGAGAATCTGGAATATTGCCAACCAAGGTCAAAAAGGCCAAATATTGTCTAATGTGATCATCATGACAATTCGTACTCTTTTCTATTGTTGGAAACTTGCAACCATTTATAGTTAGAGGATATTTACCATTTCCTGAAACTCGCAAACAGGCAGCAAACCTTTTCTTCGTATCCGTACACATATGAGATGAGTTGCATTCTTCAACTTGAAAGGCATCATTACTTGTTAGTGAAGGCGGCGGAGGTGGCGGTTCGACTGAGTCCTGTATAATGCTATTCTCTTCATTCACTTTCATGGGGTCCACGCTATCATCCGGAGTTTCCTTTTGCTCACCATCTGTCATCCCCTCGTCTTCAACATCCGATTGTTCCAGGCCGTTGTGCGTATTATCACCTTCTTTCCCACCATCCGTCTTTCCTTTTGCTTCTGCACTCGATGCTTTCCCACCCTTATCCGAATTCTCGCCTTCATTCAAACCCGATTGCTGGTTCAGATCGCTCTTACTTGCACCACCACCATCAACATCCCCTTTTGATCCATCAATTTCATTGCCACCGTCAACTTCCCCACCATCTGTCTTTCCTTTTGCTTTAGCACTCGATGCTTTCCCACCTTTATCCAAATTGTCTCCTTCATTTGTACCTGATTGTTGGTTCAAATCACTCTTACTTGTACCACTGTCAACACTTTCTTCTGATCCATCAACTTTCCCAACATCATTCGTCTTTCCTTTTACCTCCTCACTCGATGCTTTCCCACTTTTATCCAAATTCCCACCTTCATTTGAACCTGATTGTTGGTTCAAACCACTCTTACTTGCACCACTATCAACACTCTTTTCTGATCCATCATTTTGATTGCCACCATTATCTATCGCTTCACCAACTCCAATGGAATCCGAAGTAGATTTCGAATGAACTCCTTTTATAACTGGATCTACTTTGCCACCTACATTTTGATCGAAACCACTCTTTCCATTAACATTTCCCTAAAACCAAACATCAATGAGAAACCGTCTTAATCCCATCATCAAATTAACCAATTCAATAGACATCTATTAAATTATTTAACAAAGAAAACCTCACCTCTGTATCATTACCAGAGCAACCGACAACAACTAGCAGCAGAAAAATTCCCACCAAAACAACATAATTTGTTTCCATATTTTAAGATACACCCACCTTTTTGTGCTACAAAAAACAACCTATTTAACATAGAATTCATTTAAATACATGCATTTAAAATTTCACTTGGAAAGAGTTATATAAAACAAGGAGGAGGTTTCCAACCTTTAAATGAAACCTTGTTGGGATGCCTGTTTTCAACAGCTTTACACTTCATTACTGAGTTTATTTCCTGAGCCAAATTAAAAGGCTTACACATTGATCGAATAGAGAGCTTTTGAATGAGTTTAATAGTAGAAGAGAAAGAGGGTGAGTTTGACCAGAGAACTAAAAAACGCCATCCTTTTTCGTTTTGAGTTGCAAATCGTTGTCTTTCTGACAATTTGTAATGCAACGTTAATTCCTTGTTAGCATATGTCTTGTTCCGGGAAGTCAGTTTCTGTCGTCAATTTCGATGATAAAAAAAAAAAAGCTTGCTAAATGTTTATCACCAAATACAAAATGTTCGACGAAAACTAAGTAATATAATAAATATTTAATTTAGATGACTGTATCTGCACGGATATGTTGACATCAAACATACTATTATATGTTTCGAGAGAGGGAAGTTAATTTATTGTTACAGGCCTGGGTTTTTATGACAATGACCCAAATTTTGTAACCAAGTAAGCTCGTCGGCTAGTCTTATCCGAAACTTTCTAAATACCATTGGTGGCCAACTGAAATCGACCTAATACTGGAAGCAAGCCATTACTGTTGACTTCTTCCGCTGAGTGAATGATACTTCCAAAATACTGATAGAGCTATTCACCAGCCTTGCCTAGGGAATAGGCTTTTGCTATAGTTCAAGTGATATCAGATGACTTATATTTTATGAGTTTAAATCCTACCAAGGACCAGACTCAAATTGCTTCTTGATGAGTGGTCATAAGTTCACTTCAATCAACAATTATTTTTAAATTGTATTCTTCATAAATTTAAATTTTAATCTCTATACTTTTATTTTTAACAATAATCTCTTTACTTAACCAAAATACAAAATATTCCACGAAAACTAGGTAATCTAATAAATATTCTATTTAGATTATATTTGCTCGGAGATGTTGACATCAAACATACAGAGTATATTCCGACGTTGGACTTTGTTGATCTGAAAGTGAAACTCAATCTTTTAAGATGCTCGAAATTCATACAGGTTTAGCAGGATTGAAAAGTTTAATTCTTTAATTTATGATTTAATCCTTCAAATATATATATTTACTTTAGTGCTTCAAGTATGCCTCTGTTATAGCACCACATGACTTTCTATTGCAAAATATATATATACACATTATTTTCTGGATGTAATTTACTGGCGTTAGATTTGATAAGAAAAAGCTTGAACTGTTGCTAAATGTTTACCACCAAGTTACAAAATGTTGGATGAAAAGAAACATTTAATTTAGATGAGTGTATGCGTAGGGAGATGTTCAAATCAAACCTACTATATTTTGACGTTGGATTTTGTTCTCTCAAAAGAATCTTAATATTTTACGAAGCACAACAACAGTGGATTGGACCTGGACCCAAATTTTTTAAGCAGGGAAACTAGTGGGCTATGCTGTAGATGAATGAAACTTCGGAAATGACATGAAGTGGGGCACGAATGGGATCCTCTGAGTGATTTGTGTTTGACCAAGGCAAGTAAATTTTGTACGCAACTTTATCCGATCAAAGCTCTGACCGGTTGCTTTCCGCCAACCTGGTCCATGTGCCATGCAACCCCACCCCTAAAGAAAAAACCCTATACTAGGACGTAAACAGATATCTTGTAAATTACTCGATTGGGTTTCTAACACCACCTATATTGGTAAAAGAATTTTTTTTTAAAAAATTTATTGGATTATGATTATAAGTGAAATGATAAGGAATTTGTATTTTAATATTATGGAATACGTGCTCGATCATTAGATTTATAATTAAGGGGTGAAATTAAAAATTGTTTTAAGAGGTCGGAACTAAATTATAAAATTTTTCAGAGATCCAAATATAATTTCTCCATGTATTAATTTATAATCTATTTTTTTTATGGATCAAATAAAACTTTTTCATATTTGGGAGGGTAAAATACAATTTTACCAGATATTAATTTATAATTTTATTATTTTTAAAAAGAATGAACTAAAATTTTATATTTTTAGGGTAAGGCCCATGCTAGGCCCCAATCTTCACCTCTAATACTAACTCAGTAAAGTGCTTAAATATAGTAAGAATAATTACATACCAATATACAACAAATTATGGCTTCTAGATCTACCCTCTCAAAAATTAAGATTATGATATGGAAATCTATATATAACTACTTACAACTCTAGTTAATCTTTATCAGCAAAAGTTGGTGGGCTCAGCAAACTGTCCAAGATGCCAGGGAGGGGCAGAGAGCCTGGAGCATGTTTTTAGAGACTGCTATGCTGCATCAGAGATATGCGCAAATCTATAGATTGAATGGCCACAAGAGCAGAGTCATGCACAGTTTAAGGACTGGATGATGCTTCTTTTTAATAGTTTTCTGGAATCGTCGGTCTGCTGCAGAACTTGGAAAATGAAAAAGAGTGGAAAATGTGAAAGAAGAGGGAGCGACAGATTTGAGAGGCTGACTGCTGATTTTAGTTTTAGGGGGTTTTTTAGGATAATTATTAGTATTAAGTTAGGACGTGGGCTATAATCTGATTACGCTATGTGCTAATATACAATCTTTTCTACGATATTTTCTCATGGGTTATATTAGTATAGCTAAAAAGGTAAATGATTTTTGGGCTCAATTAGAAAAGAAACAATGAAATCGATATTTCTGGCTCCATTTGAAGGAAAAATAAAAAATCATCATATGCATTTACCTTCCGCTTTCTCTACTATAATCATAATGAAAAAAAAAAATACCTTTATAACTATTTTCTTGAGGGACGTTTTGTGAAGACTATGTTAAGAAAAGTAAAAAAAGTAATTGACAACAAGCAATTAAAGTGAAATTATCATAAAAGAAACTAAATATATAGACACAAACATAAAACAATTGTTTTTCTAGTTTCATTTCTATTTTACTGATTTATAAAAATTAATTTTTTAAAAAATTTACGATTTTTTCTCTTAACAATATCGTCTAAAAAAATATAACTATTATAAAATGATTGTCTTTCTAAAAAAAATATTTTTCACCTTTGTTTTACTGTCTATATTCAGATTTCAAGATTATCTCTCTTAATAATATCGTTTCTAAAATAAAAAGATTGTATTTAATCACTATAAAATTAATTGCTAAAATATATAACTATTAGAACCATGAAAAATTAATATAAATTATTAAAATCCCGTCATATTAAATGTAAAAATATACCTAAATTCATTAATATGTCATCTTCCAAATTAGAGCTATGCTTGGGGGTGCACGTGGCCCACAAGTCAAGTTTACTCTAAAATTCAGGGTTATGATCATGCCACATACTCAGTACATATTTCATCTTTATTTTTAATTTCAAAATCAATCAGTTAAATACCTAAGAAGCTTAATGATTCAAAACCCTAAAAGAGTTGCTTATTTATATAATTAGTCCTTTTCATAGATGGAGAGACCAATCAGATTTGTCAAACCGTCCTATCTATACAATAAATGAATCTAATATATTTCCTATGACACCAAAATGAATTAAAAATACTATGATATATTGATGTATTATATCAAAGTTTATATATCGTATATTTAATTAAATGAATGTAAGAAAGAACAGACCGGATCAAGACAGGCCATTGAAGGAGTCTAGGAGAGAGAACCGACAAAGGTCGCCCCTGTTATCCATTATGTTTGGACCTTCTGCTCTCCAACGCTACGTTTGACTCTGTCTTGTGACTCTTGCCTGCCTTAAGCACCTTTGTAGGCTCACAATTATTATTATGTCTAATATTCCATTTATGCTTCACATTTGACATAGATAGAGGCAGTTACCAAAAACATCAAAATTTAAATACTATAAATATGGTGTTAAAAAATAGTAATTAATTTATCCATCCAATTATTTGGGATACTTATTTTTTCTTTTTGATAACAAAAATGGAATAATAAACTAAAAGGGCAAAAAAAGGGAACTAAAGGCATAAGCATACCATCCAACCTAAAGTGGAGACTGACTAAATGGGGAGTCCTATGAAAAATTTGGATGCTAATTGAGTGGAACTTCATCAAATCAGTTAACGAGTGAGCGGCAAAATTTACTTTCCTTGAGATTTGATTGAAAACTACATTTCAATCCCGACAACATAATTCCTTAGGATACTTATTCGACTAATAGGTTTGATAGGTTATTTTATTATAGGCACAAAATTAAATCTCATCTAAAAGAAATTACTTAAATAAAGGTCAGTTATTACTCTTTCGAGGATACGAATTTGATTGGGCATTAAGATGAATAATTCTTAATTATTAAATTAATCACAAAAGAGATGAATTTATTTTTTGAATTATTAAAAAAGAAATGAAATAATACTAATTAAGATATTTAATGAAAAATACATTAAACTACTAATATTGACGGAAAACATACGTGTCTTAATCAAATACATTCAATATTTTAAAATAAATCCAAATAACATATATACACACAAGTCTAAGTTGTGTCAAAATGGCGGTGCTCATGTTTTGCAAAAGGCAGGGAAATGAGTTGGGTTTTCACATTTAAACCACTGTTTTTATGGATTTAAGATTAAAACTTTCATATGAACTCGCTGTATAGCTCATATCTATGTCAAACATATTCAACATGTTTTCAACTTATGAAATAATGGGCAATAATCCAACGATTTCTATAAGACAAATAGATAAGGTTTTTATCTGTATCTTTTGAGTCATGACTTGAAGAAAGTCTTTCACTATTTCAAATTAACTTGGACTACTGATAAAAATATTTTATTTTATTTTTTTATGAAAATTTATATTTGGATTTTTATTACTTTTTAGATAATAACAAAAATAAAAAAAAAACAGATCACGTTAGTTTTTTTAACCTCTGAGCCATCTCTTGCTTATAGTGAGAAAACGCAGTCACTGCGATAGTGATACACACGATCTATTTCTCTATTTCTTCATTTTTATTTATTCAGCTCGTTGATTTAAATGCAAACCTCAAGGGTTGTACCGAGCTAACAGAGGGATCGGTTGGACATATATATATATAATTAGGGCTCAAATAATTTTTAATCAAGTTTCGATTTTTTGTATATTAATTATAACATTACTTACTCATGAAGTCCTTCTACTAAAGTACCATGACTAAGCTCTCCCTATTATATACCATTATGAAAGCAACATATCAAGTGTCTGTCTAACGACCTTATTATATATATTACCTTCATAAGATATCTTTAGCCTGTTTGGGTTAAATCTGTTCACCCAATATGATCCAGTTTTATCTCATAGTAACTATTACATATTCTTTCATGAAAAAATAAATTACTAGCATTTAGTAATTTAATAATTTGTCCCAGACAATTGATCAGTGGTCATGTTACTTTTCCTTCTATCATCCAATGAGAGGATATCATTTACCCTTTAATTGGCTATGGACTCTACTATCGTAAATAAAGCTATGTTATGCTGAAGTAGTATATCCAACGTACCGGCTTTCGACTTTATTACCAATTGAACTCAGACTTTCAATACTTTAAATTGTACGAGTCACATAGACATAGTCCGTCACTTATTCGAATTTGAGGCAAGCCACACTATGAACATCACAAGTGAAGAAATTCATTAACAGATCTAGGATTTATTCTACTTCGGTCTTATCCGATGTATTGTTAGTCTAGACCATAGCATCTTTCTCTTTATCTTCTAGGAGTTATTTGTTTTAATACCTAAGATATTGTATCCCCTAATTTGACTTGATAAACATCACAATAGTCATTGAATCGATTTACTCAATTTCTACTCATTAGACTATGGATCATTTAGATTACCTACTATATAAGTTATCTTCTCTCATTATGATCTAATCACATAATGCAACTTAACATTTTGCTTTACGTACAAAAACCATTGAAGACAAATACAAACAAGATTAATGTGAATGATGAAAATTTTATTAAACCAATCTATTTGAAAAATTACAAATCTATATGATGAAAAACTACATTAAAAGCACTAGATCCCAATAGCACTAGCACATTGGGAATTAACGTCAATGTCATTAGGAAAGCTACATGGCCATTAAACTGATTCCATCTTCTTTGTATGCAGTTTTATTTCTCTTAGAAAAACTACATAAGGAGCTTTAACCTTTAACGAATGCCAAAGTCTTTGAATTGCACCTAGGCTCATCATTCTCGAAAACTTTAGCGTCCAGTTCACCAATTTCCATTATGCAATATCAACATCCTCTACAACACCATTTCTTTTACTTATTGATAATTAAACAACCCAGAAGAACTAGTTGTCTTATAGATCTCGCTTGTCTCTTCTAAGTCCTTGTACCCTTTTTGTGAACCAAAAAATTCTTAGAAACTTCTTTGGGACTAGTCTCTACAATGACACCTGAAACCTATGCTAAAAAATTAGAAGTAATGCAATGTTCCAATTGAGATGCACCCACTATAAACACTCTTATTGGAATTTTAGCAAAATTAACATGGATAAATATGATAATTTAACCACAAAATCCGTAACTAGAAAAAATCGATTAAGATCTAACGTAAATTGTTATCAATCAAAATCACTAAAAAACTAAACCATCTTGTTCATTCTTGTTGACCAATCTACCCACCTAATTAGGATTATCCCCCATGGGTGCAACATCCAAAAACAATTCTTTCACAACCTCACTTGCAATATCCAAATTAGAAAAAGATCTAACATCATCTATCATATTAGAAAATTCAACACTCTAAAAATTAGCATTCTCCATCGCGTCTCATAGGCATAACCTCTTCATCAAAATTAAGACATTGGCTATTAGGGTGAACACATTCAACATCTCTAACTATGGTCAAGTAAACCACAAACATGAAAAAAAATTGTAGGAAGTCTCTCACATTTTACTTGACAACATTGAACAATCCTTCCTTGAGCTCCCTTCAACAAAATATAGTACAACAAGGCTTATAAGAATCAATCTCTAATATGATATAAATAAATTTTCCTCAAAGCATATAGTCCAACTTGTGATTTGAATCAGTAAAATCATATGATTACTGATACGTTTATTCGTATATTGATTTATCATATTGAAAAACAAATCATAAACACAAATATAAAAATGACTCTTTATTAAAAATATAATCGAAAGTTGAATATCACCACCATAATTTTTGATGTTTGCACTTCTATATTGATTACGTTAGTTTATTCTTCAAATGTATTTCAGTTAAAATTTTAAAATCAAAGCATCTTTAATAATCAAAATTTTTAAAACTAGGCTAGTAGTCGAATTGGTTAGACTATTAATTTGTCAATTTAATTGGTTCAATAAACTCATATAGTTCGATTAAATAAATTGTTGAAAAACTCATAAAAATAAGAAAAAAATTAAAAATTTTATTCAACCTATTTTTACTCAATTTAACTTTGTCCGTTGTGATTCAAATTCTTTTTATCTTAATATTTCAATCATTCTAGATTTCACAGATAGATTTGAACCGATTTTAATAACAATGAAGAAAGGAAATGAGAAAAAGGATTTTGTCATCGTGACATCAATTGTTAGTGAAATGACGTAGAGCATTATTTATTCTATTTTTTGTTAGAGTAAACCGACGTGGTATTAAGCCGCATTTGCGTGGCAATGAAATGAAATCACGAGAACTATTTTTTGAGAACTAAAGTAAAATTTTATAAATTATAAACGAAATAAATGAAAATTTTTATATTTTAGGAGAGGCGGAGCCCTTACTAGCTCCTTTGGCTCCGCCACCGGAATCATGCAATGTGATGTATTATAAAATACAAATATAGTTTATTAATGAGGTATGGTCTTAAGATTTACCCATACAATTACTAAAATAAAAGCTAATAATAATATTAATATTTGAAGTATTGGTTCATACAAACATAGCAATAAATTCAGTATAAAAAAGTCGTTAAGGTTGAAATTAAATTTAATATTTTTTGAAAAAAAATAAAGCAAATGGGAGAGAGAATAGAAGGAAGATATGGGGAGTGTTATAGGATTGAGTTGTGAGTGTGAAGCGATAATTAGGTTTTGGTCACATGCAAATACGTCAACTAGTCCCAATGGTACCCATATATACGTGGGCATTGGAGGGCCGTCTTTCACGAGCTTTGTTATTGATAAGAACCTTTTCAAACCTCACCTTTACGAATTTAATGCTCCACATCAACCCCCGGATCCCACTTTTGATGATGCTGATGCCCACCTTTCTAGTCTCATGAAATTTTCCTCATCATATTAATTTAGACATGGTTTTGTTTAATGAGTTGTTAATGTTTATATTTATAAATAAAGTCTTTTTATCGTTACAACAACAATGATGAAAATCGAATTAAAATTAAAATTTAATCCATCATTAAAATTTATGTTTTAAATTTATAACATCAACAAAATATGGGGAAGTTTTTAAAACTTAGTTTAGAGTTTTACCAGTGTTTAGTAAATATAACATGCATTGCAGGTGTACTACACTGGGAAGTTCATAGAATGGAACTTTGAGGCCGAAAAATCTGACGCAGAGAGAGAGAGAGAGCAGTAATGGCATTTGGATTTTGTGCTGCAGAAGAAATTTAATATAAATAAATAAAGATAAACATAAAATTGTGGCAGAGAAAGGAGGAGCTGACTCTGTTTTTGTAATAAATTCAAAAAGTAGGTTTTTAGGGGCAATGGAAAGTACGGAAACGTGTTGGGACCCACGCGTAAAGTCAAATTTCAGATATGTCGCAAACGCAGTATGACCCTTTCAATCTTCTTTTATCTGTTTTCTCATGTTTGATGTTCTAAAGTTAAAGTAAAATATTAAATAAGGGAAATTATTAATTTCCCATAAATAAATATTAAAAAAATAATACTATAAATAGAAGAGGAATTCACATACAATATTATATTATATTATACAACTTTACTTAAATTAAAATTTTCTAATTATCAAATTTTATATAAAAAATTTTCAATCGCTGAATAAATACACACAAAAAGAAATATTCAATTATGACTAAAGACTTCAGTGGGGCGGGTTTCGCGGGGCCCTGCCCCGCTTCACACTGAATTGGATAGGGATGAGTACATGTTTTGCAGGTGATAGGATAGGGATGGAGACAAAAATTAGACCTGTCATGGGTGGTGGGGCAAGCGTGGGTATGATCTTGTACTCGCCTCGCATAATATAATAAGCAAACTTAAAATGTAAATATTTATAAAAATTTAATTTTGATAACAGTACTCAATGTATTCCACACTTTTTTTCATAAAAAATAGTTTATATTTATTTAACTAATAGTTATAAATATATTATATGAATTGGGTCGTAGAGTGAGTATAGCGAAGATTAGATGTGTCTGGGACATGTGAGTGGTGGGACAGAGATGATTTTAAGTTTATACCCGCAATGAGTTACGAGGCAAGGATGGGATAAAGCTCCTCACACACACCCCGCCCAATTGACATCCGACCAATAATACCAAGAAATCAGGAATGTAGTTTTATAAATAGATAATTCGTTTTGTATGTATTTTAGTATTAGTTTTATACATTGGTAAGTAAAAGACAGAAAAAAAGATATTGCATTAAATATATATATTATTATTAGTTGGAGCTGGACTCACTGTGCGGCTATAAATACACCAAAGCTTGAACCAGAGACAGCTCTCAACACAGTTAAATTCTAATCTCCCCCTTTGAAACCCCCAAAATAAATTATTTTTCTTCATTTCCACTCCAAAAATCTGGGTTTTTCTTTTCTCACATAGCATTGCCCCTTGGCTTTAAAGTTGAACCCAACATTTCTTCATCGTTAAACTATCCATATTAGCTTTGGTCTCTGTTTCAAACAGAGAATCATACCTTTCTTTCCAAGTTGGAATCTCTTTTGAGGAACCTTTTTTTTTTTGTTAAAGGCTCCTCTGTTTTTCCTTAATCCACTTTTCTATTGCCTTTTGGTTTTTGTTTTTTAAAGGAAAAAGGGGCAGTTTTTTAAGTCCTGTTTCCTTTCTGAATCTTCCCTCCCGCACTCTGTTTTCCAAAAAAAAAAAAGAAAATGCAAGAAATCTATCATCCTTTTGGATTCAAAAATGGCGTTGATATTGGATCTTCGTTATCACAAATCATATTATCAGGAGGCTCTAATACTTTAGATTCAGTGTTCTCTCATTGTGCATCACTACCAACAGCCATTGCCACCAACTCTGTTTGCGAGCCATTAGGTTCATCAGTCTATCTCCGCCAGAGGGATCTCCTTCAGAATTTCTGCCATGAAAACAAAGGGAACCCTTCATTTTCAGGAAAATCCGTAAAGGGTCTCCTTCAAAACTGCCCAAATCCTCCATCGACGACCAATTACTTGAGCCCACCTCAAAAGAAGAAGCTTTACAGGGGCGTGAGGCAAAGGCAATGGGGCAAATGGGTGGCTGAAATTAGACTCCCGCAAAACAGAGTCCGAGTCTGGTTAGGCACTTATGACACAGCTGAAACCGCCGCTTATGCCTATGATAGAGCTGCGTATAAGCTTAGAGGCGAATACGCGAGGTTGAATTTCCCGAATACCAAAGATCCAAGTGAGTTGGGGTTTGCAGATTGTGCTAAATTGAATGCTTTAAAGAACACAGTGGATGCTAAGGTTCAAGCCATTTGTCAAAAGGTGAAAAGAGAGAAAGCTAGAAAGAAAGCCAAAAGATCACCTGAAGCTGAAAAGCAAGCCAAAGTTCCAGAGCCATGTTCATCGTCTTCGTTGTTATCGCCGGCGGTTTTTAGTGAAAATTTAAGCAACCAATGGCCGTCGCCATCGGTGTCCGAAGATGGGTTTTGGAGATGTGCGAATTCGCCGTCCTCTGTTTTGAATGACTATCCGTCGATGATTACAGAGGAACCCATGTTTGAAGACTGTTCGCTTGCAAGAATGCCGTCTTTTGATGCTGATTTGTTATGGGAGATTCTTGCTAATTAGGATAATAATTATGTTTCATTTTTTTCCTCAAGAAATCAAATATCTTCAGCAGATAGCTGTTGTTTTTTTGTTAGGTACCTACTTCTAACAATGGTGTCATGCTGTTTATGTGGTCTGGTTTACGGTTTTAGCTTTAGTCTTCTCTTTTTCCTTTCTTTCAATTTTGAGGTATTTTCTGAGTTTGGATTTTGTTTTTCTTCTCAATGAAACATATTAATAGTTAACCAAAAAAATGTTACCCAATTATTATAATTTTATAATATTTTGTATAATTATATAATTACATAAACTATAATTCAATTATATAAAATATTTAAAAAATATTACCATTTTGGGAATATTTTATAAAAATACATAAAACATTATCTAATTATACATAAAATTTACATTAAAAATCAGTTCTTGTTTGGACACCACTATTATTGATGTTCCATTTGGATTTTACTGTATCAGTGGTTTATTTTTTTTCTTTTCTAAAAATTTCACTATTACAAAGTTAATACAATTACACGTATAAGATATTTATAGATACAAATATATGTTTGTGTTGATTTATAATTAATACAATGTAAAGCTAATCCAAAATCAAACAAAAACTGAACTAATATGGAAGGAAGGGGATAAAATTCACACAAAACATAAGACAAGAGAGAGACCGTATATCATTATTACAAATGGGGAAACTCGAACTCAAATTTGTATGGACTTGACCATCTTTGTTGAACATATTAATAATCTCCGACTCTGCAATCCCTTTAGATCCATCAAAACAAAATGCCAATAGAAAATGAGTATCGGATTCGACAGAGTTGCCTGAAAACACAAAAGATCAAGTTAGAGCCTGCGTTTAATTATTCTTCTTCATCTTTTTTTATGATTCTATGTATGAAGTAGGAAATCTGCTCCGAAACCACATTTTTGCTAATAAACTGTTTTTACTGCAAATTTATCTTTACAGGCAAACAAGTTTTTTATGAAACACAAGCTGACTAAACATTACCGGAGAATGTTTATTAAGAAAAAAACAATGAAATAATGAAAAATAATCCATAAATGCAAAACCCCGATGAACATAATCGAATTATAAATAACAGGGAATTCCTCTAGGCTGCCCTCTGGACTCTGATACTTCTCGAGATTATTTCCTTTAGATCATCGCAGCGGCTGCGGTGATAATCGATCCACAAGCACAGCTGCCTAATGGCTTCTCTCTTCTCCTCTCCTAGTCCGAGTAAGCCTTGATCTTTCTCTTTCATTGCTGTCTCCAAGACTTCCATCTTCTTCTCCAGCTGATTCATGGCTTTTAGCAGATTCTCCTTCTCCGCTTCTTCCTTGTTTGCCTTAATCCGTAGCTTCTCCACTTGATCTCGCAGAGTAGATTCTTGTTCTTTCTGATAGTTCAGCTGCTCAATCAAGTTTGTCACTTCATTCCTTAGTCGCTTCTTTTCGCTCTTTGTCTCTTCGACCCAATGTTTTGCAATCCTTAGCTCTTTCGATGTTTCTTCAATGCATTCCTTGTAGCTTCTACACTTCTCTTCAAATTTCTGGATGACTGCTTCAAATCCAGTCAAGGTAATATTCACATTCTCGGAGATATCAGTGATCATCTTGCAATAGGCTTCGTTGTTGGCAGCAATTATTCCAGATAATGCTGAGATCCTTTCTTCAAGCAGTCTTTGTTCTTCCAGGTACTTTGCTTCTGCTTTTCTGTAGCTTTCTTCGTTTTCAGTTAGTAACTGTTCTGTGACTCTAAGTTTTTGGTTTGACAGCCGGAGCTTAACTTCAATTGTTCGGACATTCTCAACCAAAGTACTGAGTTCATCTCCTTTCATTTCTATATCTCTTTTCAAGTCTTCAATAGTTTCCTCCAACTCAGCAACAATTTCATCCTTAGATTGAATGTTCGTATTGTGCTCTCCCGCCATTTCTTGCATCTTCCGTTCTGTGATTTCGATAATTGCCTTGCACTCCTGAAATGAAGTTTCAAGTTGTTTGTATTCATTGCTTAGCTTGTTAAATGCATCTTCTTGTTCTTTTAGCATTCTCTGATGATCCGTGATCTGGCTTACGAGGTCATTTTTCTCATCTTCCTTTGCTTCCAAATCTATTTGAAGTTGCTCAACCATTTGCTTCAGATCAGCTGCTATCTGACTTTTAGATTCGAGGTTTGTACGGAATTCTTCGGACATTTCTTCTGTCTTCCTTTCAGCAATTTCAAGACTTGCCTTGCACTCTTGATATAAGCCTTCAACCTCTTTGTATTCCTCGCCCAACTTCTTATATGCCTCCTCCTGTTCTGTTAGCATTCTCTGCTGATTGCTAATTTGGCTTTCTAGATCGGATTTCTCGTGCTCAAACTCAGTTTTCACTCTCTCAAGCTGCAACTCCAGTTCATTTCTCTGGGTCTGTATTGGATCCAACTGCTGATGCAAATCGTTGACCTGTGCCACTAGGGCTGTTAATTGGAAGGAAGTTTCATTCTCCAAGCTGGCATGCTTTTCCTGGAGAGCATTGAACTCGAGCCCTCTTTCTGCCAACGTTTTCTCTATTTCAATGGTTTGACCCTGTAAACTCACTATTTCCTCCCTCAATTGACCATTCTCTTCGATTTTAGTTCTCAAGTCCTCTTCCAGTTCACCTTTCTGGGTCTTTAGAGAAATTTTCTCCAATTCTAGTTCCTTCATTTGTGCCAACAAACCCTCTTTCTCCTGCAGAACTCTCTGTTGATCCTCAGTCTTGCTTACTATCTCTTCTTTTGCCTTTTCTATCTCAATCATATGATCTGAAATAGCTTGAGTTTTACTCTCAAGCTGAACTTCAAGTTCAGCTTTCTGGCTATGCATGGTTTCCAGTTTCTGCTGCAATGTATTTATTTCATCCATCAAGCTCTTGACTTGGTTCGATGCTTCATCGCCTTTAACTACAATATGTTCTTCCAACTGAGCTTTCTCGGTCCGCAGCAACTCCATGTCTCCTAGCAGATTGTTAATCTGCACTGTCAAATTCTCCACTCTAGATAATGATTCTGTCTCATTATCCTCAAACTTCTTTGTGAGAGTAAAAAATTCTTCTTCTCTCGTCTTTAATACCCTCTCGAGTTCTGAAATTTGATATTGCAATCCCATATTTTCCTCCCTCAGCTGACCATTCTCTTCGATTTTAGTTCTCAGGTCCTCTTCCAGTTCACCTTTCTGGTTCTTTAGAGAAATGACCTCCAATTCTAGTTCCTTCATCTGTGCCAACAAACCCTCTTTCTCCTGCAGAACTCTCTGTTGATCCTCGGTCTTGCTTACTACCTCTTCTTTTGCCTTCTCTATCTCAATCACATGATTGGAAATAGCTTGAGTTTTTCTCTCAAGCTGAACTTCCAGTTCTGCTTTCTGGCTATGCAGGGACTCCAGCTCCTGCTGCAAAGTATTTATCTGATCCATCAAGCCCTTGACCTGAGTTGATGCTTCATCGCCTTTCACTACAATATGTTCTTCCAACTGAGCTTTCTGGGTGCGTAGGAACTCCATGTCTGCTAGCAAATTGTTGATCTGCACCGTCAAATTCTCCACTCTAGATAGCGATTCTTTCTCGTTGTCCTCAAACTTCTTTGTGAGTGTCAAAAGTTCTTCTTGTCTGTGTTTTGATATCATCTCGAGTTCTGAAATTTGGGATTGCAGTCCTAAACTTTCCTCCCTCAGCTGACTATTCTCATTGATTTTAGTTCGCAAATCCTCTTCCAACTCAGCTTTCTGATTCTTTAAGGAATTGACATCAAATTCTAGTTCCTTCATTTGTGCCAGCAAACCCTCTTTCTCGTGCAGAACTCTTTGTTGATCCTCGGTCTTGCTTGCTATCTCTTCTTTTGCATTTTCTATCTTAATCACATGATCGGAAATAGCTCGAGTTTTACTCTCAAGCTGAACTTCAAGTTCTGCTTTCTGACTCTGCAGGGACTCCAGCTCCTGCTGCAAATTTTTTATCTGATCCATCAAGCTCTTGACTTGAGTCAATGCTTCATCATCTTTTACTGCAATATGTTCTTCCAACTGAGCTTTCTGGGTGCGTAGTGACTCTATGTCTGCTAGCAGATTGTTGATCTGCACTGTCAGATTCTCCACTCTAGACAATGATTCTTTCTCATTATCATCAAATTTCTTTGCGAGAGTCAAAAGTTCTTCTTCTCTCTTTTTTGACATCATCTCAAGTTCTGAAATTTGGGATTGCAGTCCTATATTTACCTCTCCCAGCTGTTTTGCTTCACTTGCTTTGTTCTCTATCTGCAGCTCCTGTTCTCTGTTTGTTGCTCGCAATTGTTCCAACTCGAGTTCCAAGCTTGTCACTTGTGCCTCTAATTCTTTTAACTGGGCAGATGATTGATTCCCATGCACCTCATGCAACTCTTTGAGCGTCAAAAGTTCCCTTTCTTTGTCACCTAGTTCCTCTTTTGACTGACTCATTTCAGCCATGAGTTGTTGAATGGTGCCCTGGGCCAGCTCAATCTCATTTGAAACCTCAGAAAGCTTCAAGTTCAGGGAGTTATTCTCTTCCACTGTAGCTTCAAGACTGCGGCTCAATTCTGAAACTCGCTGTTCTGAAGATTCCAGCTTTTGCTGCATATCGGAAACTTCCCCCCTAACAGTGTCTAGCTCTTGCTTTAAACTTATATTTTCCTCCTTCAGCAAACTAACTTCTCTTCTAAGGTCTTCTGTAAACTTCTCACCATCTTCAATTCTTTTAACAGCAGTTTCTTTCTCTAGAATTAAGTTATTGTTTTCTCGATATAGCTCCTCCGACCTTTGGTTCAACTCAGCTTCCATCTTAGCAGCAGCGTCCAGCTTATGCCTCAGCTCTTCATTCTCAACCACAAGTTTTGATTTTTCACTCTCAGATCTTTCAGAATCAAGCTTCAGATTTGTGATGATTTCCTCTGCTTCTCGCACCTTGCTTAAAGAAGCAAGATAATCTGAATTCAATGCATCTTTTTCTTCTCTTGTATCTGTCAGCTTCAGCTTAAGATCAGCAATTTCCAGATTTGCTGTTTCAAGTTCTTGTTTAATGCCTTCTGCTATTGCCTGAAGTTCTCTTTCCAAGTGCCCATTTTTACTGCCTCCATCTTTTGAATAACCATCAGAGTCGGAATCTGAGCTTGATGAAGAGGATGCATCTTTTTCTCCTTTGCCATGAGCTTTTTTCCTCAGCTCCCCTGTGAGATGATCATAGTGCGCATAGAGGTTTTGGTAGTGTTTGTGGAAATCCTCGATTAACTGAACAAGTGGTTCCTTCTTGGAGTTAGCTATAGGAACTCCATTTTCTTCAACTTCTTCATCGTTAATGAGCTTCAATATTGTTGCCACCTTTTCATCAATTTCTGAAATGGAGGGAGTTTACATTTGAGATTAAAACATGAAGCAAATCTTAAGTGGAAAATAATGTTAAGCTGATTGTGGCAATTCAGAACATCCCGGAACCAAATTCTATGTTACTCGGACTCACATGTGAGTGCCAATACGGGTAACTGGAGGGGCCTTGAAGGGTCATATCCTCATACCAATGTTCAAATATGTGTTGAACTTAAGTGTCGAACATAGACACTTAAAGAAAAACGAAAAGTCGGAGCAACGTAGATCAAACTTATAGGTAAAATAGAAAATTGCACCCCAAAGAAATCATTAAATGTAGAAAATTACCTATTTTACTTCCTTTAAGCTCTTCATCCTTTTCTGGATCAACATGATGCCCAAAGAAGGACTTTATAGACTCCCTGAACCGATGCTTAGTCATCTCTTCAGATTATCAACTAGTTTTGCTCAGCAAGTCGGCATGAAGATAAGGCAATCTATATCTCAAGCATAAAAGCTGAAAAAACAGAATTATGGACACTTTGTAACTAGTTTCAAACTATGTCAACCATAAACAATACAAAATAGTCTTAGCCACAGATTGGATCGACTGCAAAAGTATAAAGACTAGTAAACTGACGGGTTATTTCGGGTATTAATGGTCCCAAACTCACTCCCCTATGCTAGAAAACTATTGGCCTTCGTCTACACACTGAATAAGAAAATCTTATTTTTGTTGAATAAGTGCTACTTTTCTAATAAAAATAAGATAAAATCAAAATCAAACCCTTTGCCTTTTTGGCAACCCTGCTTAAGATACAAAATCTCAAAGCATCTTTTTTCAGCTTAAGATGACAAAATCCCAGACCCTGTTTCTTATTGACAACCCAGCTTAAAATGACAAGATCTCGATTTTTTTTTTCTAACATGGGTCCACAAATCAAGGCATGCATCTTCATTAATATTTAGTATTTACTACCTTCATTATTAAGCATTATCAAAGTCGAAAAAAGAACTGACTAGACTAGCTGGTCGAACTCGCACAGCCGAGAATCGAAGGGTTATTCGATTAGATGATTTACATGAGACTGGATGATAATTGAACCAGTTTAACTGGAAAAAGAACCAGTGAAAAATCAAGAGAAACCCATTTTTATTTTTTTTCTCTATTTTTAAAGTTATGACACGTGAACCCATAAGCTCATAGATTCCAAAAAAAAAAAAAACTACCATTAAGCCAAAATGCATGTTCTTATAAATCATTTACTAGATTTATCAGTTATTTATTTTCTAACATTTAAAATTGTTTTAATTATTTATTTAAGGAGTAAATGGTCAGAAAAGTGGCAGATATGATTCTAGCGTGGCGACACCTCATCATCACATTCATTGGGGATGGAATCCAGCCACGCCAGAAACAGAGAAAGCTGATTTGGAATCGAAACGATAAAAGACAGCTATTATTTGAAAAAAAAAGGTGAGCTGTTCTTTTTGTTCATTCATTTTATTTTTCCATTTCATTCAAATAAGTCAAGGCCGGTCAGTCAATCATCACTCAATTACTCAAAGACCTTTTTTCTTTTATTATATATGAAAAACGAAATATTATTAAACAAAAAAGATAATAAATAAAGAAACCAGTAAAGGAATAGCATATCAGTAGAAATTTGGCATTACTGTCACCTGAGATTCTGAGACGTTCTCGTAACTTTCCTTTTCTCAATCTTGTATCGGAAGCTATGCTATATTTCTGCAAAAATAAATAAAAATATCTTTTGTTTAAATTGAAACAGTAAAAATATTGAATTTAAGATAAATAACCGAATCAACACTGATACAAGTGATAAGTTCAAAACGAAGAAAATCCGAAAATTTTTAAAGAAGATTTTTTTACTTGAACTGGAAATCATGATCTAATAAAATTTAATCTCTAGTCATTTTCAATTATGGAGTTCGAAAATCAAAACCACAAGGAAGTTCAAGGGAACAAAAAAGATTTTATGTTAATGAAAACAAGTGAATCGAAGTTAAAATTCAATCATAAAATCATAAAAGGGAAATAACTGAACTAAAATTCAACTATCAAACTGATCGAAGGTTTTTTGATTGAAACTGAAGTCCAAGTAATAAAAAACATGAAGTAAGTGATGATTAATCAGTTGATGAACAAAGCTTACCTTAGAATCAGAGCTCCAAAGCTTGATTAAGAAGAAGAATCTGAAAAACAGAGCAAAAAAAGAAAAGAAAAAAACTGAGAGACCGAGAGAGAGTTCTGTTATTTGATAAATAGAAAGAGCATGATGTAGCTTTTTCTATTTTCAGGATATGGAATGGAATTTTTGGAGCCTTCTTTTATTCTGATTTTAAGTAACTACCCTTGCCTTTGTTATTTTATTTCAGTTATGCCCTTTCAATTTCTCGTCACGAGAGATGATCTGAACAAATTTCATTGGTGTTTCACGTTTATTTCTTTATTTTACCTTCTGTTCCAATTGGCTGTCAGACAATGAAATTTCTCTATTCAAGATAGTTGGATTCAGTTTCAGAAAAAAAGTATAATTGATTCAATTATTATTTACTGTATCTTTGAGATTTAAGTGTAATTAATCATATAATTATTATAATTAGTGAATTTTACTGAATTGAATTTAAAGATTGTAATTATTATAATTATTATTTGTACAAGAAAATTTATTATTTCCCAAAATGTATCCCATCAGTTATTTCTTAAAAAAAGTTTTTTTTTCATTTTTGAAAGGATTTCAACACCATTTATATTTATCGGAATTTAATAAAAAAAATTTGACTTCTGAACTTCCATGGATCAAGGAGAGATCAAAAAACCTGAATTTCTACTCATAGGTCCGACCTTGAACATCAAGTCTCTCAAGTTTTGTTTTAATACTTTGAATGCTTTCTAAGTTTTATATAACAATAAAAAGGAGGAGAAAATAAAAAATAAGAAAAATGGTTAGAATGTTAAATATAACTCAACCATCACGAGACTGGAGGTTTAAAGTCAAATTTGGTAGTCGAAATTCTTTTTACTTGTCATGTCTTAAGATTTAATGGTTAAAATTCTATTCTAAAAATTGACATTTATGGGTGTTAAAGATTTCTGCACTAAGAACACGTATTTTGGGAAATAATATTTTTATACCTATTTTGAGAGTAACAATTTTAAGTACAAAAATTTTATATTTTAAAAGATATAATGATAAATTTAACTATTAATATTTATATCTTTTGTTAATTTAGTCTTTTTATATTAAATTTAACTCTTAACATTTAAAAAAAGTTAAATTGTAATTTTTTAATGAAAATACAAATTAAAATTTTATTTTTTTGCGATTAAAAGAAAAGATTATATCAAATTAAATTGATCAAAAGTACCTTTAGTTTTATCTTGATTTAAAACTTCTAATCCATCATAGGGGACTTCATCATAAACTTATAAACATGTCTTCCATTTTAATATTTTAAATATGATAACTCCCATAATAATATTCATGTATATTTTATGATAATTTTGTAATATTGAACTTTTTATTTTTTTTTTAGCATCTCATAATCTATTTCAAAAATACATGTCATCAAAACTTGTGCAATGCTTTTAGAGAGCAATCCCTAAGAAAGAAGCAGAAGTGGAACTGAACACTGCACTGCGGGGATATATTTCCGCTTACGTTTCTAGTCACGAAACTTCCCGCTTTTTCACTTTTTAGCAACGTAAGCTCTTGTCCGAATCACAATTCCTTAACTCCCTTACCGTGAGCCAAAATAAAAATTTCTGTCACATCAAAGTACTCATAAAACATAAGATTAACAGATAAAGGTGAATCAATGAAAAGAATTTCGTCGCTTTTATTAAGTTTATGAAATAAGAATACATTTGTTAATGAATAAATGAGATATGTTACACCTTCATATAAAATGACTATTTTTCTTTCAATTCCTATTTTTGAAATACATGCAAAAATGAATTATGTTTTTTTCTTGGTTCTACCAGAGACCATTTCCTTGAGACGGTCATAGCGGCTGCGGTGATAATCAACAGGCACAGCTCTCTAATGGCTTTCCTCTTTTCTTCTTCCCTACCCAACAACGCGTCATCTTTTTCTTTTGTAATCTTCTCCATTTCTCCAATTCGACTCTCCAGGTCGGCTATGGCTTTCAAAAGTTTCACCTTTTCTTCTTCTTCTTCACTCAACTTACCTTCACATGAAAGCTTTTCTCCAAGTTCTCTATTTTCTTGCATTAGCTTTGAGTTTGATTCATTCATTGAATTCCTCAACTCCCTCAGCTCAGCTTCACAACTGGCAAGCTTCTCTTTAAGCTCACTATTTTCGTGTTCTAGCCTTGAAATGGATTCAGTCAATGAATTCTTGCCTGCCTCCATTGAATCCCTAGATTTCCTCAGCTCAACTTCACAGGTAGCAAGCTTCTCTTTAAGGTGTCCATTTTGGTGCTCTAGCCTTGAAACGGATTCAGTCCATGCATTTTTGCATGCCTCAATAGTATCCCTAGACTTCCTCACCTCAGCTTCACAAGTAGCAAGCTTCTCTCCGAGCTTTCTATTATCTTGCTCTAGCCTTCAATTCGATTCAGACAATGCATTTCTGGCCGTCTTTATTGAATTCCTTAACTTCCTTATCTCAGCTTCACCGGTACTTCCTTATCTCAGCTTCACCGGTGGCAACCTTCTCTCTAAGAGCTCCATTTTCTTGCTCCAGCATCTTTGCCTGCCTCCATTGAATTCCTCAGCTTCTTAAGCTCCCCTTCACAGTTAGTGAGCTATATTCTAAGTACTGCGTTTTCTTGCTCCAGCCTTGAATTCGATTCGTTCAAACGCATTTTTCACTGGCTCCTTTGGATCCTTCAACTTCGTGAACTCGGCTTCATAACTGGCAAACTTCTTCCCAAGTGTTTCATTTTCTTTCTTTAACCTTAAATTTGATTCAGTGAATGCCTTTTTGTTTGCCTCCATTGAATCCCTTAACTTCCTCATCTCAACTTCACAAGTTGCAAGATTCTCTTCAAGTGTTGCACTCTCTTGCTCTAGCTTTTCTTTTATAGTCTTGTAAATATCTTTGTTCTCATAATGTACCTTTTTCAGCAACCATGATCCTCTGGTACAAAATCTGGAACTCTTGTGCTAAATCCTCCATCTTTCTTTCCAACACATTGATATTAAAAGTGGTTCCTGTCGATAATCGTCTGGCAAGCTTCGAGTTCGACTCCATGGAATTGTCAGTGTTTTCCTGTCTTTCTTTCATGATTCTCTTCTGATCAGCAGTCCGCAACTCCAACTCGCTTTTCTCCATCATCATGAACTCCACCTTCTGTTGCAGAAGTTCAACCTCCGCAGTCAAGGTCATAGTCTGCGCGGTTTTGTTAATACGTTTACTTTCGTAGTCCTCCTGAATAGCAGAAATCTCGAGTTCTCTTTGCCGAAATAGTGCTTCCAATTCTAGAATTCTACCATTTAGATGACTCGTTTCCTCTCTCAGTTGATTGATTTTGCAAATATTACTCCGCTCGTTATCTTCTAATTTATGTTTCTGCTTGCGAAGAACGTCCACCTAGGATTCCAACTCCATCACCTGCATCTGTAACCCTTCTTTTTCTTCTGCCATTACCTGCTCAATACCACTCTTTCTAGCTAATTCTTCTTTCAGGGTTTTCACTTGAATCAAATACTGGGAAGTTTCTTTAGATTTCGTCTCAAGCAAAAGTTCCAACTCGGTTTTCTGGCTGTGTAGGGAATCCAATTCCTGCATCATTACATCTATCTCGGAACTTTGGGCACTTCAATAGTCCATCTCTGCCTTCAGATCAGTGATCTGTACCATTGACTCCTCAAGTTTAGATGTTAAGTTGTCGTCATTGTCCTCGACTTGCTTCATGAATTTAGTCGCTTCATCTCGGACCTCCGAAACCTGCCCATACAATGCCTTAATTGTCTCTCCTTGCAGTTTAGTTTCAGCTGTCTTAGCATCAAGCTGAGCTTCCAAATCTCTTTTCTGGAACTGCAGAGACTCCACCTCATTTTTCAAGCCAATTAGCTGATCCTCTAGCTCGGTTATCCGTCCCTCATGCACCGTTTCGGAATCACAAAGTCTCTTTTCTTTCTCATCCGCTTCTTTTCTCAAATCTTTGTTTATGATTTCGATTTCTTGTATTTTACTCAAAGCAGCCAAATGGTCCAAAGCTAAAAGTTCGTTCTCTTCAGTCTTGGCCAATTGATGGTTCAGGTCACCAATTTTTTTTAGTGCCCTTTCAAGCTCTTCCTGATGGTTTCGGTCATTGTTAAACGCTACACTGGGGTTAGTTTCGACATCCATCGACGAGTAATACTCCGAGTCCGAGCCAGAGGCATAATAAGAATGATTTTCGGCTCTTTCCAATCAGAAACCTTCTTATCAGACTGTCTTTTAAGATTTTCATACTGAGAAAAGAGAAACTGGTACTGCTTGTGAAAATCCTCAACAAGTCCAACAAGTACGGGCTCCTTTTTCCCTCTGTTTCTCCTCTTGGCCAGCTTCAACATTCTTTCAAACATCTGCAAGAAAAAAAGACATATCAAAATTCAGGGAAACTGATAAAACTGACTAAGATCAAACATTAAAAGTGGCCATCAAATCAAATATCAGAAACTTTAGATACACTTGGTAAATTGGGGAGAAAAAGTTTTTGTAATGATAGTCATGCTATCTTTGATTCTTCATTAATGTAAAAAGATCTATGTTATCTAGATTCCGGATAAGATACATATATGTATTTGATATGGGTGCGTCCAAATTTTAAAATTTTAACATAAATTTAAATGGTCTTTTGAAGATCCACATTCCTATATTTATGATCAAATATGCATTGAATTAGTGCACATAAAGAAAAATTGAAGTGTCAAAGCAAAATAGATAAAAGTATATCAGCAACATTTAACAAACCTGTTTTAGTTACTTCTTGCTCCATCTTTTTTAACTTATGAACATCACGTTAACCCTCCGAGGTCATTGTCAGGCTTTATTGCTTCCCCACTATGAAATTTGCAGCAAATTTGATGAATACGTCCCCCCAAAAAATGCATTCTCCATCTCAAACAAATCAAACTAAATCCCTAAAATAAAGTGACATAACATTAATAAATTACTTGACAATGCCACATTCAAGCACTGTAAAATACTAAGCTTATGCATATCCTTGAAAATAGTTTAGCGGGCCAGTTTAGATAATTTACCTTTTATTTGGCCTTCTTCACTAAACAAAAAAATGCTTACATCAAAATCAAAGTAGAATAGTCATTTATCCAAATTGCTCAAAATTCAAAGTGCTAAAAAAATGGTTTTGAAAAGCATGCAATGAGGAATTAGCAGTTGTACACTCCTAACCTACCTGCATTAACAATTCATTAGTGATAGTTACTACCTAGTCAAAATGTTAATAGGAGATGCAAATTAGCCCCTTATTTTGGAACTCTATTATGAGTAAAAGTTTATCCACTTTTAGCATCCAACTTTTACTTACACTTGAACCGGATCTGAATCCAGTTTATGTTGTTCCAACTCTCCATTTTTTTTATTTTTTTTTTTGTTCTAAAAATTCATATGTCGAACATTCTTATATCGAATGGATATCCAAATCTGGCTCACTAAGAGACCAATTAACATAGGTTTAAATTAATAGGTTTTTTAATGAAACCCAGCTAAAATAAATATTACCTTGGTTGCACTAAAGTAATGAACAGATTCATCCATGATCCATCTATGAATCTTCCTAGAACTAAGGGATCTAATCTAGCATGTATTATAGCAACTATTCTACTATCCTCACACAAAGGCCTAGCAACAAAAAAGGAGAGGACCATTTTTATTCATAGATTGGGTGATGACCAGTGGTGCATAAGTTTTTAGATGTCACCGTCAAAGCCGAAAACAGCCTGCCCCCACTCATTTCATGCCACTTTTGAATCTCAAAATGAATAACAGTAACAGTCAACATTTTTTAAAAATTTGATGATTAAATGTTTATTTAATCACAAATTTTAACTTAAATTATGAGATTACTGCTTCGATTCTTTTACACGTCGATTATGTTATATATATAAGGCATGACATTCACTGAAACCGACGTTAAATTTGGTAAATCTAATTTAATAATTAAACCTAATCAAGAAATTAATAGAATAATAGGAACGAAATTTAACAGAATAAAAATTTGATAAAAAAACAAAACTTACCTGGAAACTGAAGGCGAATATTCTTTCTGCGGATCAAAATGCAATGGAAAGTGATAAAATAGTCGCAGGAAAAGTAGAAAGAAAAGGGGGTGAATTTATAATAATTTTTAGTAATTTTCTTTTGAATTTGGGGAGAGAATTTTGTCTTGGCCTGGCTGGTCCACGAGAATGAATTTTTGGCGCCTCTTTTCATACGATTGCCCTCTGATTTCGGATTTTATTACACTCAAAAATTTTAGCCGAGAAAAACGCGATAATTTCATTCTACTCAAATATGATTGGCTGATCTTCCAACATGAGGCCACGTGGGTGATGTCCCGCGCCTCTTTTGTCTTTTGCGTTTTACGATTTAAACATGAACCATCCCATTACATACATAATAATGTATTTAAAGTTAAAAAATCGTTATTTATAAGTAACAAACAGTTATTGCTCTGTTCCTTAATTATTAAGCTATTTTTGCAATTCTAAAAGAAAATTAGACCCCTCAACAATTTAATTATTGTATATTTAATTCCGAATAAAATAAAATAAAAATTTAAACAACATGAAAGTTTTTTAAAAAAATAATAATTTGTGCTATAATTTTTTTAAAAAAAATCAACAGTTTAATTTTTTATATTTAATACAGAAGTAAATAAGTAGAATTATAAATGAAAGTCATTGATTCATGATATAATAAGGAAGGAAGATAAGAAAGAGATTAAGGTGATATAGTGGAGATCAGTTCACCTAAAGAGGTCAAGAGTCGAAACAATGACAAGATGATAGGTTGACCAAGGTACTAATTTTTTTCACAAATTAAATCTTAAATTTAAGTGTAACATAGAAACCAAAATTAAAATTTCACCATTTTCTTTTATAATGCATAAAGAAAAAAGAGAAATGTGACCCCATGTTTTATATATTTAGGTACAAGGAACAAAATTGAAAATTTACCAATTTATATAGGTTTATAGACTTGCTCAATCTATACAATTTTCTTTCATGTGTATGTATATATTATATTTTTATGTTATTTTACAATTTATATTCGGGATTTATGGTTGTCCCTTTCAATAATGTTGTCTTCAAAATTTGAACTTGTGTTCACTCTTTAAGTGTGCAATGTACTTCACCACTGTACCTAACACTTATTGGTAATTGTCTCTTCTATATATTGAAAAGAAAATGGATGACTTTTTAAGTTGTATCAATTTGTTGTTTGTTTTCACAATTATGAAACAATAACTTTTTAAGCACATGACATTTCTCGCAGGTTGGATTAAGAAGTGAATACAAAAAAAAAATTAAACTATATTTTTTTAATTTAGAATTACATTTCATATCCATGCTTAAAAATAAGTATATATCAAATAAAAAGACATTAAAAGATATTAAGAGTCGCAATTCAATAGCAAAGGCATCTCAAATGGTTATCATCACCATCACCATCACCATCACCATCACCATCACCATCATCTTTACCACTCTTGAATCTTTTTATAAACTCTCATCAATTATAATCATATGCATTAGAAGATAAGTAAAGAAGGGAGGTTTTCAAATAAGTTTTTAATGTGTTATTTGTTTGTATTAACAAACCTCTTAATAGGTTGGTATTATCTCTTGGTTTATCCCCTTATTCTGTCGAGAGCCTCAACTAGAGATGGGGTTCACAAAGCAGGAGTGCCTTATCGAGTCGGACCACGCATGATAGACGGCCATCTATTAAGGAAATAATGATCATTTGCGAATGATAAGGTTTGAACCCAAACCCTATATGGCACCAATGGGCATATAAGTTATTACTTGATGTAGTTTTGTTTTTCAAGATGCAAATTGTTGATCGTGATACTTATGATTTGCTAGTTCTCTTGAAGAAGTGTAAAATATGTTAAACCTCGCAAGCTATTCAATAGGTTCTCATGGAAATCGCAAGCTTGTAATTGTTGTAAAGCGCACTGAACATTGGAGGCTCGCCTTTTCGTAGTACTTGACAGAGAAAGAAATTAGGATCTACCAGAAAAAGCCCATCAACCGTCTAGGAGCTATCCTATATTGCTACAATGCCTCAAAAAATTCGATGGAAAGACAGATGAAACCCAACATCAAAGACAAACAACAACAACAAAAATCCTCTCATTACATCACATATACAGCTTACTCCATCAAGAATAGAATAGTTTGGCATGTTCATTCCCCTAATCTCCAACGTTTTTACCATCTCCTTGTACTTTCTTTTATATGTCCACTAGTTTCTTCACCTATGAATACCATTTTTTTTAACTTAAAGAGGGATCTCTCTCCTTCTACCTCTCTATTCTACCTAGATTTTTCTTTACATTCTCCTCTCACCACTGTGTGAACCGTCCCCAAAACTTCTTACCTCTTTTTCTCATCAACAATCTTATAACTGTTGTTTCTTCTTATATTTTGAGTATAGAACTAAGGCTTCTAATACTCTAAAATGAGGAACAAGGAAGACAAATATAATTCAGAAATTAAAAAGGGAAAAAGGATAAAAAACTTTTATAGAAAAGGAATAAAGTGGGATAATGATGAAATATTACAGCTATGAAAAGGTGAAAACCTTATATCCAAAAGGCTATACAAAGAAGTACAAATATGCAGCAAAAGATTTATATGGTACACACTTTTCCTCTAATTTGTATCAAAATAGCAAGAATTATGATGAAAACCCAACGACATCTAAATATGTATCATGCAAATTTACAAGGCCAACCCCTCTTACTTATGGTAATTAATTAGTGCTAATCTAAGGTTTGACCTGTTGTTGTCACTGCACCTTATTGTCGCCTTTTGCTGCAACAACTTGTAATGAATGGCCATCATTTCTCTCATTGTCCTTGTACTATGAAAACATTTCAAGGTTGTTGGTCGTTTTAGATTGTCCTTTTGGTCTTTAAATGTTTTGTTTACATTTATTATGGTGATTAATTTGTGCTAATCCGAGGTATGACCTGGTGTTTGTTGCCGACCTCTGTTGAAGGAACCTATATTGAATGATGATCGATTTTCTCGGATTACCCCTGTACTGTGAACACGATTCAAGGTTGATGATCGAGTAGATTGTCCATTTGTTGCCCCTGCAATCATTGAATATATGGTTCAATATCCTTCACACCTTAAATATAACCCTAATTTAAATATACATATTGGAAATGAAAGCGGAAACTATCAATATAACCTGAACTTTTCTTGGCCTTCACGTTAATGTTTTTTTTTGTTATTACAACTCTCTTCTCTAAAGTCTTTGTGGAAACCAATCTCTTTGGGGGCGAGCGAAATCGTATTGTTCTCCTTTCCGAAACCTCACTGTAAACTGATCTTACATCCGAATAAATAGACTTGGAATCCGAACCACGAGATTTCACATCAGAACCAACAGACTTTGTGTCACTTGTTGCTGTCAATGGATCCTCTATTATAGAAACAATATCATCTCTGCAAGTTGAGGCCCCTTCGATGGTTAACTCGCCATTCTTATCCTTCGTGGTCATAATAGTTCGATCTTTCTCGACAAGCCGATAAGCAAACATTTGAAAAGGGATTTGTGCAATTGAAAGCGGATTAAAAGTCTCATTTGGAGTGAACTTTCTTGCAAACCATGTTTCTATCTCACAATAATCTACAATAGGACATTGCACTTCAGGCTGATCATAGTCATGGTTAGGGTTCATCACGAGAAACTTCTTGATGTAGCGCAAAATCCGACAAATCGATGAGAAACTCGGGCGTTGATTCGGATCGGTATGCCAACACTTTTTCGCTAAGTTGACAAGATATTTTGGGACTGTATAGGGAAAAAGAGGCCTCTCCCCTGCCAAGATATTTCTACTCATCTTCTCTACGTGTCCTTCAAACGGTTGTTTCCCAGCCAATAACTCAAAGCAAAGCATCCCAAAGCTGTACACATCTGCCTTCTCTGAGTACTTCAAAATGGAAGACCCATTGAATGATTGCTCTTGCTCTATCATAACTTCTGGAGCATACCAAATGAAAGGTTTTGGCTCACACATCCTCGGTGACGAGTTTGGGGAGGAACGAAGCTTTACATCTGATAAACCGTAACCCGAGATCTTCAAATGGAAACAACCTTCAACATTGTTCCTAGCTTTTAGAAAGATGTTACTAGCATTCAACTCTCCATGATAAATCTTCTTTGAATGCAGATATTCCATTCCTCTTGCAATTTGAAGCATAAGATCAACCACAACATGAAGAGGGAACAAGATTCGCCTTCTCGAACCGTAATTCTCCTTCATGTAACTACCGAGATCCTTATTCATTAACTCGAGAACAAGCAACACTTCTTTTTTTTCTTCATCGTAAAACCCACAAAGGTATTGCAGTATGTTTGGATGAGTGAGTGAAAGTAATTTAGAGATTTCAGAATATAATGGTTTAACATCCCCAAAGAAGTTTCTTAACACAAAGTTATCTCCCAACCATTGTATTTCCTTATACTGTCCCCATAATCGTCGCCTTACTTGGTAATCCCCGTAATACAAGATTGAACTAGGGAAAAGTTCACCGTTAGAATCCTCTGATCCAATAATTTTACGAATTAACAAGCTAGCTAGCCTTTGTTGGTTTTTCGTTACCAATTCTGAAGACTTCTTCTCCCTCAGAGCTTCAATAAGGTTCCATCGATCTTCCCTCCACGCACTTTCGAACCGATTGCAAATCTCTCGAGGGATCAAGTACTGATTTCCGAATTGAAACTGGAAGAGCTTCGGATCGTTCCACTCAGCATCGTACTTTCTAGTGAGTGTGACTCTTCTCCTTTGAATCTCATACTGGTCGAGCCCTGCGATCTCTCCGGCTATTTCAATGGCCTCAATGAAGGCCGGAAAGTGGCAAAGCAAATTGTGAATGTGAAGCTCAACGGAGTCCTTGTTTTGATGGAGGTTTATTGCCTTAACCCACCAGTCCTTCTTGTCCATACATTGTTTTACATATAATTCACCTTCTTTAAAGATCTTTTGAATCTCTCGCAAAGGGTTATCAATGGAACTCCATTTTGTGTTCTTTTCTTCGATTTTCAGGTTCAACCTTATTTCTTCAGCTATTATATTGAAAGCCAAACAAAATATATCAAACAACAAGCAACATTGTCGTCGATTGACTTGAAACTCGCCTTGTAAAACCATAAGAGTTCTTAGACTTCCCAAAACCTCACCAATTTGTCTGAATTCCTCCATTGTTATATAAAAAAAGTTTAAAACACACAAATGAAGGCAACCTCAAGAAATGTCACAAATGGTGTTGCCAACTTCTAGAGATTGAATACTAGAATCAAACAGCCCCAAATCTCTTCTTATCTACAAACGTCAGTTTATAAAACAAAATGGTTAGATTCTTCTCATTAAGAAACATTAATCAAACACATAATTGGTTTGAAAATAAGAAGAAAAGAATAAATGTTATAACTTTATAAAAAAAACAAACTTGTAATTGACAAATTTCTATTTCCACCACCAATCCAATTCAGATAATGGATCCTTTAGGATCCTTACAACTTGAATTTTATCTATGAAAAAACTTCATCTTTATCCCCTAGAAAAGAATGCAAACAAAACAATTAACAATGAAAACCAAAACTGACAAAAAGAAAATAGAAAACGAAAATGATAAGAGAGTTGATTGTTTCAACCATCCAGCTGTTAAACAGAACCTAATTGAAAAGAATAACCTTGAATCTAGATTTTTTTGTTTTCGTAAGCTTAATTTCATTTCTTTGGAACTTTAGAAAAATAAAATCTTCAGGTAAAAACTAAAAACAGAAACCATCAAAGCAAAACGAACAAAAAAAAAAACAATAACTGAAGATCAAAAGTGAACACAACAAAAAAAACTTATCAACTTTGAAGTTATTCAGGATTAACTAAGCAGGTTCAAGGTTTGGTTTTCTCTTTCTTTTTCTCAAAAAACTTTAAATAAGTTCCTGATTTCTTTGCGGTCTTTGTATAAATGTGTTCCCGCACTTTTCGTCCTTTTTTTTTAATATATAAAATTGTTTTTGTTTCAACGCTCTGACCGCTGCATTGTCGCAAAAATGTCTTTGAAATGGCGTCGTTTAGTTTATATTCAAATTAACACCATCTGGTTGATGCTTCTTAAATTTAGCAATGCATTATTAGTGTATTTTTTTCTTATATTAGTATATTTAAACTATTATGTATCTATACATTTATGTAACAAAAAAATTAGATCAGAAAATATAATTCGAGCTAGAGGTGCTCATGAGTCGGGCCAAGTCTAAGCATGATATTAACATATTTTATACTTGCCCAAGCCTAACTCAATCTAAAATCTGGGCCTAAAATTTTGCCCAAACTTGCCTATATTTGCAAAAGATTAACTCAAACTCATTTTAGGTCCGCTCATATTATTTTTTATTTTATTTTAATATTTAATAATTTTATACATTTTTTATTTATTAATTTTTTTTGTAGTCATTTTGACATTATTTTAATGTTTACATTAGAGTAGTATTATATAATTAGTATAGATTTATTTTTTATATGTGTTCTAAATTACATATTATATAAAAATAACATAATATAAAGTACTATAAACTTAAAACGGGCCAAGCTGGTCTGGGCTTAAGCCTTGAATGTTCAAGCCTGAGCCCAAGTCATATTTTAAAACGAACCTAATTTTTTTTGCAAAATCCTCCCATATTTCAAGCGGATAACCCGACTCATGAACATGTCTAATCTGAGCTTAAGTTTCAATAATCATAGTAAACGAATAATGATTGAATCATGTCGTAGATATTGTAATGACCTAAAGTCAAGGTTATCAGCATAGTGGTTTTGTAACCACAAATTCGATTTAAAAAGAAATTTATTTTAATATTTTTTCATAAATGTTGATATGATAGGAAAATCGTATGAAAATATCGATAGAAAAATTTTATCGATTTAGTGGTTAGTTAGAAAAAGAAATTATTGAAGAAAATGGGTAAAAATAAGGTATGGAGACTCGATCTCGTAAAACTGAGTCGGAAATATTTTTATAAATATTTATGAAATGTTAGTAATGTTGTATTAAAATTTCGTTAAGAAATTTTAATGTTTGGGTAGTCAATTAAATGAAAAGGACTACATCGTAAAATGTGTAAAAGTGGCTGGGATGATTAAATAGTTTAAGTGTCTAATGAGAATGAATTTAAAAGGAAATTATACCTAAAATTTATTTGGGCTGAACGGCAACGGCATGAAATCAGCAAGAAAATGGATGCTTTAAGGGCAAAATTGGAATATTGCATAATTAACTAAATAAAATTAGGACTAATATGGAAATATTTAGATTTCTTATGATTTCTCTTCATTCTCATTAGCCAAAACGCCATAGGAGGAGTTCTTTAAGCTGGTATTTCATAATTTTTGCACCAAGTAAGTTAATCCTTGCATTTTTCTTGTAATTTTTGTATTTTTAAGACTTTTACAACTAGGTCCTACTGTTAAATTCATTAGTTTTTTATTTCATAGATGAAATTGAAAGTCACTATGGTTGAAATAGCATGAAATTGAAGCTTTAATTTGTTTATGAGATGATTTTATTAGGTAATTTCAATAGAAATTGATTTTTAGGATTTAATTGTAAAAAAATTTGGAATTAAAGTCTAGTGCTGAAATTCTGATTCGCAAAGGTTATAAAGTACTTTAAAGTGATAGATTAAAATGTTAATTGATAAAAATCAGCTCAATTGAGATATTAATTGAATAGGGATGAAATTATCATTTATTAAAAGCTTAGGGGGAAAATGGTAATAAACATCGTGCACTAAAATAGTTTTAAACAGCAACAGTAGGCTAACTTTGAAAAATCATCATAAATTTTGGAAATCGAATTAGAGGATAAAAAAATAATGAATTAAAGCTTATTAAGTCTAGTTTCTCCTAGAAGAAACGGTGTAAGAAATGGAATTGTAAATCATGAGATATAATAAATTTTGTGAGACAATGTCAGAATGAATTCGGGTTCCCATGTTCTGAATTTGAAAAATCATTAAAAATTGGAGAAAAATAATTAGGTGTTAAAATTTATATGTTTAAATTATTAATGAGTCTTTTTTCAATAGAAACAAACGGAAACATTATCCAAATTTTTTACTAAGAGATAATTAATTTTTAGCAAAGAAAGGTTGAAGTTGTCAGACAGCAAAATAGGGGTAAGTTTGAAAATTTTACTGTATTTATTGGATGAACCAAAAATTCTAAAAATTTTATGGTAGAAAGGTATTTGAGTCTAGTTTCAGAAACATCAAACGATTTTTAATTTGAATTCTGTAGCTTGAGATATAAATAATTTAGTGACTATGACTCAAGTAGACATCTTTGAATGAACTATAAATAATAGTGGAATTATAGAGAATGTTACATATGAGCATGAAATGTATTAAATTGATGATTAAATTTATTTATTTAGATCCAGAAAATTTAAATACGAAGCTAGATCAAGGAAAGAAAAAAGTTCGGGATTAGTAGATTTCTGTATACGAACAAGTATCGAGGTAAGTTCGTGTAACTTGAATTATATTCTTAAATGCTTGAAATGTATGTTATTGATGTAAATATGATTTGAATGTTCATTGTATGAAAATTGATAAAATATTAATACATTTGATAAAAAGGGAAAGAAATCTCGATTAAATGAAAGGAAAATTCGAAGGATCTCTAAAAAAAAATTGACGGAAAAAAGGATCTAGCCCGTACGGGTGATCCTATCCTAATATAGCCCTCCCGAAGAATATGTGTAAAATGGATTTAGCCCAGACGGGTAATCCGAATTAGGGTCTAAATTTAGTCTGGACTGGTAATTCAGATTTAAGCTCATTAGAGTAATTGCCGTTGCAGGGGATTTAGCGTGGATTGGTAATCCTGACAATACTCTATGAGTTTATATTACAGGGGATTTAGCCTGGATTGGTAATCCCGCTGTAAGAATGAGATTCGCGAGAGTGTGCTCTCTGAAATGGAAATGTGCACACATGAATATGAATTTACGAATCCGGAATTGTACACTAAAAGTGTTTCTCTAAAAATCAATCAAAATTCTGAGAAATTCAATGGGATAAATATGGGAAATAATAGGGGTACTAGAAAACATGGAATTGATGAGCTCGTCAATTATTAATCTTTGTATTGAACTCATATGATGCTATTTGATTAATGTTTTGGTTGAGTTTGTGTGTGATAGGTGAATGGTAAATTGAATGTATGTATGAATATTTATTGTATTGTATTGAAAATATTAGGTAAGTATAATTCTTTTTACATAGGCTTACTAAGCACAATGTGCTTACCCTGTTTTTTTTCCCTGTTTTGTAGTATTAAGAGCTCGGAGTTCGGATTAGGTTGGAGACACATCACACTATCAACCTCAACATTTTGATATATCCAGAAATTTTATTTGGTAATCAATGGCATGTATAAGTTAGTAAAGTAAATGTTAATGTGAAATGAATGTAAAGTTAGCCATTGGTATGGCTAACAAATCATGATTTTGGTATGTGATGAGGTTATCTTATGGATATGTATGAATCTATCTTGAAAATATGTTGAATTGGATTGGTTGATTTGGATTGATCTCGGTTTAAAATTGCAGGGAAGGTTAGATATTTATAAAGGGATTATATTGAGTTCATAAAAGAAAATTTAAAGTTTTGTGAAAAATTCCCTATGGTTTCGATTTAATTCCGGTAGGTCCCGATGTATGTTTTGGGCTTCGGAGGCCCATCTAAGGGACGTCATAACATGTTTCGGTAAACAAGTAGCATTTAACTCGTAATAATAGAAAAATTAATTCAGTAAACTCCAGTAATGCCTCGTACCCTATTCCGACGACGAATACGGGTAGGGGTGTTACATATATCAATCACAATAAAAAAATTATATAATTTAACATTTTTTTAGATATAATAAATACTATTCATATCTATTTAACAATTCTTTTAAAATTAGTGACTATATTTATTAATTTTAGGGTGCAACATTAGCAGGTGATTATATTTATAATGATAACATAAAAAACAACACAGTTGGATAATCGCAAATGAAAGTGCTTGCCCTCTCAAACATGCCGTAACTTGGGTTCTACCACACAAATTGTTGCCTATTTTTTCCTTTACGAAGTTATCATTTCCATCGTTTTTGTCTCCCTACCTCTACTGCTCCACATAAAAGAATGTCCGATAACTTTCGCCCTTTCACCGTTCACATCATTAGCTTTATCGTTTCATGGTTTCAAGCAAATTTTGCTTCTTTCTCCCCTGCAACAGTTTTTTTTTGTTTAATTTTATTTCTCTATCTGCGACTGAGAGATTATATTTGTAACGCCCCTAACCCGAATCCATCACCGGAATAGAGTTACGGAGCATTACCAAAGTTACTGATTTATTTATTAGATATTTTATTTTATCTAACTTTCATATTTGGAACCAATTAAAATCAATCATATTGTCCCTTAAACATACTTATTTTTCTCGACATGTTTTACTTGAATTTATTACTCGTCTCAATATACTTAATTTCGTTGCATCAACGTATCAAAGATAACCACATATTGACATATCATGATAAATATCATTCTCTTGCCATTTCTTCATAAACATAAATCAGGTAATTCATTATATTAATATTTCATATATTTAAAAATAAAATTTTTGCAATTTAATCCTTATTTCCAGCCGTTATTCTCATACAAATTGATAACAACCCATGAATTCTATAAAATATCAGAATTTTTCATAATTTTAACACTTTTCAATTTAATCCTTAAAACATGTTTTTCCCTGATCTTGAACTAAATTAATAATTTTATTCAATTTTACAATTTTAAATAATAAAATAATGCACTTCATGCAAATTGGTCATTTCTAACATTTTTACTAAATTACCCATAAAGTTTTACTTTTATTCAATTTAGTCCCTGAGCTTAAAACGTGCAAATTAGCTATGCTAGCTGAATATTCATACATATTTTCCTCCTCCTCCTCTCCATTCCACATCATTAATTTATATAATATGCTTATAAGTAACATTATCTATAATTTCACTATTTACTTATATGTATATTCAAAGCTGTCCATTTGAGTCATAGTCACTAAATTATTTATATCTTGGGCTACAGAACTTTAAATTAAGATCCGTTAATTTTTCCTGAAACTAGACTTATATATCTTCTTACCATAAAATTTTTAAATTTTTTGGCTTAGCCAATAAGTACAGTTTATTTTTTAAAATCACTTTTATTCTGCTGTCTGACAGTTCTGACCCTTATTTACTAAAAATTAATTATCTTCTCGTACAGAATTCAAATGATGTTCTTGTTTGTTTCTCTTGAAAATAGACTCATTTAGGATTCTAAACATATAAATTTAAGCCAATAATTATTTTTATCCAATTTTTGATGATTTTCCACATTCAGAACAGGGGAACCGGAAATCATTCTGACCTTGTCTCGCAAAATTTATCATATTTCATAATTTACAATTCCATTGCTTACACCGTTTCTTCTATAAAAATTAAAGTCAATAATATTTAATCTCATGTTTATTCAACCTCTAATTCAACTTCCACAATTTTTGGTGATTTTTCAAAGTTAGCCTACTGCTGCTATCTAAAATTATTTTAGTGCAAGATATTATTTACCATGTTTATAACACCCTTATTCTCTTTCTCTACAATATTTCTCATCACTTTCTCCTATTTCCCTTCACTAACTCATCAAGATTATAGAACCTTATATAAGAAAACTCTACTATAACATTATTTCCATGTTTTCTCAATAATAATAAACTTAAAAATATATTAAAATCTTCATGTACTTACCTTGTTCTATTGATTCCAACATTTAATTTGATTTTCTCTCTCCTCCAGCTTCTATTCCTTGAATCCAATTTGATGTTCTAACTCCCCATAGTCTTCTTAATATTTTTCTCTCTTGGTAGCTATGGAAATTCTTTTAATTTCTAGGTGAAAATGGTGAATTTTTTGGTAGAAGGACTAAATTGTAAAGAATGAAAAGTTTCTTTCTTCTCTTCTCTTCTTCCTAACGTGAAAGCATGGAAAATAGATGAGAATTTCCTCATCTTTCTTTCTTTATATATACTAATAAAATAATAATAAAATAATAAAATATCATATAAAAAAATCAAATTAAAATATTAATAACTAATATTTATTTAATTAATTAATCTAAAATATCTCCAACATCATCATTATTTTCTAGATTTCTCTCTTCCAATTGACCATTTTGCCCTTTGTGATCTTTTAAAATTTCATTCTTGAGTCATCACTTAATTTTGGTAAAATTACAATTTAGTCCCTCATAATTCTTCACCTATTCAATTTGGTCCTAATTCATCAAATTTTCCTTGGTTTCTAGATCCTTCCACCCTTAAAATATTTCCACAATTAGTCCTGCAACTTTTTCAAATTTACACTTTAATCCCTCAAATTTTGAGTATTTATTATTGGGCCACAAAACTTTCTCACTTTTACAATTTTGTCCTTTCTTGAATCAATATGTCATAATATACTTCCCAGTGACATAACTCAATTTTCCTTTTCTTGTCGCTTTACTTCCTTATTTTACTATATTAAGAGTAATATCTTATTGTGGGAGTGCCTTTGAGGAAAAGCTAAAATGGCAGTGTCTAAGGGTTCTTTCGCGACTATTTTTGTAGCCATTGTTTTCACTATGATTGCATTATCGGCTGCTGTTGAGGCCCATCCCTTCCTCGCCGTTACCCTCACAAGTGACGGCTTACTCTTTCTCGCACACTCTTTTACTATTAGTCTATCTTTCTTTCTACATGTTTGAGATGAAAACGCCATTTGATTTCATTTGTAGATATTTGAGCTTTTGATGAGGGTGGCAAAATTCGAACATGAGCATCGGTTGACCAATGGTTTGCATACGCATATATGCCGCTAGGGCCGATGTTGACCTTTATTGTTCACCATCTGCTGATTTTTGCTTCAGCCTTCGCCATTTTTTTTTCTCTTTTTCCTTAAAAGGTTTGTAAACGTAAGACAAATTATTGTTCAACCATAGCTCGTTTCATTGAGCTTTGAATGGATGTTGTTAGAGTTAGACGAATTAATGTGAGTTTTGCTTTTTTTGCAGATTTTGATCATGTATGTTTCGTGGTCTCTTTGTTTATTTCTTTTTGTCTATAAAGCATTAAATCTTCCATTTCTGCCTCAGTTTCCATCATGTCTTTGTTGGGGGTTTTCTTGTTTGTCTCACCGAACTTGAGTGACGGTTAACGCGGTGAGTATGAGGAGAGTCGTAGAAGAGAATTTATATATGTGTTTGGTTAGGGTAGAAATGTTTAAGGAGAAGAATCCCTTCTCTCCAAGCTTAGAGACTTATATTTATGGATTGGGGTCACCTTCAGATTTTGGTATGTATATGGCGCAGGTCTCATCATGGTAGCCAATTGAGAGGCATAATAGTAGTCTAGGTAGGATATGATGGGACAGAAGCAGAATAGATAAGGGAGAACTGGATACCTACTCTTGACGAAGTAAATTGAAATAGCTCTATGTGTCGTGCATAAGTATTTTAATGAAGCCAAGTTCTGGTGAGGTGTTGTTTTGGATGAGATCATTACAGGTGAGGTTACGACATAATAAAGTAATGGCAGTAAAACCTGGACAAGCGAGGTACCTATAGCAAATTATAAATAATTTGATTAAATCTACCAATTACATGTTAATTTTGGAAAGCTTGATAAAAGAATAATCTTAAGCTTGGTTAAATATATATTTGCAAACCAGGGGCAAAACTGTTGTGAGGGCCTGACTCCTTAAAATAATTTTTTTTTATTTAAGTCTTTTATTTTTTTAAATTTAAATTAATAAAAGTAAAATTATATTCTGGCTCCCTTAAAAATATAAAATTTTTAATTCATTTTTATAAAAATTATAAATTATTAAATTATTAAAATAATATAATTATATTTTTACTATTATAAAAATTATTATTCGACTCCTTAAATGAAAATTTTAATTTCTCCCCAATTGCGACAAACTTGTTCCGTCAAAACCATAATAATTTACGTTCTTTGTTTCAGGTATGCAAACTTGCGAAGCCACCTCGGCATATCTAATTTTGTCCTATTTTCCTTTTAGATTGCTATCTCAATCAACAAATAAAAAAAGATTGAATTATATATTATCTAGTTAAAATATAAATTGAATTTATATTTTTATATTGAATATAGAATTAGTTAATAAAATAAATATTTAAATGGTGTCACCTATAAAAATAGTTTTAATAAATATATATTTAATATAAAATCATATGCAGTAGCATATAAGTATTTTTAAACTTGATAATAAAAGGACCAAAATTTATATTTTAAGTATAAAACTTATAATTTAAGAGTAAACTATCAAAATAGTTACTTTTTAGTTACTTATGTTATCGTATTGTAACATTTTAGTCACTGAGCATTAATTGTCGTTAACGGTGTAACGGTAAGCTGAAGTGGCACGTTAAATCATCATTTCAAACAAAAATTTTAGGTTAAATTATACAATTGGTTCCTATATTATTTTCATTTTGAGCAATTTAATTGTTTTCTTTTATATTCTTTGAACTTTCCCCATTTTCTTTTCATTATCTCCTTCTGTTTTTTCTTTTTCTCCCTTCTTCATTTCTTTTAACGTAGTTTTTTTATGTTTTCCAATTGTTAAAACTTTTTTATGGAGACCAAAATGAAAAAAATGAGGATCAAATTGTATAATTTAGCCATATCAGCTTACCATTACACTGTTAATGATAATTAATGAGTCAGTGACTAAAATATTACACCACGTTAATGTAAGTGACTAAAACATAACCTAAAATAAACAAAAGTGACTATTTTAATAGTTTATCCATGATTTAAATATGTTTATTATGAATACCTTGTCAAGCCTCGTTAATCTTTGTTAAGGAGAGGTGTTAGGTTATTATTTGTATGGATCACATGTTTGATATATTAACTTCATGTTAATCGCAACTCCGTCCATTCAAAGGATTATCATACTCATTGAGCAACCAACATAACAAATGTCGAAGCCCAAAAAGTATTATCTCGCCCATAAATACACGTCTTTGGTTTTATGGAATTTTTTATTCATCTTTCTCTTCCTTTTTTCACGACTCTTAATGCATTACTACCGTATAAGCCACTATCATACATCTCTTCCATTTTTTTTTTTTTGAAAAATAAAAATAGATATTATATTAATTTAATTGCTTAAAAGTATCACTCGTTTTATCTTGTTGTAAAATCTCAATTGATATTACATTAAATACTTGTAAGCTCAACTTTCACGTTAAATTAAGTTTGATTAATCGGTCCGCAACAATTTTATGTTCTTTAAGCACATACCTAATTTGTTATTGCCATTCAGTTCTTATAATTTGACGAAACCTTCTAAATAGAGTAGCCTAAATCTTTCAAACCAATATCAGTTAAAGCTTAGATTACATCAAAATTATTGGTCTGAATTCTTGTCTGTCTAAATACATTATTAAGCAGAAGAATGAAAGGTGATTATTGGGGATTAATAATTTCCAAGTCTCAATCAAATTGGATGATATTGTGTGGTGTACAGAGTGATTGAAATTTTAAAACCCGAAACCTAAGTCTAGATTCAACTTACAATATTAAAGAAAATAGATAATTGAAAATTCAACGCTGGGGGACTAAAGGATGGCCATTAATATAAATATCAAGTTACTCAAAAGTCTCAAATGCTAAAAAGGATTGATGAGTGTTGGTCAAGGTATGTCTAGATCTTCTCAAAAACAGTTCAATAATTAAAATAATATTACTTTTTTTAATAAAAAAATAATTGCTGATCCGAAATAATTAAAGGAAAAATATCAAAAATTCAACTTCAATATATACGATTGCATGTATATAATGATATTTATATAATTTATTTTTTTTAAATATCATCAGATAACTATTTTTTTAAAGAAAAAGACTTACTCATTAGAAAAAGTAAAAACCCTGTATTAACATAAAATTTTATTCTGTAAATTGTTCTAAAATATATATATTTTTAAAATTCACTCATTTTCAAGTATTTGTAAGTAGTTCAATATTACTGTATAAATTTATACAATAACAACAAAATAAAATTTTTATCAAATTAACTATAAAAAGATATTAATTAAATTTAAAAGATTAATCTTTTATATAGTTTTTAAAAGTTTAAAATTAGATCTCATTTCATTATATTAACAATTGTAAAATACTTTTGGAAACCGAAATGTTGTTTGTTTAGTACTAGAACACGTGCCCTTACATAAAAGGAACATAGAAGACAAAGCATACAACACGTAGCCAAACACGTCCGTCATCGTTCCATTGACGGGAGAAGTTTAACATTCAAACTCTTACTAATTAATAATAATTAATATCAAATAATAATCTTATAGCATTATAACAACAATAAAAAAAGAAGAAATCTTAAAACAGGGGGAAAAGCAGATATTTTCAGTTCCCGCCGATACAAAACTTGCCGCAGAAAAACGAAGAAACGTCAAATTGCGACGACAGGATCCGACCCGAACAAATCCCCGATATCTTGGAAACGATCATCGACACGTTGCCACCTCGAGAAGCCACCAAATCCGAACTCGAAATCACCCCCTGAACTCAAAAACCCGTTACTGAAATCATCTTTCAGGAAACAATCGTGAAAACTCGTATTATCATCGAACAATTCCGGCACTGAGCTAAATATATCACTCGGAAACAAGGATGATTGATCGGAAAATTCTGAGAATTTTTCACCCGATGTGAAGCAAGAGTCGTCAACAACAGCTCCAGGTTCGCTACTCAACTCTCGGGATTCCTTGACGCTTTGTGAGTCGCCTTCGTCGGCGGAAAGCGACAGGCAACGGAGAACGGAAGTCGGAGAGCAAAGGTTTGTATTGTGAGATTCTTCGCCGGAGTGGTAATCAGAGCTGGATAACGGTTTTTGGCTGTTTTTGTCTTGAAGCTTGGGATTTGAAAAGTTAGTGAGCGCGTCTCGTCCACGCAGTTTAATAGCCGCGTTGTCGTACACCATTGCTGCTTCTTCGGCGGTATCATAGGTACCTAACCATAACCGTACACGTCTTAGCGGGTCCCTGATCTCAGCCGCCCATTTGCCCCAAGGCCGTTGCCTAACTCCTCTGAACTTCTTATCAGCCGGTGCTTTCATCGTCGCTTTAACTTTCATCGCCGGCCTCTTTCGTGAACTATTTGACAACGACGTTTTACTCCTGGAAACTCTGCCGTTTTGGACGGGACATAATGTTGACTCGATAGTTATCTCGTTAACGTATTTCTTCACTCTGTTTCGACAACGAAGTTGGCTTGCATGTTCTTCGTAGTCGTCGTCTTCATCACCTGATGAATCAGTGGCGTCAGCATCTGTAACTGAAATACGAACAATTCGACGCTTCATTTCTGGCTGCTTTACGAGACTGAAATCTAAAAGTGGTGAAAGGAGCTTGGTTTGATAACGGTGCTCAGTGTATTTGATGGAAGGAACAGGGGAATGATCCATTTTTCTCTTGGGTTTCGGATTCTCTGGGTTTTTCAGATTCTTTCAAATCTTCTCATTAAGATCGAGAGTGAAGTAAGGAGTGAATTAAGAAAGAAGAGGCAAAGAAGAGATTCCTTTTGAGACCGGACACGAGGAGAATAAAGGTTTGGAAAAAGAAAGAACACGTTAAAAGATAAACTTGAAATATGAAAAGAAATCCACCAGTAATCCCTTAGAAAGGGTCACTCAAAAGTCTATCAAAGGAGGAGAAATTTCAAGGAAAGTCATCCCAAACAAGCAGTACCCAAAGCAGCCAAATAGTTGAAAAAGAGTTGACCCCAGTAAAGAAAAGGGAGATACCCAAAAATAATAATAATAGCTTTGCCAGAAGATGAATAGAGAGAATAAATATCGCAAAAAACCACCAGAACACTTTCTTCACTCAGTAAATGGAGCACGTATTTGTTATTTTGGGTAACTTTCGAATCCTGGTCTAATAAGAAACTCAGAATCCAAGCTCCTTTCTGATGATACTTTTTCCACACACACACAAAAAAAAAAAAAAAAAAAAGGAAAAAGTTGCCCCTATATATCAAAGACAACGAAGAGAAATGATGAGAGAATAAAGAAGAGTTCTTTTTGAGATAAGGAATGAAATAGGAATTTTGTTTGAAGTGTAAATGGAAAGTTTAGCTATTTTATAGGATCCCAAAACCCGTTATTTGTTCGCCCGGTTGAACTAAGTGCCAAATATATATATATATATATATATATATATATTTCAGATATAAAAAGAAATTAAAAGCAAAAATAAAGCATTCACCGGAGACCAAGAGTCAGGCCAAAAAAAAAAAAAAAGAGAGAGAGCGAGAGGGTGAGTTATAACGGAGAATTCAACGTTCCGGCCACGGGGTATTTAACGAGGCGCCGCATAAGATGGGGAAATTGAGACATCGACACGTGGAATTGTGGTCCCGAGAAAACAGAATGAAGCAAGAGGAAAGGGTGAATGAAACGGGTCATGGGCGAATGGGGTCGGGTCGGGCAAAACTTTCATCTCGAAAACAAGGATTGACGTCACGTGACACTGGGCACTCAGGTCAGTCCTCTATCTTTGACTAATGGAGTTTTAACACCACCACTAGCTACTGATTATTAAATTGCCTCCTACATTCCTAATGTAACTATCAACTGCACACTCCACCAATTCTCCCTAAAGTTTATTTAAAATTATATTTTCATCCCTCAATTTTTAAAAAATATGTAATAATAATTAACATTATTTTCATTGTTAAATTTTTATCACTCAATTTTTAACTTCCGTTAAAAAAAATTAAGGTTATGCCATAATTCAAAAAGTTAATAGTTAATTTGATCCTTGATTTATAGTTAAGATTTTGTTTTAATATTTTAAATTTTTTCATATTAATAATTATATATGAAATTAAAAATATATTAAAAATTCATATAAAAATCAATTTTAACAAGAAAAATCAACAAATTTGTAACCAATTTTTCCATATCAAATCTCATAAAAAATCAATCTTTAAACTTTCACAAAAAAAAATATTAAATACTCATTTACTTTGATCCTACTCATTTTTTCATTTACTTTTATGTTTTACACTCTCTTTATTTTCTTTTTTTTGCCTTTTTTTTTCATGCATATCAATGTTTAAAATAAAATATGCATGTTTAATTGCGGTTAAAATTTTTTATTAGTCCCTATACTTAGAAAAAGTTATGGATTTAGTCCCTATACTTTCATTTGATCAATTTTAGTCTTTGTACTTTTCGAATAGGTAAACTTTAGTCCCTACACTTTTCAAAAATTGAAATTTTAATCCTGGCCCAAACAGTAGCAATTTCGTTTGGTTAAATTCAATTACTAGTCTTGCACTATGCGCACAATTGTAGATTTAGCCCATTTTCTCTAATTGAATCATTCTAAATCCCTATGCTTTTTGAATTTTGAAATTCTAGTACACAAATGACAGTCGGTAATTAATTGATTTTTAGTAAGTAATATATAAAATAATATGCTAGCATCGCATTACATATATGATAGTATGTTCATCAAATTTTGGATATACCTAAGCTTTACTTAATGAAATTAACAATTATTATTTTGTGAGAACCGATATTTAAAATTTTTGAAAAATACAATGACTAAAAATGACCAAATAAAAGTACAAGGATTATATCTACAACTTTTGCTAAGTAACGAGACTAATTGAAGAATTTATCCTTTTATTTATAGCTAAAGGTAAAACATTGACTTGAAATTTGGGGAAGAAATGGTGGGTTTGGTGAAAAATAAGAAGAGCACTTTGTATTATAAATTTTAAAAATCTAAAGTTTCAAAAATGAAAGATACCCAAAAGCCCAATCAATCTAATAATTGAGTTACAGAAAAGAAATGACGAGTTTATAAAAGAAGAAATGTACTTTATATTATAAATTAAATGAAAATAAATCTCAAATTTCAAATAATTTAAACTTACCAAAGAACCTAAACAATATAATAGAACATATTGATGTTCTCTCTTGCCTCTTATTTCTTAATTTTTTTTTTCATTTTTTTCATAATTACTCTGAAAATCCTGCATATAGGCTATTGATAGTAGTTCTTATGATTCTCAACAATGAAAGCAGTGTCGCAATCCTAGATTTTGCTTCTTAAAAACTCGAGTAACAACAATCAATCTAATAGTGGAATCTGAATCTTGCTTTGAGATGTATATTTCTAGGGTTTTGAGAAAAAACAAAACAAAATAAAATTTGCAAGACAATTTCTAAGTAAAACAACACAAAGTTGTTGATGTGATTTAAGGTGTTCATCAACGTTGGAAAACAAATGAAATTTAATTTTAATTTTTTTTGTGAAAGTAGAAATACGATGGTTTTTGACGAGATTGGTTATGAAAATTTTAGTTGCAAAATTTTTTATTTTTCTTTGCTACAATTGATTTTTATAGAATTTTTGTATTTATTTTAAGGCTCTATTTTTTGTAATTATTGTTAAGCAAAAAAATTAAATATCAATGAATTTTTAGCTATAACTTAGGGACTAAATTATCTATGAACCCTTTGAAATTAAGGTGCAACCTTCCTTTTTTTAACATAAGTTAACAGCTGAGTGACAAAAATATCACCATTTAATAATATTAGTCACATTGCGTAAAAGTTTAGGGATAATTAATGTAGTTTGCCTTTTTTTTAATATTCAAACCTTGATAAAAAAATCCGCTTGATTCTTAATTTGACCTCTAAACTCTTTTTTTTTCATTTAAGTACCTAATTTCTTTGTCTCACTTTGATACCTAAACTATTTTTCATTACCCAAATTAGTCCACCCGTTAAAAAAAGAAAAAAGAAACTGAAACATGGGGCTATTAGATTGCGCCACCTTAGTCTTATTTTATTTTTTTAATATTATATATATTATATTGATTAAAAATATAAAAAAATACATAATATATAAATAATTCAAAAAATTATTTAAAAATAAAATTTTATAAAAATGAAAAATAAATATAAATTAAAAAAGTGATAATAATATATAAAAATTGAAAATTTTATAAAAAATAAAAAAAGTATTTAAATATTAGAAACTTAAAAAAAATTAAAACTTTCAAAAATATATATTTAAAAAAGTTTAATAAATTTTAAATTTTTCCCAAAATTCAACGAATAAAAATTAAAAAAAATAAATAAAGTTTAACTTTAGAAAATATACGGATTGAATCCTTTAAATACATTATTATAAATTCTGAAATACTTTTAAAAAAGTTTCCCAACTGGTTGCAGGTGAATCTTAAATTGATCAAGAAATCCAACAATCCATTTAAATAAATAATAAAATATGAAAATACAGTAATAAATAACATGATAAAACAATTCATACAAATACGAAAATGTTAAATACATAAATTGGTATTTAAATTTTGACACTTTTTTTTAATGTGATACTTGTGTTATTTTCTGGTCTAATGTAGTATATGTATTTGATAAAAGTTACAGCTTTTGTACTTAAAGCTAACAATGTTAAATTTTTTTAGTGTTCAATTCGAGCTTTTGAGTTAATTTGATGAAAATTCATAAATAGATAATAATATTAGCAATTAACTTTTATCAAACTGACTCTAAAATCCAAATTAAAACACTTTCATCAAACAAGATAAATATAAAATTACACAAATTCATAATTGACACTTTATTTATTCTATTAACAAAATCATGAAAAAAATTTTAAATATAATAATATTAGCAATTAAATTCCACTAAATTAATCGTAAACATAAATTAAAACTAAAAGGTTAAAACTATTATCTTTAAGTATTAAAATATATAATTTTCACAAATAAAATTATAAACAACACAAATATAGCATTATAAAAATGTATCAAATTCGAGTACTAATTTATAAAAAATACAAAACTAAACACATTCCTCTCTTTATGTTCACAAAACAAAATGAATTTCTTTTTGAACAAAAATCGTTTTTTTTTTTATTATAAATTTTGTACAATGTTTATAGGATGTTAAGAATCAGTCTTTAAGATAAATGAGCAGACCATGCATTTAATTTAAGCTACTACAGTACTTGGATTTTTGGACTGCCCTGCCCAGTCCCACATGCTTTCATCATTTTGTCCTTTCCTTCCCACTTGCAAATTGCGAATCATAATGTTATTCATCATTTATATCATTTACATTATATAAATTTTGAAATCTTTTTCATATCTATACTCTAATTGGGTTGCTAGAGTTTTACTCTTTTTTTTTAAGTGTTTTCCTTTTTTCCTTTATATTGAGGTAAATTTCATGTAAAGATTTGGGATAATTTTCTTTAATGCATCACAAGGACAACTTTTTTAATGTATCACATGCTTAAATTTAGGGTGGAGCCAAATTTTTTTTTAAAGGATGGAAATTAAATTATAAATTTTATTATAATAAATATATTATTTTATTATTTTAATAGTCTATATTTCTATAATATTAAGGAATTAAATTAAATTTTAAAAATTTTAAAGGGCCTAAATGAATTTTTTTTCATTTTCGAATGGCCTACCAACCCCCTAGCTATGCCACTGCTTAAATTGTTTTAGTTTTGAATTTAGGCATAATAATTTATTTGTCCCTGTAACTTTACAAAAGAAAAAACCTTTTATTTAATTTTTCGTCCTTTTTAGCTATTAAACTTGCGTTGTTTGTCAAATTACCTAAAAATAGATGGAAGAGTTAATATTTGTTAAATTTGCCAGTAGACGTCACATCAAGAATTAATTACTTTTTTAAAATCTAAAAAATTTAAAATTATATAAAATTATTTAAAAAAATTTAAAAATGTTTGACATTATTTAAAAAAGTATAAAAATTATTAATACATATTTTTTAATGTTAAAAAATAATTGCTAACGTGGCATATATGACAATTCATATGTATGTCACATCAACAAAGTTAATAAATATTTTTTTTATTAATTTTAAGGTGATTTGATAAATAATATAAATTCAATGACTATAAAAAATGAAAAATTAAATGAATGAATAATTTTTATTTTTATTTTTTGCAAAGTTTAGTTATTATACCTTAAATTTAGTTATGATGGTTCTACTATTAAGTGTAACGTAAATTGGGACAATATTTTTTGTGTGAAAAAGAAAAGGTAAAAGGACAGTTGGATTTTAGTTAGAGACGGAGCCCTTTACCTTTAAAAGTTTTAAATATTCTCTAAATTTTCTTCCGGGATCGTATAATGGAGTAGAGGTGTTTAAGCGATTAATTGTTCGGTTAATCGCATTGAACTAATATTTTTAGTTCTTCAAACGTTAATTTAATCGAAATTTTTTTAAAAATATTTAATCGAATCGAAATATTTCAGTTAATTCGATCGGTTAACTGATATTTATGTTTTTTTATTTTTTAGTTAAAACAAGTATAAAACATATCAAAAAAATAATTTGATAATGTTCATTTGATCGAATTAATTGAATTAAAACTACATATAATTTGTATTATTAATTATTAAATTCGATTAATTATTCGATTTCAAATCAAATTAACTAATAATTAAACTTTCAAAAAATTATTAACCAATCTCTAACTAAATTAAATTAATTAATTGATAAATTAACTAAATTAAATCAATTCAATCGGTTAATTCGATTTTAACACCGGTAGTTGGATTAAAGGGGTGTGTGAAAAAGGTTAAATGAAGATAGAAAAGTGAAATAAGATTTTGGCAGAAAAGGACAAAGTAAGCCAATCAGAGGAAGAAACAAAAACCAGGCGGCTCTTCCTTTCTTTCAAATGTCGCCCCCCATAAGATGTGGAATAAAATAAACACTTGTCAGGGGGAAAAAGGATGTTGATATTATTATGATTATTATTAAAAAATATATTTCTAAGTATTTAAAATAATAATTATAGATATGAACAAGTTTCAAAGTTTTTATTTTTATTTAAAAATAAATAAAGGCTAATAAGTATTGGTAATTATTTGAATATCGATTCTAATTCATAACCGCGCCATTTTAATATTTTTTCTACTTATTTTTTAACTTACTATTATAAAACTATATTTTTATAAATAAATTTATTCATAACATAAAAATAATAATTTTAGAAATTTGATGGAATAGAGGAAACATTTACTGCAATTACCTTGTTTTATCTTGTGTATCCAAATTTTAAAAAATCATTAACTTTCTTATCTGGAATTAGATTGATAAAAAATTCGTGAAACGAATCGATAATTTTATCTTATTATAGATTATTAGTAACTTTTTATGGAAAAATGATTACATACATTACTTATAATATATTTCAAAAGAAAGGACATATGAAGTATTTTGATGTGGTCTGTGAGTTAAAAACAATTTCATTATTTGATACCATTATGATAAAATATAGGGGTGAAGTTAGTATCTTTGTATTGGAAGGGTTAAAATGAAAGTGAAATTTTTTAAGGGCCAAAGTTTAAGTTTTATATGTTAAAATGGTTGGAGTTGAATTATTAATATTTAAAGTGACTAAAACTGTAATTTTTTTACATATAATTAAATAGTTAAAAAGAATTATACTTGAAAATTAAATTTTATGTCTCGTTTGGTTACTAGTGTAATAACATGACGAAAAAGTTTATTTCATACATATGTATTATAATAGTTATACATAAAATAAAGAAATTCAAAAGAGGAGTAAAAGCTTTTTGTAAAAAATAAGTGAAAAAAAACCATTCTCTTTTTAAAGAATAAGTCACGTGAGTGGCTAAACATTATCGGTTAAAATTAGTTTATTACTACCCCTTATACTTAAACATGGTAAAAATTTTAATACTCTTACCAAACGTAGGCAATGCCTCTACTTGCCCCTTTTGGCTTTGCTTCCGATCAAATTTGATCAAATATGTTAGTGAAAATTACACTATCCAAATCCAATTGTAATTGAGATCTTCCGAGAGCAAATTTTGGACTTTTTAAATCACACATTTGATCATTTTTAGTAATACTTTATTAATGGAAGAAAATTAAATCAAGCAAATATCAAATAGAGTGATCCTTTTTATTTTTTGGAATGATTTATTCTTTTACCGTTCAAGAATTTTACTTGAAAAACTTATATTTTAACTAAAATCTACTTTCTTAATGAGCCTATCAAAATCGAAATGTTAATCTTTAGGCTCGTTCTAGTGAATATATTAGGAGACAAAAAAAACCATATTTTGAATCATCTCCACATTCTCCTCAATAACATTTGACTTCCCTTAAATGATGTTCAACAACATTTTGACCAACCGTTACTTTGATGGCCATATATAGTACGCACCAGCAGCTTTCTTAATGCAAACCAAAAACTACAGTATGTTGTATCCTTAGATGAATACTACAATTTTAGGTCTGTTCTTCATAGTAACAGAAGAGTTTGCTGGATAATATGAGATATGTTGTAAGTTAATGAACTTTAAGTAGGAATAGCAACGTGTAGATGTATGCGTTTTTTGAATTATTTGAATATGTATATCTATTTAGAAATTTGAATATGTTTATTATCTATGAATTATCTAAGTATTACTATCCAAAACTGAATTAAATACTATTATTAATTGTATGTCTAAATTCGTAAAAAAAATCAATTACAAATTTTTAGCCATTTTCTGGATATCCAAATGCACAAAGATTTGAATTCGAATCCTCTAAAATTCTTATATATAAAATTAAAATTATTTTTAACTAGTGAATTCAAATATACAAATTTGAATTCACTTATGCAATAAACTATGTAGATCCAAATAATATATATCTAGGGTATTTATCCGCAACGGATAATAATTCTAAAATCCGAATCTGAAAACTGTTATAATACACAATATCTGAATCTGCAATCAAGACACCTCAAGTTTTCATGCTTGATTTTCAAGGTTTTTTTAATTCATTATTTCAATAAAATATACTTAAAGAAATATTGAATGACATAATGATTTATTTGGCTCTTCAACTTTACAAAAAAAATTATTTTAACCCTTCATTTATTGTTTCACATTTTTTAGCCCTTAAACTTGTATTTTTTGTCAAATCACCCCAAAATGAATTAAAAATTTAACATTTGTTAACTTTGTTATGTTAGCAATTAATTAATTTTTAAAAAAAATAAAAATGTTAAAAACATATTTTTATACCTATTTTTTTGTAATTTTTAAATATTTTTAATAAAAGTTAATCTTTTAAAATAAATTTTATATATTTTTTGAATTTTTAAAAAAAAATTAATTGCTGATATGGTATCCACATGTATTCCATGTTAGGAAATTAAACATGTATTCCATGTTAGGAAATTAAACAAATATTAATTTTTTCATCCATTTTGGGATGATTTGACAAATAACGCAATTTTAAAGGCTAAAAGAGATGAAAAAATAGATGAAGAGCTAAAATAACTTTTTTTTTTGGTAAATTTAGAGAGCTAAATTAATCATTATACCACATCAAATTTGTTACCACTCAAACATGTACCGATATTTATTATTTTTATTTTTTTAGTAATCTCATCATAGGGTCATATCTACTTTTTGAGACAATACCTAAAACTATCCATAGTCCCTCTCCAACCCATAAATAGGAGGACAATGCGCTTCAGTGCACTCAAACCCACGTCCTTCTGCATTGACAACAATACCCACACTATTCAAGTTAAAATTCAATCGACCGAATACCAACCTATTTAGTTTAAGAGTTAGTGAAAATTATAAATGTTGTTAACAAATCAGGTTGAAGGCTTCCCTCTAAAATCACCCTATTAGATAAATTACTTATTTCTAACGCATTAAAATTTGTACAACTAACCGTTAGCACAATTATTGTAATTAGTAACAAATTAATCTTAACAAGCATTTGAAGAAAAACTCCTTATCAAATTTTAAACTTAATTATGTTGAATAATCTGTAATATAAGAGGAGAGTAAAGTATTAACAACAACACGACAAAGCGCAACTCAAAATCAAATTAAAATATAGAATATATTTCATAATTGTTGAGACCCTTTCTAATTTTTATTATGAAATTAGAATTATAAAAGCTAACATGGTCTTCCTCTCCTGCTAATTAGGTGTCTTTCGATGATTGCTTGGTGGGTTCTCTCTGTCACAGCTTTAGTATAGTCTTTTTTCTCTCTGTTCTTAAGTATATTATTTAAAATTAATTAAAATGCTGAAACAAAAAAAAATAATAATAATAATTAAAAGGGACAATTTGTCCAATACTTTGCCGTTTTGTTTGCATTTTCAACTTTGGATTATCTCTCAACTATTAGTGCTTAGACAGGCAGATAGATATTAATGGCATAATACGGTTTGATACCTCCCTTTTCTTTTTAATTAATCTGTTATTTATTTGAATTTGGTAATAATAAGTACCAAATCTTTGTCTCATATCCCAAGAATTAACGTTTTCGAAAGCTGTTCATGTCCCAATTTCATTACCTTCCAACTAATGCCTTTTTGCCGATTCCTCAATTTAATAATTCATGTATTTTGAAATTGATGTTATGATGGTTAAAGTTACTTATCATCTCATGTGTGGTCTGAATTTGAGTCACGCTAGTCGCATTGATTGTTCGGGTTTTATCCTATTATTTTTATTCATAAAAAAATAATTTATATATTTTGGTAATGAATGTTTCTGGAAGGGAGAAGATTTTGGACTGCAAAAGCATAAAATTATGACGATGGGTTTGAATAATTCGAATTTAAATTTACCTTAAGTTTGAGTTTTTTTCTCATCATGTATAGATACATTGACAATTTTTGTTCAATTTCTTTTTAAATTTTGTTCAGACTTTTAATCCACAGTGCAATATAAGGTACCATTGTAATTAATTGTAATTGTATTTAAAACTTTCAAAAAATGATTGATATGTGGTTACATGTAGCAAAAGATACCTTTTCCTAATGAAGTACCTTTTTCGAAAGGATAAAATTGTAATGCAAACACAATATGATAATCCTTACAGTGATGTCTATTATTTAATTTTTTTAAAAGGTATTTGCAATTTCTTAGAATTTATGCTAATGTATATATTTTTTAATTTTTTTATAATTAATGAATAATAATTAAGCTGACAGATCAAGCAGAAAAAGGGGCCTGACAGGAAGGGAAAAAAAACCTAATGGGACCAACTCGGGGAAAATATCATGCAAACAAGTACATCGAATTCGACAAAATGCTCGAAGAGGTCATGCTCTGTAAACTTTATAAAACAATAATTTTGTTGTTGTTTTATGATTCTTATATTCTCCATCACATTTTTTTTGTCTTTTTAATTATTGGATGAAACTCAAACAACACAATTTTTTTTTAAATATTACAAAAAATGAGCTAAGTTTTGCAAATTGGAATGCAATTAGCTTTGAGCCCACAAAATTGGCAGAAATTCACATTCATTATGATTGATGACCCTTTTATTATTAATTTTTAGGATAAACTAAATTAGTAGCGGTTCAATTATGGGTTTTTTCTTTTTTGGTCACCCGATTAAGAAGAATTACAAAATGGTTGTTCAACTATTTATAAATTTGTTTTGGTTACTCAACTATGAAAAGTTACAAAATGGTCACTCAACTATTCAATTTTTTTTTTGTCACCCAACTTCCTTAGATTTTTGGGTGTTTCCATTGTTACATTAGCCAGCTAGTGATAGAAAAGATAATCAAATAGTTGAGTGACTATTTTATAACTTTTCATAGTTAAGTGATAAAAAAGAAATTTATTAATAATTGAGAAATCCTTTTATAAATTTTCATAGTTGAGTGGCAAAAAAAAATCATAATTAAGTGAATTCTATTATAGTTTACTCTTATTTTTAATATCTTCTATTTCTATAAAAGTATTATTTTATATATATTTCATTGAACAAGATAGTCTTAAACTGTGCTCTTTTTTAAGTCAGGCAACTAAATTTTTTTTGTCCAACTTAACGCCTAAATTTTTTTCTGTAACCAAAGTTGGTTTTTACCGTTACCTCGTTAAAAAAAATCAGAACCAATCAAGAAGTGCCATATCATCACCTCATTAAAATCTAATTAAATAAAAATTTATATTAATATTATATAAAAATAACTATATTATTATTATTAAATAAAATATAAATAAAATAAAAATATTTCTTCCCCACCCTCGTCCCTCTCCCTCTTCCACCCTCTCGCTCCCTGGAACTGTGAGCTACCAACGCTCTGACCACCTTTGGATGCCTAGGTTGATGAACATCTCTTTTTCCATTTTCAGTACGTTAAGAAAATGCAATCGGCTTCAGTGTGGTATGTAACAGAAGAATAGAGGCGATAATAGCCGTCCAGATTAAAACAGAGTGAAAATGGATCGGAATAGATGCATGAGGAATATTTGTAGGTGGGTTTAAGGATCTACCTAGCTCTTGAACTGCAATTTTGTTGTAGTAGGCATTAATAAATCTTTCATTTGCAAGCGGTGAGAAGCGTTGGCCAGGGAGCGGGAGGAGGACGGGGATGGGGAGGGAGAGCGACGGTGGAGGAATATAATTATTTTTATTTAATATTAATATAAAATTTTTATTTAATTAGATTTTAATGGCGCTTCGTGATTGGTGCTCTTTTTAATGAATGTAACGGTGGACACCAACTTTGATTATGGAATAAAGTTTACATGCTCGATTCAATCCAAACAAAAATTCAATATCTAACTTAAACAAAAGGTCTGCTATTCAATTAAGCCTTTTATATAATATATTGCTTAATTTATTATTTTAATATATTACTTTATGCAAATTTGATAAAAATTAAAAATAAAATAATTTTATGTAAGATTATATAAAAATATTTGTTTTTAATTTTAGTCCATATTATCATGGTTTTATTTTATTTATATTTATCGTGATTTTTGTTTTGCCTGTTGTGTTATTTTAAAAGTAAATGTGATTTTATTTTTAGTCACATCCCGACATATATGCAAGATTTTTCAATATAAGGGTATCACCATATCTATTATGAACTATTCTGTGAAGGGCTTTATCATGATAAATCATAGTAATGGTGATGGATCCAAAATGATGAGGAGGAGGATAAGCCATTTGAGAATCGATATTTTGTGCATCACTAATGCGGTGGATCTCTTAGGGCTTTTGGTAGTTTTTTCTTAGTTGATCGGTGATTATTATTAAGTTGATTAGATTATGGCAGGGCTAAGATGCAAATTTCAATGATTTGATCAAGTTAATGCATCTCTGATTTGTTTCTAAATTGTTCCAGTGTTGTAGCTACTGTCAGTTTATCATTCTTTTCTTTTTATTTATTTATTTGAGATTATTCTGCAAACATTGCATTTGTGTATTAATTTATAGTGATTTATTTACCGTTTGCATTATATGTTATGTTTTTGTATTATTATTGTTCTTGATTTCTATTAATAACAGTATTTTCTTTAAAAAATAATTTATAGACTATCAATACATTAAACATAAATTTATTTTTTCACATTGCGTTTAGAATAGTCATAAGTCTTCACAAAATTTTATTATTTATACTAATTTTTTTCTCTATGCAATGTACGAGTTAATTGTATGTATTAATTAAAATATATTATATTGAATTAATAAAAATTGTACAAATTTTATAACATTTCATAAATAATATTATTGAAATATTAAAAATAATATAAATATTAAAAATTTATAAATGATGACAGTTTAAATTATAATCAATATAAATTAACACAAAAAATTAATATTTAAAATAAACTTGAATATTTTGATGTTACTCCCAATTATAATTTTAGCGTTACTCTTAAAAAAGAATTAGAATATAATTTAAAAATAAAAAAATTAATGATGTAAATTAAGTTATTAATAAAAAAAAATACATAAAGAAAAGTTGTATAAAAAACACAAAATTGGAAACTCCAATTAATAAATAAATCTATATTATTTCAATAATATTTTTAATATATTTCTCATTTATTTATTAAAGAAAAAAATATTTGATATATACTGAATATGAATGAATGTGTAAAATTTAAATTTTAGGGACTTGAAACACATATTTACGGTTTCCAACATTGGATATTTAAAACCATATATAAGAACTTAAAAACATTAAAACTAGAGTAAGTGTGTACATATTTATATTTTTTTCGTAATCTATGACTAAATCAACTATAACAAAGATTATTGACATATATGACCTTGTTATATGAATGAGTATTTAATGTTGATATATTTTTATAAGGAAATTAGATTGAAATAATATTCATTTTAAACTTTAGTTAATAAAGATATCTGAAAAAATAATTAGCGTGATAAATGACAGTTACTTAATTGTGTCACATTGGAATGATTTCTTTACTTGTAACTTTAAATTGCTATAGTATATTTAAGAGTGATATCAGTTCGGTTCGGTTGAGTTTTTTTATAATTTTTGAACTGTCCATCATAGTTTGGTTTGGCTCAATCCAATTCTCGTTTTTTTATATTTATTTTATTTTAATAAAATAATTTTTGTTTTATGATTTTTAATATTATTTTAATTTTAAAAAATAATAATAAATATTTCTTATTTTTTTTTTCAAGAACTTTCAAATCATTTTCACTATTTTAAATATAAAATACTTATTTTTACATCATTAAAAAAATAAAATTAATTATATATATAAAAATAAAATAAAATTTAATTCAAATTCGGATAACTCCCATTCAAGTATTAAAATAATTGAATTACAAAACCCATTACCTTTAAATTCAAGTAAATTTTAAGGAATGTTGGGCTTGATGGATGTCTACGGGTAGAGCTCCCACCAAATTTCCGAAAGAATTTGACTTGATAATTCATTTGATTATTAAAAAAATATATTAGAATTTTATAATAAATTAAAAATAATATTGAATGATATGAAATTGGGGGGAAAATGGCATGAATCAACAGAAATATAAGGCTGGTAATATGGCCGCAGCCTTCATCTGATTTACTTTGTTTAAAACTATCTGAATTAAGCTGGAAAAAATACCTCAAGTGGGCCTATCATCCAATTGTTATTGGAATTATATGTAAAATTGGTATATAAAAGAGAGAGACTGGGGACGATGGGCTACGCTTTACACACTTCCATTTGGGTTTACATCAAATGGTGTTAAAACCTTGTATTTGGGTCATGACTATCAGATTAGTTTGAGTTATTGGAGGACAACATGAACGGGTGATTTTGAGCACAATCCCTTAGGCTATGGATACTTTTGTGGCAGCGATGGTTCAGACAGTTGAGAGCTATGTCGACGACATTCAGGAGAGTAAACTATCTAATGTAAGTTGAAAGTGGTTAGTCGACGACCATGAAGCATCATTTCAGTGTTAAAATGAGTAGAAGTTATTTTTATTTTTACATTTAGCTTCCCATCCAATAGGGCTATCCACTTTCTACTCTTTTCATTCTTATTCACTATTGAGACTAATCCTATTCTTTTATGCCAACTTTTTGTAGAAGTATTATTTTTTCCACATATTTTAGTGTCAACTATAAACTAATTACAATCGATAATTTTCAGTCACTCACATAATTTGTTTGTGGTAAAAAAAAAAACTTTTTTACTTATTTCATGAAGTACTTTTTTTTTTATATAAGAGTTTTTACTAGACCTGATCATGGGTCAGGTTGATGCAAAATATTACGCCTGGATAGGAAATATGTCTAAAATTTTGCCCAAACCCAGCACAAATAAAAAAAAATGCTAAACTCAAGCCCGTCTTGGCCATTTTAAATTTTTTATATTATTTTTATAAAACAAATTTTAAAAAATATAATACATCAAATACACTAAAAGTATTAAAATAAATGTTTCCCAACAAATTAAAAATACAATAAAAAAGTCTTTATACTTAAATAACATTAAAATAGTTGCAACTTAGTAAGTAAAAGCCTCTAAAATAGTAGCAAAATTAACAATAAAACAAGAGTTATATAATATCCAAATAATAACAACAAAATAGTAACTATATAATAGAAAGACCAAACCTATTTTTCGGGTCTATCCACTTTTCGGGCAAGTCTTTGAGCCTGAGCAGGTGGCCCAACTAATGATCTCATCCTTCTCATTTTAAATTTAAATTTATGATAATTATTCTTTATTTTATAACTAATTATTTTAACACATATATATTAAATAAACATTGTTACCCATATTATTATACTAGTAGCCTGTATTTAATATTTGCAACCATTTTAAACCCTACTTCATTTAATATTTTGTTATGACATAATAAATCTCCATAAGGATTTAGTCAATGATGATGGATGATCTTTATAATCTTGATTTCAGCCATGTCATTAATATCTAGCTCCCATTTATTCTTTGGTATAAATCATCAAATACATTTAAAACAAATATTAAAACAAGAAACAAATAAAAAATAATATTAAAATAATTCTTAAAACAATACACAAATTGAAAATATAATAAATGGTGATTATATTAAAATTAAAAATAAAATATAAATATGATTAAAAATTATATATTTAGTATATAATTCGGGCCGGGCCAAAAAAGTTTTACCCGAGCACGGCCCATTTTTTAAACGGGCCTCGTTTTTTTTGCCCAAACCCATATTTCGGGCCTATATTTTTATCCGAACCCTCCTATTTTTCGGGCGGGCCTTCAAGCTGAGCCGGGTAGCCCGACTCATGCACACCTCTAGCAACTATATGTCAAAATGGTCAACATTCCTTAAAAATTCCAAAAGAATATTTAAAAAATAATAATAAATTGCAAAATTTCCTAAAATTGTAAAACAACGCTAAAAGTTTAAGAATCTTTTAAATTGTTTTAAAATTTAAAAATGCATAAAATTGTTAAAAGTACATTTTAGAATGAACTTGGAGACAAAGACATCCAGGTTCATCCCATCAAAACTTTTTAAAAAATATTATAATGAATCCATACTAATATGTTTCTAGTTCTAGACGTGTATTTTGAATAATTTTGTAGATTTTTATAATTAAAAAAATTCAAAATAAATTCTGAATTTTTATGTTGGAATTTTAGGTATTTAGAAATTCTTTAAATTTTTATGAAAATTTTAAAATGTTGTAAGCTCCCCATAATTAAAAATTATAAATTTTAAAATAAATCACGACTTTTTCAGTTTTAATTTTTTTATTGTTATGATATTTTAAAAAATAAAAGTAAATTTGACTTTTTTTTCTTAACGTTTCAATGCAAATAAGTGTTGAATAAATTTGTGAAATGGCGGAAGAAAAGATGAGACAAAATTTGGTTGAGGTGGATGACCCCATTTGGACATCAATTGAATGTTATTAAAAAAAACCAAAAAAGTGAGCCTAAGCTACAACCTCTTCCTTTCTCAACTTTCCCTAATAACCTCTCATTTTCCACTTCTCCTTCCACTTTCTTAGTTATCATTGAATGAATTATTAGTTTTTTTTTAATATGGTTTAAAATTTTTAGGGTGATTAATTTTTAAAATTAAATATTAAAATGACATGCACTCAAATTTAAGGAAATTATATTTCAAATTTTGGAAAAATCAACGTGATGGGAGTCATATTAAAACCTAATAAAAAAATTTAATAATAATAATATTATTATTATGTGGAAACATGCCGACAGTGCAAGGTAGGAGAGAAAATCTAGTGGGACCCGTTTGTGGCAAATGGTTTTCTTACATAGAGTGAGTGATAATAACTTTATCATGTGATGGAGACAACTATGCAATCTTAAATAATATTACTAATAATAACCATCTTTTAATGTCCTTTAAAAAAAAATAAAAATAGAACAAATATGCATTATGGGGTAGCATCGCACGTGCACCTTAGGAATATGAAAAATTCCGAATATTAAACAGCATATTCTTTGTTTAAGAAAAACCCACTATGGTGATTGACTTTGCCCCCACCCACTACGCCATTCTTAAATTATTGTCCCATTTTAATAATTCTATAGGAGAATAATTTACAAGCCTATGTTGGATCTAGTAGTAATAACTTTTTAATTTTATTTAAATTAAATTCAAGCCGGTTCAAACTAAGTTGAGGTGCGAAAATTTTTGTCCAAGTCCGATCTTAGTTGGTATGGATAGGCTACCTGACTCTTAGACAGGTCTAAACTATACTATATGTAGATTTTGTATAATCTTTTTCTGTCCTCCATCAATTGTGTTTTGTAATGATTTGATTTTATATTATAGTTGGTTGGATATAGATATATATATTTATACTTATACTCTACTTGTGACTGTATTGCGCTTATAAAAGATCCATTAAATGAAATATTAAATAAGAGTGATACCAGATGTGTTTGGTTAAGATTGATCTTAGAGAAAAATTATGTTTACCTTACAATATTTTAGTTTGTTAAACTTCAACTCAACTCAAATCAAACCAAATTTCATTTATTCAAACAGATTTTATTAATTTTCTTTAAAAAAAAACTATAATTTTTAAAAGTTATTTTTATTGGTTTAATATCTAAGTTATTATCTATATCATAAAGAATAAATAAAATTAATTAAAAAATAAAATTTCACTCAATTTAGATGGTTTTAAATTTTAAATATTTAAATAAAAAATCAAATTGAAACAAACCCCATGCATTTAAATAATAACCATTTGATTTTTTTTAAAGAAAAATTAAATCAAAATCCAATCAAATATTATCGTTTGAATTGATTTTCGAATCCAAATGAGAATCGTAAAATTTAAACTCAAGCTATTATAATTTTCACTATCACAATTTTAATATAGTCATATTTAATTTTTAATATTAATTTTCACAAATTTATTATATGATTGTTTAACTCATACAAAATAATCTAATTTAATTTATGCTCAAATAAATACATTACCAGATAAACAAATAATAAAGTTGGTGAAAAGCTCAATAATATTTTTGTGCTCAAATTTTGTTATTAGATCTTGTACTTTGCGTATGATATGAATTTAGAATTTGAAAATTTTACTCTTAACTAAATGATAACTATTAAATTCATTAAGTTAAGTTCTATTATTTTTAAAATTTGATGTGTCAAACATATTATCAAATGTGTAATGATATGTTTATTTTGTTATTTTCACATATTACTAAAAAAATTAGCTAATAATTTTAACGTTTACATTAAAATTAAAATTTTGAAATTAAAAAAATATAATCACTAAATCTAATACAATACTAATGACATAGTTTAACTTAACAGATTTAATTGCTATCATTGGGTGAAGGCTGAAATTTTAAAATTAAAAAAAGGTAAAGAAACTAAAATTCAACAAACTAAAATACAGGTACTAAATCTACAATTTACCAAAAAATACAGGATGTGATAGCAGAATTCGACCTATTTTGTGCGAAGATTTGGAAATAGATGTACTTTTAGGGAAGGATGAGCACCTTCCTTGGAGATGATGATCAAACGGTAAAGAGTGATTCAGTTTTATACGTGTCGAATATCTGATAGGTTTGGGGGGATTTAAAAGATAAGGGAATTAATTCCGTGACTTGTTTTTTGATCTTACGAAATTTGACCATCCTTTTGATTCCTTTTCTTTTTTCCTTTTTTGGGTGGTTTTGGCTAAAACTGAGCTGTGCCTCCCAACACCAGTTTTTGAAAACGACGTAGCTTCAGATTTTTTGAAACTTCACTTGGATGGGGCAGGACAAAACCTTTTCTTTTCTTTTCTCTCTTTTTTTACCTCTGTCTTTTTAAATCCTAATTTATTTAAATGCTTCTAATTATTATGTTAAAATTGTTATAAGATCCAATAAAATAATATCATAATATTTTATATAAATATATTATCATAAAAGTGTAAAATTAAAGTAAGAATATTCTGGTATCTTTTTTGACACAAAGGAATGAGGTTAGATTTAAATTTCATCTCAAATTAAAATTTTAAATTTTTAATTAAATATTGATTAAGTCTTGGCTCAATTGGTATAAATATTATTATTAATGTAAGAGGATGAATGTTTGAATGTGCTGAAACACATTATTATTTTATTTATGAGTTAAAAAGAGACTATGAGTAATTCTAGACATTTTATTTAAAAAAACAATATCATTAAAATTTTTTTTGTATACAATCAATTTAAATTAATGAAATTTTTAAACAAAAACAAAGGTGGTTCTTTGCACTTAGGAAGGGACGTTTGAAAAACAAGTTTATATAATGTAAGAGGTGAAAACCGCTAACCGCCGCCGTATTAAAAGAAGGCAAAAAAGGCGGGGCCCGTCGCCTGTTTTTCTAAGAAGAATCTTCATTAAACCACCGTAACCAGAGAGCAAAAAGAACTGTGACGAGCCGCTGCCATCTATCAATTAAGAAACATTGGGCCACTTTCACCTGTATTTTATTTGGATATTGTGGTGTGCCATAGTATAACATTTAATTTAATATTATGTTAAATTATATTTAAGTGTTTGATTGAATTATTAATGGAATGGATTTTGATTTATTTGTGAAAACACTGAAAAGATTATTATTTTTTACAAGTAACAAATATTAGTTTGAAGATATTTTTATTTTTTTTATATAAAATTTTAAAATATACACATACAAAATCATATTTCATTAGTATCTTAACTTTACTGTTTCAAGTAAAGCTTAATTTAATTGTTTATAGTAAAAGACACTTATCCCCTTAGGTTTGATGTAAATACACTTACCCCTTAAGTTTTAAGAATGCTAACATACTCAACTGGCAAGTTCTTGGGTACTAAACACCCAAGTTTGAGACTTGCTATATGCAATTATATGTGTAGGTTTCTGAGTCTTATTATATATGGGAGTTTTAGTCCAGTTAGTCTCAATTAGTTGGCTTTAGTTTGGACTGTATCATCTCTTAGTTTGCTTATGTTGTAATAATTTGATTGTACTTAGTGGTTACTTGGACAATCTTTTATAAAAGTTTGATACTTATAATTACTTGGACATGAATTTGTAATTGCATTGCATTTGTTACAATTAAAAAAAAGAAGCCAAAGTCTAATTAATAACTTTATTTTGTTTTTAAAGAATGCATATTTCTCCAAATTAAGTTTATATAAGTTTTTATAATTAAATCTATGAATTATTTTGGACTATGAACCCATATAAGGTTGAAGCTAATTATGCAAATATAAATGATTTTCTTGCACCATATCCTGAGGCATAATACCATTTGAGAGAATGATACCAAACACAAGCACCAAAGATAGGTAGTGAAATCTTTAAGTTGAGATATTCAAGACTTCGAAATATGGTTGAGAAAACACTTATTATTCTAAAAAATTATTTCCCGTATTAACAGCTCACCTTAATACAACATAAAAAAAGAAGAAGATAAGGTTGGATCATGCTAACATGTTGCATATTTCATTACTTTAATCATAGGTGGAATTGAGATGATTCATATTTTGAATAGTACATAGAAGAAGGATATATTGATAATCTTAATAGTGTATATTCAAATTCAGATGATAATAGAACAAAAAAGTTATATATATATATTGATATTAAAAAATAACAATATATTTTTTTAATGTTTGATCGAATTTTAAGATTGATTTATGAAAAATAATTATTAATAAATCTCGCATAATTTTTAATCTAATTAAAATTTTAGACCATATTTGCTTAGTGAAATGATAAAATTTAAATGATATAAAGAGTAATAATAAAATATCTTTTTATTGTTTGAATTTGTGTGTGGTGTAGACTAGGCCTAGGGGTGTGTGTTGGCCAGTTGGGTTAGATATCGAGTCGCCACGCGAACCTCACAGTGGAAACTTTGAAGCTCTGTGGCTTTCATCACCTTTTACGTCATATTTTTCATTGTTGATGATTTAATACTAATGTTACTTCATTGCACCTTCCATATATTTATCAAATATTAGTTAAACTTATCATCACATTAAAATTCCAACTAAATTTTTTATATAATTACATCAAATTAAATTTAATTGGTATCATTAAAAGGAAAATGGGGCGACACACAGCCGACAGATAATCATGGATTAATAATGTCTGAAAATTGCTGAATTTGTACATGTAGCACGTGCAGCTATACCTTGACACGTGCTACTACCATATGAAATTCCTCCATTTAATTAATTTCCAATGTATCTCCCTCTCTCTAACCGGCTTTCTGATTTATGCCTTATCTCTCTCTCTCTCTCTCTCTCTGTTTCGCCGGCTGCTCTGAAAGTCTTATCTCATCCCAACAATTTATTTTCTTCCATTAAATTCAATCCAAATTCAAGGTAAATTAAAATTTACTTTCTTTTATATCAACGATTTTCCTTTTTGGTTTTTCAATTTCGATTGCTTAGTCTTTTTTATTTATTTATAATCTCGTCCAGTTTCGAAGTAGTTCAATTTTCCCCGCTTGAAAGTAACTGTGTTATGGATCTGTTAATACCTGGCTCTGTTTGGCTTCCGAGAAACTTAAAAGCTTACTGGAAATTTTCTAAGAAATGAAACTTTGTTTTGAACGAGTTCAATCCAATACGCTTCTCTTTCTTGAGCTGAAAGTAATAAAAAAAAAAGGTTATTTATTTTTAAAATCAATTAGCTTAATAAGAAGCTAGTTTTGTTTTTCAATCTTTTGATTTTTGCTTGTCTCAGAAATAGTTTCAGTTTTCTTATTGAACTTCAATTTTCTAATTCTTGGAACAGGATGATGGAGCGCCTGCCTGGTCTGTAGTGAATTATCTTTTTTCAGTACCGATTGGCTAAATTTGGGGTTGAATCGAATCTCTTTGGATAAAAATGGATCGCTGTGACACTTCTGGATTTGTTAGTGGGGGTGGGAGTTACTCACTCAACGACTTCTAACCCTAGTATTTTTGTGGCTAATTGTCTTCACCCGGAAGTCAGGTTGACTGCTCTATTGGAATTGAGATTTGGTCTGCATATCATTGTTTGATTTCAGCTGTTCCTAGATGGATTCCAGGTTCTCAAACGTGGGGTTCCCTGCTAATTATTCTTTGAATGCATTCAAGATTTTGGGTAATTCAATGAAAGTTGGAGGAACTGGGGGTGCGTATAACATGGATACTGTTCTACGTCTTGATTCTGCTGGCTCTTCAGTCTCTTACATGTCTGCATCAAAGGGAATCAAGAGGAAGTGGAGTTCGATGGATGGATCCATCCGTGGGCAAACTGGGTCGTTATTGGCTCTTGGGCTAGGCCGCTCCTCTAGTTCCTCAGACAGCAAGGGGAGTTCAACAACGGCTTGTACTACTACATCTTCAGCCAAAGAAGCTGATGAAGAGTCCTCAATGGATATTGAATTGGATTTTACCCTCCATCTTGGCAACGAAAAAGTAATCAACCCCAAGAAATCTGCTAGTTCAAGTCCAAAAGGACTTGATTTGCAGCGAAATGTGGACCTGGAATTAAGTCTTTCATCTGGGCTTTCTGAATCTGATATCACTAGTGTCCATCTTAGCTCTTCTCCCAGTCAGTCAGTTTTGAAGATGCCAACAGCAGTTGAAGGCTCCCCAAATGAAGATGAAAGATCTACATCTTGTCACTGGAAACCTGGAATTGGTTTGCCTTCATTCCAGAGTTTACCAGCAAAAGAGGCTACTGTCTTCTGCAAGGAGGTTCCAAGAGGCATTGATCTTTCTGCTATTGTTCCAGAGCTATCTTCAAGCGTGATTACTACACCGAAAAGCTCGGCCACCTGCACTTCCGGGATGACACGGCAACAACAGCCACAACACCGCAACTCTAGTTCAAAGACATGTCAGGTTGAAGGATGTGTAAGGGGGGCCAGAGGTGCTTCTGGCCGTTGCATATCTCATGGTGGTGGCAGGAGATGTCAAAAGCCTGGCTGCCATAAGGGAGCAGAGGGCCGGACTGTGTATTGCAAGGCCCATGGTGGTGGTCGGCGATGTGAATTTCTTGGTTGCACAAAAAGTGCAGAAGGCCGTACTGATTTCTGCATTTCCCATGGTGGTGGTCGGAGATGTGGCCATGATGGATGCACTCGAGCTGCCAGAGGCAAATCGGGACTATGTATACGTCATGGTGGTGGGAAGAGATGTCAAATGGAAAACTGCACTAGGAGTGCTGAAGGCCTCTCAGGACTCTGCATCTCACATGGAGGCGGGCGGAGATGCCAATTTATAGGATGCACAAAGGGGGCACAAGGGAGCACCATGTTCTGCAAGGCACATGGTGGTGGAAAAAGGTGCACATATCCGGGATGTACAAAGGGTGCTGAAGGGAGTACTCCTTTCTGTAAGGGCCATGGAGGGGGAAAAAGATGTGCATTTCAAGGTGGTGGTGTTTGTACAAAGAGTGTGCATGGAGGAACCAACTTTTGTGTAGCACATGGTGGAGGTAAGAGGTGTGTGATGCCTGAATGCACAAAGAGTGCAAGGGGACGTACTGACTATTGTGTTCGCCATGGTGGAGGCAAAAGATGCAAGTTTGAAGGGTGTGGCAAAAGTGCACAAGGTAGCACGGATTTCTGCAAGGCACATGGTGGAGGAAAGAGGTGCTCCTGGGGCCATCCTGGGTCAGAATATGGGAACCAACCTTCTGGTCCTTGTAACTATTTTGCAAAGGGCAAGACAGGTCTCTGTGTGCTCCACTGCAGCCTGGTTCAAGATAAGAGGGTTCATGGGGGTGCAACGCTTGGGCCTATTATTGAAGACCAGAAACTCAGCGAGTCTGGGAAGATGAAAGAGATTGTTAATGCAAATGTCCACACTAGGAAAATATGGAGTAACGTAGAAGCTTCTGCAGGCACAAGTTGTTCTAGTTTGAATCAGTATGGAGTTCCAAATGCTTGTAACTCTGTCTCCAAAGGAGGGTTCTCTGTTTTAGCTCCTGAAGGTAGAGTCCATGGTGGGAGTTTGTTGGCAATGCTAGCAGGCGGTTCCTGTGTTGGCTCAGCCAACAGGGCAGGTTTTACCGGCAATCCATCAGGGCCAAATAAATCTGTTAAGCCACCCCAGAACTGGATGTAGGTTTATTTCACAAGTATTATCAAATTATTATTGGAAAAGTTAGCCAGTATCCCTGCTTGTTTGCATCCTTTGGTTGTTAGTTTGTTAGTGTTAGAAACTTTTCGCGGTTCATTATCATTTGGGGCGATGGGGTAGGCAATATAGCTTACAATGAATCAGGGTCTGTGTTCATTCCTGTAAATGTTTCACATATTTCCAGCATGTTGTTGTGAATATACAGAGTAGTGCCTGTAAGATGAATCAGTTTGTCCGACATTTGTGGTTATAATAAAAGCTTTCTTTGGGATCATATTCATCATTTAGCTATTTTTAAGTTGCCCATAATCTCTAAATCTTCAAGGATTATGCAGAACTTGAAAGTGAAAGCAATGAAATTCTCTTCTTAAATCTTTTTTTTTGTTAATATATTTCAATTGAACCGACAAAAATATAGATGGTCTGAGAGATTAGCATACAAGTATGTGGGAAGAAATCACGAGGAAGCTTTGAATGGATATAGCTGACAAAAGGTTTTGTCAAGTAGAAGATGGAGCTCGTGCCTGTTCACTGTTTAGACCAGACCAAATCCACTTGGATGGTAATGATAATGCAAATATGAATATCTGTAAATATTCCATTTTTTTCCACCAATTCGAGCATTGTAAATTAAGATAATATTGGGATTTGCCTATTATAATTGTTATTCGTAGCTGATTTGTAATGGGAGTGGATTTTAATCGTTTGATGTCTATGTTGATTGTATCCAAATTTGTTTTAGGTAATAGATTCAAATTCTAATTTCTAAATTTATTTTTTTGGTTTTATATAAATACAGAAAATTTAAAATTGAGCTTTTTCAGTAAAATACAGAGATTTGTTAAATAACTATGCTTTTATCATATCTAGATATCATGTAAAAAATGTTATTTAATGCAATTTCATTTTTTAAGTTACAATTATAAATTAATACTGAAAATTTTTATATACGTGTAGAAATTATGTATTTAAAACAATACTGAAAAATTTTATATACGTGTAGAAATTATGTATTTAAAACATATAAACGTGTTTGAAAGTAACAGTATAGATATATAACTGATAGAAGTAATCAAATGTGCATATAATTCATAAATTTAAAATTTTACTAATACAATTGACATGAAAATGCATATTTTTATTTTTCTTTTAAAATAACAAAATAAAAATATCCTTGAATAATTACGAAACAATATTGTCGTAATTTCTCTTTCGACAAAGGAAGCATCAAGCACTAGCGTCATTAGCATGGTTATAATTTATTACATGCAGACTTGCATCGTAATCTGGCGCCAAGGAGTCCCTTCAAAATTTGAAAATATAATATAACTTCTTTCAACTGTCAAGCCATAGCCATATAAACCGTCACAAATGATGTATTCTAACCAAATTTCAAACTTGTAATTTCCACATCAAGCTTGTCTTCTGTTTTCTCATCCGAAAATAGCGAGAACTGAGTGACTCTCCTACGCTTCCTCCGCCGACATCCTCCGTGTACGTCAGCCGCTTTTTCTTCCCCTTTTCCGGTGACCCTTCTCCCTCATCTGTCAATACATCCACTTCTTTCGCTTCATTTTAATTTTGGCAATCAACGAAATTACCATTCAATTATTAGAAACCCCAAAAACAGGGCATACCTATAACCTACTAGGTGTGAAATAACGTTGGATATCCAAGGATTTTCTTCTTCTTTTTCAACAAATTTTTTTGTTTGCGAAACAAAATAAATTTCTGGAGAACAATCAAATTAATTTTCTACATCGGGTTTTAAAAAAAATCTCAGGGCAAAGCAATGGATCAAAAGCATGTACTGTTATCAGCATTGGGTGTAGGGGTAGGGGTAGGGATGGGGCTGGGATTGGTTTCGGGTCAGAGCAGATTGACCGGAAGCGGTTCGGCTGCATCAACCGGCCTCACTTTGGAGAATATGGAGAAAGAATTGATCCGCCAAATCGTTGATGGCAGAGAAAGTCAAGTCAGATTTGATGAGTTCCCATATTACCTCAGGTAAACTCTCCAATTTTCTCATCATCCCTTATCCTACATCGCTTTTCAATATTTGAAAAACGTTTGTTTATAATTTATGATGAGGCTGATACAGGTATGTTTAATGTTTGAAAAATTTTCATGAGTCTTGAAGGGTAATAATTTCGTATTCATATTCAAATATACATCAATGTCAATCGTTGATGGTGTTGTTTTGCAGTGAGCAGACACGAACGTTGTTGACCAGTGCTGCCTATGTCCACCTGAAACATGCCGATGTTTCCAAGTACACAAGGAACCTTTCCCCTGCTAGTAAAGCCTTATTGCTATCGGGACCTTCGGGTTCGTTATCCCCAATCTTTTTCTTTTTCTCTCCTACTATGCTTCATGCATCTGTTTCTGCAAATGTTGTAATTTGCACTGTTTTTTGTTACTTGAAGAACTTTACCAACAAATGCTTGCCAGAGCTTTAGCTCATTACTTCGAATCAAAGTTGCTGCTGTTGGATGTAACTGACTTTTCCTTAAGAGTGAGTAGTTTTTCACATTTTCTTATTTCCCCCATTGAGCATTCGTGTTTGACATCTATGTCTGACATAGATACAGAGATATCACACTCTAAAGGCTCTTCATAGACATACCTGTACCTAACATTTATATCCGAGTCTGAGTTACATAGCCTAGCGGAGTTTTTAAGCTTTTCATTTGACAGTTAAAAGTGGTTACCTATGTGCAGATTCACAATAAATATGGAACTCCCAAAGAATCTGTAAGTTTTTTTTTTTTTCTCTTTTTATGGTAAAATTTTCTCCTGTGGAACATGGAAATGGATCAATCCTGCTTTGGATTTTTCTCTAATCTTTGATTCTGTCGCGCAGTGTTTCAAAAGATCCCCTTCGGAATCAGCACTAGAGCGGTTGTCTGGTCTGTTCAGTTCTTTTTCACTCCTTCCACAAGAGGAACCTAAGGGTAATTCAGTGGAAAATTACATTTTTCTTAAATATCCATGTATGATATTCGTATTGACATGGCTATGAGGATATGACACTTGAAGGATCTTCTGAGAAAACTCAAAAAAGAAAAAGTTAAACAATACCCGATCCCTCGTTGACTATCAACAATATGTTGTATTGCAGGTAGACTGAAGCGGCAAAGCAGTAGTGTGGATATTGCATCAAGGTACTGTGACAAACATTTCTGATTGATTCCATGAGCAATGTGTAGCCAAGAGTTTAATCTTTTGTTTTTCGATATTTATGGTTCTTGCAACAACAGAGGAAATGAAGGCCCTCCAAAGCTCCGAAGAAATGCCTCTGTATCGGATAATATGAATGGCCTTGCCTCCAAATGTTCTCCTGCAAATCTAGGTTTGTCCTCTCAAAGTTTCATGAATGAAAGGCTTCAATTCTATTTCACGGTTGCTTTAATATTATTTTATCTCCCTTGTTTTTAGCTCCTATGTCGCGGACAAGCAGTTTGTTTTTCGATGAGAAGTTGCTTATACAAGCTCTTTACAAGGTGTTGGTTTATGTGTCGAGAGCCACGCCCATTGTGCTGTATCTTAGAGATGTTGACAAGCTCTTGTTTAGATCGCAACGGTTCTATAATTTCTTCCAACAAATGTTGAAGAAACTGTCTGGGAATGTGTTGATACTTGGGTCACGAGTTGTCGATCTTGGCAACGACCAAGAGTTGGAAGAAAGGCTAGCTGTGCTTTTCCCTTACAACATTGAGATCAGGCCACCAGAAGAAGAACAACATCTTGTCAACTGGAAATCTCTACTTGAGAAAGACATGAACATGATCCAAACTCAGGATAATAAAAATCACATCATTGAGGTGCTTTCGGCTAACGATCTTGATTGCGATGATCTCGATTCTATCTGCATTGCAGACACGATGGCACTCAGTAGATACATTGAGGAAGTTGTGGTGTCTGCCATTTCTTATCATTTGATGAACAATAAGGATCCCGAATACAGAAATGGAAAACTCGTCATATCATCGAAAAGGTCGAATCCGTTTCTCTCCCACAGTTAATGTTAGCGTTTAGCATTAAGTTTTCTGATTTGGGTCACATTGATGCAGTTTGGCATATGGATTGAGCATATTCCAGGGGAAGTCCATCGGCAATTACAGGTTAAAACTGGAGGCACCAACTGAAACATTAAAGGTTTTATAATCTTAGCTAAGTTGTTTTATAACATTAAACAAAAGTGTAATTAAATGGTAGATTACAAAGCTTATGTCCCTATCATGTACAATGAGTATTTGTAGGAAGCTGGAACACATTCTGTAGGTATTAAACCAGAATCAAAATCTGGAACCCAAACTGGAACTGGAACCACAAATCCTGAAAAGACTGACGGTGAAAATTCTGCTTCAGTCATCAAAGTTCCTGTGAGTTATTGTCTTGTTTTTTGTAGTAACCAGTTCCTTCAATATTCGGTTTTGTCATGCTCCATATTGATCCGCAGGAAGTTGTTCCAGACAACGAATTCGAAAAGAGAATAAGACACGAGGTCATACCAGCAAACGAGATCAATGTTACATTTGCTGACATTGGTGCCTTAGATGAGACGAAAGAATGCCTGCAAGAGCTAGTGATGCTTCCCTTGAAAAGGCCAGACCTTTTCAAAGGTGGCCTTCTAAAGCCTTGCAGGGGAATATTGTTGTTCGGTCCACCCGGCACTGGGAAGACAATGCTAGCCAAAGCCATTGCCAGGGAAGCTGGAGCTAGCTTCATTAATGTGTCGATGTCGACCATTGCTTCTAAATGGTTCGGGGAAGACGAGAAGAACGTCCGAGCTTTGTTCACATTGGCAGCCAAGGTCTCTCCGACAATTATATTTGTTGATGAGGTCGACAGCATGCTTGGCCAAAGGACTCGAGTTGGAGAGCACGAAGCTATGCGGAAGATAAAAAACGAGTTTATGACTCACTGGGATGGACTCTTGACAAAACCAGGTGAACGTATCCTTGTCCTTGCTGCAACCAACAGACCATTCGACCTTGATGAAGCTATCATTAGGCGTTTTGAGCGTAGGTAAGTACGTTCACCCATAATATTAAGTACCAGAACTATTGATATCATGTTAAACATCCATAGTCACTCGTTTTTGCAGAATCATGGTGGGGCTTCCAGGTGTAGAGAACAGGGAAAAGATTTTTAGAACTCTTCTGGCAAAGGAAAAAGTAGAAGAAAATCTAAATTATGCCGAGCTTGCAGCCATGACTGAAGGATATACTGGAAGTGACCTTAAGGTTTGCATTTTGATTTAAGATTTTCCTTTTTATATTTTTTAGATAGAATTAATTGAAATATAATCATTGTAATTTCCTGTTTACAACCAGAATTTATGCACAACAGCCGCTTATCGTCCAGTTAGAGAGTTAATACAGCAAGAGAGATTGAAGGATATGGTAAGTTCCTCACTTCATTTAAGTCCCTGTTAACCGTTTGTTTTGGTTTTAAACATGCATCACACAAATTCAAGAATGAATACCAAATACGGGTGTCAAACACGAGTACTTTAAGAAAAACAAACAATTGCAGGAGAGAAAGAAGAAAGAAGCTGAAGGACAGAACTCAGATGATCCCTCAACAAAAAATGACGATGTGGAGGAAAGAGTTATTACCTTAAGGCCATTAAACATGGAAGATTTAAGGCAAGCAAAGAATCAGGTAACCAAATGATTCCAGATCAATGTTACAATTGCCAACAAGTATTACCGGAAATACTCACATTGTGTTTCCATTTTCCTGCTGAGCAGGTCGCAGCTAGCTTTTCTTCCGAGGGAGCTGGAATGAACGAGTTAAAACAATGGAACGAATTGTACGGCGAAGGTGGTTCGAGAAAGAAGGAGCAGTTATCGTACTTCCTATGAGAGAGAGTTTGATTTGTTTTTAACAGTTACAAAAATTATCACTACAATAGTTTTGAGTTAGTGTACACTGTATAAGTATAATCCTTCAGATAGAGCTTGTTTTACTCTATTTCTGGGATCCTCAAGAGCTATAAGTGCACTTTAACTTGTGCTCTTTTAGCTTTAAAAGTCATACAATTACCTCATTGGGAGTTAGCAACTTATAAATACTACTACAGAAGTTTAAATGATCATCGAGGTCAACCAAGCCAAAAACACGGGTTGAGATTTCTTCCAATTTATAATCCACTAATCAACTTGCAATATTGTCACAGAGCACATAGATTCGGGGAAAGAGTACAACAAAAATGATATTAAAAAACGATACCATATTCATCAACATTGTGAACCCAGTAACTATGAAGATAAAGGATGAAAGGGTTCGAGCTAATACCGGATAAAATTTAACACCACCTTTAAAAAGGCTACATCTCGGTCAGTAAACCTAGTCCTTGTTCTTTTCCTTTGATGGTCCCCTTGGAATCTTACTTAAAACTTTTGCATTGAACACCGCACACTGTTTCTTAATCTCATGCATTGCTTTCTCTGCAAATGGATCCACCTTGTCCTCATATTTCTCATACAGCACAGGTACTGTGTGAAGCAGGACAAAGACTGTTTCGCAAAACCAATTAAATAACATTAAGAAAATAAACTGTTTCTAAGGGTTTAAAAAACCAAAGCACTTGAAAGCAATTCCGGTACCTATGTAAAACAATGTCACGAAGTTGCACCAACTTCCAACAATAGACAAGATCCACAAGCCAGCAATCACCTGAACAATCGTAATGCCATTCAGATATAACTTTCAAATGCAAAATAACATAATTCGTAACTCTCATATCAATAAAAACTGATCAACACATAACAATTCAAGAAAACAAGTAACAACATACATAGAGGAACTTCTTAAGATCTCTTCCTGAAGCAATATCCCGCAAGACGGTAAAAGCCAGGTTAGTCTCAAACCTAAGTGCTTCGGCAAACTCTATAACTGGATCCTTAGGTATATGAACCTCGGGGATGCATAGTGGAGACCTATTCAAAACAAAAGCAATTTACACTAACACGAGCAAAAAGAAACCACAATCCAAAATATAAACTCCAAGAGTAGACATCGACAGCTTACTTGTTGATGAAAGCATAGGCATTTGACCACAAGAAGAGTATTACGAGAGCAAATATCAATACATGACAAACTAGAGTGAGAAGGTGGTACTCCAGCAATTCAAACAAAACCCATATCACAGTTGCAACACCGAGCACTCCAGCCGAAATCTTTTTGTTCCTCCAAAGGAATGTATCAGCCGCTATTGCATATACACCCAATTTCATTACATAAGCATGCATCATAAAAGAAATTACACACATGAAGTAATAATTATATAATCAATTAATATGCCAAATTATCATCTTCGAGTAAGGTTATCGATAACCAGTACTACAACATTTTGAAACTTTTAATAAATTAAGACAATCCCAAAATTTATTCGCTTCAATAAAGCAAAAAAGAAAGAAAGTAATCTTTACTAGAGATAATCGCATCCATTTAGTTAAAGATTCAGAGATTCACAATTTTTTATTTTTCTCAAGCTAAAACAAATGTTAAGAGATTAAAAACCATGATTAAGCTCAAACAGCATCAATTAATCAATACCGAAAGCACGATATACGTTAATAGGGCAAATCTACTTCTTCAATGAACACCAAAAAATCAAAGAAATCGGGAATTGAATTGAACTAGTATTCATTACGAAAATCCAAACTTAAAAGAAAACCCAGGCCTCTAAAAGCTAAAAAATAGTGTACAAATTTAAGAAATGAAGAAATGGGGTTTTGTTAACATACATTTGCCTCCACCAAAAACGTGGTGTACGGACCTTTCTCTCCCGAAGAGACGGAAAACTTTGGCCTTGATCGACGATTCTGATGGCTTATCGTTGTCGGAATCAGAGGAAGAATCATGGCCGTGGATCTTCTCAGCTAGCTTCTCCATCAGCGATTCCTCGTGCTTCTCTTCATGCTCACCCATTCTTTTCCCACTCAAATTCTAGAACCGATCTACTCGTTTCTAACGCTTTGAAAGTGTGAAGATCGAGACAAGAAAGTTAAAACTTTTATATTTAGAGAATTGGAGGGAAAATCCGGTAGCCAAAGGTTTGGTTTTTAAAATTAGGTAAACTACATTCATAGTAAATTAAAACTCAATTATCAGTTTTTTCTCCGTCACTTATCTATGAAATGTGCTAAAAAGGTCACACAATTTATAGGGTTTATCTTTTCGGTCACCATCACTTGCTAAGCTAACCTGATATGATAGTTTTTTTTTTTTTTTAATTTTCATAATAATATATTTACTATTTTAACATTAATTTCGTTATAACTTTTACTGTATACGTGTTTGGATAACGCTCCCGTCGAAATTCTAATTAGACTGTAAGTCCCAACTTCTTTTGGAGGGAGAGGCTTGCAATGGAGAAATCGAAACCCCTGTGATAGTCGAAAACCCATTTCATTTGCATTTGTTTTTAATTAATTAATTTCTTAATATTTTTAATATTTATTTTAATATAAAATTATGTTAATAACTTTTAATGATTATTATTTAAAATAAATATGATTTTTTTAAATATAAATATTATTTAATAAGTTTTAATGACTATGTAACATAAATATAATTTTGATATATATATTTCTTATATATTTAGTATATTTTAAAATTATATTTTTTTATTGATCAATGTAAATATAGTTTTAATAAAATTTAATTATCTATTATAATTAAATATGCATTTTAATCTAATATTTTAATAGTTATTTTCTATTTTCATCTTATTGTTACAACTGCATTTGAATTTAAACATACACACCCCTTTTAATATCACTATTACAATATCCAATTTCATCATTACAATAACTAATTTTCACCGTCACCACTATTTTTAACCTCACCGGAGGTAAATGAACTGTCCATCCAAGCTAAATCTTGCCTTCAATATTTATATTAGTAGATATTGAGACTAAATTTGGGGGGTTTAATTAAGACTTTCAAAATTCTTAAAAGTTTAATGATTTTTTTTTTTGTTTTTTAAAATGGGATTTATTTAAATTTTTTTGAAATTTATGAGAATTTCCAAAAAGAAATTAAGATAATTTAATTAAAAATTTCAAAAAAAAAAAATAAAATGAGAATTTAAAAAAATTGGAAGCTTAATTAAAAAATTCAAGAGAAAAATGAAAATTTTTCAAAAAATTTGAGGGGCAAGGCCATCATTGGCCACTGTTACCATTTACCCGCACTTTATTAATTTAATATTAATTCTAAAAATAAAAAAAAATTATAAAAGTTTCATTAATTGATAAAAGTAATAAATTAAAGTTTTAACTTGCCAGGTGTAAACCACGGATTAATCTACTTATTGAGGCTCCATCTCCATTAAATTTTGGTTCCAAGAATAATCACTTGTATCTCTCCAATATATATGTAGTTAGCATGTATGTTTCCGCCAGCTTCTAACCCAATATTTTTCACAAAACTATATCAATTTATAACTTCAAATATAAAAGTTTTCCACTTTTCTTTTAAAATAGACACATCTGCAAATAAATATGGAAGTTCAATACCATCTATGAATATGTTTATCTATCAATTGCGTTCAAATTTTGTTTTAGAAGTTGATTAAGTTTTAGTTCGATTGGTATGGGTATTATTGTCAACGCAAGAGGTCGTAGGGTTAAGTTTGCTAAGGTGCATTATTCTCCTATTTATAGGTAATTAAACTAGAAAGAATAATTGTTTTGTTTTGTAAAAAGAAGAGTGATTTTTTTTTTTAAGATATTAGATCAAGATATTCAGACTAAGTCTAAAACCATTACACATTTTGTTGACAACATGGTGTGGTCGAGACTTGACTTTTATGATATAACATCATTACCACAATGTGAAGTAACCATGATTAACTTCATTATAGTAGCAAATTACATATTATCTTACCACCTATCAATATAATTTCTTTCCTAACAATATTTTCTTATTTATGTTTAATCGTAATATGATAGCAGCCTTTTGCTTGTCCTTGAACAGAACCAAATATTGTCTCTACCTCCAAAAGAAAATGTTTGGTTCTCATCTTGGTTGCTATAGTTTAATGTAAATTCTGTTACCTAATAAAATCTAATATGAGAAGTTGGGTTAACATTCCTACTCTACCCCACCCATATGTAAATGAATTCCTTCATTGAATGGGTTGCTCAAAGGGTTATCCATCGTCTTCCAAATTGGGCTCCATGATTTTGGTTTTACTTGAAGGTAGAAAAGAAACCTAGAAAGGCCAAAGTTGGGCTTCGCCTTAGGGTAAGGCCTACGGAAGGAAACAGTTTGAAGTTGTAATTCCAAGTCAAATTTGTGTTGCAGCAGACTGATGATTGATGAATGCCGCACAGTATTTAATTCTATATAAATTTGGTATTTTGTTAATTGGATTAGTTGGCTACTTCAACAATGCTCCAAATATAAAAATATCACCCTCCCTGCCTGCATCATCATTCGTCTATCACCCTGCTCAATCCAGTCAATATCTACTTCATTAATCCTTCAAATTTCTATTAGAGAGTCAGTCTTTGTTGAATTATACCTTATTCTTGTATTCCAATATATCTCAAATGTTAAAATTTCGGTGTAAATATTTAAAATCCGAACAAAGTAAATATGTTGTAATAAGCTCTACATAACATTGATCAAAATTTATTCACTCTCTATACAGCATCTCCTTACTTTTCATTCAGCTGTTGTGTTGCATCCTCTATAAGTCCAGCAAATTTAGCTGATAATACACGAATTCGGATTTTCTTCCGCACTTACGACTCGATAATATGTAGTCATGTGAGGATTATAGGCCTTGTAAGCCTTAACAAGCTCAGCAATCTGATCACTTTCTTTCTTTTTATCATCCTCCTTCTTGCCACCGCCGCCGCCGCCGCCGCCGCCGCCACCACCGCCACCGCTGCCTTCATCTTTCTTGGCTCCTCCTCCATCTTTTTTCTCTTCTTTCGCCGGTCCAACCGTTAAAATCTCGGTATACCATTGTTTTCTCAACTTGTTCACTATGTTAATCGGGTCAACGTCGCCGATCACGGTCAACTTCTTGTCTTTCATATCCATCGAAATAGAATCAACACCTACAAAAATTAGAGAGAATTGAAGAAGACAAGTTCCTGATAATAAACCATTAATATTAGAGAACAAAAAGAGATGTTTTAAGCAAGTACCTGAGAGACCGGAAACAGCTTTCATGGCTTTCTGTTTCTCTTTGCCTTCGTGTAAATCCAATTTCAAGACAACTTTCTGTAAGAAGAAAACAGAAAGTGAAACCAAATCAGAGTCAGAGAGAAACCCATGAAAGATTCAATATCTTTGGTAAGAAAAAGTGGGAGGAAAAATAGATTAAAGGGGAAGGAAACTTGACCTTCATTGGTACTGAAACAGGAAGCAGTGACCAAACAAAACAATGATTGAGAAAATTATAAGACAACATATAAATAGAAGAAGTACATAGCAAAGCGGGGCGAGTAAAATCCGTGTAAATGGTAAGGTTTAATTTCGTCCTCTGTCCCTGTATTCTTTGAAAATTTAAAGTTTAGTCCCTATTTAAGAATTAAAGTCTCAATTGATATATTGTTTAATTAAAATTTATTAAAATTAGAGTATATTTCTATAGTGATTATATATTGTCAATAAATAATATTAAGAAGACAAGGAAGAAGTATAAATTTATTAAAAGTTAATTATGATTGCTATATTTGTTTTTAGAAGGATTCAACTTCAAAAGTTTGTATTATTTGTGCTTATACTTATATAATTATAGTTGATTATTTACTAAGGTCTTTGGCTTTGAGTGTTGGTGTTTAAGTTTCACTTTACTTAAATCATGTGTGGGTTTTATTTAAATATATATTTGACTTAAATTTCACTATATATAAATTATTTTCAGAATTATTCTGATTCAAGATCATATATGAATGCACAAACTTTGTAATTGTCAATCTAATTGATTATCAATCAAGTAGAAAAGGAAATATTATGTGAATTTTATAATAGCATTATTTTTTTATTTAGGTTTCTGTATTACTCGAAATTTATATATAAGATTTATATTATTTTATAAATTAGTAATTTTATATTTTAAAATTGATTTTTCTTAACTTTATTCACGCTATTTAGTTAATGAATGCAAAACGTACTTGCAAAACTATTAGTAACTTTTTCTTTGAACTTTTTAATTATCTGAGATAAAAAAAAATTTATCTAAGGTTATTGGAAGAAAAAAGAATAATCGGATATTAATGTTCTAAAAAAAATTGATGAATCATTATAAGTTATAATTTTCAATTTCAAAGTCAGATTCTTGTTTATGTTTGGCCATGAATAAATATAAAAATACTATTTAGTATTTGCTTATAAAATAATGGGGTGACTGACATAGTTATCAAAAAACAAAATAATGGTTTTATATATTTTCAAATGAAACCTTTTGTTTTTAATATCTATTTGACTTCAGTCCAGTTCCAAATCAACATTTTGTAAATTTCTATGGGTTTTATCTTAATATAACTTTAAATAGCTTGAATAAAATTTTAAAAGCATCAATTTAAAAATATAAAATTTCTAATCTATAAAATAATATAAATCTTATATATAAATTTCGAGTAATGCACTATTAAAAGAAACCTAAATAGAAAATAATGCTATTATAAAATTCACATAACATTTCCTTTTCTACTTGATTGGTAATCAACACGACTAGCACGATTCCATTTTAGACCACACCTGAAACAGTGAACACCTTAACCGTCAAACCAACACATGGGTTGAATCTCCTTTAATTCTATTAGGATATCTATCCTCAACTTGATTTATTTCTTATCAACTAAATCAGCTTTCTCTAACACGGGGTCATTATCCTCTATTCTTATAATATTAGCAAGTATAAAACAAGCATTAATTATCCTTATTTGAGTTTTTATATGTAAAAAAGGGATTCTTAATATAGCACATCATTTCTTTATTAATTCAAATGTTAGGGATCGATCTGATTAAGCAACGAATAAGTAAAAAAAGCGGAAGAAATTGAAAAATTGAACACACAAATTTAACGTGGAAAAACCCCTCCAAAAAACCACGAGCAAAGATAATTTTACTATAATGACAAAAAAGAACGAATAGTACAAATGATGGAGATAAAAACTAAACCCTGAAAACCCCCCCAAAAAAAAGAACCCTCAAAACGTAAATACAAAATTCTCTAAAAGTGTTATGAATTCTAATATCTAATGGGTGTTTTTTTTAAGGTTGTAAAAGAGCCTACTTATAAGCTAAATTCATAAGTCAAATAATAATAATAATTTGACTGAAATAGGAGTGATACTTAACACCAAATGATCTCTTAATTATATTTATAGCACTCGAATCACTCTCTGTAATTTTAGGGTTAGTTCCAACCCATTAATTTAAATGATACCTAATCTTTCGATAAGGTGCTAAAATCTTAGGTCAAGAAAGTATTTATTTATATTGTAAGAAGATAAAAAAAATTAATTAACTGAAGTTCATTAATTTAATAATAATTCATATACCACTTGTTTAAACAAAACTATTATCACTTGGAATATAAAGACAATTACATCTATATCTTGTAAATCTCAGTTATTATATGATTCTTCCCATCTAAATAATACATATATGAATTTTTATATCTGAAGCACAAATTGTTAATACGTTTGTCAGGATATCACATTTCTTATTTCGATATCTAAGTCAATCTTCGACATTCATAGTTACTAGAATATGAGCTCCGATATAATTCTATTAATTTAACAATTTAATTAAAGTAATTTAAAGTAATATATACTTCAAACTATTTTTCATTTGTTGGTATATTGATCGATAAAAACCAAATTAGATAACTTAATATTTTACATCATAAGCAAGAATATGCAAAAACAGCGTAACAACTTCACATGTAGAGACATGCATTGTTTTAATCAATCCACCCCACTCAAATAATATCTTGCAAATAGTTTTGAATCAACTCTTAATTGTTGAATGTAATCCCATAAAACATTTTATTAAGATAACATTATCTTTCAAATCCCCAATTTCCATAATAAGTGGCTGACCTTATTTTAAACTTTTCAAATAATAATTTTTTTTTTCTCTTCTTCTCTATTTAGACGACATAAATTGTTTCCTGCATTATCACCCGTTGCTACATCGCCCACAACATAAAACAAAGCACAATATCTCAAGTATATTACATATCACATATGGTTTTATTAAACACAGTAGTAACAACTTCTTACGACACATTTATTTTCATTTTTCAAGTAAATATCTGTCAAGAAAAAGGAAAGTGAGAATATATATTTTTTATTATCTTATCAATTAATTAATATATTTAAAAAATTACTCTTTATATTTATTTTTTTGACTTAGGGGGGGAGGGAATGGTCCAAACAAATATGATGAGAATGAAGTTATTTTCGGTGAACAGAAAGGAAAACGTTAGCATGACTTAGTTTACAAAGAGAACAAAACAAAAGTTAATTTAATTGTAGTCCATATTTTAGTTAAGGACGGCAACTTGATATGCCTTTCTTAACTCATCATCCATTTCATCCTTGAAGTTGATGTTTTAGGGGGATGATGTTGATTTGTGGGTTAATACCCAAACATGTTTATTTAAAAAGAAATTTGAAAAGCATAACATTCAATCACCTACAACAGATAACTGTTGTATTTGATATAAGTGATTGCCAATTAGGTTAAATTATGCTATTACACTTACCTTTATTTTAATTTGGTCATTTTCAGTCCTGTATTTTTAGAATTTGAAATTTTAATCCTAACTAAATGACAAATATTAAATTAATGCTATGTTTGTTTGTTATTTTTGTATATTACTCATAAAAAAATAATTAATAGATTTAACAGTTATCGCTTGCATTAAGATTAAAAATTTGAAATTAAATAAATATATAAACATTGAGAATGGTCTAATTGGTGAACGTGGATTAATGATATAATTTTACACATAATACGAGACTAATGATATAATTTAAATAAACAAATTTAAGTGTTACCATTGGGTTAAGTCTAAAATTTTCAGATTCTAAAAATATAAGTATTGAAAATGATATTTACCAGGCAACCCTTGTACGTTTTCCATATGCCCCAAGGCTGCTTGAAAATGCAAGTTACGAATTAACAATTGTCGAACAAAGCCGTTTCTATCCTCCATGGACAGCTCTTGTCTGTTGTTTTTTGTTTTCTTCTATTGAAATGATCATCAACTGGGTGACACGTTATTTTCTTAGTTCCCAAACACAAATCCCCCTTTCAGCCTAAAGGACAATCAACAAGACAACCATGGAGAAAATTTTAACGTAGGAAGATCAGATCATTATTTCCAGAAAAAAGAAAAAAACCTGTAAATATGAAGGCCCCGTCTGGAGCCAGACCAAACCCTGGTCCAACACAACAAGGGTTTAATTCAGTTTTATCTAATGAACATTGAGCCCATATTTCTTTCCAATTGTATAGCTTATAAAATCCTATAGAAAAGCCCAAATGTAGAGTAAACAAATACTATAAAACCACTTGCATTTCCCGAAGTTAGGGTTTCTCTGATATCATACAGTTAGTAAGACAAGGAAAAACAAAAGCCTCTTCCTTAGCTAATTGTCTAAGCGGCTACTTTATACCTCATCTCAACCATGGTAACTCTTCTGTCTCTCTTTCTCTCTGTTTGGTGAAAATGTTTGCATGGGAATGTGTTTGACATGTTTGGTTTTTTTTCGATTGTTAGATCATCCCAGAAAAGAACCGCCGCGAGATCTCCAAGTACCTCTTCCAAGGTAGCCAGTCGAATATAAATCCCATACCCATTTTAACTTCTTCGTATTGCATGTAAATCTTTGGATTTAAGATCTGGGTTTTATTATTATTTTGGTTAAACAGAGGGCGTTTGCTATGCGAAGAAAGACTATAATTTGGCGAAGCACCCTGAAATTGATGTTCCAAATCTTCAAGTAATAAAGCTGATGCAAAGCTTCAAGTCAAAGGAATACGTGCGCGAAACTTTTGCTTGGATGCATTACTATTGGTACCTTACAAATGATGGCATTGAGTTCTTAAGGACTTACCTGAACCTTCCTTCTGAGATTGTTCCTGCTACTTTGAAGAAACAAGCTAAACCTGCTGGTCGTCCCATGGGCCCTCCCGGTGACCGCCCACGGTAATGGTTTCATTTTTTTAAAAATTTGCTACTCTTTGATTTTTTCCTATATTGGTTGTTGAAAATTTGTTGCTTTGTTAATTTTTATGCTGGTTTTGAATGTATCAGCGGCCCACCACGCTTTGGTGACGGTGAGAGGAGATTTGGTGACAGAGATGGCTATCGCGGTGGTCCTCGAGGAGGCGGTGATTTTGGTGATAAAGGAGGAGCTCCAGCTGATTATCAGCCTTCATTCAGGGTAATGCTTCTTTCAATAATTTTCGGACTTTTTTTTAAATATATGTTGGCTGTTTTGTTACCACTTGGATTATGACTTTGTTTACAAAGTTAGGCTTGTCTGTATGAGGTTTAGGGTTTTTACAGTAGTTCTTAGCTGTCTTAGTTATGACCAATTATGGAATTATTTGTTTGCTTTTTGGTATTTGCATACTATGTTACTGTCTCTGATGTGGGGTATGTTCATTTTTTTTTAAGTTTTCCATGCATTTCAAGAATCCTTAGAGGATTGTATCCTCACACCCATAATCGAAAATGTGTTTGACACGTGTAGGATACGAATATTTCAAGAATAATGAAGAGTCTTGAGTAACATGGTTTACTTGTTTTGTTCCACCAGCTTAGTTTCTAATATGAAAATGAATTTTGTACCTGAGATTTTAATGCCTATAGTGGCTTAATATAAGCTGTGAACGAGTGCTGGGCTTGCTATGATGTTATTCTTCTTTGAAGAATGCAGTTTCCATATAATGAGGTTATTTATCTTATAATAGAGAAGCTGATATAATTTCATTGTCTTACTTGTGAACGCCCAGGGCCCTGGAACACGGCCTGCTTTTGGCCGTGGAGGTGGTGGTTATGGTGGTGCTGGACCTGCTGGTCTTCCTTGAGAGATGATTTTTCGTGATGCATAATTTTGTCAGTTTAGGTTTGTTATCATATGGAGTTCATAGAAGTACTTGTCTTATGCTTCAATGTTTGGTAATTTTGGTTTGATGCTTAAAAACGCTGCTTCTCTTTGGTTCATTCATGGGGAATTCAGAAACAATGTTTTCTTTGCACTAAGTGCTTGATATATCTGTTCTGTTCTTACGAGCATTGTTGCATTGATTTTTTGGTTTCGATCAGAACTGAGTTATGTTAATATTTACATACAACATAGGCACCTAACCTCCACCAAGGTTGACATAAACCTGGACTCAAGAATTGATCAGAACTGACATGGATATTCCTAAATGCCTAAATGCAAATCTTATCATTATTTCTTACACAAGAAATTGACATGATGTTTTCTTTCTCACAAATCTTCTCATCTGCACCATATTGAAGCGTACTCTGCATCCTACAATCATGCTTTTAGCACTGATCTAAGATCAGGAAGCCATAAACCCAACACCATCTTTGGATCAGCATCTCTCGCAGATGGCCTTTACCAAACCATGGTCCAGACTAAGATTTTCCATGTCTCAGTCCCTAGTGTTGCAGATAGCTTCAATGGGGGCATTTTGAAAGGATCCTGAACTAGAATATATCTCAAACATATGACCCTCCGTTACAAACAAAAACAAGTCACCCGTATCTCTAACCTTTCTATATTTGGTTTCAACATAAGAAAGGATGTTGCAGTCTTTTCCAGACTACATTCATCTATAGAGAACACGAATGAGCAGTGTGAAAAAAACTCGATGCAACACAGAAATAGGAATTTCATGAGCTCTTAATGGTTGCTGTTGTAGCTTGTAGTTGATTGCTTCAACGCCAGAACGCTCTCCTCCACCAAACTTCAAAACCTCTTTGAATGTTTGGACAATCTTCACCCGAGTTCAAGAATCTATCAAACCAAGCAAGCAATATATCCTGCTGCCATGCCAGAGGCAATGTGAGAATCGTGTTACTAAGACCATCCTCGATTAGATGTCGATCGAGGCCTTTTGATGCTCGCCTCATCATCCACCCGAAATCATTGTAAAATGGTACCAACCATGTCTGTAAAAGCAAGAACCTCGCTTCCTTTGACGCCAATAACTGCCCTTTTCCAATTCCAACGAACAGCCGGGCAGTAACTCGGCTAACTTCGAACCTATGGATAGCTGGAACTTTGGAATGTGTGGCAGATAATTCAGACTGAGAAGCCCATGATTTTAGAAAATCCTCAGCTATCTGTCTATCAATCAAAATGTCTAGAATCCAATGCAAATTATCTGCTTGTCTAGCAATCTGATTCACATCCTGCAAATCTGATGAAGCTGCTCGGAGAAAATGGCGTTGAAGCAGTTTCAGACAGCCGTCACAAGCGGAGTATAAAGACTCTTTCCGGAGATCGTTCTGAGAGGGATTCTCGCGAAGCATCTTCAACACCAATTCTTTCATTTCACGCCTTGCTTTTTCGTCTTTGCCTTGAAGAACCACATGCAAAAGCTTGAGAAGCACTTCTTCATTATCGCCACCATCAATTCCGTTACTAACTTCAATAGAAACCCTCTTTAAAACTTCCCCAGCTCCCACGTTTTCAAGGCGGAGCTCCGCCAATAAAGAAGCCACTTTTTCTTCTTCGTCCTCCGTCCACGGCGCGGCTTCCAAGTACTCCAAGCAAGAAAGAACCCCAGCATCAAAGCCAATTGCCGCTGAAACCTTTAAAAAAAAACACCATTTCAACATTCCGATAAATCTTTAGGACATTAAAAAAGAAAAAAGAAAAAGTAAACCTTTACTTTCAAAATTCCAAGAACCTTAGAAACGTCCTCTCTCATTAACATCTTCCTGAAATCCTTACAATACATCAACCTCAAAACCTCAATGTAAACCTCTACGTCATCACAATCTGCTATTTCCACACTGTACGGCCCAGTAGGTCCATTCGTCTCTTGTGATCGGTCCGATAACTTCACCGCAAAAAACCTACTGTGAGCCACCAGTATTTGCCTGTGAACGTTCATTGACACACTAATCCCATCCTTGGAACTAAGCGTCAGCTTCATATCACTCGAATTCGGGTCGTTGAACTGGTTCCCAGGGCTACGAGTCGATAAAAGATCCGAAATTCGTTGCATGGTCAATGCCTGCTTATCGATGACAGGAGGGGGTTGGTTTTGTCTTGGAGCTGAAATGGGTACCTGGATCTGGGATTGGTCTTGGGTTTGGTTTCTTGGGTTGTTATCGGGTTCGTTAGCCATCATTTCGAAAAGGGTCGGACTGGACCGTGTCTTGTCCGTCGGAGGCGGTGGAGACATCGGGTTCAGAAGACCCGCCGTAAGGGCAGAGTTGAACTTAGTGAAACTCCAGGGAGAATGACCGTTAGAGAGCGCCGTCCCGCCGGTGAAGTCCATGACGGGTGATACACTGCCCGGATAATACCGGATCTTGAAACCAACCAAAGAATCGTTCAAGCCCTGGTCATGAACACCGTAGGCTTGCGGCGGAAGAGGAGGAGGAGAAGGCGGGGGAGGTGGCGGGGCAGGGAGAGGCTTCGAAGCAGGGCAGCACCAAGAGCTATCAGGGGAAACAATGGAGTCGGAGCAGGGATTTGTAGTAGCGGCAGCAGCGGAGGAAGAAATGGTGGTTTCTTTACAGTTGCGGCGTTTGGGCTTGATGGGTTGCGCTTGGACTTTGAGCAGAGCAGTAGGAACCGATGTTTTTGCGGAAATTGATGTCGTTGTAGTTATGGTTGTTGCCATGAATTAAAACGGTATTCAATGTTTACCTGTATTTTTTTCTTGGTTGTCTTTTAGGAAAATAACAGCATTGGCATGAGCGATGGTAACTATTATTAACGGCGGTGGATACGAGAAAATAAAAATCAGAGCTGGGGTTGCCAATTGGATGAAAAATGGAAGTAAAAAACACGACCCTGTTCCTGTTCCTGTTCCTGTCAAAACATGAGCATTTAATGGAAGAGAAAGAGAAAGATGAGATTGTTGTGTGTTTGGGTTGATGGTGAAATGAAACCAACCTGGCTTTGAGGGGGTGTAGCAATGTTGTCACGGTGCAAAAGCTTGGAGCAGGGGACAGGCTCAACCCCACCATCGTGTTGGTGGTCACTCTTCTGATCATTTTCTTATGCGTGGCATGATATCATGTCAGAGTGAATCATCCATATTTTCAAGAGTAAATTTATGGTACTAAAAAAGAGTTAGCATGTTACAAGGTCCGTGACACATGACATGAGGCATGAGTTGGTGGGGATTGATTGTCTTTTGTTGCTGAATGAGGCAGGAGTGTAGTTGAGTTGGCAGTGAGTCCCATGTGAGATTTGGTGGTTATTTATGGGGATGATTCTCTCCCCCACCCCCACCACCTTCACAATTACTTCTATTTGGGCTTTGTTTACCTTTGACTTCAAGGTAATTTAATATCATTATTATACTTTAAGCAACAACAAAAATGTTGGAATTTAAATTAAATTAAATCTAACTGCTACTTTCACATGGCAGTATGTATTTGTGTATCATAGTTATACACAACTCTGTGGGGTACCATCTGAATTGAATTTATATAACATTTCTTAGCTAATGAAAGCCCTATTTTGGGCATGAAAAAAGAGACAAATAACAAATATCTTTTTTCTTTAAAACAATAAATATAAGGAAATGGAAAGGGTAGAGAAATACTAGGATGCCATTGTAGTGACAAAATAATTATTTGTCAGGTAAGTAGAAATAATGCTGAATGGAAAAAGTGAAAATAATAATATTAAAGAGAAAGAAACGTAAAATCATAAATAAATAAATAAACAAAATGATGAAATCTTGTCGTAACATTTTAGTGGGTTTGGTTTAATATTTTGGCAGCAGCGAGAATAAAATTCAATTTAATTTGAAAAAAATAAATTAATTGAATTATTCAAATCAATTTAATTAAGTAATTTGAGTTAAAATTTAGTTAACAATTTAAATAACAGATTAGTATAAATTCCCTCTACAATTCAAATAACAGATTGGTACCAGTTCGAGAAAAACATACTTAGCCTTACTTTTCTTCGTTACAAAGGACTTATATAATTTAAATATCCAAACCCATTTCACATTTCTGGGAAAATATCTCCCACCCTACTCCACAACAAAAAATGTACAAACAAGACTAAACGAGTATATATTTGATAAGAGTATTTCAGTCTTACAACTCTTCACTTGAGCTGAAATGCTGGAAATTTTATCTTGGAATCAATTATACAGACTATGATACATCAGCAATGATATTAAAACTGCTGTGCCTTAAAAAATGATGACTATGTTGTCCTACAAGTGCAGCTGTTTGGAACATAGAAGAACCAGGATCGAATTAATAGAATCGATTCCGACTCATATCTTCAATGTCAATGATTACACAATTCCAGATTCCGGATGCAACTGGTACCATGCCCCGGGGTGGGGGACCAATGTTTTTGAGCTCGGAGTTGGTACTGAAACATCATAAGCAATGCTGCAGAACAAGAATGACCTTACTATATTTGCCAATGATCCCGTAAGTTCAATCAGATGGCTGTGCATATCGAACCTGAGACATAAAGGAAAAGACTTTACCAACATGGTATACCCGAATATAAAGAAGCATTCCGTCATCACAAATAAAGAACAAATATATGAATGTGTGAGTTGTATTGTTTCAGTTCATCTTAACCAGTGAATCATCTCAGCCACCAGTGCCTATGATCAGGAAAGAGATGAAGATCAACCTGTAGACGAGGACGAGCAGCAAAATTTCCTCTCATCGACATGCCTAACATCGAGTCCGATAAACCAAGAGCCTGCACTCACATCATCATGGGCATATATTCGAAGAATAGACCTGCAAGAAGAGGAAAACTATGGTTGACTCGATGTGATCTAGACGGCAAGGAGGCATTGAGAATTACCTATTAATCGAGATAAACTGCGCTAAAGCTCTTGAAAGGGCATATATTTCTCCTGAAGCATGCCGAAAGTATCTGCACTCAACACAAGAATTCTAAGGCGCAAATGAAAATTTAATATATGAAGATTGCATGTAACACTAAGCATTGATCCTCGGTTGTATATATTGTTCGAAAAACCCAGAATTTGAACATGCATGCTGTTCTATCCAAGACTATCCAATCATTACTAAATTTCCATGACATATACGAGAGCAAAAAGATTCTGTTACTCACGATTTTGCATTGCCGAATTTCCACCAGTCAGGTTCATACCATTTGTGAGTCCTATAAATGTTAAAGAACGTCAGTGTAAGGGCTCGTGAATCTGCGGTGATCACTATATCCTACGTAAGTTATCGCCTTAACAAAAACAATCCGAGTACACTCACAGTTCGGAGAAAACTTGTCCGGATTTCATACACCCCATATAAACACGAGGCTTATCTGAATGAGCAGAGAGTGTTGCACCTAGTGTATCTGTAAAACAATCAAAGGACCCGCTATCAATATCAGTAAAGACTGCAAACCATAGCAGGCCTATTTTGCGGTTCAAAAATTTTGTTGTTCATCACTGAAAGTCATATTTTCGGCATGAATTCTTCAAATTTATGACTAAACTTAAAACGTCACTGAAAATGAAGTAATAAGATTAAAAATCACATACCAATATTAACATAAACATCATCATTGACCTTAACATAGAACTCTGCATCCCAACTCTCCACAGCATGAACAAAGAAAAATTTTATCTTGTTTGAACATTCCTCGGGTGCCTCCACTTGATTCTGTTCAGACATAAAGACCGAAATGAATATTCACCACTCCAAGATTGATTCCATAGGAGCATGTTGATTAACATAAAAACTTCACTACGTATGCAATGAAGCAGCTTCAGCAAGCTGATTAGTATACCAGAACAATGAAGTCATCAGTCTGCCTATGTTCATTGTCAATCTCCCTGTCTAAACTATCTCTGCGATTCGCACTGCAAGTAATATAAATTTCAATGAGAAAAATGGAAAAAGAAAAAACTTCAGAAGCATGCATAAATCAGTTAGAGACCTTCTTCCTATCACGAACCGTACAAGGATTCCCTTCTCTTCTAGTTTTCTCAAAGCTGCGCCTACACATAGTAAATGGAATGCAAATATCCATCAACATTAGTAAACATTCAAAGCATTATTTCAATATCCATCTAAGCTAAGATTAACGTTGCTCAAATTTTCATCCTAATTTCAGCACATTTATTGCTATTGCTGCCAAGCCATCTAAAGTTACAACACAATAGTATTAATCTGTCATGTGGTTTCATAGATTAACAAGAAGCAAATCTCAGCTATTAACTTACTACCGGTACATGTGACTATGCCCAGGTGACTGAAACACTTGCAATGCAAAGCATATTTGCTTAAAATACCACTAGTAACTTGTCAAGAGAAAGGAAGGGCATTACCTGATCCCATCCATGCTTTCCGAATTGCATCTCGGTTTTTCTTTCGACCGAATGTCGTGATGATACCTATAACAGCTAATAGCCTTTTCTTAGAACGTGTACTGTCGTTCTCTGATCGCTCCTTTGAAACGAACCCTTCCTGTCTTGCAGCAGATAAATCCATATCAAGGGCTGATAACTTATGCTCTTGTTCCCTGGAATGTCAAGCTTTATTGGATTAGACTCGAATTCCCAAAGAAATAGAAGCAGAACAATGTGCGGTGCTGTAATTGCAAAAGCAAAATGGTTACCTGCAGGCTTCAACTTTTAGCTTATTATCAACAGATATAGCAGAATTTCCCTGAAATACAGTTTTTAACAATTAAATGGCATTGCGATTTAACAGATTTTTCCAGGAAAGAGATCATTTTCCAACTCCTCAAACATGAACATTATCAAAACTATGAATTTCATGCTAAAACATCTTGATAGCGGATCCAAGTATCAATAGAGAACATTTAAAAGAGAAAAAGAAAATTACCAGAGCAGTTGTTGTGTGAAGTTGTTGAATTAAATATACTCTGCTCTCAGCGTCTTGCCACATGCTACATTCACAAGTCACCCCAAAAAAAAGTAAGTTGCATATATGTATACGTATAACTTGAATGACTCCGAAAGGAAAAAGGAAAGAGAAAAAACCGGGCGGCAACGTAAATGGTGGCCATGGTAGCGAACATGGAGAGAACCAAAGCCGAAATTCGAGAATGAAAACGGTTACTCGATCCCCGGCTACGCATTTTCCCTTGTTTTCTTCAATAAAGAAAATTTAACAAGCAGATCTAAAGAGATCAAACAAGGTCTTCAAAAGAAACTCCAAGACTTGAGTTTGAATCTGGGTCTGAAGTCTGAGCTCAAAAAGTTTGCACTTTTTCATTTTTCTCTTGGAGTGTTCTTTTTTTAAGCTTTTAACTGTTGGTTCGAGGAATAAGACCTCGTAACTAACGACTTCAGCTGTTGAAAGGTTCATTCCTTGTTTTTCTTTGTGTTTTTGCCTTTCCCGAATTCCCCCACTATTTATTTGCAGAGAGGTTAATTAAAATAAGAATAATATTTGAGGTAAATAAAAACATGAGCTCTTTTATCATTGAATAAAAAAAATCGACCATACTTATAAATAAATACTAATTAATTATAATTATCATAAATAAATATTAATAATTTAGAGGTTTCAGGTTTAAGTTCCTAAATACGTTTTAGTATTAAGTACTTATTATTTAATTATATTTAAATAAAATTATTAGTATTTATTTATAAATCATAAAATTTCTTATATTTTAACACAATGAAATCGATATTTTTTTAAAGCCTCACATAATTAAATATGTGATCCAAGTTTCTTTATTTTATTCTTTCAATTTTTCTCTCTAGTCTTATGATGCTACATGGTGCTTTTAAATTATTTCACGTGTCTATTTGGTGTCTATTTCAGTTAAAAACTAACACTATTAAATTGATCTACCAAAAGAGTAGACGGAACAAAAATATAAATACTAAATAAAACAAATTAAAGCTACAAGCACCACATTAAAAATTTTGTTAAAAGTACAAGGTAATATTTTATTATTATGTCTTTTTATTTTATGATAATGTGCAATAATGAGTCAAAATCTCGAAACATGAGAGACGTGTGATCAAATATCAATTCAAGGGAAACCAATATTGGTAATATTTAACAACTTACAAATCTCGCAGCTCAGTCATTGCTCGGAACGGGCAAACCAGAAGAAATTCACAACGGACCTGAGAAAAACGCCTTGCGTTACGAGCTTACGTTACCAAGCTCAGCAGTGAGAGGAGTTGGAGATTGGATATATAAATAACTAACTACTTTTTCTAATTTCTTGATGTGGGATTCTTTCTTTTCCCTTATTTAGTGTTTGATTCTTACATTGTTAAAGAGAGTAGAAGGTAGATAATGGCTCGTTTGGATTAAACCCTCAAAAAAGCCATGATGCTGGATCCCCATTTTAGCACCGACCTGCCCTGCTATTTTCCTTCCATCTCGAGATTTTATCCGGATTTGAACTCTGAGTTATATAAATATATCGCACAAATGTTTGAATTAAATTTTTTATACATTTAAAAGATTATGCCTTTAATATTTGTACTCAAATATACACACATACATATGTGTGCATAATAAATGCATCGAACACAAAATTATAAAAAGAGTTAAGGAGTTTAGATAGCTAGTATAACTTACTAGGGTTTATAGTTCAACCCTTGGTAGGGTGGATCGAGTAGAAAGTTTGCCACCATGGGGAATGGAGATTAGTGGAAGTAGAGGTGCACATGAATTTTCAGAGGAGGTCGTCTGGTTCATTTTGTGGTTTAAGGTGTTGAATGGCCTGTTTTTTCTGTATTTGTGATTATGGCTTTTTTCGGTTTGAGTATGGTGTGTCGTGTCTTCGGCTTTGTAGCTTCTGTTCTGTGTTTGTTTCAGGCTTTGTTCCTATATGTTTTTCTCGGTTGGGATATTTTTGTTGGATCTATTAATTTTAGTAGTTTTTGTTTGATCCTCACACTAATGATTAAGTTGGAAGAATGACCTAATTTATACAATATTAATATTTTCAAAACTCATAAAAAATAAAATAAATATAAACATAATACAAACTCCGCAGTTTTTATTATTAGCAGTTTTATCTCTTCACATGTTGGTAACACCAACTAGACTCATCTTTGAGCATCAAAGGATAAAAAAAATGTTAGTCCAACCAGGGTTCGAACCATTGAGTCTCACTGGGTTGACTGTGGACTAAGCTTGTAATCCTTCCACTGCAAAGAGCGAGAGGTGATCGTTGCTCTGTGAAACCAGCCTCACGCAGTACCCTCTTCTTTAGGAATCACGAGACCCGGGCCTTAGCTCGAATCTCACAACTCGACTCCTGGCTTGGAATGGGCAAGCAAGAATCTAACCACAGTGGGACCCGACTTAAGAGCACGAACCCGAGTTCCAGCATTTTACAGCCCCCACTCAGGTTACAAGCTTGCGTCACCAAGCTCGGCGGGCTGCCAAGGGGAAACCCAGATATATAAACTACAGAGAATTTGTTCTTGTCCCTTCATGTGGGATCCTCTCTCTCTCCCTTTTTTTATTTAGTGTTTGATTCTTCCATTGATAAAGAGAGTAAATGGTGATGGCTCGCTTGCATCAGACCCTCAAAAAAGTCATAATGTTGGATCCCAATTCAAGTATCGGCCAAAGCACCATCCCCCACGAACTTAGTGCTTTTCATGGTCGTAAGGACAATTCCATATGTATATATAATTCAGGAATCTCGTAGGTTTTTTGGTACGTACACGAAGGAAACGTGGGTATAGAGTGAAGCATGCATTGTGCAGAAGAAAGTGTTGTGAAGCAAACAACTTATCTGTTAACCACGTTTCATCCAGTCGACAGCAACAACAGTGTTCGGCTGGGGAAAATCACGGGAATTAGATGCTCTGTTGCATTTAATTATATATCTACCATTGAAGCACATTTCTCTTTCTTTATAGATTTCTGGTTAAAACACAAGTGCTATTTTTTTAGAATAATGTACTACATGTATACACCATAGGTATAGCACGAGTTATAGCATTTAGAAATATGAAAGAAAATAGTAAAGCTATTAATATTTGTTTAACTTCCCAATTCAATGGCATGTGTTGGACGTACGTCACTCGTCAGAGTCCTATCGCCAATGATCAACATGCTCTCACATGTCAATTTACAAAATCCCTTCTTCATTTTCTATTGTTTTTGTTTTGGAGCAGAGACAAATTCTGACAGTCACATTTTAGACATGTTTTGATACTCAGTTGGATTTCTCGTAGACAACTTCTGATAGTGAGATGTTAAAACATAATAAAAACAGCTCCAAAACACAACAACTGGACAAAAACTAAAAGTAAAGAGTAAGTGGAATGAGTTTGGGTTAAATAAAATATTGTTTTTATGTTGATATTTATATAATTTTGATTGAAATGTGATCTATCAGTCGTGAGCTTTGAGTTGGAGTTTCCCTCCTCGATCGAGTGAGGTATTGGGTGGGACAAGGGTTGCGTTGGCTCGTATAGGGCATATTTTCAGCGTAGTATTGGCAAGAAGCATATGCCAAGTGCTGCATGGTTTGGCACCCCCTCCTCTACCCATGTTGAATGGATCCCCAAATGTTCTGATTTTTATTAACATATATGTTTAATTACAAGAAGAGGGAGAAAAAGTGTTTGAAGAAGCAGTATTTAGGGATTGGGAGAGAATTGAAATGGATTGGATTGGATTGGATGAAAAAGACTTTGTGGGAAACCATTGGATTAGGGCATTTTGATGTGTGATCGAGGAACGAGACCACCCTATACCCATTACCCTATACCTTCCCCCCCCCCCCCCCCCCCCCGAACACTTCCACTTGCCATGGACCCTATTTCATTGACTTTGCTAAAGAAAATTGGAATCTGTCATTGATTAACCTAAGAGAAGCCCTTTCTTTTGGGTTCTTTTTCCCTTCTTGTGCAGGCCCAATAAAATACTCTTCCAACATTTCAATAATTCGTATTTTTCATTGTTATCAAATAATAATAATTTTATCGACTTTTTAACCAGTGGTCGAAGGTTCGATCCTCATCTTGAGTATGAAGCAGCTTTAAAATTAATGGTCAGCATCTACTCTCTTAGTAGGCCTATAGAATTTATATCAAGATTGTGAGTGATGAGTGATGTATTATTTTTATTGCATTATTTATATGTATATGTTTTGATATGTTTTAGTGTACTATTCTTTAATTTTATTTGTATTTTTAATTTTTAAATAAAATATATTATATAAGCATACAAATATATTTTCATAAGAGTATAGAATCATAGATATATTTTATATGCATCAGGACTCTGCTGCATCGCAGTCTATTAATATTAGCTAAGATGCTTGGTCTTTGTTGACCTTTTTTCTTGTTACCAAAAAACAAATTTAAAATTATTAACTAGACTATTATATTTTATTTTTATTTAATTTATTAAATAAAAATGATCGAGGCAAAAATAAATAAGTAAAATTAGTAACAAACATAAATTTTATAAAATAAACAGAATTGGCAACACTAATTTATATCCGATACATTATAAAAAAAGGGATAAATTACTAAAATAATCACTTTTGTTTCCCTTTGGTTACATTTTAGTCACTTATGTTTAAAATGTTACATTTTAGTCATTTATGTAATGTGTTGTAACATTTTAGTCACTAAGTTGCTAATTTTTGTTAACGGTGTAATAGTAAGCTGATGTGACACATTAAATCATCAATTCAAACAATAAATTTAGGTTAAATAATACAATTAGTCCCCATATTTTTTTGTTTGGAGTAATTTTTTTTATATTATTTTAACTTTCCTTTATTTTCCATTCTCTTCTGCTTCTCCTTCTATTTTCTTCCTTTTTTCATCTCTTTAACATAATACAAAAAATTAAATTAAATTGCTCAAAATAAAAAAAAATATAGGGATCAATTGTATAATTTAAACTACAATTTTTGTTTGAAATGATGATTTAACGTGTCACGTCAGTTTACCATTACACCGTTAACAACAATTAATGCTCAATGACTAAAATGTTATAACACGATAACGTAAGTAATTAAAATGTAACATTTCAAACATAAATAACTAAAATATAACCCGAGAAAAATAAAAGTGACTATTTTAGTAATTTACCATAAAAATATTACATTAATAATAAAATACACACCTTGTTAAAAATTCTTGAAAACTTTTAACAGTTAAACATTTTTTTTTGGTGAGAATAATAGAAAATTATAAGAAATAAATTATGTCAACTGGCTTAACTCCCAAACGGGTTCTTCCAAACATTTGCAAACCTTGATTTTTGATTCTTCGAATGAATCATCTTAGCAAGTCTATCAACTTCCTATTCTCTGCTCTGGGTTTATAATAAATATTCCAATTAGAAATCTGACCCAATTAAACATTTTAACATAAAACATAACATCTGTTAAAAAAACATACAACATGACAGGATTTAATGTCGATATGTTTCATTTATTCATTATACCTAATCCAGTACAGTTACTCACCGATAGTTGGGTGCAATGTATACTGTTTTCTCTATATGACATATATGTAAAAACACTCCATATCTCATCGTATTTGTGTTTCTCTATTACACAAACAGAGAAACAATGGGTTTCGTTTTCCCTGTCTGTTACCCACATCATCTTCTTCCAAGATCACTCTTGCACGCACTTTCTCTTATTGTTTACATTCGCGATTTCATTTCCACTCTCTTCCTCTGTTTGGGTCTCCCAGATTTCCTCCAACCCGACATTGGCACTCCCGTAATCCACCACCACGACTCTTCCATCTCCGCCTCATTGTTTCCCACGCGCCGCCGCGTCCCCGTATCCCATCTCCTCATCAGTGAATTCCTACCCGTCGTCAAGTTCTCTGACCTCGTGCATCCCCCAGGCAGCTGCGCCGTTTGTTTGTACGATTTCGAAAGGGGATATGAGATCAGGCGGTTGACGAACTGTCGACTTGTATTCCACCAGAGTTGTTTGGAGCGTTGGATGGGATATGATCAGAAAACATGTCCGCTTTGTAGAACATGTTTTTTCCCTCATGATATGCAAGACAGCTTTAATTCTGGGACTGGCAAACCTGAACTCTTCGGTGGTTTGTAAGTATTAACCCTTCTCTAATTACTCATATCGTAGCTTTAATTAAAGAGCAGAATCTAAAAGAGTGTCCATGGCATTTGCCATGTGACACGTGTACTAGCATTTGTCATGGAATTTGCCATGATCTTTTTCTTTCACAGCATGGGAAAGTGTTAAATTCCAATTTTAATCCCGCCTCTATATTTTTATAATGTTAATAGTTAATATCATTATCTATACTTCTATATATTAAAATAATGTCCAGGGTTTTATTTTTCGACACGTGGATCACTGGCTTTTTCTATTATTGATATGGGTTCTTTCTCGGCTCAACTGGAGGGTGTGTTTTCATCTTTTTCCCTATATATAAGGCCTTACATGACACGTGTTCTTTTACTACCGTTTCATCTCTTTTCCTATAATGGTCAAATTTCAATTTTAAGTCTTATACAATTTAAAATTTATTCTCTATACTTTAAATTTTTATATAATTTACAACTTCAACTTTTATAATATAAAACATTCCTTACATGACAGATTTCTAATTTTTTTTCTTTTTTGAAATAATTATAATCTTAATACTATATTTTGAAACCATAAATATAACTAAAAAGGAAGTATGGTTGATAAAAATAAAAAAAATCTACCCTCTTCCTCTTGCAAAGCACGGGATTTTCAAACAAGTATATATAAATGCTCTAAAAAGTCTTAAAAACTTATACATCTTTTGAGTTTGTTTTGCTCTTGTTTTTTATCGATATAAAATAATAATCAAATTTCAATTTCAATCCCTATACTATGTTGACACATAGATTTAATCCATATACTTTAATTTTTAATATAATTTGGTCTCTTTATTTTTATAATGTCAATAGTTAGTTTTAAAAAATTAACATTGTTAACTATTTCAATCAAAATGTTAACGTCAATTTTTCATAAAAATATTATTGTAATAGAAAAAAAAAATCATGACAATTTAAATTGGGTATTTTAAGAAAAAAATTCTAATACGTGTTTTCAACTTTTTTTATATGACTAGCAAGTGAATATTTTTTAAAATTAATGCTAGCGAATAGAAGACTATATTCCCGAAAATGAAAGTAAGGAGACTAGATTTCAGATGTAAGAAGTATATAGAGATTTAGAGTAAATTTTAATATTAAAAAAATAGACACATTTCAACATGTTTAAAACTACATTTTTTGTACTAACAATAATATTAATATTAAATAAGTTAAGATTCAATCAACATAAATTTGATATCGGTTTTGCATATGATAATGGTGGTTAGTTATGACATTGGTGTTCTACGGTATTATATGACATATGTTTGAATATGAAGATTAGTATAGGTGTGATTTTGACACTTATTTAATTATTTAGTGTTCGAGAATTAAGATTAATTATGAGTTTAGGGTTTGGACTTTTGGATAAGTTTGGGCCATTGGAAGAAATTAAGAAACGGACTTTATTAGGTAACAATGCTAAATCTAAAATTTGTTATGTTCTTCATTGCAACAATTTAGAAGATTTATATGTTCTAAAAATGGGAGAAATTATGGATAGTTTAGGTATTATATGTAAAAAAAATATAAATTTTAAAATTATATTTAAATTTTGATTTAATGTATTTTTTATGCATAAAATTTGACTTTATGTCATTTTATATATAAAATTTTAATTTAATTTAGTTCTCATAAAATCTGACCTAAAAACTCTCAAATGAGATTACATATTCAATTAATGTATTTGTAGGACCATTGGGCCTAAAGGGCCCACCAAACAAACAGTTTAATAAATTCAGTTTAGGAACTGGTAAAGCCCAACCACTATGATCAGTTTCTAGAAGACAAGTGATTTCCTTCATGTAAAAGTGTATGAATTCAATTACCAAAAGGATGATAATTTAAGGACGTACGTTTTAGAAATTTATAAAAGAGAACCAGAGCATCTAATTCTGAAATCAAGTGTTTGAAACACAAAATTATTTTCGCCAATCATGGTTGTACTTGCAGACTATTTGTCCAGACGACTACATCATCACTATATATACATGCTGTCTGAAGGGCAAAAGCTCTTTGTCTTCTTCTTCCATCTTATGTCACAATCTCAGGACCTGAGCCTGTCGCCTTCTTCCACTTCCAATTTCATTCAAATGTCTTACAATCTTTCTGTTTCTGATAACTCTTCCTTTAATCGTTGTATCCCAGAAATGGTTTCTACTAATACCATCGATTATGACTCGCTCTTCAATCTTCCTTTCTACGATTCATCCTTCGATTATAATCTTCAAGCTTTGTCCAACAACGATGACAACCAGCTAAACCCTGTTGATGAATCATCTCCTGCTGACCACTTGCTTGCTGATTTGCCTCCTTCAAACCAGCTTGAAAATCTCAGCCTTTGTCAAACCACCCAGTTCCCGTCCCTGTCATTTGGTTCTCATTCTGAAAATCCCGGCGGCTCCAGTCGTTTGGAAGTTAAAAACGAAGAATGTCGAGTGGATTTCGATTCTGCTTACGGTGGTGTTCATGAGAATGCTGGAAAATACTTACAAAGAAGCTTCAGCAGCAATTGTTTTGAAGGGAAGTCTAATTTTTCGTTCAAACCTCCTTTTGATTCTCTCATGGAATCCCAGAGTTTCCAAGGTCAAGCCTCGAGCTTGCCTGAGACCAGCTTTTTCACTGCTCAAATGAGGAAGGTATCCAGCACTGGTGATTTAGAGGTTTGTTTCATCTGTTTTGTGACCTTGACAATAATCGAGTCAAATACATATCCATGAAATCGAATTCTTTATGTTAAGTCCAAATAACACAGTCCCTGTTTTTTTACTCTCTTCTCTCTTTTTTTCTTTTTCTTCTTGATTTGGTAATAATTTGCTATGTAAAGGAATCTCATCTGTCTTTTTTGTTTGATTGGTTGGCTTTTAGAGTATGAGAAACGTTCATAACACCCAAAGGTCAATTTCAACCCCTTGTGCAATGGAAAACACGTTCATGGAGGAATCAGGGTTCAAAGTGGGACGTTACAACGCAGAAGAACGACAAGAGAGGATCTCAAAGTACAGAGCCAAGCGAAGTCAGAGGAACTTCAACAAAACAATTAAGGTTTCTTAACCGTTTTTGTCTTCTGGCTTTAACCAAATGAATGGAAATTTCATTAGATGATTACCGAGAACAAATTCCTACTCCTTTCTTTATGTTCTTTAATAATGGTTTTCTGTTCCTTCGTTTTGAATGTTGCTGTGATAGTATGCATGCCGCAAAACACTAGCGGACACCCGTCCTCGAATTCGTGGCAGATTCGCACGTAACGACGAAACTGTTGAGACTCCCAAACTTGCATGTTCAACCGGAGACGAAGGCGATGACCTATGGGTACTATTCCATTCACAAACTTTAGGATATCATTCAACAAACTATAACTGATTTAATACAAACTTCAGATTTCCTTTTTAAAATGCTCTGTTATCTTGTATTTTAGGGTCTCCTGCATGAGGTTGGGGATGAAGCAACGGCTACTAGTGGAACTTTGATGAACAATTTCGGTCAATATCAGTTTCAATTTAACCATGGCTGCTTCTAAGAGGAACATTTCTTAGTATAGTACAGTTTGACATTTAGAATTTAAGTTACTTCAACTCGGATTCGATTGTCAGAAATGAAGAGTTTGAGTAACCTATTTTATTTTTAATTTTTACGAAGTAAAAAATAAAACTGTTATTTCTTCTAATGAAATTATGCCTTTTTCATTGAGGAAGTGCACGCACTTTTAAGATTAAAAAATCAACTTTAAGCCACTATTTTGGTCTACTAAATCATATAAAAAAAAAAATTGATACAAAGTAGTAATGGAACAATGGAGTGCTGTCTGCTGCTGTAATCATGACCTTTAGAATCCTTTTTACAGACTATAATCAAATAATCATTTTTGACGAACTCGTCAATGGACTCATTTCTTTTTTAATTAATATTCATAGATTCTTCGTTCTTTGATAGGCTTTGTTATGCCCAATAACTCTAACCATTTCAAAGAATCCCACAATAGAATCGTAAGTATAAAATGGAATGAATAAGAAGAACACTAAATTTTATGTTATATTTTCATCTTCTTTCTTTCTCCAATTTCTTGCAGATTTAATTGAAATGTTTTAATCCCTGAGCTTTTTGTTAACGATGTCTTGTTGCATGGTTGGTATTTGGTATTTCCATAATCTTATAATCTCCTTTCTCTTTAACATAATACTTAAAATATTAGTAACAATTTTCATATCAATCGAGCTAAAACTCAATCTGCAACCTTGTGAAATTCTTCAATTCTCAATTTCAACACTCATCAAATCTAAAATTTCCTTTAAAACTGTAATTTAAGTTATTTCTACATTAACAATAATTTTCATGCCAATCGAACTAAAACTCAATCGACAACCTTGTGAAAATCTTAAATTCTCAATCTAAGCACTCATTAAATTTGAAATTTCCTTTAAAACTGTAATTTAAGTTATTTAATTTAAAAATTAAATTTTAAAATTGTGGGAAAATAAATACCCGTATATTAAAATTGGTTAAATTGCATCTATTACTTTAAGGAAAAAAGGTTTGAGTAAAGGAAAATTTAACAAAAAAAAAAAAAGTTATAAGAAAGGAAGGGGAATAACATATTCAAAACTAGTTTTGACCATGTACAACATAATTTTGGTTATTAAAGGCTTAATATAATATTTGATATCTAAATTTAACATTTTTTTTAATTTGGTATCTAAATATTTTTTGATCCAATTCGGTACTTGATATAACAGCCTAATTTTCAGTGGTGTTGGAACAGTGATTCGAGATCACTAAATCCGACAAATGAGTAGGAAATATTATTAATTTAATGAGTATAAGTTAAATGTGAAGTTAGGAAAATTTTTGAAATAGTGAATAGTGTACTAAAAATAAATATTAAAATAATTAGAATCGAAAACGAGGTATCGAGACCTCGAGAATTTTAAATCGAGCCATAAATATTTTTATAAATATTTATGAAGTGTTAATAAGTTAGTATTAAAGTTTTGTCAAGAAATTTTAAAGTACTGATAGTTAATTGAACAAAAATGACTAAATTTTATCAAATGCAAAATTGTGAGAAATGATTAAATAGCTTAAATGATAAAAGAAAGAGGGTTTAAAAGGCAAATAGACCCAAGGTCTATTTCGGCTGGACGGCAAGGACATGAAATCAGCAAGAAAATAAGAAGAATTAAGGGCAAAATTGGAAAATTACAAAATTTACTTAATAAAGCTAGGACTAAAGTGGAATTATCTAGATTTCTCATTATTTTCTGCATTCTCATCAGCAAAAACGCCATGGAAGAGTTCCCTTAAGCTAATTTTTCATATTTTTACTGCAAGTAAGTTCAATTCTTGATTATTTCTTGAAATTTTTGTATTTTTGTGACTTTTACAACTAGGTGCACTTGTTGACTTCATTAGTTTTTGATTCTATGAAAGAAATTGAAAGTTTCTATGAATATGTTCTGGAAGTATATGATGATTTGGCATGGAATTAGAGCTTTAAATTGTTTATATGCTAATTTTATTGAAAGAATTGAATAGAAAGTAAATGTTTGGGACCTAATTGTAAAAGAGTTTGAAGTTAGAGTTTTATGTGAAAATTCTGAATTTCAATAGTTATAATGTCTAGGAAAAGTATTAATTGAGAAAATTAGCTTGATTGAGGGGTTAATTGAGTAAGGACTGAATTGTATGAACTGTAAAATTTGGAGCAAAATGAAAATTAACATTTTACACTAAAACAGTTTTGGACAGTAACAATAGTCTAACTTTGAAAAATAACCAAAAATTGTAGAAATCGAATTAGAGGATGAATAAAATATGAAATTAAAGCTTATTGAGTTTAATTTCTTATAAAAGAAACTGTGTGAGCAATGGAATTGTAAATCATGAGATATAATAAGTTTTGTGAGATAATGTCAGAATGATTTTGGGTTCCCCTGTTCTGATTTTAGAAAATCATAAAAAACTGGAGAAAAATAATTATCGGCTTAAATTTATATGTTTAGAATCCTGAATGAGTCTATTTTCAAGAGAAAAAAACGGGAATTTCATTTGAAGAGGAGATAATTAATTTTTAGTGAAGAAGGGTTGGAACTTTCAGACAGCAGAACAGGGGTGACTTTAAAGAATAAACTGTAACCAAAAATTCTGAAAATTTTATAGTAAGAAAATATGTGAGTCTAGTTTCAGGAAAAATTAGCGGATCTTAATTTGAAGTTTTGTACCTTAAGATATAAATAATTTAGTGACTATGATACTGGTGGATAGCCTGAATATTCACATAAGTAATTAGTGTAAATTATGGATAATATTGCTTACAAATATGTTATTTATACTAAGAATATGGATGGAGAGGAGGAGGAGGAAAAATAAATATATATATAAATGACTTGTGTATAAATTGATCACATGCCCGATTATAATCGATAAATGTTGAATTAGAAATGATATAATGTTTTATTTGGAATATTTATCATGAAATTATGATTATCGTTATAATACAAAAATCGAACTTGTGAGTTTGTATAACTAAATTTTACTAACCATTTGTAAATTTTATGAATTTCATGATGTGTTGTTTTATATGTCTTGATGATAAAATCGTGAATAATGTAAAAGCATGAAAATTGAATAAATGATCAATTTGAGCACTTCAGTTCAGTGACAAGATGAATTGACGGAAAAGACAATAGTTGGTCCATAGTAAAGTGTGAAACGTAGGTATGGTATTATCCATACTGAGTTAAGAAATATAGGTATGGCATTTCCCATACCGAGTTGTGAAAAGTAGGTATGGTATCTGTAACACCCTTCACCCGTATCCGACTCTGGGACCGGGTTCGAGGCGTTACCGGACTTAAACATTCACAAACATATAAAATCGGGTCACCAAGTTCTGCCCAAAATTAAAACTTACAAACCACAATGAATAAAGGCCACATCTCACGGCTATATACAAAAGCTCAATGTAGGCCAATACGTAAACCAAATCATAATAATAATACATGTCATGAAACAAACTTGCTATACATGCCACTCACATGAAAATATTTAACATATACTAGCCAATACTCCAAGGATAATGGCTTGATAGTGTGATGCTGCCTCCGGCGATCCCCAACCCCTGAGCTGACCTGACAAACTAAAAAAAATGGAAAGAAGTAAGTAAGCTTTACGCTTAGTAAGCAAGTATATAAATAATGAATAAAGAATTTAGTATGATTACATAATAACTCAAGTGTATCTACTTTTAATTTCACTATTTACTCCACTTTGGTCAAGCTGTCTCTCCTGTGTCATGTTCACTAAATAAATCTTAACTCGAGTTACGAAATTCGAAATCCAAATCTGTAAATTTTTCTTGAAACTAGACTCATGTATCTATTCACTAATTTATTTCTATAATTTTTAGTCAAGCCAATTAGTACAGTTTATTAGTTAAAATTTCCCTTATTACACAGCTCGACTGATCTGACCTCTGTTCACTACGAATTGAATTTCTCCCAGTACACAATTCAAATGACTATGAAACCTATTTCATTTAAAACTAGACTAAATAAGAAATTTATGCATATAAACTATATTTCTTAATTTTTTTTGTACAATTTTTAATGATTTTTCAAAGTTGGAACAGGGGATCACATAGTCATTCTGAGCAAGTCACACACAATTATAAATATCTCAAAATATAGAATTCCTTTACTTTCTCCGTTTCTTTTATATGAAAATAGGCTCATTAAGCTTTAATTTCACATCTCATTCAGCCTCTAATTAAATTATTACTATTTTTGGTGATTTTTCAAAATCACGTCACTGCTACTTTCCCACAACAGTTTTAGTGCTAATTCACTCTTTCACACTTTCTTTGTATTAACCTCATTTTAACTTATATATATCACCACATTTCATACATCACAAGTATAGGTCCATAATTACAATGTCACCATAAAGCCATCCCGTTGAACAATTCGGATCAATTCGTGATACTTGATGGTTTCAGCACACAGCTCCACCATCATATTTCATATAATTCGGCTCTCTTGTACACATGGTGAACACTTGGTACCACCCATGTGACCTAGCCAATTTATTACGTAGCTCTCTTGTCCACATGGTGTCCTACACTTGGAATCACACATGCGACCTAGCTACATTTATCTCTCTCGTAGCTCTCTTGTTTACATGGGATACTTCCCGTATCACACATGTGACCTAGCTACATTTATCTCTCTCCCGTAGCTCTCTTGTCTACATGGGATACTTCCCGTATCACACATGTGACCTAGCTACTACATAGTATCGTGTAGCTTTCTTATACACATTCTTTGTATTAACCTCATTTTAACTTATATATATCACCACATTTCATACATCACAAGTATAGGTCCATAATTACAATGTCACCATAAAGCCATCCCGTTGAACAATTCGGATCAATTCCCGATACTTGATGGTTTCACTGCAGCTCCACCATCATATTTCATATAATTCGGCTCTCTTGTACACATGGTGAACACTTAGTACCACCCATGTGACCTAGCCAATTTATTACGTAGCTCTCTTGTCCACATGGTGTCCTACACTTGGAATCACACATGTGACCTAGCTACATTTATCTCTCCCGTAGCTCTCTTTGTCTACATGGGATACTTCCCGTATCACACATGTGACCTAGCTACATTTATCTCTCTCCCGTAGCTCTCTTGTCTACATGGGATACTTCCCGTATCACACATGTGACCTAGCTACTACATAATATCGTGTAGCTTTCTTGTACACATTCTTTGTATTAACCTCATTTTAACTTATATATATCACCACATTTCATACATCACAAGTATAGGTCCATAATTACAATGTCACCATAAAGCCATCCCGTTGAACAATTCGGATCAATTCCGATACTTGATGGTTTCAAAGACACAGCTCCACCATCATATTTCATATAATTCGGCTCTCTTGTACACATGGTGAACACTTAGTACCACCCATGTGACCTAGCCAATTTATTACGTAGCTCTCTTGTCCACATGGTGTCCTACACTTGGAATCACACATGCGACCTAGCTACATTTATCTCTCCCGTAGCTCTCTTGTTTACATGGGATACTTCCCGTATCACACATGTGACCTAGCTACATTTATCTCTCTCCCGTAGCTCTCTTGTCTACATGGGATACTTCCCGTATCACACATGTGACCTAGCTACTACATAGTATCGTGTAGCTTTCTTATACACATTCTTTGTATTAACCTCATTTTAACTTATATATATCACCACATTTCATACATCACAAGTATAGGTCCATAATTACAATGTCACCATAAAGCCATCCCGTTGAACAATTCGGATCAATTCCCGATACTTGATGGTTTCAGCACACAGCTCCACCATCATATTTCATATAATTCGGCTCTCTTGTACACATGGTGAACACTTAGTACCACCCATGTGACCTAGCCAATTTATTACGTAGCTCTCTTGTCCACATGGTGTCCTACACTTGGAATCACACATGTGACCTAGCTACATTTATCTCTCCCGTAGCTCTCTTGTCTACATGGGATACTTCCCGTATCACACATGTGACCTAGCTACATTTATCTCTCTCCCGTAGCTCTCTTGTCTACATGGGATACTTCCCGTATCACACATGTGACCTAGCTACTACATAATATCGTGTAGCTTTCTTGTACACATTCTTTGTATTAACCTCATTTTAACTTATATATATCACCACATTTCATACATCACAAGTATAGGTCCATAATTACAATGTCACCATAAAGCCATCCCGTTGAACAATTCGGATCAATTCCCGATACTTGATGGTTTCAGCACACAGCTCCACCATCATATTTCATATAATTCGGCTCTCTTGTACACATGGTGAACACTTAGTACCACCCATGTGACCTAGCCAATTTATTACGTAGCTCTCTTGTCCACATGGTGTCCTACACTTGGAATCACACATGCGACCTAGCTACATTTATCTCTCCCGTAGCTCTCTTGTCTACATGGGATACTTCCCGTATCACACATGTGACCTAGCTACATTTATCTCTCTCCCGTAGCTCTCTTGTCTACATGGGATACTTCCCGTATCACACATGTGACCTAGCTACTACATAGTATCGTGTAGCTTTCTTGTACACATGATGTGTACTCGGCATCATACATGTGACCTAGCTACACTCCATCTATATTATTCAATTCTTCCGAATGTTCAACCGGGATTTCTCTCTCTATTACTTATTTCCATTCTTCCAGTAATCAATTTATGCTTCAAAATCGGCTAAAATATATATAATAGACTGAAATATAAAAATGTAAATGAAGTTAATGTATTATTTACATACAAACTTACCTCGGTGCAAAATATGGAAATTTTGCAATTTAATCCAAAACATTTTCCTTCCCCCGTTCGAGATCGATTCCACGCCTTTCTTGATTATGAAGCTTGAAAGTTGAAGAAACCCTAGCTATGGAGGAGAGCAAATTTCAGCAGCAACTAATGAAGATGATGACCAAATTTTGTGTTATTTTTCCCATTTTATTTCATTTAATATACAAATGACCAAAATGCCCTTACTACTAAACTTTCAAAAATTCCTTTCATGTCCTAATTTTGTCCATGAACTTTCAAATATTTCAATGCAATTTCATACTAAAAACTTCTAGAATGCAAATTTTGCAACTTATTCAATTTAGTCCCTAACTTCAAATTAAGCACTTTATGCATAGAATTTCTTCACGAAATTTTCACACGGTCATGCAATCATATCATAATCATCAAAATAATCATAAAATAATTATTTCTATCTCAAATTTTGTGGTCACGAAACTACTATTCCGACTAAGCCCAAAATCAGGATATTACAGTATCATCCATACCGAGTTGTGAAACGTAGGTATGGTATTATCCATACTGAGTTAAGAAATGTAGGTATGACATTTCCTATACCGAGTTGTGAAACGTAAGTATGGTATTATCCATACTGAGTTAAGAAATATAGGTATGGCATTTTCCATACCAAGTTGTAAAATGTAGGTATGATATCTCAATAAGGAAAACCATACTGAGTTGTGAATCGTGGCACTGAGTAACGACGTACTTAATTTTGTAAGACGTTTCCTAATTTGATAATGAGTAATCTGATCAGTGAGAAATGGTAGCTCCAACTATTTGATCAGTGAGAAGTGGTAGCTTCGGCTACCTGATCAGTGAATAGTGGTAGCTGTGGCTACAAATGACAAGCGATTTCCGTGTAAGACAATATCTGCGATATGGCATCGGTGTGATATGTGTTTAAGATGTAAGACCATAGCTGAGTTATGACATTTTAGTGAAAAGATCATAGTTATGCTACGACATCAGTGATTATCAGTGAAATTCAGCGTATATCGGTGTAGACCAATGAACGTAAGACGTTCTCCAATTTGACAAAGTTTTGGTAATTATTATTTGAATTTATATGGCAGATTTTAGTAAACATTGAAATTTTATATGATTTCATCATTCAGAACTTGTGTTTGACAAGTTATGTTAGTAAATTATGAGTATGTGGATCAAAGTGACAGAATTTAAATAGCTAATGAGGTTGAGCTCATTCACATGAATTTGTCATTTGAAATTGTGATTTATAGGAAGAAACAGTGAATTGCATGCTATGAATGGTTACACATACTTATCTGAAAAACAATAAAAATGACGGTTATTGATACATGGAGACATGAAACATTAATATATGAATATGGAATATGTTTGACAAATGTGTTCATTTATAATTATGGAATTATGTATCTCATGTGTGCTATTTGCATAAGGATGATATTTCAAATACTTTGGTGAGTAAAGCTTAAATATGAAACAGTATGAAATTGAGACAAGTTGTTATGACAATATATTTAAATTATATGTAAGTGTTTCGTATTCCTCGGTAATGCCTCGTACTCTACTCCGGCGACGGATACGGTTAGGGGGTGTTACACTTGAACTTAATTTTTTTTTTTAATTTGGTACTTAAAATTTTTTTAGACCTGATTTAGTACCTGAACTTGACAATTTTTTCCTAATTTGATACCTAACCTTTTTTTTAAGTTCAATTTAGTACCTAAATTTAGTAAATGTTATACAAATTATGCAAAACACTAACGATTTTTTTTTTTGTTATACTAAAAAATATTACCAATATTAAAGGAAATTCATGTTAAAAGAATAGATATTGAGCTATGCTTAATGAATTAATATTAAATAAGAAAAGAAAATATTTTTTTAAAACCCCAAATTAAAAGACATTCATTACTTTCAATTAATAATTAATTAATTAAATAAATAAAACAAAAAATAATAGAACATATAAGATACAAAAAAAAATCATATCACCTGTTACATGTCGGTCATACATTGATTATTTTTTTTACTTCATAAAAAATAACATTATTAGTATATTGGAGTAATTTATAAAACATTTGACTAGCACCAAATTGAACAAAAATAAGATTAGGTACCGAATTAAGAAAAATAATCAAGTTCGGGTGACAAATTGAACCCCAAAAAATTTAAGTACCACCTTAAAAAAAAGTGTCAAGTTTAGATACTAAATTAGACAAAAAATTTAAATACCAAATATTATATTAAACCTTTATTAAAATATTTTATGCTATCTTATATTTAAAGTTATAAGATAAATAAATTAAAATGCTAAACTCACATATCATAATTCATAACACTACTTTTAAAAAATATATTGTAAAAATATTCGTATATTTTAAAATATTCAAAGTTTAAATTATTATTTTATAAAAAAAAAATCGTAGCTGTAGCTTATAATTACTTTTACATTTGCAAAATAAAATACTAATATCAGATTTATAATTTTAATTTTTTACTATAACTATTCGATGCTAACTAAAATTATATAAAATCAATTTCAATTAATGAAATCTTAATGCATATGCAATATTTATTGAAAATGTAAATAAATTTTAATCTTAGTTTATCGACAAAGACAGAAGTTTTGAGCTTTCAGTATTTAAATTCGAAATTCATCATGTATAATTCTAAATTTTATGAGTCGGTTGTAAAGTTTTACCATGTATTGATGCCATGTGTGGATTTTAGTTTGATTAGTTAATTTAATCTAGATTTTTCCGGTTTTTAATATGTTTGTGTTGTAATAATTTGATTATACTTATTCCATGATAGTTCAATTCTACTAATTCGAGATTTTACTTTAATTTTATTATTACTGTAAACTTTAAAAAAAAATTAATTACCAATTTAGAACCAAAATCAGCATAAGCTATTTGGCAACTTGCAAACCTTTTCTTGCTTAATTAATATAAAAATTAATTGCGAGTGATTATTGATGACCGCAAAGGGAAATCCCCCATTGGAATATGTTCTAAACTCTAATCAGTAGGTTTTAGAAAGACTCTGCTTTGATTTTTTCTTTTGTAAAAAAAAATATTATTAAATTGAGACATTTGGTCTAATTGTTTAGGGTAAGGAAAAAAAAACAAATAATTGGCATCTTCCTTCCCCTCTGTGTTTTCTTTTACCTTTTTCGCTCATCACAAAATATTTGACTACTTCAGCCAATGAATGACAAGAATAATATCCAATGTGAAAACATTTCGTTTTCACATATGTGCCTTCATTTTCCGCCCTTTTAATTGCCAATAGGTTAAATCATATAGGTAATTATTAAATTATTAGTAAATCTCTTTTATCTTATAATTATAAAAAGTTACAAATAAGTATCTAATCATTCGATTTTTTTTCATTAACTATCACTAAGTAGTGACAAAAAGATGACGTAAAAAGATTAAAGTGGAACTTACTTTAGTGGAGGCGAGATCGTTAGTGATAAAGTTGATTATATCAATGAGAACATTAGTGAGAGAGGAGTCAATAGAGCATATAGTAAATGTTTAGGTCTGAATTTTTTGAAGTTTGATATAGTAATTTACCCAAATATTTAGGTAAATTTTTTATATGGACTAATCTGCAAATAATTAATAATTTCAAACTAAAATTTAAAGACAAACAATAGCAACTGCGAAGCCATTTGTAAATATGGAAATGAAACACTGAACAACACATACACACAAAAAAAAGAATATATCAGAGTTTAAATGCTAAAGTAGTAACAATAACACTAGTATAACACGATTTTTAATAAAATTTACCCACCACAATGTACCTAACAATGAATGGTAGAGGGCAGGCTTAAATTATAAATACTACTTAACTTACATATATTTTTAAGTTGGTAATAATTTTTTTATCACAATAAGTATATAAATTATACTCCGTTATTTAAAATGATATATAAATTATATCATCTTTTTTCCAAGTTGGTACCTAAATTTTTTTTGGTCACATGTAGTACTTAAATTATTTTTTTTGTCACAAGCGGTACCTAGCTATACTTTGTTATCTAAAACAGTACCTAAAACATATTCCGTTACTCAATTTGCACTAACTGTTAAAAAAATCTCTTATCCAATCATTTCGTGACATGTGACACTTTTAAATTAAAATAATAGAATTAAATTATAAAAGATCAAATTTAATTAATTAAATTCTTTTAATTTTTTATATGATTTCTTTTTATTATAGAGGTTCACCCAGTATAAACTATTTTATACAAAGTATATAGAAAGGAATGGAGAAAGTTATTTTTAATAAAAATAACACATAGCTTTTGAATCGGATGAGGAAAGAATCAAAATCAAGATTTAAAAATTGAAAAAGAAGCTTGTTGAATCTAAACTTTGTAGTCAAAAATTGAGTTTGGACGAGTTTTTAGACGAGTTCTTGAATTTTCCATCACCAGAGTTCTCGAGTATGAAGAACAAAAGAGATGAATATATTTTAGTTTAAAAAAAAAAGCTTAAAGAAATAATATTTAAAACTTTTTTAGTTTTTTTAATTAAAAATTATCATGTGTCACAAAATGATTGGGTAAGAATTTTTTTAAATACTGAGGTAATTTGGATAACGAAATATAACTTAAGTATCACTTTGGGTAGCAAAATTTACTTTAAGTATCACTTGTAACAAAAAAAATTGAAGAATCAACTTAAGAGAAGAGTATAGTTTATGGTATTACTTGTGAAAAAGCATATAGTTTATATACTATTTTGGGTAATTGGTATAGTTTAAGTACCACTTATGACAATAAAAATTTAGATACCAACTTAAAATATATATAATTGATTTTTTTGAAAAAGTTCAAAGGCTAAAAAATATCATTAAACCTATTTATTATCTATTTTACATTTTTAATTGTGAATTTAATGTGTAGAATTACCTATAACTCTTCTCTAACTCATTAATAGGAAGATAATGTGCTTTAGTGCACTTGAACCTATATCCTATTGTATTAACAACAAATGTTCATGTCAATTAAGCTAAGACTCAATCAGCGTGATAATAGTATTTTTATAAGATTTATATTCTTTTAAAAAATTAACCCAAGCTATTAAATTAAAATTTATAAATAAAATTGATTTGAGGTTTAGTCAAATTATATATAAAAATAAAAAGAGTCCCGAAAAGTAAAGACAAATAATATACTATAATAGAAAATAAAATCCCGATGCATCTTCCAATCAAATAACAGTCAAACAAGTTTGGAAGGGTGGAGGATTGGTTTATGTTTCTAAACCCATGCTTTAGTGTTGTCAAATCGAAGACCTCAATGATGGCTTTAATTACAACAATACAAACTGCCCCAAAGGAGAGCGCGCTAATGGCATATGATTCCATGAACGGGAAAGCTTACCCTTTTTTATCATATCTATTTCATATGATTAACTTTGAGGGGAAAAAGAATTTCTATTATTCTTCACCCAGTGATAAAGGATGGTAGCAGTAATTTTCTCAGCTTAAAAGCTTGGAAAAGGTAAGGTTAAGGTTTAAGCATCATTGTCATGATTAGAAAAAAGTAATTTATTTCCATATTATTTAATGTTGAGTTCACTCTCATAAGCTAGGATTAGGATTAAAGAATATTTGACTGCTTAAATAAAGTGATTTAACTCAACTTTCATACGTGTTGAGTTCTCTTACATTTCAGCGTATTTAAATAATTGATTTAATTATTATCTGAATTAAATTATTATTAACTGAAATAATCAAAATCTTAAAACACTCTATCACATCAAAAATTTTTAAAATTTATTTATTTTGGTTTAAACATGTTTAAAATATATATATAATGAGAATACTATATTTCTTTATTTTACTTCAAAGAAGTTAAATAAAGAAGAAGACAAATACAATATATTATAAGAACGCTACATTAAAAACATTATATTAAAAATAATATTCATAACAAAGATAGATTAAAAAATTACATTAATACTCTTTTTTATAACTTTTTTTTTCTTTTGGCCATGATATTGATTGTTATACATATATATATATTTGATTTATTTGGTTAATTACTCATTTCTGAATTGAATCAACTGATAATTTAACTTTCACAAAATATTTAAATGACCCCTACTAAAGTAAGCTTCGAAAAGTTTTTGGGTGTGAAAAAAAAGCGAATGGATGAATTCTTATTTGAAGTTGACAATTATGATTGTTTGTGTGAAAAAAAATGGATGAATTTTTATTAGAAGTTGACAATCATGAAAGTTTCCTTCCACTATATTAAATACGGCCAAATAAATACCCTGGTCAAACTTTCTCATCTTGAACTCGGTTTAGGCTATAAATGAACAAGTTAATGAGCAATTTGATTTTTGTTCGTTTGTTAAGCTAAATAAACAAACATACATAAGATTTTGAGACTCGTTTATTAAACGAACCGAAACAAATAAAAATTGTTTAATTTATTTATGTTCATAAACAAGCTCGTTTAATAACTCATTTAAAGTTTTTTTTTCCTTTAGTGTATATCAATAAAATTATTGTGATTTGTGTGCTTGTTTTTTGTTTATTTATAATATAATTATTAATATTTATATTTTACTATTTTATATCTAAAAAATAATATATTTATAAATTATTGTTTCTTTTATTTTAAAAAATAACGTGTAATATATTTATAAATTTAGAAACATTTAAATAGTATCTGAAAAAATTAATTTTAAATAGATTTAAAAATTTTAAATTTAGTAATGTTTAAAATATAAAAATAACATGTAAAAGTAACGTCTATGGATTAAATTTATAAAATAAATTTAGCAATAGTTTAGCAATGTTTATTTGAATTATTATAAAAGATGAAAATCATTAAAGCATATTATAATTTTATCAAAAAAAATTAATTTAATTGTGCATATTAAATTTAGATTAATTTTTAAATTTAATAATATTGTGAGTGATGCAATAATAATTAAAAAAACATGATAAGTAGTTCAATATTATTTTAAAATATAAAATATGTTATTAAACTTGGGAAATAAAAAAGATGAGAAAATAAAGAGGGGTTAACGTTGTAGTATCCCCATCCCTTTTGTTGAGTGACTTTGGCCATTTGTTGACCGGTACCACACACCCCAATTTTTTTTAAGCAGATAAAGGAGTGTTGGCCATTAGTGTGCCAGCACTTAAAAAAGAAATTTTTGAAAAAAAATTACATGGACGCCGGTCATCTAGTTCTCATAACTTAATTTTATTATTCATTTCAAGTTATTTAAGTGAATGTTTTTGAATTAAGGTTATTTTTATAAATATTAATTTTCTTGTGTCAGATGGAATAGAATAGCCTCCTTTTTGGATAATACTGAGAAAAGAAAAGAATCAGGTGATTTTAAGTTATCCCACCTTAGACATACTTTCTGTCCGTCCAAGATACAGCTCCTTTCTTTTGCCACCCACATCCAAAGTTCCAACACCAACAACTTAAATATTTTGATTTTAATCATAAAATTAATTCTTTATAAATTTAGATACTATTATAGTCAAATTTATTATATTGAAAACATTCTTATAAAAATATAATATAATTTAATATATAAGATTTTTTTAAATAATATAAAATATAAATAAATATATCCTATTCACGCAAATAGAATATCATCATAATTAATGCACACGAATGGGGATATGATTGTCAGCATCTGTTTTAACACTAGTAAATTGATTGCATAAATTATAACTAAAGGAGGTTAAACCTCATAATTACAGATTATTTCCAACGACTTGTAAATGATTTGCGGCTTCAAGTCATACTTTACTGCATATTAGTATTTTAAGTATGGTTCCTGTTTCTTGATGTCTTCAGTACAAAGGAGAATTGTTTCATTAATTCATGTCTCTCTTTTTTTTCTTTTCTTTTTCCTATGATTTTTATTCCCTGTTTTATTCTCCGCATAGAATCGGACTCATAGTGTACTACTTTGCTTTGTGCTCCCTTTATTTTGAAGTATATTTTTTGCTGGCTGATGCTATATAATGCCTCCCTCCCTATTTAACATTTATTTTTAACACATAATTATGATTTATCTCGAATCTAAATAACATAAATAGCAGTTAATGTTTTTATATATTCCCAAAATTTTATCCAACATCTACATTCAATATATATCAAATGTTAGAGTTCAACGTACAAATACTTTAAGATTACGTGGGACAGTTGGGAAATGTACTGTTATTAGAAAATGTCGGATTCTTAATAAAACCATTAAGAATCATGGCAAGCGTTTTAAGACTGTTAAAAACATCAAGGTCTCTTTTTCAGATTCAATGAACTCTATAATAACTTTAATAAATTCTCAAATTGAAACCGAACCTAATAAAATTGTGACAGTTCCGGATAGCAAGAATACTGAAACTACTTCTAAGCAGCAGAGTTGGAATGATAGCTTAATTGTCTTTTTCACCAAAAAAAAAAAAAAAAAGAAGATAAAATTAAAAGAATTAATTGTTAGGTGGTATCTATATTATTTGAATTCGAAATAAATGCAAGAAACATCTTTTATTTTATATCATCACTTTTAATAAATATTTTTAAATATCCTGCTAATTTTTTTTTATAAATTTTCTTCCCAAAACATAATTCTAAAAGAGTTTAATAAATTAATATTACATTACAAACTATTATAATAATTAAAAAGAATTAAAGAAATATTTTAAAAATTATTATACAAAAATAAAAAAATACTTAACATTACCAATAATTATTTTAAAATTAAAATAATCAATTAAAAACATATTTAATATTAAATGAAAATCAACCGGTGCATCACATAAAAAAAATATGATTTTAATAAATATATTTACTACATAATTTTTCTTTCACTCATAAACAACAATTCCCATATAAATATTATTTAAAAGAAAGAAAATCAGCGATTCCAATATGAGATGGTCCGTGAATTCTTTGACTTGATGATGAAGAAACTTTTTATCTTTCTTTTGCTAGAACAGAGGTTGGCTTTTGTTATCATTGTATAGCCAAAACAGCAAATAGGTCCAATAGTTTTATAAAATTAAGTAACGAAGTGGGGTTTCATTATATCATCTAATAATCTAAAGAGACAAGGGGAATGTCCCTACAAAAGTGGTCAAATCCTAGAGTCCCCTAGCTAGTTCTTTGTCCATGTCAAGCTTGGGGATTTTAACAGTAAAGATTTGCAGCAAACAAGAATCCATATTTCTCACCTCAATTTTTGCTATTAACCCTTATATTATACTTAAGTTATAGATTTAATCTTTATACCTTTTAATTTTTTAAACTTCAACCTTGGGTCTAATAGTAGTAGTAAAATTTAACTAGTCAATTTCTATCATTAATCTTGTACTATGTGTAAACTGTGAATTTAATCTATATTTTATAACTTAATCGTAATTAGTCCCTATATTTTTAAATATTAAAATTTCAGTCATGACTCAAACAATAACTATTAAGTCCGTTGGCTAAAACAATGTGACTCAAATGACTTTACATATTGTGATATTATGTTTGTTGCATAGTTTTTTGAAAATGTCATAATTTAATGGTTACCGTTTAGGTTAAAAATAAAATTTTACTAAAACCGACTTAATCAATAACTTACACTTGATACAAGGATTAATAACATAATTTGATCTTTTCTTTTTTCCCTTATTTTGTGGGGTCTTTTACCAACTTCCAGATCCCCTTATTAAAAGCTTTACTGCAGCCCATTTGAGTGTCACTAACACAACTTGCTATGAACCCTAAAACAAGTGGCTTTAAACTTAAATATTTAACTCATTTAAAAATTGAATCACAGTAAATGCAAAAGACTCGAAAGTGGTATTTGTTTGAAGGGTCTTTTACCAAATTCCTGATTGTGACTACTCCCAGTTTCATCCCCCCCATAATGGCAGTTCAGTTGAACCATCACAACTTGCTATATGAACCTGAAACATGTACCTTTTAACATGGGATTTAATTTATCTGTTTGCGCGTTCCTTCTTAACATGTATATACCAATCATTTGATTATTTCCAAATTAATCTTTAGGAAGAAAAAGAAGAACAATACCCTTTTAGAAAGGAAACCTTTCTTTGAAAAGTTGTATACTGTTTAACCAGTAACACCACATGATAACATCATAGTTTTGTAGGCTAATGGATTTCCTTTTCATGCTTTTACTCCGAGGGTGGGTTTTAATAGACGATTAGGTATGGTACAGTGTGTTTAATTTACTTTTTATCTTACGCTACAATATCGTTACAGTATTTAATCTTACCGCCACCGCTGTTTCTACACTAATCGCAGATGAACGCACCGCTCATCTAAACTCACCCTAAGTATAAGTTAATTGTGATTTAATATGATTATGTACGGTAATGTTTAAAATATTAATTTCAAATTTATTATTAAATAATTTTATTTGATAATTTTTTATTTTGATTAAATGTATAATTTGATGTATGAACTTTGATTTAATTCATTTATACACAAGAGAAATTTGATTTTGATTCAACTATACATATATTAAAAATAAATATACTCATTTATTTCCATGTTGAAAAGTTATGATTATTTATGCTTACGATATGAAAATGTAAAATGATGTCGATAATGGAATTAGTGATTTTTTTTTTTTAAAAACTTTAGACCAATCTGAATTACATTTTTTGTAATGTTTTTCAATTTTTAATAATGTTTTGAATATTGATATGAACTTTTGGATCGGCAGAGGGAACAAAGATCATCAGCCTGCAGTCAGACCGGACCAATGAGCACTTCAACCTAAAAACTTTAAACCCTAACTTGGGTTTGTAGTTTGGGCTAAGATATATATTTAAGGGCTAAAAACCGGCCCGTTTTCTTGTCCAATATTATTAAGTTTTTATGTAGTTGAGCCTGATTTGTTAGGGGGAGCTGATTGGCTTTGCTAACCATCGATAACTATAAGAAAAAATTTCGAACTTTATATAAGATTTATTAATAAATTTAGTTTTTGAACTTTATATTTTTATTCAATTAGATCCCTATTCTTTTATTTAGATTAAATTAGTTCTTATTTTTTTATTTGTGATTGTCGCACTATTTTATTTTATACGCCATATTAGTAAATAATAAATATATCTCCTAATTCTTATAACACTTTAATGTACCATTAAAATATATTATTGTGTTATTAATAATAAATGAATAAACTAAATAGAAAATACATATATAATAGTAAGAGCGTAATTGTTTTTCTTTTTATTTAAATTTTGCTTAATGAATATATTTTAACAATATTTTTTCAAACTCGAGTCAGGATTATCTTTTACTTTGACTATAAAGGTAAAAAGATCTCTCGTGTTTTCTTTAATTTCGATATTGAGAAAATTTGTCTCTCTTTTTTTTTAAATTAAAGTAATTTAATCTTTTTCAATTTTGAAAGTGAGCAATTAAGGACAATTAGTCTCAACGTTAATATTTTCTGTCAATTGTACGTAATTTTAATTAGAATAATAACAATTTTAGCTCTCCAAGTTTAGATATTCTATCAATGTGATACCGATTTAACTAATTTAGCCTGCAGCATTTGTGTAAATGTGTAAATGTTGAAGCTAAATCTATTATTATTTTTAGAATCAAGACTAATTTAACAAAACATGTAAACGTTAAGAGCTAAACTTATTGTTATACTAATCAAAATTATATGCAATCGACTAAAGATATTAACATCTTGATTAATTGTCATATTAATATCTTGATTAATTGTCCTTAGTTGCTCACTTTCAAATTTGAAAGAGATTAAATTGCTTTGATTTTTTTTGCAGAGACCAAGTTGATCAATTTTGAAATAAAGAGGGACTGGAGAGAATTTTTACCAAATATAAATAATATTAGTTAATCTAAGAATAGAAAAATAGAAAATAGTAGGAAATACAAAAAGAAAGAGAGGGAACATGTGGGGTTAGGGAAAAGGGCCCACACTTTAAATCCTAAAATCCGGAAGCGGGGATTTAGAGTGCGCTCCAGCTGACCGGACTTCAAATCAAATTTCAACTTTATTCAATTTCTTTCTTGTTGAAAAAGAAAATTGTTTTTTTATTTATTAATTTTTTCTTCATCTTATTATAGAGTAAATGTAATAGTAGGATAATATCCGACAGCTGGATCTATGACACGTGTACATCCACGGTACCCACGTTTGCCGGGGCAGCTGCTCATCGGCTTGGCCTTTTTCCATTTATTCAGTGTATCTAAGCCTAAGTTACACAGGCGGGCAATGAGAGACTACAATGTCAGAGATAATGTGGTACGATCTGAGCCGTTGAAAACAACTGTCGGACATCTTGTAAACAGCCCTCCAGATAAGACGTTTGTTGAGGTAGATCCGATGAAGTCATACCCAATAGGTCTAGAGATCGAATTATTAGTCGTTACTCAAACACTTAATCAAGTTTATTCATTCTACAGCCAAGAGTTCGATGGTTTTTTAACAATAACTTTTAATTTTGAATATTTTATTTTTAAAATTAATTTTGAGAATTTTTTTTGCAACAGAAAACAAAAAATCAGTTCTAATTCCTCTACCGTGATAACAATTTGAATTTAATTTTTTTATGTCAAATTTACTTCATTAAGCCCTTACAAAAAAAATTAATTAGGTCCCTCATCTTAATTTGCACTCAATCAAGTCCTCGTGATTAATAAAAAAATTTCAATTAAACTTTTTCAAAAACAATTTTTATCATTAATCACGTTAACTGTAAAAATTAATTAATAGACCAATTAAATACCATACCTACATTTCACAACTCAATATGGATGATACCATACCTACATTTCACACTTTGCCATGGAACAACCGTGGTCTTATCCGTCAATTCATCACATGTCATGATACGAACGTACTTAATTTTGCGTTTTTCCTAATTTGCATTTCCACATTTATTCTTTCATTAACAAAATTTTCACAATCCCACAACAAATTCATATATATAATAACATATTATATCATTCAATCATTCACAAATAAACATTTAAATTCAACCATATGAACTTACTCGGCTAATTTGTAGAAGATATTGAAATTTAAGAACTATTCCGCAACTTTTTCTTTTCCTCGTTCTTCTTTGGATTCTTGATCTATAGTATAAAATATTCCACTCATTAGTATTTATTTGATTTCTATTCCACTTCACAATTTATGCTCTTCAACTTTCAAAATTACACTTTTACCCCAAAATTTTTAGTTTTTACAATTTAGTCCCTACTTAATTCACCCATCAATTGAACTAATTTTTCTCAATTAACACTTTATTATATCATTATAAACTATTTCAAAACCTTTTATATTCTAAATTTTAACACCAACCTTCAATTCACAACTTTTTCACAATTAGGTCCTAAATACCATTTTCTATCAAAATCACTTAATAAAACCACCTTAATATGAAATTAGAACTTAAATTTCATAAAAATTCATCATAAACTTCCCTTACCCATCCAGGGTAACTTCCAAGTTCACCCATAAAATCAAAAACTAATGAATTCTATAAGCGAACCTAATTGTAAAAGTCATAAAAACATAAAAATTATCAAGAAAGAGCAAGAATTAAACTCACATGATGTAAAAATATGAAAAAACAGCTTTCTCCAGACCTTCTATGGCATTTTGGCTGAGAAAATATGAAGAGATCTCTAGATTTTTCAATTTTGTCCTTATTTTATATGTTAAAATTGTAAAATTTCCAATTTTACCCTTATTTCCCTTATTTTTCAGCTGATTTCTTGCCCTTGCGGTCCAGCCTATTCACTTTTAGGCTTAATTGCTCTTTAAATCCTCTTTCTTTTAACACTTGAGCTATTTAATCCTTCTAGTAAATTTTATTTTTATTACAATTTAGTCCTTTTTATTTAATTGACTACCCAAACGTTAAAATTTCTCAAGCAAACTTTAATACTAACTAAATGACACTCCATAAATATTTATAAAAATATTTATAGCTCGATTTTCAAATTTGAAGCCTCGATAACTCGTTTTTGACCCGTTTGACCTTATAAATTCTTTTAATTCACCAATTCAAAAATTCTTCTAAATTCTTACTTGACTCATAAATATTAAATTACTACCTTGTTCAATCTTACTTGTTGGATTTAGTGATCTCAAATCACTATTTCCGACACCATTGAAAATTAGGCCGTTACACCTAAAATTAGAATGAACATTTGAAAACAGAACAAGTTGAATAATGAAATCAATTGTCAATTTGTTGGAGTCATTTTCATGTTAAATGAAATATTCTTGACCTTCCACAAATAAAACAACAATTGCATATCCTCTCCTTTTTGTTGATAATTTATTACTTTGATTTTTTTTTTATCTCTAAGTTTTAAGCACAATATAGTAGTTTAGACATTGAAAAGTTGAAAATTGTTTGCGAAATATTGTATGCTATAAAATATTTTGATACAATTAGATACTATAAAATAAAATTTTCATTATTCAAAGGTTGTGAATATTAGCATGTCAACATGAAATATTCAAGCGATTATTCTCATTATCCAACGATTGGTTAAATGCAACGTGTTCCTTTTGATATAAAGATTTTAATTTCAAAAATGAGGAACTAATAAATATTTTTATATTTTTATAATATTTTATATTTTTTTGTAAGTTTCTATACTTTTTAATATTTTTATATTTTATTACAATTTATTAGAATTTTTATACATTTTATAAGTTTATACAAAATTTTTATTTTTTTATTTATGATTTTTATTAGAAAAATGAAAGATTAAATAATAGGTTATCACATGTCGTTATCTAATTGGTCCAACAATTGATTTTAATGATCAACGATTTCAAAAATTAAAAAAAAAACATTAATAAAAAGGTTTAATTAATTTTTGAAATTAACGATAACGATTCAATTAAATTTGAATTAACTAGAAAGTCTTAATTAATTTTTTTAATTTTTTAAAGGGCTATTTTATATATATATATATATATATATATATATATATATATATATAAAAGTCTTTTTTTTATCATACAAGAAAAGTAGGCAAGTTTCACTAACATTAGTTAATTCATATAGTTATTATCCTTATTTGGGTAAAAATATAGATATAATTTTTTTGAAAAAAATACCATGCTGATAGAAAGACACTTTATCTGAATATGATAAGCAAGAATGATAGTTTTTAGAAAAATTATGTTTTAGTATGCCAATTGAAACAGTATAAAATAAAGGGACTTAAAATAAAGTGGGAATACTTTCTTTTGGAAAAAAAGAAAAGAAAAAGGAAGCAGGTACTAAATCTTAAATTTAATGATAATAAAATAATTGCAGCCATGACTCATTTACTTGGAAATTATTTTTAATCATAATAATTTTAGACAATTTTTTGTTCCCTGATGTGAAGTTTGGGATTTCCACACCGGTATATATATAAAAGCAACATTAAACTCTTTAAAAGAACGAGGTGGGTTTTGATTTAACATGTGAGATTCAGGATATCCCTCCCGTCTAAACAAATTGTTTCTCTTGCCTAACTCACGCTTCCAACAAACTTGAAAACTTTATTAATGATTAATCAATCCCACGTCACTCAATTAAACTTAACATTTAATTTATCATTCCTCAATTGACTCTTAATTCGATTTAATCTGTTGTTCTTTTTGATATAATATTTATAATTTTTTTATAATTATTAAATATAAAAATAATATATTTTAATGCACTCGAATTCACGTTCTATTACTCTAACAATAGTACCAATATCAATACCAATCGAGGTAAAACTCAATTGACAATATAAAGCATAATTAAATATATTAAATGAAAGTGAGAATATATATATTCTTCTTTGTTTTATTTTTCACTAGTAAATCAAAATTTTTAAAAACAATTATATTCATAAATTATTTAAATGTTCAAATAATTTTTTTTTTACAAATTATACCTGAATTTTTATATATTAGATGTTATCAATGTTTTATTTTAAAATTTATTCATGAAGTAGTAAGAAAATTATAGTTTAATATTATTAAATAGGTGTTTGATCTTTATATTATAAAAATGATATAAAAATCTGAAAAACAAAAACATTATTAAAATAATAATATTAATTATATTTTAAGAAAGAAATATTTATATGATTTTATTAAATAGGTGTTTGTACGAGCGTATTTGGTAGCATGCAAAACTATTTTCTCAACAAACAAGAAATCACGGGGACCCACAAGATATTATCAGCCCAACCTAGATAACACTGGTCCCCCCCCCCCCAAATAATACGACGAACCAAAAAAGAAACCCAATTATTACCTATATATACATATATATATATATATATATATATATCTGGCTCCGCTCAGCTCCTTAGAGGCTAACCAGCCCAGCTTAAAATTGAAAAAGAACCGGGTATCACCGGTTTTATGAAAGAAAACGAAAGGAGCGACTGTCCCTACAACGCCTATTGCCACATGCTACTCCTTTCTATAACCGTTGCCAAAGCATTTTATGGGGGTGTTTGTAATAGTAAAACTCAGAACATAGTGGGATAAGGTCATATAAAGAAGTTTTAATTATTACATTTAAGTTTATGTAGAATAATATTACATTTTAAAACAAATAATTATATAAAAAGTAATGTTGTTAATGTGTGGGATCAATAAAGAGGAAACATGAATGGAAGATGTTGTGGTGCTGACAAATGTTAGTTTAGTTGTTTAGGTGGAGAGTCGGAGAGTAAATAAAGAGTGGAGATGGTGGAGGTGATTGGCAGGAGTAATTTAGTAAAGTGTAGGCAAGTGTGTTGGAGAGTCAATTCATTTTTAACCGCTTGAGAGGTTATTTAAAGGTAAGATTTTGTATTGAGTTTTATTAATTTAGTGGATTTATAATCACCTGTAAAACATATGTTTTTGATGAGACGATGATGTATATGAGAAAATGTATTATATTATTCTTTTAATGAAATTCAGGTGAGGATTGACTATCAAAAGGATCACATTTTTATCAAAAAGCCAAATATTTGAAAGAATGAGTGGCAACTTAATTATGGGAAGCTTATTTGAGTAGCTACCACTGGCCTGATTAGGTGATTGAGTCACGAAATGAAGTTTCTAATGACCTCTCAATTTGTAACGGCAGAAGTATATTTCTCGTATAACTTTTTGGACTGCCACATGTCCAAGTATGGGGTATGACAAACGAAAAACAAACGTAGTTCCATTGCTTGAATTTTGCCTTTTTTATTATTATGATTTTTAACTTAAAGAAGAGCCATACGACTTACCATTTTTGATGAAATTGATTTCAACTGAACCCTCTCTTTTTCCCCTCAAAGCAGTGCATTACTGCATTCCCAGTTTCTCCCTGTGAATATCGCTTAGCCCCTTTCTTTTTCATCTTACCTATTTTTAGTATTCATAAAATAACATTCATTTCAAAATTCACATCCATTACAAAACCCGAGTTTCTTATTTCTTCCTCGTACTCTGTTTCCTTTTTCTTCTTAGAATCGTGTCGCATTTTTTTTCTCGTGCTCTGCAGGTACACCAGATTTTCTTTTCCTGGGTTTATTCCCTTGTATTCAATACAAGATTCTTTTCTAACACGATGAAATGTTTTGTAATTCCAAAAAAGCTTCTTTATTTCCGTTGGGTTTTAGCCTCTTTTTTTTGGGTATTGAATTTCAGCAGAAATTTAAAGTGACAAAGACTGCTCTTTTAATGCCAAAATTTTGACCTTTTTCAACTTTATCTCTCAACTAGTTTCCTGGAAAATGCAGCTGTTTTATCTCTCTCTGTCTTATTCTTTAAAACCAATGGGATTTTTTTTTCAAGTATCAGTGTATAGCCATTATTGATTTCTTGTTTTAAAGCTAAATTCCTCATGCATACCTTATATAGTTAAATGGGTTTTCTTCCCTGTAAACACCTTCTTTTTTATAAAGTTTTTATTTGGGATTCCTTATCTTTCCTTTTACTGTTAAATTCTCTCAGCAACCAAACATGATTTATTTTCTTCCTTGCCTTTTTGATATGGTACAGTTTAGCTTTTAAAAAGCTCCATTTTCTATTCACGGGTTGTTGATTAAACATTTGTCAGCTTTGATCTTTTCAAGTCCTTAATAATTAGAGTTTTTGATTCAATTCTGTTTGTTTCAGGTGATATAAGCATGACTTAAAAAAAGGTTTAGTGATGAATTAGCATCGTCTTCTTCCTTTTTCATTTATTGAAATCAATCCAAGTCCGTGAATCAGTCATTGGATTCTCCATAGCCAAAAAAACTTCGCATTCAACTCATCCCTCAAGCTATTCGTGTTAGTGACCCAATCTTTCTCTCACTCCCCTCGCTTTCATATTAATTACACTTTATAATAATACCTGGGATTCTCTTTGTACTTTCTTTAAGATTCGTCTTCTATTTTTTACAGGGTCATAAACTAAAGCTCAGAATCTTCAATTCAACTACAAAATCCCAAATAAATGTGATGAGTTGTTGATTATCAAAGTCAACTTTTCTTTGCAGATTCTGGGAATTTGGATTCAGGGAGGACTAAGGTAGCTCAGTTTTGACAATTGAACTAAGGGGATGAAAATGTTGCAGCATGAGCTGTGTTCTTCTCGGATTCTGTCGCCGTTCCGGGATGAAATCGTCGGCGACGAAGAGCTTTCGGTTCTTCCAAGACACACCAAAGTTATTGTCACCGGGAACAATAGAACAAAGTCTGTATTGGTCGGTTTGCAAGGCGTCGTCAAGAAGGCGGTCGGCCTCGGTGGTTGGCATTGGCTGGTATTCTCCTTTAACAATTATAATTGATTTAAATGTGTAAAGTTATATACTTGATCTTGCATATTTGATTGATTGATTGATTGTTTGTTTGTTTATAATCACTACCTATTATTGTTGAACCTATTAAGGTAAGATTTTCTCATACGGAAACTAAATAAAGCCATGGATTTTTAGGTCTAGGTCTAGAGTTTTATTGGGTTTAGCCAGCAAACTCATCTTATTGTAGTTAATCGTTCATGGCTCACATTGTTTATGTAAATAGTTGATTTTACTTGTTTTAAACTCAAAGGTTTTTCGAAGATTGAATAGTTGGACCCTGAAAAAGGTTAAAATCCGATGGTTGGACCGATGTTAGATTCGATAGAACGCGTTTGTGATTCATATGGATATCAAATTTTGTTTTCCTACGGAGAGTTACTTTTTCCTGTTTGTAAATTGACTGTTAAACAGTTTGTTCTATTTGTATTGTGCCTTTTAACTTTTGATTAGCTTTTCTTTTCATCTCTTTATTGTTGAACACTTTTAGTCGAAGATTCATGTTCAATGACACTGTTGCTTGTTGTTTTCAAGGTTTTGAAGAATGGGGTTGAAGTTAAGTTGCAAAGGAATGCATTGAGCGTGCTGGAACACCCTACAGGGAACGAAGTAGATGATGATCATGATTTTGATAACTCAAGCAGTGGCTCGGACATTGGTGAGAATGACCATGGTTTCATACCAGAAGATAATTTTTAACTAAAAGATTTTCATGTACATTTTAACGTGATAATTTTTAACTAAAAGATTTTCATGTACATTTTAACGTTGTGATCGGACTCCCCACTCCCCCCCCCCTCCCCCTTTTGTTTCACTTTGAACAGCTAGTAGCATTGAGTTCCAAAGGCCTGCAAAACCGAGAGTTCGACATATGAAACCATGGGTTCCATCTGCATCCATGAAAGCAACTAATCGTAGTGGTTACAGAGATGTTCAATCCATTATTCGTGCACCCCAATCGGTTAGTATCAAACTTTGATGTGTGCATCTAAACCTTTCTCGTATCACACCTTGCTCTTAAATCTGGTGCCCTTGGAAAAAAGAAATCTGTGTAATTTGATCATGTGTTTCTTGATTCTGAAGGTAAATTTGGCAAGACTCGACAACGACTCCTTGAGAAGATATTGCAGGCATTTCAAACTTGTAGGCACTACGAAGTCTAACTGCGATGAATTGTCCTCGATTGAAAAAATTACATTTATCTAATACATGGGGTTCGATTTTGGTTTGCAGGGTAACATCAATGCTTATTCACCAAGGGAATTAATTCTTAACACTGTGCAGCAGCATTTTGTATCACAGGTATGTTCTATCTTTGATCACAAATACATATAAACACGCCACATTTAATACCTCTTTGTCTGAATCTAACATCCTTTCTTCGATACAGCCACCGCTGAATGACATACAGGTGATCTCGGAATTCATCACTTCTGCTAAGAGATTGAAAACCGACGACTCACAGAGTGAGCAACTCTGAATTTACTTCAACATTGTAGTTGAAACATATTTTAGTTCTAATTCTAACCTTAGATTAGATCCAACTAAAAGACTAATAGGGACGAGTTATCGATCGACCAGCTGGATTTCGTCCCCGGATTCTAACCTTGTAATATAGGGCTTGTGCCCTTTGTGCGTATTCTAGTATATCTACTATTCCAACAGTGCACATATATATACATATTATTGCTGCTGAATTCTTTGATATGTTCTGAATTTCTCTTCTGGGTTTCTTAAAAAGAGTAGCACCATGTTAATTCTGGGATTAACTTATTTAGTTGAGATCCTTCAAACAGAGATTTTATTATCTTTAAACTGATTTCAATCATAAAAAGGTTGGATTCACCAACGTACCATGAAACATTAAAACCGTATACATCAAATTTAAATTGTTCTTGAAATTGTTTTTTTATTTACACTTTTCATTGTTAAGAGAAATTATTATAGTAGAATCAAATTAGATAATAAAAAATTCAAGAAATATCTAAAATTTAAAAACCAATTTCTACTATAAAATAACAAATGCATTTTAGACTCCTACAATATTTATTTTTCAAAGACAAACAAAACAAAACAAAAATTAAAAACCTCAATAAAGACCAATTTCATCACTCAATTACAAAGATAAACAAAAAAAAGAAAAAAAAAAGCAACGAAGTTACTCAGAGGGAGCTCTGTTTAGAACAGAAAAGTTGAATCTTGAGTTATGGATGTCCCAATAAAGACCAATTTCATCACCCAATTTCAGATTCCTTCTCTTCACAAAATCTGTAGTCCAATTTTTTATTAGCACATTGGCCCCCTTACTCCAACGCTTGAACTTCATGTAATGTTGGGTATTGGTATCACAATCCCAAACAAATACCGGTAATCCTTGTTGAATTTGGGCTAATTGATTGGCATTCCAATGCGGCAAAACATCAGACTCCACTAACTCCGATGGCAATATCAACCTTGACAAGTTCCCGAGATCACTTTTATAAAGCTGCTTCTTGATGCACCATGGATCATCAGGGGCATGATGCCTTCGTTCAATTTCAATCTCGACTCTATTTCTCTTGTTTCTGCCGCTTGGAAATTCTGGGTTCTCAATCGTTTGTCTCTTGTTGAACAATGTCAAAGGAAGCTCTCCATTGATCGTCTTATTCAAGTTGTTCAAGTTATGGTGATAGCTCAAGTTGTTCAAGTTATGGTAATAGCTACATTCACCAACTCCAAACGAAAGCGAAAGAGATAACTCCAACGGAGCATTATCACTGGTGTAACCTTCCATCAATTCCGAAGAAAAAGCACCGCTACTATTTTCCATATTACATACATCCGATTTCCTTGTATCTTGCATTGGAAGTTTTCCTTTATCAATTGGAGTAATTCCGATGGCCATATTATCTTGTAACGATAGTTCGGCATTAGTATAACTCGATTCCAACTGAGAATCTTCGAAAAAGTTAATCATCTTAGGTTCTAATTTCTCGTAATTAATTTCTTGTTTTTCCAAGTCCGTTGACATTGTTGATGCTTGTTTTTCTCTGTTAGTTGATATTGTTGATGCAGACGAAAGAGACAACTCTAATGAAATATTACTATCGTCAGAATCTGGGTTTTTTTCTTTGGCTCTATTGGTGCCGTCCACATCCATGGAATTCAAAACAATGAAGGATTTGTCGTCTTCCATGGATGAAACAGCCAAGCACCTAACAATGAAGGGTTTGCTGAAACCCTTGTTTAATGAGAAATTTGTAAAAAAATTAAACAAATAAAAAATTCTCTCCTCAATCGCAACTCTAAAGTCTAAACACTTTACCTCTCATCCTCACTTTCTTGAAAAGATACGAGTTTATATAAATAAATAAGATGGAGTCTTTTTCCTACTAGGAAAGTAATTTGACCTCCAAGTAATAGAGTTGCCACCGACTAACGAAACTACTATTTCACGTATGAAAATTTTTATTAATTATTATAATTAATTCTAAATAATAATAAATTAAGTTTGCAACGATAGAAAACACAAATTTAGATATTCATTCCAACGTCTTTAAATATGCTTAAGATTTTTGCTGCTTTTTTTTTTTTTTTTTTACTTTATGTCGCTCTAAGATTTTTGGAAGAAAATTGCAATCTTGGTTTCTTTCCCTTTATTTACGTACAACCTTAAATGACATCACAATATGCTTACTTTCAAACAACCCTTTTAACGCTTCCTAGATCCTCCGTGCTGATGCAACATTTGATCCTTAATACTGCGATAAACAATTATCTTAACTTTGTTAATACCAAAATATGATTCTTATGCTCATGTATCTCGGGTTGGCTCAAATCTTAATAATATGAGTTAAAAAGAATCTTACTTTGGATTTTATAATGAGCGAGAGAAGCCCAAGTGGTGGATGATTGAACTGAATGGCAATCCAAATTGAGAGTTGCTTAATGCATCAAATCCATCTCGCCATGGACACCTAAATTGGATTACAACAACATTATCCTTTGATGCAACACGTTCAATCTCCAACTCTGCTTCACCAATGTCAGAGGCTTTCCTTTTATTCATGTATTTTTTCTTTCGGTTGGCGATGTTTTTGTTACTGCCGTATTTGTCCGATGTTCGCTCGACACCATCCCAAGGTTGTCTTTTTGTTCTTGTCTCAAGCTCCATTAATTCACTGCAAGTTACCAACTCTTCAACCCTTCTCTCCAGGTATTTTACTGTATCATCTAGTATAGAAACTTTATCAGCGTTCATAAAGAAAGCCAGTGAATTAAGTAACGCTACACTGCTCAGACAATTATGTTCAACACATTCGGTGACATGGATATCGAACCAAAGACCTCCGAATACACAGAAAAACTCTATGAGTAACTACTACAGGGAATGGAAGTTTAATTACCTTGTTTGAAGGTTCCAGTGTTTTGAGAATCATGAATCGTTGGTTTAGTTTTTCCCTTCGTTTCCTCTCTGATAACACATGGTTTCCGCAAATTTTGTCAGCCTTGGGCCTTGGAGCATCATTTTTAACACCATTTTTAGCTGTAGATTCAAGTAACCCTTTATCATGCATCATTTGAACTTCAAACAATATCTTTTTCAATAACTTCTGAGGGGTGGCTTGGTTTCTTCTTTTCCAAGGCTTTTTCAACCCATTTTCCTTCCAGCCAATAAAGCTTGATTCCTGGCTAGAGTTCCGAAAGTTCAAAAACCGGTACAAGCTATTTAAAACTGCCGAGAGAACCGTTCAGTAGTGAAGATCATCATCAGTTTGAAGATCTAAAGAGGTTGGTACTCGAAAAACATAGAAACACACCTACTTTTGCTAGCAGTGAACTTCGTTGTCAGCAAAATGAGCATTGCACAGCCAAATAGTTTGACCAATTGACAATGTTCTTTCCAGACAGCCTAACAACAATTTAGACAAACCAATTAACAATAAAAAACAATTGTTGTTTTCGGTTTGAAAGATCAGATAACAAAAAAAAAAAAAAAAAACATGGAAACAAAGATTACTCTTGGCCAATGTTGAATTCAAAAGACATACAAACCAAGTAATGCCACTAAGTATCTGTGAGATCTTCCGGAGATAAAGCTGCTGAAGGTCTTGGAGGTTGAGGGCTGCTTTCACCAGCCGACAGTGACTCATAAAGTTGTCTCAACTGCTCACTTCTCTGCAAACCGAGTTGTTCGGCATTGAGCTCCACAGCTTGAACTGTTTTCCTGGTCTTAATATCTCCATTGTAATACCCATCACCCCATTCCAAGACCCTGAACTTGTTCACATTGAAAACAGGCAATAAGGCTCAGAAGAATGGACCAAATTTGTACCCTGGTTGTGTAGCTGAAAGGGACCAGAAAATTGCATAACTCCATTAAATGTTCCCCACAGCAAGAGCAAGAAGCTTCATTAGTTCTTTAGTCCTCTCTCTTGATTCTGAACCTCGGTAGCCCTTTGAAAGTTAATTACATTCGTTAACTATATATAATTCCAAATTGATTGGTACTTATTTTTCTTGGCTTTTCATTCATCTTCAATAAAATTCTAAGCAAAGTGTGCACAAAAAACATGTGCTACACCTCAAGTTCATGATTACATATTTGCTTTACCAGAAACAACACCCAGAGCTTAAAACCAACATTTTCTTTGAAAGAAAAAAAAAAAGCTAAGAATTTCAATAACTAGAGATCTAGTGGTGTTTTTGGGTAGCTATGGAATGGGTACTGAAATGATATAGACAAATAAGCAAGTTAAAATACTTTCTTAAGTACAAGTCAGTGATTTAAAAAAAAAAAAAAAACTAAAATACCTATATAACTCTATTAATATATTACTTGCTATATAAATTTAATTAATTTATATTTTTTAATTAATCAATGCATGAGGGGGTTGTTCAAAGGGTAAGCGAAGTGGTTACCTTTGTTCGAGGATACTGTTTTGAGATCGTTGAAGTCGCTAGAGGCCTGGCCCAACCATCCCCGACCCAGATTGTCGGTTGGCTCCCTCCTCCGCTGTCTTTTCTTAAGGTGAACGTTGATGCTAGCTTTTCCTTCTCCCTACAAAAAGCCTGTTCGGGTGTTATTATCTGGGACGAGAATGGTCAGATAATGGGCGCTTGTAGTCGGCTTACCACTCACGTTCCTTCAGTGTTTGCAGCGGAGGCAATGGCTGTTGTTCAGTGGTTGCATTTCGCTTCTGAAATGGGATGCTTGGGCAGTCATCTGTAAGCTAAACACTACCTCGGAGGATCTATCGGGGATTAGTACCTTTATCTGGGAAGCCACGGAGCTTTGTAAGTGTTTTTTGGCGTGTCGTTCACATACCTCTACCGTGCCTTCTTATGCCGTTGAATGGTTGGGTTCTGGAAGGCAAAGAGAACGAGAGCCTGACTGAGAGGCTTTGGGGACCTTCGAATCACCGGAGCGGATGCTAGTAGGGGAAATCTGGGCAGCATGGAGTAGTGCTCCGAGGAACTGTAACCAACAGGAAAAAATAGTTTTCTGGAAAGTGGAGTGGGTGACAGTTCATAGGGTTTAGGTTTCCTTTTTGTTTTGTTTTTCTTTTTCAGTTTTAAAGGCCTTTTTCTGTTGGGCCTTGTTTTGTTATGATTTTTCAACACCTGCTGGGATTATTTTAATTTTATTAAATCCAATCACATTGTTCCAAAAAAAAAATTTAGGTTAAGTGTTACATCGGATCAAAGTTGTGACTTCAGAAGTATCGAATTGATAGCAATAAAATTAAAAATTTTGTTTAAGGAAGGTTAAAGTTAAATATATTGTATTGAAATGTTTAAATTAAATTATTAATTTTCAAAACACTAACATTTCAACTTGTCTACTTAATCAAATGCTAAAAAGGCTTGAATAAAATCTTTTAATTATGTAGAGGGGTGAAAGAGAAATTTACCCATTTAACCAAGAGCTGCCTGCCTAGTGCTTCCCTCCTGCGACCTGAGGTGATGACATATTATAATAAGTTTAATCTATTTTACTATTTTCATGAGAGTAAAAAAATATTTTTTCCCCATGAAGTCGGCTTGCGGTGGTTTTAAATCATTTCACACCTCACAACATGGGAATTTATTGAGGATTATACAGAAAAAAGCAATACTCATTACTCTGTTTAGAAGAAATATTTTGCTAATTTCCTATGAAACATTAGACTTTATTCTAACATATTAATTACATTTGGGACAAAAATGTAATAGTTTCATCACTGTCAATAATATTTCAATCTTGACTCTGGATGAAATTTAGCCAAACAAATTGATTTGATGGTCGAAAATAAAATTCTAACCAATAAACTTAAATTTCCCAAACTGTAATTTTCCTTTGAGGAGAAATGTTTGACTAAATTAGCACCTTTACATTCAGTTGTCAAGCCATTTACGCGAAACATGCATAACATAGGAGCAGCATTCTATTCACGTTACTATAAAACTACAACATACGCCACACGTTTGGTCCATATATAAATATGACACACGCGAATGCGTGTGATAAAATAATATAAGACATGAATCTGATTTTTGGTTTATTAGTTAGGATAAACTCTGATGTTAGTCCCTATACTTTGAGAAAGTTGTGAATTTGATCCTTGTACTTTAATTTGATCGATCTCAATCCCTTTATTTTTTCGAATTGGTTTGTTTTAGTCTATGTACTTTTCAGGTTTTGAATTTTTAATCTTGATCCATTAGTAGTAGCTAAATTTGTTTGATTACTAGTCATGTATTATGCTTATAGTTGTAAATGTAGTCCATATTCTCTAATTGGATCGTTCTAACTTCGTATACTTTTCGAATTTTGAAATTCTAATCTTGACGCAAAAGATCGTCATTAATCCATTAACTAAATTTTTAGTGAATAATATGCGGAAATAACAACCTAAAATAACACTACACATATATAATATGTTTACCTCATTAGAATTTAAAAATAGCAAAACTTAATTGAATGAATTTAACAATAATTGTTTGGTGAGGACTGAATTTTTAAAATATAAAAAATATATGGATTAAAAATGACCAAAATAAAGTATAAAAGCTAAATCCAATTGGGACTAATGATAGAATTTAACCTATCAGTTATTTGTATCAATAGATATAAAATGTTTACTGATAGTAGCATCCACTTCTATTTCTAGATGAGTAATGTTTAAGGCCTAGCTAAATTTAGTTTGTCCTTGAAGGCCTATAATTTAACTTCAACACTTGTTACTCTTAAGATATGTCAATACGTTTCAATTATCCAATCCCTATAATAGTTTTTTATGAGAGTCTCAACATTCACTCTACCAAGATTTCCTAAAGATCTACCGGTATTAAATTTAAACTAATTCACTGATTATGGTTTCCAATACACAAAAATAAACTAAGGTAAATGTTATTTATTGTTGGACAACTAGTGAAAAATTCTACCACCATAAAAGAAGCTCTTTCAGGAATACGTTCTTTTAGATAATTATGTCCAAATACTATAAGGTGAAAGCAATTAACACGTTTTGAAGGATTTTTGGCCTTATAGATCAAACTTTGGTAGAGAGATTATCGACAATGGGATTTTTAGCATTTACTAAGGTTGTCAACTCTAGAAACCATAAAAATATAGATATTGATAGTTTATGTGTTGCATTAAATATTTTCAAAGCATAAATATCACATTGGACATTTTATGAAAGTATACATGTCAAATAATACACGAATTTATATTTCATGTATCACATTAGACATTTTCAAAATATAAATACCATATTAAATATTTTATAAAAATACAAGTACCAAATGAATTCTTAACTAGTAAAAGTGAAAGAAACTTTTGGATTAATTTAACTTTTGTTTATAATTTTGAAAAAATTATAAACAAAGATAAGTTTCATAATTAACAAAATATAATATACAAATTATAACATTAATATATAATTAAAAATAAAGTTTTAAAAAATATTGATTAATTAAATTTTAATTTCACTTTCAATTAAATTAAATTTACTAATAATTAATTAAAATTAAGAGGCCCTGTTTAAGCGGGTGACAAACACTGGCATCTATAAAACTTTCTTATCACTTGGTTTAGATTCAAAATTAATTGAAAACTTTGAATTTAATATTTTATTTTCCTTCATTATTCATAGTATTTGTTTTTTATTTTTTAAGATGGATTACATTGCATGCCGTGATGTAGTTGATGCCAGACTATTTCAGAACGAGTTATGGGAGATTCCAAAATATCCCGTAAATTATTTTTATTATAAACGTGGAAATATTTTGAAATCTCTTCCCTTCGTTTTTGACGACGATGATGATGACGACGAAGAAAAGGACGAAGATCTAGATTATAAAGCATTGGCTGATGGTGAAAGGGATGATGAACCTTCGATGGATAAGGTGAAAAGAAGTGTTGACGATGGAGGCTGCGATTCACCTGGTTTGTTTGCCAGAGTTATTGGTTGGAGCAAGGATACCCTGCTCGGCTGTTTGTGTTTAAACTAAATTAGAGTTGCCTCTTGCATTGGATTTTAAGTGGCTAACTCTTTTGTTTTATGAATGGATCTTTACATTATTAGCCTTTTCTTTTGCTTCCTATTTTTTTTAATAGTTCGTGTCTTTCAATGGAACAGACTACATGCATTATTAAAATCACCAAAGATTATCTTTAAAATCCCTCGCAAAAATAAATGTGCTACATGCATTATTAAGATTAAAAAATATGTTAGAGAAAGAATTTTTTTTTTTTCTAAAAATGAAGATTTATATGATTTAATTTTTTTAATAAGATAAATTAAAAATTAGTTATATGATTTAATTAATTATTTGATATCATTTAAGATTTATTCAACAAAATAATTTTAAAAGAAGTATAATTATTAATAATTATGTCATTAATTCTCGAAATATGTTTGGGTCGAAGAAAATGTTCGTTAAAGAATTGGAACAAGCAATTGGTTAATTAAACATGTCATATTAATTACAAGTAATTAAGTCCAAATTCAATTACTAGATTTTTTTAGTTATAATTAAAAATTTTGAAAGTAAATGAACTAAGTGGTGCTTGCAGTTAAAAACAAAGCAAAAAAACAGGTAAAAGTATTAACATTTTTGTTAACGAGAAAAAGTAACAACAAAGTGTTTAAGCATCCGGTTTTATGGAGACGACAAGTGAAATTATTGTGGGCATGGGGTCCACTCCTTTGAGCTTCAAGTCCCTCAATTGGGCTGAAATCTTCTTTAGCATGGGCACTACTCATTTGGGCTTCAAGTTCTTAAACTAAATAATATCTAAATAATTTAGAATATCTTAATAAAATATTTTAATTTGCTGCAATGAATGTCCCTGCAGCGTCACGTGATACAGCTCCGAACTCCCTTTAACACCCCCCAATTATTTCTGCGACTATCTACATTCAATTTGAAATCCGCACGTGATTCTCTAGTAATATTTTAATATTTTATATAACATAATATCATAGTAAAATATTCCAAATATTCATTGCCTTGTGTTGTTGCTTTGAGATTGTTGGTTCGGCGGTCCCACATCATTAAAATTTGAAAGCGGATACCTCACATGCCGTTTTAAATATGTCGGACAACGGTGAAGGCAGAGGTGCGCGAGCCTAGTTAATCCTTCTTTCACTGATTAGAAGCTTGGACGGTGCTCTGCCATAGACTATTGGAAGCAGCACATTTTGAAACCGCTTCGAGTTGGGTCTTTCCTGGTGCTTTCTGGTGAGAATTCGAAGAGGTGATCTGGTATGCAGAGGAACCGTCGGTTTTGTGGTTCCTGGTTTTATGACTTTTGCTGGTTTTAGCTTTCTAGTTTTCATTTTGTTTTTTACCCGTTTTTGATGGCCTTGGAATTTGGGCAGACTAATTTCTTTTATTTCATTTCACTTTAATTTAATAAAGCATACCAGAGGATATTAAAAAATATATATATATATATATGTAGGAAGTTGGATCAACTGTCCCCCACCTCTTTGAATTTTTTCGAAGATAAGCGAAACTTCCCATGTGGTTTTCGTTTTGATAAATTCATCTCTCCATTACAAATGATTTTAAAACTGTTAATTTTATCTCTATATAATAATTAATAAAAATTATTGTATCTGTCCTGTTCTTATCGATATTATTTTTTGGATAAATTGAGATAAATTAATAGTGCGAGAAATCAAAGGCATTTGAAGCACATGAAATACTGGACGACGGGCGTCACCTGGTGGTTGGCTACCAGTAATTAATTTTGAATCATGGTTAAGAGAAAGGATTAGATGAAGAAGATCACTAAGAGTGATGAAAAAGTTTAGAGAGAAACAAGGAAGGAAAAGTAAAAGCACTAAAAAATTAATATTTTAAAAAATATTGTTGATATTAATTTTTTATCATAATATTTTCATTTTATTATTAAATCTAATTAATTTAAATTTATACAAAATATGTATTAATAAAATAAATAATATTTATCTAGTTTAAGAGTAATAATGTCATTTTATGTTCATTCTTTACCTATTCTCAACATTATTTCATCTAACCAAACAATGTATCACTACTACTATTAATTCTTTCCACTCAATCAACGAAATTAAATTTTAATAGCTATTACATTCCAATTATATTTTTATTTCAATGAATCAAATGTGCGGTAAATATTAGTTGATTTGTTTCACATATTTTTCATTTTTAAAAAATGTTTCTGAAAAAATATTAAAAAAATTAGAGACTTCTCATATTTGTATGATCTCACAAAAATAATATTCTTTAAATGATAATATTAAGGTAAATATATGACACTGCAAATTATACTGTTCAAATGCAATTAGTATAATTTGAGCAAAAGATCTTGGACCACAAAAATGAATGATTACTTGAAAAGATAGGATAATTCACTGTTATTCAATTTCATATTGAAAACATGATTGAGTTAAATATAATGAAATTAAAGTTGACATTGATTAAAGTAAGGTTTTTTACCCTAATATATTAAAAAAATTATATACGAAAATAGGTTGTCAGCCAGATTAATTACGAAAATGATATATATTTTTTGGGTCGCGCCTACTTGACAGGCGCAACCTATTTTTTAATATTAATTTTTTTCGTTTTAAAAAAATTATTATATTAATATATGGGTAAAAATACGGGGTGAAAAATACCCAAAACGGGTCGAGCCTGTCAGGTAGGCGCGACTAGTCGCGCCTGACAAGTAAGCACAACACCCCTCACCCATGCTCCTGCTGTTGTTGCCGCTGCTGTTGCTGCTCCTGCAGCTGCTGCTGTTACTGCCCCTATTTTCACCATGCATGAGTCATATCATCATGGGAAAAAAAAATCTAATGGGGGACCTTATAAGCATGGTCCCCCAAGTTGAAGCAAGCACCACTGAATGTGAAATAGAAAGGAGAGAAAGGAGAAGGAGAAGAAAAAAAAAAGGTAATGTATTATTTTAGTAATTTATTATAAAATTGTTGTGTTTTGTGAATTTAGTAATGTAAATTTTTTTTAAAAATAATTGTATAGTTATTTTGTTAGTAGTATGATTAGGTTATAAATTGTTAGTGTTTTGTATTTTGTTATAGTTATTTATTTTGTTAATAATTTATGGGATTAGGTCATAAATTGTTAGTGTTTAGTTGTTTAGGGTATTGTGATTTTTAGTAATGTAATTTTTTAAAAATAATTTTATAGTTATTTTGTTAGTAATTTATTATTATGTTATAAAAATTGTTAGTGTTTAGTGGTTTAGTGTATTGTGGTTTTTTTAGTAATATATTTTAAAAAAATAATTTTATAGCTATTTTATTAGTAATTTATGATTAGGTTACATAAATTGCTAGTGTTTAGTGGTTTAGTGTATTATGATTTTTTAGTAATATATTTAAAAAAAAATAACTTTATAGTTATTTTGTTAGTAATTTATTATTAGGTTACATAAATTGTTAGTGTTTAGTGGTTTAGTGTATTAGTGTATTGTGATTTTTTTTAGTAATATATTATAAAAAAATAATTTTATAATTATTTTATTAATAATTGATGATTAGGTTATATAAATTGTTAGTGCTTAGTGGTTTAGTGTATTGTGATTTTTTAGTAATGTATTTAAAAAAATATTTTTTTAGTTATTTTGTGTTAGTAATTTATGATTATAAATTGTTAGTGTTTGTAGTTTAGTGTTTTGTGATTTTTTTAATGTAATTTTTATATAATGTAATTTTATATTATTATTTATTTATTTGATAATTTTTATTGATTTATTAAAATGTTGATTAAATTTGTTGTTATATAATTTTATAGGTTATTTAAAGAAACATATTATTATTGTTATCTAACATAATTTTTTTATTGTAGGTAAATAATGGGAGATTATGAGATATTTACCGTATTTGTTTCTAAAATTTGAAATGATTTATTGTATTTTTTGAAATAAATTAAATGAATTCAATTTTTTTAATTGCAGATTTGTAACAAATGGGTTATTTGATTGATAATAAAAATCACATATCAAGTACCATTAATGAGATGGTAATAAAATTTTTATTTGATAGTCATGTTATTTGTTGAATTAAATTATATTGTATTAACTATTTTGCTAATATAATAATGTCAGGGCCCGTACTGCATATTGAGGGGCCGTGTTAATAGTGTAACGTTTCAGCCAGATGAACGCCTAATACCGTTCTTGGAGTTAGCCGGGTTTGGATCAGCGGCATTTATCTAGACTTTTGATCTGCGATATGACTTGATTTCCGCTTTAGTAGAGCGATGGCGTCCGGAGGCCCACACATTTCATTTGTCGTGCGGGGAGTGCACCATCACTCTAGAGGATGTTGCACTACAGCTCGGGCTCCTCATTGACAGAAACGCGGTCACGGGCGTAAGTTCGATCTCCAGGCTGACTACCATTTGCTATGAATTATTTAAACGCTCGCCAAGTGAGGGAAAATTTGCCAGTTTGAGGTTTTCATGGCTAAAGGTTAATTTTGAGTATTTGCCAGGTACTGCCAATGAACGAGAGATGATGCAAGCTGTTTGAGCCTACATTATGCACCTTATAGGGGGTGTACTTATGCCGGATTCAAACGGCAACATGGTCCACTTGATGTACTTACCCCTTATTATCTAATTTGCATAACACCCGTTCATACAGTTTGGGGTCTACAGTGTTAGCCATGTTGTATCGCGAACTTTGTCAGACGATAGATCCTTCTGCGATGGACATAGGCGGATGCCTCATATTGCTGCAGTCGTTGGTACTTTATCGGATGCTATTCTTGGCATCCATTAGCCACCAACCATATATATTTTCACTTGTTAATAGGTGATGAATTTTTATTTGTTATAACAATTAGTTGACTTTTTTTCAAATTATATTGTTCTAACAATTTATTTTCGTAGATAGAACACAAATCCGAGTATCAGGAGGTCATACACGGTTCCGATATACAGTTTGATGATCGAGAATCATTCTGGAGAGGGGGTAAGTTTTTCCAATATAAATTTAATTTAATTATTTTATTTCACTCGACCCGCGTTAATATAAAAATGTAATTAACTGTGCAGTTCATTTGGATGCCGTATTCTGTTCTAGAAATTATGGCGGTTATTCCATCGTTTGTCCACGTCCACCCAAATTTATGGTGCATTAGCGCACCCGTTATCAATTTTCAGATAGTGGAGTGGTATCATGGCGATCGACTTCTTCGACAGTTCGGTTGCATGCAATATATCCCGACACTACCAGTACGATTGGGGGATATCCATGAGATGAACAGGAGGGGGAAGCATGGGCTTGATTGGGGAGATGTGCATGAAGAATATATTACGGTGTGGAACAACCGGTTTGGGAGGGTACCTCAAATGTATCGTGGTTTGGATCTCCAGCCCTCGTTAGAGTACTTACAGTGGTACAGTGAGATAGAGAAACCATTTTTGTTTGGTGGGCGGTCGATGGTAGTCCCCCCGCATACGACATGAATTGGATAACATCTTCCAGATCCGCATCACGTACCAGAGCCGGAGCCAGAGCCGGTGCTAGAGCAGGAGCTAGAACTGGAACTACACTATAGGGGTAGTTCTTATCATCCAGATTTGGGGGCGATGACTATTTTTCAGGCTCCTCAGGCCACGAATATCATTCAGAGTTTGATATCTTCAGCCTACTACCACCCCAGTACTCCAGTCATCCCGGCTCATATCTACCTCAGTACTCCAGCCCGTATCCACCACCGTACTTCACTCCTCCAGAGTCGTATCCACCGCGGTACTCTACTTCTCCCGGCCCATATCCATCGCCGTATTCTACTCCCCCCGGCTCAAGTTCATAAATGGCGTTTGAGACATATGATTTTTCTTCTATGTTTCGCACACCCCACATACTGATGAAGAGAACGTTGATCGCCGTAGTCGCCCACAACGTGAACGTCGAGCTCCACAAAAATATACCCCTAGAACCACACTATCAAACCATCAATTTTAGAGGGTTTTGTAATATAAATAACTTCATTTTTATATAATAATTTTTTTGACATTTTATTTATCAATTTGATTTATTTTTTGACAAATTAAATAGTCAACGATGACTATTTATGTAATGAGTTTTTTGCCATTTTATTACAAAGGATAGTCATCCTTCCCCCAGTTGAAGAACATAATTATAATAGTAAATGAAATACATAATAAATCTGGGTTAAGTATGTATGAACACGAATAGTCATGCTTCACCCGGAGTAAGTATGTAAATTGTACGTAAACATGTACTTTGAAGGTGAATTTTGGAATTGCTTGGGTTGAAGTACATAATAGAAAAAAAGATAAGAAGTATTAAAAACAATCAATTTTAAAATACTTAAAAATTAAAGAGAATGACAGAAATGCAAATCAATCAATCCATTTAATGAACAACATCTCAATTTCTGTCCGATCGCGACGATTGTCCAGTATGGTAGTTTCGGAGCAGGCATTTACTCCGATTATGACCGGCTAATCTGTATACTCCACACAACTTCCCATCAGATTTCTTTCTAATGTTTATTTCGTTACGGATTCTGGATGATTGCGGACGACCTTTCGGGTTCCTACGTAACCCTTTGTCTGGGACAAGCTCGAAAGTAGTCGGAGGAACCTCCAAAGTAGATAGGCCAGGAAGCACGAGAAACTCATTCTCCCATACACGCAACGTGCGTTTGAGGGTATACGCTTCATCGTTAAATTAATCTACATTGAGCGAGACTTTAGCACAAGCTGCCACGATATGTGTACAAGGATAATGAAGTGTCTGTAACCTCCTGCAATCGCACCGTCTATTTCGGAGATCAACTCGTAAGACCTAGGTGGTATACCGGGTCGACGACCGATGGTCTCTGTCACGCGAAACGTTTTATTACGTCGTGAATATACTTCTACATTCATCGATCTCGCAAGCCGATGGTTTGAAACCATTGCATCATTAACATCTTTAAGAAACACATTTCCTACTTCCATCTGGTTGACTTGTTGTTGACTCATTCTTGGTATCAATGTAGCAAACCTGTAGAATGTAGTCGAAAAGACAGATGAAATCGGAAGATGTCGTGTTTTCAACAACACAGCGTTGATGCCTTCTACCAAGTTTGTGGTCATTTGACCGTAACGAAAGACCTCGTCAAAACTTTAAGCCTATTGTCACGGCTCCATGGTACCCAATTATTGTCATAAAGATGTGTTCGTCTGACCTTCCATGTCACTCTAAAGTCAAGTCATCCTTTGCCAAAAAATGTGTGGTTCAAGCTCGTACGCTGTGTATGTATTAAGAAAATATAAGTTACAGTCTCGCCACAAAACATTAGGTTATATATTGAAAGGATAAGGTTATTCTTTACCCACTTTCACAAATTGTCTCTTCCAGTCTGGATTCTTATAATCTCGATGGAAGTTAGCCGCAATGTGCCGTATGCAGTAAACGGATCTTCATGGCATATCGGAACGCCTAATAGCGGCAATTAATCATTTCCCTCTATCAGAGATGATGCAAATATTATCATTACTAATAACATACCTCCGCAGGTTTGTAAGGAAGAATTCTCACGACTCCATGTTCTCCTTATCTATGATGACAAACGCAATTGGGAGCACGTTCTTGTTCCCGTCTTGAGCAATAGCAAGAAGTAAGATCTGTGTATATTTAATCTATAGCCATGTCCCATCTACTTATACAAACGGCTTGCAGTGGGGAAATGCACGCACACATGGATTAAATGTCCAGAACATCTGTTAAAAAATTCTTTTTCCCGGTTGTTGTTGCTCATCTGGGCTGTAATAAGGTCGTATCTGTAACTCAATGATAGTCCCCGGTACGTACTCCCTCATAGAGGCAATCCATCCCTGCAACTGATTGTATGATGCATCGAAATCTCCGTACAATTGCTTCATTGCCATCTGTTTAGCTATCCATGCCTTCCGGTATGATACTCGATATTGGAATCGTGCCTGTATTTTGGCAATCAGTACCGAAACTTTAATGGTTGGCGTCTTCAATTATTGGCATGATGCACGTATAGATAGTTTTGGTATCAAGTTTTCGATGATCTTCTGTTAGATGTGTTGAAGTACACGTGTGAGGCCTAACAAATTTTTTTATCTCCCACATCTGGGACTTCTGGATAAATGCAGCTTGTATCCGCCAATTGCAGCCTTCTGCCGACTTTCGACACTCTCTAATATATAATGTCAGTTTAGACACGACGACTTTGTAGTCTACCGATATATTCATATTATACCGTTTAATGGAAAATATGCATTCTTCCTTACTTTCGAATCTCTGGCCTACGAACAACTCTTCAGAATCAGAATATACGGCTATCCGGTGAACAGGTAGTATTTCAGGGTACACCGGGAACTCGGCTGCATGCGCCGCATCGGGGTCTATCAGAGACATGTGTGCCCCAAGATTATTGTGTATCACAATACGACAAATCCAGTTCCCGACTGAAGACGCATTAACATTTCCATCATCATTCCCGCCTTCATTGTCAATATCATCCTGGACCTCATTCACGTCGAGATCACTATTACTATCGACTTCATGATCAGAAGGATCACTACTATGGTATACATCATCACCAACCACAGCAGTCTCGGGTGTAGCATTAAGAGCAATGTCGATACTATGTATAGTTGATTGACTACCAACATATGATACCGGAACCACCATATACAATTTTTGAGCTCCAGCTTCTTCACCTAAAGCAGTTGGATCTTCAGTTGCTTCCACACCAGCTAACTCAGCAAATAACTGAATCGGTGCATTTTGGTTGCTCCAAGTCCCACAATAAAGAGCGACCATTGTCTCTACGTCTTTATCATCTACAAGTTCCATTTCGGTGAGTTTTATGGGATCTGTCGAAACTGAAAACTTGTAGAAAAGTTTCGAGATCCTTTTCCCACAATGTTTATAATTTTTTTCACTAATTTTTTCCTTAATATTATCAAACGAGATATTTCTATTAAATCTCATTGCTATTTGTTTGCGACATTTAAATATACATCCCACGCTTGTTGTCAAAATTTCTCCATCGAAATAAACGCATACGGAAAACTGATTCTCCATATTCAATACTAGATCTGTTAAAAAGATTTCAAAATAGTTTCGAATAGCAAAAAAGTTACATAAAATTTTTAATACAAAATTTTTCATTTAGAAGCTAACAAAATTAATAATCTAACAAAATAACTTTTAAATAATAAAATTTTTAACAAAATTCTATATTCTATTTAAAAATAAATAAACTAAAATACCTTATCCTTCTTCTTGTTTTCCTTTCTTTCCTTCTTCTCCCTCTCTTCTTACTTCTGTTCTGCTAAATTTTGTGTCTATTGCTCTGCTAAATTTTCTGTATGTTGCTCATCTGATTTTCAGGAGAGTATATAGGGGGAAAATGAAGCTTGTGGGCCCCACTAGTTGCGCCTACCAAGAAGGCTCTACTAGCCGCGCCTACCAAGAAGGCTCGACTAGTTGCGCCTATCAGATAGGCTCAACTAGTTGAGCCTATCAGGTAGGCACAACCTGTATGTATATTATTCTCATACATATACACGGGTTTTATGCTGATCCGAAAAAAAACATAATAATATTTTTTTAAACAAAAAAATTTAATATTAAAAAAATAGATTGCGCCTGTCAAGTAGGTGCGACCCAAAAAAATATACCATTTTCGTAATTAATCTGGCTGACAACCCATTTTCGTATATAATTTTTTTAATATATTTAGGTAAAAAACCCTTATTATTGTTTAGTCTAAAGAGTGATTTAATTCATGTATAAGAGTTAAGTTATAATTTAGTGAGATAAATTTAAATAAAGTATTGTACGAAAAGAGAGAGAATATATCATTTGTTGAGCGAGTAAACTTAACTCATCTTTTAAACTAAAGATGGATAGTAAATTACTCTCTTAACAAGACCTCATAAATGTAAGAAATTTTCAAATTGTGTAATTTATATGTATCCATATCATATTTAAACAAATATTTTTGAAGATTTGACTGCTTGAAAAGATGACTAACAAAATTCCATTCTTAAAATTTATTATATCAAAACATTAGAAATTAAAGTTAACAATATCCAAAAATTAGGAAAATATTATTTTACATTAATTTTATGAAATGAAATATATTGCGTTATTAGTTAAAATAAACATCTCAATTTATGAAAATCTAGTTAAAATCAATAATCTAAAATAATACTATTTAAAGTATTAAATTAATATTACATTAATTATATATATTTAAAAATAGTTAGCATTTGGTACACTGACAGTGTACATTTTTATTCCACAAATAACCTTAAAAAATTATCATATATCTTTTTTTAATATTTTACTATGGATAATTATCATATATACTGCCAATAAAGTAAAAAAAACTCTACAAGCGGGTTTGGATTAATAACATTTGTTTTTAAGATATAATAAAATAGTTAAAAAAGACACTTTACATTACCTTCGATACACTTATGGATTTTTATTTTTTTTTACTCTACTAGCAGTTGACATAATAATTACCTTTTTACTATATCTATAAGACACTAAAACTAATATTTTCTCTTTTAAAGATATTAAAATATTATAAACATATTAAAGGTAATTATTTAATACATTAAGAGTAAAATTTTTTAACTCCACCTCGAGACTTTGCCGTATGTATCATTTATTTGTTTAGTTTTTTAAATATAAATTATAGACACACGGCAAAATTTTAATATTGCTTGTGGAGTTAAAAAATTTCATTACTATGGTATCAAATAATTATCTAAATATTAAATGTTATTTTATTAATACTATTCATATTTTATATTATAAAATTTATTACTAAATAGTTATGAATTAGAATTTTAAATTTATTAATTAAATATTAATATAAATACATCTAAGAAATAATTGAAATGCTAATTTAAGTTAAAATAATATTTATTTTAAAAAATACTACTAGAATAATAATATCATAATATTAAACAATATTTTTATTAAAATAATAAACAACATTAATTATATTATAATTCATTATTAACAAGAGGGTTATATCAAATACCATTAAAATGTATTTTTAACAATATTAAAATTATAAATATTTAAGATTAATATTATTAAAAATAATAATTGAAAATTTATTATTAGTATAATAACATTTAACTTTATTCAAATTAAATTTTATTTGAAAATATATTATTTAGTGAGTTATTCTCGAAAATTATCTTCAAAAGGAAATATTAATTTATAAAAAAATTCTGTTTATTTATGATTTAGTAATAAATTATTTTTTAATGATTGAACTACTTTTCAAAGGCAACAATTGTATTACATCTCTAATATTCTTTTTATATTCTTATTATTAGTAATTTAATATTTTTATTTTCAGATTTTTAATTTTAAAGTGTAGTTGTTAATATTGTTAATTTTTTTTATTATTTTTTTTGGTGTAATATTTTAAAATAAAAAACTAAAATTTTAAAAATAAAAATATAAAAATTAAATTCTAAATTTAATAATAGGGTTTAATTAAAAAATAACAAAAACATATTTCGAAAATCGTGAAACAAGCGCATCCGAAGTCCCTGTTTATAAAACGTGGCGCAATTTTGCACTGTGGAGCCACTTTGTTTACTGCCATGGACCAGCAGCATATGGTAGGGACAAAGGCAAAGAAAGGGACACACCACAACGCGGTCTCCATTTTTAAAACCTGGCTTAAACCCTATTATTCTCGGGAAGCAGACATTTCTCCCATTCTATTCTCTCGAGAAAATGATTCACTCCGGTCAAGTGTCTCTCTTTCTCTCTCGTAATCTACCACATTCACTGAGGTCTAACCCTCTGCAGATTCGTATCTATCTCTGTTTACCGCTTTACTGGTTAAAATTTTGCATTTTTTAATTCTAATAGAAGTTTTCCAATCATCTCAGGGATGTTGTACAGTTATTCAGCTTGTTCAGTAATTCAATGTCGAATCGTTTTGTTTGCTCAAATTACCGGAAATAGAAGACCGGGACCAATTTTCTGGTAAGTTTGTTTTTAATTTACTTTTTTTTATTGCCTCTTAATGTTTACCGTTTTCTTTTTTATCTCTATTTTGTGAAGATTTATTGAGTGAAATCGTTTTTATTAATTTACATTTTGCCCATTGTTCAGATCTGGTAATTTGATTAACTAATAGGCAAGGCTATAGTTCATTAGCAGCTGAAATTAATTTGTTAGCTTAAAGTTTGCATTTAGTCAGTCCTCGTAATATAGTTACTAGTGTAAATTTAGTATGAAAGACTGTCCAAATGTTGATATTGACATTTGAAATTTGACAGTGCAGACGTATAGAACAAATTCTTTGTTAGATTTCAACTCATAGTCAAATTTCAGACGTCAATGTCCACATTTAGACGGTTTTTAATTAAAAGTGTTCATTTTTACTTGTTTGTACCAATATCAGACATGCAAGAATAAATTACTCAGTTCAATGATGTAGGGACTGAATTGCTTCTCACTATAGTACAAATATTGCTTAGATGCTTCAATCGATATGTTTCTTTTGTTAGTTTATGTTTGATGATGCGTTTTCTCAATCAACTTTGCAGTTACTTTGTACGTGAGATACTGTTGTGATAACTGCTTTTCGAGGTATTCTTGAAAGATACTGAGAAAATGTCTACCTCTAAAAAGTCATATAGAAGTAGTCAACCTTCACTCAAGTACAGGTTGAGCGCAGCTGAGGGGGCTTTCTTTGAGATTGGTGAGCTTGTTCCTGAAGAATATACCCCTTCCCCGCCTGATACAAATAGGAAAACCCGAATAAAAGCTGATGCCAAGCAAACTCAAATACTGAGCACTGCTGAGTTGATCTCATCATTAAACCAGATATGGAACTATGCAAGCTCTATTGATATCCCTCAACAGCAGACAAATCTGGAAACAGCCCGTCTTGTCTCTCAAAAAGAGGATATATTGGTCAAATTGGGGTCGGAAGAAAATGGCTCAGGATCTATTTCAGCTGATAGTAAATACTTTTGCATTGATTTGAGGCAGTTGTCATCTCTCAGGAAGCCAAACTTCGATATTGTCAAAATAACCAAGAAAATGTCCATGTTTGAATCTTCTAATGGAAATATTAACCCATTATTTTACCAGGGGCTTTTTTGTGGTGGCTCTGACTCCTCCAACGAGGATTGGAAAGGAAAGGGGCTTGCGGCCTGTGGATTTTCATATGAATTTGGAAATATCTACAAATGGATGAGAAAGATGATTCCTGCTGGCCTTCAGCATTTTGTAAAATTCCCAGAGACTGAGAATAAGAAAATTGGTAAATATAGCATTGCTGCAAATAGTGATATAGGGAACTGCATTTCAGCAGATAGAACTAGTCTGACAGATAACTTACCCACTGAAAATGCTGAGCGTTATTCTCATTGCATCGAATCTAAAGATCTGTCCATATCTCAAGATATGAAACCAGTTTTGAATACGGGAGGAACCACCTCTCTGTGCACAGATTATTTCCTCATTGATGCTCAAGAAACCGAGGCAGATTGTAGTGTTTCGAGGACACCAAATTCCAATCTTTGTGCAGATTCTCATATAAACTCTTTAGCTTCCCATTATAGTGCATACAAAGAGTGGCAACCTCTTAGTGATGGTAGTGAGTACCATGAAAATCAACGAAAACAATTGGAAGTATTTTCCACAAATGACGGTCGAATGGAAAGTCACTTAACTGCAATTGCAAGTGAAAAACCTCAATATGCTCTTGCTAAACAAGAGCATGCTTTTGCTGGGGCTTTCGCTGGAATATTTGTTAGCCTATGCCTACATCCAATTGATACAGTTAAGACAGTCATTCAATCTTGTCATGCAGAGCAGAAGTCAATATTTTATATCGGAAGATCAATAATTTCTGAAAGAGGTATATTCTTTCTAGAACAGATGGTGACCGAGGCTGACTGCTCACATTTTATTCTGATCAATACTTGACTTGCCTGCTTTCTGCATTTTAATTATTTGATACTTACAGGCTTCACTGGATTATATAGTGGCATTGCTAGCAATGTTGCATCTTCAGCTCCAATATCTGCCCTTTATACTTTCTCATATGAATCAGTCAAAGGGGCTTTGCTTCCTCTTCTCCCTAAGGTAACTTGCATCTTTCACTGTGATATGGTGTGGATCACATATCCTGACACACTGAGTTGCAGCTGTTTAGTAACTGCCTGTCAACTAGGAACTCACTAACTTCTTAAGTCTGACTCTAGCTCACCTGTTTTTCTTCTTTCTTGCAGGAGTATCATTCGTTAGCTCATTGCATGGCCGGTGGTTGTGCAAGCGTTGCTACTTCTTTTATTTTTACACCTAGTGAGCGTGTAAAGCAGCAGATGCAAGTTGGTGCACACTATCAAAACTGCTGGTATACCTTCAAGTTCTTGTACTACATTCAAGATCAGAAGATTAACATGTTTAACTGCATATGGTTGTTTCTGTACATTATGTTTTCATCAAACAAGTTCTTGATCTCTTTGGTTGCTATCAATTTTTCTTCTGGTGCGGTTCATGTATTTGTCTCTCAATAATACCCCAAATCTGTTTCTGCAGGAATGCCTTTGTTGAGATTATCAGAAAGGGGGGTCTGCCTTCACTCTACACTGGGTGGGGGGCTGTACTCTGCAGGAATATTCCAAATTCAATTATCAAGGTTCTGTCTTTTTTCATTCTTAGTTTAATTGTGGTCTATGCCATGTAACCTTCTAAACCGGGGATAAAGAATGGGCTCTCTCATGAAGCGGGATGTTGCAAGTTTCTGGAGGGAGTGAATGGTTAACATAACAAAGATTAAACTTCATGAAGTACAGTTTTGTTTGCAATTTCTCCCATAGGGCTGACCATCCTAGCTCTCTCCTCTTTACTATCCATAACTCCTTTAGCGTGTAACTTATGACGACATCATTGCTTATATGTGCAGTTCTACACATACGAAAGCTTGAAGCAAGTCATGTTGACATCACTGCAATCACCTACTCAACTGAACACATTACAGACTGTTTGTCTTTGACATCCTCCTTTTTTAAAATAACCTTGATTTTTTGGCAATTCAATCTTAGTATTTTGGCTTCAACCTTCCAGAATTGCACTTACGTCAGAGGTAATGATATGATCTTCTTACTCTGCAGCTAGTTTGTGGTGCCCTATCTGGTTCAACTGCGGCTTTCTTTACAACTCCCTTTGATGTGGTGAAGACAAGATTGCAGACACAGGTCTGCAATCTCTTTGTATTATTTCATTCCCTGTTTTTGTCTGTTCATGAAAAGCCTGCCAAATATTCTTACCAACAGGCTTAAAGGCTGTATTTTCCACTTTTGCATACAGTTCTACGCTTGCAAGAATGTTTACTTGGGTCTCAGTTTTTTCTCAAGAGGACACTATCAATATTGGACATAAATTTAAAGTGCGTAGGTTTCTATATGGTGTAATCTTTCTCTGGATAAAACCTTATAGTATGCTTAGAACCAAAGAAGTGTATGGCTTGCGGGTTTTCGTCTTTTGAGCCATCTATACACATTAACATGATTAGATCGTATCAGAATCCTTATAACTTTCGTATCCTATATGTGTTTGTTCTTATTTACTGGATTATTTATCTTATATGAAGGTTGTCATGCAGATACCTGGATCTCTGAGCAGATACAATAATGTGTATCATGCCCTTCAAGATATATGGATGCATGAAGGGTTGAATGGTCTATACAGGTAACCTCCCAAGTCCATATATTATCAGTAATATTCAGTTAATTCAGTTCATATTGAAATTCTATTCAGATAAACATGGCACAAGCACATACTCATTCGGTCATTCGTTGGCCAAGGTTACTCGATAATTGATAGCTGAATCTTTAGTTCTAGTTATTTTACAAACTGGATGATTTTGTTACTTAAAATGTCGTCAGGGGATTGATTCCTCGGTTGGTTATGTATACGACTCAAGGAGCACTCTTCTTTGCTTCATACGAATCTTTCAAGCAATTACTCTCTTCGGAGAGGCCACAATTAACTGCTCACGAACAGGAAAAGGAAAACAAAGATGACTCTTCATCGCAATTACCATCATCATCACCTGCAAGAACGTCATCATCGCCATCAAGGTTGCACAGTTGCCATTCATAATAGTTAGAAAAGCAAATACATGAAAGCATTGTTAGCAAGCTGATGAATGACACATACAGCATTTAAAGCATGTCCATTAACTATTTTTTGGTTCCGGAGACCTTTCTAAGGAAATCTGTGATCAAATAATGACGGAAAACTGATTGAAGGCAGAGGCTGAAATGTACGCCGACAGTTTCCCATGTTGCCATTTATGTTTGAAGTTTCTTTTGTGCTAATAAAAGTTGCTAAATCAGGGTTGACTGAATAATGACCATTGGTTAGGCTTCTGTTAGATGTCGACATGTTTTTCAGAGATTAACGTGTATATATTTCTGAATTATTTCTGTTAATTGTTTATTTTTCTGAAAGATCCATATTCCACATTGTATTTGAAACATTTGGAGATAAATATGGATATGATCTTTCAAAGGGGTGCAATTTCCAATGCAAATTTAATAATCATTTATTTTTCACGTGATAATTAATATATGACAAAAGCGAATATCTGGGAAAAAAATATTTTTAAGATTTGCGAGATATAAAGAATAAATTCTTCACCTAGATTTCATCTAACATGATTGTTGAACAATAATATATAAATCTTTTTGTTCTTATTGTAAATCACCCATGATTGTTTTTTTTTCTTTAAAAAAAAAACTTACAACTTAAACTCACGAAAACACTTGTAAAAAAAATAAAAATGAGCTTCTTTTTTTTGTCATTTATATACAAATATATTTTACCATAAATATTAAAATTTTGATGATAAAAATATTATATTTAAATTTCAAAATATCTTTTGCACAAATGAAATGAAAACGTGTAATAGTTAAATATAAGCTCGGAAAAGATTGTTATATTTAAGTGTCTTCAATTTTTTTGGGTAAAAATGATATTGTATTATTTTGATTATACTACATATTTACATCTGCTAATTTGTGTATAATATGAAAATCTCATTTTTGATTTTTTGTGAAAAATAATGTTTTTTCTTTGTGTTTTCATAATTTTAGGTTGTTTTTTTAATTAATAAATTTAATCATTCTATGGGTGAATTACGACGACAAAAATAATTATTCTCTTGCAACAAGCATAAATGGAGATAAAAAGTTCTAAAATTATCAATTTTATAATATCTTTCGTCAAGAAAAATTTTATCTTTATTATTTGAATAAGACAATTTAAAACATATTTGAAAAGAAAATATTTAAAGAATGAAAAAGAAAACTTGGGAAAAAGATACCTTTTGATTAATGGTCGTACTTAGTACACGTTTAATTAATTCCAAGCCCCCAACCATGGTGGTACCCTACAAATTAGATACGCATCAAATACACCTAGTATGCCAAAATCAAATACACGTACTATTGCAGGGGCTTTTGCTGGAATATTTGTGAGCCTTTCCTTACATCCAGTTGATACACTTAAGACAATCATTCAGTCCTGTCTTGCGGACCACAAGTCAATGTTTTATATTGGTAGTATATTCTTTCTATACCAGGATTACGTATTGTCTTTGATCAGGATCTTGTAGATAAAACTCCGACCAGAGAAAATACCGGACTTGTTCTTAATAGATGTGACTGACACCGACTGTCCTCATTTTTGATTGGTGAAATTACAGTCTCGACCTGCTTGCTTTCTCCGTTTTAATTATTTGATACTTGCAGGTTTAACTGGATTATATCGTGGCATTGGCAGCAATATTGTATCTTCAGCTCCAATATCTGCTCTTTATAGTTTCTCATATGAATCAGTCAAAGGGACTTTGCTTCCTCTTTTCCCTAAGGTAACTGAATATGTACTAAATAGTATTAATAAGTCAATGTTTACGATTTCTGTAAAAAGTTGAACCTAAATCTACAAATTAAAAATTTATAATATGTTTCTTGCAGAAGTATCATCCTTTAGCCCATTGCATGTCTGGTGGCAGTGTAAGCGTTGCTACTTCTTTTTATTTTTACGCCTAGAGAGCGTATAAAGCAGCAGATGCAAGTTGGCATACGCTATCAAAAATGCTGGGAATACCTTCCCACTACATTTTTTAACATCAGAAGATTAATATGTTTATGTTTATTTGATTCGGGGACATGGACATCACTTCCAAGGATCCTCCAAATACACGGGAAAAATGTTTTGTCTCTCAAGGAAGCTTAAAATCTGTTGATGCAGGAAAGCGTTGGTTGGGATTATGAGAAAGGGTGGGCTGCCTTCACTCTACACTGGGTGGGGGGCTGTACTCTGCAGGAATGTTCCGCACTCAATTATCGAGGTTTTATCTTTTTACACTAACTGTGTTGTATGTCACCATTATAGCAGAAAGGGCATTCCCATGTTGAGGGATGTTGCAAGTTCTAGGAGAGAGTGAAAAGCATTAACAAACATAAAACAAAAAGCTTATTTTTAAAGGTTTAGTTTAAGATTTATTGAAGAGATGTTAATCTTTTCGCTCACTTTAATTAATATATTAGATTAATTATTAATACCAAATAAGGATGAGCTAATTTTACAAGAAAGCAATCGATTCTTATTAACTAACGTAATAAGTAATGGGGTGTTACATTTGTAATTTATGAGGTGCCATTGCCTTATAATGTGCAGATATACACATAAAAAAGCTTAAGCAACTATGAGATGTGTTGTGGTGATTACTTACGTCATCTTTTAATCATAAGGTCGGTAGTCCTTTACCAATGAGAATGAAGTACATTTCAAGATCTGCGGTTTGATCATACATTTCATGACCAGTCATTTATCTCTTTAGAGAACACCCGCAACAAAGAGATTAGTCACTGCTATTGAGGGTGGATAACTTGATTTCGACCAAAAAAAAAGCTTGAAGCAAGTAATGTTGACTTCATTTCAGTCCCCTGCTCAACCCAACGCATTACATACAGCTTGTCTCCCGCATCCTTGTTTTTAAATAACCTATTTTGGTAATTCTACTTAATATTTTTCTGGAATTGCACCACTTACATAGGGTGTGATGATACCAATATCTTGTTCCTCTGCAGCTAGTTTGTGGTTCGCTAGCTGCTTCAACTGCGGCTCTGTTCACAACTCCCTTTGATGTGGTGAAGACAAGATTACAGACGCAGGTCTACAATCTCTGGTCTTTTGAGCTACATATATATATATACATACACATTAACGTGATTAGATTATATCAGACTTTTAGTTTCTTACATGAAGGTTGTAATGCTGCACATACCTGGGTCTTTGAGCCGATACAATATTTGTTTACCATGCCCTTCAAGGCATGGAGGTTTCGAAGGTCTACATAGGCAACTACCAGTCCATTCATTTTCCCTAATATATTTGAACCAATGACATGATTTACCATTTTCAAGCAGTTATTTTCTTTGGAGGCTCCAAGACTAACCCCTCCCAAACAGGAAAAAGAAAACAAAGACGATTATTATCACAATTATCATCTTCACCATCGACATCAACAGCAATAACATCATCATAATCGCCGTCGAAGTTGCATGGTTGCCGCTCATACATTGTAGTAAAAAAAGCACATACATGGAGGCATTAACGTTAGCAAGCGGAAGATGACATGTAGCATCGAAGCACGTACTGATGTACATTACACTATTTTTCAATTTGGTTGGAGAGACTTGTCCTGGGAAATCTGTGATCAAATAATGTAATCGAAAACGGATTGATTCAAGGGCAGAGCATGAAACTTAAGCTGATAAACATTTTCCATCTTGCCATTTATGTTCAAGTTTCTTTTGTGCCAATAAAAGTTGCCAAATCAGGGTTGGCTGGTTGAAAAGAACGGAAATCCCATGCCCCACTTCTTACCCCATCCCATATAGGGGTGTTCAAACCATCATTAATCGAACCGAATTGTTATTAATCAAATTAACTAAATTATATAATCCTTTAACCGTTAAGTGAATCGAATTTTTTCAAAAAAAAAGTAACTGAACCAGAATATTTCGGTCAATTCGGTCGGTTAACCAAAATTTATATGTTTTTGTCCTTTGGTTAAAACAAATATAAAATATATAAAAAAATTACATTGATAATATTCATTTATCTTGAAAATGAACCAAGTTAACCAAAATCTTATGTTTTAAAACACTAAATAATTAAAAACACTACATAAATTCGGTTAATTAAGTTAATTATCTTATTTCAAACCGAATTAACCGATAACTGAAATTTTAAAAAATTATTAACTAAATTCCGATCAAAATAAGTTTGATCACCGACTAATTAACCAAATTAAATCAATTCGATCAGTTAATTCAATTTTAACCGAAGTTTAAACACCCTTGTCTGTCACCTTTCCTAATATAACGCGTAAGTTGTTTTCCTCCTTAAATTGTATCTCCTGGTTAATTTAAACAATTCACGGAATCTCCTATAATGACATCTTTAGACACTGGCCTTTTTTATAACGAGAATTTTTTTTCTCTTAAATCGGATTGGAATTGTATTTTATTTTCATATTAATGACAGCAAAATAAAAACTCGTAAATTTTAAAATAAAATGACCATTATAATAAAAAAAATAAATTAATTATGTAGAATCAGCTATTGATTTTTAAAGTTGAAAAAATGTAGCGTAATTATTTGAATGTTTTCATTTAAGTTATTAAACTATTCGAAAGTCCTAATATAAGTCACTGTTAAGTTTTCCTTTTAAAAAAAAGGCTAGCTAACAAGCTTAAACAGATAATTGGTACGATGGTCTGATACCCATCGACGAGTAGAATATACTTTATATCTAAGTTGATTTGATGATCAATGTTGGATATCAAAGAAGAAAGATGTTTAGATTTTGTTTCTCAAATTCGTGATGTTCAAAGTTGTTTCATAAAAAAAAACTAAACCATATAAGAAAAAGGGAAGAGAGAAATTCAATTTGTGCAAGCAGTGGGAACAGAGAAGGCTATACAATATCAATTTTAACATCTTAATGACTTAAATGAAAACTTACGAATAATTAAATTACCATTTTGTAACTTTTGAAGTCGAGTGATCAAAACGTAAACTTACTAATAATTTAGCAACATTGGATAGTTTATCTTTTTTTTTATTGAGGTATTCTAATTCTAAATTTATTCAATAAATACTATTATACGAAAAAAATAAAATATTATAAATAAAAGTAAAGAGGAAATAGAATAAATAAAGTGATCCAAATTCCAAAATGATAAATAAACATATCCTAAATGGTTTTACTGACGATATAATGACTTATTTGGCCTTCTAATTTTATAAAAGGAGTCATTTTATCTCTTTGATTTTTTTTTTACTCTTTTAGCCTTTAAACTTGCGTTGTTTATCAAATCACCCCAAAATAGATAAAAAAGTTAATGTTTGTAAAATGTCAATAATTAATTAATTTTTTCATAAAATTTATTAAATTTTGAAAAAGATATTAATTACTAATATTGCATGCATATGAATTATCATGTTAATAAAGTTAATGTTAGTTAATTTAAAATGATTTAATAAATAATATAAATTTAAAAAGTAAAAAAATATAAAATAAAATGTTAAAATTGAATGGTAAAATAAATCATTATGAACTTTGAATAAGTAGAAAAGGTTGCGTGGAGCCTCGTTGCGAACGATGTGGATTGAATATACAGATTGCGAGCTTCTATTTTTCGCCCGCCGCCAACAGTAAGAAACGTGCACGGAATTACATCTTGATTTTGTGTTTCACACCTAATCTAAAAGTTAATTTGTTACATCAGTCTTTGTCTTCCTAATCATGAATTAGATTAAACATACATTTTCGTACTTGTTTAATTTCGTATTTAAATTTTCTTTTTTCAATTAAATACTTGAATTTAAATTTTTTTAATTGATATATTAATTAGATTTTTTATTTAACTTATTACTTATAAAAAGTAATTTATTTGAATTAATTTGAAATATAAAATCATATTTAGGTATTAATTTAAATCAAAATATTAAATTCAAGTATTTAATTAGATAAAAAAGTTTAGCTATCAAATTCAACTTCAAAATCAAATTTAAATATTAAAATATATATTTACTAATATTTTATAATTGAATATTTAGAGGATGTGTTCAGATCTTCGGATATACAAAATTCAATCTAAGTCGACTTCTTAGTTAATTTTAATATTTAAAAGTCGAAGTTTGATTTGAGTTTGATAAGTTTTAACTTTTTAATACTTGTCAAGTATAAAAAAAAAACTTATTTTTTATTAGAAAAATAATTTGAATAAAAAATAATTTAAGTTCGATAAGCTTATTTTTTAAATCTATTTTGAGATTGACTCAAATAATTTATTAAAAAAAAAAAAACTCCTAGCTCAAACTTAGTCTATGCAACTTTTTAGACAAAAGTTAACGTTTGAATCATAAACCTAATTTTTGTAACTTAATAAAATTGGGGTAAATTAGAAGAAGAAAAAAGCTAATTATGGATTTAAGCTCTCTTTTTTTTTTTTTGCCTAAAGGGAAATAGATCGATTTTAAAAAGAGAAACAAAAAACTGTTGACGTGTTTGAAAAACCGTTCTAAAAGAACGTGTTTTTTTTGATAACTTGACACATTGACTTATTTGGTTAGATGGTTAAATGTTAATGATTTTGTCCTTGAGTTTTGGGTTTGATTCATCTCTTACTCACATTTGTATTTTTTATTTCGTGTTATTTTAAACTTTTTTTAATTTTTAATTAATTAATATATTGTTTTCAAATTTTTTAATTCATCTTTTTAATTAATAACTCTTTTATTTATATAAATAAAATAATAAAGATGTAATTATATAATAAAACACATTATGTATGATTATGTTAAAAATATTTTTAATTAATAACTCCTTTATTAACTTTGAAAAGAAAACTACTTAAATCTCTAATTAATTTTTAAAAATGGCATTTTTTTCTAATTTACCCATAAAATTGTTTAGAACATTTTTCTTTGTTGTAGTACTTAGACTTTTTTATTACAATGTGGTTGTTTTTTATGGCTTAAAGTATATTATTTTTCTTCTTACTTAAACCAAGTACCAAAATACAAAAGTTATACTTTGGTAATTGGTTCGGTTTTATGAGTGTTAAAAATTCAATTGACATATGACTCAATTAGAAGGCACCACTACATAGCATTCTCAACCAATTAGAATGCCAAACATAACTTTCTTACTAATCTTTATATATAAATTTTAAAAATAAAAATATCTAGAAATTTGAATTTTTAAAATGATATTGTAAAAAAACTGTAAAAATATCAATATTATTTCTAAAAATTAAAAAAATAAAAGAAAAAATCAAATATAGAAGATATATATAACGATAAATTTTAGCTAAACTTTAGAAAAATACAAAAAAAAAAGTGAAAAACTAATATATGTGTGTGTATAAACTCTAGAAAATTGAAATAATTTAAAAAAATATTTTTATGCAAAAAAATTATTGAAAAATTATAAAAAATAAATTAAGAAAATGAAAAGGAATATAAAAATGTTAATACATATAAATTTTAGAAAAAAAATAATTTGAAAAAAATAGTTTTTAAGCTTGAGCTCGACTTGACATTCGGAGCTCAGTACTCGATTCGAGCACGATCAAACATCAGTTTTTAAGTTAGAGATATAATCAAGTTACTCAAGTTCGAGCTCAGTTAAGTTCATTTAACAATTTTTGTATTAAAGCTCGACTCGAGGTATAATTGAGTTACTCAAATTCGAGCTAGGTTAAGCTCGTTTGCCAATTTTCATACTCGAGCTCAGCTTGATAATTATGCTTAGGGTTAATAATATCTATTAAGTGTAATAACGTAATTTAATAATATAAAAAAATTGAAAGCTTGATAAAGCTCGCATATTATTAAGCTCGAATTCTGCTCGATCAATAGCTCGAGCTTGGTTCAATAATTATCAAATTTAGTTTGAATTTTTTTTTAACCGAACTCAAGTAGCTTGTAAGCATTAGTGTCTCATTTACACTCCTAAGTTTATATGTTCTCATTTTCTTCAATATTTAAAATTCTATCAAAATTTACTCCCTTTCAATTTTCTTTTCAATTTACGCCAAATTTTATATCGTCATAACTCTTTCCTTTAAAATATACTACTCACAAACATTCTCCCACACCAGTTTCTTCCAAAATTTGCAATTCTTTTTATATTGTGAGTATTTTTTTCACTGTTTGTAATATATTAAATTTATGCTATAAATTTATTTTATTCTCAATATGTATTTGCATTTGTATATGTTATATTTTATTATTATTGTCATAAGATAGTTTTATTAATAAAAAATAACATTTATTCGAATTTAAATTTTATTGTCATAAAAAATCAAATTTAATATGAATAATTAATGAATTTATAAGATGTGGAGGATTAATTATTAAACTCGCTCTAATAATGAAAAAACAATGGGAAATTATTTTGGACAGGCCTTCAAAATAGAAGTCAATAAGCTAAATATCATAGCTTTAGAGAATCACAATTAGTCGAATAATAATTGTCTGGTTATTTTTTAGCTTTGTGATTTCGATATAGAGTTAAATAAGTAATTTTGGTACTCCATTCATGTAACTATGTTAATATATTGATTAGGATTTTGATGCGGGAAATTGTTATTTGTAAAATGTAACATAATGTATTGGTTTATTAATACTTTAATCCATTTATGGACCACAATACTACATGTAAACTTAATTGAATTAAATAAACAACATACGTACAATTTAACCGAATGAAATAAATTCAGCTAGTTGTATTTAACATAACCTCGTCACCGTCCGCTAATTTCAGGTTCATTAAATGGTTAATAAATAAATGTATAGATTCATTTAACTTGACTTTGCCCTTTACGGGTGGCAACATTATTAATGTGCGTAATTTAAAAAGTTCGAGAAATCTTGTCTTTTTAAAAGATAACCTTCAAAATAATCGCATTAGACTGCTAATGTTCGGTAGATTTTTTGCTATTAACTGCATTCATTCTTTTCGGTCGAAAGTCAATATTATGATGGATTAGTTTTTATATTTTCTTTTTTAGAAATGCGGTTGATAAGTGCTGAATGAGAATACATTGAGAATGATTCTTTAATAGACTGAATAACCTTCATGTTATCTGTTCAAATTGACACTTTATCCCATTGCATGTTATGGATAACAATTAAGCCGTCTAAAAATACACCATAACTCAGCATTGAATACAAAACAACATCCCAACCCTTTATTAAACCAAAGAATCCACTGGCCATGATGATCCTTCAACACTCTTCCTGCAACAGCTTCCTCGAGCCCACCTTGACTGTTCCATCAGAATATAACCGGATCCAGTTATCTGTAATAGAGAAACTTTATCACTTGTAAGCAGTAAGATTAATCGTATAAATTTATCCCTAACCTCAATAGGGTTTAAAATAGTTAGCATTTAAAATTTTAAATTTAATCGATTGAGTTTTAATTTGATTAGCATATGCATTTTTGTCGGTGTAAGAAAATGTAAGTTTACACATGTTAAAAAGAAATTATAGATAATTCTATATATTATCTTACCAACCATACCAAAGTTACATTTAAAAAGGAAAAAAATTCCAAAATTAATTTCCCAAAATGTTTCATTTTGAGAAATCTAGATTCGGGAAACAATTAGTTTATAGAAATCATCCTAATTTTTATAATTAATATTTTTTTTCATAATAATTCTAAACTCTTAAATTTTTTGAATTATATATATTTTTTATAATTTTAAAACTTCCGATAACAATACCAATCTAATTTCAAAGCACACATTTAATATTTGCGCACTATGTTATTAGTGGTTTGAATATTTCCTAATTTATGTTTATTTAAATAATAAAAAGCATAGTGATAAATACTTTGAATCTTTTTATATTTTGTGAATTTAAATTTTTTAGTTACATCTAGTCATTAATATTTTGAAAAGAGTTAAATTATTTTTTTAAACAAAAATATTAAATAAAATATTATTTTTTAATGATATTAGTGAAACAACCTACATGTATTTCATGCTAATGTAACACTATTCGTCTTATAAGTCACATCAATAAATAATTTTAAATATATAAATATATTAAAAAATTAAAAAGTTCATAAAATTTTGTAATACCCGTGAATTGCTTGTAAGCTGCCATATAAAAAATTTAATGTTTTAATAAATATTTATGTTAAATAAACAACAACAATTTAGTTCTTTTTAAAAGATTAATAGTCAAATTCGACTCTTTTTTAAAAAAAAGATTAAAATTAATTTTAAAAAATAAAAAAAAGATAAACATTAAAAATTAAAAATTAAAAATATTATTATGCATTAAATATTCAAATGTTGTATGCCACCTTAGTACTCTGTTTTAATATAATATAAAAGAAAAATTGATTCCTAGCCTCCCATTCAAAATGATTATAAGAATGATGGCGATACCCAACAAATTTGATACGAATCATATGCCACTTTGAATTATTAATTAAAGGAGTTAAAAGATATAATGTATACAAACAACTACCAACAAAAAAAATAATAAAATAATCATCGGCTATTATAATGAAATTATTATTGTCGTAATACCCACAACATCAAAGGCTGCAAAATAATTTAATCATATTTACTTGTTGGAATCTTGTTGTATTGACAACTGCAACATTAGGGCCTGCGTAATAATAATTTAATCACATTTAATTTTTTTTTTACTAATATTAATTGTTTTTTTCATCCTGTCATTGTCCTGATTATTAAAATGTGATCCAACTTTATTTTATGATTTATAATTATTATTTCTACTTCTCAAGTGATCATTACATCATCCAGTACCTCAATGTTTATTGTCATTTTGTGGATAAATTTAATAATTGCTGGACTGTTTTTGAAATAAGTTGATTTAAAAAAAAATAGAATAACTAATTTAACTAACTAATAAAATTAAATCTGAAAAGACCTTGTATGTTTATAAAAATGGGACTCCAAACTGAAAATTTAAAGTTATTAAAATCTTAACCTTAGCGTTGAACCAAGGTTTGACTAGTCTATAAATGAATTTGAAATTGATTAATTGTAATATTCTTTTTAAGGAATATAAAATGAAAAAAAAAAAACACTTTAATTAGTACTAAAATGAGTATAGTTGTAAATTACCAACATAGTCATGCAAATTATCCACAATATTATATCATTTATATGTATATATCTATATTATTATTTAAGCCCTTAATTGAATTGGTATCACAAGTCAATCGGGCACCAACTTGATTAGGGAAATTAGAAAAATGTCATTTCGTTTAAAAAAATATAGTTAGTGGAACTTGAACCCACACTAACTTGTGAGCACTAACTCGATTAGGAAAATTAGAAAAATATTCTTTCGTAATTGCAATAACAAAATATTTTTTTTACCACTCAACCAAAACCTTAGTTGATATTTTTATATATATTTTTAATTTTATAATATACACTTTATTACCTCCATAAATTATATATCTATACTATTTATAAAGCCCTTTATTAAGCTGGTGCCACCCATCAACCGAGCCTCAACTTAGTTAAGGAAATTATTTTAAATCTCTTCACATTTAAGATAAAAACATGCATATGATGTGATTTGAACTTGTGCCAATTGAGTTAGTAAAACCTTAAATTTATCACACCAAAATTCTATTATGATATTTTTCGTACCTTTTAATTTTATTATGCACAATTTATCACCTCTATTAATTATAAATCTATACTTCTATACCATGCATCTATAAAGCCCTTTACTAAGTTGGTGTTACCTATTAACCGAATCCCAACTCAGTTAGGGAAATTACTTTTATGTTGTATATATTTTTTATTTTAATATCATACATATTTCACGTGTTGTTATGGCTAATTAGTTTCGACTCATATGCTTTATTATTTATTATATGTTATTTTTAGACACACGTATGTGTTCTAAATCCGTAGTTTCCATACACATACGCGTGATAAAATTTATAGTATTAACACAGTTGTTGATTGAGGTGGTCTTATAGATTTACTCAACATCAACTAAGGATTGATGACAATTTCATTAATTGTATTCATTTACTTACAATTTAATGAATTTTTTATTTTAATATCATATATATTTCATATATTATTATTATTAATTAATTTCAGACCATACATTTCATTATACATTGTATGTCATTTTGAAACACAAATTTATACTCTAAATGTGTGGTTTCCACACGCATAGTCCTATAATGAAGTTTCTAATGTACATATAGAAGTGATGAATGTAAAATATATATTCTTTTGATATAGTTTCTAATGTATATATAAAAGCAGCGAATATAAATTATATTATTTATTTTTACTTTTTTAAATATTTGAAAGCTTAATTATTATTTTTAATTAGTATTTTATGAAAACCTAATATTTAGGCTGTATTTGGATGATAGATTTTGTAAAAGAATTTTATTTGTAATAAGATTTTTAAAATTCTAAAAAGAGAAATATTTGTTTTTAGTAAAGATAGTAGAATTTCAATTTTTGCAAAGAATTTAAAGAGAGTATATCAATTTTTTTTGCTTTCAAATTTCATCTAAAAATATATATATTTTAAATTTCTTATATTTTTATTTAATTTAGTACACATGATGCTATTATAAAATAAAGTAATTTAAGCTTAAAAATAATTTTTATTTAATTCTAATATTTTTAAAATTTTATTATATTAAAAATATTTATATATTTTAACAAATCTAATCAAATTCAAATTGAATATTTTTTATATTGCTTATTTTTAAAATCATTAATTTGAATTGATGAAATTCAAAATGGTAACATTTTAGATATCTCTAATATTTTAAAATTCTCCATCTAAATATATTTTTATAGAATACACCAAATAATAAATTCATGTACCCAAAAAAGTAAATTCATTTATCATAACATAGGAATAATTAGTGATTAATTATACCAGTGTAGGTGAAAGTAGCATAGAAGCCACTGTATTAAGATAAATTTGTCAATATACGTTAAAAAAAAGTAAATTGTCCATTCCGTAAAAAAAGTCATCCATATGTGTTGTTAAGTGATGATTTTGATTTTTTTGAAGTTTTCTTTACAAAACTGGCATGGAATTAAATTAAATGATGAGTAAGATTAAATAAAAGTACCATTAAGCCCCTTGTATAATGATTTGGGTTGCATTTTACTTGCTTTATTTAAAAAAGAGAGGACAAATTAGCTTTTGTGTTAGATCAAAAAGCAATTTGGTATTTCTATTAAAATTTTTATCTATTTCTACTATTAAATGTTGACGTGGTAGATGGAAGAACCAAACACTAACATATAGCGTGCCATGATACTTGATGTTAACTTGACAATATTTTAAAAAATCCTAAAAAAATATATATTTTTTTGTAATTATTTAAAAAGCGATGTTAAAAATGAACTCAGACAAATTGTTGTCCTAATTCTGTTTCTCAAAAAAATTATAAAATTATATGGAATTATTTTAAAAATTAAAATTATTAAAATTATTAAAAACAATGTCCAAAATGATTGTGCGTTATCTAAGCTAATTCTAAAATAATTTCTTAAATAATTATAAAAATATAAAAAATATTTAAAAATATTAAGAACTATACGAAATTATAAATAAGAATTAATTTTTTAAAATTATAATATATATACACACATTTAGCATGTTTAATAATTCAAATATATCCATATATACACATATATATCTTTTTAGTTAATTAAGTTGATAAGTCTTATTTTCTTAGTTTCTTACCATTTTTAATAACTTTTAAATAATCTTTTATATTTATATATAATTATTTAAGAAACAACTTCTAAATAAAACTAGACAAATACTTGTCTAGGCTTATTTGGATCTAGATGAACTTGGACAATCATTTATCTAAATTCGTTTTAAATGTTGTTTTTAATAATTTCTTATAAATTTAATAGTTTTTGAGTAATTTATATAACATTTTTATAATTATTTAAAAAATAATGTCTAGGATGAATCTATTGTTTTCTTTTAAATAATTATTTTTAAAATTTTAATTTTTAAATATTATTAATGTAATAAAATATGTCATGTCAATATATACGTGGCACATAACATATCGATATTCAACTACTTCACCAGTCATGTCATTACTTAAAGGTAGAGATGGATGGAACTTTTAATAAAAGAACCATCATGCTTTTTGATTTAAAATTTAAGGATTAATTTGCTTATTTTTTGAGTTGAGGGGTAAAATGCAAATTAAACTCTCAGTATAAGGGCCTTTATGTTGTTTTTAACTAATCATACTCGTCCTTTAATTTCACATTTCTCACAAAAAAATAAATCTAAATGATTAGATAGAGTTAATTTACACAAATTTTTTCTAATATATAGGGATTGATTATTTTTTATTATAAAGAAATAAAATACAATTCTCTCTTACCCGTCAACCTTGATTTCCCCAAATAATTTTTAAAGATATTACATAATAAAGACGTGCAAAAGGGATTGCAAATGCGAAAAAGGAAAGCATCAGAGGCGAATATCCGACGTGTCAATAGCAAGGACAAGTGGACTATAAAGAAAGAATGTGGTGCCGCAGTATTTAATCCCCACCTCTCCCTATAAAAAAAAATTGAGAATAAAAACAACAATAAAACTTTTTTGTGATTCTTTTCCATTTCAGAAGTTTTATATTTGGAGTCACCCATCCCCCTCTGCATCCATCTTTTCCATTTCACTGAAAATTAAACCCTAGAATTTTGATTTGAATCGCTCCGAGACAGCCAAGGTGATAATCTTAACTCGTTTTTATCTGTTCTTTTGTTCTTTTTAACTTGGTTTAGATTTGTATTTTGACTTAAATTAGGCGTCGTTCACTTCGAAAGGCTCACTTAATCTGTTTTAATTCTTCTTTGATTCTTTTTGTTGTTTTAATTTTCAGTGAATTTGATTCGGAATTGAAGCTGCATTCCTTTTTTTTCAGTGTTTGTGTGGTTGTTATTATAGATTTGAGAAAACCATTTTGTTGTGGTTAGTACTACCTGATACAAGTTTTAACGAAGAAATTTCAGTTTAGGTCTTTTACTAATTGCAGTTAGTTTTGAAATTAGAATTGCTAGTTGCTTAAGACTTTGCATTTCTGTGAGAACCAATGTTCAATGCTTGACTATCTCGTGGATGTTGATAACGGAAATTTATGGTTCTATAATTTGTAAACTGAGAGGCTTCTGTTATTGTGTGTTTTAAGGTGGCAGATTGATGGCGCTTGTTTCTAAGGCAGGCTCATCTTATTGCATCCGTAGTGATATAACACGGGGTAGAACCAGGCAGAATGTGGCTTTTGGTGCGGTAAACAATGTTGAGGCTCCTATAGTGAAGGAAAATTGGGTCAATTTTTCTTCTTTATCATGCAAAAATGCCAGGGTAGCGCAGTTCTTTCCTCTAGAAACTGTGGGATTTCGAAGCAAAAGAAGGAATAGTGTGATTGTTGCAGCAAGCCCTCCCACAGAGGATGCTTTGATTGCTACAGAACCATTGACGAAACAGGATCTGGTTGGATACCTTGCATCTGGATGTAAGTCTAAGGAAAAATGGAGGTAAGAGTTCCCCTTCTTTGTTTTGTTTTGATTAAAGTACATTTTATCTTGTCCATTTTATGTTTTTCGACTTGTATAATATATTACCAGTCTCACACATGATATTTTAAGAACCTTTTGTTGCCTTTATAATTTCTTGATGTCAATAGCTAGCCATATCTGGTCCTTGATGTGTATTTTAGTATTTATATTGGATCCAGTTCTAGTTTAAATCTTTCCATTAGCAAATTGGTCCTCTTTCTATATTTTTACTTGTTCACTAATGCAAGTATTTGTTTTACTCAGGATAGGAACAGAGCATGAAAAGTTTGGTTTTGAGATAAAAACTCTGCGGCCTATGAAATATGAACAAATAGCAGAATTGCTTAATGGTATTTCAGAGAGATTTGATTGGGAGAAAGTAATGGAAGGTGATAAAATTATAGGACTTAAACAGGTAAACGAATTCTCTTTACTTATGGTGCTTCATTATGCTAGGAATGGCAATGCTTAGCAATTATTTAGGAAGAGACTTTGCATTACACGTTAAATCATTGTTGTTTTCATCTTGTTTGTCTAGGGAATTTTTTGCATGGGTCTTAGACTTTTGAAAAAAAAACAAAGCTTTTGGGGAAAAGAGGCCAGACCAACCAAAAATTATATTTAGTTTATAATCTTTGATACAGTGTCTCTTATACCATTTCATTTAGTTTTCCAAATTCACTAATATATTGCATTTTATACAAAAATTATATTAACATATTTTTATTTCATATCTTTTTGTGGTTAGGGGAAGCAAAGCATATCATTGGAACCTGGAGGGCAGTTTGAGCTCAGTGGTGCACCTCTTGAAACTCTGCATCAAACATGTGCTGAGGTCAATTCACACCTCTATCAGGTTAGTTAAAGAGAAAAGAACAGTCAGATGCATGCAACCTTTTGAACAACTTCTACATGCTTAAGAACTCGCATGCAGACGTAGCATCTATAAAAAAATCCATGCTAATTACAAGGTCAAGACTCATACCCTCTAAAGACAATGTGCTTTGTGTGTTATCTAAATCATCTAAATTACAATGTGGAAAACACTTCAAACCTGTCAGAAAGTAATCACTTCAAAAGTATTATCTAATCTTGATGCTCATTTGTTAATTTCTTTGTTCAAGTACTCTTAACCTTTCCAGTCTCACTTAAGAATATATCATGCCACTGTTATCCACTACTAGGTTAAAGCTGTTGCAGAAGAAATGGGAATTGGATTCTTAGGGATTGGCTTCCAGCCCAAACTGGGACTAAAGGACATTCCTGTCATGCCTAAGGTATAACTGACTATTCTTTTTGGTTTTAAATTGAAAAAAAAGTAGAAAATCACATATCGTTTGATGGATGCATTAAACAATATGTGCTTTTCCTCATATTTTTTCACCTTTGTGATACTTGATCTTTTCTATTGCAATTTTGTCATCCTATCATTTTATTATAATAGGCTGACACAATACTTTTGCTCAGGGAAGATATGAGATAATGAGAAATTACATGCCTAAAGTTGGCTCACTTGGTCTTGATATGATGTTCAGGACATGTACAGTTCAGGTAAGTAAAATTTACATTTCCAATTATCCAGCTTTTCTGAAGCATCCTTTCAACTTTTTTCCTGTATGATTTTCCGTAATAGGTTAATCTGGACTTCAGTTCAGAAGCTGACATGATCAGGAAATTTCGTGCTGGTCTTGCTCTGCAGCCTGTGAGAACATTAATACTTTGTCTTCCTCTGAAAATCTCTGCTTTGCTTTTCTTCTAACTAGTGAAGCAAATGAAACAGATAGCAACAGCTTTATTTGCAAATTCCCCTTTTACTGAAGGAAAGCCAAACGGTTACCTTAGCATGAGAAGGTTTTGGAACTTTTACTATAATGTCATTTTTTTTTCTTATTCCCTGTGTTCACCCATTTACTGATTTTTCTATAAAAAATGAATTGGAACAGTCAAATCTGGACTGATACTGATAAGGACCGGACAGGCATGCTTCCATTTGTTTTTGATGACTCCTTTGGGTAGGCTTTGCTTGTGTTGCACTCACTGTGAAACTTCGGATCTATTTGTGATAAATCATCCCTTCTTTTGTCTATAGAATTTTGTGATGGTATTTTGTCTGTGTGCTGCAGGTTTGAGCAGTATGTTGACTATGCTCTTGATGTTCCAATGTATTTTGTTTATCGGAAAAAGAAGTACATTGACTGCACTGGAATGACATTCAGGGTTTCCTTCTATCCTTGATATAGTCTTGTAATTTGAAACTTCTGTTGCCATTCTTTTTCACTCATGTATTCACGCTGCTATATTACTCCACATTCTTTTCCTTAAAATCTTGATAAATTTTTACCTTTCTTTTCTTTCTTTCTTTTTTTTTTTTTTTTTTTTGGTTCTTTCATAATAACACTATCATGTTCTAGGATTTTATGGCTGGAAAACTTCCATGTATTCCTGGTGAACTACCAAATCTTAATGACTGGGAAAATCATTTGACAACTATATTTCCGGAGGTATATTTGCTTAATTAGACAATGATTTGGTAAACTTTGTATTTTTCCTATGATTTTATGTTATTTAAGCTGCCTGATTCTTTCCATTCAGGTTCGACTGAAGAGGTACTTGGAGATGAGGGGAGCTGATGGAGGGCCTTGGAGGAGGTTATGTGCTCTGCCCGCATTTTGGGTAATTGGCCTTTTTTATGTGCTTATGCACAATCCTTATATTGTGAATTAATTAGTAGTACTTTCAAATGAATCAGTGTTTTTGACAGCATTATATAAGTTGAAAAAACAATATAGGCTAGGCGACTGAACTTGAATAATTATGACTTTATCACAAGTTCTCGAGCATCACTTTTTCAACATTGCTATTACAGCCATGTAGCTGACCTTAAAGGCCAAGTTTCTGGTTATGTAATTTTGATTCAACAGTTTATGTTCAATTCCTGTATTAATATGACTTCTTACATTTTTATCTTTCTAATCATTCGTAATCTTCTTACTCAAGTTGTGTGAATGCGAAATTACAATACAAAGGTTCCTCATTTCAAGCTTCTTTTGGTTTTCAGGTAGGTTTGTTATATGATGAGGTCTCGCTCCAGAGTATTCTAGACATGACAGCGGATTGGACATCTGAAGAAAGAGAAATGTTGAGAAACAAGGTAATTGAAACACTTAACTAGCAAATGGATTACATGTCACTTTTGTAGTTGAAAAGTCCTACTGTAGTGCTAAGACTACAAATCTAAGTTCAAAGATCTGTTTAGTAGGTTCCAAAGACTGGTCTTAAGACACCATTTCGAGATGGGTTATTGTGGCACATTGCGGAAGATGTTCTAAAGTTGGCCAAGGTATCATAGGACTTCTTTTTTTTCTATAATCAGGCATTGCCATTTTATGCTGTTGCTATGTTAGGTTTTATTTTAAAACTCGATTATCATATAGGATGGTTTGGAAAGAAGGGGCTTCAAGGAATCCGGGTTCTTGAATGAGGTGGCAGAGGTGGTTCGTACAGGTACGTACCCCCATCGAGGGGTTGTGTATCATTTCTGTTTGTCAAAAACTTGTGAAATTTGGCACACTACTTGCACGTGCACAATATTGCAAAATCAAGTAAATAATAATCGGAGTAATATGGGCTTTATGTTGGTTTCTTGAGTTGGCTATATTGGAATTTAAAGTTGCACAAAATTTGTGGCAGGTGTAACACCTGCTGAGAAGCTTTTGGAATTGTATCATGGGAAGTGGGGACAATCTGTTGACCCTGTTTTCGAAGAACTCCTCTACTGAGGGATTTTATATATTTTCAGGGCTCTTTTTGAGGATGGAATCAAATTCTTAAGATCTTAGTGCTTTCATGCAACATCTTTCGCTGTAATTCGCTAAGGAACTTTGGATCATCTTTAGACTTCAAAAACTTCCTACTACCGAATGCTTTTTTTTTTTTTTTCTTTTATGTGATTTTGTTAGAGGAATAAATGATGCTTTGACTGAATGCATAGGGTTTCCATTTATGATGCCATTGTCAACGCTACATGCTTTGGTCGGGTACTGGTAAATTAGAGGGTGAACCAAAGCCTCTAATCTTTTGAAGTGAAAGAATTCCAATTATTTAGCAAAGATTAGTCCAATTATCCATATTTGAAGCTCCAAACCTTTTTTTTTTCCCTTTACATACAATTAGATTGTGTGTTCTCATATTTTGTAGTTCCTTTTTTTTTATCAATTATATTTAAATATATAAATAATTTAAACACGACTATACTATGAATTATTTATTAAATATTATGTATTTTTATCAAAAAAGCAAATGTAATAATATTCCTTTAATCACCGCGTAATGAACGTTTCGACTTTTCATCCAATTCCATTTATATATATGATGCAGATTTCATGGTTGTCTTGGGATAAAAGATGAAAATACAAGTTGGTAATGATATTTACAAGAAAAAAAAATCATGTAATACAAAAAATAAATCGGCTCCGCCAGAAAGTAATCCAATCTTCTAATAAAAATAATAAACATACAAAAACAATCAGTTTCCTCTCCAGATGAGCAGCCATAATCATGGGGTACTGTACATAAATTACAAGCATGAAAAAACTTCTATTCACGCTTTTCTCTACAAATATTATAATATATATAGATAAATAGATAGAAGGATATAAAATGTGTTCCCTATTTATTACTCCAAAGATCATTGTATTGGGAAATGTAAGCAAGAGTGAAAAACAAGGGCAGATTTATGGAGTTGCCCCAATGCCCCCTGTCCAACTCACACCAAAACCAACCCACATCCAGGATCTTGTAAAACAAATGTTTCAAGCTTGACTATGACCTGAACCGAACTGAACCAAACCAGTCGTGCACAGAGATGATCGACATTATGTGTTCTTCATATTGCATGGGTTTCTTTTGAGGTTTAAGAAAATGTTCACTTTCTTACCTGCAATAATTTGAGAGCCTTTTTAATGGATGGTCATCGTCCGGTCGATTGGAGAGGTGACTTATTTGAGCTTTGATCATTGTTGTCAAGAAGTTGCATTCTTTTTATTTTCAAGCTCAGTACCCTCCCTGAGAGATGTCTGTGCCTCGTCATTCTTTCCTAGGGCAAATAGAGCAGCAGCTTGCAAGTAGGATGCAATATGCCAAACTGGGGATACTATTTGTGCTTGCATGGCATCATTCAGGGCTTCTTGGGGCATGTCACTCATGAGGTACGACAAACTACGTCGAGCATAAACAGTTGGGGAAACCATGGTTCCAACATCAATGAACTGTGACATGAATGTACAAACTATCAGGTCAACGATCTACTTTTGAATGTTGTTATTTACAAAACGGTTACGCCTATTAGAATCATCATGACCTAAAAAGTACCAACACCAACAATTTCCCAAAAATTACTTCTCGATCAGTTTTAGGACACTAATGTTAATAACATGATTCTAGATACTTTTTTGGTCTGAATGATTATAAAATTAATAATAAAGCGGCAGCAGAAAAGTTGCAAGGTCGTAAAAAGTACTGGGGAAAAGCAATTCTGGCTAACCTCAATGTGCCTCCAAAGAAAAAATTAGCAAGAAGACTTGGTGGGTAAAATGTCTTGACACTCAAGAGAAGAACAGCAAACAAATTCTAACCTGGGAATAGCATTCAATCGCAGCAGTAAAATCTTTATGCCTAAAAGCAACATCACCCTTTTTCTTCGATGTCAATGTTTCTTGCATCTGGTTTGTCCACATTTGGAATGAAAGCTGCAAGCCATAAAACCACAGTGAGAAACGCACACACTGCACACAGCTGAAATAAGCAAAAAGAAAACTTGAACCACTAATTCCATGCCATTGACAATAACAACTCTTGGCCCAACCACCCGCATGAAAAACAGGTGTATACTGATCTTGATTCAATATCGTGCATTGACCACCCCAAACCAACAAAAGAGAAGGATCAAAATGTTCAAAGTCAAATCATGTTAAAGCACTTTAAGAGAACATGGTTATATTGACAATTTATCAGTAAAAATGATATGGAGAAAAGTTGGTATCCTTGCCATAGCAACCACAAATTAACATAAAGAAAATCGGATCTTCAGAATTCTGACAACTAACTAGAAACAAGATTGAAGACCAAGGCCGAATCCAAAATTTTTTTTTGACGGGGGCCAGAATTTTATTATAAATTTTCAAGAAATCAATATACAAGTTTATCATGCATTAATTTATGATTTCATCATTTTTGAAGGGACTTAACAGAAGTTTTTCATTTTTATGGGGGGCAAAGTGCAATTTTATTATATATTATTTTATAATTTCTTTATTTATAAGAGGACAGAATTGGAAATTTTCCATTTTAAGGGGGCCAAGCCCCTGCCTACGTGCCCTCAGATTTGCCTCTGTTGAATTTAAATAAGCCCAAGGCTGAAATAGGGATTCAAATCTTGGACCTTGTACCTCCCAGGGAGAGGTAACTCCCACTGGCCAAGCTTTAATTTAACAAAAGTTTGAAGGCCAAAAATATAGGGAGAAGAAGAAAAAAAAACATTCACATTTCAGATGAGAAACGAACCTCAGTAGCAGTACCCTCATCATCTTTATATCCAAGGTTTTCTAAGACCTCATGAATGGCAGTCAAATCCATTCTTACACAGGATTCCCCAAGCGGTGATAGCGGTACAGCATCAGCACCAGCACATATGCCCATTAATACATGAGAAGGAACCTTCAAAATTAATTGACAGACAAGGAACTTCTCATTAGTGGAAAAGTATTATTTAACCTTAAAACAGATAAAGACCTTATTAATCTTCACATAAAATGGCATCCACGTCTATTTGGAGTTGATATGATAGTATATATCAGGATGACCAAATGCATCTATCTTGCTTGTATGGAATGAACAATGAAAAACATAAACACATACAAGTTATAGAATAAAGAATTGTCTCTCCCAAAGACCAAACAGGCAAACCAAAAGAAACTACAATTCCTATTAAGAAAAGCAAAGCTCGAGAACAGAATATCACTTTCTATGGCAGCCGTATATGGACAAGTGATATTAGAAAGGGTAAATTTGGAAAAAATAAAATGAAGTTACTTGAGAAATAAAAGGCAAACAACCTCAGCATCCCTCTGAAGAGGAATTATTGCAGAAACTAATGACTTTGGGTTTGGCCGTTCGCGGGGCTCATATTGCAAACATCGTGATGCTAAACGTACTAACTCGGTCCCATCATCATTTGAAAATTGCCCCTCCAAACAAGAATCTGTCAGCATCTGAATGTTCCTGTCACGTATAAGGTCCAGTGCCTGAACAAAGTGATGCATGTAAAAATTACGTGCACCGCAGTTAGCAAAACTATACTGTCCTAATTTGGAGAAACAAGCAACACAATTGCTGCTATAAATATTTATTTTGGCAAGCACAAAGTGCCATTCCCATTAGATTGAACTCTCAAAACAATAGTAACACCAGAAAGAATTGCTTATAAATTTCATTCCATCAAAAAATATATGGACCTTGACAGGAACCAGCTTAAGTGGTGCCATTAATAGGTTCCATCTTGAATCTTAACAATGATCCAGAAAAACCAGAACCATAGTTCAACTCGTATCTCTAAATGAAAACACTCAAAACTAACATATGATCCTAAAATTGACAAGCATAATCCTCAAATCACAAATCATGTTTAAAATAGAAACAAAATAAAAGACATGATACCTCCTACATGTTGGACAAATGACAAGTTCGTAGATGGTATAAGGAAACAAGTATTGTTCAAGAAGTCCATTGCATCAAATGCCTCTAGTATACTTACGTGACTTGGAGGAATATGTTTTCCACTGAGAAGATCAAGTAGAAGGGTGCCAAAACTATAAATTACACTTTCTGGTGTTACTCTTCCTGCAGACACGAGAAATATTTAGAATACTGGAGTCCAAAAGGATAAGTGACTGATATGATATTACTACCATAAAACTGGATGTAGATACAGTGTTCCAACAAAGTTCATAAAGCCACACAACCCCAGAGGAGAGAGTTAAAAGAATCAACACATATCTATACTCTAGTATGAAAAGAGTCCCTAACCAGACCTCTGCCACAAAATGGTATTACACAGTATCTCCTTAAGAAATGATACCTTCTTCAAATCTGCTTTTTAATATAAATCAGCGCATAATTCCCTAAATGAAAAACACTAGCATGAACAATGAAAAGGAAAATTCTATGTAAGCCACCACCGTATAACATATTGCATAAAGTGAAGTTAGATTACACAACTAGAAAAACCAAATAAGTACAAAAAAAAAAAAAAAAAAAAAAAATTCAGGTAAAAGTCTTATTTAACAGCTTGATTAACAAAGTCCTAACCGGGTTTACTTCATGGAACAGCCAAGTCCATAAATACATATATGGAATATTCAAACATGTTGCTAGTAAATAAAATATTAGCATGCACATAAAGAAGCTTATTTTTTTATTAAAGTAGATAAGCACCTGTCCTCAAATACTCTGGAGGAGTAAATGCCAAGTTTGTGCTGTAACTTTTTCCATCTCTACTGTTCTTCATTAGTCCAAAGCATGAAAGTCTAGGGTTGCCCTCCTGAAATAAACATGCATAATAACTAATTAAGTTACACTAATTTCTAACCATAGAAGAAAAAAAGAATTTTAAGTAACATACATCATCGAAAACAATTCTATATGCATTTAGGTCATGATACAGGGCACGTCCTTTGCTGGTGCAGTACTCTAGAGCTTCTGCAAGATGCAAAGCAACCCTTAATCGCATTGCCCATTTCATTGGTTGTGCTTCCCCTGAAAATCATAAGTTCAACCATAAACATGAGTCTGAAATAATCTTCCCTTCGACAAATGATCCAGCTATAAAAAAGATGATACAATTAGAAACTATTGACTTGAAAAGAACCAGATTTCAACTGATGCTGACAAGTTATAGATTTATTTCAACCAAATAAGGCAGCTGTTTGAAGGGTGAGAGAAAAAAAAAAACAAAATATAAACCAAATACTATAGCTGAAGCAAGAGAACCAAACATGAACTTACAATGGAATAAGTGTTTTGCCAGTGTGTCATTAGTCATAAATTCTGCGACAAGTAACCTTTCATCACCTTCACAGCAACAACCAAGTAAGTTTGCCAATCTGTGGTTCCGAAGCTGGCCAACAGCTCTTGCCTCTTCCTAAAGTCATAGAAGCTGAAGTTAGAAGCAATGAATTTTATATTGCAATATAGAAAATCACTATGTTCACAGCAATTTTACATGATAAATTAATGATAGTGGGAAGAGATAGACTTGAGTTTGAAAAAGTTAGTCATGAAGGTTAGAAATAAGAGTCATTACATGCAAAACATGCATAAAACATATCAGCATCTGAACTTAAAGAGACAAATCCCTCCAAGAAGGCAGAAATTCTCAATGAACTTAACTTCATAAGCTCAATGTCTAATGCTATAGACTTCTCCTTTTCCTCTATTCTTGAATCGTTCAGAGATGAGAACTAAGGCATGACTGTAATGAAATCTAGGAAGGAACATACTATGCATTCAACATTTTCTTACCAAGAATTGCCGAGCATCAGGCCATGCAGACCTATTAAATCGTTTAACAGCAATCCACCTTTGATTTTCCAACTTGCCCTTGTAAACTACATTAGGAGCCTTCTCACCATGTTCTGAAACTATATTCTCCACAGAAAATCCAGATGTAGCTGTCTTGAGTGTGTCAATTGAGTATTCACGGAATGCAGGCAAACCATCAACTTCACCCTTGCCCTCATTTTCTATAAAAGAACATAATTTGGTATTAAAATCAGCCTCTATTAGCATAATCCTAATCAATAACCAGTTTTACTATTCATACTTACCAACATTAGCAGCTTCAGGAATTGATCCATTCTGATCCAACGTCCAACAACAAGCAGATAGTTTTGAACACCCACAGCCCATCCCAGTACCTCAATGGATCTCTTCAAACAGCACAAATCAATGAAGAAACCTAGGTTCTACAAACTTTTTGTATGGTTAGAATGTGTACACTCAGCTTCACAAACAAGCTTCATCCAAGTAGTTTTCACCGACTTTTACCCATCTTGACCAAATATCCTTCTATTCTTAAAAATTCTGTTTAAAGCAAAATCGCAATTGACCTGCAACATAGCAATTTGTATTCAAATATGCCATTTTCGAAACAATCCATAAAAAAATTGAAAAGGAAGCTAAAGCTAAGAATTCGAATCGTATATATCCACTTCAATTTTATTCTTCCACTGAAATCTAAAACCTAGAATCAAAATATTGATCTTAATTGAAACCTCGCCTTTTTATTCGACTTAATTTCCGTTTCATTTCAACTAAAACCAAAAGCAAACAAGAAAATCATTTCGTTTAGTTCAAGGCTTTTCTTTTGAGTAACTTTCTCAGCAACCAAACAACAAAAACAAAAAAAGAGGAACGGAATCAAAGTTACCTTTAGCAGCACCGAGTTCCAACGTTGAGTCAACTCACTTTCCCCTCTTTAGTCAATGAAAGCTTAGCTTCATAAAAATCTTCAACTTCTCTGTAACTTGGAAACAATTCCTCTAATCAAATCAAAGCTTTAAAAAAAGAAAGTTAAAATTTGGGAAGAACCTTCAGAATATATTCGCGATTCATTCAAAAGAAAAAAAAAACAAATAAAAGATTTTTTATGTTTATATTTGATTCTTATAAAATTATTATTATTATTATTATTATTATTATTATTTTCAAATAACGAAAGCTGTCTTCGAATCGGCGATCGTTGGAGCTTTTTCAATGTTGAGAACTAAAGTTCTTTCTCTGGGAAAATATGGATATCTATAAATATTTATCGAATTTAAAGGATTAAAATTTTAAGAAATATATATATGAGAAGAGACCTTTTTTTTTAAAATAATTTTCATTTATTTTCCACCGACATGGCCTAGTCTTTATTCTATTTCTTTCCACGCCTAAGTCCCCATAATCAATTGCCGACCCATTGTCTCCTTTATTTAAATTAAATCCAAAATGATTATAATTTTGTAAGGTTAAAGGATAAATTATGGGTGGATAGTTTCTTTTATCGCACTTAAATGGAAATAGAATATTTCTTTTAAATTTTAAAATTAATTTCACATAATATAAAAACTTAATAATTTCATGTAGCTTTTACATATTTGGACAAGTGATCTCTCTATTCTTTCATCTCATTCAAATAAGTCCTTTTTCTTTGTCTAGCGTTATTCAAAAGTCTTTAAATTTTCAATTTTTGTTCCTTTTCTCATTCACGTGTGTCAAACTGTCTATTTAAGTGGGAAGTTAACTCATTCAAATAAGTCCTGAGTTCTTTATTATTATTATTATTGAAAATGACTTTTGAAAATGATTTTTATGTTGATTATATCTTTTTCTTGAAGTAAAGGAAAGAATATTATTTAGTGATACAGAATTTGTGTTTAATTTTTTAATTGATATTGATCATATCATTATCTTTTAAATATGATAATAGTTTACATAGAATTGTTTAAATAATGGGCAAATTGTATAGATAGTCCTCTAACTATAAAAAATGTGATTTTAGGTACTTAAAATAAAAAAGTTTACAATTTAAGTACTCACATTTTATAGTTCGATCATTTTAGTCATTTCCTATTAAAATTATAAACAACAAGCTGACGTGGTTGTTAAAAAAATCGGTATAATAATAAATTTAAACTTTAATTTTTACATATTATATCAATTTTATTATAATTATTAAAAATAACTCTCAAATATTAAAAATGTTTTCAATTTCATCCAAACTCTAGGGGAAAGATTCAAGAAACCTTGTAGATCTAAGGTAAAACGAGAGAACAGTTACTAAAGGTAGCGAACGAACTGAATAACACCACACACCAGCAAAGCAGCAAACCGACTGGATAACTTCCCACACCAACAGATTAAAGAAACAAAAACCAAACTAACAACGCAGCCAAGTAAACCTGTAAACAGCCTTTGACGCCGGCTGATCTGATGACCGGGGGGGGGGGAGGAGGAGAGAGGTGGGGGATTTTTATTTTATTTAATATTAATATAAATATAAAATTTAAGTTTATTGTTATATCTTTTTGAAAATATTTATGTATTTTTATTTTTTTTTAGAATTAAGATCAAATTGAGAATATTTATAAATTTTGAAGGTTTTTAAATTAACTAAATTTTTATAATGTGTAAAAGTTGAGGGTTAAATTTATTATTATATCAAATTTTTATTTTGTGAATAATTAAAATGATCAAACTATGTAATTTCAATAATTAAATTAAAATTTTTTATTTTGAGTACTTGAAATACAAATTTTTAATAATTAAATAATTATCTGTATAATTTTTCCTTAAATAATATAAGATATCAAACTTTTAATAAAATAAATCCAATTACAGACCACTTTTTTTTTCTCAAAATAAAATAACTTAAAATTCATATACTTGTATAAAAAAGGGTAAAAAAGGAGACATTGGATGTACTTTATAAGTTAGATTTGATTAAAATGGACTGGTGATAATAAATAAGAAAAAAAAAAGAGGGCAAAAAGCACAGAAACAGAGAAAGAGAGAGGACAGAGGGTGATTCGTTGGATTGGTTTGAAAGAAGATGACAAATGAGCCAATCAAAGGGCCCCTTTTATAATTAAATCTCCACGGATTCTTGTCCTTACTCTTGTCCTCTTCTCTCCTTCGTATCCCTTCAAATCCTCCACTAACCACACCTGAGCCTGGGGCTTAGCTGGTCCATCTATTCCAAAAAAGTTTCCTTTTTCTAATTTTCTTTTTACAACTTCGTTTTACCATCTATAATAATTAATTTTTTAATTCATAATTACTTCCCTCAATAATATAATCTTTAAATATTTATTTTGTATTCTCTTCTTAAAAACACATACAATAAACTTTACCTCTTCAACATTTATTTGTTTTTCTAATTTGAATATGTGATTTAATTTAAATTATTTAATAATAAATATTATTGATGTTACAACATTTTTTCTTATTTTATATTTTAAAATAGTGAAAATAGATTTTCAGTTTATCTAAATCTAGCTTATTGAGAGTTAGAGCAGAAAATTTGTTTATTCAAATTGAAAATATATCCAAATCAATAATTATTAGCACTATAATTAATAACGAATTATTTACATAATTAAGACTCAAATTTAAGCGTTGAAAATAGGTTTCAATTATTTCAACCAAAAATTTATTGACAAATATTAGCTACATGTTAAAACAATATTATTCTAGATTTATTAAAATTTAGATGGTCCGTGATTTTATATTTTAATAGAAATTCTTAGCTACACATTTAAAAAAATAGTTTGAATGTTGGATAAAAATTATATCATATCAGACAAATAATCAGTTAACATTATTTCTTAAAAGTATTTTTAAGCAAAAGTTAATATTTTCTACTTCTGCTTTTTGTCAAAAAAAAAATTGCTTTGCAAAATATTTTTTTATCTTAGAAGTACTTTTGAAAAATAGAAAAACATCTTATTTAACAATAATTTTATCTCAGAAAGTTGTTTCAAAAGCGTTTTTAAAAAATAATCATAAACTGACCCAAAGACTTAATCTTTTAAACCTTCACTTCAAAGAAAATAAAACAGCAATAAGATGACCAAGATCACAAAAACAAGCCATGTACTATGGGTTCAACTTCTAAATCAAAGCACTGCAAATTGATGCGTTGATTCCGTGATAATGGTCAGCAAACTACTGGTGGTAAACACCGTTACCACCACCCCTAGAACCTAGGATTTTAAACTTTCTTCTTTTCAACAGAGGAAAAATGGAAGAGTTAGTTGTCTTTTTTGTAGAATTGTCTAAATTTTATTTAATTTCGATTGAATGATAAATTAGTACTTGATCGATATTTTTTTTCAACCAAACAAATTACTGGCTTGTAATAAAAAATAAAATGATTCAACCAATTGACTGAGCTAAAATTTTGAAATCCGACCACATGAAGATTTTACGGTTTTAATGACTTTCTGATCGTACAAAAAATATATACATGTTGCTTGATATAAATATATATGAACTTTGATATCTCCAGCTAACATTGCTAGGTTCTTGCCATGCACATTAAATTATTGAAAACGACATGCATTCTATTGATGTCAAGGTGTACCATGGTCTCAAAAATAGTTTCTTTTTTGCTAAAAAGGAAAAACAACATTTCATTTATGTTTCCATAATAAATTAAACATGTTGATGATCATTCCAATAAATCTAAATTCTCGATATTTGAAATGTTTTTATACAATATTTATTTTTATTATTAATTTTTTCATAATTTTTAAATCAGAGAAAAATACGCTTAAAAGTTTAAATCTACTTTATTATTGTTATTGTAATAACATAAAAAAATCATTATTAATTAATATTAATAATTTATTTTATTATTAGTAATAATAGCCAAAGGGATAGATGGTTATTGATCTCTTAATGCATTGAAGCCAGAATTTTCATTCCCAAAGATTGTTCTCTTTTTAATTTGAAAACTTTTACGTGTAAAATTTTAATAGTTTTTGTTTTGGCATAAAATAAAATCGAATTGAACAATATTTAATGAATCATAAAAATATATAAATATTGTGTTCAGATCCAATTGGAAACGACAAAGTGAATAAATATTGGTACGTGAAATCAACATGCATGAACCACCACCATGCTTATTTTTGCCTTCGTTGGATTTGGAAGAGATAGAATAAGATTTGTTGCGTCGGCCAATAAGGTGAAGCAGGAGAGAGATTTTCTTTAAGTAAAGGAGAGAGAAATTTAAGCAATTATAAATAAATCAAATGTAAATTAGATCTGTTTAAACGAATGAATCATTTGAATTAGATTTTAGATAATATATTTATAATATAATTTTTTTACTCATAATTTAAATTATTTTTTAAATTTGTACATATCGCATGTGTTATAATTATTAGTTTCAAATTATACATTTTATAATGTTTTATATTATTTTTAAATGTATATTTATATTTTAAATATGCGATTTTTAGGTTTTGCCGAGCGGCGATGTCAGTCTTCGGGCTATCTATCGCCCTCATTTTTCTCCCCCCACCAATCATTTATTTCTTTTTTCTTTGCCTTCATTCTACGTGTCTTCTCTCTTTTCAATTTGTAGATCTATTTTGTAGGTATATTTATTGTTTTCATAACTTACGATGGACAGATGACAGCGCCTATCATTCACTAAAACTCCACCAGCTACTAGTAGTTTTTCTTGAAACATGGGTGGCTCTTTGTCAGCTTCTTAATCTGTTTCTATTTTGAGAGTATTTTAAAATAATAAATAATTTCACGAGCCGATTTGGGCCAGTGAGTTTTATATTTTTTTTGTTTGTTTTTCCATTGTTTATCAAGTTTTCAGTTTTAAAAGTTTTTGCCTACTATTGTAGCACGTTTTTTAGTTTTGCTTATGCATGTAACGTTAGTTTTACAAGTAATTTTAGGGATGATTTTGTTGTCGTTTTCTCTTGTTTGGTGAATGCTTGACTCTTTTGTCGATTTTTACTCGCTGCTTTGGACCATCCGAGGCTGATTTTCTTATCGTATTAAGTACTTGCAATCGCTCTAGATATGTCGTGCTTAAGTTATGACAAAGCCAATTGTCAACATGTGATGATGTTCTATTGATGCTGAGGCTAAAACCTTTATTGTGTTGATGTAACTTGTCATTCACCATCTATAATAGTGTTTGTTATTTTTTTCCCATGAATTGTATGATTCTATTTATTGAACGAATTAATAAATTTATTAAAAATAGCGATTTTTACACACATATGTTATGAAATTTCTAACATAAATTTTTTACTTTATTTTTTATTAACCGATAGAAGTTAAATAAAAAAAATATACTTTGTGATGGCATATGCGTTTTAATACAATTTTTGCTCTCTTTTTTTTTTTTTCATTTCATTTTCTTTGCCGAGAGTAAATGTTCAAAACTAGGTGTGATTAATGAGGATTGCTCTTATTTTTTGAAAAATCAATTATTATTCTTAATAAGAAAAAGGAACTACAACAGTTTAAATCATAATTGTCTTACTAGTGCCAATGCTGTTGCCGTCATCCTGAAGGAGCCGAGTAACCTCACCCGGAGCCAGTAGAAACTGATGGAGGCCTAACGATTTTGAAAAAGCCATTGCTGCCAAAGCATCAGCAACCTTATTTCCTTCTCTATAAACATGGTTTACCTCCACTATCCAATCCAACAGAATCATCCTTTTTATGGCCCTCACTAATGAATGCACTATCATCGTGCCCGATCTGCTGTGCCTTTAGAAGCCTCGTCACCACCATATTATCTGTTTCCAAAACTACTTTCCTTGCTCCTAGCTTCCATGCTTGCTGGAGCACCTCCAGCACCCCTACAATTCTGCGTTAACTACTGGGCAAGTCCCAACATTCTTCGCAAAGCCGACAACCCATGAACCCTCATGATCTCTTCGCCCCATCCGTATTAACTTTCCGGTTTCTCCCCTTCCGGTTTCTCCCAACAAATCACCTTATCCATTCACTGTTTTGCATCACAAACAGTGACTTCTGTTATTCTCGCTCTACTGACTTCCCTGATCAATCTCGTAGCTTGCATTAATTTATGTTTCTAATGAATTTGATTGAGTGCAAATAAAGCCAATAGCTACATTATTTGCTTTGTTTTATTGCATTTTAATTTTTAAAAATATTAATTTAAAATTTTGTCTGAATTCGTAAAAACATTTGCAACTCATTCGATTTTTCAACCATTGGAACCCAACACCTTATATATAGAGTTATTTTTCGCTATAGGACAAGTGGTCAACCTTTCTATATTTGGATGGACTGAAAAATAAAATAGTAACAACTTAAATATTATTAAACATAATCTCATTTAAAAAATAATATAATATCCAAACATAGAAAGAAAAAGAACCCATAAATTTCATCCATAAAAAATTTCACCTCTCATCTAACACCTAAAAATAAGGATGCCTTTTTCTATTTGTACTCCCACAACCCTCATTCAGCCTCTTGCTATCTTTCCCCTCACCCTTTCTCTTTTCACTGTTTCCACATCTCATTTGTGACAAAAATGGTATGTCGTTTTTTTCGTCCATCTTATCATAATAATTAAACATGGTGTCTCGATGAATTTGCAATACTAAATTTCGAGTGAAAATTTGAGTTAAAAAAGATTGATCTTCTCAATTCTTTTGTATATGCCTAGTTGTTGCCTATTGGGGGTATGGAGACTTCATGCCTCTCCAAGGGGCAATGGCCAACAAGCCTAACAAGGCCTTGTATTTCGATTCAAGCAATGAATGTTTACATTTGATTAGGTTTAACAATGCTTAACACAGTTCGATTATATGATGTAAATATAATATGAATTATCATATATATTTGATTCAATATGCAATGATATGATATTATAAATAAAATTTTGGTTAATGGAACAGGCGAATGCATCATCTGGAATTGCAGTGGGTGATGAATGCAAAATGAAGTTTTTGGAGTTAAAAGCAAAGAGAAATTACAGATTCATTGTTTTCAAAATAGAAGAAACGAGTTACCAGGTTGTGGTTGAGAAGCTTGGTCAACCCAACGAAAAATATGATGATTTAGTTGCCAGTTTGCCCCCTAATGAGTGTCGTTATGCTGTTTTTGATCTTGATTTCACCACTAATGAAAATTGCCAGAAGAGCAAAATTGTCTTCATTGCATGGTAATAACATACGAGTCAGGTCGTGGTTTATTTATTTATTACTCAGAATCATTTACGTTTTATTCTCCCCGATGATTCAAATTATAAAAAATCTTATGTAAAATCTGATATAATTAGATTCATTTTAAGTTGCATCTGACTTGAATTACTTGTCTTATAATTTTGGTATATAGGGCCCCGGATTCATCAAGAGTTAGGAGCAAAATGGTATATGCCAGCTCCAAAGATAGATTCAGGAAAGAGTTGGACGGTGTTCAAGTTGAATTGCAGGCTACTGATCTGAGTGAAATGAGCTACGACATTGTCAAAGAGCGAGCTATTAGCTAGCCATTGGATCAATAAACCGATCTCTTCGCCCATGCTTTGGGGGTTTCAATTTTTTTTTTTCAATTGCCATAATCATCAATTTAGTTAGTAGTTCAATTGATACAATGAAACATTTTGTGGATTCAATTTCTTTTGTTTGAGAAGAATTTGGTTTGTTTTACATATAAAAAAATGTTGAAAAAAAGTTAAATTATGAATAGGGATCACCACTTTTACATCCCATTAATTTTTAACCCCTTTTAATTACTAGGGGTGATTTTAAGAAACTAATCTCCTTTTTTCCCCCTCCTCCTAGTTTTTATTATTGTACGTGGCATTTTTTGTTTTAATATTGGTACTCTTAGTATCGGTGTGTTCCCGTATACTATTTTAGTTTTATTGATTTTATAAATATTTTTCACATATATATTTTTATTTTTATTTTCTTTAGAAAATGTCCATTATATATGCATGCAACCATATAACAATTATATATATATATATATATATACTATAAAACTTAGTGGCTTTGGACAAGATGTGCAAAAAATTTCTAAAAAGTGAATCGAATCAAGAAAAACAAATATTTTCAGTTTATTTCATTTTTCAGTTTATTAGTTTTCATTTTTGATTTGATTGATTTATTCAGTTGATTTCCAATTTTGACGTTTTAAATTGAATAAACCAATTAAGCCATAATTCATTTATATACCTAAACTAAAATTTAAATCTTAAATGCAAATGCCCATTAAAATTTAATACTTTTAAAAGCCCAAACATATTAAAATTTAAAACCCAATAACAAATTAATAATTTAATTTGTTTATGATATTCGTTTTAATTTTTATGATTTAAAATATAAAAGAAAAATCAAATTAATATATACCCATTAAGAATAGTAAAACACATGGAAATTGTATGTTGGATTGTTGGTCATGTGAGCAAATAAATATTTTGGAGTTCATTAAAAATTGTTTGATTTAATTTTTAGTATATTTATAATGAATTTGAAATAAAAATAAAATCAAAAGTAATACGATATACTAAATTGAAAAATGAAAACAATTATGTGAAAATAAAGAAAAGATAAAAGAATTAAATTAGAAAAGTACAAGGATTAGCCGTACAAATTGACCTAAAACTAATAATTATATAATAATTTTTAAAACTTTAATAACAAAAACGTAATTTTAAACAAACATAAATGATTAAACTTATAGCATACCCAATTATAAAATATTAAATGTAATATATTATTTCGGCTTAATACGTCAAAAAACACATGTAAAATAATTCAATAATTAATTGAGCTCTTAATAAAAAAACAACACTCAATTGAGCCTTTAATCGAATATAAATAATCAATTAAGCCCTTGAAAAATCAATTTTCGTGTAAGCCACAGACATCTCTTAACTTCTCCATGTGGCATGACAAGGTGAATTGATTTTATGATTTCTTTAAACATTTGAACATTTTCAATTATTATGTAGATGATAAAAATGAAGTACACAAACTAGTCGATATTCAATCTAACATATATTAGAAAAGTATAAAAGCATGAATTTGTCAAATTTAAAAATATTTTAAGGATTTCAAATTCATTAATAAATAAAATTTTAATAAATCTATGGATTTGACAAATAATCATGAATGTTATATTCCTAAATAGTTTATTACTCAATTTACATTATTTTTGTAATCTAAATTTTGAAGAACTAATTTCCAAGCGCTACCTGAGCGAAATTACTCGATTTCACCACGTGGCAAACCCTATTGTACCATGTGGCAAAGTTAACAGACGCCAGGGTGCTTACACTGAAATTAGTTTTTCGTGGGCTTAATTGGTTGCTTATATTTGATTAAGGATTCAATTGGGCGTTGTTTTCGATTAAAGGCTCAATTGATTGTTGAATTTTTTCACATGGGCTTTTTGATATATTAAGCCTTTTATTTCCTTCATTTCCAGAACGGCACCGTTCATGCCTCGCTTACTCGCATTTTCTAGGGTTTTAGACTCTCGAGTCTGAGGTTGGTTGCCCAGAAAACATAAGACCTGACTCTGCGCTTCGAGCTTTCTTTCTACTTCTCTCTAAGCCAAAAGCATGGAGGGCTCCGCACCCCCCGCCCCAAACCTAAATCCGATATCGGGTTGGAGCAACGTTCTGAAGAGCCAACCACCAAAACCTCATACTCAAAGCCAAACTACGGCGACAAGCCAAATCTTCGTTGAAAGCTGCAAATCCACGAAGGGAATAGCGGTGGCCGTAGTGGACGCCAACGCCGTCATCGAAGGTGGAGAAAAGCTAAACAACACCGCTGACAGGTTCGTTACGGTCCCCGAAGTTCTCGCAGAAATTCGCGACCCCGTTTCCCGCCACCGCCTAGCCTTCATCCCTTTCTCCATCGATTCGGTGGAGCCCTCCCCAGATGCCCTAAATAAAGGTATTCAATCTTATCTTCAAGTCCCATTCATTGTATTTGGTTGTTATTTTTATCACCATTTGGCTTCTGCTGCTTAGTTTGTTGTTATGAGGATAAGTAGAATCTTAATTGATGATATATTAATAGATACACCATTAGTTAATTGGGTGTCCTATTTGAGCTTTGTAGTTATCAAATTTGCGAGGGCGACTGGTGACTTGCAGACTCTTTCTGATGTTGATCTCAAACTGATTGCCTTGACTTACACGTTAGAGTCTCAAATTCATGGAACAAATCATCTTAGGGATGCGCCTCCCCCTGTTCATGTTGTTAATGTGAAGAGGCTGCCTGAAAGGGACTTGCCTGGATGGGGCTCTAATGTCCCTAATTTGGAAGAGTGGGAAGCTCTCGAACCGGAAACTGGAAATGGATTTAACTCTAACTCGAGAATCCTTCCCTTGAAAGACTTAAATATGAACTATGTCTCATCAGATAACCATTCTGAAGATGTATTGGTGGAAACAAAGAGTGAAACACATTCTGAGAATCGAGAAGATATTGAGCAGGGTTTTAGGAGGCCTAGGCGCTATTTGCCCCAGAAAAAAGAGGTAAAAATCGAAGGGAAAAAGATGGTGGCTGATGGTATTGATGCATCTCAGGGACACTTGGATGATAATGCTGATGATTGGCTACCTGTGGTAAGTCGAAGTACTCATAGGAGATATCTTAGGAGGAAAGCTAGGCGGGAATTCTACGAGGCATTAGTGGAGAAAGATTGTCAAGAAGATATGGAAAAAGGCTTAGAGAAGAGCAACAGTGAAGATGCAAGTGGTTGTCCTGATTGGCCGTTGCAACAAAGTGCCGAAGAAGTTCATTCCAGAAATGGGATTTCTGAGGAGGCTGAGCGAGCAGAAGTTGACAAGGGTGATTGTGATCTTTCTTCAATCCTAAAACAAATGAGGCTGGAAGAAGATCCAGCGAGGACTCTTGGAGAAGCTAAAGAAGCAGAAACCACAGCGGAGGAAGCTATGTTAGATGGCAGTCTGAATCTTGCTGTTGATGGAGATAGTGAAGAATTAGACCAGTTGGAGATGTCAAGTCAGACCAATGAAACTGTTGATGCATCATTCACTGATGATGTGAGCAGTGAACAGAGCTGGATGTTGAGATCCTTATCTGAGTCCACTGTAGCTTGTGTAACGGGGGATTTTGCTATGCAAAATGTTCTTCTGCAGATGGGTTTACGATTACTAGCACCAGGTGGAATGCAGATTCGGCAGCTGCACAGGTAATTAATTAATGCATATGCCGGTTCTGGTAATTGTCAGTTGGCAGTTATTCAAATGTGGTCATCATTCAAAATGAAGTTATTTGATGCATATGAGCTTATTTTTTGACCTTATATATGTATGTAGATGGGTACTGAAATGCCATGCCTGCTATACTGTGACTGCTGAAATTGGAAGAATTTTCTGTCCGAAGTGTGGAAATGGAGGAACATTACGAAAAGTAGCTATTACTGTTGGTGAGAATGGAATTGTTTTGGCATCCCATCGTCCGAGAATTACATTGCGTGGTACAAAGGTAACTTTATTTACATTAGCATTGTGCAAAAGATTCTTTGGGTTGGTTACATGATATGCTTTTGAAAAAAATATTATATGAATGCCTTAATTGCTGTGTGCAGTTTTCACTGCCTTTACCCCAAGGTGGAAGAGATGCCATAACCAAAAACCTAATTTTGCGCGAAGATCAACTTCCCCAAAAGTTCCTTTACCCTAAAACTAAGAAGAAAGTAAACAAACAGGTTCGTCTCATCACTACTTTTTAAAGGTCTGGTGGTATTCTTTTTGTTTCTGTTAATTTACATCTGAGAGATTGTTTATATATTTTATGTAGGGGGATGATGATCTGTTCATGGCTGGGGACACCTTCACTCACCATACTGATAAAAGAGCACCTCTTCAGCCTCCTGTAAGGAAAGCATTAGCGGTCTTTAGCGGAAAGAGGAATCCAAACGACAATCATTACTCCCGGTCGAAGCAGAAGTAACTTTACATAACTTTTGATCTATATTTTTTACTTGAGAGCTAGACAATGAATGCCAAGTTTTTTGATATCCCACCACTTCCTTTGCCCATATGCTTTTGTTAAGTAAGTTTTTAATATTCTTTTTTGTGTTGGAATGAACTCGATCATGGAGAGATTTTATTTAAATACATTTGAGATTATGCATTGCAGAAGCAATTGAATGCAAAGTAGTAAGGTATTGCCAGTGGTTCTTTTATGTACATGTATTGGAATGACTGGAATAATGTTTTGGGTTCCCCATTGTTTGCTTTTCTTTTTTGAGTTTGGCACAGATCTCCTTTGCAAGTTCTTCTCAGAATTTTCGGTCTTTGTCCTAATGCTCCATCTAATAAAGTACCGCATTTTTTTTTATTTAATTATGTTATCATTTGGAATTCAATTCCTCAATAACTTCAAACTTCAATTTCTTTTTTCTAAGTTAACAATGGTTTTTTTTTTTTTTTTTGAAAATAAAAAAGTACATCTGATAAATAGACATGATTTTTTCTTTGTTTGTTATTTAGAAATTGTCTAAATTTATTTTTGAATTTATATGGGTTTGAACATTTTTATTCTGTGAGAAATTTGATATTTAAAAATGGTTAATATGTATATATATTGGCGTTCATATGTTTTAAAATTTTCTAATACTTTTACAAAGTATTTTAAATGTTCATTTAGTATTTTCCATTTTTTAAGAGAGTGAAACAAAAACTACCTGCATTAAAATGGTAAACTCAGTACTTGGAAGGGTTCAAATTAAAATATTAATAACTTGAAGTGGAAAAAGTCATTATTTAAATTGAAAATGTGGGGCCTTTAAGCAACAACAACGAAGAGATTCTAAAATACATGTTCTATACAAAGGACATATGCTTGGGCAAGTCATTATATATAAAACTCAACCAAATATTGCGTTGATTACTTGGATTAGAAGAATGTCAGCATCGAATAAAATTACATAATTGGAATGAGTATGAAAACATTTTGAATGGATCATTTAAGAATCAAATTTGCATGTCGACGTCGGAAAGAGTTGAGAAAGTAGTCGAAGCAAAATGAGAATAATTTATATATTTAAGAACTGATTACACAGGATCCAGAGGATAAAAAACATGGCTAGGTTGTCTATAATCAGAGAACTTTCCGAGCACCCAAATCTATAGATATACAATAGAAGTGGGCATCAGCATATAAACGAAATGCTGCCAAATGTTTCATTTTGGCAAGCAACATTTACAGAGATCAAAATGGTTGAACAATAGACAAAAGGGTAAAACTATATGTGTCCCGATGTTACAAATGTGTGTTAGCTTTCTAGATCTCAATTCAGCTCAATCACGATGAAACAGCATGTTCTGCCCAAGCTAGAGTAGATGTCATTAACTTAACCGATCTTGGATGTGTCGTTTCTACTCTCCAACATTAACTTTTTTTGCCTTCATCGATGGCCGTTACGAAAAGTTCGAATGAATGCACTCATGACGAAAGAGCAAGTTCAGCCCACGCTAAAGAAGATGACTTGAGCTCAATTGCTACAGATGTGTCGATTTTGCTCTCCAACATTAGGCTTATTTCCTTCATTGATGGCCGTTTCGAAAAGTCCGTATGAGTGCAAAGGCTTATTACTTCACAGATGACTTTGAGGTCATCATAACTGAAGTGTTTCAGCTCTGGATCCACAATATAAGACATGACCTCTGGTAGTTCAAGATAATCCCTGGCCTGTAATTCAGAGTTCCAACATGAGTATTCCAAAGAATATCAAGCTTAGCACCCTTGTCGATAAAGAGTACAATGGCATGGAATTTCATAAAATAAAAAATAAAAAAAGTGAATTGGAAATGATTGTTTACCCAATCAATCAAGCAGCCTTTGTCCTTGCAGTATGGAGGCTTCCCACTAACTATTTCAAGTAGAAGTATGCCAAAAGAATGAATATTTCCTTGGATATCGAGATGGCGTTTTTCCAAAGAATTCGGGAGTAGACAGGCAGGGCCATTGTTGCCGATAGATCCAGAGTTCTTTTCGGATCTAGTAAGAATCATCTTCCAACTTTCAAAATCAACCAACTGCATCAGAAGAAAATTGACCATCTCAACACCAGGACGAGCAATATTATTAACCATTACATTGCCAACACAACAGAATTTTATAGATAAGATTGAAATGACCCTAATTCGAGTATACTTGGAACATGAAGAAAACATTGGATGATCGTACATGAAATGGCAAGAGCTGAGGGGATATACCTTAGGAGAAAAATCCTCAGTAAGATACACAGAACTGGAGCTTAACTCTGATATTGTGAATGGTGGCTCGAGTTCAGCATGAAGATACTTGAGTCCTCGAGCAATGCCAAGAATAATTCTCATTCTCCGTGTCCATGATAACTGGGATCCTTCACCATCTGCATTTAAAATTGATTTCTCAGGTAAAAAACAACGTATAGAATTATATCATTGTGTGCAAGAGAGACCGTATGCTTACAATGCAAATGCTCATAAAGCGTTCCGTTTGATGCATATTCAAAAACAAGCATCCTTGTAAATGGTGAGCTCTCTCTACAATAACCAAGTAACTTCCCTACATTTTCATGATTCAGTCTTGCCAAATCTGCAACCTGAAAATCAGTTAACATAAAAAATTAGAATATGGTTGCTCGAGCATCGCGAATTCCTGTATTTTAAAGCTGTTTCACATCTTTTGATGAATTAATCTTTTCATGGAACTGTCACCGGGAATATGTAGTACCTCTCTCTGGAAATAGAGCTCAAGATAGCCTGTCCAGTGCTGCTCTTTAATACAGAGGGATATCACAGCGATTTCAGGACCACCCCTCATGGTCCCTTTGTAGACAATACTGTCTGGTGAGGAACCAATAATGTTGCTGAAGTCTTCACAAGAAACTTCAAGCTCTTGTCTGCCAAATTTTGTAACGTCTTTCAACAACTCAGAATCTGGAAAAAAGCATAATGTTAAACAATAGTAATCCGAAAACTATATTTTTAAGTTGATTTGAGAGCGGCAATCGATGCCATATATTGCAAACTAACCTACGTACACCATCAATTGCTCCTTTTCACTCCCTGATTTCTTCCAAGGGATTATAATTGCAGGCTTGCTTCTGCATCTTTGGAAAGCAGTAAGAATCGCGACAAGAAAGAGAGACCCAGCCATAATTCCTGTAGCAATTTCAAGAGCCAAAAGCCATGCAGGTTTCGAAGCTTTCTGATGCTTTGCAGCGTCTTTAAAAGAATGATGCTTAAGGCTCGGTGCTTGGTGACTTCTTGATGGCTGAGGACCTAAAAACAAATAATGGCACTGTGAACCATGTAATCATAGACCACCAGCAGAAATCTGTCAGAGTAATGAAATGAATTGACGAGATTTCAAGTTTTAAGATGTCAACTTAGCTAAGAACATATAGTTTCTTCAAACATTCTCAAGACATTCTCATACAGGCCACAGATTAAGCAAAGATCATGTAATACTTACCACATTGTCGGAAGGGACGCTGTTTTGCATCCTTTTCCTGAAGACAGTTCCCTTGAAAGCTTGAGCTGCATTAATGATATGCAAAAACATGAGGCAATCGGACAGAGGAAAGCAAGCATAGATCAATGATACACGCAATGAAAGTTCACCTTGGAAGATACTCCAAACACTTTGGTATGCTTCCAACCAAAAAATTGTACGACAAATCTACCACTTTTAGCTGAGATGCACCACAAAGTCCAGTTACGCTTGTACGTGAATCATTCCTGCCGTAAAAAGAATTAAATTTAATACACTAACATGATTTAATTTCAGGGACTAAAGTTCTAGACAAGAAGCCTGCAATAATTTCCGAAATCTATGATCCCAGACTAATATTTTTAAACTCTAGATGGCACAAATATACAATTATAACTAATAATCTGTCATTATCATCACATGCAAGTAAAAACTAATTTTGCAATGCCATTAAGGTTTAAAACAGACAACTATAATACGGCAGGCCATGTATATATAGGAACTAGAAGAGTTCATTATTAAGTTTTTAAGGGGATTTCCTAATGAGAAGTTCATCAAATAGACATATATAATCCACAGAGCTTTACAGAACATAATCACATTGCCACGATATTCTACTTACGTTCCATGTATCTTAGCTACAAATGATGAATCGTTTTCAGCAGGAACAGGTCCTTGAAGTTTATTTCTATCAAGAATAAGTTCTGAAAGGTTCTTTAAATTGCCAAGCTCAGCAGGCAAGCTCCCACTCAAACCATTTGACTGAAGATTTCTGTGAATACAACATAAAACAAAATAAGCAAAAAAGCATAAATTACAACAAATATTTTCTTAAAGCAAGACACATAAGAATTCGGGTTTTACATTTTCACAAGGCTGGTTAAATTCCCAAGCTCTGTAGGTATTGGACCGGTCAGTTGATTCATCCCCAAATCCAAGACTTTAAGGAATTTCAACAAGCCAAATTCTTTTGGAATTGTTCCTATCAGATTGTTTTTGCGTAAAGTTCTAAAAGAAAAAATACATGAACTTATGAGTCACACATTACATTCCAATACAGATAAAAAGTTTGAACCAAGAGCATCATTTGGAACAAATAAGCAAAAGGTGAACATACAGTTCTTGCAAGTAGGTAACTTGGCTCATTTCTGGAGCAAGAAATCCCTTCAAAGATGAACCAGATATGTTTCTGCAACACATGAAAATGCATAAATTATGAACATACCTACCATTAAAGAACTTTGAAAAGTTGTTGGATCAGTGCTTACATCTTGATAACATGTTGTCTCTCTTTATTACAAGTAATCCCAGACCACCCACATGGATCAGCATCTAAAGCATTCCAGTTTGACAAAACCAGGTGTGGGTCTTCATATATAGCTTCCTTAAATGTTGTAAGAGCCCAAACTTTACAAAAAAAAAGAAAAAAAAGAAAACAGAGTTCAAAACTCAGTGAGGAATATTAGAAACTATTGATGATAGAATTATATTAGTGTCTCCATAAAATCAACATCATAAATCTTTGAAAAAAAGCTGAAATAAAACACCATGTAGCAGAAAATTGACAATTAATAGCCCTTATTTGTACCCACATTTTCCCAGTAACCAAACAAGATCTACAGAAACAGAAAAAAAAACAAAAACAAAAATAGAAACGTTATTACCTTCCTTAGAAGGGAAAGAACTACAAGTCACACAAAGAACCCCAGAGGCCAAAAACATAATGAAGAAACAAATGTATGGTCTCATTTTTTTCTCTATTGTAACTCTTTTTCTGTCACTCCGCAAGTAGAATTCAATCATTCATCAACCCCAAAAGCTCTGTTTTATCAGCCGCAAGTAAAATTCATCAACCCCAAAAATGAAGAAGAGAGAGTAAAAATGGGGAAAACAAAAAAGAACCAACTGAGTAGCGGGTGTAGGATTTATCAAGAGACTATAACTATGGTACACTAATCTGCTGAAATGAGGTTGCTCTGCTAGTAATACAAAAACAATGAAAGAGATAAAGATGCTAGTAATACAACACTATAGTGCTTAAATTCATGATTTTGCTACTGCCCATGAAAGCAAATCACTTTTTGAAAGAAGGAGAAAAATTTGAAGCCTTGAGTTTTAAAGGGAATAAAAGAGACAAGAAAAATATGTGAGGGAAAACATGGATTGAAAATTAGGGAATGGTTTTAAGAATGTTGTCCTTTTCATCCTGAATACTTTGATCTATGAAATGGCAGTTTTGTAAAATGATATTATTTTGGGGGGCAAATTTAATAATCTGCTTTTGGAAATTTCGCCGCTGCCAGTGAATTAGTGCTAATGATTTGTATTCAGAGGAGCAAAATTGATTGGAGCGCATTAATCTCGTGAGATTATTAATGTGATAAAACCATGGTCACAAATAATGTAAACCTCCTCTATTATTAATAAATAACAAAATCCCCTGAATAGTGGTTACATTGCAAAAAAATATTTTCATAAAATAAAAATATTTATAATAAATATGTATTTTTATAATTAAATTTAAATAATTTAATTTAAGGTTTTACTGTTTGTTTATTTTGTTTTAGGGAAATCCTCTTGTATTTAAATTTAAATTAAATTGAAATTTTAAAATATTATTTTATCAAAAAAAGTAAAAAACAAGAATCCGTAGCATTTACATATCGTCAAAATACTTATGGAAAAATTTTGCTGTGTAAATATGAAAAATAAAAGGGAATTTAAAAAGAAATATCCCCAAAATTAAGGTTGACGATTAAATATTAATGATAATTAAGCAAAAGCAAAGGCCCCCCTCCCCCGGCGATTGCGCCGGCGATTATGAGCGGTGTTCTCAGCGCAACCGCACTTTTTAATTATCATTTTCACGAAATATTGCTAATATATTTATCGTTTACAAATATCACGATTTTTTAAACGTTGAAGAAGCAAAGACAGCCTGTGATTACTCATTATAAGGTTGACTCTTTGAGACTCGATATACCGTGATTCCAATTTTCCGCAAAAGACTAAAATGTCCTTTTTAATTTCTTGTGTAAATATCTCTACAATCTAATCATATGTTTATTGTTCAACACTTAACAAATAGATTTAATAACCCTTTTTTTTTTTTTGTAAGTGATTTCTTTTTAAAAAAAAACTTTATAGATTATTATTTGATATTTGAAAATAAAAATAAAATATATACTGATTTTAAATTATTTAGTATAAAAATGTAAAAATGGTCATTAATATTGTCCAAATAAATTTAAATTTATATAACAAATAGGAAAATAATTAATTTTTAATAAAAATATAATAAAATTTGGAAAAAAAGTATAATAAATAAAATGTTTATTAGAGGAAAATAAATAAAATCTTAAATATAATAAATCATGTTATTTTCATCTATAAATGAAATTGTTTACAATAATAAAGAATGATTGAATTTTAATTCAAATGGCATGGTATTATTGTTAATACAAGAGGATGTAGGTTCGAGTGTATTGAAACGTATTATCTTCTTCTTTATAAATTGGGGAGGACAAATATTATCATGAAATTATTAAAAAAAATGTAATTAAACTTAAATTTACCTAAAATTTGACTAAAGCTTCATTTCCAAGTTGTATTAGCATCCTATTTTTGTTGTTTGGCTGTTGAGCTAAAAAGCTCCTCTTTTATTAAAGCTTCAAAAGTCAAATTCCACACGTTTTACAGTTGCCAATGACTCAATGTATTCACCATATCTTATATAGGTTTTTTTTTTAATTTAAAGTATTTGTTTAATTATTTGTGTTTGAGATATATTTAAACATAAATATTTAAATATGAATTATTAAAAAAATTAAATGATATAGGTTCAAATATTGTCATTTTTTTTTCTTTTTTAATATTATTATAAGAAGAAGGAAATTGTAATTTGGTATGAATAAATGGGAAACCGTTACTAAAATTAAATAATATATGAATATAATAATGCATGTAACGGAATAGAATGGTTTCATGGGCAACATAAAAAAGAATAGAATGAAAAGGGAAAAGTCACATGCTTAAAGTTGCAAGTTGTGGTGTATGTGGATTGTGGACCATTTAAGAATTATTTAGGGGTTTTTTTTTGGTTAAAATTTATTATTATTAAGCGGGAATTGCCTTTTTCTGGCTTGGCAAGACATAAGTGAATCATTGTTTTTTATGCCCGAAAGAGTGACACAGGACATGAAAGGTTGTTTAAACTTGAAGGCTCCTCATTACAATGCTTCCAAGAAAGACACTCTAAGTAAAAAAAAAAAAAAAAAGGTTGAGTAGTTTGAAAGCAAAATGGTTGACATCAATATTCCACACAAAAAAAAAATAATTAAAATGCAACATTAAGCATATAAAAACAAAATAAAATAAACATAAAAAAACTCTGAGTTAACTTATTTTTGAGGCTTGAATTTGATAATGATTCTTATATTAAAATTTGATCATTATTCTCACATTAAAATTTGAATTTATAAATTACTTAAAACAGAACAGAAACCTCGTGATTTTTTTAAAAAAATTGAAATTTTGTAATTTTTTTAAAAAATATTTGAAATTTTTACAGTCCAATTGAGATTTGGCAAGTGTTAAAAACTTTGTACCAAAGTCAAAAAGGAGTGAAATAGAATTGGAACAAGGCATTTTTTTTTTTCTTTTGTTGGTAATGGAAGTTGCGGGAGAAACTGTGCATTACATGATTTTGGTTTGTATGTTTAATGAGGAAGCAAATATAATTAAAGTTGGAATTCAAAATTTAATCACGCTCATTGTGCATGTTGTGGAATCCAGATATCAACTCCGACACTCATTTTATTGCAATTTTCTCCATGGTTAAAGGACCGACCCGATCTAAAAAGACAACACACATCAGCAGTGTTTGCTTTTATTGAAGGACTGGGGTCCCGCCCTGTTCCTATCAAACTGTCCCTAAATCTCCATGTTTTCAGACGGCAAGGACCCCAATGCTTTTCCCTTTGCTAATTTCTTTTATGTGTATATATAACATATTTCTACCTTCATATATATTGAGTCTTAGATTAAATTTGAAATTAGATTCTTAAATAAAAAGTAAAGATTTATTTTTTTTATTAATAAGATTTAAACTTAAAATACTATTTAAAATTTTTTAAAACTTCTTACCATTTAACCCAAAAAATATTGATATTTACTAACTTATTTTAAATAATTAATTATTAATAATGTAAAATAAGTTTAAAAAGGAAAAAAAAATTAGACCGATTATCTAGTTTTAAACATCTTTTGTTTGTCAACGAAGTTTTGTCAAATTATTATATAAGTTGAAATTCGAAATCTTGAGCATTTAAGTTTTTCATCTATCTACACATTATAATAATTTGATTCTACTTTATAATTACTTGAACATGTACTTATAATTATATTGTTGTTGATTGAGTCTTAGTTCGATTAGAACAATGCAAGAAGGCATGGGTTCAAGTGCGTTGAAGCACGTTATACTCGTATTTATGGGTTAGGAAGAGGCTTTAGATAATTCTAAGTATTATGTAAAAAAAAACAAATATGATCAAAAGATTGTCAAAAAATATATAATTATATTATTTTTGTGTCTCACACTTAGCTTATACAAATTAAAACCTTATTATTTCTTCCTTGTCTCAAAGTATTGATAATAAAAAAAATCTTAACTTCAGGGTTTTCGCCTTTAATTAAGAATCCCAAAGCAGGGCCAACACCTCATCAAAACTGCCTTTTTTTTTTCTTTTTTTTTTTTTCTGTATTTTGGAGAATGATTCAAGCTCAAGTTAATGCAGGTAAAGGACATATACCAATTATTAAAAGATTTGAATTGGAAAGTTGGATTGTGGGAATTCCCGTTATTGCTAGATTCGATTAATAATTTTAAATATTAAATGCATAATTTTAACGTTGAATCATAAATATAAAAATATTTTAATAAAATATATTTAGTTTAATAATATTATCTTTTATATCGACAATTTTATTATATATTTTCTTTTATTTTTTTAAATAATCTTGATCATATATGCTCTTTTTTAACACAATACTTAGAGCTAGGCATAGCCCTTCTCCAACCCATAAATAGGAAAATAATTCACTTTTATAACTCGAACACATATCATTTTACATTAGCAACAATATTCATATCAATCAATCTAATACTCAATCGGTTTTATTTTACCAATTTTAAATTCAAAGTAAGGGATAAGGGAATTTTAGTGGTACATCTCATTGAAATTATGTTCCGTTCAAAATAACATTGGTTCAATTGGCATGAATTATAAATAGTTTTAGGCATTGCATCAAAAAGAGTAGATGCGATTGACTGTTTTAATGGTGCAAATGTAGATTAATTCAATAAAATAAAAAATCAAATTGATTAATTTAATCGATTTTAATATATATTATTTCTTTATCTATATTGTACTAAAAACTTTTAAGGTGTCACAAGTCCATCAAAAATTTATTTAGTTGTGAAATAATTAAAATAATTTTTTTGCAAAAGTAGATTATATTATTTTGAGGGATCTATCATCTTTTAATATTTTTATATAAAATATAAAACACCCCACGTATAGAGAAACTTAAACTTAAGACCGATGAGTCACTATTGTATGGGTGAACGTATTATTTTTGTTTTGGCACCAATAAATTCCAATATCAGTATATTTTAATTTACCGTTTCAAGTTTATAGGTGTTTTTAAATATTTTTAACTTTATATATAAATGCAAATACAGAGGCAAATCCGTAGGCAAGGGTCCTAACCCCTAAAAATAAAAATTTTGCTATTTCGTCCTCATAAATGTTGAAAATATTAATTAATATATGATAAAATTGTATTTTGATCCCATTCAAAAATGAAAAATGTTCCACTTAATCTCTTAAAAATGATGAAATAAAAAAATTAATACATGATAAAATTACACATTAACTTCCAAAAATGTATAACTCAATTTTAGATCCTTTATTTTTTTTTTTTTGGCTTCGTTAATTTTAAAATTATTAAATATATCAAATTAACTCAATTAAATTATTACATTTTATTTTTAAATGTAATTATAAAATAAGAATAGTTAACATACAAATATCAAATAATTAATTTAAAATATTAAAAATTTGTATCAATCGATATGCATTGGTACAAATTGAAACAAACTAAAACGACTAATACTAATCAAAATTTACATTAAAATAAAATCTAAATTTATTGTTTTGAAATACTATCCAAACAAAATGTTCCTGTCGATACAAGTGGTATCAATATGGAATTGACTTTGTTACTTCATACTATAGATTTTAGCACTCCAATTTTACTATTTCACCGAATACTTCATTTGTTTCGTATATAATTTAAAAAATGTATATTTTTTTACCAATTTTTTTCACTCACATATTTAGTGTATCATAATCTAATTTATTTTAAATATATTTATAATATATAATAAATTTATATAATACAATTTAAATTAACCCAATCCCATTATTTTAACTTTACTTGACTCAACTATATATTAAAAGTTTGATTGAGTTAGCGTTATTCATGAGGTGAGTCTTAAACCAGTTGTGAAATTACAAAAAAACGTATTGTTTTTACAAAGCAAAAAATATTATTTTAAAGGTATTTTTATTTTTTTATATTTTTTCATAAAATCTAAGAATATATAGAATGAAATTTGAATAAAAAATACCATCTTAACTTCCCCGACTTTATCATTTCAACTAAACTAATATTTAATTTTTATGTTAAATTTTTTTATAAATTTGTTACATAATTGTTTTCACCTATGTCACCATATACCATAATCTAGTTGAAATTAAACTAATCTATATTATCTAAACTCAACTTAAGAAATAAAAATTGACTAATGGGTTTAACCGACCAATATTAAGTCGATTTCAATAAAACTTAAATCGGATGATTAATCGATCATATATAAAAATAATCAGTTAAATTGAGTAAATAAAAAAAAAACTCTCTTTTAAATTTATTATTAAATCTAAAAAAACGAATATCTAATAAATTTAGACTGAGATTGTAATACCTCAATTTTTTTGTAATTTGAAATTAGGACTATTTAAAAGAAACAAAAATTGAGTAGAAGCTTATAAAAAAAGCCAAAGGTAATGAAGATTAGTGTGCCTATTGCCTAATCTGTTTTTTAATGGCTTGATAATGTGGGATTAGATAAGCTGTCTATTTCACAATCCAAGCGATATTGAAAAGCAAGAATTTTCAAAGTTTGGTTAAACACTTTAAAGCAAAACACTCCTCGTGAGTTGTTTCAGATTTTTTTGGTAGGGCTCATGCTAACTTTTAAATATTTTTCAAAGGTTCCATTCTATTTGAATCTTAAACTTTAAACAATACCCATGGATTTATTTTTATTTTTTATTTAAATATTATTCAAATAATTCAAAACAGTTCGACCAATTAGGTTAAGTGTTGTTGAGGACTAGTTCATGGCTAGGACAATGATTAGTTATATTGTTTTCATTGCTCTATTGTAAATAGAATCAAACATTACATCCTTATACAGACACAATCTTTTAGCATTTTAGTGTTTATGTTTAGTTTAGGGTAAATTATATCAAAGGTTATTAAAATTATTAGTAAATTTAGGTTTTAGTCACTCAATTTTAAAAAGATATAAAATGATGATTGAATTATTCAAAAAATTTCACTAAGTCATTAAATTATTAGAATTTTTTTATTTAAATCATTGGATTATTTTTTTTTAAAAGTTTGGCTAATGAGCTCTAAGTGAGGATCGATACGATGGATCAATATCCATCGATGAGTAGAAGAAAACTGTTTATTTTGGTTTTGATGTTCAAAGTTGTTTTAGAAAAAAAAAAAAGAAGAAAATTTTCGATTGGTATAGTCGGTATCAAGGGTGAAAGCTATATAACAATGAATTTATCAACCCAGCAACTTAAATGAAAATTTTCAAACAGTTAAGTGATCATTCTGTAACTTTTTGAAACTAAAAGACCAAAATGTAAAATTTTTAATAATTTATTAGTTTTATTGCAGATCTAAATAAAACCTTAAGACGGCACGTTTGCTGGACTTAAAAAAGGGAAGGTGAAATCAGAGATGATTGCATTGAGTTGGGGAGTTTGTATTTTCATTATTTTGGTGGATTTTGACAGATAACAAACCAATTGAATTGGGCATGAGAGTAATTCGGTTGATCCATGACGCGTTTTACGCTTTTTGGAACGATGCAGTGACGATGCCGCTGAAGTTTCCTCGTCCTATATTAATTCCAGGCAGTGGTCCCATACTTCTCCATTTTAATGGCTGTTTTTGTTTTATGCATTAATGTGGGTGTTAAATTTGGTGAAACGGCTGATGGCGAGATCTATCCCTCTTCTGCTTCTGTTGTTTTCTTAACCAATAAAAGCCGAATGTTTCAATGCAATTTGGGCCTTCTGCCAGATTTTAAGCAATTACATGCATCTTCACATTTTTTTCGTTAAAAATCTCAAATTTCTGTTCGTGTTTATTCCATTTTTTTTCATATTTATTCATTTAAATTAAGCGAATAAATAAACCTCAAATTTCGTTCACATTCACATTCATTTATTTAACTCGACAAACAAAAAAAAGTTAAACTTTTTATCCAACGTTCTAATCATTTATAGTCCCACTTCACCTTGCTCTTTAGGAGACCTCGCCAAAGCCCACTCCCTTAATAATGAAAATGTCCCCGCCAAGTCTTATATGCCACTACCCTGTAAATTATAAGGACTTGACGAAATGACATGATTTAAGGGATATACATTAGCACATGCATCGGAAAAGTGGAATGAATCGTCCCATGAATATAAATAAGAAAACATCTGTTCAAGAGTTTAAACATAGAGCTTCACTCATCAAGATTGGAGCAGTCTCTCTGACGGAACTAAGCTGTAGACACTCAATAGTGTGTACCTCTCGTTATCCATAAAGTCCTATCTTCTCCCCTTATTTGTGTTTCTTATTTTTACTTGGTAAATATCAACGATTGATATGATGGGCGTGGAGGTGGAGGATTCAATACGCGACCTTCAGATGATGACAAACCCTGATGAGGCGAACCCACGAATCAGCCTAACCACCTGCTAAGACGGATTATCAGCCCACGAATCATAAAAAAGTATAAGATCTTTCTTAATGAATTCATTTAAATTAAGCCCATTAGCCCTTTAGGTTTGTGTAAATTAAGCCCATTGGCCCAACTATATTTAAAAAATCTATAATATATAAAAAAGCCAAACTATTAATAAAAAATTGTATTAAATACATCCTATTTAAAATATTATGTTTCCATTAATAGAAAAATATATGATTTTTTTTAAACAATAAGTTTTAATTATTTATATAATAAATAACTTAATATTTTATATATAAATTATTATGACTATTTTATTGACCTATTAATTTTTTTTATAATTTGTATAAATGATTTAATAATGATTAAGATTTTTTTTATTAACATTGCATTTGAATAATAAAAAATTTGATATATATCCGTTAGTTATTATTTTGAATAAAATTAGAATTACTTTGTAAATTATTTTGTGCATTAAATATAGTAAAAATATTTTAATTATGAATTATTTTTTTAAAATATTAATAAATTAACATATTTTAATTATTTTTAATATTCAAATAACAAATATTAATTTAATGAAGAAAATAAATGTATCAAATCAAGTGTAACGCACAAGATATTAGAAATTAATATATAATATTTAAAAGAAATAGTTTTATGGAGAAATTAACTTAAATTTAATTAATTTTAAAAAAAAATAGCAGTACTTAACAAATATAAAAAATTGGATATTTCCTATGCATTACCTAAAATGATTAAATTAGTACCTACAACATACATCAAAGAGGGAGATAAATTCCAATTAAACTCATGACAAACAACTTGAGTATACGTGTTCATTTAGGCCGTCAAGTTAGGCAGATAAGCAACTGAAAACCACAGTTTCACTGATCCCACCACCCACCAAAAACTCATTGCCGTCAAACCGAAATGCCGGAGGGAGCTTCGACTTTTTCTCCATTTTCTTACTCGCCTCCGTCTCCGCCACCATATTTGGTGTCCGTTTCCCAGCAAGGGCGGCAGCTTTTTTCTCCATTCTTCGTCGAATGACATACTCTTCGGGAATAAATACATCCATTTCAATAATTATACTTGATATTATTAATTCCCGAAAAATAATATATATGAAGGAAAGGAAGGTGACGAAAGAAAGAAACTTTGATGAAATGGAAGAGTGACGAGTTTAAACGCAGGACAAATATTGGTACCGTTTGAAATATACCATACTTATAGGAGAAAAGATTAAGGGGAAACCATGGGCGTTGGTCCCATGTTTTTAGTTTAAACAAGCTACCCTTTTCCTTTTGATTTTTGTTTTCCTGCTTCTGAGCCTTTCAAAGCGCAGTGGTTTTCAAAAAGCTATTGACTCTATAACACACTCGAGACTGGTGCGTAAAACAGATACAAATAGCATGTGGTTCGCACAGCCTGGCACGTGTTAAACTCAAAGTCTCATTTGTAACACTTCCAGAATTTCTTTATGCTTGCTGCTTATTCTTTTACACCTGTCGAAATAAATAATTTTTATACCACTCTGACACATAGGAAGATATGGGTAATATGTAGATAGTACTTCGCAAGAAACAGTTCGTAGATAACCCTCGTATATTTTGTCTGAACTAGTTTGGAGATGGCTTGCTACGCACCTCCTATGAGTATCACCAAAGTATAATCACCTTGTAATATCAGAACATTACTACATATTATACTCCATGGCGACAATTAACCTATAATGGCCTAGCATCTAGTTAGTATACACAACCTTGCAGGCCTATACATTGTCTGCTATATGGCACTACAAGACAAAATGTGCCCTTATATAAGCTTGAGTGCACGAGAGTCTAAGGATCGACTTCCCTTGCTCTAAAAAACGTATATGGCAACCTTGGTAATCTCCTTCCCCTCCTCCTCCCTTTCCTTACTCTAGCTCCCTGTTTGTCATAGGTTAATTGATATCCCTCTCCATTGTCTTCTCCTCCTTATTGGTTACCTATATCAACAATAATATATACTTATATATATACATATTTACGTAGAGCAAGTCTCAACAAATGGTAGTATAAGGCCATGACAAGCTAGAATACACAAGTTAAAGTGTTGCATTATTTTTTGGTATTTTTCATGTCCTTTTTACTGTTTATGTTTTGGGATTGTGACCACCCTTCCCAACAATGTTATTTCCAAAACTTGAACTTGTGTTCTCTCTTTGAAAAAATGTTTTACATTATAGTACATCTATAATCTTAGAGGAGTTAAGTAGGTATCCACCTCAAAAATCTTTTGTTGTTGTCGTTGTTGTCATACTCAAGGTATTCATTGTCGGTAACAATGATTAATCTCTTCACTATGGGTGCTCTCTAAAGAGGTAAACAATTAGCCATAAGTGATGATCGAACCCCCAACTACATGATTAAGGGATGAGGTGAGCAATCACCACACCACATTTCATAATTCACCTTGAGAATCTTAATTTTGGTGCAATCTTGATTTTATTTGTTCTTTATTGAGTTTAATCACCACATCAAGCTCTCATGGTCATGGAGATTTTATGACATAATAGTACCTTATCGAAAAATTGAGTCTATGTAATATTAGATACAGAAAGGGGTAAAAGTATCTTGAAGGTCATGTATTATAGAGATTGAATCAAATTAGTCTTTCTATAATTAAATAGATCAATTTAATCCCTATATTATTAAAAGAATAAAAAAATCCCCTGTATCATAACATTTATATTTAACTTGGTATAGTTTCCATTTCACCCTTTGTAATTATTTTAGGGCTAAATTATAAAGTTAAAATTTATAAGGTTACAATATGTTTCAAGACTCTGTACTCCCTGTATATTTGAAATTTATTCACTATACTTTTATTTTCAAAAATTTAATCGCTATAATTTTCAAATTTAAAAGTTCAAATCTAGTTGTTAACATTGTTAAAATTCTTTTGTTAAATTAGTTGGTGTGACATTCTAAAATTAAAAAGAAAATCCCCACTTGGTAGGTATGTGACAAAAAATAGCACTGTGATTAGGGGAGAAGCCATAATTTTTTTCGGGGGGAGGGGGCGGAAATAAGTTGTATAATTTTATAAGAGTTAAAATGCAATTTTACCATTTTAATAGCTTAATCTTTATTTTTTAAAGATAAAGTGCAATTTTATCATTTATAAATTTAAAATTTTATGAATTTTAAGAGCCCAAATTTAATTTTCTATTTTTAAGGAGGCTACCACCCCTGACTGTGATGGACCTAAATTCAATAATAAAGTTCAACGCTGTAAACAGTTCTTAAAATTCATGTTCACATTTTAATCAAAATAAAATATTTACATTAAGTGATGACATTATAAATGTTGAAGTACCAAATTATGTTAGAAATTAAAATATAAAAATTAAATCTTGAATATAAGCATACTACAATGATTGAAATTGAAATTTGACCATTTTTATATAATCTAAAAATTAAAGAAATTAAAATTAAAATTTAACTCTTATGTTTATAATGTAAAAAAGAAACTTTAGACACATATTATAAAAAAGAAACCTTAAGACTTTCTGCATCACCCTTAACCCGTATCCATCGCCAGAACATGATTACAGAGTATTACCGAAGTTTACAGATAAAATAAACATATATTTCATATAAAATAACATTCATATCGGAAACCAATCAAAAACAAACATATTGTCCCTTATGCGAGCCCTCGAGGCCCAAAATATACTTTAGAAATAATTCGGGACTAAACCGGGTACTTAAAGAATTTTTCGGAAAACATTAAAATTTTTCAAAGGTGCAAGGGACACACGCCGGTGTGGCCAGGCCGTGTGGCTCACACGGTCAAGAGACATGCTCGTGTTTCAGGCCGTGTGGGCATTTGAAATAGAGGCACACGACCATTTCTCAACCCGTGTCCAAACTAGTGAGCTCTCTGACTTGAGTCACACGGCCAAGCCACACGCCCGTGTGCTAGGCCGTGTGAGTATTCTGTTTTGTGCAAATTAAAGATACAAGGAACATACGGCCATGTCACTTGGCCATGTGTCACATACGGCTGAGACACACACCCGTGTCTCTACCCGTGTGGACAAAAATAGGCCATTTTTCTAGCCATATTTCTCACCCAATTTGTCATCAACCTAAATCATCATTTTGGACATCAACAAGCCATAACAAGGCATTCAAATCAAGCCAAAATCAATACTTAGGCTCCTTTGGATGCAAAATAAGCCATGGTGAGATGGATTATTGAGAGAATATTCCTTTTCACTGCATTGTTTGATGTTTGGATAACTAATGGTGAGGTGCGGTTAAAAATTCCCATCTCACTGCTGGTTTTATTTTGGACTGGAGCTAAAGGTACTAGTGGGAAAGAAAGCACCTGCAGTGGAAAGCTATTTTCCCACTATAACCTTCTTGTTCTTATTCAAGTCCAATAAAAAATATTGTTTGTATTTTCATGATAATAAATAATATTTTTAAGTGGATTTTTATAAAAAATAATTATATAATTAATTAAAATATTTATAATAAAATATCATAAGATACATTTTAATAATTTCGTAAAAGTAAAATAATTTAAAAACCTTTTATTATATATCTTTTTTAATCTGATGTCCTTAATAGTCATTTTTTATTCTCACCACACTGTTACAGCTGCGTTTGAATCCAAACACACACTGCACCGTTATTTCTAATCTCACCGCTACAGTATCCAATCTACAGTAACTAATCTCACACCCACCACTGTTTTTAGCCTCATCGGAGGTAAACACACCGCCCATCCAAACTAAGCCTTAGACATGTAACTATCACATACAAATAATATGCCCTTAGGCTCTTTAAATGACAACATAACTCATATAAATCAAATAACCAGTTTCACCTACATGACCAAATACATATATGCATAATTTACCAAATATACCTATTCAACCCAACCATCAATATACCTATAAGATTTCCATCATTCAACCATTTCAAACACACATCAAACATGATAAGGCCACTTACATACACATCAAAATTTATCCGCCAAATTAACCTATACATGACATTATAACCAAAATTAATTTACTAATTATATCGAAAAGGCTGATGGATAGTGTGAAGTTGCTTCGACCAGCTTCCAACCAAAATGAGCTTCCGAATTATTATAAAATATGGAAAATAACACAGAGTAAGCATTTAAGCTTAGTAAGTTCGTATAACAAGAAAATTAACTTACCATTTAATCACATTTAAGGTAAGCATACTAATATAACCAAACCAATTTGGTCAAAAGCCTAAACACATACCCTTAATATGTTAGCCATGTAACACTTTCCATAACCAATAAACATGGATGTACATAATCACCAGGTAAGGTTCACATACATATATCATCTATCTTATATTTCAATATATCATGTAATATCATTTCCATGTAATTCAAGTATATACCCGTAATTGTTCATTTCAAACTCATATTATTTCATATAAGAACTTTGCCTGTTGAACCATTTAAAATATCGTTGGATACATAGGTAGTACACACGAAGTGTACAAATTGTAATCCGTCAATTCATGTCCTTGTATGCTTATACAAGCATGTAAACGGGAAGCTCTTCTGAGCCATATAACGGGAAGCTCATGTGAGCTAAGTAATAGGAAGCTCAAAAGAGCTGTAGTGTGTCTGCAACACATGCAAGATCACAACCATATCGGGAACCCTAATGACATGTCATTTGTATTCTTCGAATTTCTAAGGTTCAAACGGGACTCAATAATTTTTGGATATGTGATCATAATTACACATGGCAATTTGTACAAATCACACACAACAACATTAAATTTTAAAACATATAATATACAATTTAGTTACACGAACTTACCTCGTTAAGTTTTCGTAGATACATAGGCTACTAGTTTGATACTTTTTCTTTGTTTCGATCTAATTCCATATTAGGTCTATCCGGATCTATACGAATGAATTTAACTCAATTTAATATAATTATTATTCAATTTAATCCAACACACATCTTTGACAAAATTACTATTTTGTCCCTATACTTTTAATTAATTACAATTTAGTCCCTAGGCTCGAAAAATGAAATTCATACAATTAAATTTTTATTCAAGCCTAGCCGATTATTATACATATTAATAGAAACCCATGTATTTCACAAAATTTAGAATTTTACCATAAATTTATTATCTTTTCAATTTAGTCCCTAACTGATAATTTCATCAAAATTCTCTTTACAAAAGTTGTTTATCTAACGACAACCTTTCATTTTCTATCATAAAACCTTCAAAATTCAAGCATATTCATCCATGGAAAAATTCTAATACTTTAACGGTTTTGCAAATTAATCCCCAAGATAGTTGATTAAGCTATTATGATCTCGGAAATATAAAAAGTATTAAAAACGAGGCAGAAATACATACCTAAATGAGTAAAAATAAGCTTGCTAACTTCAAGCTTCCATGGCTAGGGTTTCCATCTTTTTTTTTCTTTTCTTTTATTTGGTAAAAGATGATGATATTAAATTATTTTATTTATTTATCATCATTTATCATTTCTTTTTTCAAAATTAACCTTAATAATTTATTAAATTTCTAATGATGAATAATCATTCTTATACACTAACTACTCTAAATGGTCTATTTCTATATAAGGACCTCTAATTTAAAATTGTAAACGGTAAAATTTTTTAACGAAATTTTCATACAATATTTTCATCATACTGTAGACCATAAAATAATATTAAAATAAATTTTATTTCTATCTCGGATTTTTGGTTCCTAAACCGCTATTTCGATTTCACTGAAAACGGATTGTTACACTTTCCTTTTATATATAGTCATATAGATATGTATTAGATATATATATTAAAAAATTAAATTTATCAATAAATATTGGATGTAATGACAAAACACATTATACTCTCAAGGAAAGACGAGTTAAACAAAATAATGCAAACTCTTCTTTTGTTTTCTTCAACATATGATGTGCAATATTTTCCATGCAGATTTCAATGCACAATTATTAATTTTTACCATGGAGATTCATCAACATTCATAATTGTTCAAATACTGCACATTTGAGTTGGTTTCAATGGTAATAAGGGAAGCTTAAGAGTTTAGGTTCCCTTTTTCTAGAAATACTTTTATTATTTAAAAACTAAAAATGCATTTAATAAATAAAAATGTTTTTATAAATAAAAAATACAAAAACATGTTTGTCATTCCTATAGCACTCCATTAAATATATAGTATTTTAATTAATTAATATTTTAGTACTCGTAATAGGTAATTTTGAAAGAACTTAAAATCCAATAATTCATGTAAAAGAAAATTATGGCTCAAAACTAAATTCTAAACTTGCATGGGTAAATTTTACTTTGTGCTATGTGATTTTATTTTATTTGGATAATTTGTTTTTAATAATTTAATAATTATATTTTTAATTTGATTGTATTGTATTTATTATACTTTAAAACATTTACGTTGATAAATATTAAAATTACAAATTAATTTTAATTTTAATTTTGATTTTGATTTGTTATAAAATGTACACGTAAAACTTTTATATTTAGTGAAACTGCATACATTTATTTTAAATATAATTGAATAAATATAATTGTTTCTATATTCAGTAAAGAAAATGATTTTATGTTGATAATATTGTTATTAATTTATGCAAATTGAAATAAAATAAAATATTCATTATAATTGCAACAAATTAAATTAGTTTGCATTCAAATATTCATTTGTATCCGTTTTTAATAATTTAACATCATTTCAGTGTATCTTGAAAAAAACCAAATCCAACATAATGTGCTGAAATTTAGGATGAAAATATTGAAATGGTATTAAATTATTGGAATGGGATACAAATGGCATGATATCCTAGTTTTATATAATTCTTTCTCTAGCTCGATGATACAAAGAAAATATTTAAAATTTTGAAGTTTCATGTTCGACTCCTATATCTGAACTCTCTCTAGATTTATTTTGATTTTTTTTTTCAAATTTGTTAGTTAAAATTTTAATTTAAAAAGAAAAATAGTGAAGAGGCTGCTAAAGAATGGGTTATTTATCGTGGGGGAGGTATTTTGGAGACAGTAGTGATTCTTGCAAGAAAGCGAAACATGGAACATGGAAAATCATGATTATTTATTTAGTCATCGGACAAACGCACATAGGAACATGGATTCTATGGACTGTCGTCAAACACTAATCTCGTGATCCATTCTCTTATTAATTATTTTTTAGGGAATCAAATTTATTCAATTTCTGATTCGTTCATCGATGGATGGTGTGTTTCCAAGGGTTAATTGTATTAAGAGGGCTTTGTAATACAGGTTTTTTTACAAATTAATAATTCTTACAAGTTTTTTATATATTAATAATTCTTTTTTAAACAACATTGAAGAACGAGGAGATGGTGTAAGGGAAGAGATGAGTGATTAGGGTTTAGCTTTTTGGGATTTGTTGGGAGGAAAGGAGAGAAATGCCTCTTTTATGTTGTGTTTTGGGATATTTATAGGTAGGTCATGGTTCTCGAGTGATATCCTTTTGAGTAAAACGCACCCGTTAATAGCAGGTGGCCTAACGGAAGGTACAATTGAGTGGTCAATGATAGATGGTCCCTCCCATGAATGGTATGAAGCATGCGGATGATTGGTCACTAAGCAACTATCCAAATGGTATAAGGCGAGAGAAGTTATCTATGGGTTTTTTCGGTTGGATCTTGTGTTGCCATGTGTCCCAATTATTGGTGCATGGGGATAAAAATAAACTTATAAGAAATTAACGAAGGCTTCAAGGTGTGTATCAACGCTAGTTTCTTTAAAGTTCTATTCACCCCAATCTATATTATGGTGTGCAAAGAAGTTACTAGCAAATAAACCCCAATGATACGATGAAACCTAATGACTGTCTGCATTTTGCACTGACAGAAATAGTCCATTGAGCATCGAGTGGAGCATAGCAGGGATATTAATTTCTATAAAGAATTTCTACAATAATTCTTTATAGAACAATCTAATAATGTAAAAAATTGTGGGAGATAAAAAATAAACTTTTTTTTTTATGTTTTTTGGGTTGTCATGCAAACGAAACCTCACTCCTATTTATAAGAGGTCTTCTGTCTCTTCATAGGGACATAACTATTCAAATGGAAAATCATATTTTTAGCAATAAATATAGTTATTCAATAAATATCTACTTGAATAATTATGACTATTTGATAATAACCAAGTGACATAATTTTTGGCTACTTATAACTTTTCATTTGTAATTATTGAAACACTATATGTTTTGAAAATGTTCCAACACCAATCAAGATAGGGGTATAACAATAGTTCCTCCTCCTAGTCAAAAAGTAAGTTATAAAGTGATTGTACCTTGAGATCATCTAATCTACAAGTTCCCTCATCGATGGTAGTTTTTGCAAATGAAGCAACAAGATGGAGGATACAATTTTTAACCCGACGATCTGCGAATGTACAATGCCTTGCGAGGCTATTGAAATTTATTACTATCATTTTTAACAATGTGTTGGTGAATGGTACTTCCATTCACAATTGACTTGTATAAATTTTGCTTTGTGATTTAACGAGTGGTAGGCTCATTGGCTCGACAATCTTAGAATGTATAATGTATAATCGAGTGGTGTAGCTGTCGATTAAATGATCTGGATTTATATAATGGAGAAGTGTCATATATATATCATGGATGCGACTATTGGAAATGTAAAATAGAGGAGGTGTAATCCATCTATTTGACAACATAAAATGTAAGAGGTGTACAAATTGTTTATTGACAATATAAAATGTAAAATGTGTGAACTATTCATTGGTAATATAAAATATAAAATGTGTGATCTATCCATTGAAATATGAGTGGAAGGACTATTTGTTGTTATAAATAATTGTAGTGAATATAACTTTTAGCCTAAGCTTTTGACAAATAAAAAATAAGTGTCGAGTGTGTGCTCAAAGTTACAAAATGTATTCATTAATTCAATTTGGAGTTCACTTATTGCTCTTGCACATGGGGAGGCTTATGGGTAGAGGTGTGCATGGGCCGGGCGGCCCGACCCGGCCCGAAGGCCCGCCCGAAAAATGGGAGGGTTTGGGTAAAAATATAGGCCCGAAAATGGGCTTGGGCAAAAAGAGGCCCGTTTAGAAAGCGGGCGGACCTCGAGCAAGATTTTTTTGGCTGGGCTGCCCGATTTTAATATTAAATTATTTTTAAATTTTTTTATTTTAAATTTTAAGTAACTTTAGTTTTTTTTCTTTAGGTTTTTTTTATTATTTTTAATGTTATTTTGATATTGTAAAATTTTTGTTATTAATATAATTTAGTTCTAATTTATTTCAATTTTTTAATTTTAATATAATTATTTTTATTATATTTTTAATTTATATATTATTTTAAGAATTATTTTAGTCCCATTTTTTTAATATATTTTTTTATGTTTTAAATGCATTTGATTTATTATATTTTAAAGTTTTTATTTAATAGAAAAAGTAAAAATTTTTTTAATATGGTAGGGCAGGCAGGGCCGAGCTCGCCTATCATTTTTTCTCGGTAGGGCTTGGACAAAATTTTAGGCCCATATTTCGCCACGCCGGGCCGGGCCTTGAAAACGGGCCGAAAATTTTTTATGGGCCCGGCCCGGCCCGGGCCATGCACACCTCTACTTATGGGGGTCCTGCTTCCACATATAGGGGGAGGCTTACGGAAGGTATCATATGTTAATCGCACTATTGCTGGCTCTCGCAGACCTAAATTATGTGGAGAGTAACGAATGTCCTACTCTCGCACATGAGGGAAGCTTACGAGGGGTCTTGTTCTCACACATAAGGGACGCTTATAGGAGGTATGCTCTCTCAAAGGAATGTATATAAACTTAATAATATTAATAAATCATCACAAATGTCATAATAAAACTAAAATAATTAGTAAAAAAAATGGTAATTGAGATATATTAAAATAATAATAATTGAGGTATATATACATGATTCTTCAGTTGATCCTAGTAAAAAGTCGTAGCTAAAGTTACAGTGGTAGCCAACACCTTAATTCGCACATTACTCACAATACCATGTGGTTGTTGCATGATTCATATTATTAAGATTCAAAATGGAAAAGAAATTAAATGCGAAATATACTAGCTATGTAGAACTCCCAGAATAATTTCTCTACTTCTTCTTCTTTTAGTAAACTATACATACACATATACGCATGCTACACCCTTCCGAGTATCTCTCATTGGGTGTTGAACACTCTCGGGTTTACACCCCACCCGTATATGTGTGTATGTATATATATATTACATGTGCATGTTGTAGAGCCCAATTTTGGCTTGGGCCCAAACCAAACAAATAAAAACAAAAACAATAAAGTGTCTAAAGTTCAGTCCAATTACAAGAATGACCCAAAATATGACTGGCCCAATGCTCTACCCGATTTCACAAGCCCAAACCCTAGCCTAAATTTATCAGAAAAGAAAGAAACCCCAGGGTTTCTATACCAGCACCCCTATGTACGCCGCTCCTCACGTGGTGTCGGCACGATCCACGCCCGAACAGACGCCTTGTCCCATCGCCTCTGCCACACCTGCAAACAAACAAAAAAGAGGACAGAAAAGGAACAGAGAAACACGCAAAGCAAAAGCGAAACAAATAGAGAGCAGTAGAAATCACATGTAATCGGCTATAAAGCCGAAAGAGAAAATTAGATGTAGGGGGGATTTTTTTAATACAAAATGGTTGTATTTTCACACGCATATAAAAAAATCAAAACGCACTGAATAAAGAAAAAGCAAAAAAATCCTTAAAGGTGATTCCTTGCTCAAGTTTTTTTCGATTATTTTCTTTTTTTTTTCGTTCGTTCTAACATTTAAAAAAATCAAAAAGAAGAAGAAAATGAGGCCTAACCTTGAAGATACGCCGTGAAATTTTTTCTTCTTCGTCGAAATCGAAGATAGAAGGGGTCTTAAGGCTGAAAAAGCACTGCCGAGGCACGGGCATGCTGGTCGCCGTTCATGGTGGCGAATCGACAGTTAAGATTCGGCTGAAAGAAAAGGGGCTTAGGGTTTGCTAGTGAAGAGGAGATAAGGCTAGGGTTTGATTCAGCCGAATAGCTTGATTTTAGCCTTTATAAGGGACTAAAAACGGCACCGTTTTGAGCCTGACTCAGTGGCTCCAAAACGGTGCCGTATTGACCATGCCTGACCCGATCCGACCCCTTGCCCCAAGGACCCACGTGTTTTTGCAGAGAGGGGATAATTGCGCACTAAGTCCTCTTCTTTTACACGGGTATTCAATCGCGCATTGCTTGTTTCATTTCATCTTAGAATTTAGCCCTGCAATTTCAGCATGTGTGCATTTTGGTCCGCGCCTCAGCGCAGCGTTTTGAGGATCTAGAATATTTCCAGATTTGGTCCCTGTGTATTAGCATACGTTGCGTGTTGGTCCTTTTTCTAATCCCAGCAGTTTATTTTATTTACAAATTACCCTTCTTCTTTTAATTTGATTTCAATTAGTTTTTTTGTAGATTTATTTTACAACATTTTTTATTTGTGTTTATTTATTTATATTAATTGTATCATTTGCATCATTAGCTTATTTATTTATTGTAATTTGGGTAATTGTATTTTCACATATTGTATACTATTTTATGTAAATGTTTTATGCATTATTATACATATATATACCTTATAATAAATTAACTTTATTCTATGTACATTATCAACACTATATTATTTCATGCATATAACTGCTTTTGAATCTATTCGCGTATTTTAATATATGTGTTCGTATATTTTATGTATTATTTTTAATTAATTTAGACATATACTTGGTACATACATTATTAAACCTATGTTATTTTATATATGTAGTTTCTTTGAGGTCCATGCATAATTATATTTTAAAAACTATTACATATATATATTGTCTATTTTAAATTTTATATGATATTTAGTGATATTGTTTTATAGGTTAACTATTTTAAGTTCCTTTTATTGTATATTATAAATTTTATTATTATTTGTTTCGAGATTTCTTATATTACTTATATTAAACTTCTTATATATTGTTTCACATACTACTTGTTTCAAATTTATTCTTCACATGGTATTTATTTTAAATTTTTTATATGTTATTTTAAATTACTTTATAAATAATTTATTTTAGTTGTTCTATGTATTATTCTATTGTTTTGGACATTGATAATTTCAAATTGTTTTATACTATTTATTTTAAATTGCTTTTTATAGTGTATATTTTAAACATGTTTTTCTATATACTATTCATCTAAAATTATCATTCATTTATTTTAAACTATCTTACATTATTTATTTCAATTTGCTTTGTATATTATTTGTTTTAAATTGTTTCATACATTATTCATTTTAATTTGTTTTATGCTAGTTACTTCAAGTAGTTTTATATATATTATTTTGTTTCATTTTTTATCGTTAATATTGATGCCAAACAATATGTGTTGTATGATTATTGCCATTGTATTTTATAATTCTTTATTCGTATTTTCATGTTTTTATAATTCATTATTGTAATATTTATTCACAAATCATTATACCATGTTCGATATCATCATTTTTCTCGTTCCATTTAAATCACGTCATGTATTAAAGTTCAAATGCATGTTTTTAATATAGACCATTTTATTCCAAACAAAATAAGCGCACATTGCTAAATGTTGCATTCGTTCTTATTCAAAATAAGGCAATATTTCGTTTTTTTGGAAATTCGAGAAAACGTGCCCTAACTTAACGGGTTTCGTTTTTTCTCGTTTCATCTAAATAACCGAATATCCTTTTAAAATTAAATACGTTTTTAAATCAAAAGGCAAGCTTATTTTTGGGGTTTAAGCTGTTATGTCCTAACGCACTGGATGTGACATTTTCTTACTTCAAGAAAAGAAGGGCTTTAGCATTCGCTTCGATTTATTCAAACATTTTTCTAAAAAAGAAAATTCATAAAAAAGGATCGTAAAAATTTGAAACAAGGCAATATTTTGTGTTTGGAAATTTTGAGAAATCGTGCCCTAAGTGTTGGGTTTCGATTTATCGTTTGACCAAACGACCTAATATCCTTTTTAAAAATTTCAATACATGAGTTTTGGAAATCATAAGATGATTTTGGTATCGAAGGTTTGAAATGTCGTGTCCTACGTGCTGGATGTGATATTTTATTTCTCCGGAACAAGAGAATCTTAATACCCACTTCGAGTTATCCTAACATTCATAAAAAGGGATCGTATTTTAAATTTTGTTTTAAATCTTTTCAATTTTCGACATTAAGACATTAATTAACCAATTAGGTACCAATTATGGGCGTTACGATGGTGTTAATCCTTCCTCGTACGTAACCGACTCCCGAACCTATTTTCTCAAATTTCGTAGACCAAAATCGTTGTTTTAGTAAATTAAAATATTTTATGACCAAATTTCTAGGTGATTCGATCACACCTAAACAAAAAGATTGGTAGCGACTCCTAATTTTCGTTTATCATTTTCAAAACCAAAGTCGACCTCATTTTTTCAAAAAATGGTTTCGACACATGTAGAATTGATTGAGAAGTGGCAATGGGTATTAACTTCTTGTGTGTTCCTATCAACTACCACCACTCGATTTTTTTTTTATTTGATAATGAAAGAGAACTACATATGTTATCCACTCTTCCACTTATATCAAAACCTCATCCGGTGGTTGACCATAACAATGTAATCCTAGTGGCAGTTGAAATGCAAGATTAGCCATGTATATATATACATGCCCATGCAAAGGGAGTGTCTAACCTCCAGCTAGAGGTCTTTACCTATTTCCTTTTTTTTAAAAAAATATAAATAGGGTAAATTACACCAACAATCACTCAACTTTAGGGTAGCTAACAAAATAGTCACATAGGTTTCATTTCAGTCACCCAACTTTTGAAAAATAACAAAACAGTCACTAACGTTATAAAAAAGTGACAAAACAGTCACTGACTAACAGTTTCCGTTAGTGTTTTAAAAGAACCGCTGATGTGGCAAGTTAAGTAGCTGATATGGCCAGTTAACTTGCCACGTTGGATGAAGAAATTAAAAAAAAACCCCTTTAACAGAGAATAAGAAGAGATTGTATGTCTTTGCTGAAGAAGAAGAAGAGACTGTATGTCTTTGCACCATGTCTGAATCCGGAGGCTGCTTAGCCTGTTGAAGAGCATTCTCCATTATATGTAAAGCAGGCAAAAAGTTTGATGCAGAGTCGAGGCTTTGGTAATGGGAACACCCAATAAAAGATTAGCTAATATATTAGAAACCCCCTTTTATTAGGTATCTTTCTTGCATTACAATTCAGTCGACTGAGCTAATATCTAATTTCTTAGGTATATAGTACCAATGTTGTTGCTTTTGGTGTATAAGAGGTTATTGTACAATGAAACCTCCAAATGATCTATTGACTTAATAGGAAATCCTTCGATAGCTATGGGGGAGAAACAGATTCAAAGACATTGTGTAACATCCCGAAATAGGGCCTAAACGGAACAGTGGTTGCGAAACCACAAATCCGAGGTAGAAAAATTTATTTTATTATTATTTTGAGGTCTATGATATGTTTGCATGATTGTGTGAAAAGTTCGTGAAGAAATTCTATGCATAAAGTACTTAATTTGAAATTATGGACTAAATTGAATAAATTGCAAAACTTGTGTTCTAGAAGTATTTTGCATAAAATTGAATTAGAATATTAATTAGGAGGTCTTAAATAGCAATTTGACCAATTTTAAGTTCATGGAAAAAATTAGGACATGGAAGGAATTTTTGAAAGTTTAGTAGTAAGGGTATTTTGGTCATTTAGGGGTAAAATGAATTAAAAACAAAATTAAAAGCCAATTTTTGTCCATCTTCTTCATTAGGACGAAATTTCAAGGGTTCTCCATAGCTAGGGTTTGTTTCAAGCTTTCAAGCTCCATGGTAAGTGATTCCAAGCCCCGTTTTTAATGTTCTTTACGCTTTGAGTCCCTTAGCTCGATAAAGCTTATGCTAGCAATAATTTAAGTTAGGGTTCATATTTGGAAAAATACCCATAGGTGAAATTTGTGTATTTTGGTGTTTTATGATAGAATATGAGGTTTTAAATTATGTTAGACAACTTGTACTACTCGGTTTTAAGCAAAAACGAGTAAAAGGACTTAATCGAAAAAATACCTAATAGTCATAAGTGCTTGTTAGAGTATGAATTTGATACTGCCATAGAAGGGAAAAATGACCAGAATGTCATGAAACATAAGAAAATAGGCTGAAGTTTAATTTACGAGCTTTGGGGAAAAAGTGTAAATATGCAAAAGTTTAGGGGCAAAATTGTAATTTTTTCAAAATATGATTTTGAGTCAATTTGAATAGTGTGAGTCCTAATTAGACTATATTTTAAATGATAGAGCAAGGAAAACTGAAATTCGGGCTAAAATGGAGAAAATACCAAGTTGTGGACGAAATGGTAAAAGTAGCTATTTTTGCATACGAGGTAAGTTTACAGTAAATAAATGCAATATTCTTTTATTTTACATTATTATTGTAAATTTCCAGCATTTATATACTTATTTTATGAGAATATTTGAAGTCGAATTAAAGGCTAAGTGACAGAAAAAGCATTAGGAAGCCCCGCTTGAAACTTAGGAATGTTAGGATATTGGGGTTGACAGAGACGGGACAGAGATGAATGATGAGCCATGTAAGTCCATATCAGATATATGGCTTTGGAGACAGGAACGAGCCATGTAAGCCCATATTAGATATATATATGGCATTGGAGACAGGAATAATTCATGTAAGTCCATGTCGAAGACATGGCATTGGCGAGATATTGATAGACAGAACGAATTCCAGTATCCTTAGTATTCCGAGTGGTTCAATGGGTCATTGTACACGTTAAATTACAGTGAATTATCAGCAAAAGGGAAGGTAGATTATATTTATGAATAGTGAAAGGTCGGGTAGAAAGAAGGTAAGTAAGTAAAGAAGAAGGTAGAAAATGAGAAGTAAAGAAAGTTTATGAGGCTAGGTGACATTATGTATAATCATTCATTATGCTGAATGTTGTAATTTATTTGCTTGTAAGCTTACTAAGCCTAGTGCTTACTCTCTTTATTTTCTTTTTCTTATAGTTTTTATCAAGCCACTCGGGATCGAAGGAAACGTCGGAGACCCGATCACACTATCGAAGAAATCACATTGGTATAGTTAGACGTTTAGTTTTGTGTATGGCATGTATAGGAACTTGGTTTCTTTTGATATGATATGATCAATGAATGATGTGTAAATACTTGCTAGTGATTAGCTAATAGAATGGCTGATGATATACATGTTTAATTGTATGTATGAATAAGTAGTAACTATCACATGGAAACTAAGAAAAATGTGAAAGTAACTTAAAAATAGATTCAAGTATCAGAAATAATGTGATTTTGAAAAATCACTAAAAATCGTAGAGACATGGTTTGATGGTGAATAATATATGAAATTAAAGCTTATTGTATCTATTTTTTTATGGAATAAGCAAAACAGGTAAAGGTATTATATTTTATGAGATATCTGAGTTTTAGTGAAACAGGGTTAGAGAAAATTCTAGATCCCCTGTTTCAACTTTGGAAATTCACCATAAATTGTAAAAAAATAATTAGGTGGTGTAATTTATATTTTTAGAATCCTTATTGAATCTAGTTTTAATAGAAACAAACGGTATAGTTATATTAATTTTTTATAGGGAGAAAAGTGGTTCGTAGTAAGTAGAGGTCAGTGCAGTCAAATTCTGAAACAGGGGTAACTTTAACTAATAAACTGTACTAATTGGCTAAGTCAAAAATTCTAAAAAAAAATTAGTAGATAGATATATGAGTCTAGTTTCAGGAAAAATTTACGGATCTTAATTTCGAGTTTTGAAACTCGAGAAATGAATTTTTAAGCAGCTATGACGCAGAAAAACAGTTTATTCCGAAAATTAAAATAAGTGGTTTAGAGTTGTTTAAAAGGTAAGATAAGTTTAGTAACACCTCAAGCTTGACTCCGGTGACGGTTTTGGGCGTGGGGGCGTTACATTTATTGGTATCAGAGCAGGTTTAGTCGGTTCTCGTAACAGTTAGTGTGAGTAAATGTCTAGCTATACATGCCATACACTGTATTTTGATAGTGTGACGACTCTCGCGATTTTTAAATATTTTGTTTTATTGTAATGGATCCCGAGCGAGCTAGTGATGATGATGTAGAAAGTAATGCGCCTGCTCCGCGGAAGGGGTAGCGCCATCTGAGAATAGGCTAGTAACAGTTAATCAGGGAGGAGTGACTCGAGAAGCTCTCTTCCAAGCTTTGAATAATTGGTTTGCCGAGTTTGTTCGTATGAATCCGGTAGTTAGACCTCTACCCCCTCATGACTCTCAGGCTACCCATGTAGCTCAAGCTTCCCAGATCCACAGTACAATGATACGAGAAAAGCCACCATTGATAGAATCGGAAACAAGAGGCAGAAGAGTTCCGAGCAACAAAACATGATGATGCAGAAAGAGCAAAATTTTGGTTAGAAAATACTATCAGAGTCTTTGATGAATTATCTTGTACACCCGAGGAATGTATGAAATGTGTAATATCACTTCTTAGAGACTCAGCCTACTACTGGTGGAAGACACTTGTATCAGTTGTACCAAAGGAGAGGATCACTTGGGATTTCTTTCGGGAGGAATTTCGTAAAAAGTACATCACATGTCGGGGTTTATTGACCGTAAGAGAAAGGAATTCTGGAATTGAAACAAGGGAGCTACTGTGTTCTCCAAGATTGATTTGAGATCCGGATACTATCGATTGCGAGTTAAAGAGTTAGATGTCCCAAAGATCGCTTCCGGACTAGGTATGGTCATTATGAGTTCCTTGTGATGCCATTTGACTTGACTAATGCTCCTGCCATTTTCATGGACTTAATGAACCGAATTTTCAAACCGTACTTGGATAAGTTTGTAGTTGTGTTCGTTGATGATATCTTGATTTATTCTCATGATGAGACTGAGCATGCAGAGCATTTGAGAACAGTTCTGATTTCGAGAGATAATCGGTTGTATGCCAAGTTTAGCAAAAGTGAGTTCGTTACTTAGAGAAGTGGTTTTCTTGGACATATTGTTTCAGGTGAAGGTATTAAGGTTGATCCGAGCAAGATTTCAGCCATTGTTGATTGGAAGCCTCCTAGAAATGTATCAGAAGTTAGAAGTTTTCTTGGTCTTGCCGGATATTGTAGAGGGATTTTCCATGATAGCTACCCCGTTGACAAGATTTCTGCGAAAGGATATCAAGTTTGAATGGATTGAGAAGTGTCAACAGAGTTTTGACAAGTTAAAAGCATTATTGACTAAAGCTCCTGTTTTAGTACAACCAGAACCAGGTAAGGAGTTTGTGATTTACAGTGATGCATCCATGAATGGACTTGGTTGTGTACTTATGCAGGAAGGGAAGGTAATTGCTTATGCCTCTAGATAGCTAAAGCCACATGAGAAGAACTATCCGATACATGATTTAGAGCTAGCTGCCATTATTTTTGCGTTGAAGATTTGGAGACATCATTTGTACGGTGAGAAGTGCCACATATTCACTGATCACAAAAGTTTGAAATTGAAGCAAAGAAGATGGCTAGAGTTGATTAAAGATTATGAGCTAGTGATTGATTATCACCCAGGGTATGTGTACCGAAGAATGATGAGCTTATTCGAAAGATCTTACAGGAAGCACATAGTAGTTTTTTTTTTTTGTCTATTCATCCAGGTAGTACAAAGATGTATAATGATTTGAAGAAAATGTACTGGTGGGTAGGAATAAAAAGGGACATTTCAGAGTTTGTTTCTAGATGTTTGATCTATCAACAGTAAAAGTAGAACATCAGTACCTTCAGTTTATTGTAGCTGTGCTAGTCCCCTCGAGTGGAAATGGAATCGAGTTATTATAGATTTTGTGACAGGATTGCCGTTTACACCGAAAGAAAGAAAGATGCGATATGGGTTGTGATTGATAAGTTAACGGTCGGCTCATTTTATCCCATTCGTATGGATTTTTCACTTGACAAGTTGGCCGAGTTGTATATTTCGAGATAGTCGAGACTACATGGGGTAGACGAGGCTACATGGGAACTCAAGAGGCTATGTGAAAACAGTACCCAAATCTCTTCACAGGTAAGATTTTCGGGGACGAAAATCCCAAAAGGGGGGAGAAATGTAACATCCCGAAATAGGGCCTAAACGGAACAGTGGTTGCGAAACCACAAATCTGAGGTAGAAAAATTTATTTTATTATTATTTTGAGGTCTATGATATGTTTGCATGATTGTGTGAAAAGTTCGTGAAGAAATTCTATGCATAAAGTACTTAATTTGAAATTAGGGACTAAATTGAATAAATTGCAAAACTTGTGTTCTAGAAGTATTTTGCATAAAATTGAATTAGAATATTAATTAGGAGGCCTTAAATAGCAATTTGACCAATTTTAAGTTCATGGACAAAATTAGGACATGGAAGGAATTTTTGAAAGTTTAGTAGTAAGGGCATTTTGGTCATTTAGGGGTAAAATGAATTAAAAACAAAATTAAAAGCCAATTTTTGTCCATCTTCTTCATTAGGACGAGAATTTCAAGGGTTCTCCATAGCTAGGGTTTGTTTCAAGCTTTCAAGCTCCATGGTAAGTGATTCCAAGCCCCGCTTTTAATGTTCTTTACGTTTTGAGTCCCTTAGCTCGATAAAGCTTATGCTAGCAATAATTTAAGTTAGGGTTCATATTTGGAAAAATACCCATAGGTGAAATTTGTGTATTTTGGTGTTTTATGATAGAATATGAGGTTTTAAATTATGTTAGACAACTTGTACTACTCGGTTTTAAGCAAAAACGAGTAAAAGGACTTAATCGGTAAAAATACCTAATAGTCATAAGTGCTTGTTAGAGTATGAATTTGATGCTGCCATAGAAGGGAAAAATGACCAGAATGTCATGAAACATAAGAAAATAGGCTGAAGTTTAATTTACGAGCTTTGGGGAAAAAGTGTAAATATGCAAAAGTTTAGGGGTAAAATTGTAATTTTTCCAAAATATGATTTTGAGTCAATTTGAATAGTGTGAGTCCTAATTAGACTATATTTTAAATGATAGAGCAAGGAAAACTGAAATTCGGGCTAAAATGGAGAAAATACCAAGTTGTGGACGAAATGGTAAAAGTAGCTATTTTTGCATACGAGGTAAGTTTACAGTAAATAAATGCAATATTCTTTTATTTTACATTATTATTGTAAATTTCCAGCATTTATATACTTATTTTATGAGAATATTTGAAGTCGAATTAAAGGCGAAGTGACAGAGAAAAAGCATTAGGAAGCCCCGTTTGAAACTTAGGAATGTTAGGATATTGGGGTTGACAGGACAGGACAGGACAGAAATGAGCCATGTAAGTCCATATCAGATATATGGCTTTGGAGACAGGAATGAGCCATGTAAGCCCATATTAGATATATATATGGCATTGGAGACAGGAATAATTCATGTAAGTCCATGTCGAAGACATGGCATTGGCAGGATATTGATAGACAGGAACGACCCCAGTATCCTTAGTATTCCGAGTGGTTCAATGGGTCATTGTACACGTTAAATTACAGTGAATTATCAGCAAAAAGGGAAGGTAGATTATATTTATGAATAGTGAAAGGTCAGGTAAGAAAGAAGGTAAGTAAGTAAAGAAGAAGGTAGAAAATGAGAAGTAAAGAAAGTTTATGAGGCTAGGTGACATTATGTATAATCATTCATTATGCTGAATGTTGTAATTTATTTGCTTGTAAGCTTACTAAGCCTAGTGCTTACTCTCTTTATTTTCTTTTTCTTATAGTTTTTATCAAGCCACTCGGGGATCGAAGGAAACGTCGGAGACCCGATCACACTATCGAAGAAATCACATTGGTATAGTTAGACGTTTAGTTTTGTGTATGGCATGTATAGGAACTTGGTTTCTTTTGATATGATATGATCAATGAATGATGTGTAAATACTTGCTAGTGATTAGCTAATAGAATGGCTGATGATAAACATGTTTAATTGTATGTATGAATAAGTAGTAACTATCACATGGAAACTAAGAAAAATGTGAAAGTAACTTAAAAATAGATTCAAGTATCAGAAATAATGTGATTTTGAAAAATCACTAAAAATCGTAGAGACATGGTTTGATGGTGAATAATATATGAAATTAAAGCTTATTATGTCTATTTTCTTATGGAATAAGCAAAACAGGTAAAGGTATTATATTTTATGAGATATCTGAGTTTTAGTGAAACAGGGTCAGAGAAAATTCTAGATCCCCTGTTTCAACTTTGGAAATTCACCATAAATTGTAAAAAAATAATTAGGTGGTGTAATTTATATTTTTAGAATCCTTATTGAATCTAGTTTTAATATAAACAAACGGTATAGTTATATTAATTTTTTATAGGGAGAAAAGTGGTTCGTAGTAAGTAGAGGTCAGTGCAGTCGAATTCTGAAACAGGGGTAACTTTAACTAATAAACTGTACTAATTGGCTAAGTCAAAAATTCTAGAAAAAAATTAGTAGATAGATATATGAGTCTAGTTTTAGGAAAAATTTATGGATCTTAATTTCGAGTTTTGAAACTCGAGAAATGAATTTTTAAGCAGCTATGACGCAGAAAAACAGTTTATTTCGAAAATTAAAATAAGTGGTTTAGAGTTGTTTAAAAGGTAAGATAAGTTTAGTAACACCTCAAGCTTGACTCCGGTGACGGTTTTGGGCGTGGGGGCGTTACACATTGGTGGGTCATACTTATGAATGCAGAAGAATTAGATGAGTTCTCGAACAACTGCGGGCATCTCCCTCAAGCCATTGGTATTGCAGACAGTTCCATAGTTTTCAATAGTCTAAAGTTGCAGTTCCAGAATACCCGTAGTAAGAGTTAATATTGGGAGGATTGGCGACCGACTTTCATGTTTCTAAAATTGTTGTTCCCTCCATTGATAGTATTTATGTTGTCTTCTTTGAGTTTTTTGATGTTCCTGTTTGTAAATGGCAGAGGCCTGCCTGTTTATTTGTAAGCAGCTGTATCATTGTGTTGGTAAAATAGCTGTAAACTATCTTCTTCTTTTTTGTTCAATGAGCTTATGTACTTAATTTACGTAAAAAGGGCGGATTTAGTGACTATTCTTCTTCTTTTTCTTCTTCTTCTTCTTCTTCTTCTTCTTCTTCTTCTTCTCTGTTATTTTAGGGGATTTTTCAATTTCTTAATCCAAAATGGCAAGTTAACTGGCCACATCAGCTAGTTAACTTGCCACATCAGTGATTCTGTTAAGACACTGACGAAAACTGTTAGTCAGTGACTGCTTTGTCACTTTTTTATACTGTTTTGTCACTTTTTTATAACGTTAGTGAGTGTTTTGTTATTTTTCAAATCTGGGTTACTGAAATGAAACCCAGGTGACTATTTTGTTAGCTGCCCTAAAGTTGAGTGACTGTTGGTGTAATTTACCCATATAAATAAAGTATACATGCATGGGGTTGTTGAAAATCCCCGAGTTTACACCACACATATATATATATTATACTTGTTCAGGCATGTAGTCATCCTTCGTGGGTTTCTTTAACCCCTCTTCATGGGATTGCTATTGCTAGAGTATTCACATATTATTAATTTGCCTTGATGTAAATGGAGGGTGTAGCCACTCTTCATGCTTCTCTAACTCTGTGGGGCACCTCCCACGAGATTCCTTTAACATTTTTTTATTTACATAAAATATAAATGGGAAGGGGTGGGTGAAACATATCATACATATGGCCTTGGATAATATATATATACACACACATATATGGCCTTGGATAAAATCTATAATATAGAACTTTAAGCACCAGCTGCTGCGACTTGTTTTATAATTTCCAACTTTAAAAGAAAAGAAAGATCTGACCTGTGATAGGGATAGCGGGTCAATGAAAGGGAAATTGAAGGGATGTCCATTGAGTTTGGTCAACAACTACGAGCACAAATGGAGGGGATGCAAATCCCTCCGACTTATTTATTTCCTTAGCACAAATGTAGAAGACACCTCAAAATTTGAGTACAAGGGGTGACCCAATCAATAGCCAGAACTTTGATAGCCAGATAAATGTCCAGAGAAATCTTCACAATCACCTAGATGAAGTGCCACTATGATAATAAAACCATGAATCACCAACAATTACGATTTCTTATTCAATAATCAGAAGCAAATGCATAAATTTTTCTTGAAAAATGAATTTAATGGCACTCATTTTCACTAAATCACCGTTACCCTTGACAATTTAACCATATAAAAACAACGAAAGCGTGAACAATAACCCCTATATATCAAACCATATGTTTTTCATAGAGTAAACTCCTAATGCACTGCAACATTCTAACAGCTAAAGCAAACGACTACCGATCACCAGCCCTACACAGCAAGCTCAAAATAAAAAATAAAACTTTTTTGTTGGCACTTTATGACTCCTTGCATGCAATTTCACTGGTAGAAAAATAAACTCTTAAATATGAATTGTGTTAGATATTGTATGACTCAAAATCCTGTCACTTGTTAAAGAAATAAATATAGTGACAAAAAAAAAAGGGGATCTAGATTTGTGGGGGTAAAATAAGTCTTACAACAAAATTAAATTTATGGTTTAAAAAATATCATTTCTTGTTAATAAGACCTGCTCATGGGCTGGGTTGTTCGTCTAAACCCAAAGGTCTACCTAAAATTTAGGAAGGTTTGGGCAAAAATATTAGACCCAAAAAATGAGTTTGGGCAAAACTAGTCCTGTTTAAAATATGATATGGGTTCTAGCTTGAACATTAAAGGTCCGAGTCGAGCATAGCTCAGCCACAGGACTCAAGCTTTCTTCTTTTTAAAATTAGTAAATATTAAATTAAAAATAATATAAATATATATTTTTAAAAATTTTAAAAAATAATATAGGCGAACCTAAATAGTGTTATAGCCCAATTTTGCCCATTACAACCCATTTACATTGAACCCCAAGACCCAAACATCTAACCCAAACCCGAATGGCCCACTACAACCCATTCCAACCTAATACCCTTCTAAATTAACCCATATAAAACCCAAATACCCACAACCCATTACAGACCAAACCCAATACAAATTAAACCCAACTAACCCCTCAGCTTATCACCCCAAATTACCCGAGCCCGAATACAAATAACCCAAAATCCCTAGCCCAAAGCCCAAATCAGAAAAAAAAAAGAAAAAAAGAAAAGAAACCCTAAAACCAATCCTAAACTACCCCAGCGCCGAAACCACCCTCCCCACTTGCCTCAGCCATCACCTGCCCACTGCAACCCCATCTCCTGGCGCCACCTGCCCCGTAGTCACCTCTACCGTTCACCCACCACCTGCAAAGCAAACAAAGCACGTAATAGTAACCAAAAGGAGAAACAGACAGTGTAATAAATCAGATATAAAAATCGAATGGAAACAAGAAGATAGGGGTTCCTTCTTTTTTAGTGTTTTTATTTTTTTCGAAATGTTGAGGAATAAATGAATACATAAGTTAGATTTCAATACATACAAAAGCGGTGATTCGAACACCCGAAATCAGAGAATCGAACAAACAAAAATATCAGACATTAGGAACCAAGGTGATTGTTTATTTTTTTGAATCGATTTTTTTTTTCTTCATCATACTCTTAAACATATATAATATATATACATACATACATATATTCAAAAAAATTAAAAAAATATATAATTTTACCTTTTTCCCTCGACCAGTGACCGGCTCCTTGGCCGGATTTCCCTCTCCCTCTTCCCTTCTCTCTTTTTTTTTTCTTCCCCCTTTTCCGATTTTTTTAAAATTTTTTTATCTTTTATAGGGGACAAAAACGGTGCGTTTTGGTCCTCCCCGTTTAAGCAATAAAACGACGTTGTTTTGGCCCCGGGTCGGCTCGACCCGACCCGCTCCAGGTCAGGATCCGTGTGTTTTTGAGCGGAAGGGCAATTTATGCATTTGGCCCTTCCACTTTTTCAAGCCTTTGCAATTAAGTTTTTTGTCATTTTTTAATTCGGCCCTATAATTTTCCATGGTTTTCAATTTAATCCCCGTGCATACGCAGCGTTTTAATAACTGGGAATATTGCGCTCTTGGTCCCTCTAAGTCATGCGCGCGTTGCAATTCGGCCTTGTGCCCTGTTTTATTTCTAATTTCGCCCCCAAATATTTTGTTTGTAGTTCAATTTAATCCTTTTTTATTTATTTTGCTATTTAAATTAATTATTTTAGTATTATTTTTTTTGTTGTATCTATTATTAATATTATTACTATTATTAGCCTTAGTATTTATTTTAATTAACATTCATATATACATATATATATATATATGTTTTAATATAGTAGTAAATTATCTTTGTTTAACCTTTTGTTATATATATGTATATATATATTATTAGCTTCTATGTTTTACTATTATTATTTTATGTATTTCTATATTATATTAATTTTATATATCACATTTTACTGTTACATATACATACTATTATGTACATATATTTTCTAATTTTATTTTTTATATATTATCATGTATATATTTTAATATTATTAGTTATAGATTTTTATATACTATTTCGTGTATATACTTATATTATTCTCATTATTATTATTATATACGTATTCATATCATAGTGTTTTAATTACCTATTTTCATATTATATTATATTATTAGATATTACTACCATTAGTATTAGTTTTAGTTTCAATAAATATTCTAACATGCATATATATATATACTTTATGTAACATATTAATAGTTATTCTTTAAATATTATTATTATCTTTTGAAATATATGTATATTATATGTATTCTTTTAACATGTGCTACATATATATGTATTCTTATTATGTATATGTATTTCTAATACTATATTATATTTTCATATATATTATGTATACACTGTAGTATTATAGTTATATATTTTTATACGACCTTATGTACATATATTTTATTATTCTTGTATACACATTATATATATAGTATTATTTTCGTATGCCATTATATTTATTATTATACCCATTATTTTCACTATTGTCGCTTATCATTTTAATATTATTATATATATTTATAAGTATATATTATGTACATACTCTTAATGTCAATTTTTTTATATGTATATTCATTGTGTTCTAGTATGTGATATTGTAATTACATTTAGTCTTGCATGCATTGTTAGTATTTTTAACATTATTGCCATATTTGTTATTTGCTTCAATATATTTTTAATTCTTCCATTTATTTATTTTTATTTCATCTCAATTTTGTTTTACATTACTTCAAATATCATATTCTTGTTTTCTAATTAATTTCAATAATCAATGAAATATACCGATTTAACATTAAGTCATCGAATTTCATCGCTATGTTGGATGAAATTTTTCGGTTCGTGTTAAAGACGGAACACCCTTCTAAAAAACCAAAAAAACTAAAATTTCTCGTCTTTTCAATTGGATCACGACTAAATGTTTCATTGAACTTGTATTTTTGAAAATCAAGACAACATATGTTTATAAGATACCAATTTTGGGCGTCGCGAGGGTGCTAATACCTTCTCTCGTGGCATGTAAACTCCCAACCCTAATTTTTCCCTGGATTTTTATGTAGACCTAAACTCAGCCTTCTTTTCTTTAAAAAAATAAATTTATTAGGTGTCCGATCACACCTAGAAAAAGATCGGTGACGACTCCCCTTTTTTATAAAATCGAGATTCCATTTTCAAATTTTTACTAAATCGCCACAATTAGCGACCAAGCCAAAGCTAAATTTTTACGTCCCTACAGCTAGCGACTCCGCTGGGGAACAGTTTTTTTGAGAGTCGTGTCTGGAATTAAACTCGCGTTGTCAAAATTTTCAAAGTTCCTTGTTCAAATTAACATTTAGTCGCGATCCTCAAATTTTTGTTTTGAAAAAGTCATGCATTCGCATTATGTTGTAAATGTTTTTCTAACTCGTTTTGTCCTTTTGTTTTTCAGCTTTAAGTTTTATGGTTTTAGTTTTGTAGTTTTTTTAAAATAAAACGAAAGATTTGTGAGTTTCTCCCCACACACCGTGCACATGCATCTTTGCATAAGATGAGTTCTATACCCGGGCTCTGTCCGTTTAAATGAAAGTAAACGCTATGCCTTCCTGAGTTAACTCGTCCCTCCGTACAGGCTAGTGAATACTTTCGGGTTACATATGACTTATACTATCGTGAGTAACTTGTCTCTCCGCATAGGCATAAGTAAATGTAATCCCTCGAATTGACCTCGTAAGCCTATGATGGGCTATGACCGAGGCTCTGTACTAATCTTAGTAGATGATAGTACAGACAATTCGAGTACCCACCTAGAACCAAAACCGCATATAGTGAACCGTACGAGCCCCCTAACTAGAGCCATGCCGAACCTCCGCTCGTTTAGTAGTCACCAAAATAAGTACACGGGAGAAATGCCTCTTACCTTTTGCACTTTTACTTTGTATGCAAAGGCGATTGGATTGGTTTAATAAACTAGATCGGGTAGCGTAATTTGATAAATTTTTCATGATTTTTCTGCTTATATTTGACTATTAACCAGGGTTGTTCGTCTTTGCTCTATTTTTCATCATGCATTATAGGCATCATATTAGAAAAGTATTGACTAGAGATCGGTTGCCAAAAAAATGAGTTTCTGATGGAAGAGTTAATTATACAAACAACCGAGAAAAATGCCGTGGTCCGGGATTGGTCTTTGAAAACCCAGAAAGAAAAAGGGGATAGTTTAATGGAAGGATGTGTTTCTAATCTACCCGAGTATGTAACTGTGAATGTTCGTCAGAATAATCTAGAAGACTTGGTTCGAATATGGAATCAGTGGGACTCGGACACTAGGGGAATCTTCGCTGAAAGATACGGGGACATAGCCCACCTGATTGCCATCAACGTTGACGAACGATTGATTCAAGCCGTGGTCAGATTCTGGGATCCAGCTTACCAGTGTTTCACCTTCAATCAAGAAGACATGACTCCGACTATAGAAGAATACGCTGCTTTGCTTCGTATCGATAATGTGCAATTCTACAAAATATATGTGAAAGAGCCCAAGCCGATGACCTTCAAGAAAAAGCTAATGAGATTAACAGACATGACCGACACATGGGCCGAAAAATAGATAAAGAAGAAGAATGAAACCAGTTGTATTCCATGGTTTTCCCTGCGAGATTTGGTTCTGAACCACCCCAATGTGTTAAAGAGAGTGAATCTTTTCGCTTTGGCCATTTACGGATTAATCGTCTTCCCAAAAGTTCTTGGACATATAGAAGTTGTGGTAGTGGATTTCTTTGAAAGGTTAAAATAAGGAATCAACCTTGTCCCAACTATCCTGGCCGAAACCTTCAGATCATTAAGCATCTGTACGAGGAAAGGGGAGGGTCGTTTTATCGGATGCGCGCAGTTACTTAATGTTTGGATTTTGAGCCACTTCTGGAAAGTAGAACGTACACCGTTCCATATGTTTTCTAAAACATTTGCCCCGTTAGAAGCTTATCTCAAGAAAAAATGGTCAAAGGAGGTCACCGAACAGCATTGGGTTTCAGTTTTTCAGAATCTTCGTGCTAAAGATGTAACCTGGAGAGCACCATGGATACGCCCTTCGGTTCTGTTATACAAGGTGGGAAACCAAGATTGGGTGCCACGGCTTGGATTATGGGGAGGAGTTGGTTATGCTCCGTTAATGGTCCAAAGACAATTTTCTTCACGACAATTCATACCCGTCACCGGAGGATTAGCACAGTCTGAGTTTGCTTTCATAGGTGAAGGTTATATGAGAAGGGTCCGAGACACTGCAAAGTCTTAGAAGAAAATTCATCTGATAGAATTGGCTCTATATGCTGATACCCTCACTCAAGATTACGACATATGGAGGAAGCAACGGGTGAACAGTCAGCAAATCTCGTCGACAAACTACACCGTCCGGAATCCTTTCTTGGAGGAAGTGCCATCTGAGCTGGAAATGGCAAGACAAAAATTTGAACGAGAAAAGGCCAAGATGTCTCGGGACCTTAGTGCCCTTCAAGAGGAAAACTACCAACTGAAGATCGACGTTCAGGTTGAAAGATCCAGGACCGAGAAAGTGCAAAAAGAAGTTGAAGTCGTAAAAAATGACTTAAGAGACCTTCATCTGGAAAATAAGAAGTTAAGAGTCACTATCAAGAACAGTGGGTTGGGCAAGTCATCAGCGGAATGGAAAGAAGAATTAAGCAACATCAAAGGAGGGATGGAATTCTGGAAAGGGAAAGCGAAGAAAGAAGAAGAAAAGGCTGCATGGACTATGATGGAGCTAAGGAAGAAGAACACCGAATATAAAGCTGTGTCTGCCGAAGTAATGACTAGTCGATCTAAACGTCAAGAGCTAAAAGAGAGGATACGAGATCTGGAAAACATGCTGCAAGATTGTCAACAACAGCTAGATACTCTCTTGAAGGCTTTAGAAGAAAAGAATAGTCAATATGATAGAGACATTCGTGCTTACGAAGAGGGTCTCCAAGAAAAAGAAATGCAACTTAGCTATCTGATCAATGAAATTCGTGGGGTAGCCATGCACGTGGTACAACTGTCAGAAGAAGCTGAAATTCTCATTTGCTAATTCCCTCCGAGTCGAAGATCAAACATATCGGAATTCTTAACACGAGTAAAGGAATATGGTGATATAGCTAGGAAGTTTGTGTAATAGCTGAATCGAAAATGGCAAGATGTTTTGTAATGAACTCTTTTGATAAATGAAACGCCTAAATAGGGGCCGTCTTGAAATCAACACTAAATTTTTGCATGACTAACATTTATTTGACATTTATGCATTCATTCATTCATTCATTGCATACCCCATAATCATTCACTAAGGTCAAAATCATATAATTAACAGTTACAATACTTCAAATCTGGAATCACGCCATTTGTATAAAACGCACCGACAAGCTAGAGTAATGGAGGCAGAATTCAATGAAAGGATTGAAAGGATGGAAAGAATCCAAAGAAAATTACAAGAGTAGTTGGCCAAGTTGCAGCAAGAGACAAGAGACTTAATGGTGAGATCTCGAGAAGAATCACTCGAACAGAAGGATCAAATGGCCAAGATGATGGAAATGATGTCAGCTTTGGTAAAAGGAAAGGGACCCATGCAGAGCCCTGACGTTGAAGAACCTTGATCAAGAGTTAATCACAATCAAGACTCGCTCTATCCCCCAGGATTCACTCCGCCGCACGCCCACGCAACACAAAGAGGGTACACCCAAGGGGAACCCACAGTCCTGAAGCAACGGCCGGTGCCACCTGCTCATTTGGGGCAAGGAATGTTTTTATCAAACCTAGGGGCTAGTCCTGCTGATCCACTCGTTCCAGATTTAGACGATCCAGCAGAGATAGCCAGGTTAAAATTAGATGATCACGATGCAAAAGAGAAATATAGAAGTCTAGAAGAAAGGCTCAAGGCGATAGAAGGTACTGAAGTCTTCTCGGTACTGGGCGCTAGAGAGCTCAGTTTAGTACCCAATTTAATTTTGCCTCCTAAGTTTAAAGTACCAGATTTTGAAAAGTACGATAAGACAAGATGTCCAAAAGCGTATTTCATCATGTTTTGTCAGAAGATGACCGGTTATGTGAACGAAAATAAGTTACTCATACATTGTTTTCAAGATAGTCTAGCAAGATCAGCTCTTTGGTGGTACAACCAACTTAGTAGGGAAAAGATCCGATCCTGGAAGGACTTGGCATCAGTATTCTGTGAGCAGTACAAGCATGTGTCAGATATGGTGCCTGACCGAATGACTCTGCAAATGATGGAGAAGAAACCAACGGAGACCTTCAGACAGTACGCTCAAAGATGGAGAGATATCTCGGCCCAAGTGGAGCCTCCACTGACTAAGACTGAGATAACGGTTCTTTTCATCAATACTCTGATAGCACCATTCTATGACAAGCTGGTGGGAAGTGCTACGAAGGATTTCTCGGATATCATAATATCCGGAGAACTTATTGAGAATGCTATCAAAAGTGGGACGATGGAAAGTCAAGAAAGTTCAAGAAGAGTAGCGCCCATGAAGAAGAAAGAACCAGAAGCCTATATGGTAGGAATGGGAAGTCGTCATACCCCTAATTCGTATCCAAACCAATTCTGACCTCAAAATTATCCACCTCTGAATCTCTATTACCATCCTCAAACCTCTTACTACCAAACACCACTTCCTTCCTACCCCGTATACGCCACGAACAACCAAAGACCTGTTGCCACATTTTTACAAAGCGCTGTACCTGTTCAAAACCAACCCAGAAACGAACCAAGACCAGCAAGGCCCAATCCGGAGAAATCACAATTTACTCCTATTTCTGTGTCATATGGGGAATTGTACCCGAAACTCTTGGAGAAGCAATTAATATCTCCCCATTACATGGCACCCCTTAAGCCTCCGTACCCGAAATGGTATGATCTAAATGCTAGTTATGCATACCATGCCGGGAACCAGGGGCATTCTACAGAGAACTGTCTTGCCTTCAAAAGGAGAGTTCAAGGACTCATCGATGCTGGCATTTTGCGATTTGATGGTACTGGCGGTACGGTCGAAAATCTATTCCCAAACCACACCGAAGGGAATGTGAGTGCAGTAGGAGAGGAGGACAAATGGCAAAGTAGAAGATGGGTTTCTGAAATAAGAACACCTCTGCAGAAAATCTGGGAGGTACTAGTTGAAAAAGGGTTACTCTGTTATCTTAACGGAGTATTCGAAGGAAGAAATGCAAAAGGTCACAGTTTTTGTGAGTTCCATGGTATTGAAGGGCACGACATTCAGTCACACGAGGAATTCAGGAGATTACTGCAACGTATGATGGATAATAAGGAGATTGGGATCTTTTATAAAGGTGAAGAGGTCGATAGATGAGAAATATGCGCCTCTGACAATTAATCAGGTTTCCTGTATAGCGCTGACTGACCATTAATAATTTATTACAACGCGAAGAAGGAGCCTGTGAAAACAAAAGTGATAATTGAAGTACCATCTCCCTTCCCTTATAAGGATAATAAAACAGTACCATGGAAGTACGATGTCAACATCGTCACACCTGAAGGTGAAAAGCCTAAAGCCACAACTGGAGATGTTAGGGAGGTAGGCCATTTTACCCGCAGTGGGCGGTGTTATTCTAAAGAGATTGAGCTGATAAAGAAGAACAGTAACTGGAAGCAAAAAGGAAAGGCAGTGATGTACAAGGCCGAAGTCGAGCAGGAAACTCCACCCGTACAAGAAACTAAAAAGCCTGTGGATGAGGAAGAAGCACAAGAGTTCTTGAAATTTATCAAGCACAGTGAATACAATGTGGTGGAACAATTGAATAAGCAACCAGCATGAATCTCAGTTTTATCTCTACTGTTAAATTCTGAGCCACACCAGAACACTTTGCTGAAGGTGTTAAATCAAGCTTATGTTGCAAACAACATATCTGTTGAAAAGCTTGATAGGTGGGTGAATAATTTGAATGCTGACAATTTCATCTCTTTATGTGATGATGAGATACCGCCAAACGGTAGAGGCTCAGTGAAAGCACTGCATATTATGACTCGCTGCAAGGGCTACATAATACCGAACGTGCTTATCGATAATGGGTCGGTACTTAACGTCATGCTTTTGGCCACGCTTTCCAGAATTTCGATGGATCTGTCCTATTTAAAGCCCTGTCATTCCATGGTAAGGGCATTCGATAGGACGAGGCGTGAAGTCATGGGGAAGATTGAGATCCCTCTGGAAGTGGGCCCTTATATATACGAGGTTGAATTTCAAGTTATAGATATTACACCATCATACAATTGCCTCTTGAGAAGACCTTGGATCCATTCCGCTGGAGCAGTCACATCATCCCTCCACCAAAAAATGAAATTTATCATGGATGGCTGTTTGGTCACAGTCGAGGGAGAAGAAGACATTGTCGCATCCATCTCTGCCGATGCACCGTACCTGGAAGTGAGCAAAGATGCAATAGAATATTCCTTCCGATCCTTTGAGTTTGTCAATGCCACTTTTGTCGCTGAGGGAAACAGAATTTTGATGCCAAAACTGTCGAGAAATACCAGGATGGGTATCAAGCTAACTGTGGGGAGAGGAGCCCGAGTGAGGAAAGGTTTGGGAAAATTTCAGCAATGAATAATCAGGGCTCTAAGGCCAGTGCATCATAAGGCTCGATATGGTTTAGGTTTCCAGCCAGACGCACGTCAAAAAAGAAAACAGTGGAAGAAAGATCAGAAAAGAAGGATCGCGAGAACCTTAGGCCGAGAACCAGAATGGGAGCTTATGGAATTCCTTCCTTTGTCAAGAACATTTATGTCTGCGGGAATGATATACCCGGGGCAGGATAATGCACAAAGCACAATGTTAATGATCGAAGAGGGTTTTCAAAACATCAGTATAAATGTCATTGATAAAGGAGCTGACGCAAGTAAAGACGTCTCAAGGATACGCCCTTGTTCCCCGGGTTTCATGTTGAACAATTAGACTGCCGAGAACTTTCTTATAGTTTATAAGTCTTCAGAGTAATGCTCAAATGTTAACCCTCTATTGTGTCCTTAGATATAATAGAATTCTTTTGTAAGAGCTTGCATTCGCTCTTTATCATTCAAATGAATATCAATGAAGATGCATTTTGTCACGATCTTTCGCATTATCACTAATTTCATAATCATTTTCTCATTTTATAGCCTATCCTTACATTTGCCTCATGCCATGCCATAACATTTCATTTGTTGGTTCCAATACTTGGATGCCCCTCTATAGTTTCCTTTTCCATTCAACTTTCAGGTGCTCAGATATCAACAGCATGAACAAACTCGTTACGAGTCCTAAAATTGATTTTGAGAAGGTTGTTTGTTTAGGAGAATTCGAAGCCGAAGAAAATGCTGAAGATTATGTCTCGTTTCCTGACCTGCTAAGAATGGTCGAACAAGAGGATAAACAGATTTTGCCTCATCAAGAATCTGTTGAAACAATAAATTTAGACACTGAAGAAAGGAAGCAAGAAGTGAAGATTGAGACCTCTATTTCAGGGGGCACGAGGCATAATTTGATTGCTTTGCTCCGCGAGTACAAAGATGTATTCGCATGGTCATATCAGGACATGCCGGGATTAGATGAAGATATAGTGGTCCATAAGCTCCCATTAAAGCCAGAATGCAAACCCATTTAGCAAAAGCTAAGACGGATGAAACCTGAGATGTTGTTGAAAATAAAAGAGGAAGTTAAGAAGCAATTTCATACAAGCTTCCTACAAGCCTCTAAATATCCAGAATGGGTGGCTAACATAGTCTCGGTACCAAAGAAAGATGACAAAGTACGAATGTGTGTGGATTATCGTTACCTGAATCGAGTAAGTCCTAAAGATAATTTTCCCTTACCACACATTGATACGTTGGTGGATAACACGGCAAAACATTCATTGTTTTCTTTCATGGATGGATTCTCGGGGTATAATCAGATTAAGATGGCCCCTGAGGATATGGAGAAAACTACCTTCGTAACAATGTTGGGAATATTCTGCTACAAGGTGATGCCATTTGGGTTAAAGAATGCTGGGGCAACATATCAGAGGGCTATGGTGACGTTATTCCATGACATGATGCATAAAGAAATAGAGGTCTACGTCGACAATATGATTGCTAAATCCCGAGGGGAAGAAGAGCATGTAGTGAACCTCAAGAAGTTGTTCGGAAGGCTGAGAAAGTTTCACTAAAGTTTAATCTAGCCAAATGTACGTTTGGGGCTACCTCGGGAAAGTTGCTAGGTTTCAATATCAGTGAAAGAGGTATCGAGGTTGATCCAGATAAAATAAAAGCCATTCAAGAGTTACCACCTCCGCCCACGCAAAAGGAAGTTAAAGGATTTTTAGGGAGATTAAACTAAATTGCCCAATTTATCGCTCAACTTACCAACCAATGCGACCCAATCTTTCGACTTCTTCGAAAACATAACCTGGGAGAATGGAATGAGGAATGCCAGGTGGCCTTTGATAAGATAAAACAATATTTGTCTAGTCCTCCAGTGCTAGTACCGCCAACTCCGGGAAGACCATTGATATTGTATTTGACTGTGTTCGAAAATTCAATGGGTTGCGTACTAGGGCAACATGAAGAGTCAAGAAAGAAAGAAAAGGTGATCTACTACCTCAGCAAAAAGTTCACTGAATATGAGGCAACGTATTCGTCCATTAAAAAATACTGTTGTGCTCTGGTTTGGGTAGCTCGGAGACTCAGGCAATATATGTTGTATCATACGACATGACTAATTTCAAAGCTGAACCCAATAAAATACATGATGGAATCACCGGCACTCTTAGGAAGAATGGCAAGATGGTAAATCCTCCTATCGGAATACGACATTGCTTATGTAATATCCCGAATTAGGGCCTAATCGGAATAGTGGTTTCGTGACTACAAATTCGAGATAGAAATAATTATTTTATAATTATTTTGAGGTTTATGATATGATTACATGATTGTGTGAAAATTTCGTGAAGAAATTTTATGCATAAAATACTTAATTTAAAGTTAGGGACTAAATCGAATAAGTTGCAAAACTTGCATTCTAGAAGTTTTTAGTATGAAATTGCTTTGAAATATTAATTAGGAGGTCTTAAATAGCAATTTGACCAATTTTAAGTTCATGGACAAAATTAGGACATGGAAGGAATTTTTGGAAAGTTTAGTAGTAAGGGCATTTTGGTCATTTTGATATTAAATGAAATAAAATGGGAAAAATAACACAAAATAGTCATCTTCCCCATTTAGTTGCTGCTGAAACTTCACTCTCACCATAGCTAGGGTTTCTTCAACTTTCAAGCTTCATAGTAAGTGATTCTAAGCCCCGTTTTAATGATTTTTACGTTTTTGAGATCCCGATAACTCGATTAAACTTATGTTAGCAATAATTTAACCTAGGGTTTATATTTGGAAAAATACCCATAGGTGAAATTTGTGTATTCTGATGTTTTATGATAGAATATGAAGTTTTAAATTATGTTAGACAACTTGTACTACTCGATTTTAAGCAAAAACGAGTAAAAGGGCTTAATCGGTAAAAATACCTAATAGTCATAAATACATGTTAGAGTGTGAATTTGATGTTACCATAGAAGGGAAAAATGATCAGCATGTCATAAAACATAAGAATAAGGAATAAAGTTTAATCCCGAGCCTAGGGGCAAAAAGGTAAATATGCAAAAGTTTAGGGGTAAAATTGTAATTTTGCCAAAATTTGAGTTAAGGATTAATTTGATAATGTGAGTATTAAATAAGCTAAATGTGTTATTTTAGATCAAGAAAGACGTGGAATCGACCTCAATCGAAGAAAAGAAAAGATTGTGGACTAAATTGCAAAATCTTTGTATTTTGGTACCAAGGTAAGTTCATGTGTAAATAATGTAGCATAATTGTTATTTTTAAGTTAGTGATGTTAAATATATGTGATGCTGAATTTTATTATGAAATGTATGCTTTGTGGTTAATTTCAAATAATATGTAAATTATGTGAGCTACTTGTTAAATATAATTGTTACCGAGTATTGAATTCGCATTCTACGAAAGACGGCAAGGATATGTGTTCGAGGAAAATCCCGTTTGAACCTTAGGAATAGATTAGGATACAAGTGACATGTCACTAGGATGGTTGAGCATCCGAACTCGTTGAGTTGAGTCCGAGTTCACTTATGGATGCGAATGTTCGAACTCGTTGAGTTGAGTCCGAGTTCGAGAGATGTAACTAGGCATCCGAGCTCGTTGAGTTGAGTCCGAGTTCACTTATGGATGCGAACGCCCGAGCTCGTTGAGTTGAGTCCGAGTTCGCTTATGGGCGGGTTACATGATTGCTTGATTGCATATATGGCACTTATGTGCAAGTTATCCATGTATCCGAATTATATTCCGATGTGTTCAACGGGTAAAGTTTTACTCAAATGGAGGAACATTCGAGATGTAAAGAGACGTATTGGTAAATGATGTGAAATGGATATTTTGGACAGGTATGTATTTAACCCTCGGGTTGAGTATTGATACAATCACGATAAGGTAATAAGATGATGAAAAATGATTAGAAATGTGATATGTGTTTTAGTGATGCATGCTAATGTTGATTGGTATGGACTGCTTTGTTATGTTACTTATTATTTGCATATGAACTTACTAAGCATTTATGCTTACTCCTCCTTCTTACTCATTGTAGTTTTGGACAAGCCATTTCAGAGTCGGGATAGGTCGAAGGCTCACCACACTATCTGGAAGACTTTTGGTAAATGGCTTGTAAATTTAAGTATGGCATGTATAGCAATATACCTATTTTGTGCAAATGATCTTATGATATGGTGATGGAATGGTTGAGAAAATGTTTGACAATGATAAATTATGAAAATGGTTAGTTTAGTTATGTTTGATGTTAAGGAAAATTATTAAGATACTTAGTGCATAAAAACTCATAAAAGGGATGAAATTTGCCATAAACAGAATACTACAGCAACACTGATGCGAGTTTGAAAATTTATTAAAAATCATAGAAATTGAATCTAGTGATGGATTATGTATCAAATTTAAGCTTATTATGTCTAGTTTCACATGAAACAAATGATACAGGTAAAGGAATTATATGTTAAAATATATTTGAATTTTAGTGAAACAGGGTCGTAGCAGTTTCTGAATCCCCTGTTCCAACTTTAGAAATTCACCATAAATTTTAAAGATATAATTAGGTGGTGTATTTTATATCCTCAGAATCCTTATTGAGTCTAGTTTTAGTAGAAACAAACCTCATAGTCATATAAATTTTGTACAGAGAGAAATGTGGTTCGAAGTAAACATAGGTCAAGCCAGTCAAGTCCTGAAACAGGGGTAACTTTAACTAATAAACTGTACTAATTGGCTCAACCAAAAATTCTATAAAAAAATTAGTAGATAGGTATATGAGTCTAGATTCAAGGAAAATTTACGGATCTTGATTTTGAGTTTCGTAACTCGAGATATGATTTTTCTTGTGACTGTGACGCAAGTAGCTTAAAAAACTGTGAATGTAGAAACAAATAATCCAAAGTTCTAAAAATGTTAAATTAAGCTTAGTAACACCTCATACTCGACTCCGGCGACGGTCTCGGGCGTGGGGGCGTTACAGCTTATGTAAGTCAGAAGTCGATAAAAGAGAGCGCTATAGCTGATTTCCTAGCGACTCGAACGACAGAGGAATATGAGCCCTTGAGATTCGATTTCCCAAATGAAGATTTAATGTGCATCACAGAAAAAGAATCCGAGTCATCAAAAGAGAAGCCATGGAAGATGAGTTTTGATGGTGCGTCGAATGCCTTGGGACATGAAATTGGAGCAATCCTAGTATCACCAGACGAGAATCATTATCTGTTCACTGCAAGACTGAACTTCTTCTGTACCAATAACATAGCGGAATATGAGGCTTGTATCATGGGACTTCGAGTGGCCATCGAACAAAATATCGAAACCTTAGAGGTGTACGGGGACTCAGCCCTAGTGGTTTACCAAATCCGTGGAGATTGGGAAGGTAGGGATCTGAAATTGATTAAGTATAGTGATCTAATGGCTGAATTGATCAAAGAATTTAAAGAAATAACTTTTCATTACTTCCCACGAGAAGAAAACCAATTGGCTGATACCCTGGCTACTTTAGCTTCAATATTCAAAGCAAGTAGAGAAGTAGAAATAATGCCCCTCAAAATGAGCATATACGAGATCCCTGCACACTGTTGTAGCATTGAAAAAGAGGCAGACGGACGGCCATGGTTCTATGATATCCTAGAATATGTCAAGAATCAAAAGTATCCCGAACAAGCAAATGAGAACAACGAAAGAACAATCAGAAGAATGTTAGTGGGATTTGTTCTTAATGGAGACATCTTGTACAAAAGAGGAAATGACCAAGTGCTTCTGAGATGCGTGGATGCTATTAAAGCTAAGAAAATACTCGAAGATGTCCATGAGGGAATTTGTGGGACACATGCCAATGGTTTCACTATGGCCAGGAAAATTATGAGACTCGATTATTACTGGCTGACAATGGAAAGTGACTGCATTAGTTTTGCACGAAAATGCCACAAATGTCAAATTTATGGCGATAAGATTCATGTAGCCCCTTCGCCCCTTCATGTCATGACTTCTACGTGGCCTTTTTCTATATGGGGCATGGATGTTATAGGGTCAATTTCCCCAAAAGCTTCTAATGAAAATTGATTCATTTTTGTGGTTATTGATTACTTCACAAAATGGATAGAAGCCGCCTCGTTTGCCAATGTGACAAAGACTGCAGTTTGCAGGTTTTTGAAAAAGGAAATCATTTGCCGATATGGTTTGCCCGAAAGAATCATCTCAAATAACGCCTTGAATCTGAATAACAAGATGATGAAAGAAGTATGTGAGCAATTTCAAATAAAGCATTATAACTCCTCGCCCTATCGCCCAAAGATGAACGGAGCTGTTGAAGTAGCCAACAAAAATATTAAGAGGATCATTTGAAAAATGACCGAGACATATAAAGATTGGCACGAGAAGTAACCATTTGCTTTGTATGCATATCGTACATCTGTGCGGACATCTACGGGAGCAACTCCTTTCTCTCTGGTTTATGGAATGGAAGCTGTGTTACCTATCGAAGTTGAGATCCCTTCTTTACGAGTCTTAATGGAGTCGAATTTAGAGGAAGCAGAATGGGTTCGAGCTCGATATGACCAGTTAAACTTCATCAAAGAAAAACGTCTAAAGGTAATTTACCACGGACAGATGTACTAGAAAAGAATGATCGCGACCCATGACAAGAAAGTAAGGCCAAGAGAATTCCATGAAGGAGAACTCGTGCTGAGAAAGATTCTCCCAATACAAAAAGACCTGCGAGGAAAATGGGCACCAAATTGGGAAGGACCATACGTTGTAAAGAATGTATTCTCGGGTGGAGCTTTGATTCTCACAGAAATGGATGGGAAGGAGTTACCTAATCCAGTGAACTCAGATGCTGTGAAGAAATATTATGCTTGAAGAAAAAGAAAATCAAGATGAAAACCCAAAAGGGCATCCTAGAAAAAAAAAAGGGGGGGATCAAGGTGAAAACCCTAAAAGGACGTCTTGATTAACACAAAAGATTAGGATGAAAACCTGAGAGGGCGTCCTAATGAAGTAAACCTGGGCTTAAAGAGCAAGACAATTTGAACGATGGGTCAGATGGCAAGGCTATAGTATTTGAAACATTTTCAGCAGCTTGAAATCTTCTACGCAATAAGCCATGCTCGAAAAGATTCTTGATTAAGAAACGTGGAAGAGTTCATGTGTTGAATATCTAGAGCATTTGTATCCGTTGAATGCGATCCCTTCTCTCTTTTTGACATTTTTTACTATCATTCGTTAACTTTCTTTGTTTGCCACATTCGAAATAAATAAATGTGAGGTATCATTTTTGTTCCTACCTGACCATTTTTTATTGCTCTAGACAAAAGAAATGTTGAGCATTACCCGGATAAGAATTCGATAAGTATAAGAGTCTCAAAGCAAGGACAAATTTCAACCAGGGGCAAAAGAGTGATATCTGAGAAACACATATTGTTCGTGAAGCTTGAGGACGAGTACAGGGCCTAAAGAGAAAGTCAAGAGCCGAAGTAATGAATGCAGATCATCACGAAGATCGTGACGAAAAAGAACATACGACAAACACGCCTAAGGCACATAGCATAATCATGTAGGCGTAAAGGCATTTAAGACAAACATGTGCATATCATGATAACATCATGCATGACATATACAGGTACTCTAGTAGAACAAGAGGATGTGATGATAGTTATATTGAATCAAAGGAAAAGACACCTGAATTCTACCAAATGATAGGTTTTGGTATTTTGATGTTTTCAATTTCTGCTTTTCAAAAAAATCAACTCATATTGCGAGAGGTGAGTTGAGCCTCGGGTTGCACGCTGAGGTAATTTTAATTTCTATTTGTCAAAAATCAACTCATATTGCGAGAGGTGAGTTGAGCCTCAAGACACGCTGAGGTAATTTTAATTTCTGTTTGTCAAAAATCAACTCATATTGCGAGAGGTGAGTTGAGCCTCAGGACACGCTGAGGTAATTTTAATTTCTGTTTGTCAAAAATCAACTCATATTGCGTGAGGTGAGTTGAGCCTCAGGACAGGTTGAGGTAATTTCAATTTCTGTTTGTTAAAAATCAACTCATATTGCGAGAGATGAGTTGAGCCTCAGGGCACGCTGAGGTATTTTCAATTTCTGTTTTTAAAAAAAAAACAACTCATATTGCGAGAAGTGAGTTGAGCCTCGGGGCACGCTGAGGTATTTTCAAATTCTGTTTTTAATTTGTATTTTTTCAAAAATCAACTCATATTACGAGAAGTGAGTTGAGCCTCAGGACACGCTGAGGTATTTTTAATTTCTGTTTTCAGTTTATGTTTTTCAAAGAATCAACTCATATTGCGAGAGGTGAGTTGAGCCTTTTAATTTCTGTTTTTCAAAAATCAACTCATATTGCGAAAGGTGAGTTGAGCCTTGGCACACATGCTGAGCCACTTTCAATTTCTGTTTGTCTTTAAATCAACTCATATTGCGAGAGGTGAGTTAAGCTTTGGCTCACGTGTTGAGCTATTTTCAATTTTTGTTTTTCAATTTATACTTTTCAAAAATTAACTCATATTGCGAGAGGTGAGTTGAGCCTTGGCTCACATGCTGAGGTATTTTTAGTTCCTATTTATTTCAATTTATACTTTCCAAAAATCAACTCATATTGCGAGAGGTGAGTTGAGCCTCAGGTCACATGACGAGGTATTTTCAAAATCTACTTTTCAAATTAAGTTTCAAAAAAATCAACTCATATTGCGAGAGGTGAGTTGAGCCTTGGCTCACGCGCTGAGCTATTTTTCAATTTCTGTTTGTTTAGTTTATGTTATTTAAAGAGTCAATTCATATTGCGAGAAATGAGTTGAGCTTAGGATTACATGCCGAGTAAAGAATAAAGATTGGAGCTAATTGAAGACATCAGATTTTGTCTCCCTGAAGTTGCAGTGGAGCTGATCGAGGATATTAGATCTTGCCACAAACCTTATCTCACAAAAGCGATAGAAGAGCAGATTGAAGTTGTAGATCTCATTTTCCTGAAGTTGCAAAGAAGATCGAAGCCATAAATCTCATATCATTGAAGTTACATTGGAATAGATTGAAGCAATAAGGCATATCTCCGAATTCGCAGTGGATTGAACCAAAGCTACAAGATGCGGTGGACTGGAAAGAGACTACCTGAGTAAGAAGAGCACCAAAGAGTCAAGACTCAGCAAGATCTGGCAAAATTGGTCTTTCTTTATGTCTTTGCTCTATTCTCGTTACACGACAATGAGCAAAGAGGGGCAGCTGTTATAGCCCAATTTTGCCCATTACAACCCATTTACATTGAACCCCAAGACCCAAACATCTAACCCAAACCCGAATGGCCCACTACAACCCATTCCAACCTAATACCCTTCTAAATTAACCTATATAAAACCCAAATACCCACAACCCATTACAGACCAAACCCAATACAAATTAAACCCAACTAACCCCTCAGCTCATCACCCTAAATTACCCGGGCCCAAATGCAAATAACCCAAAATCCCTAGCCTAAAGCCCAAATCAGAAAAAAAGAAAAAAAGAAAAGAAACCCTAAAACTAACCCTAACCTACCCCAGCGCCACAACCACCCTCCCCACTTGCCTCTGCCATCACTTGCCCACTGGCGCCACCTGCCCCGTAGTCACCTCCACCATTCACCCACCACCTGCAAAGCAAACAGAGCACGTAATAGTAACCAAAAGGAGAAACAGACAGTGTAATAAATCAGATATAAAAATCGAATGGAAACAAGAAGATGGGGGTTCCTTCTTTTTTAGTGTTTTTATTTTTTTTGAAATGTTGAGGAAGAAATGAATACATAAGTTAGATTTCAATACATACAAAAGCAGTGATTCGAACACCCGAAATCAGAGAATCGAACAAACGACAATATCAGACATCAGGAGCCAAGGTGATTGTTTATTTTTTCGAATCGATTTTTTTTCTTCATCATACTCTTAAACATATATAATAATATATATACATACATACATATATTCAAAATAAAAAATAAAAAAAATATAATTTTACCTTTTCCGGCCACCGACTGTCGACCGGTGACCGGCCCCTTGGCTGGATTTCCCTCTCCTTCTCCCCTTCTCTTTTTTTTTTCTTCCCCCTTTTCCAAATGATTTTTTTTAAATTTTTTTTTATCTTTTTTAGGGAACCAAAACGATGCGTTTTGGTCCCCCCCGTTTAAGCAATAAAACGACGTCGTTTTGGCCCCGGGTCGGGTCGACTCGACCAGCTCCAGGTCAGGATCCGCGTGTTTTTGAGCGGAAGGGCAATTTCCGCATTTGGCCCTTCCACTTTTTCAAGCCTTTGCAATTAAGTTTTTTGTCATTTTTTTAATTTGGCCCTATAATTTTCCATGGTTTTCAATTTAATCCCCGTGCATACGCAGCGTTTTAATAACTGGGAATATTGCGCTCTTGGTCCCTCTAAGTCATGCGCGCGTTGCAATTCGGCCTTGTGCCCTGTTTTATTTCTAATTTCGCCCCCAAATATTTTGTTTGTAGTTCAATTTAATCCTTTTTAAATTATTTTGCTATTTAAATTAATTATTTTAGTATTATTATTTTTTTGTTGTATCTATTATTAATATTATTACTATTATTAGCCTTAGTATTTATTTTAATTAACATTCATATATATATATATATATATATATATATATGTTTTAATATAGTTGTAAATTATCTTTGTTTAACCTTTTGTTATAAATATGTATATATATATTATTAGCTTTTATGTTTTACTATTATTATTTTATGTATTTCTATATTATATTAATTTTATATATCACATTTTACTGTTACATATACATACTATTATGCACATATATTTTCTAATATTATTTTTTATATATTATCATGTATATATTTTAATATTATTAGTTATAGATTTTTATATACTATTTCGTGTGTATACTTATATTATTCTCATTATTATTATTATATACGTATTCATATCGTAGTGTTTTAATTACCTATTTTCATATTATATTATATTATTAGATATTACTACCATTAGTATTAGTTTTAGTTTCAATAAATATTCTAACATGCATATATATATATGCTTTATGTAACATATTAATAGTTATTCTTTAAATATTATTATTATCTTTTGAAATATATGTATATTATATGTATTCTTTTAACATGTGCTACATATATATGTATTCTTATTATGTATATGTATTTCTAATACTATATTATATTTTCATATATATTATGTATACACTGTAGTATTATAGTTATATATTTTTATACGACCTTATGTACATATATTTTATTATTCTTGTATACACATTATATATATAGTATTATTTTCGTATGCCATTATATTTATTATTATACCCATTATTTTCACTATTGTCGCTTATCATTTTAATATTATTATATATATATATATATATTTATAAGTATATATTATATACATACTCTTAATGTCAAATTTTTTTATATGTATATTCATTGTGTTCTAGTATGTGATACTGTAATTACATTTAGTCTTGCATGCATTGTTAGTGTTTTTAACATTATTGCTATATTTGTTATTTGCTTCAATATATTTTTAATTCTTCCATTTATTTATTTTTATTTCATCTCAATTTTGTTTTACATTACTTCGAAAATCATATTCTTGTTTTCTAATTAATTTCAATAATCAAGGCAATATACCGATTTAAAATTAAGTCATCGAATTTCATCGCTATGTTGGATGGAATTTGTCGGTTCGTGTTAAAGACGGAACACCCTTCTGAAAAACCAAAAAAACTAAAATTTCTCGTCTTTTCAATTGGATCACGACTAAATGTTTCATTGAACTCGTATTTTTGAAAATCAAGACAACACATGTTTATAAGAACCAATTTTGGGCGTCGCGAGGGTGCTAATACCTTCCTCGCACGTAACCGACTCACGAACCCTAATTTTTCTCTGGATTTTTATGTAGACCTAAACTCAGCCTTCTTTTATTTAAAAAATAAATTTATTAGGTGTCCGATCACATAAATTTATTAGGTGTCCGATCACACCTAGAAAAAGATCAGTGGCGACTCCCCTTTTTTATAAAACCGAGATTCCATTTTCAAATTTTCACTAAATCGCCACAATTGACGACTAAGCCAAAGCTAAATTTTTACGTCGCTACAAATAGGATTAGGTTAGTTATTTACAAATATGGATGAATTTGGGCTAATTTTTAGGCCTATATTTTGGATTGAATAAGTATAAAATGTATTAATATCATGCATAAACCCTACCCGACCTATGAATACCTCTACTGTTAATAGAGTTTTTTTTTTTTTTGTACATTTGCAAATGATTTTTTTAGTTCAAATATTCATGTTATTCTTTTAACAATATATGTTAACTCATGTTTAACTTAATTTAATTTTTTTAATAAAAAAATTAAACCCATATATTTAACATTAGAGCGACTTATTTTAGAGTAAAGTTGAAGTTCAAACCCAAATGTTCAGTATTGGGGCCCTAAACCGAGGCTAATGTATAGTATTAAAGCGAATTTTTATTTAGTCTTTTTAAAAACCATAAAAATATAAGTCAATACAATAATAAAGTTCCATTTTAACTATGATAAAAATATATAACTTAATCTCAACTCTTCTTAAAATCTATTGGCTTCATCTCTGAATAAAATATGCAGGGATGAAATTATAAACATAATTTCTTTTTATATTTAAACCTTACTTTAGTATATATAAGTAATTTAAATAAAACTTGCACATTTTTAAAATTAATTGTAAGTATTTAATAATAAATATAAATATAATTGCTTGGGTATTTTCTAATCATAAACAATATTAACATTAAAGAATTTTTAAAAATAAAAACTATATCATTTATAATTAAAAATATGATTAATTATATCAAATAAAAACCGAGATTATTTTAAATTAATTGTAATTTTATGTTCGTATGATTTGGAAAAAGAAATACATAACATTAAAATATAAACACAAGACATAACCTATTTAGTTTTAATGGTGTTATTGTTTTTAGTTTTTTTTTTTTTTTTTTTAATCTTTAACAATGCATGTTTAAGAGGAAGACATGTTTTGAATTTGACAAAACTTATTTGTATTTAAAATTCGTAAATCAATTAAGTGACGTAATTGAAATTATTGTTTATTATAAGCAAATAATTGACATTAAATTATTTGGAATTGTTTGTAATTTAAATAGAAAAACATTTTTTAAAGCGTAATAAATATTAAATTATTACAGAAGGGACTCGAAATTTTACACACAAATTATGCGCGATAGACTTTAGATTTGAATATTCAAAATCTGAAGATCTCCATTTTTACTAACTAAATTAAGACTTCATTCGTAACATTGTATAATATTTACTAATAAAAAAAAGTTATAGTGTGAATTAATTAATTATTTAAATTTTTATACAAAACCTTATAATGTATATAAACTGCTAATTACATCATTGATATTTGGAAATTGGAAAACATCCAAATATATAATTTTTATTTTTTAGATTTAAGGGTAAGTTATAAAAATAGCCATTTAGCTATGTTTTTTTATTTTGTTTTGGTTGTTTAATTATTATTATTTTTATTTAATCATTTAGCTTTTTGAAATTAAATATTTTAATGATTCTGAACTGATGAAGGCTTTTCTTTATTAGTTTAGTAATAAAAGTAGCCATTTAATGTTTACACATTCTATCATTTTGATTCTAAATATAAAAAATTTAATAAATTTAGTCCTCAATATTTATAAAAATTATCATTTTAGTTCTAATTTGAAAAAATGTAATAAATTTGATCATCAACATTTATAAAATTTATCAACTTAGTCCTAACTATAAAAATTAAAAAAAAAATTAAAAATATCTTTAACCATTTATAACCTATTGATAAGCCACATAATATATTAAAATAAGAAGGAAAAAAATTCTCTTTCGAGTCACTAAATAATAATAAAACAAAATTTGACTCACTAAATAATATTAATTTTAAATTAAATAAAATAAATTTCATATAATATATTATGTCAACAGTTGAGGAACAAAAATATATAAAATTATATATTATTTTTGAGATAATACTTAAAATTATTTATAATCTTTTTCCAATACTTTCAGCTCACTACACCAATCCAATTCTACTTTTATTCAAACTCATTTTCAATTATTTTACCTAAATCTTCATTTATCTTCTCGAATATTAGGACATTTCCAAGCTTGCACGGAATAATCATAGTAACACACGTGTAGTTAAAAGTCTTTAAAATAATTCATTTCTTATTCTTCAAGAAAACATAAAATATCCCACAAACTCTTCCTTTACTTCGAACACAAAAAAAAGAGCGTAAATTCCGTTAATAACATCTTATTATTATTTTAGTTATTATAAAAATTATAAAATTACCACTTAATTATTTAATTTTGTGTTTTTATTATCCAATTATCTTAATTTTTAAATGTTTTTATTTTTTTATCTAAATAACATAAAAAATTAATTATATAATTAATCTCTTTCCATATTTTTTTCTTAATTAATATTTTTTATATTATTTGAATAAAAAAGCCTTTTTATTTTTATGATGACTAACAAAAATAAAAATTATACTATCTTCTTCTCCAAACAAATCCTTATATATAAAAAGGGCTTGCTTCATGCCTGCTCTTCCCCCAACAATTATCTTTTTATTCGTTCTTATTTTCCCCTCTGCATTGAACTGAAATTATAAGCTGCCAAACAGATTAAGTTAATATAAGGAAACCCTAATTTTGCTATGGTGAGACCTAATCAAGAAGCAATCGACACTTTCATCAGCATCACTGGGGCACCCGAAGCTGTTGCTATATCCATGCTAGAGGTAGTTTTTGGAAAATCTTTAATTAAATCTTAATTTCATTTTGTTAAAATTTTAAACTGGATTATCGAATTGGCTTCTGATTCTAGGTTGATCAATGATCTGCTGATTTCTTTTTTTTTTTTAGGGTTTATAATATATTGCTTAATGTTGTTGATTTATTTTTCTGATCATCGTTTCATTCGTTTGTTGAAGATAACTGAATTTTTATTGGTTGTAATTGGACTTGGTTTTTAGCCAATTTAATTTAAGGTTCGAATGAATTATTTGAAAATTTTATTATTTTTCTTTTCAATTAGTTGTTTTACTTGGATTTAACTTATATTAGTCGAATGAACTGGCTTTAAAAAATGAACAAGAACGAAGAAATTGGATGGTTGAATGGACACTGGAAAGGGGAAAAGCTAAAAGTTGTAAATGTTTTGAATATAGAGTTGTATTCTTTTCATGGCTTCAGAAAAATGTATGCAATGTTTGGCCAGCGATAATGGACAAGTTTTTTTGAACCTCCATGCCTTAGTAATGCTTTCATAAACATGGGTAGCTAACACCGAGAAGTCTCATTGAATGTAGTAAGCGATTAAAAAGTGAAGCTCATATGCGTCATTGCTACTTGCTTTGCAGCTAAACTCCTGAGTGACCGGGGATGGTTGATTTGAGGTTTAATTCTAGCTAGTAGATTCTTAGGTTTTGATTCTGTTGTTTGTTAAGGGTCTTTTTGGAGACAAATGTCTTGAGATTGCTGGAAAATGCTTCTTACCATCATATTAATGTGTATTTGGGTTGCGTTTTAGAGTTTTGGATTCTTTGCATCATATCATAAAATTGAGTTAGATATAACATCTCATTGTTATCTGTTAATTGTTTCACTTGGGACCAGGAGCATGCTGGCAATCTCAATACAGCTGTAAATGCATATTTCAGCGAGGGTGATAGGTATATATTTCTGAATTATGCTAATATTTTTTCATGATAAGTAACTCTAGGTTTATAGCTTTATTTGTTTGTTTGTTTTGTCATGTTTCCTACAAAAAAAAGGCCAACATCAACCATAGCTCCTGTAGATGATGCCATGGATATAGATGATCCAAATGAAGTTGTACCAAATGGGCCAGTCCTTCCATTTCTACCATCATCTAGAACAAACCAACAATCGTCTCTTCATGATCGAAACTTCCATAGCAGTTTCTTCGATGGTGATTCTGGTTCAACTCATGAACCAATTGTTACACATCCAACAGAGGTGAGAGAGGTTAAGAATAGCCATGAGCCATCTAGCCATGCTCCTGTTGTTGAGGATGCCTCTGAAACTGCACAAGCTCTCGGCCCAAATTCCCATGAGACTGTTACAATTGATGAAGTAGGTGACGATTCAATTGCACAGCCAAGGTGGCAGAATGATAACTCTAACAACCAGCATGTTACACCCAGCGCTCCTGCCTTTGATAATTTGCCAGACTATGGCAATGACATTGAAGAACAAATGATTCAAGCTGCCATTGAGGCCTCTAAGCGGGATGCTGAGGCAAGTTTTAAAAAAAGGATGCTTCTAGTTTGATAGTGTTGTGGTGCCCTTCATTCTTGTAGTTGCTGTAAATGCTTGTTTTACAGATTGCCTTTTTCATGTTTGGGCAGGAGTTAAGTAATACTGGGCCTTGGCATAATATGTCTCATTCAGAGGATGCTGTACTTGAAGAAGCAGTTTCATTGTCCTTTAAGGTTTGTTGTACTGTACTTTGTTCAAGTCATGTTTTCCTACTATAATCTATACGTTTTTTTTAACATGAACAAATTCAGACAGCAGAGCAAGAGAAGGCATTGCGTGAGCAGGGTTACTGTGCCGGAACATCAGAAGTGGAAGCTTCTATACCACCTAAGGAGCATCTCGGGAACATGGCAATCTCAAATGGGAGGTACAGTCATTGTCACCAGTTAAACAATGGGAATTATATTGTTGTTACAAACCTGCAAGTCTATGTGCGTTCTCTTAATTTTATGGCTGTCCTGAATTGAGTTCATGTAGGTTAATGGAAGGAAGCTCTTCCATTCAAGCTGAAGCTAAAGATGGGGATGAGCAGCCACTAGTTAGGCACAGGTCTAGACAGACATCATCTGGCTCAGGAGAATCTGGAAACGAAGTTGGAGTTGTGGAGGCTAGCGCACCATCAAGTCCTGGACAACAAGGAATAGGCAATCTCCCGCTGAACAATGGAAATGAATTCCCTTCTGATGAGGTTTAATCCTTTCATAAATTGTGCATATGCCAAATGACAATTTAAATATATGTTGTATTCCATATATTTGCTCATGACTTTCTCCTCTAACTAATGCCTTTCACCTATGTTCTTTACTAAAGAAAATTCTGGCTTTGTGCTTTGTATTATATGATAGTGGGGTGGTATTTCTTCTGTGGAACATGATGAGGCAGTCATGCTTGAGGCTGCGATGTTTGGTGGAATCCCTGAGAATGGGTATCGTTTTGCCTATGCACCTCATCACTTCATCCGACCTGAGGGCTCTAATCCCTGGCGTACCTCTCGTCCTCCATCACCCTCTTTGGAAGCTCAACGCCTGATACGGGAACAACAAGTTAGTTTTTCTTTCTTTTGTCCTTTTGATTTGTGCTCTGACTGAAAGTTATATACTTCTTTGGGCCAGAAGTAATGGTCTAATAGTTGCTTGCATACACGATGCATCCAGGACGATGAATATAATGCATCATTGCAAGCTGACAGAGAAAAAGAGTTGAAGGCAATTCAAGAAGCTGAAGCTTGCCGTTTAGAGGAGGAAGCAGCTAGAAAAGCTGCTCTTGAAGAAGAAAAACGGAAAGAGGAAGAGTCCCGCAGGAAAATGGAGGAGGAACAGGTAATTAATTATGCTCTGATCATTGGTAAATCAGCTCAATCCATTTATTATGGAAAATGAAATGTTCTGTCTCATATCTTGTTTCCTGAGATAAAGGGTGAGATTCTATCAGTAACTTTATTATCTACATGTTTGCTTTTAACTTTATATGGGATGATTTAGATTTTACCAGTAAATTTGTGCTGGAAGGAAAAGAACTTGTAAAAATCTTGAACTACTTGTCGACTTTACTTCCAACAAGTTATGCTGTGGATGTCTTACTGATGATATAATTTGCATTTTATTTTTAGGATAATTTACGTTCCTCTCTACTGGAATAAATAAGTATTCATCTGTTTGTTGCTTTTCTCTGCAATTGACATAACATCATGCTAACATACTCCATTCAGGCTTAACTGAATAGTTACACTGTAGATATGCAGTTTTCTTGGTTCTGAATTGCATCATATGTGATTCTTACTTGCAGGAATGTGAGAGACAATTAGCTGCTAAAGAAGCTTCTCTGCCTCTGGAGCCATCAGCCGATGAGGAAAATGCTGTAAACCTTCTAGTGCGAATGCCAGATGGCAGTCGAAGGGGCCGTTTATTTCTCAAGTCTGACAGGCTGCAGGTAAATTCATGAATAAAAGTTCACTTCTATCGCATTTCCTTGTGCAGAAGGCTTAAAACTTGATCTGATTTTGGTCTGCTTTGCAGTCTCTCTATGACTTTATAGATATCGGTAGAGGAGTCAAGCCAGGCACTTACCGATTGGTAAAGTTTTTGTCCCAAGCTTTTTGCCTAGTTCCGTATCATTCTTGGCTTCTTGTTAATCTAGATGGATGCATGATTTATTTTACACTATTTAAGGATTAGTTTTCATTTATTTTGCTCTGACTTCTTTTTTTTCTTGTGAAATACCTATTTTCTATGCTTGTGCCTGACACATTTCGGATTTGGGTATGAGAGTATGGTTCTCTAAGAACCCTCTAAATATATGGAAAAAAGTCTGAACATTCTTGTGTTGGACACACTCGCATCCAGCGCTCACTCCACATTCGGAGTGATTTTGCTATTGACTACTTGCCTTCCTACAAGGAACATTTTCCACATTAATTTGATCATTTCAACAGGTGAGGCCGTACCCAAGGCGTGCTTTCAGTGATGATGAATGCAGCTTGACGCTGAATGAACTTGGATTAGCAAACAAACAAGAAGCCCTATTTCTGGAGTTGATCTAATAACATCTTAACTATTACTTGAATATCATAGAATACCACTAGGTAATTTTAGTTCATTTAGATTATGGAATTTCTTAAGGGTTCGTATATGTTTGAAGCATATGAAATTTCAGGAAGGGTACAATTTACCTGAGCGACAATGGCCTTTGTTTTACTTCTGTGAGTGGTGTTCAATTTGATGGGGTCACAATTGGAGTGACAATTATTATTACTTGGCATCATATTAGGGTTCGAATTCTGTCTTTCATACCCCTCTCGAATTTGGAAGATTAAAAAAGAAGAGAAAGAAATTGATTGGAAGGGAAATAGGGAATATGTTGTATATAATGTGTGAATCTATTAAAATGGTCATTGTCATGAAGCACAGTTTAAATCATATCTTATTAAAACCATTTAGTGTTTAATTTCAATATTTACGAGCCTTATTTATTTTTGTTATAAATTTAGTTTTCAACATTTATGTCTCTTATCAACATTTACATCTTTTGTGAGTGTATTTTTTTTTTATTTGATCTTAATTTTTAAAATCAACATAAATGTGATTAAAACACTATTTTTTTATGGTATTGGTATGGCAACTCGATTGGTATAGGGGCACTTTCGATTGGTATAGGGGCATTTCCAAAAGTGTTTCTTAGGGGCATTTCCAAAAGTGTTTTTAACCCTTGATGTTGGTTTGCATATGGCCTTATTCAACTTAAGTTGTATGGATTTTCTATCAGCTTGATTAAAAAATCAAATATGAAACTTTATAGGCAGTAAGATTTAGATTTATAGGATGGAAAAAGTATTTTTGAAATCCTTATGGTCATTATGCTTAGCGTTGAATAGATCGGATATTTACTTTATCAATATCTCAAATCAATGATGGCTTTGATTCGGATCTTACTTAAGCGACACCTGAATTGGACCAAACCATTTTTTTGGCTAATATTCTCTTGTTTTGTTCCTTTAAAATAATAGAGTAAGATATTGATTTCTCAAAAGAATTAATTCTTTTGATTACGTGATAGTTTTCCTTGAAAAACATTGGTGCACGTGTTAATAAGGCTCAACCAATTGAGGTTGTTATATTTAAATTTTTAATATTTTAGTTTGTATTTTTTTTGTTAAAAACAACAATTTTAATTTCTTTTAAAAAAATTAACTAAAAAAATAAAGTTCAAATTAATATATACAAAACGCCAAAATTTTAATATATTTTTTATTTTTTATTTTACTACGACCTCTACTTTTAAATCAGCTTTATGAAGTTGTAATACTCATGGGTGCCCATTCTCTTTCCGACCATCATAGTTCGTCTTACTCTTTTACTGGATAACAATAAAGATACAAAACCATTTTTGGCTTTTTTTGATGATTTGCACATGTTTGTTTTTATCAGCTATCAACACAACATAATATTCTTGTTTCCAAGACATCAAAATGCTAATATCTACTTGTATTATCAATCGGTTCATAATATTTAGATGTTAGGTTTATCACTATTTTTGGTTCATCCAACAACAACAAAATATCTTAGAGAATGCATTCGTCTTTTCACGTCATTTCTCGAGTTAGCACCTCGGACCATTTGCATGTACCCCTATCAAATCATTTGTTCAGATATTTTTATATTAATACTCATGTAATTTCTATTAAAATATTTTATTTAATAATTTAAATCCAATCAGATTTACGGGATTCAACAGTTAATTTGATATTTGAAAAAAATTATGTGACAAATAACTTGTCGAATATTTTTCAAGTCTTATTTTAGAACTGAAAAAATAAAAATAAAAAGAAGTATAAATTTGATACTGCATGTAGTGTACCGTACAATTGGAGGAAATAAATACAAAAAACAAGTTGATGGTGATGAGAGGCCTACATTACCGTGCGAGTTCGCCGCTAATGTCAGCATCATATTTAAGGCTAACATTAGCCTTTGAATTATTAACGTTGTCTTCTTGTTCTCCCATCAACATCAATATTAGCTGTCTTTCACGATCTTCCACAACCAAATGGAATGACACGTCCACTCTCGGGCTTCTTCATCGTAGAATTACAAAAATAAAGACAGCTTACAAAAACAAAGTAATGCCCTTCCCATGGTGGTTTTGTTTCGGAGATATTTTCTTTTCCTTTCATTTCTGGTCAATAAATTTTCACTCGCATCTTTCAACTATCTTTCAACTTTCATGGATGTCACCTTCTTAAAAAAAAAAAAACTTTCATCCATCATCCATGCCAAACATACATGTATAATTACACGAGTTGTAGTATAGTGTGATGGTTGTTCACCTCATTTTTTATTCATGTTATAGAGGGAGGTTTGATCATCGCCTATAGGAATAAAGCACATTTCATAGCTAACCATTTACCTCTTCGGAGAGCACTCGCAACAAGGGGTTTAGTCACTACTACTGGCAATAGATAGCCTGGTTACGAAAAAAATATAATTACAGTTTAACCCCTTAACAAATGTGATGTTGCAAATTAATATAAGGGTAAATTACACCCTTAGGTCACTAAACTATTAATGAGTTTGTGTTTTGATCACTCAACTTCAAAAGATTACGTCACTGAACTATTTTAAAGTTTACATTTAAGTCATTGGGTTGTTAAAATTACTATTGTTTGGTTTTCTTTGTTCGCACCACCTATACCAATCTAAAACTCTCCTTCCCCTTCTATTCTTTACTTCAGTCTTTTTTTTTCTTTCCCGTGAAATAGCTTTGAGCATCATGAATTTACAAATCAAAATTTAAAGAACTTTCTTCTCTGATCTCCAACACTAATCGTTAGATCGAATTGGATCTAAGCTATATTCTTCTACTCATCAGTGGGTAATAATCTACCATACTAACCATCAAATCATCACTTAGAGCTAGCTATTGAAATGGGCCGGCTTTTAAAAAAACAACATCCCAATAATTTAAATAAAAAATACCAAATAGTTCAATGACTTAAATGAAAATTTTAGAATAGTTCATCGATTATTTTGTAACTTTTTAAAACTGAGTGACTAAAACATAAAATTACTAATAATTTAGTGACCTCCAAGTATAGTTTACTTTATAAAATATTTTCAATAATATGAATTTAAAGAATTATATCTCATACTTGTATTGCAATCCGAATTGTTTGCCATTAACATTGTAAACTACAAGTGAAATGTCGAATTTCGTTATTAGTAAGTTGCGGTCGGTGAATTTAAGTTTTTGTTGTTTTCGAAACAATCAATTAATTAAAATGGTGTGACAATTTTACGAGAATTGTGAATAACAAGTTAGTATGATATTACATAGACATTTACATAAAGTTAAGATTAAAATTTTAAATTTAAAAAAATATTTAAAAATTTAAAATTTTCAAAAATTAAGCATAATATAAGAATTAATAGCAGAATTCGACATAGATGATGAAAAATAAGGTGTTTTGAAGGTGCTTGAGAAAGGACCAAACATCCAACAAAATAATAGTTAGGCAATTTGGTAGCACTGATGTAAAAGACAAATCCAGACAAATACATCCCCTATTACTATAAGCTGACAATAATAAAGCAAATCAACCTAATAATCTCCAGCTACATTGAATGTTGCACCTCACTCTATTGGTCACTATTACATTTGTTTTTTATGGTATTTTGTTATTCTTTTCCTTTTATTATTGATAAAAATAAGATTGAGGAATGTTTTTATAAATAATTTGTTTGAGAATGGAATGATAAAAACATGGTGTATGTTAATTTAATTAGGGTTTAATTAAACTATATTATAAAATGTTCCCATAGATGTAATCAGCCATTTGTTTTATCCAAATAATTGGAAGTCCTTTTCATTTTTTGGGGGTAAACATTAATTATTGCATTTAATGGTTTTAATAAACCAACTAATATGTGAAAACTTTATATTTTTGGACTTATTACTGTCCCTATCGAAAGTCTCCCTACGAATGTAGAACTGTCCAACGCCACTTTTTTTTTTTTTTTGGTTACATTTTAAAATAAAATAAAAAATCCACTTAATAACTATATAACAAAAAAATAAGGTTTATATTAAATCTAAATTTAATAATGTTAAAACGAACTTACATCTTTTAAATCTAAACCTCAAAATAAAAATTAAAAAATAAATTCTAAATATATAAAATTACGAATATTTACCATCTATTTTAATCATTTAATTTTTTTTATTTAATCGTATGGATTCCATTCTTTTTCTACTCAAATTAAGAGGTTATTTGTTAACTCACAAAGTATAATTTCTCCAGAAAATAAATAGTTTAACTTATTTGTAAATACTTAAAATTCTATTATACACGTATGCGTGTAAAAATTACAGATTTAAAAGATTAATAATTTGTAAAAGATTATTTGTTATGTATCTATCGTAGATTTAAAAATTTTATTATTTAATTAATATTTCTTAAAAGAAAGAAAGCATATGTCATAATACTTTTAGAAATAATAAACATTTTCTTATTTAACAATCAACGAACCAATCTTTGATGGTACAAAATTAATTTAAAACTTGTGAACTACCCTATGTTGAATTTGATAATGAAACATGCTAATATATTGTTGAGTTGAAAAAGTAAAACACGTGTCCATTTTTGAGAGGTTGGAAAGGACGGCTGGCTTCTTTGAAGATTGTTAATGTTGTCGAGTAAACTGTACGAAAGAAATTAACTTTTTAAGTATCAAAACATCAAGAAAATTATATTAAATAACCAAACGGGGAAAAAAAACCGAAATATTTAGAGGACAAATAATATTGAATAAAAAGAAATCCGTATGCATTATCATTCATAGAAATATATTCATTAATGATATAGTAATATAACGTTGAGAGTTGGTAGCCAAAATAAAATGTACATTTTCTCATATTTATAATAATTTCACCTTTACAAAATTAAAATAAATTGGATTTTAAAATTTAAATTACACTTTTTTTTTACAGTATTGCATTTTTTATATAAAGAAATATAGAGAAAAAATGAAATTTCTTTTTGTAATAAAATGATTTTTTTTTTCTAAACAAGGGGAAAGATCATAGCTATCAAACTAAGATATTTCAAAAATGGAGAAAAAGGTGTCGTGGTCATACTTGGCTCGCCATGTACTAGTGGGCCGTTTTTTCTTCTTTTCCCTTTACTTGTGTTTGCCAATTTTCTCCCAAATTTCCAAACCTAGTAATACCTAGATTTATACAACCCCGTGAATATAATAATAATAAAAATTAGCCCTAAATCAAAATATAACGCAGCTTCTAATCCATGGTATATTTAAAATATTAAATAAATATAACAATAATAAAAAGTTAGAGGAAGAAAATATCCAAAATTTAAATCAGAAGTCAACAGGAAAACTCGAATCAACATGAATCTTTTGCAATTACACGTCTTGACAGAATCGATATAATTTTTATTGTATAAAATTTTAATATTATAATACTGAAATCAATTAATCAAAATCCAACAGCCTTCCTTTCCTTAGTAGACCATCCAAAGTCTTCCCTTTCCTATTGTCGCCCTTTTTTTATCAGTAGATATAATAACGGACAAAACACATTAAAAAGAAGAAAAAAAAAAAAAAAAAAACCAAAGATCCTCAAAAACCAAGCACGCGTCCATCTTCGCCACCTCTCTGTTTTTCTAGCTCTATCTCTTTACTTCCTTCTTTTATGATTTATAAAGCAATACTCTGCCTTAAGAACTCTCTAGTTCTCTGTTTTGTTTTCTCTTGATGGGTGCCTATTTCTCTGCTTTGTTCATTAACCAAGGGGGTTTCTCATCTGTTTCATCATCGTCACCCAGTTTGGGAGATTTACCGGAGAGCTGTGTGGCATCAATTATTGGGTATTTGGATCCTCCGGATATATGTAAATTGGGAAAGTTGAACAGAGCATTTAGAGGTGCTTCTTGGGCTGACTTTGTTTGGGAATCGAAATTGCCATCTAATTATCATGTCCTTGTTGATAAAATTCTAACTTTTGTGCCTCAAAATTTGGGTAAACGAGAAATATATTCATTGCTCTGTACAACAAATACTCTTGATGGTGGTACCAAGGTATGGTCTTTTACTTCCCTTTCTTTCACTGTTTTTGTTTGGATACCGAGAAAACTGGGGTTGAAATCCTGGGTCTTTCAACTTCTCTTTTGTGTTTTTATTCTTGTAAAGACTCGAAATTTCACTGTTATTTTCCCCTATGAGTCCTTTTGGCTTTCACTATTAGATAATCCTGGGTCTTCATGACTTGATACTTCTTTATTTGTTGAAAAACAACGTAGCAAAGCTGAGTAAGTCCAGGTCTTTATTCTTTTTTTAAGAAATAAACAATTATAAATTCGTAATTTTCATGGCTAGCCCTTGAGGATTTTTTTTTCTTTGCAGAAAGTATGGCTAGATAAGAGCAGTGGTGGTTTATGCATGTCAATATCTTCGAAGGGATTACATATAACAGGGGTTGATGATCGAAGATATTGGAATCATATTCCAACTGATGAATCTAGGTGAGGTTCAAGAGCTTTTCTTTATCATATTAAATTGAGGGAAAATGGTAGGATTTCTAGTTTCTTATCATGGATTCTTTTAGATTGGCTGATCAAAATCAAGAATGTTTGGGGCATATCGTGCCGAATCGATCCACAGTATGTAATTTTTTGTTCCTTTTTTTTGTTAAATTTCAGTGTAATCCATGGATCTCCATTTCTAGATGCATGGTGATGATTATGATGATTGTCTAAAGTGTATTTTATTCTTTAAGAACTTGCCCCTTTAAAGGAAAAAAAAACTATTTTTTTGGCTGGCTGTTCACTGCTTTTGATTTTGACTTCATCCATGGTTTTGTCATTCCCATAGTTAGAGTTGTATTAGTGGTTTAAAGCAACTGTGTTTGACATTCAAATCTCTATATTAAGTTGCAGAGACGAATACTTAACCCTTTCTTTACGTAAACTCGAGGATTTATTACACAACTAGTTAGAATTCTCACAAAAAGATTCAGTCTCTTGTTCTTTATATTGCTTTTTATTTTTTGAATAATCTCATTATAGATTTTGAGCCCCTTCTCAACCCATAAATAGGTGGATAATGCGCTGAAGCGCACTCGAATTCACGTCCTCCTGCATTAGCAACAATGCCTATGCCAATCAAGTTAATACTCATTCAGCATTATATTGCTTTTTATTAAGGACTAAGTAAACAAATAGTTGTTAGGCTGTTAAGTAGTTAAAGTAGTTATTCTGTTAAGAAATAGTTAAAGCAGTTCAAGTCCTGTATAAATACAGTATGGTCAGTTTCTATGAAGTATCTTTTATTGAGGAATGAAATTCATCTTTTTGGTTCATCCTCTTGCTGCGTTTCTCTACACTTTTGATTAAACTATAAAAGCATAGCCTTTAATTTTTTTCGGTATGCAAAAGCATAAATACGAGGTTGATTTGCCAACATTGTGAAGTACAAGCTAGAATCTAAGAATTACATAATTTACCAACACAGGTTTGATCATTTATGTCAGACCGTAAGTAATGACTCATTGCTTGTTGAGCTTTATTTGAAATTCATTATATTCATACATATCTCTAATTTGGTTGAACGTCGGAGTAATTGTTGGGACAGATGGTGTTGAAATGGAATGCTGGATGCTAATGTCAATTTCCGTTCCATTGCGATTTAGGTTCCATTCGATCGCATATCTGCAGCAAACCTGGTGGTTTGAAGTCGATGGAGAGGTGGAATTTCCCTTTCCAGCAGGAAGCTATAGCGTTTTCTTCAGACTGCAGCTAGGTCGTTCCTCTAAGAGGTTTGGTCGCCGAATCTGCAACTCAGAGCACATCCATGGTTGGGATAAAAAACCCGTAAGGTTTCAACTATGGACATCAGATGGTCAGCATGCCAGATCTCAATGTACTTTGAATGAACCTGGAAAATGGTTTCACTACCACATCGGGGACTTCAATGTCGAGAACTCGAATTCATCAACAAAGATTAAGCTATCGATGACTCAAATCGATTGCACGCATACGAAAGGGGGTCTATGTTTAGACTCTGTTGTCATATACCCAAGCAAATACAGGGAAAAATTAAAGCAGAAAGGGTTTTTAAGGTGCTAAACCCTATGTTTTTAGAAGTTGATATTTTGTAGTACGGTATATGTATATTAAAGAGAGTGTGTTTAAGTTTTCTAGCTGGTTTTTTTTGAGGGTTAGAGACTTAAAAGAAGAAGTCAATTTTTGTGTGCATAAATGTTGTCTCCATTTGTTTAATTACTATGTACCTTTGAGCTTTTGAGGGTAGAATAATTTCCCACTCTTGTTCTTTCTTGGGAGCTAAGCATTATCTCAATAAACCCATTTCGAAATTCGTGTGCGATATACGGGTATTTTTTCAGTAAATAATCCATTCTAGCTAACGTACTTTATCAATTTGAAAAGCTTGGACTTTGTGTTGTACTTAGAATTGTACATGCGAACCAGGATTTTTTTTGGTACGGGCCCGGCCCGACCGGATTTGTAAAAAAATAGATTTTTTTTACTATTTTGTTGTTATTTTCTTGTTGTTTTCTCACTATTTTGTTACGATATTATTATTAAGTTGTTATTATTTAGATATTGTATAACTCTTATCTTATTGTTAATTTTGTTATTATTTTAGAGGCATTTATTACTATTGATAATTTTGTTATTATTTTGTTACTACTACCTTTATTCTCATATAATTTTTATAAAAAATGGTTAATATAAATATTAAAATAGAAGAAGATTATTTTTATGTTCTATTATTATAATCCTTAAAATTTTTATTATATTGATTTATAATTTAAATTTATTTTAATTAAAAATTCTCTTAATTAATATCATTTAATTGTCTATATTATTATTTAATTGTGTGATTAAATTGGTGTTACAAGTCAACTCAATATGAATTCGATCAATATTATATTATTATAATGTTTTTTTTTATCTTTTTCTTATTTAAAAAATTGCAAAAGTTGAGATTTAAACCCAATTCACTATTATCTATAGAATGTTTTCTTTAAAACTTCAATCAAAATTTTATTTTAATATTTTTATACATTTCAATTTTATTACACAAATTATTTCACCCACGTTGTTTATATATTTATACTATTATTTAGATTAGATTCTGAATTGGTGTCACCCTCAATTAGTTCCCAACTTGATTAAGGGAATTATGAAAATTCCCTTCTATATATAAATAAAGAAAATTATTTAATACATTGTCGGTGGAGGTTTCTAAACTCCACAAGCGGATTAAAGGTTTGACAAGTATATTATGAGGGTGTAGTAAAAAAAAAATTACATAAATAAATGTGACACTTGTTATGTTATCAATCTACTTGTGGAGTCTAAAAAACTTCACTAGCGGTCTATCAAATAATTACCCTAACAATAAATTATTTTATTGTGGGAGTACTTTTAACTTTTTATATTCTTAATAAAACTAGTAAAAATTTGCAAATAATAATATTTGAATCCATGCCACAAATATCTATAAAATCTTTTATTTATAAATTTCATTTTAATTTTTTTATACATTTCAAAGTTATTACATGAATTGTTTTTTCCACGTTGTTTGTATATATTGATATGATATAGTTAGGATTAATGTTGTTCAAGCATTAAAGACTCAATGTCTAATCAATCACCTAATCAATCAAGACATTAGGATAGTTTGAGGGTTTTATTGGCTTATTTGACTTGAATTTTTTTATGTGATGTAAATGGACTTCTAGTGATTTATGGATGAGATTTATTATACATCATAATCGTGGTTAAATTTGAAATTTTAAAAAAGACAATATCGACTTAACTTTTTGGATAAACCTTGTGCTTATTCTTTGCACTTAACTTGGCACTGATTTTAAAGAGATTAATTATACTTTATCTTGGGATAATATTAGAGACTATTTGTCTTGATTATTTTATTGAAAAAGAATTAATCTTGGACTATGTTAATCGATTAGGCTATCATATTAAGCCTATACATAGGCAGCCAATACGCATGGAAGATGCATCAATCTCGGGAATGATGTGCTGATTTGCTAAAGATATCTTTGCTAGTTTCTTTTGTATTTTTACACTGAATTATCAGGCATTATTTGTGAAAGATTTAACTTTTGTATGTGAGGTTTTTGGGTGAGTGGTTGTAATAAGTTAAGACTAATTATTGGGCCTGTAATTACTTCTTTGTGTAAGGGTAAATTTAATTTTAGCCAATAGATGGTTGAATCAATTGTGGAATGAAACTATTCATTGAGCGAGGCTCCGAAAAATAGGATTATTTCTGAACCGCGTTAGCAAGCGATTGTGTGCAAAATCTCTCTTTACTTTGTTTCCATTTTTGTTTTGTCGGATGTTCAATATCGTGATTGAATACGTGTTTGGGCAATCATGTTCAACTTATAGCAAACTGACATGACGTGTTTTTCAAATATATTTACCTATTTAAATCTCCTTTTACTCACAATTTAAATTATTTTTTTAATTTCATATATAATATATATATTCCATGTGTGTTATTATTATTAGTTTCAAATCTTACGTTTCATTATATATTGTAAGTAATTTTTAAAAGTAAACTTATATTCTAAATATATGATCCCACACGTATGTGTTATATAGAATTTTTAGTATTTATATAAAACTTATTAAATTAATTTTTATATTAACATTTAAACGTGCATAGCACGTCACATTGAGGTTAGTATCTATATATATAAAATAATAAAAAGGTGGAATTTATTAATGTTTTTGAAATTAATATTAAATAAATTATTCGAAATTCATAAAAATTAAAATAAAAAATGTTAAAAGTTATCTAATTCAATTTGATCGGTTAAATTAAATTTTTAATTCAATTTAATTAATTTGCAAATCAATCAATTTTTTACTTGGTTATGAATTGATATACTGATTAATCTCTCGATCTACTCCGTCCGACCGAAGACGTAATATTGATATGATATCTTCCAGTTAGGATGGCAAGTTGCCTACTTTTATGGGTGATAGAAAACCGAACATTTCCAATTCCATGCTCTAAAAGCACAACTTCCATTCCATGTTGAAAGGATACGTATTTAAAATACTATTTTATATTAATATCTATATATCTTTTATAAATTAAAATTTGATAAAATATTTTTAAATATTAAATGGTAATTAAGATTAACTTTATAAAATATTATTTAAGTAGATTAAATTATAAGTAAAGTAGTCAAAAAAATTATGTTTTAAGTTTTCGATTAACATCAATAATATAAAATTAAATTAATTAATCAATAATTAAATCGATTGACTCATCTACTCAACAATAATGTAATAAAAATAAAAAGATTAATAAAAATGTTTAAAAAATCATAAACAGATTAAACTCTAGTTTTTATGTCCGTTTCTAATCTTGTGCCGAATCATAACGATCTACTCTATATTCAAATTTGTATCAATGAATGGGACTACTAAATCCTTGCAAATTGGAGGAACAATCAGAAGATGGGCATGTAATTCTATGACATGAACTGTTGGCAAAAACCAATTGTTGGATGAACCAAAATTAATGTTGACGGATCATTATCAAGTTGCGGTTTAGGAGTAGCAATCGGTAGAGTGGCAAGAGGACTAAGCAGTGGCTGGTTGTTCGGGTTTAAAATGTCAATAGGTATCATAGATATTTTCCAGATTGAAGTAAAAGTTGTTCTTGAAGGCCTGAGACTAGCTTGGAATAAAGAATTTAGACAAGTTGAATTGGGGAGTGATAATGTTTTGATTATTGAAATTTCTTCAAAAGGGACTTGCATCGGTTAGTAATATTCTTGAAATTCAGATGATTAATGACTTGTGTCTCAAAGATTGGAGAGTAAAATTCAGGAGTATTCGAAAAACAAATAATAAATTAACGGATCGTCTAACCAAAATAATTAGTAATGATATTGAATATTTTGTGATACTTGAAAAACTGCCGTATAAGATTAAGACCTTATTAAAAAAGATGATACTCAATCGAGTATTATTGTAAAAACAAATAATAATTAACATTTTTTTTTTTATCTAGCCTTTTCTTTCTTTCTAAAAAAAAAAGAATTGGGTTTGGCGCTAACATCACTAGTTGACATTAATTCCAGATTTCAGGCATTAGATGCAAGCAGGAAGCAAGGAACCTTGTCTCCAATAATATTAAATTTAGAACTTAATCCATTTAAAATAAAATCAAAAGTAAATCACATTTTAATACTTAAAAAAATTAAGATATTTTCAATGCAAAGCAAATTTTCAGTTCAAAGGATAAAACATATTTTCTTAAATTATATTTAAAATTGTAAAAAATAAAAAGATATGTCATCATGGATTAATTTATTTTCTGCTCACATGTAATGTAGTGTAGTCAATAATAATAAATTTATACCGAAAAATGAAAAATATAAAGGTTCGGTGGATTCCAGTGTGTGATATGTCAGGCCCTACTTTTACCAGATGTACACGTGGATTATAAAGGAAATGCAAAGTGCCAACCAGTGGTGAGGTCATCAACAGACCACCGTTTCTTATATCTCGTGTCTCTTCCAGTTTGCGATAAATTCACACTATATCATATCGTTCTCCTCCATTCCATTTAGAATAATTCTTTACTCAGATACATAACTCATCCATTTTTTTATTTGGTTTAAATAATTATTTACTTTTACATTAAATATCTCTTATCGTTACATAATAATAATTTGTTGAAATAATTCTATTTTTTTCACTTATATATAAGTGTGATAAAATTTAATATAATTAATGGATCTCGACATACTTAAGTTAAGTGTTAAGTTCATTGAAAAGTATTTAAAATTTAAATAATAACAATTTAATTTAATTTTGAAACATTTGAAGATAATATTTAATTTTGTATTTGACATTTATGGGTGTTTAGTTATGCACAATAATTTAATTTTTCGTACACACATAAAAAAAAATCAAAACAAATTCTCTTTTACATTAAAGCTTATACAGATAAACATCTCAAAATTATAATTTTCGAGCATGTCATAATGATTGTCCACTTATTTGGATTTGAATGAGGGCATGTTGCAGAAAATAACAACATTAAACTATTTTTCTTGAGGCTCAACTTCACGTCAATTTGAGTATAAACATGGTTGACAATAGAATTATTCCCCGATTAACAAATGCTAATTTTAATCATGCTAGCTAAATGGGGAAGTTGCATTCATACTTTCAGCCCTGTTTGTTCTGATTGAATGATGGAAGCCTGAAACTCGTACATATCATCTCTTAAATGATGAAACAACAATAACATTAGAATACTGAAAGGACTTCAAGTGGATAGGTGTCCTGTAACGGGAAGATTTGAACACAATCTAGAACAAGTCTTTATAAAGCGTTTAGTACAAGTATTGACCTTTTTTTCTGATTTAAAAGGCTTCACTTGATTTTAGGGTTATATATGAAGTGTTCAAGATATGTCTTTATTTCGAGGTTGGAACTCTTCTACATTAGAAGGATTAGTAGAGAAAAGAGTTAACATATTCTAAAAGTTGGTTGTGGTCCATGGAAGGATTTTCCTGATGTTTTGTACAATCCAAAAAATATGTAAGCAACCGCCAAGACACTCCTTACAATTGCCTAGGAGCAATATAATAAACTCGCAAAACCTTCACAATTAGACCTATTCACGGGTTAGGTTGTGTCTTAATAAAATTTTAAGCTCGTTTGATAGGCTTGAGCCTGGCCCGGCCTGGCCTGGCCTAGCATGAAAAACGAGCTTAAATTTTTGTCCAATCTTGACTCGGATTGTAGATCCTAAACTTGAGCTCGACCAGTATTAAGATTTTTTATATAAAAATTAAAAAATATAATACATAAAAAACACTAAAATATTAAAATAAATATTTTCCAACAAATTAAAAAAATATTTATACTTAAATAACACTAAGATAGGAGCAACTTAACAAACAAATACCTCTAAAATAGTAGTAAAATTAACAATAAAACAAGAGTTATGCAATATCTAAATAATAAGAATAAAAAAATAGCAACATAATAATGACAAAAAACAATGAGAAAACAACAACAAAATAACTTTTTTTTTTTTTTGCAAATTCAAGCCAAGCCCTAGCTAAAAAGTCTCACCCAAAACTCGACCTATTTTCTAAACAGTTCTTCTTTTTTTTTTTTTTACAAAACTCATTTTTGGACATATAATTTTATCTAAACTCACACTTTCTGGACATTTTTTTTAAAAAACTCAAATAACGTAACCTAGAATAAAAAAAATCTGTACATTATATATATGACAAGTTTTTTTACCTTCATGATGCACGGGCGGATTGAGTGGATTAATTAAAATATTTAAAAAATTGAAGCGTTTTGCTTAAAATTTGATCGATTTAATTAAGGTAAATGTAAACAAATTAAAAGGATATTAAATATATATTAATTAAATTCCTTTTGTCTTCGACCCGGGCCAATTTAAATTTCAATTAAATAATTTTAGAATATTTTTATATAAATTTAATTATAAAAATAAATAGATAATAATAGAAAATTATATATTTTAGTATTGTAAATTATTAAAAATGAAATAGAAATGCAACAAATTATATTTTTCCAAAGATTACACCATTATCTTAGTTAAAATGAGGTAAAATAATATATTTTCTTATTTTTAAAAAGTCAAAGCACGTTACGAAGACATATGTTTAAACTTTAAGGACGATATTATTAAGAAGACAGCTATAAACATCGAATATGAATAAAAACGGACACGAATAATAAAAACTAATATATATTATTGTATTTATTAAATAGTATAAATTATTATTAAAAATCAATTCTAAAAATAGAATTCACTTTAAATATAATCAAATAAAGATGTATTTTGTAATTGAAAGAACTAAGCTTAAAACTTAAGGTTTCCTTTCGGTTCTTTTTTTATGTGGTGTATATTACAAATAAAACCACTTAATTGTATTTAAAACTTAATTTAAAAATAAAACATACTTTAAATATAATTAATATATATATTCCCAATGATATCGCTTAATTATATTTAACGTAATTTAAAATCTGATGCATTCAACCGCACCATAATAATCTAGTCTAATTAAATTCACAGAAGTTTAGGAGCGGATAAAAAAACCCAAGAAACCCAGAAGTCAAACTTCTCGTATGTAGTATTATCTCGAGAAAACAAATTTCCGAGAATTTTCAGATAAATCTCCCACCTAAACCGAAGTTGCTGCCGTGTTGAAGGGGGGCTTGATGTCGATTATGGACTTGGAGAGACTCCCTCCATTTTCTTTACATTTCTCTCATCTTTCTATGCCCTGTTTGCCACCATTTTTCCCAAAGAGAGAAAGATCCCTAACACTCCACCGATCTCTCCATCTCCCCTAAATCTGATGCACCCACCATTTCCAGTAAGGTGGAGAGAGAGATATAAGTGAAGTCTTTTAAAAGATACCATTTTCTTTTTGATACTTTACTTCTTCTAGTAACGATAAAAATTCTAGCTTTTTCAGCTTTCAGGGTGATAAAAATAAACAATGGAACCGTTTTTTAAACACCCTTTTTTCATCTGTTTTATGGGCTTTATTCAGATTTTTCATTGAAAGGGGGGGGGGTTGAGGTTTGGTAAATTAAACTCGTTCAGACTTTGTTGAAAGGAAGATGAAAGGCGAGGATCAAGCAAGGTCTTTGTTTGGAATTCCCCTTACAGATAGGCCAAAATGGCAACAGTTTCTTATTTGTTCGTCTGGGTTCTTCTTTGGTTACCTTGTTAATGGCATTTGTGAGGTTTGTTCTTCCTAACTTTTACCTGTTATTTGATCACTGTTTTAGGGGAGTGTTGATCAGCTAGAAACTTTTCATTTTATTGTTGTTTTGATCCAGTCACTTCATTTGAAATAGTTTTTTGGCTCTGCATGTGACCAATTCCCAGCCATGCATGCCTGGTTTTTCCCTTTCTGGGTTTCTGTTTGGTTGCTGAGAAAATTATGGAAAAGGAAGAGAGATAGGAAATTCTAATAGTTCTGCTTTTTTTGCATGTTCAATTGCTTGGTTGTACCAAAAAAAAAGTTGGCAGTAGATTAGTTGAAGGATTTATATGGTCAAAAATAATTCTATGAATGCATGCAACTGTTTTATTGGATTCATATTCCCATTTCAATCTCCAAAAGAAAAGAAAAAATCCCGTTTCAGTGTGATAATTGATGAGTTCATTTGCTTGCTTGTAGGAATATGTATATAATAGACTTCAATTCAGGTACATTCATCATCCTTCCCATTATTAGATAATATATATTTCTTGAAATTATGTATATACTTGGGATTTTTCTCGACTTAAAAATCATGCAAATGTTTCAGCTATGGATGGTATTTCACTTTTGTACAAGGATTTGTTTACCTGATATTGATAAGGCTTCAAGGCTTTACCACGAAGCAAATGGTGAATCCATGGAAAACATATGTGAAACTCTCAGCTGTTCTCATGGGTTCTCATGGATTAACCAAAGGTTCTTTGGCTTACCTCAACTACCCAGCACAAATTATGTTTAAATCTACAAAGGTAACTAACTATTTCAAGAAATTTGTATACAAATTGCTTGTTACTACCCTTTCTTTAGCTGAATAAACTTTTCTTTAAAAAGTTTATCAGAATTAAAAAATAAGTATAGATATTGTAGTGTTTTGAAGTATCCGTATCCGATGCATAACGGAATACGATGAGTATACAAAAAACTTTCGAAACATTGAACATATTTGTATTGGACAAATACTCAGTATTTGTCACTCACACCTGAGTCCGAGTACCATAGATCAAAGCATTCTGCCAATTTAAGATGCTCGCTTTTCTTTTTCTTCTTTTAACTCTTACTTTTTATGGAATTTTAGGTGCTGCCTGTTATGATTATGGGTGCCTTCATCCCTGGGCTGAGAAGGAGATATCCATTTCATGAATACATCTCTGCTCTGCTTCTTGTTATTGGTCTCATCCTTTTCACCTTAGCCGATGCCCAAACATCTCCTAATTTTAGCATCATCGGTATTATAATGATTTTGGGTGCTTTGGTAATGGATGCCTTTCTGGGTAATTTCCAAGAAGCAATATTCACCATGAATCCGGAGACAACTCAGGTAGCTATAAATTTTTTTCATTTCTGTTTGTAAGAACTATCACTTTATCGATAATTTTATGTTTTATTGTGTATTTATTCATTTTCTTTTACAGATGGAGATGTTGTTTTGCTCAACAGTAGTTGGGATTCCTTTCTTAGTTGTGCCAATGATTCTAACAGGAGAGCTTGTTACGGCATGGAATTCTTGTTCTCAGGTAAATAGCATCCCTCAAGTGCATACAATAACATTGTATTATGCGACTTAAACAAGTACCCATTTCCAATGTATATTTGGACTTGAGTATGGGGATATGGCCCTCCAAGATCTAACAAATCCGGGGAAAACTCTAGAAGAAATTTAAACATATCTATGTTATTCGGACTTCGGTTTAAGTACTGAATACATGTATGAGTTTGGACAAGTATGGTCTCATTTTTTTAAGCTTTTTTAATGTATTTGGAGGATCTTTGGAAGTTATATCCTAATACCATATGTCAGACACGGTATTTCAAGATGGGAGAAACTTAGGCACATGTGCAAATGCATGTAAAGGCTACCAAAATTATTCTACTTGCATGCTCTTTGGTTTGGTTTTAAGCAAAATTTACCATGATCTCTTGTTTCTATGTGTTTGACTTATGCCAATAACTTGCAGCATCCTTATGTGTATGGGGTGTTGGTGTTCGAAGCTATGGCCACATTCATCGGTCAAGTGTCAGTTTTATCTCTCATTGCTATCTTTGGTGCTGCAGCGACGGCCATGGTAAAAGAAACATACTCGTATTTTCTCTTAGACATAATGATTTTCTAAAAATTTCATTCTCAAAACCATTCATGATCCCGTTTAACTACTAGTGTTCTTGTTTCATCTGCTTGTAGATAACAACTGCTAGAAAAGCTGTCACTTTGTTGCTGTCATACATGATATTTACAAAACCTTTAACCGAACAGCACGGATCCGGGCTGTTGCTCATAGCAATGGGAATCATATTAAAGATGTTGCCGGATAGTAAACCAGCACCCTGGATTCCAACATCAAATGTAAATGCGAGGCATCATCGGGAAACCTCTTCTGAAGAAGTGGAAAGTGTAGAACTTGAAGATGAAGAGAAAAAGCCCCTAGTCTGAAAGCTTTAAAAAAGGTGCAATTGAAACCCCACTGCATTATAGACCTACTACTTCTGTAGGGTGTAGGATATCTGTAAACAGATAGTAAATTACCTGGTTTTGTGTTGAATAAAGTTATCCATTACTGTACAACTAATCTTGCAAAGTGCTGTAAGGGCAGTCGTTAATCATACAAGTATTTTCATTGGAAATTTACAATTTTACAAACAAAACAATCAAGGCATCAAAATTATTTCTCTCAATGTTACAGTGCACCTTGTTAGAGATGATTAAGTAGGATAATATTACAATTTGTGACTGTACATATGAAAATCACTTACAAATTCAAAAAAGAATCATCACTCAACACAACAGGCTTAAGCAAACAAAATTCTTCTAAACTCGGATTTCTCTTGTACGTATCTCAGAGAATTCGAATGTCAGTATCTGCAATTCTTTCTCTCTATTTTCTCGTTCTATTTACTCCATTAGGCCCAGCAATATGGTCAACCTTGGTATGAACACTTTCTAGCAGACTAGTGATAATCTAAGTGATGGGGCTCTAGGAATTTGGGTACAGGATGCCCAACGGATTACCGACTCGTTCACCACGAGATCGAAGTGATTGATCTCACCGAGACTGATTGTGTGGTTCCGTTTACTATGAATGCCTGCAAGCCGGGATCCGTTAGGTCCTCCCCTAACAGATACTGGAACCAAAGAATCCGGCAACATAGACAGCTTTACTAAGTTTGATTCTGTGGAGTGAAAGAACAGATCAGCATAATTCTACATTAGACACTCATAATTTCCATGCCAAGAACAAAACGGAAACAAATACCTCTGTATTCGGCACTCATCTCCGATGTCTCGGCTTTATTTGCCACCGAAACATTTAGTGGTTCAACAGCAGATATTGGACTGAAGAAAGTAAAACTTGTCATTGACGGAATTGGAGATGAGAACTCTGCTGCAGTTGATTCACAACAGCTTGTAAATGAAAATCCTTTAGATTCGGAACAAGGACTGCCATTTTCAACTAAGAAAGAAGATAACGATGATTTGCAGGTGATTGCAGGGGTTCCCGGTTGGCCATTAAAAGATACTAGTGATCCATCGCTAAAGCTATAATCTTGATTTCTTTTGATGAACAGTGTAGAGAAAGAACTTCCACCCACTTCAAGCTCTCTGCAAGCAGGGTTGTTTTGCTGGTCTGCTTCTTTACCCACTTGTCTGCAATCCTTAACCCATGGATGCTCTGCTAACAGTGACTTTCATATTAGCTTCCATGCCTGATCCCCATTATCAGATATCTTTCAAGAATCCTAAAAGGAATGGATATCAACTTACCTAGAACCTGTGCAGAAGTGAGCCTCTTAGAAGGATCAACACAAAGCATACCAGTGACCAAATCCCTGGCAGATAAAGATATGTGATCCCAGGGATCCATGGGGAACCTTAGCTCAGCCGCCCTAACAGCATCAAATATCTTTGATTTAGTCTTTCCCCCAAAAGGAGGCATTCCACTTAAAAGAATATACAATATAACCCCAGCACTCCACACATCAGCTGCTTCATCATATCCCCCTGTTAAAACCTCTGGTGCTATATAAAAAGGGCTCCCTACAGTTCCATGCAAATTCTCCCCTGTTTGCAAAACATCACAAATTTTAGTGATCAAAATGTTGTCTTCTAAAGGAAATAAACAAAGCACACAATGGAGACCTCACCCTGTTTTATATAAGTTGCAAGGCCGAAATCTGCAAGTTTAATCGGAGAGGACGAGGATTTAGTCGCTAAGAGAATGTTTTCCGGTTTCAAATCCCTATGAACGATGCCATTGTCGTGACAGTACTTGACTACTTGCATCAAGTGCTTGAAAAGAACACGAGCCTCGGACTCTGAAAACCTTCCGTATTTCTCAAGCCGATGGAAAAGTTCTCCTCCTGCACATAACTCCATGACCAAGTGCACGAAGTCCTCATCTTCATAAACTGCTTTCAAGTCCACAACATTCGGGTGCCCTGATAACTTAGTCATTATTTCAATCTCAAGCTTGATGCTGCAGAAATCGTCTAGTGTGACCAATCTATCTTTAGCAATGGATTTACAAGCCAAAACCTCGCCGGTTAATTTATCGGAGCATACTCTAATCACGCCAAATTGTCCCCATCCTAATTGTCCTCCGAGGGCATACCGGTCTCTTAGGTTCGATAATTGTATCGTGTCTAAAATTGTCTTTGTAAGGTTTGCAACCTTGTAACAGTTGCGGAATCTGACTGCAGGGAGGTGGATGTTCTCAACAGTGGCGATTTCCATGCCAATTAGGGGCAAGGAAAACTATAATTATACCAAACTAATACTGAATTACCGGATTTTCTTCTCTGTTTTCTAATCTAATCCATTAATTTGCAGAAAGTACTTAGACCAGACATGAGATCAGTTGTCGAAATGGCAAGCAAGTTCTAACATCAGCTTCTCAAGAAATGACAACCTTGTTGAATGTTGACCCTCTCCATAAACTGAAAATTTCCAGCAACTATGAATTTCAGACAACTTGATTAAATCCCAATAATCTTTTCAAATTCTGTTTGCAGATCCATGACCAAAATTTAGACATAGCATAAAAAAACTAAACCTAACAAAGCAAAAACTCAAACCAAAGCTGTAAAACCCATAACCTTAACCACACCAAGGAACCCATAAATAATCATAGCATAAAAAGAAGACAAGAAAACAACATAGTTTAGAAAGAAAAAAAACTATACAAATTAACATAAAAAAGGAAAGCCCAGCAAAATTTACATGAGAAAAAGACATAAAGTTAAAAGCTTTTTTTGAATATAAACAAAACCGAAAACATTGCATCAAAAGAACACACATCTCTCAATCAACAGTAGAGAGAAAAGACAGACCGGCTTAGCAAATGCGTTGAACAAAGTACATAATATGTTCAAATACCGGTCTTTGGTTGAGTCCTTGGCTTCTTTCTGGTTCAAACAAGACAGCTTCCTTCACTGTAACCGGCAACCTAAGGGAACTTGATTCCATGTTCGTGGTACTATTATTTTAATATTACGAGTAAGCATTACCCAACAATGTGCAAGATAGAAAGGTACACACTCACAACATGAGTTCGCCACGTGTCCCAGCACATCCTATTGGTGATCCGGGTCCCATAAATTTCGTGATTTCTTTTACCAAATTGCCCTCCACATTTGACATGTGCAATGATGATTAGCTCCCACACAACCAGCATGTGGAGACAGCATCAATCCTGTATTTTTTTAATCCAAGGAAACTTCTCTTTATTATTTTATACCAATTTACGTTTTTCTCGAGTAAAATGGAAGAAAAAAAGATAGTAAAAATTTTGGAGGTTAGAATCTTGAAAACCCAACATATTCTAAAATATGCTTTTAATTTCATTTTCAAGCATGGGAATTAGAATATTAGCTTAGTGGGATAGGAGGTACAAGATTATATAACAGTCCCCATCAGATGAAAATTGGGTCCCAAATGACGATGGATTGATATCACTGGTCCCTGAGGGGTACAGAGTAGGCGTTGGGACCTCCAATTATTCATGTTTTTTCTATTATTAGATTGCCATGGAAGGAAAGTGTTGGTAAGCAAAAATGGAGGCAAAGTGTTGCTGCTGAATTCATATGTTTTCCCGGAAGCATTACTGTTGTGAGCAGAGCCTACACACAGATGATACAAATATATCACATGTCGTAATTGTAGTTAAGTGCTCAAAAACCCTAAATCTTTATCTTAATCATCAATATCAATTTTTCATTAGCTAATGATTGGAAGGTAAGCTATGTTCAAAATGCTGATAAGCCACGTTTAAAATTCTCACATTAGATGATCGATAACACTGCTTTTTAGGTCAAAAGGATCTGCAATGCCATATTGATTGTTACAAGCTTATGTTACAACATTGAGTTGGACAGTCGATATTCCAACAATAAAAAATGATTTTTAAGTTAAATTTTCAGTTGAATTAATATTACTTTAATTTATTTTCAATATTCCCTTAGAGCACATAATTTTTAAAGAAAACGATAAAAAAAAATATAAATATATGAATTTCTTAAATAAAATAAGTATTATAGTAATTTTTAAAGGGAAACAAGATACATGAATGAATTATTATTCTATCCACTGTTTGTGAAAAATTTTAACTCCACATATAGATTTAGTTGAATAGCACGTGTCTGTTTTGATTAACTTTTATTTTTTTAATATTACCTAAGGACACGTGGCAATATTTTACTTTTACTTGTAGAATTTTTGAAACTCTATTTGCAAAGAACCAAACAATTTTCCCTTATTTAAATTATATATATTTGACATAGGTTTTTTTAAGGTCCGGGATTAAGTTGTATATTTTTATAATAGTAAAAATGTAATTATTTTAATAGTTTATATGTTATATCATTCTAATTTTAAAGAATTAAATCAAAATTTTATAATTTTGGAAGGTCAAAGTACAATTTACTCATATACTAATTTAAAATTTTATAAATATAAATGGGCTAAAATTCAAAATTTTCATTTGAAGGGGTGGAGACAGAAGGGAAGCTAGGGGGAGGCCTTGGACATCCTAAAAAAGAAAATTTTTAGTTTAGTCCCTTTAGAAATAATAAAATTAAAAAATAATTTATGATAATATTACACTTTACCCCTTAAATATGAAAAAACATATATTTAATCCCTTAAAAATAATGAAATTATAAATTAATATATAGTAAAATTACATTTGCATGGCTTAAAAATTTTAGAATTCAATTCCACTTCCTAAAAAATTTTTTAACTTCTCCCTTGATTCCGTCCTTAATAGTAGATATCACATAATCTAGTATTAATAATTTATGTTATATAAAATTTTATATATTCATATATCATTATCGTGTTCGTGTTTTCTACATCATGTTTCATGTCTCATTAATTAAAATTTCATGTTATGTTGGTATGTTTCCAATATTCATGATGTGTGGGTTTGTTTGAATCGATTTTATTTGATTTTTACATGTTTTTCCAATTGATTTGCGATTTTTCATGTCTAAACTGGATAATGAAAATTAATCGACATTTAATATTGCATACCCTAATCCAACCGAATATGAAGGAAAAATCGTTGGATTTAATTAATATTCCAATCCAACCTAAAACGAGGGAAAATAGTTGGATTTAATTAATATACTAAAGTCGTTTTATTATTAAACTAGTGACTAATGTTATGAGATTAGAATTTTCGTCTAGTAAATCGCACGACTTTAGGTAATAGATTTTAATTCATGACCCGTGACACTAAATTGAAGGTAAGCATATACTTACATTATGTGAAAAATAAAACATATTATCTTTTAACTTAACAAAAACCCCAGACAACAACGTATTTATCTCACTTACAAAAAAATTGAATTTTTTTAAAATTAACGATTATCTCATACATCAAATTAGTATCACATGTCATACATTTAAATATAATAAGAAAATACAATACATAAAATTTAAATTAAAGGTTAAGAAGTAACCTAGGAAAAATTAAAGGCTTCCATTCTCTTAACAATCGACAATTAAAACCCTAATCTCATCTTATTAGTAAAAGAGAAATTTATTAATAGTTGAGTAATTATTTTATAATTTTTCATAATTGGATGATCAAATAAAATTTATTACCAATTGGATGACTATTAGTGAAATTTAGCCAGAAAATTTTTAGGGGGAGAAATAGAAGAATCTCATTTTTAGTGTTGATAAAAAACGCATCTCCTTTCCGGTCCTAAATCTCATCTTAAAACCCTAATCTTCAAACACAAAATCCCCAAAACCCAAAGATCTCAAAGCCAAATACTTCCACAACTTGAGCTAAGATGCCGAACCTCGAATGTCGTATGTACGAAGCCAAGTATCCGGAGGTGGATATGGCGGTGATGATACAAGTAAAGAACATCGCCGACATGGGTGCGTACGTTTCGCTCCTTGAATACAACAACATCGAAGGCATGATCTTGTTCTCGGAGCTCTCCCGCCGTCGGATTCGTAGCGTCAGCAGTCTAATCAAGGTCGGACGAACCGAGCCCGTCATGGTCCTACGTGTCGACAAGGAAAAGGGTTACATCGATTTGAGCAAGAGGAGAGTTAGCGAGGAAGATATTCAAGCTTGTGAAGAAAGGTATAATAAGAGTAAACTTGTTCACTCTATCATGCGACATGTTGCCGAGACTTTGGATATCGATTTGGAGGTAATTTTTTTTTGTCTTTTTTGTTACACTCATTGAAACTGAGGGAATAATTTGTTTGCTATGTTTGGTTTATGGGACTTAATAGTTTCTTTCATTTGGATATCAAGAACTTTTTAGAGATTAGAAATGGTTTATGGGTAATGAATTGGAAGTAAATTTGGGTTTTTTGGTTGATTGAAGTGATTTGGTAACTATTTTACTGGCTTTTGTTTTAACTTTTGGTTCTGGGTTTTCTTTTGCTGAGTGATAATACCGGATACTTGTTAATTGTCTACGTATTAGTGTTCACGAACGGAATTATGTGTTTTTATAGAAGAAACAGAATGACTAAAATGATTTGATGATTTCCTTGGTGTAGTTTTAGTTTAAAATGTGGTGTGGTAATTTGGTTATTTTCAAATTCGTTTTTACCTAAGTTTAATATGAAACCAGTTACTTCATTAAAAAATAGTGAGAATTCAATGATTAAGGTGAAGATTTAGATTCATGTGAGGTGAGTGCAATGAGGAGAAGTGAGCATCTTTATGTTAACCAATGATAGAAGGCATTTCTATCATCAACTTGCAACTTGCTAACACTTATCATGTGCGACAGGAATTGTACGTTAAAATCGGTTGGCCTCTATACCGGAAATATGGTCATGCTTTTGAGGTATGAAGCTAAGCCTTCTTTTGAAGTGTCATTTTCTCTCTTATCCTGGTCTTAATTTTTAGGTTTTCAGGCTTTCAAAATCATTGTGACCGATCCTGATTCTGTCTTGAACACCCTTACCTGTGAAGTAAAAAAACCTGGCCCCGATGGGCAAGAGGTAAATTTTCAATTTGTGAGATGCATGGAACATTATTTTTTCCAGCCGATTTATGTCTCTAACAATTTCTCTCTTTAGGTGACTGAAGTGGTTCCTGCTGTGACGGAGGAAGTCAAAGATGCTTTGGTGAAAAACATTAGGAGAAGAATGACCCCACAACCTTTGAAGATTCGGGCTGATATTGAAATGAAATGTTTCCAGTTTGATGGCGTTCTTCACATCAAGGTCTTATTTGCAGAAATTCTCTGCCTCCCACTATATGTGCTTTGTTGTTGGTTTATAGATATTTCTTGTCGAATTTGCAGGAGGCCATGCGCAAAGCTGAGGCTGCTGGGAATGATGATTGTCCTGTTAAAATCAAGCTTGTTGCTCCTCCACTTTATGTTCTTACCACTCAAACTCTTGACAAGGTCAGCTTAATGCCCTTTTTCATCTAATGTGCCTCTGAAGTTTGAACTCATGGCTTTTAGTTTTGGAAGCATTTGCACGCCGTGCTTTTATGAAATTTTCTTCTGTTAATCTTGTTGATCACTGTCTAAGATTCTTTGCCCAGCTGAAGTTATCATCTTCTCAACTTGTTTACATCATATTCATGTATTGATATTTTCATTGCATATTTTCGTTTCTGTTTGACATATTTGTTTTTGTTTATGTTATTCTTTCTTTTATTTGTCAGGAGCAAGGTATAACTATCCTCAGTAAAGCAATTGCAGCTTGCACTGAAGCAATAGAGCATCACAAGGGTAAACTTGTTGTCAAGGAGCAGCCTAGAGCCGTGAGTGCCCATGCTTTAAGTTCCATTTTAGTTGCTCTCTCTGTTTTAATTCTCCAGTTCCATTTATTTCAGTCTCAATGCATCGATGTGTTAACTTGAAAATTTCAACCTTTCTCTTGAGAGTCTCACATGGTGCACTGTTTTAGGTGAGCGAACGGGATGATAAACTGCTGGCTGAGCACATGGCTAAGTTGCGGAACGATAATGAAGAGGTGAGTGGAGATGAAGATAGCGAAGAAGAGGAAGACACAGGCATGGGAGAAGTTGATGTTGAGAATGCAGGTCATGGGATAATGGAATAGCGGTGCTTCTTAATACAGGGAAAAGGATAATTATCAATTTTGTTTTGACCAAAACTTATTTCAATTGGCCTCATCTCATGGATAGTTGTAAACCTCTGAGGAAAGTATTTTGTGTTGTTGAGTTGGGTTTTCTAATTTACGGTATATTTAAGCAAAGTTTAATGGAGTATACAGATGGATGACCTATTGGTTCTCTAGTATTAAATATCTCAAGACGGTGGTGCTCTGGTTGAGTTCCTTCTGTTGGATTTTTCTTTTCTGTTTTTGTGAATTTGAATAATGCAAATTTGGATGATGTTTATATTCGAATATTATAAATTTATAATTAATGTGTAGATATTAGCATTCCAATATGCATTATCAGTACTTAAGTTTATAATTCATCTTTTTTGTGCAAATGCAGAAGTTGATAAAATTAATTTGATTTATGATTTAAACATTTGACATCAAATAGATTTAATATGTTATTTAAATATTCGATAAATAGTATTTATTTAATTTAAATTTAAATAATATTTGGGTTAATGCTTAAATCTTAGATGTTATAAAAACACTATCTACATTAAGAAAAAACGCAAAATTTAATCCCATTAAACAACTTACCGATTGAAGAAAAAGGAAGTTATAATTAAGAAAAGGGAAATTATAATGTAATCTTGATTTTGCTAAATACTCAAACCGATCCTCCCATTATTGTATCCATTGGTTTTTATAATCTGAATCGATCGATTAATCGACTGATATTATATATTTAAAACAATTAATAAATAATATATAAATCAGTTAAGTTGATTGATTTAATTATAAATTTTAATAATTGATAGCCGACTAACAAAACCATCCTAAATAAGACTTTAACCAATTTATGAGAAAATTGAATTAACTGAAACCAACAACTAGATGGTCAATTAAATTGATTTTAACCAACTCATGCTCTCTCCTACAAAACGGGTTTAATCTTTTATGGGTTTTATCTATAAATGTCAAAACCCTATAAAATGTTCAACTAGGGCCAAATGTATTTGGAGTCGGTTCAAATAAGAGTTTTTTTGGTTTGGATCAAGTTATATTGCATTGTATATATACCATATATACATCTTTTTCTACAATCAAACATTTTATCCAAAATGACATTAAAGGTATCAGGGTTCTTATTAAGTGTCAAAAATACAAACCTACTATTACCAAAGACAAACTATTTACAGACCTAGGCTTGCCGAATACAATACACCTGTTAACTTACATCACGATGCATTTTTCTTTAGATTTTGTCTCTTGCCTTGACGATGAAGACGATGAGCTCCTTCCACTGTTTTGTGACGCCTGCAAAATCTCACTTCCGTTATTCGAATTTTTCATTTTCTTAAACGTAGCCATATTCGACATTTGTGTCCACTCATAGGCATGCGAGTAACAGGACATCAATATACTCATGCTGGATACTTGTACATCCAAAACTCACAGCTAAGCCTGGATGCTGTCATTTACAACTAAATGTTCCACAAGGTAACAATTAATTCAAATCTATGGATTTAACACAGAAACGCTAACAGGATGAGTTTGATGGTCTAATCCGGCGTAAGCACCTAATGAAGTTCCACCAAAGTCACATACTCTGCCGTTCAGGCAGGCAACCAGTATATCATCAGTCTTGAGTCTAAGCCATGACTTCATTTAGGTGTTAATAAAAAAGACTAATTAAGGTTGTATTTGCTCCACTGAAAACAAGTTTTGAAAAATATTTCTGAATTGATGACAACCATACTTCATTTAGGTACTAATAAAATCAGTGATCAGATCCTAAGATGAATGTTATTTAAGAATATCTAGAAGGAACAGGGAACACAATACCTTTGGACCTGTTACTAATCTTGTAGCACCTACAACAGGTGGCGGCTGCACATTCTGACGCTGCGGCTGTTGATCATACTCTTCTTGCTGTAAAGCTATTGCAAGCTGTAAATCCGAGCTGCAATGATAACATCACATATTAATAACTGTCATCCCTGAGCATAATGAAGAACCAAGGAAAATGGTTTTAGAAAATTTTAGAACATTCAGAAAATATTGAAAAGATTGTTTTAACTTGATCACTATTCCAAATAAATAATTATTAGAAGCATCAATATTTCAGAAATATTTTCTGATGGATGTCTAAATCCACCGAATAATTGCATCCAAGAATTAGGCAGTACAAATTAATACAAATACAGACAACTGAAGGGAAGGATAATTACATTTCATCCGATCTTGCATGCGCTGAACCATCAATGCCAGCAATGTAGTCCTGCATCACGTAAATCTTAGTTAAGGTCCATTAAAATGAATCAAACCAACCATCAAAATTCGCTTGCCAAAGGGGAAAAAACTTTCTCGCGGAAGGGAAATACGTACAGCAGTTGCATTTTGTTCATCCCAAGTACCAGTGGCATGGCTATCAACCTTGAATTCCTTGAAGTTTCCAGTCATAAAAAGAGTGTCTCCGTTGACCTGAAAATGAGTTAAATATTGGATATCAAAACTTAAAAAAAGAATCAATAACAAAAACAACATAGGATTACGATTTAAAAGATTGAAAATTTAAATTTAAGATTTTTAACAAAATGTTTCTCATTGAAAAAGCATTTTTATTACAAAGTTAAAAGGGACAAAAAAACAAAACAAAAAATATAACAAATGGAACACCAGAGACCACAAAACCTCCAATTTAAAACCACGGCTACTGTAGATTTTTGTTTCCGTAATCTAGATGATTTCCATTTCTTCATAATGCCAAAGCAAAAGGCATTTAATTATCCCAGTTAAACATCATGACATAAGAACCATGATGCAGTGGCCACTGGTCTACTGGTTAAGGATCTTTTGTTAGTTAAAGACATTAAAATTAACAACAATGTAAGTAATCTACCTCACTATATTTACTACAATTATAACTAACACTCAAATTTCAACAAAGTAATTGTTGGTAGAAAAGAGTACAACGTAACAAAGCCTTACCTCATTTAGTTTCTCCCAAACCAAATCTGGTTGATTCAGATAGCCTTGGTCAGTAGCTAAAAGATAAAGCTCACCATCATACTGCAAATAAAATGAGATTCAATGGATGAAGAGATTGGAGTTGAGAGAACAAAGAAAACAGGTTCTCAAATTCGTTTATTAATTTAGTAAGTTGCTCAAGCGTTACAAGCATCGTTGGCAGTTAACAGACAGCTACAGGCACAATTCACAGAAAAAGTGGTTCCAACTTCTAACCTTAAACATCGTGCTGAAATGATTGTTGCGAAAGAAAACACAGAGCTCACGTTCTTTAAGACCATCTTGTAAGCAAAAAAGCCTGCAAAAATATATTAATAATCACCCAATTACGACCACATACCATGAAGATATAACAATTTGATAAACTCAACAGTACTTTAGATCTTTAAACAGCCAAAAAGCTACTCAACATACCCATAAAAGGTCAATTGATTGGCATTGTTCTTCAAGAAGTTTGCAATTAGTTCACCTAAATAGCATTAAGAAAATGAAAGGTAGGTTATTTTGAATGAGTGCATGAAAATAGTAAGAACAAAGGAGTGCACTTTGCTTTAAAAGAGAAGACTTCTTTAAGAATTTAAAAATTGAACTTAACCGGATAAGAAAATATTTTAATTTCCATTTATGATAATTCTTGAGGAAGCAACAAGCAACTAACAGAAGTAATGAAAATGGAGCTCAAGCTACGGAAGAAAGATAATACATGCTTTACAAGGATATAGAGTTGCATTTCCTGTGAGGTGAACCACTAACCTTGTTGTGGAGTAATTTCTTCTTTGGACCTCACACTACAGACCTCCACAGAAATGTTGTCAGCTTGCTTTGCAAGAATAACCTCACCTTCGTAGATGGGTTCCCGGTTCTCATATGTAGTTACTGAATCTAATATGCAATCTTCTCCTTCATATATAGGCTCACTTCCATCGAGACTAGAACTAAAAGCTTCTAGCACATCAGCATTATGTATTCTGTCACTAGACGAATCTGAACCAGCTTTTTGTAGGGAGATAGATGATACTTCTGTTGGGTCAAACCCATTTATGTTACCCGGAATGTAATGAGCATCGGTAGCAGAAGTGGATTGAATCTCAATGTTTTCACCCCCTTGTGAATTTTCAGTGTTGTTTCCATCTATAGGTGCAGTATCCTCTGGAAGAGAAATAGGAACTGCACCTTCAATCTGGAGCAAATCATCAGCACTACTCACCTTAACAGCCATATTTTCAACTGCATCATTGGAAAGGGTACCTTCTCCAGATTTAACATAAGAAGAATTCTGATTAATCCCATCAGTCTTTGGGGATACTTCCCCTCTGAGGGTCTCAAAACATGCTTTACTACAACTACCATTTCTCAAGGAACGGCAATCATCTGAGAAGTAAGGTTCATGCAGGGGCATGCTCTCATTTCCAATACTTCTGTCCCCCTCTTGTGCATCTACAGAAACAAGGTTCTTTGAACATGATCTTTCAGCTAAACTGCCAGAACCACCAACATAGGTCGGTGATTTAGCCTCTGATAATTTCAAGACTCTCAATAGCTCTGCTTCCTCCTCAAGGTCCCCTTTTCTTAATATTTGCTGATCTGAAGCATAACGAGGAGACTCATCAAAAGATCTGGTTTTTGACAGGCTAGGAGAGGGAACTCCTAAAGTGGCAGTAGTAGCAGCAGCAAAATCCACACAATCTTCAGAATTATTTTTGTGTGAAACCTCCATATTTCGTGTTTCCAGTGCAACAAGCTCCTCCATAATTGCATTGTAGGATTTTGACCCAATAGCACTAGCAGTTTCATAGTCCTACCACATGTGCACCGTGGAAAAAAAAAAAGGTCAAATCCTGGCCCAATTGATATGTATTGCATGTATACAAAACCTTGTAAACCTGAAACCTAGAACTATAGGGAAGACAGTTCGACATCTCTGAACAATAACAGAACCAGTAATATAAATGCTAATTAGAAACAAAGCGGTATACTATACACCAAATTAATGCATACAATCTAACAAATGATCATAATGTTTAATAACATAGTGGGCATCATCAGAAATTGCATGCCTTGACCAACAATCTCAAACAATAAACATAAAAAACAACCATACCAGGTCAGTTCAAAGCATTAAACTTACTTTTAAGAAAACATCAAACTAAAATATTTCCCATGATAACATGGCTTTACTGAATCTTAATTATTCTACCAAGAAAGCTAGCTAATGGTCCTGCCAGCCCATTCAATCATGTTCCAACTAAAACCATCACTAAATGTGATAGTAGTCAAACTACAAAATCCTCTCTGAGCCACATTTTCGATCAAACAACCAAAACAGCACTGGTTGTTGAATCCATAATCATATTTACGTTACACATCTATACTGGGATTGGTTCTATCTCAAACTTTAGAAATTTGATACGAGTCAGAATCTGAACTCCAATGCAAATTACTTCATAAAATGAATGTCTATCCAAAATGGTCATATACTCTACACGCACCCTTGTTAACTACGAAGAGATATCAGTCCATTAATGCTACCAGAGTCAAATACCTAGCTATGTCATCTCAAGGAGGTAAACAGCCGAGCCAGTTGAAAACAAATTTTCCTTACCTAAGGGTTATTGTGTTTATCTTGAACAGTTAGGTCAGTATTTACCTCAGCAGCCCTTAATGGTTTCAAAGTTGGAAGTTAAACACCATATAGCAGAACTATAGTCATATAAGAACCTATACATTCTTCGGCACATTGCTTCAACTATTGCACCCCCAATGCTATAAAGAGCATACCTGGGGATCAACTATCCAACCATGATAGAGGGGAATATCAAGCAGATCAAATATGGCACACTCTGGAGTGAACTCAAAATCATCTATTCTGCAAGTTGTACACAATAATTCACTAAGGGCTGCAGAAAGAGACAAATTGCCGGAGAAAAAAAAGAGAGAGAAAGAAAGGAAAAAGCTAACCTCCTGAATTTGATATTTACATCAATCCCTGTAGCAAGACGTGGAAGTAAATCAATTGCATCTGCAATATTCTGCTGCTGATTTTCAACAAACCCTTCATCTTTATTCTACATGCCAAAATGATTCATCAGTATCATCGTAGTATACCATTACCAGCAACAAGCAGATGATTTGAGCTATGCTGCTCCAACTCTTTATTTTGCTTGAAGTACCCATGTCTGACACATATTCCGACATGGATATGGAAATATCACCCTCAAAAGACATGGAAAAACTTATAAAAGTGGTGGACACCAGTGTCAGATACATACCCGACACTTGACACCCGAGTTCAAGTAAAGATAAGATGCAAGCATAAGAAGAGGAAAGAAATTACATTGACATTACTGTTGGAATCAATGAGGCGCTCGGCCACCAGTGAAAGCAATTTCTCCTGTGAAACTTCTGCTATATCAGGGCTCAAGTTCAAATTATTCCTTAAAAGGAGAACATTACCTGTCACAGCCCCCCCAAAAAAAAAAAAAAAGCTCATTTTAAATAACTTAAATTAGCTCCAATTTTAATCTCCATAAAAAAGGGAAAAAAAAACATATCACAATATGGATCAATTAGAAATTTTGTCATGTTTCTAAACCTTATCCATTTTCTTCTTTCATTCATGCTCTAAGGTCTAACACGATAAACCCTAACATAGCGAAGCATTAGAAATGTTCAAAAGAGGGATACTTGATGACTTCCAAAAACCAATCAATAGAAATGTGAATAAAAATTCTTCAGCTTCTTTTTACTAAAGTTAGAAACCAAAGATTAAATAAATAAATAAATAAACTAAACTAAACTAAAGAACATTCAATCCGAATATCCTGAGCAACGTTACACCGATAATAGACGAAGAAAAGAACAAAATGCAAAACCCTAGAAATGGGAAGAGAGAAAGAGGGAAGTTACAGATAGCGAGGAGAGGGCAAGGTCCATTGTCGTTTTGGAGAATAATAGGCGTAGTACGACCTAAGAACTGAATTGTCTTAGTCTTATGCATGCATCCTTTAATCCCTTCTTGCTTTTGTTGTTCTTGATTCTGTCCTTCTCGTATTGCTGCTGCTTCTACTACTTGTTTTTCCTTGGAAAGCGACGATGAAACGTCACCGTCGGCAGCAACACCGGTCATTTCTTCTTTTGCTTTAAAACAATTTGAAAACAGAGGATAATATTTACTAATGAAACCAAGGCAACAATTATATATATATATATTGTTAACGCACTTTCTTCCTCTTCTAGAGAGGTTTTGAACTTTTTAGAGAGAAATCACAAGAAAGAGACAAAAACAATTTGGCCGGCAATAATAAACCCCCAAATATTAAATTTTTATGAATATACTTAAAATATAATTGAGACTATAAAATTTTCACATGCTTGGTTAAACTGAAAGTTTTTAATATATATATTTGGGTTATGAAGTTTTGAGCATTCACATTAGAGTTTTACCATGCATTACAATCTCTAATTCTTCAATTCCATCCTATTTTATCTGATTTTTCGTTAATTCGGAATAGTAAACTTTTCCAAAACCAACAGTCTGTGAGCCTAATTTCCAGAAAAAAGCAAATCAATACACTACTTTGAGGCTTATTATTGTTTTTGGCTTAATGTTAAATTTAGTTCAGACGGTCGAATTTTAATTATTGACGTAGTAGTTGGCATGGAAATTTGTATTTCTTGATTATTTTTTTTTTCCTTAAATTTTATGAAATATACCTGATGTGGATTGTGGCGTTACTGTTAGTGTAGTTAAATCTTTTTCGTCCAAACTTGGTCGAGTGCTCAAGTGTTAAAATTAAAAATGTATTTGGTTGAATAAAAAATAAAATAAAATTTGAACCTAGACCTATTTAGCAGAAAAGAAAATAGAAGATATTATTATTTTCTACTGTAAAGCATGAAAGCCCATATACAAAATGGTAAGATTGCATGGTTTGGTGGAGCAGGTAAAATTCTTGCTCCACAATAACTGATTGTTATCAGGTTTAATACTCGATGTAACATTTTAAAATCGTAGGTGAAAAATAAATGCTTCCTCTCTAAATCTATATTGTTTGAACTCTTTCATCAAATAACTGTGTGCCGTACAAAGATATTAACTTTCAAATATAAAAAGTAATCTCATAAAAAATGAAATGTATCCATATCCCGCATTTACTTACATCTAAATCCCAGTAACTTACAACTTACTTTTAATTTACAGTGGAAGGGAAGGGAGCTGCTACCAACAATTAATAGCATCTCCCGCAACTCTATTTTAACCAAAAAGAAAATTGGGATTAAAAAACAATGAGTTGCAAGAAACTAGCAATAAATTAGCTCTTGCACCTGTTGCTATTTCTTTTAATGCTTTTGTCGTAGGTTTGCTTCACAATTTGATATTTCGGAGCATGAGAATGCTCCCACTATATTTCTCATGACCAAGTCTGATCATCCAGAACTCGAGTATACTGTCCACTCAATTTTCCTTGATGAACTCAACGAATTGTGGTTCTTCCAAACGATGATGCTCCGATTTCACTATCCGTGTTCTGCATTAAAGATCATTGTGCACGATAGGCACACCGGCAATCAGTGAAAAGTTTGAATTCAACAGTCCTAAAAAGAAACTAGCTTTTTGATCAAGAAAATGTCAATTATCTGCACTCCAAACAAATGGAAAGAGAAAATATATTTTCTTTCTATTTTTCTACTCAGCTTTTGTGCAATAATAAAACTAATGTCCGACTAAAACAGTACCAAAGGGAAGACTAAACAATTTGTAAGAATATAAAGATGTTCAGATATCCTGTAATCCAAGTGTGATTACCTGGGATTTTGGGGACGGGAAAACGTTCCAAAATCTTAGTGTCTCATCTCCAGCTCCAGTAACTATCGTCTGTAAGAGACGGGGAGAAGAAACCATTTCAGCCATGGCAAATCAAGAGAAAATAAAAATTCTAGAATTTGTTGTATTTTTCATCTATTATGTTTAGAAACCAAGGGAAACTATAAAGTGTGGGAAGGTGAGCTACCTGTCCATCAGGTGAGATTGCAAGATAAAGAACTCTGTATGTGTGACCCGTAAGAGTAGCCAGCTGCATTAGTAGAAAATTTTCGAAGGGGAAAAGTAGATGATGAGAGATTGTCATCATATTATATATATACTTAGAACACTGTTTTCCCAAACTATGTATACCTTCGACATGGTGGGGTATCTCCAGACGATTATTTGGTTTTGAGAATATCCATGAGTGCTGACGAGTTCATTGACATTCTTAGACCACACAAGATTGCATACCTGCCATACATAAAGTTGACATTAGAATTGTCGAGAATTTGCAACTCTAGAACTAAGAATAGCCACCAAGGCATAGTTTCTGTTAATCTATAATAAAATTCTGTCATTGTACACAATCCAATAACTTATAGAACTTAAAATTAAATGTGTAGATTAAAAAAATTTAATCACTAATTATCTTCTTATTATTGGTAAGGCTACTGTGACAGTGTGATCCATTATTTCAAACTAGTTGGAGAAAGATCAACTAAAGCAATGCAGTTAAGGAAGAAACTTTATGCACCAAAAAGTCCATTCAACGCACATTTAAGGCCAATCTTAAATGGGCACTATATGATAGGGAAGAAAAATAATCACCTGACTGCCAGTGTCCATGCAGCTCAAGTGTGTGTTAGTGGTTGCATTCCAGAATCGAATACATCGATCAGCTGTACCACCTCCAGATGCAAGAAGGCCATGCAAATGAGGAGACCATGCGATTGCTTTTACAGCAGCGGTATGTTCACAGTATTTCAGGACAGGTTGAGTGGAATGTTGATTCCAAACAAAAAGCTGCATATGGATGAAATTTGCCACTCAATCAGTTAAAAGGCTATATTAAGCATCTGAATAAATTAGACATGCAAAGAACTGCCATTATGTACTTTGTTGTCATTTCCGCCTGATGCTAGTTCACGGTTATCATAAGACCACTTCAGTCCACAAACCTACACAATGACAAATAGAGCTTCAGGCTCAGAGTTTTACAACAAGAGCATAGCATGAATGAACATTTTTCAAATACAAGCATGAGACAATGAATCCATGACAAAAAACAGGAGTATAACCTCGGACTTGTGACCAGAGAGTTTACTAGCAAAATCATCTGGAGCACGTATATCTCTTTGAAGAATGCTCTTGTCACGACTACCAGAAGATAACAGAGAAGAGCTCCAAGCTAAAGCCCCAACGCGTAATCGATGCCCCTCCATTGTTCTTACCCTCTGGCAGCGAGAAGCATCCCAAATCTACAAAGTGATAGCCATTAACTAACTACAGTATCCTACAAGCATAAATACAGGAAGTTGAATCTAGACAAGGTTAGAAGATTCAATGCGAAGGCAATAAATGAGCAAAGATGACCTAAGAAAATGTCCACCGCAGGGAAGAAAGGTTGGACACCTTACATAACCATGGTGGAAGTATTAGGTTACTGACTTGCATCAATGTTCATTAAAGCCCGTTGATTCAAAGAAATTATGAAGAATCAGACCAAAATTTTCGTTTTTCCGAGTAGCGAAATTCTTAGAAATTAAAGAATATATTTTTGCTAAATGAGTTAGTTATAACGAGATTTTAATATGGTAATAAATGGAATGAAGTTTCAGCCTCAAATTATCAAAGTTGCCTCACAAAGGTACCCATGCTTTCATTTGACGAGACCACTAAACAGTCTTCTAGTTTCTCATTGGCCTGAATCCATAAACCATGTATGAAAGCTTTCGCTTTAGGTTCATATCTGACAAATGAAGCAGATTCCAACTAAGTTTCAGGCTTTTCTACCCTCCTATTTATCCAAAAAATGGTCTACAAAATTTAAGTTATCTAAGCTACATTGTAAAAGGAAACTATTACACTTGATTGCAACTTGACTATGACGTGTTAGCTTGATAATCCCATAAAGGCAACCAACATACAGAAGCATCAGTGAACTCAATAACAATTCCAAAGAGAACAAAATGAAAAATTTTCAGCTAAATCAAATAAATGAAAATAATTATATACTCTTAATATTTTTCAGATTAGGCAATACATGTTTTTGCGACACAAAGCTTTCACACTTTGCACGCTTTCAGTCTCTGCCTTTCATAGAACTGACTTTAAAAGCATTATTATGCTAGCTAAGAACTATTGCCTTGATTCTTAATTATAATTACTTGGGCTCAGGCATTATCGAATGCATAATGACGCTAATTGAAACAGCCTAAGATAAAACTAACACATCCAGAATCGGAATGCAAGCCGACACTAAGACAAACGTCATATATTGGCAACCGATGATGCTGACTCTTGATTTACACTGATGTCCTACACTCGTCCAGACATGGACATAGGAATATCATCCTCCAAGAAATTCAAATATATGGAAATATTAGGAAAACTTGAAAATGCTCATATCTGACACTAACATAACATCCAAGTCCGAGTAACATAGTTGGCAATAATAAAGACTTTTATCAACTAATAGTAACAAAAATAAAATCAAACCTCAACTTCCCCGTCGCTAGTCCCAACTGCGAGATGAGTTCCACGTTGAGCCCAACTAACCGAACAAACACTATCATCAATCCCCAGATCGCACAACTTTGTCACCTTACTACTACAAGCGTTCCACAAATAAACACAATTCCCCAACCCCACCGCCAACACATTATTCGAAGACCAATCCACCAAATTCAAATAAAAATCATCTTGCAATGCAGGTGCATCCAAAACCTACAAAACCAGAATAACAAACATTAACCCTGAAAAGAAGTTTTTCAAATTTCAACCAAATTTACCACAAAAAGCCTAAAAAACTAACCTTGTAAGGTGACCTGGGAACTTTCCTAGGAGCTTTAACGGGGCTATGGCTAATCCCCGGGACCGAGTCATCGAGCCCAAAAGGAGAAAGAGAGTGTAACGACCGTTTAGTTTCAGTTTTATACCGGAAAATATTCCGGCAAGCCGGAGCGTCCAACGAGTCCTTCTTGTCGGGCGTATCGGGACCGAAAAGAGCGGCGCGTAAAAGGCTGTTATAAGTACCGGAACCGTCTTCTTTTCCTTCGGTTGAAGTGGGAGAATTGGAGATGTCGAAAAGGGCGAAATTGGAGCCGGATCTGCTAGGGATGAACCTATCGGAGTAAATTGTGCGCGATGGAGAGCGGTTGTAGCTGGAGTTGATCATCCGGTTGATGTGCATTGTCCGAGACGGAAGGTTTTCGAGGTGGAAGGACGAGTCGGACATTGTGGTCGGGACGTTGAGACTTGGAGTTGAAGGAACAGATTGATTGCGTTGATTGCTTAGCGTAGGATAGTCCATAGATGATAACTATGATATTGTGGGGTTGATCACTTGATAATCAGGGAAACCCTAATGATTGAGAGGTTGAAGATGAGTTCTTTGCTTTTGTTTTTGAGTTTTTCTTTTGCGATGACGGAAAACGTTATCACCGTTATAATTTTTTGCGCGAAAAGTAGGGATTGGCTGTGGACGAATACATGGACAGAAGGTTAGGATTACGAGAATCGTATTTCTCTTTGAAAATTTTTATTTAGGCTGAATTATAAAACAGACCCTCAACAAAAAATCAAAAAATCAATTGAACTCTAATGAAAATATTAAACTCAATTAGACCAAATTTACCCCTTAAATTTTAGGGTAAAGTATAAAAATAGTCACTTTTATTTGCCTCAAATTACATTTTAGTCACTTATGTTTGAAATGTTACGTTTTGGTTGCTTACGTTATCGTTTTGTTACGAAGTGGTCACTCTACTGTTAAGCTCCATTACGCCCTAATGGCGGTCCTACGTGGTAGTCCAAATGAGTTTTAAATACCAACTTGGATGTCCTATATGGCAGTCCAAATTAAATTTATTTAATTAAAAACTTATTTTCATTCCAGTAACTAAACATCTAAGTTGGCATTCAAAATCCATTTAGATTGCCACATAAGACTTTTGTTAGGGAGTTAATAGAGTTTAACGGTAGAGTGATCACTTCATAACAAAACGATAACGTAAGTGACTAAAACGTAACATTTCAAAGATAATTGACTAAAATATAATTTAAAACAAACAAAAGTGACTGTTTTTATAATTTACCCTAAATTTTAACTATTCTATGCGAAATATATTTAACCATTTTATTTATTTAAAAGTTTTAACGGGAAAAAAGTGCTTCATTAAAAAAAAAAAAAAAAATCAAAATAAATGGGTGAAAAAAAGAGTGCATCCCACAATCATCCATTTATATAATTAATTATCAGTACATTGTCAACATTCAACAAAGCAAATCTACCTAAATAATGAGTCGGTTGATTATCAACTAATGCATGCAAAAACAAAATACCTTTAAACTCTCAAGATACAGATTTAATAATTCTAACTAATTATTATAGATTTTCTTTGGTACATTAAGGTGGATGGTGAGCTTTAATAGTTTTATTCTTTGTAAGTACATTAAACCAAAAAAACTTCGTGCTTATATATAAATATTATAGATTTTCTTTTATAATTATATATAAATTTAAGAGATTTCTTGGGGTATTCAATTAGTGTATATATATATATATATATATATATTATATTTACAATAAATTGATACCATCCGCTTAAGGATGGCAACTACTACAGTATTAAGTCAAGATATAAGTTGCTCATGACTATTAGGACAAGCTTCTTTGAAGCCTTAACACCATTCAGAGGGTGAGGATGTTGGATTGTATATATGTGCACAAAAATCTAATGAATGAGGCATCATTCTAACTTTCGTCTTTCCCATAGGTACGATGAATTTGTGGAATCTACGCTACACCACCTCAGCTCTTGGGTTTTCTTCCTGCCTTGAATGGTGGTCTGATCTTGGACATGCTGGAACGCTACAAATGCTTCTGCTTTTAAGGAATCAGTATGAGCCCAATTCAGGTGTGGAAGCTTGTTAGATCCATGCATAATGAATTCAAGGCCCAAGGATTAATCAAGATCAACATCTAGAGACCTTTTTAAGGAAAATCAGACATAGCCAGCCAACACCCAATTTGCCTTGTGGCTTGGTTTTGAATTAATTAAGTGAAATGATTGACAATTGGCGGTTGTTGAAATCAGTTAATCGCTCTAAACAGTTGTTGCGGTGTTCTTTTGGAGGTTCATGTTATCTTACTTGACATTCGCTTTTTAATTTCATCATGTAAGCTTAGAGAACCACAAAAAAAGGTATGTCTGACTAATTAGCTCTCTACCTTGTTGAAAAAAAGTACAAATTTCAATTTGTTTAAATATAATATACACACACGCCACTGTTGTTGCTCATAAGAACATGTGGCCACCACCAACAAGTTTCAACCCTAAACAAAACTTAAATTCGAAGGCTGTTCGCCTCATGATTGTGTTTGACCCACAGGTGACAACCGTGATTTCAGCCAACAGCTTCTCAACCACTAGTACAATATTAGATTTTCTTTTCCACATTTTTTATTGGAGATATAACAACATTTTATACCATGTCTTTGATAATATGAATTATGACGAAAAGGAACAAGGAAAAAGCAGTACCCAAAGTTTTCTTGCTTTGTTGATGTGATCTCTAATCTTTAAACCTAAGAAATTGTTCAACGTAGAGAGCAAAGTGTTCAGAAACAGATCCCGGAATTAGCACTGTCATGTTCCAAGGCATGGAACCTATCAACATTTTTGTAAAGCAGTTGATGGATATGATATACTTAATAAAGATTGAAAGATTTGGGTAATACAAGAGAAAGAATGATCATACATTTAAAGAGAATCAAATAACTAAGGTTTCAAGAAGGATGATGAGGTATGTACTGATATTCGATTGTGGGCGTTGTTCGAGTGACAGAAGCTGTTGGAGCTCTGAAATGTCCAACCATGGATACCTGAAGAGCTTCCTCTTCATATGCTCTCCTTTCCATTTCCTCCATTCTTGCTTTCTTCTTCACCTTAATAAACATTGCCACCAAAAGCAACCCCAAGAGGATAGCACCCAATGCAGCTCCTATCGAGCTTCCGACCACCAGTTTCCACCTGCTTATCTTCTTCCTCACAGGCATCAAGGGCGGTGACTCGACCACCAAACCGAAATGGCCATCCCTTGTTGCAAAACAAACATTGGGTGACACTTGGTTTTTCAATGTAACTTTACCATCCCCTTCGAAACCAGCACACAATGGCCTCATTGATGATCTAGTCATGTTGGAAGCCATTGTAATGTTGCTGAAATCTATTTTAATTGGCTTTTCCCTTGCAAGAATCCCAAGCTGAAAAGGGCTACCAAAACTCACATCACTGCCTGCATTATAAGCTAAAAGCCCCAACACAGGTGACACAAGCTGGTAACCTGATAGATCGTAGTTTGCATAATACATGGATGACCAATTATAACCCAAGGTTTGTCTCACCACAATGACTCTCTCAGCACAAGGCTGGACAATCACACCAATTCCCAAATGAAATTCCTTAACTTTTGCACCATATCTTCGGAGACTCCCACATCGAAACCTTGCAGTATCGACTTCGATGCCGGATAAGTTTGCAGGTAAATGTACAGTGTGTAAAGTACCTGTTTTGAAATGCCTGTCAAAGGACTTTACTGTGTAGTCCCTAATGAGAAGATCAAGAAGGCGAGCTGATCTGATCCCATCAGCTTTGGTTGAGGGCAATGATGCCAATGAAAGGATTATCAATAGTAGAAAGAAAGGAGAGCCCATGAGAAGGGCTAAGCTTTATGTTGGCTAGCTAGAAACTGGTGTATTGAAGGAACTTGATTTCTTTGTGAAGTTGCAGAGGGAAAAATATGATGTGTTTTGGGAGAAAGTTTATAGATGATACAGGCTTTGAATTGAAGAGAAAGGAAGTCCTGGTAAAAAAGGATAAGAAAGTTCTTGTTTTTCCTTTCATAATGGGGGGTCTTGAATGATGTGAGAACATCAGGCATTTTTTATCTGCAGTTTTCTCCAATGGCTTCAATTTCAATATCAGTTTGCCGCAGTGGTGAATGTAAATGAGGAGTCTTGGAGTTTATCATCTGCACAGTAAAATTGACCCAATACTATATGATTCTCAAGTGGGATTTTGGAGTTTAAAGCAAGCAAAAGGCACTTGTGTTAATTAATTCCTTTGAATTTGCCTAAAAGCTTGTGGAAAATGAAGCTTCTTTTTGGCTGTGGCATGCAAAAAAAAGTGAACTTTGACAAGCTAGGCCAGGGGAGGATTAAGGTTGGGAGAAATGATGACCCTTTTGTATCATTTGGGAGCTCAGTACTCAATTTGTTTTGTCTTTAACATGTTCTCCACTTTAATCAAGTTTGTGGGTCTCTTGTAGCTTAAACAATATGGCATCCCATCCTTTCCTTTCCCTTCCCATCACATTTCTTTTTATCCCTTTTGAGTTGGTCCACATGCATATACATGTAGATTAAAGGGAAAAGAAATAGCAGCATAAGAGTCAAAATCATAATGATCCCTAATAATTTTCTTATCCCAAGCTAAGCCATATAACATCCCTTTGCAGTTCTCTTATCCCTTTGAGTTGGTCCACATATATACGTCTTGAAATAAAATAGAAAGAAATATAATTTGTGCTTATTATGAAGCACAGTCTCTTTCGATTCAAAAATTATGTTCGACTAGTTGATGTAAGATTGTTTTTTTTTTTTGTCAACAGTACAGAACTATAGTAGAGCTGTTCCGAACTAAGGTTGAATTTCAAGAAAAAGGGAAAGCCGAGAAAACAAGAACAGTGAAATAACCAAAAGGAAGAGAAGATAATAATTGTCCAGGCAATTCTGAAGTTGTTGTTTAATGGAAGTTCACATCTGTCTTGTAAGTTGACCCTACATTCCAATTTTCAGGTGCAACATTCCAAGCTATGATGGTTTCCTTGGTTGAATATGAAGTAAGCTTGAAAGAAAGTGATTGACCACCAACTGCGGCAAATGCCTGAAACGAAGCTCCCCAGTTATGGCTCATGCTAATCCACCCTGTTTTGCTTCCTTTGACCCACATGTTTGCAATGTCACCACCTCCTCCTACGTTCATCACATACACCAATAACCAATACCCATTGCCTTGGAATGAAAATCTAACCCCTCCTGGCCTCTCACAAGGTACCCTATAAGGAATTAAACACATATTTGAACCGGTTCATGTAATCACTTTTAAGAGATCGAAGATGTTGTGTACCTTCGGTACATGACGGGGACAATGCCAGCTTTCCATGTTGCGATTTTCATGAAAGCAGGCTTGGACATGTCGAAATGGGCTAGAGGAGGGTTGCAACAGCCGCCATTGTTGGAGTCTTGGGCCCAATTTGGAGGGCAAATGTTGGTTGCTGTCACTGTGGTGGATGGAACCCCAGAGTAGCACCAAGGTGAGTCAACACACTTTATTTGGTAACAAGTCCCACAAGCAAAGCCATCGTTGAACAATGTTGTGCTCAGTGCAGCAGTGTCTGTACCATAACCATTGCTGAACAAATCCCCGTACCCACAAGCTCCTCCTATAAGCTCAGCAATAATAGAAAAAGATGATCGAAGATAATTGCAGATATTAATATTCGAATTTTAAACCTGCAATATATCATTTTAAAGATGAAACGGATATATAATATAAAAAAAAAAATCGAAAAGTACCCATTGTTTGAGAGGCAGATTCATCGCCATAAAAGGTGGCATGGGCAGCAGCCCAAGGGCTTGATTGGAAAACCGGAACCGCAACCGCAAGGGAAGGTTTGCTGATGATGGCAAAGGTTGCAAGTGTCATAAACAAGAAATTAAAGCTCCATGAAGTAAAAGAGGCCATGGTGACACAAATGAGAACAATGCCTATTTACGAACATATGTTTTCCTTCATATATATATATATGTATATATTATAGTTTTGCAAACTACCAAACTGCAGAGGATTAAATGTAACAACTTGAAAGCCATCGTGACATTCACAAAGATAAAATTCCCTAAAGTCAAACTCAAATGTTTTAGAAAATGGGTGCAATGCTTCTTCCGTTAGATTATATGAACGTGCTTGCACCTTTTATTTTTCCCTTTGAATTGAATCAGATTGATAAAATATTAGAGAGGTTTACTTTTTAATTTGACAAATTGTGGTTGAATGTTATAGTTGCTCACTTCATTCTTTAATTACGTGATCGAGTAATGAAAAAATCCTCAATCACGAGTAATGAAAAAATCCTCAATCACAAACCAAAATTTAATGATTCGGGCGATTTTCGGTTCAGGGATTGCTTACCTTCAATTGATTAAAGTTTTTTCTAGGGCCTTCGTGGCTAAAAGACGAACCCCTTCCAGTTCCATGTATCATCAATTGGTTAACATGTTCGTAAATCAAATTCAAATATCCTAATGTTTGATCTGATTAGCTGACAAAATCAATGTTTTTTTTTTAATTTTCAATTACTGAAAAATAATAATTCAAGTTCAAACTTAAGCATAAATAATCAAATCAAGAATCAAATGAAAATTAGGTTAATTTTGGCAAAGTTTGAAGATGAGAGCCAATGTTGTTTTTACTAATGTAAAGAAGCTTAAGTGAACCTAATGGATTGAGTTCAAACAGACTTTTCTATTATTATTTGGAATTAAGTTAAACTTTAAAGGCTAAACTTGGTCCAGCATTAAGCGACGAATTAACAATGGAGCTCAAAACCAAACTTCCTACTGCAGTTTTTCACGTCTATTACAGACTAAATATTTAAACTCGTAGAACAATTGGTGCCCATGATTCCATGATCTTAAAACCACTGATTGAATTACGAACAAACAGAAGCCGGTAATGATTGATGTTAGCTGGTTAGGATTATTGTGGTAATAATCCTTCTTTCTTGGCCATTTCATAGATTGCGATTGCCATGAGTGCCTTTGCATCAGGTGTCGTGTGCCAGAGTTTCTCATATGGAACCACACGAACCTTGATCAGCTCACCGTGTTTGACACAACCCGTTTCTTTTCCTTCAAGCTGTGTGATAATGTTTTTATCAACACGCCCTCTATACAGAAATAGCCCAAGTTCTTCATCACAGCCTCCCTAACATGGAAAAGACGAGAAATAATTATCATAAACCTAAGCTGAATCAAGTCATGACATGACTAAATGTCCTGAAAAAGGACTATCAGAACCTTTGAGGGTATGATACTGTAATGCAAAGATTCCAAGCAAATAGTGCACATCATGAATCCATAATTAGATAATCAAAATTATACGCAGTTAATTACGGAAAGAACACTCATCAGCACTGCCAACATACCGGAGAAGGAAAAACTTTGAATCCAGTAGATGGATCAAGGAACGCAGAGAGGTCAACCATGTCTTCTAGTTTCAATCGAATACCAATCTCCTCCTCAACCTATCAGTTTCAACGCATTAAGAAATCATTTATACAACAGAGGAAAAGAAGAACAGGTAAAAAGAAGCTAATCCTGTGGAGTTTTTAACAAAATGTTATGTCAAAAATAGTAAGTTGTCTCAACTGAATGGCAGAACATCAGCATATCTGTAAAGATAACAAAGGCTGGAATATAATCTATAAGAAAAACCAGCAAAGTGGAGAAATGGTCTCATAGCAGAGACTTGGATATGGAAGAGTAACGACTTAGACATCAAGAGGAAACGAGATGGCTGGAAAAGTACATTCCAGTTCATTAGTATACAATTCTTGACATAAAAAAGTGGTAAATTTCATAAACTAAAGTGAATCATTTTACAAACTTTATAGACATGTATAATATGTGTTTGTGTTTGGGCATGTGCTGCAAAGAGAAACGGAAAGAGAGAGAGAGAGAGAGATAGCAGACCTCACGAACTGCAGTGCCAACAAAATCACCCTTGTCATCATCCAACATTCCAGCAGGCAATTCGAGAATAACCCTCCCAGTGGGGACCCTAACCTTGGATAAGAATGAGGAACTCATTAGCTTTGGACGAAGTATATATATTTAAATAGCCAGCTTCAAAAGCCGATCTCTCTGCTCAATTGTATTATCATACTTGATAGACAAACTGCTAAGAAGAACAGTTATACTAAAACATTTCTCTACCTGTTCGGTGAGAACAGCATATGTCGTGCCCTCAGACTCCAAAAGAATTAGCACAGTTACAGCTGGTCCTCGTGCAAATACTATACCTGGAACCTTAAGCATGTTTTAGTTCATAAGAAAAGACATTCAACAATTGCATGAATAATTACAACAAATGCTCCAAGCTGGAATTAATAATCAATTCCAACATCAAGCAGTTTCACATGTTTAGAAAGCTATTAAGGAAGATGATCAAATACCTTCTTTCCCGTTCCTTTATCGATAATATCAGCTTTGAATTTGAGGAAGCCGATTCTCTTTCCAAACATATCAACTCCCTGTTATCAAAGAAAACAATCAATCTAAACTTCTGTCATCAAAGGAAAAACGTGAGTACTAAAGGAGATATTTGACATTTCCTTGTACGCTTAGCAAGTCCAAAATTTGCATAAAACCCACTGCAACATCCACCAGACACAGCTTCCTATAATTTATTTAAGTAACAATTCTTCCATGATTTTCAGTACGAGAATGATAAAAACAAGTAAAAAGTAAAACAAAAAACACCCAAACCAAAAGACGCAATGATCAATGCAAGTATTATAGACGGATAGATACCTGAATAAGCACTTGAGTTAAAGTCATGTTCCCATTAGCCAAAATCCCACTTTCACACTCCAGATTCTTTAACCATTGTCTAAACAAAGATGACTCAATAGCGGCCCTGTAAAATTCACGTTCATGAATGATCAAACAATGGGTTCTTACCAATTTCGAAATATCAAAGAACTAAAACCAGAAAAGAAAAAAAAGGCGACTCACCTGAACTCGGAATCGGACAGGCCAGGGGCGGCAAGGACTTGGACAGGTTGACCGAGTTGAGTGGGCAAGGAGATGGAGTGAGTCAGGGAAGTTGATGGCGTGGCGGACATTCTGGAGCAGAAGGGTTTGGGTGTTGTATGACGGTGAAGAAGCCGAGCGAGAGGAAAGGAAACGACAAGTCGCTTTGGGAGGGCGAAAGCAGACAGAGGCATCGGAGACCGGAGAAGATGAGTCATGCTTTTGCCTATCTCTGTCCACATTCCAGATTCCTCTAGGCTTCTAGTTTAATGTTTTTTAAGGGTAAAGTACATGATCGGTCCCCGAATTTTAAAAAATTACCATATGATTTATCGATTCCTTATATTTTGATCATCGTTAATAGTTTGACGAAAATCTCACCTGGCAACAAAATTAGCCGTTAAAGCACACGTGGAATCCATATAATTTTCTCAAAGTATAAATTAGTAGACTTTTTTACTATTTGACCCCTTGAATTAGACATTTTGAATATTTGACCATCTTTCTCTTTCATTCCACCTTTCCTCTTTTTTCTCTCGCTTCCACCACCACTATCGGTTCCAGCAGCAGCATCGCCTGTTCGCCACTCATGCCTAATCCGAGATTGGCGCACAGTTCTTCTTCATTAGTTTGAATGTTTCTTCGAAAACGACAATTATATCATATGACAAGATTGTTGCATTTTTTTAAATGCCTTGAGCTTTGTTTTTATGGAAGAAGCAATCACTTGGCGAGCTCCAAGTATTTGTCACAGACAACCTATCCTATCCTACTAAACGTTTTCTTGATCTCAGCCATCAAATTCCTAACTAAATAACATTGACTTTCGCATCGTTTGCCTCCATCAAGGGATATGATAAGCAAGATTTTTATTTTAATCCCATTGGGGCTTTTTGCTACTTTTAGATCCATTCAAAGTCTTTCATTTCTTACCCTTTCTTAGATTGTGTTCTCATTTGAATATAAGGAAGTTGCTTCAGCCTTCATGAACTACGAGCTGGTTGATGACAAATGGATGTTTTTCAGGTCTTGGACTCAGCTTATCTCACAAATGGGTTCAACCGTTTGGTTATTTTTGTTGGCTAATATCGTAGCAGCTGCAATTCACCTTGATGATAATAAGCCCAGATTCACCGATTTGCATACAGTTGGTAATGCAGAAATATAACTTCTTTACAATATGATGATTTAATTGTCCCTTTGAGAATCGATTCATTTCTCCTCATTTTTTATAAGTAACCTAATCAGAGTTTCTCTCATTCTCATCCTTCTTTTTTCTAAAACTTTAATATATTATTAAAATTACATAAGAGGATCCAATCTTTCTTGAGAATTTAATCTAGTGTAATTTTTCTGACAAGTTTTTTCCTACCAAGTTTAAAATTTTATTTTTATTTTATTTCCTGATTACTCGGAAAAAAACAATACTAATTCTTCTTCATTCCAGTGTACGAATTTAGAAGCATTATATTAACCTAGGGGGGCGACATCCATTTTCAATTACATTGATCAGAGCGAAATTGCTTCTAAAGCAATAGTTCTCCACGACGCAGTATTTATTTATACCTTCTTATTTGTATTTGTCTTTATAGTAGTAATTATCCAACAATTTAGAAGCGAATTATTTGTTACTGTAGAAACAATATCTCTTGTCATTAAAAAAAATACATCCCTAATCTGTCCAAACTCAAACCACTGCATGGAACCAACTATTGGAATCTTCTGAAGCATAAGAAATGAGACATGTCCTTGGAGGAATTGATTTGCCACATGAAAATCAAGGAAGCCAACCGTCTTAAAGATAAGGTTTTTATCACTGCTAGTGAATTATCTTTTAAGGTTAACCTCGTGGAATATTCTTTTGGTCCTAAACTTAACAGATTTAAGAACGCTAGGAATCAAAAGAAGAAAGTCAATGCTCAATCCAAAAAGCTTACTAACTTCAAGAAACCAGGAAAGAATCAAACATCCAACAACCCGATGAGTTGTTATGTATGCGACAAGCTAGGACACAAAGCATACCAATGCTTTCGACGCTCTGGAAGTCACAATCAGAATGAGAACAAACCACTAGTGCATTTGATTGAAGATCTAGAAGAGGTGATCACCATTGTGGTCTCCAAGGTCATCCTAGTGGAAAATAACATTGAGTGGATAGTAGACACATGCACTTCTAAACATTATGCGCCAATAAAGAAATGTTCACTGAATTTGAGAATGTAGCTGAAGGTGAGCAAGTCTACATGGGTAATTCTAGTAATTCAGAAGTACTCGGTAAAGGAAACGTTTTACTTAAGCTTACTTTTGACAAAATATTTGTTTTAAATAATGTTTTGTATGTTCTTACTTTACGTAGAAATTTGATTAGTGGTGGACTTCTGAATAAGGCAGACATTAAACATGTCTGATTCAAAGAATAGTTTAATGCATGCTTTATTCATAAGTTCACCACTAATCAAATTTCTACGTAAAGACAGGATCATGCAAAATATTATTTAAAGCAAGTATTTTGCCAGAAGTAAGCTTAAGTAAAATAATTCATTTACTGAGTACTCGTTGGATTTGTGGCCTCGAAATTATTATTTCTGACACCACTAAAAAACGAGTTGTTACACATTGTTTCTACAGTAGTAGGTAAAATCGTTTTTAAATTGTTGGATAATTACTACTACTACAAAAAAAAACGTTAGTACTAATAAGTACAAATAAGAAGGGCAAAATAAATAAATAATGCATCATGGAAAACCACGACCTTAGAAGTGATTTCATCCTGACCGATGTAATCGGAAATGGACGTCGCACCCCCAAAGTTAACACATTGTTTCCAAATTCGTACACTTGAATAAGAAAGATAGAATACACTTGATATTGCTCTTCTTAAGTTTATGAGAAATAAAATAAAAAATAATGTTAAAGGTACTCAAGAAATTTAGTCGGAAAAAATCACACTAGGATTAATTTTCAAGTTGTGCAATCATATGGATGTGAAGATTATTTCATTGAATGGTGATTTAGATGAGGAGATCTATATGAAACAATTTTCAAACTTTGTGACATTTGAAAAAGAAGACAAAATATATAAACTTGAAAAATCTGTATAGAGTTTCAAACAAGTTCCAAAACAATAATATGATAAATTTGGTAAAACTATGTGGGCCAATAAATTATAAAGTTATGGGGGTCAATAAATTATAATTAACGATTATTATTTTAATTACACGTTTTAAGCTTTGAAAACTGTGTATTTTTACTTTATACGTTTTAGTTTTTCTTTAAAAAATGTCATCTATTAATTATAAGCAAGTGGGTGAACCACTTGGGCTCAAAAATTGACTTTGTATACCTTGTGATGTATGATCGGTTGGGTTTATTACCATTATAAATTTTTTTAAAAGAATTTCTTATTTTAATGCATTATTAAATAGTTTTAAAATTTTAGTTTTAAATTGAATTTTTTATATTTATATATGTATAATAATAAATTTAGCTTTCAATTTTTACATATTTATTTAATTTGTCTTTAACATTTTGGTAAAAGTAAATTTAAAAAATTTAAAACTAATAAGACTAAAGAGTCAAAAAGATCTTAATAACAAATTAAAAAATATATCAATTAAGCCATTTTAAAATTTTAAAAATATTAAAAATCATAAAATTTATAAATAAAAAAATTATAAAAATTTTAAATACCAACCCAATAAATGAGTAGGGGTCAATTTTTTTAAAATTTTATAACCATTAAAATTAATGGGAATATTGTTATTTTTTAATAAAATTTTATAACTTTTTTTTATAATTTTTATTTTGATTTTAATTTTAAAAGGGTTTAATTACTTTTTTTAATTTGTTACTGATGCCTTTTTGACATTTAGTCTTTTTATTTTCAAAATTTTCTAATTTACTTGCAATAAAGGGGTAGGAATCAAATTGAAAATGTGCAAAGGTTGAGGGTTAAATTTATTATTATATTTTATACATAAACACCAAATTGTAATGAATGGGTTATTTTGTTCACTCATCTTATGGATAAGGATAATTTACCTATTTTCTCGATAGAAGGGCTATAATGCAATCCAAGATATAGTAAGGAGTTTTGTGGTACTTTTACCAAATTTAATTATTTTACAATGATATTTAAGATTTTGAATTTTGATCCAAAATTTACGAGGTAAACTACACAAATAGTTACCTAACTAAAAACTTTTTATATAATTTTTAAATTTATTATATATTATATATTTTGTATTTTTATATATTTCTTTAAATTTTTTAGAGTTAGTACCAAATTGAGAATATTTGTAAATTTTGAGAGTTAATTTTTTAAAATTATAACTAAATCGATATAATAAATAAAAATTAAGGGCTAAATTTGGTATTATACTAATTTTTTAATAGCCATGTCAACTTGCAATTTGTGATTTTAATAGTGACTAAAATGACCCCACTATGTAATATAATTTTTTATTTTTATTTTGAATGACTAAAATAAACAATTTAAAATCTTAAAATCTTAGACTGATTGGAAAGTAGATGGAATATAAAAATTAAGAATATGTTTCATAAGTCTCATATTTTGAAGTGAAATCAGTGAGAAGTGCATGATATGATAATATCAGCAACACCGAAATAACAATGATAGAAATAGACAGGCTTTCTGATCATTTGTCTGAGAAACAACAACATTGTCCTAAGATAAGATAAAGCCAATAACAAGCTACGAACATTTTCACTTGGAGTTTAAACAGGCTTTTCAGATAACAACAGGGATACATTGGCCTAACATAAGATAAAGCCAATAACAAGCTACGAACATTTTCACTTGGATTTTGAACAGGCTTTTCAGATAACAACAGGGATTGCTTGCAAAGGTTTAGCCATTTGAACGGTGAGTCCAAACTTCTCTTCCATGTTCATCTCTTTTGGTGAGATCCCACCTTCAAGTTTCCAATCAAAAGAGTTAATAAGAGATCCTAACATCAAATACAACATTCGATTCGCCAAAGGCAATCCTGGGCATATTCGGCGTCCAGCTCCGAACGGAATCAACCCAAAATCCCTACCTTTGACATCAATTTCGGACCCCAAGAATCTCTCTGGCATAAAACTGTTTGGATTTTCCCAAATGCTTGGATCTCTACCGATGGCCCATACATTAACTAACACTTGTGAACCCTCTGGAACGTTGAAACCACAAAGGTCGGTGTCAGAGCCAGCTCTACGAGGAAGTAATAGCGGGACTGCAGGATGCATTCGAAAGGTTTCTTTGATAATTGCTTGCAAATATGGTAAACGATTTATGTCTGATTCTTCAATTAGTTTCCCTTTACCGATTACTTGATCTAATTCTTTCTTGGCTTTAAGTAAAACATGTGGATTTCGAAGTATTTCTGCCATTGCCCACTCTAATGTATTTGATGTTGTGTCCGTTCCAGCAGCAAACAGAACCTGTCATCTAACATGATTAAACCAAAGATCTAGCATTCGTAATGAATAGATGTCAGGATATCATTTTTTCTATTTATTAATGTGTAAAGATAAGGCGAGAAGAATATTTTATAACCAAATCACTTCAAGACAGTCTGTTTCATACATATCGATACGCAAGACAATATGAGAAAAAAATGGTATTAGAACCAGGCACGCTGTCCCCCAGATATCTTTTTGTGATTTAACGAAGAATTAGCAAAAAAAATGGAGATGAAAAACTCTGGTTAGCAAACATGAATAATGAATATGAATGTAACAATATAAGTGCTGTTTCTTATAATGTAATAAATTCTATAACTGGATCATTTATAAAGAGAATAATTAAGGTAGATAGAAAAAATTACCAGAAATAAGTGTGTGATAAGATTTTTGTTAAGTTCTTCGATATCGCCTTCAATGATGTCGAGAAGAGTATCCAAAACATCATTTGATGCAGTATAATCTTTGGATTTTCTTGATTGCTGTCTTTCATCGATCATATTGCCGAAAAGTTTAAGCAACTTGTCGAAATGAACAGTTATCCGGCGCCGTACACGTTGTGGATCCATCTTTCTAAGCAAAGGGAAATAATCAGCCAAGTTAGGCGTCCCTGCCTCTACCATGATACTGTAAACTGTTTTCCTGAATTCTTCCGCTCTAGCTGAATTTGGGTCAACCAAATCCACTGAAAACATAGTGTTGGACAACAAATTAATGGTAGTATCAAAAGCAGCTTGGCCTATGTTAATGGCTTCACCTTTAAGGCAACTTTCGCCAACTTTAGCAATCAGTTGTTGAATCTTGTGCCGACGCAGGTATTCATTGGAATCGAGTTTCAGACTAGAGAAAATATGGGTATTACTGACTTTGCGAAGAGTTCTCCAAAGCGGCGACACAGGCAACCATGGCAGCCCAAATTCATAGTGTTGGCTGGCTCGAACTGCATCCACAATGGTTCGGTTGCAGAATATAAGATCCTGTTTTTGAAGGATCTCTTTGGCCGTTGTTTCCGAGGAGACAACGACGGTGATTAAGCTGCCGAGTTTGAGACTCATAACGGGGCCATGAATCTGAGCAAACTTAGCCAAAGACCTGTGGGGTTTATCCCCAAGATCGAAGAGGTTGCCGAAGATTGGAATCCGGCGTGGACCGGGCGGGAGCTTGCGTTGGCTTGATTTATTTCCTTTTGTAATGGAGAGGAAAGCTTGAAGCAGGAGCCAAGTCAATAGCAGACCCAGCAAGGAAGTTGCTAACAAATCCATTTATCACTCTCACACTCTCCAATACAAGCTAAACTAGCTCTTAGTCGTAGGATAGTATATCATATATGTCGTGAACAGTGTCAGCTGTAATAGTCTGGATCAGTTGCGGTGGCAACCACTTGCGGGTCAATTTTTAATGTTTAAATGCATCAATCTAGAGTTGACGATGTCCTTTCATTTTTTGGTTAAATTATTTTTTGGATTTCAAACTTGATAATTTTTTTTACATTGAAGTTTAATTTTTTTGAAGTTAAACTTTAAATTTGACAATTATTATCATATTATGGTCTGAATTTATTTTTATCCAAGTTAGACCTTAAATTTGACAATTATTATTACATTAGGATTTGAAATTTTTTTTATCCAAGTAGTCTTTGAAAATTTTAATATGGGAACAATTACTAAGTTCAAGCCCTAATATGGGAATAATTGTCAAATTTAAGGATTAATTTGGACAAAAAAGTTCAAGCCCTAATGTGGATTGCCTAATTCAAGCCCCAATGTGGAAACATTTGCAAGTTCAAGGCCTAATTTGGAAAAAAAATATAGTTCAAGCCCTAATGTGAGAAAAATGGCTAAATTTGAAGAAATTAATTTAATCTCTAAGTCATCTCTTATTTGTAAGGAGAAAACGCATTTATTGTGGATAGTGATACATTATATATATATATATTTATCTAATTAATCATTTTTGTTTTATTTATCATATCGATTCAAATGCAAACTGTAAAAGGTTATACCGAGCTAGAGGAGAGACCAATTGAAAATATATAATTAGAGCTTAAATAATTTGCAATTAAGTTTCAACTTTTTGTCTACTAATTACAATATTATGTAGTCAATTAGTCATTCCACTAATATACCATAACTAAAGTAACTTATCAAGTGTATATCCAATGACCTTGTCATATATGTGTTACCCTCATAGGATATCCTTAATTTCTTTGGGTTAAATCTGTTCACCTAATATGATCATATTTTATCTCATGTTAATCATTATATCTTACTTCATGAAAAGGTCAATTATTAATGTATAGTAATTAAATTATTCATCCTAGACAAATGACTCATGGCCACGTTATTCTCCCATCTATCATGTAATGCCTATGAGACTATGTCATTTACCTTTCATCAGACTATGAATTCTAATATTATAAATAAAGTCATGCCATGCAGAAGTGTTATAGTCGACGTACTAACTTTCAGCTCTACTACCAATTGTGTAACAACATGTTTTCAATGATACCCGAAAATGGTGATTTTGAAATCCCATTTTCTGATGACCGAGTTAGTAAATATTAATAAATAATATTTACTAGTCTACTATAGAGTTATATTAAATTTTGGTCCAAAAATTTTAGTGGTCATATGGTTAAATAGGGTACAAAAATTAAATCATAAAAATCGTAAAAGTTAATCAGTATTGATTTTTATGTTTTAAATGGTAAAATAGTATTATAGGATAGATCAAAATGGAAATTAAGCCATAATGCTTCATAGTGGACTGTTGGTGCTAAAAGCTTTTTATAATGTTAATGCATTAGTAATATAATTAATAATATACAAATTATCGCCGCCTCTTCCTACAAATTGAATTCAATTTTCCTAAAGAGCATAGGACCAACCAATTGCCTAACCCTGTCAACAGCTTCACTAGCATGGCTATCTTTATCAAAGGTGCCATTAATTGACACTTCAAAGCTTTCATTGAGAAGCTGGACCCCTGTGTGGGTGCCAATGAACCCAAATGGTTTTCTATGAACCATTCATTTGAAAAATAAAATAAAATAATAAAATATTTTAAAAACGGTTACAACCATCTTTATTACTTAGAATTGGATAACAATTATTTTCCATGAGGCATTAACAAAAGTTGTTAAGTTGGAAGAGATTAATTTAATCTCAAAATTATGTTTTATGAATAGGGAGAAAATATATTCACCGCAAATAGTAATATATACGATATATATTTGTCAACAAGAAAAAAATTTTGATAAATAGAGGATAATGTTAGCAACACTAAAATTACAATGATAAAAACATATAAAATTTTCATTAAAATAACATATAATTTTTTATCATTTGTCTGAAAATTAACATTGGTGTCTAAAGAATAGAAAATGTATTTGAACTGAATTCTCAGACAAGAATAGGTATTGCCCGCAAAGGTTCCGCCATTTGAACTGTGATGGCTAACTTCTCCTCCATATTTATCTTATTTGGCGAGATCCCACCTTCAAGTTTCCAATCAAAGGAGTTTATAAGAGACCCTAACATCAAATGCAGCATTCGATTCGCCAAAGGTAATCCTGGGCATATTCGTCGTCCAGCGCCGAATGGAATCAGCCCAAAATCCCTACCTTTGACATCAATTTCAGACCCCAAAAACCTTTCCGGCATAAAGCTATTAGGGTTTTCCCAAATGCTTGGATCTCTACCAATGGCCCACACGTTAACTAACACTTGTGAACCCTTTGGAACTTTGAAACCACAAAGGTCCGCATCGGAGCCAGCTTTGCGAGGGAGTAACAATGGGACAACCGGGTGCATTCGGAAGGTTTCTTTGATTATTGCTTGCAAATATGGTAAATGATTTATGTCTGATTCCTCGATAGGTTTCCCTTTTTCGATTGCTTGGTTTAGTTCTTTCTTGGCTTTAAGTAAAACTTGTGGGTTTTGAAGTAATTCCGCCATTGCCCACTCTAATGTGCTTGATGTTGTATCCGTTCCAGCAACAAATAAAACCTATCATTTGACATGGTTAAACCAAATATTTAAGATTCGTATTGGCATGATGTCAATATGTCCTTTTTGATGTCTCGATGCATAGAGGTAATATAAGGAAAAAAAAAAAAAAAGTCGTATAACCTAGCAACAATGATGTGGAGTTGCCTATGCATTGATGCATAAGATGACATAAGAAAAAAAAATTATATTACCTAACAGTGTCAAGATATTTCTTTCGTATTGCATACATATTAATTTATCATGTAAGAGGATATAAAAAAATATCTTAAAACTTGACAACATGGAAAAAATGTCCTAAATGCATCTCCTCCATAGCATCTACACATCAATGCATGAGATGATTTGGAAAAAACATCTTTTAAGCCCAATGATGTCAAGACATATTTTCTGGCTCACCTATGCATCGATGTGTCTTATAACCCAAGTATGTCAAGATATTTTATCCATGTTGCCTATTCAATGATGCATAAATGAAATGGGAAAAATGTTTTATACCTAGTGACATGAATAAAATAGAAAAGGTATAGGAAGATAAAGAGATTACCAAAAATAAATGTATGACATGATTTTTATTAAGCTCCTGATCAATATCGTCTTCAATAATATGAAGAAGAGTATCCAAAACATCATTTGATGCCGTATAATCTTGGGATTTTCTTGATTGCAATCTGTCATCAAATATATTTCCAAAAAGATTAAGCAAATTCTCGTAACGAACAGTCATCCGACGCCTTACTCCTTGTGGATCAATCTTTCTAAGAAAAGGGAAAAAATCAGCCAAATTAGGCGTCCCTGCCTCATCCATCATCCCCCTAACTGTTTTCTTGAATTCTCGAGCAATAGATGAGTTTGGGTCAACCAAATCCATTGAAAAGACTGTGTTGGACAACAAATTAATGGTAGTATCAAAAGCAGCTTGGCCTATGTTGACGGCTTCACCTTTAAGGCAACTTTCACCAACATTAGCAATCAGTTCCTGAATCTTGTTCCGACGCAGGTATTCATTGGCGTCAAGCTTAATACTAGCGAAAATATGGGTATTACAGACTTTGCGAAGAGTTCTCCAAAGTGGGGACACAGGTATCCATGGCAGCCCAACTTCATAATGTTGGCTGGCTCTAACAGCATCCACAATGGTTCGGTTACAGAATGTGAGGTCCTGTTTCTGAAGGATCTCTTTTGCAGTTGTTTCCGATGAAACGACAATGGTGAGTATGCTGCCGAGTTTAAGACTCATAACGGGGCCATGAATCTGAGCAACCTTAGCCAATGATCTGTGGGGTTTATCCCCAAGATCGAAGAGATTGCCGATGATTGGCTTAGGCCATGGACCAGGTGGGAGCTTGCGTTGGCTTGATTTACGTCCATTTCTAAATGAGTTGAAAGCCTGAAGCAGGAGCCAAGTGAAGAGCAGACATAGCAAGGAGCTTGTTAACAAATCCATCTCTCCCTTATTCGTATCAAAGAACGGTTTCAGTTTTAAAGGGATGTGAATGTTAGTGAACGTTGGTCAAAACACATGCAGACTTCGTACATGAAAACCAATCTATAGTGTTCCACACGTTAACAATGTTGAATTCAAATCCTATATATATAATATATATATATATATATCTCCAAAGTAGAATATGCCTTGTCCAGCATTGCTTGAGTGCTAAGGGAAGGCATGCATGAATAACGGAAAGTTGAATTTAGTAACTTTTTCTCTTTTTCTCTTTAATTTTTTTTATCCACTTCAATTTTTAAACTTAATATTTTATCCACATCCAACCTCTGAGAAATTAACACTGACATGTATCAGCTAAGTAGAAAAAAATCTTTTATAATTATTTTGTTTATAACTTTATTTTCTTTTTAGGTTTATTTTTTACGTTATACAAATTGTCACTCAATTATTTACGTGTTTCTATTCTAGTCATCTAATTTTTTTTTTAAATTTAGGTACTAAACTTTGTATTCGTTTCTATTTTGATCATCTGCTGTTAAATCGATAACGTAAATAATAGCATGAGATTTTTCTAACTGGTATAATAACACATTTAGTCATCAATACTTACGCATTCTATCAATTTGAAGCTTGTTGTTTGTGATTTTGATGAGAGTGATAAAAATGACCGAACTATATAATGTAGGTGCTTAAATTATAAACTTTTCATTTTAGGTATCTTTGGGTGACTATCTATACAGTTTACCCTTAAAATAAAATATATTGTGTTGTATAGATTTTAATATGTATTTATATCATGTTCATATTATTTTAAAATTTTAAAATTATTTTTTCATATCATGTAATTATATCGTACCTATAATTATTAAATACAATGTTAATTATAAAATATAAACATTTTAATTTGAAAAATACTATTTATAATAAAAAATTAGATGTTATAAGTCCATCTTAATCATGGATGTAACTCCCCAAAATTCTATAAGATTAAAAGTTTTCTATATGCAATTATGTTAGAAAGCTTATAATGTTAGAAAACCCATAACTAGAGGCAGGCGCAATGCTTGTAATGTATCCAAGCAAAAGGAAATTTATTTTCTCAATTTATATCCATAGGCAGAGTCAAAAAAAATTTTGGGACCGGAATTAAATTGTGTATTTTTACAATAGTAAAAATGTAATATCATCATTTTAATAGTTTATATTTTTATAATTTTTAAAGAACTAGATCAAATTTTTATTATTTTTAAGAGACCAAAGTGTAATTTTATCATTATTAATTTAAAATTTTATAAATTATAAACTATTTAAATAAAAAAATTTCTATTTTAGAAGAGCCGGGCACCTACTAGTCCCTTGGCTCTGCTATTGTTTATATTTTATATTTCTCTCCTTTTTTTCTTGTTATTGTTATAATTTTCTTAAATTTTATAAAACATTTCCAGGACGATAGTTTTTTATATTAAAAATTAAATTTAACTTTTATGATTTTTCATTTAAGATATTAGACAATAAAATGTAGAGCTTTAGACAAGAAAATTCAGATATATTTTTTTTTTTTTTACTTAAAGCTCGTATCTAGATTTAACTTTTAATTAGCTAATTTGTGATAGGAGTGTTTTGATTAATTTATTTTTTATTTTTTGAAAAAAAACTTATTTTATTTCTATCTTCTAATGATGGTGAAGGAATTAACTACATTATGAATCTTGATTTTGTTGTTGTGATTGTGATTGTGATTGTGATTGTTTTGCAATTTAATTTGGTGAATTTAATCCATATACTTTTCGAATTAGTTAATTTTAGTTTCTGTACTTTTTAAAATTTAAAATTTTAGTCCTAATCTAAAAAGTAGCCATTAAATTTGTCTGGTTAAATTTAATTACCAATGTTGAACGATGCATAAAGTTGTAGATTTAGTCTATATTTTTCCCTTTTAAAATCTTAGCCTTACACTAATGACAGTCATTAATCCATTATCTGGATTTTTAGTGAATGATATGTGAAAATAATAAACTGACATGATTTTTTTTTGTTAAAAAAATAGAAGTAAACTTTTTATTACACGACTCTACTGAGAGTCCACCCATATTCTAGACTGTTGAATATCATTCTCCAGTAATTTTCACATTCAAATCTCCATTTGACATTTTGCTATGCAATTCCCGACCTTGTTCTGCCCCCCCCGGAACATGCTGAAATCTAACTCACCATTCCTTCAAAAAATTTAATATCAAGCTGACGTGATATTATATTTATGATAATATATTTGTGTAACACTCCTAACCCTAATCCGTCGCCGAAATAAGGTTACGGAGTATTACTGGACTTTTTAGATCAAATATGAATATTTCATATCTTTTAACATACATATTAGAAACTAATCATAATAACTCATATTGTCCCTTATATGAGCCCTCGAGGCCCAAAATATCTGTTAGAAATGAATCAAGATTAAACTGAAAACTCAGGGAATTTTTCGCAAAATTTTAAAATTTTCCTGAGGTGTAAGGGACACACGCCTATGTGGCCAGGCCGTGTGGCTCACATGGCCAAGAGACACGCCGTGTCTTAGGCCGTGTCTGCTTCGATGTGAGGCACACGACCGTGTCCCAACCTATGTTCATACCTGTGTAACTCTCTGACTTGGGTCACATGGCCAAGCCACAAGCCCATGTGCTAGGCCATGTGGACATACTAATTTATGAAATTAAGGTGCAGGGGTCACACGGTCAAGCCACACGCCCGTGTGCTAGGCCATGTGAAAATACCTGGGCATTCTGTTTTTAAATTTTAAGGATGTAGGGGACACATGGCCAGATCACATGCCCATGTGTTAGGCCATGTGTCACATACGGTTGAGACACACAATCCCGTGTCTCTACTCGTGGCTATTTCAAGGTCACATTTCTCACCTATTTTGATATTAACCTAAACACAACATTTTAACGCATCAACATACCACAACAAAGTAATCAAAACAAACCAAAATCATATTTTATACACAATATATCATCCCATATACTCTAAATACTTAACTTACCTATTTAGTCCATTAAACAAAATTTCACTAAGATTTACTACTAGTAAAATATCTATAAGCATATATTACTCACACTCACATCACAAATTTACTTTATTACCATACCAAAATATATTTCTAAGTTGATTATGTAAACAAAACATCATTCATAACATCTATACAAGCCGACTTTAATATAATCTACATCAAACCCTATACATTCCATATAAACCATAATGTATATTGCAAAAACTACCAAAACAAGTTGGATAGTGTGCTTGATGTGTTGATCTGATCTCCCGACCTCACATTAATATACAAGAACATTAAATAACACAAGTAAGCTTAATGAAGCTTAGTAAGTTCGATAGGTTAAACATAAATCTTACCGAACCTACTATAACACATCAATTAAATAAATTCATTTAATGTAAATTCCCTGTCAACCACAACTTCAATCAATGAATATGCTTATTTCAGACCAATACCAATAATAACAATAAGTCTCCCAATTTTAATTTCATAAGTCACTTACCAAACCTTACCAAATCAGAAAACGACTTACGAATATGAGTACATCGTTTTCAAAAGCCGAAGGCTGAACAAAAGCTCATACAAGAGCTGAACGAAAACCTATAAGGGTTAAATAGAAGCTCAATAGAGCTGAACGAAAACTCATATAAGTTAAACAGAAGCTCGCTCGTGAGAGCTAAACGGAAAGTAAACACAAAAGTTCGCAATAAATGCTGAACCTCAGTTTACTAGGGTAATTTGTTGTCACTTTCTTCTAATGTCGTCAATTCATCGATTGCTGAATGTACTCATATCCCGCGTTCCATTTAAATTCGAACATTCAATTCAATTTTGTAACTTTAACAATATTTCATTTTCAGCAGTAGAATAAATACATAATGCAATTTATCAAATTAATATCAATATAAATATTTAAGTTTATCCATATGAACTTACCTGGGTTAAATTGTAATATTTGCTGGAGTTTAGGGACTATTATGCTAATTTCCCTTTTTCACAAGTATCTACGGGATCTTGATCTAAAATATAAAATTACTCATTCATTAGCATATATTTCAGTTTCAATTCACTTCACAATTAATACCCCTCAATTTTTTAAATTTACACAACTACCCCAACTTTAACAACTTTTTACAATTTTGTCCCTTATTAATTAGTCTATTAAATGAGCTATTTTTTTCTCAATTGAAAAATTATCTAAATATTCTAGGCTATCATAAAACCCTTGATAAAAATTTTTTAATACCAACCCTAATGTTTAACCTTTTTCACAATTTGGTCCTAAAATCAATATCTAATAAAATCACTTTATAAAATCATCATAAAATTAAATTAAAACTCTAAATCCATGTTATTTCATCACAAAAATCCAGTATTCATCAATGAAAATTTTCAAAATCTTCAAAAAAATCAAAAACTAAAGTAATAAGTAGTTGGATTTAATTGTAAAAGTCTCAAAAACATAAAAGTTATAAGAAAAGGACAAGAATTGAACTCACATGAAGCTAAAATATTAAAAACCAGCTTAAGGAGCTCTCCTATGGTGTTTTTAGCTGAGAATTGGAGAAGAATATATCTAGAATTCTCTTTTAATTTCAATTTGTGGGTTTAATTTCATGTAAATTACCATTTTTCCATCCATTTAATTTAATTTATTATTTTACACTTACCTGCAGTCCCACTATATAAATTTAGGCATATTTATCATTTATGTCCTCCCATGTTTATTAACTAAGCCATTTAATCATTATTTCTTATAATTCACAAGTTTTTCACCTTTTTCAATTTAGTTCTTTTTAATTAATTAACTATTAAAACGTTAAAAGTTTCTAACGAAACTTTAATACTACCTTAATGGCACTCTCGATTTATAGAATTGGGGTCTCGATACATCATTTTCTAAACCTCTTGACCTAATAAATTCTTATAAAACACAAATTACTAATTCAAAAATTTTTTTAAAACCACATTTTACTCGTAAATGCTAAATATTAAAATTTACGAGCTTAATCGTCGAATTTGGTGGTCTCAAACCACTGTTTCCGACATTACTGAAAATCAGGCTGTTACAATTTCTCCCATTAACTTTTACAAATAACAAAATTTAACTTAGGTTCCGTTTGTTTCACTGAAAATGACTTTCGGAAAATGATTTACTTTTCTGGAAAAATTAATATTTTCTGGTGTTTGGAGGAATTTGTGTAAAATATTTTCTGTTGTTTGGTAGAATTCTTAAAAATATTTTATAAAAGTTGTTTTCAATTAAACAAACATACATTTGAGATTTTTCTTATTTTTTCATTTTTTAATTGAATTTATTTTTATCTATAATTTTATATTTTACTTTGTTTTTTGCATATATTAAAAATATTATGTTAAATTCAGATTAATTACAATGTAATTTTGTAATTACATGATTACTAAATGAGTATTTTTTATTTAAAAAGTGACATCAAAAAAATTGACAAAAAAATTAATAATGTCAACAACTAGACTTGATTTTCAAATTTGAAAAGTAAAGGGACTAAATTCTTGAAAATAAAAGTACAAAGACTAAATTATAAATCTGTGAAGTGTACATAGACTTATGACATATTTTAACCTTTATACTACAAAACATTTATTATTAATATATTTATAATTGTAATAAATATTTATTATTAAAATATTAATATTGAATATTTTCAATAATATGTGAATAATATTATTTAAAATTATTATTTTTAAAATTTATTATTAAAATAAAATTAAAAAATTAAATAATTTATTAAAATAATAAATTGTATTTATTATATGACTAAATATAAATAATTAAATATGTATGTTTAATAATATTAAAAAATATAATATTTTAAATATTTTTAAAAATAAAAATAAAAATTATTATCAATATAATAATATTAAGCTTGATTTAGGTTAATTTTTATATAAAAATAAAATTATTTATAGATGAGTTCTTTTCTGGAAAATGACTTAAGCTTTTCAAAATGGTAAGTCATTTTACCGGAAAAAAAAGACTAATTTTACCTTAACATGTAAATCATTTTCCGTTGACCAAACTATTTTCTGTGAAACAAACACAAGAAAATACAAAAAATATTTTCCGTAAAATCTTTTATATGTAAACAAATGGACCCTTACTAAATTTAACAAATATTGTTTGGTAAAAATTTGAATTTTAAATATTGAAAACTATAAGAACTAAAAAGATGAAATTAAAGTAGAATTCGATATTATTGTTTTGATTTATATTCCTATTGTGTAATTCTTTGTATGTTCTCATCTGAGATTGATTGGTCTGTCTCATGTGATGAAAATCCACTTTTTATGGTTAAAAAAAAAAGCTACTATTTTTTTCCCGACCAAAGCTAATTCAAAAAAGTAAATTTGAATGGCATGGCTAACCAATTTCTTGTTTGAATTGAAAAGGTCAAAAATTACTTGATTGAATTTGTGATGCATGAAAGTACCTCCAAAAGAAGAAAATTTAAATTTGTGAAGCAACTTTTATTTATTTATTTCTTATAATAATATTCAACATATTTTATTATTTTAGAATTTATATTAATAGTTTATAAATTCATATATTCTCATTCAATTATTCTTATAATTCTTAGGTTGAATATATATATATTTATATTTTTTATTTGTTAAAATATTTCTATTTTATGTAATTAAAAAGTAATCATTATTGAAATAATTAGGTATAGTGGTAAAATACGTTACATTTTATTTTTTTGAAAATGGCTTTCATAGAGTATTAGAGAAAAACAGACCCGTATAGACGAGATCCAAGTCCAATGACAAAAGTAACAAATTGCATTATGTTATGTCCCAATACAATCAGAAAAATACCAAAGGAAAACAGAAGACAAAAGAAAAAGAAACCCGAAAGGCTGCCTGATAAGCAGCTGATGGAAGCCGAATATGCCAAAGCCAAATTTGATGAGCTTGCAAGCACGGCAATGGAGAGAAAAGAAGACACATCAACGAACAAGTAGAGAGATGCGACAATTTCAGCCCAAGGCATGTGGCGAAATCAAGGCAGATTTGCGTTCCACCTGAAACGGAACCTCCTCGATCCAGAAACTGTCAAAATTTTTTTTAAAATAAATATAAATATAAATTTTAAAAATAATATTATTAAAAAGAATAACTAAAAATTTTAAATATTATTTTAATGGTTGAGGATAGAATGTACGTTTATTGGGGTCTTAATTAATAATAACATGAAAAAAAAATACAACAAAAAGTTGAAAGATTTGTGTTTAATATATAAAATTAGAAAGTTGTGGGGGCCGATAAATATTAATTAATGAGTATTATTTCATTACACGTTTTAAGGTTTAAAAAATGTGAAATTTTACATTACACGTTTTAAGTATTGTTTCAAAAGTTTCAACCACTTGAGCACACAAATTGGCTTTGTATACCTGGGCTGGGTTTATTACCATTATAATCTTTTAAAAATATTTTCTTATTTTAATGCATTATTAATTACTATTTTTCAACAATATAACTGTATTTGAGACACATGAAAAATATAGCCTCCAAACAAACAAATAATTGTATATCAAGAAAAACAAATTATAAAATTGTCAATGAAAGCCTATGGAACATCTTCATTATCATCCTACAAAAATTTGTAATAATGAATTATTAATTATTGTTAAAAAAACTTAATTTATTTATATTATTATGGATGCAAGTCCAATAATTACAAAGCTTCAAGTATCTTTCTAGTATAAAATTTTCAAAATAAAATTTATTTAAAAAGTTCCAAAAATACATACAAAAGTCTAAAAATATTTTTTCTTATTTTTTAACTTGAAATTTATTTATTAAAATAATTTTATAAATAAAACAATTTAGAGGGAAACTATAATAAAAAACAATTTTAATTTTTTTAATGTAATAAACACAATATAATTGAAGTATAAATATAAACGTAAATTCAGGTATCCACAAATATTAAACTATTATAAATGGTACAATCCATACTAAAACCAACAAACTAGATTAATTGAATTACAACCCGTAAATAAAGAGACATATAATTACGAATTACAAACAATGAACATGTTCACTTTGATTTTTAAATAGTGATTTTAAACAAGAATAAGGATTGCTCGCAAAGGTTTTGCCCTTTGAACTGCGAGTCCATACTTCTCTTCCATATTCATCTCATTTCATAAGATCCTACCTTCAAGTTTCCGATCAAAATACTTTATAAGAGACCTTAACATTAAATGCAATATGCAATATGCAATAAACAGCCTGTGAATTCCTCAGTCTACGGACGTTCCAGCTTAGAAGAGTATAACTATCGACAAAGTCACTTCATCATTATTTAGAGTCTGTACCAAATCTAAGTCAGTAGAAATAATAGACTGACTTGCCCTTTTATTCCCATCAACCAATTCAAGAGATCGCTCCTCATGCGTCAAACCCATTTGGTCCATAGCATCCCGGGCATCCCCACAACTGCAATATCCTTCTCATTCAAAATTTGTAGATTTTTGTGTTTAATTTTTCAGGATTTATTAAATTTATATAGATCTTTATGGGAGCATAGGTCATTTTTTTTCTCGACTAATAATTGCGAAAAACAGAGTCTGTGACTGCACAAAGTCCAAGGGTATGATCTTTGTGTGTATTATTTCATTACACATTTTATTTTAAAAACTGTGGAAATTACTAAGATGAAAGAAAATGAAAATTTGTTAAAATGGGAGATAAAAGTGACGTGAATAGATAATGATGGAAGTGTATTCTACATCTTTATGATAAATATCTATTTAATTTAGTATTTAAAATATTAAAAATATTTAATTAAAAAAATCTAAACATCAAGTTATATATATATATTGTGGCTCACAATTATTTTCAATCTCATCCCCAATTCATAACTGTCGAAATCATCCTTCGATTTAAAAAATTTTAAATTTAATAAAAAAGGAGAATCGACTTTTAAGAAAACAGAAATATGGAGTCGCCACCGATCTTTTTGTTTTGGTGTGATCGGATCACCTAAGAATTTGGTTATTTTAACAACAATGATTCTGGTCTACGAAAATATGAGAAAATGGGCTCGGGAGTCGGTTACGTATGAGGAAGGATTAGCACCCTCACTACGCCCAAAATTGGTACCAAATCAATTAAATACTGTCCTCATGTCTAAAATTAAAATGTTTTTTGAAATGTGGTTCCCTTTTTTAATAACCTTTGAATAACCCGAGTTGGTTGTCAAAAATCTTCTTGTTTTGACGTCCGAAAATTTATAATTTGAAATTAACAAAGAGGATGCTCAACTATTCAGTCCAACGAAAAAAAATCGAAACCCAGCACAGTAGGGCACGATTCTTCAAATTCCCAAACATTGATCATTGCCTCAATTTGGAAAATACGAGCGAAATCCCAGAGAGATATTCGATTATTTCGGACAGACGAGAGATTGCAACCCAGCACGATAGGGCACTATTCCCCGAACTGCCCGAACATCGAACACTTCTTTCGTTTTAAAGGTTTTTTTTTTGAAAACATGGATAAAACTTCGAAGGGATCTTCGATTATTTAGAACAAATGAAAAGCGCAACCCAGCACGATAGGGCACGATTCTCAAATCGCCAAACGTCGAACATCCCTTGTTTTGAAAGGTTTTTAATAAGCATGAGTGAAAATCTAAAAGAATATTCGATTGTTTTGAGCAAGCGAGAAATCACAACCCGACACGATAGGGCGTGATTCCTGAATTGTCAACCGTCGAATATTGCGTTCGTTTTAAATGATTTTGAAAAGGCATGAGTGAAATTTTGAAGGGATATTCAATTATTTGAGTAAACGCGAAATTGCAACCCAACACGTTAGGGCACGATTTCGCGAATTGCCAAATATCAAATCTCGCCTTCGTTTTAAAGAATTTTTGGGTATACATAGAACTAACTTAAAACGTCTTAATGCGTTTTGAAATGGGACGAAATTTGATCATAAAGATTTGAATTTTATAAAACCTCATTTCATAAACCAAATGGAAAATGATGATAAAGGATAATGTGCACGCATAAGGTACAATCAATTAGCGAACTAAAATTAAATATAACTAAGCTAAGGAATATAATCCGATTACAAACATGGGAAAATAATTGACGTAACAATGTCAAAACAAAAATTGTAATGAAAATGCATCGCATAAAACAAAATAAAACAACACACTATAGCATGCCACAGTAACGTACAAAACCTTAATATGATATAATCACTACAAGATATACAAAATAAAGAAAATATGGTACACAACTAGTTTGGAATAATAAACACATAATGTATAATACATGAATGGATGGATAAAAAACTAGAGATATACACTTGATTATTAAAATATGTGAAGTGAAATGAATATTTTATCAAACGATATACCAAACATTAAAGAATGTTGATTGAACAATGACAATTTACATGTAACAAAGAAAATTTTAGATCATGTGTAAAGTAAAAAAATAATAAAATAAAATTTTAAAAGCCATGAATTATATACAAATAGGTTTAAAATATATATATACGTATATGTATATAAAATGATATAAATAATATACACAATAATTATACATGTGTATGTATATATACAAATGAACAAAACTCATAAGATACAAATAGCTTAAAATAAATATTACATGTAAAAATAATATAATATTTGAGGCAAAGAATATTCATAAAAAGAATTCAAAAATAAATCGATTGTATAATAAAACAAAACAAATATATATATATATATGTAGAATGTATATGTATATAAATAAAATCTAATTGAGATAGATTTAGAAATATATATACAATACGTATATGAATATAAAAATAGTGTAAACTTTATGCAAAACAAATGTACAAAACATGTTAGAATAACAAAAGACATATATACCAAAAGACATGGATTGAGTAATATATATATATATATATATATATATATATATAAATACATAATATTGTATAGGATATTAAAACAAGTCCACACACATTTAAACATTGAATATTGCTAAATAATAGGCTATACCAAGGAGGCTAAATTAAAGTTTAATTAAAACAAGAGGGATAATTTGAAAATAAGGTATTAACCATAAAGGGCTGATATGCAACACGCGCAAATGCGTAGGGATTTAAGATGAAAATGATCCATCCCCCAAAACGCAGTGCTTAAGAGCGGATCATATTGCAATAAAGTACAAATCGCAAGTCCAAATCAAAAAGAAAAAAAAAGACAAGGAGCAAGGCGTATAAGGTGCCATTGAAAGCTCGCGCGAATGTGGAGGACCTGGCGCGCAAATTACCCTTTCTCATGAGAAGGCGCGGATCCGGGTTGCTATCCGGGTTGACGCGCGGACCCTCAACATCCCAAACGGCGCCGTTTTGTTATTAATCAATAAAAAGAAAAAAAAAAACCTAAGACCTAAATGCTTCAATGGATTAAGAAAGGCAGACGGAAGGGAGAAGAGGGAGAAAGGGGAACGGCGCCCACAACGTCTCGGTCTTCGCCGACTTCGGTGTTCATCGGCGCTCAACGCTTCCACCTCTGTCCTAGCACCGGTCCGAAACCCCTCAAAACGCCGGTAAGTTTTCTTCTTTTCCTTTTCTTTTAGTTAGGAGTAAAGAACGAGAAAGAAAATAAAAGAAAGAGATCGAGAGAGAAACGAAACGTATAAACTCAGAGATTCGAAATAGAGAACCACCTTTTCTTTGTATGCGAATGGTTTCTCTGTTCTTTGTATTATGCTTGTTTTGTGCGTTCGTTTCGTTCATAAAAAAATCTCGATTACAAAATTAAAATCTGGCTTTATAGCCGAAAGAGAAAGGAAAATCCAAATAAAAAATACAATATGTACCTTTTTTGTTTGCGTTCGCTGCTGTTTTGCCTCATTTGTTTGCAGGTACGGAGGTACGGGGCCAGCTGTGGGGATACGTGGCGCTCGGCATGGGGCGTACGGAGGCGTTGAAGGCTTGGCGTGGATGGAGGCGCTGAGGGGCTCAGACTGCTGCGGCTCCAGCAAGCAGCTAGGGTTCTGTCGGTTCTAAAATTTTTGGGCCATTCGGGCCGATGTAATTTTGGGGTTGGGTCTAGGTTTAGTTATTGGGTCAAGGCCTGTAAATAGACGTTTAATGGACTGTGGGTTTATTTATTTATTTTTGTTTTAGGTTTCTAGTGGGGCCGGGCAAATTGGCCTATCTACAATAACATTCTTAGTTAAATTATATTTCTAGTCCTTCATTTTTTTCTCATTAATCTAATTTAATTTTTTATACTTTTAATTTTCATTTTTTTGCCCCAACACTTTTTGCACTATCGCAATTTAGCTAATATCTTAAATTAATTTCTCTCAATTCAAAATTTTTTTAATTCTCTACGTATTTAACTATCTTCTTTACTAATATTCATGATTCTTATTTTATTTATTTCGAAAATTCTAACACGTGCAAGTTCCGAAATAACACTATTATCATCTTAAGAAATGTTAGGGATGTTACAAAAATAAAATCAAACTTATAATCGTGGATGAAGAACATAAAATAATCCAAAATAAATCCCACACATGCATTATTACACGTAATAAAAATGAAGACCCAGTGACTTGTACTAGTAAATAATTAATAATGAATGTGAAAATCAATAATTTCTTACTTTCCTACTTGTTGAAGCCTTATATCTCATACAAGCATATAATCTCTTTAATATACGTATATTAGGTCCAGAATTATAATTAACAGTGATGTAAGATAAACGCGATTATTTAATAGATAGCTACAGTACAGGTAGCTCTCACAAATTAATGGAAACTTAAAATAAATTAGGCAAAGTTGAAGAAAATATTAATGCAATATGTAATAATAAAAAATGCTGCCATGCTGCATAATCAATGTTCTTTACAGCAAAGGAGATTACTATAATCAATATTGTTTATAATATCATAGCCAACAAATAGTAGTAACATGCAATCAGCAAAAAAAAAGCCCAAAATTCAACCAAAAAACCTATCCTAACATCAACATAATCTATATTGACGAGAAAACGCTGAAAAAGTAATGAAAGTAATTCTAACTATTTGATCTTTGGTGTTTAGAAACAGACAAGTTTTCAACTATTTGTCTAAGAATTAACAATATTGTCTAAAGATCAGCAAATACATTATAAACGAAGAACGTCTTCACTTTGATTTTTAAACAGTATTCTTAAACAAGAAGAGGGATTGCCCGCAAAGGTGTTGCCATTTGAACTGCAATCCCATACTTCTCTTCCATATTCATCTCATTCGGGGAAATTTCACCTTCAAGCTTCCAATCAAAACAGTTTATAAGAGATCCTAACATCAAATGCAACATTCGGTTTGCCAAAGGTAATCCTGGACATATTCGTCGTCCAGCTCCGAATGGAATTAGTCCAAAATCCCTACCTTTGACATCAATTTCAGACCCCAAGAATCTATCCGGGATGAAACTATTTGGGCTATCCCAAATGCTTGGATCTCTTCCGATGGCCCATACGTTAATCAACACTTGAGAACCCTTAGGAATTTTGAAACCGCAAAGGTTAGCATCAGAGTCGGCTCGGCGAGGGAGTAACAGTGGGGCAGCCGGATGCATTTGGAAGGATTCTTTGATAATTGCTTGCAAATATGGTAAACGGTTAATGTCAGATTCCTCGACTGGATTTCCTTTGCCGATTGCTTCATCTAATTCTTTCTTGGCTTTAAGTAAAGCTTGCGGATTTCGAAGTAGTTCTGCCATTGCCCACTCTAATGTGCTTGACGTTGTATCGGTTCCAGCGGCAAATAAATCCTGTCATTTAACATGGTTAAATAATATAATGCAGCTAAAACATCTTGAAACCCAACTAAGTTAACAAGTCCCTGATCATGTCAAGATGTCTCTTCCACATCCTCAACGTATCGATGCATAAGACAAAAGAAACTATAACAGAAGAAGATAAAAAAGATTGCCAACAGATTAGAGGAAGATAAGAAGATCACCAAAAGCAAGTTTGTGACATGAGTTTTATTAAGCTCCGCGATACCGTCTTCAACAATATTAATAAGGGTATCCATGACATCATTTGATGAAGTAGAATCCTGGGATTTTCTTGATTGCCATCTTTCATCGAACATATCGCCGAAAAGTTTAAGCAACTTGTTGAAATGAAGGGTCATCCGGCGCCGTATACCTTATGGATCCAACTTTGTAAGCAAAGGGAAATAATCAGCCGAATTAGGCTTCCCTATCTCCACCATGATATCACGAACTGTTTCCTTGAATTCTCGAGCAATAGATGAATTTGGGTCAACCAAATCCATTGAGAAAATAGTGTTGGATAACAAATTAATGGTAGTATCAAAAGCAGCTTGGCCTATGTTGACGGCTTCACCTTTAAGGCTACTTTCGCCAGCATTAGCAATCAGTTCCTGAATCTTGTTCCGACGCAGGTATTGACTAGCATCGAGTTTCCTACTAGCGAAAATATGGGTATTACATACTTTGCGAAGAGTTCTCCAAAGTGGGGAGACAGGTATCCATGGCATCCCAAATTCATGGTGTTGGCAGGCTCGAATGGCATCCACAATGGTTCGACTAGAGAAAATAAGGTCCTGTTTTGAAAGGATCTCTTTGGCCGTTGTTTCCGATGAAAGGACGACGGTGATTAAGCTGCCAAGTTTGAGACTCATAACGGGGCCATGAATCTGAGCAAGCTTAGCCAATGATCTGTGGGTTTTATCCCCAAGATCGAAGAGATTGCCGATGATTGGCTTGGGCCATGGACCTGGTGGGAGCTTGTGTTGGCTTGATTTACATCCATATCTAAATGAACTGAAAGCCTGAAGCAGGAGCCAAGATAAGAGCAGACACAGCAAGGAGCTTGTTAACAAATCCATCTCTCTCACTCTCCCTCTCCCCACTACTAGATGGTTTAAAATAGGGAGAACTTTTCTTTTTTACACAAAAAGACAAAATTAGGTGGATTTTGGAGGATTTCGGATGATGCTTGGACTAAAGTACTCAAAAATACCACAAAAGGAAAATCACCTCAATAGACCCATTTTCAGAAAAATTACGTGAACAGGTATTTTTACGAAAATGCGATAACACTAAAAGTGACAATATTTTTCTTTTTATGGTGGTACCGGTTAACGTGGAAATAAAATTTGTAAAATAAGTTTTTATACTTAAAATTTTATTTCTCTTATTTTTTTAAGCGAGGTGACAAATGAGATATGAGTATATAAAGATTCATAATTCATTTATAGCTTGTTTCTAGACAATATAAGATTACTTATTTTTATATCAAGATTTTCCCCATGTTTGGTGTTGTGAAGGTGTGTGTGAGATATTATTAAATAATAATTTAATTTAATTTAATTTTTTTAATATTATTAAAAATGTCATGTATCAACTCTTAATTAGTTGAAAGAATTTTCTAACAAATATAATAGTATAGGCCATAATAGTTATGAAATTATAGTTTAGATCTTTTTTTACCAAAAAATAAATTTAAATATCTAACCAAAAAAATTATAATTTAAAGGTTGCTTATTTCAACTTTTATTTTATACAACACTAGCATAAAAATATAATTCAAAATATAATAATAATAAAAGAAACCAAAAAAAATGACTATCAGTGAAAATTACGGGAACATATAATGTTATTTCATTAGTATTTACACAAATACTAAAACTCCAAAGTTGGTTATGAATTAAGTAAAATGAACTCAACAAAAATAAATAAAATTTCAGTATAAAAACAAAAAAAACACTCGTATCTTTTTATTTTCAATTTAATATATATTCTAGAATTTTCTTTATATTTCTATAGATAAAACAAATTTGCGTAGCCTTTAATCTTATGTTGTTATTTGTCAAAAAAGATAAAAAAAATTTGCAAGTGAAAATAATATTTATAAATATAAATTATTATATGATTATAAAATGAAAAATAACACAAATACAGTACGAACGTATAAAATTTTCATGATATAAAAATGAAAAGAAATAAAATATATATATAAAAAATATAGTGGAGCCTAATCTTATATCGTTAGTTAAAAGAGTAAGCAATCTCAGATTGTCTAGGAGCAAGCTGCAAATGGATTATGAGTCTATATATCCTCATATCCCACATCCCTTAAGGAAACAAGAGAAATGAGACTTTGGATCTATATAGAAACTTGGTTTGTAGGTTTTATTTCCACATTAATAGATAACACCAAAACATAATAAAATTTATTGATGTTGTCACTTTTAATTCTGATGTAGTAAAAAATGTTTTCAGTTAGAAATGTTTTTCTGTCAATATGCTGAAAACACGTTCAGCTTGAAGTGTTTTTCCGGAATTATTTTTCTGCATTTCACTTGAAAACGTATCTAACTAGAGATATTTTCATATAAACGACCTACTCACGTAATTTTTTCAAAAAATGACCTATTCACATTTTTTAAAATTTTTTTGACATTTTTGAGTACTTTAGTCTGATAATTTAGTTACTCATTTAAACTCAACTATTGTAGTTTCCATTTGAGTGAGTTGAGATTGGTTTACTATAAAATTATGATATTAAAATCAGTATTTTATATTTGTTTAGATACAAACACATTGACGGTGAAAAGATATTGATATTGATTTACTATAGTAAAAATAATGAAAGTTGAATATTAAAAATCACATTATTAATACAACTTAAAATTAACATAAAAGGTACTAAAAAATGTAACTTTTGCTCCACAATTTTAGTAAGAAACGAAAACCCTTGAACCTTATGTGATAGCTTGATGGTTAAGAGTGTTTACTGCCTCAACTGTGATCTAATTTCAAGTCGCGTTCGTTGTGTTAGTTGTTCGAGCTTTGCTCTGATATTATAATTAAAAATAAAAAATAAAAACGATTGTGCGCTCTTCAAAGGTAACTTTAGAAAAAGGAGGAAAATTCTCTTCCAATTATTTTTTTCAAGAAGAGAGCATAAAATAACTTAGAATGGAAGAAGTTCAAGAGGTGCTTAATTATAGACAACAAAATAGTTTGTAGATCAACTAGAATTCGAAGTAGTCAAATTACTTCCTTTGCGAGCCATTGCATCGGCTCCGCCATTAGCTTCTCTAAACATATGCTTCAATGTCCAATTCTGGAAAGAGTGTAGGAGAGTCCCGCAATCATTGATCAAAATTTGCAACAAATGATAAATAATGCAACAGTTCCTAATAAAACTAACAACAGCAGTTGCATCCACTTCTATCTTAATTTTGAGTAAGTTATTTCATAAAGCAAGACTAAGGCCATCTCGTAGAGCTCATAGCTCTGCTTCAATGCTTGAGGCTTTCGGTATGTGCCTGAACGATCTGACCACCCATTCTTCATTGTGATCCCTGATGACCGTTCCTGCTCCAGCGCGCCCCGGGTTTTGTAAAGCTGAGCCATCAGTATTGATTTTAACAAAGCCAGCCCTGGTTTGTCTCATCTGACGGGAAATACACAAAGAATCCTCTACTCTTTTGATGTTGACCGCCATTGCAAAGTATTCAGCAGCTTTCTCCAAAGCTGTGGGAATAACCTATATTGACGAGAAGACGCTGAAAAAATGATGAAAGCTAAACAAACAAGGCAATGTAACTTGAAACATCCAAAAAAAAAGAAAAGAGTGGAATTGAGGAGACAAAGAACCAACCGTATCCATGAAAAATGGGCCAACCCATTTGAGGAAAACAGCAGCTAACAACCTTAATAATAAAGTTCCCAATACTAAATAGACCTTCTTCATATAGAATAACGGGCTGGCTCCCTCTGCTTCATATTCATCAAATAATCTCAGCCTCAAGTTTACAGTTTTGCCATTAACATCACCATTATCACTCTCAACTCTCAGTTACAGCTGTGTCACCTCCACTACTCCGTCATTATTACCATTACCATCATCGTAAAAAGTCATTGAATTTCAGAAGAACCTTAATTTCCTGAGAAAATTAAGTAAAATATGTAAGAAAGGGGTGGTAGATGAGAATGTGAAGGAGACAAGAACATGAATCTAAAGCTGTTGAAATTGGCCAACTATGTTACCGTGATATTTTTGTTGAAGTGCATGCAGCTTGTAAATGTGATTTTTTTGTTGAAGTGCATGCAGTTTGTAAACATGCTGCAGCACATATGCTTGTTGTAACAGTAAGGTTTTTGTTTAGTTACATTGTAATTAAACTTAATTTAAAATGAACAAGCTAATGACAACTTGATATGTTTAGGTGTTGAATGACTAGTTTCAGATGGTTTATTTATGTATACAAGCAATGTTTATCAAGTTACTAGACTACTTAGCGGTAGTAGATAGGATTTGGTGATGCATTTGGCTATAAATATATTGTTTTTTTATTGAAAAAATGAGCAAAATGAGCTATCAGCCATAAGCTCCCTTGCTGCACATTTGTGAGCAAGTAAAAATATTTCTTGTATCTTGCAGCCTTGTCTTGTGTCTTGTTTTTGTTTCTTTGCTCCTACAAAAACTCCAACAATTGGTATAGGAGCTTTTATGATCTTTGAAGGGTTATTTTCTTGGAAAGGCCAGGCTCAACAAACTATATGTTTTTTTATTAATTTCTACTTTCACTGCTTGATAAAAAGAAAGAAGTTGCTAGAGCATGTCATTAAGGACTGCTCATAGAGAAGGCAGCAACATCTCAACCCTACAAGATTCCCTGTAAAGACCCGATAGTCACGAGTAATCGAAAAATGTATTTTCAGGTATCCGTTTTCGTAAAACGGACTCGTAAATATTTTTAAGTTGTGTAGTTAATTACGACAAAGGTTAAGGGTGTTAGATTCCCAAACAAGCTTAGGATAAGCAGAAGGAAGAGGAGTTTCAAGAAAAGTATGCAAGTTGTCTAAAGTGTAAGTGGCGAGCTTGAAAGCAAGATGTGTGAGCTCAGCAAGATGTGCAAGCGTAGCAAAAGGTGTGAGCCCTATAAAGTTGCAAGTCTGTTGAAGACAGGAAGCCAAAAGTGCTAGCCTGTCAAAGTGCAAGCCTATCGAAAAGCTCAGCAGAATGCGAGCAAGTCTAAATGCAAGCCCGAATGGGTGCAAGCCGAAGTGGCAGATGGTCTAAATGCAAGCCCGAGTGGATGCAAGCCGAAGTGGCGAACGGTCTAAATGCAAGCCCGAGTGGATGCAAGCCAAAGTGGCAGACAGTCTAAATGCAAGCCGAGTGGGTGCAAGCCAAAATAACAGACTGAAGGCAAGCAAACTATACTCGCGAATTGTATGTGCAAGAAGAAACATGACTATAATAAACAAGGGAACAAGGCAAGATGTGTTTGAAGGCAAGTTGTCTATCAAGGCTGTGAAGGAGGAGAACACTCCATTTGATGAACAAGTCTTTGGCACAAAAGACTGAGATAGTCAAGTATGTGAGTCAGATTTGGTTGAGAATGAGGCCAAGGTTGAACATGAAGTGCTTAAGCAGGGTTAGCTTGAAACAAAGCATATTGTGACTGCCAAGCTTAAAAATTGTTGAATGATTGGTATTTGTAGCATGGAGTCCAAGAAGGAGTGTTGAAAATTAGCCAACCATGATGCTGTGATATTTTTGGTTGAAGTGCATGCAGTTTGTAAACATGCTGCAACTTGAATGCTTGTTGTAGCAACAGTGTTTTTGTTTAGTTACATTGTAATTAAACTTAGTTGAAAATGAACGAGTTGATGACAGCTTGATACGTTTAGGTGTTGAATGACTAGTTTTAAGTGGCTTGTTTATGTGTACAAACAATGTTTATCAAGTTACTAGGCTATTTAGTGGAAGTAGAAAGTATTCGATAATGCATGTGGCTATAAATGTATTGTTTTTCTGATTTAAAAAATGAGCAAAATAAGCTATCAGTCATAAGCTCCCTTGCTGCACATTTGTGAGCAAATAAAAATATTTCTTGCATCTTAATGCCTTTTCCTTGTCCTGTTTTTCTTCCTTTGCTCCTACAAAAACTCCAACAAAAGCAAAGAAGAGAATAGAACAATTCTAACTATTTGATCTTTGATTTTTGATTAATTATTTTTAAAAAAATGTAATTAAGTTTTAAAAACAGACAAGTTTTTTGATCATTTATCTAAAAATTAACAATATTGTCTTAAGATCAGCAAATGCAATTACAATCAAGGAATGTCTTCACTTTGATATTTTAAACCGTATTCTCACACAAGAATAAGGATTGCCGGCAAAGGTTCCACCATTTGAACCGCAATCCCATACTTTTCTTTCATATTCATCTCATTTGGTGAGATTCGACCTTCAAGTTCCCAATCAAAACACTTTATAAGATACCCTAATATTAAATGCAACATTCGATTTGCTAAAGGCAATCCTGGGCATATCCGTCCTCCAGCTCCAAATGGAATTAACCCAAAATCCCTACCTTTGACATCGATTTCAAACCCCAAGAATCTCGCCGGCATGAAACTGTTTGGGTTATTCCAAATGCTTCGATCTTTTCCGATGGCCCATACGTTAACCAACACTTGTGAACCCTCAAGAACTTTGAAACCGCAAAGTTTAGCATTAGAGCCTGCTGGCAAGGGAGTAACAGTGGGACAGTTGGGTGCATTCGGAAGGTTTCTTTGATGATTGCTTGCAAATATGGTAAACGGTTTATGTCAGATTCCTCAACAGGATTTCCTTTGCCGATTGCTCCACCTAATTCTTTCTTAGCTTTAAGTAAAACCTGTGGATTTCAAAGTACTTCTGCCATTGCCCACTCTAATGTGCTTGATTTTGTATCAGTTCCAGCAACAAATAAAACATGTCCTCTAACATGATATTCTTATCCTAATAATCGATCTCAAGACTTCTCTAACAATGCCAATATGTCGCTTCCGCATAAAACATGGAAATAAATACTATAACATGATTGTTTATAAAGAGAAAAACTAAAAGAAGATGAAAAAAAAGAAGAAGAAGAAGATTACCAAAAGCAAGTTTGTGACAATAGTTTTATTACGCTTCTCGATACCGCCTTCAATAATGTCGAGAAGAGAGTATCCAAAACATCATTTGATGCAGTATAATCTTGGGATTGTCTTGATTGCCGCCTTTCATCGAACATATTGCCGAATAGGCTAAGCAACTTGTCGAAATGAACAGTCATCCGGCGCCGTACACCTTTTGGGTCAATCTTCTTAAGCAAAGGGAAATAATCAGCCAAATTAGGCTTCCCTGCCTCTACCATGATATCACAAACTATTTTTCTGAATTCTTGAGCACTTGATGAATTTGGGTCAACCAAATCCATTGAAAAAATAGTGTTGGACAGCAAATTAATGTTAGTATCAAAAGCAGCTTGCCCTATGTTGATAGCTTTACCTTTATGGCAACTTTCGCCAACATTAGCAATCAGTTCCTGAATCTTGTTCCGACGCAGGTATTGAGTGGCATCGAGTTTCATACTAGCGAAAATATGGGTATTACAGACTTTGCAAAGAGTTTTCCAAAGCGGCGACACGGGTATTCACGTCAGCCCAACTTCATGGTGTTGACAGGTTCGGATAGCATCAATCATGGTTCGGTTAGAGAAAACGATATCCTGTTTTTGCAGGATTTCTTTGGCCATTGTTTCCGATGAAACGACGACGATGATTAAGCTGCCGAGTTTGAGACTTATTAACGGGGCCATGAATCTGAGCAAGCTTAGCCAAGGATCTGTGGGGTTTATCCCCAAGATCGATGAGATCACGATGATTGGCATCCGCTGCGGACCAGGTGGAAGCTTTTGTTGACTTGATTTACTTCCATTTATAATCGAGTTGAAAACTTGAAGCAGGAGCCAAATCAACAGCGGACATAGCAAGGAACTTGTTAACAAATCCATCTCTCCCCAACACAGATTAAACTACGGTCTCAGTTGTATTAGCCGCCATGGATTAGAGTTGACGTCATTATTTTCTTGATTAATGCAAAAAAACAACAAAATGTTTACGATTAGGTTTAAAGTTTTCTTTTTTATATATTTAATCGTAAAGCGACGGAGGTAAATTATAAAAAAAAAGTGCATTTTTACACCTTTTGAACTTCCTTTGAATATTTCATAATTTTCAACAAGCAAGTAAATAATGAAAGCTAAACAAGGCAATATAATTTGCAAGTATCAAATAAACATCCAACAAGAGGCATGAAATTGGAGGGGAGGGGAAAAAGAACCGACCTTATCAATGAAAAAAGGGCCAACCCATTTGAGGAAAACAGCAGCTAATAACCCCAAATGGTAAATAATAAAGTTCTCAATTTGATCCAATACCAAATATACCTTCTCCAATAGAAGAACAAGCTGGCTCCTTTAACAACAAATCCCTCTCTTCTGCTTCACATTCTTCAAATAATGTCAGCCTCAAATTTACAGTGTTGCCATTAAAATCACCATCACCATTATCACCCTGGACTCCTTGCTTTAGTTCTCGCACCACCTCACTCCCTCATCATTATTATCATTATCATCATCATAAAAAGGTTATTGAGTTTCAGAAGAACCCTAATTTTCCTGTTTGTTTCCTGAGAAAATTAGAGAAGAAGAACGTGTGAGAGATGAGGTTAAAGATGAGAAGAGAAAGTGAAGGAAAGAACGAGTGATGAATCTAAAGCAAAGAAGAGAATCAGGCAACTCTAGATATTGGATATTTGGTTTTTCAATTAATTACTTCAAAAAGAAAAGAAAATTTATTGTTTTAAGTGCACGTGGCACACCATTATTGCTCAGAATTTGGGAATTTTTGCAGCCGCAAAAGGGCATTGCTGCTACCATAGTTGCAGGTTATGGTGCCGTATTACTATTGTTTTAAGTTCTCGTGGCACACATTATTGCTCAGAATTGCAGGTGTATCTATTTAAAAACTACACATCATTCATGGTTGAGTTCAATTAAAAGAGTATATTGTTTTTGTATGGATTTTTTTCACTGCATCATCTATGATTTCGTCTATAATTTTAAATGTTGTTGTTGTTTGCCATGTCTTTCTTTTTGAGACATCTGATATAAAAAAGTTAACTGAAGGCTTTGCTTTTGTTCTTATCGGTCTTGTTGCTTGAGTGACAAGTGTGTTCTTTGTGTAAGAAACCTGAGTTGCTGAAGATTATAAAAGCTGGTTTGTAAGACAAATTATTGTGAGATTCGGGTTGTTTGGTTGTGGGAATCTAACGGTGGATAGTTAAGAGTGGCTAACATGGACGGCTAAGGATGTTTCTAACTTTCAATGGAATGAGATTTTTCTTGTTCTCATTTGTTTGGTGGAACCAATCACTCTGGTAGGGAAAATACCATGAAAGGGACTCTTTCAACAGAATCATATGAAAGGGAAAAAAGATGAAGTGATTGTTAATATTACACGGATGGATCCATGGGTTCACCCGTCTCTGGTCGTCCATCTCTCGAGTATATGATAAGAAACTAAGAATTTGTCGTTTGACGGACTCTGTGTTTTTCCACCATTATGGTGAAGCCCTCTGCTTCTTATGGTGTTTAATGTCGGCACCTCTCCAGGGTCTCACTAGATATGTACCTCGACAACCTCTCTCCCTCTCCTTCCCAAGCGTAGCAGTGCAGTGAGGTTGCTAAGGTTTCGGGGACTGATTTTCGTTGGGCTTAGCCTATATGCTTTATTTTGTTGTATTTTTTGGGCTTTGACTACGCCTTTTTTATTATCATTAGAATAAAAATATATATTAGCTACGCTAGTTAATATGGGTAATGTATATTGGTTTCACTTTTGGTTTGTCCTTACTGTCATAAGGTTAAGGAAATGTACTCCATCGTTTTGTGGTTGTTTGGTTCGATAAATTTGAAACCAGTTGAATCTTATCAAATGGGTTTCTGCTAGATGACTCAATAAGTGAAACTATCATTGCCATCTTATGGGCTATTTGGTTTTTTTATGTATAAACCGATGCACGAATACATTGAAACTACAACAGAAGTAGTGTTGAGTTTTGTGAAATCGTACCTCCAAAAGATCCAAAATATGTCTGGGCCTTTTGCGCTTATGCAGTATTATCATGTGGAGTGGTGGTTGAACCTACAAATAGGTTTATCAACTCAATATCCCAGAAAAAACCGACTTAATGAACTTTATTAAATCGGTCTTTTCATGATAAAGTCGGTTAAAAAAAACACAAGCAAATTCACCGTTTAAATCCATCGCTCTCCCTTAATTTTAGGTGCAATACTATCACATACCAAGTATCCAAATATTCAATAAATTATTAATATAATTTTTAAATTTATTATTATTTTTAATATATATTTGAAGACCCCAATTTGTGACCTTGGATGTTTATTTTCGTTTAAAATTCAAATCACAATTATACTTAAAAACAAATACTTCATTTTAATAAATATAGAATTGAAAATATTAATGGGTTTTTAAATTTCAGAAAACATAATTTTCACTCAAAAATCAAATTCTACTAAAATATATTTTTTTAATGAACCTTGTAAAATTTTATCATTAACTCAAGGTATCAAAAATTACATCATCCTAAGTTACACAAGCAGTAAAATAAAAAATATGCCCTAAGAAAAATACAAAAAATATAAACAAAGAATGTGATGTATAAAGCATATAGCAAATTTCGACGTCACTTCGAGTTTTATTGACGAACACTAAGATGTTGCATTCAGCACATCCTGCAAGTCGTGTCTTGGATGCTTCATCTTTTATTCAATACCTCTTCTAATTTTACCTACAACAATCCATTATCTCATCCATCAAACAGTAAAAAATAATTTTATCATAATAATAAATATCATTTTCACATCTTTTCTAAATTTGATTATTATTATTTTTTAACTAAATTTAATCATTAATTTTTTAAAAACAGGTAAATAATTTTTTAATGAAAATGTTATTTTCTTAATTTTTTAACAATATCAATATGGGAACTTGTATGGTTGTTCACATATATTCTATATTAACATGAAACTATTTATTTTATATGTCATAAAAATTTTAAAATTTATGAAAATATTTAAAAAACATAGTTAAAAGTTTATTTAAATTCAACTTTTTTAAAAGATTAGTTGCTAAATTTAACTAAAAATAAAATATTAAATTAAAAAATTATAAATATTAAGAGTTAAATTTATTATTATATTTATAAATTAAAAGTACAAATTCAATCAAAATCTTATTAATAAAGTAAAAGACCAAGGTACCCTTTCCTGGTTGGTATGGGCTATAATGTTTCAAGAACGTGTAGGTAGAGGCCATATTCGTCAATATAAAATTAAAATCAAATCAGAAAATTAAAAATCTATATATTTTGATTGCGAAGCTTGCTAATTCAACTTTGACTGTTTCAGATTTTCCGTGAAAATCAAGAAGGAAAAAAAAACCCTTAAAATCAAAACCCTAATCCTATTTTTTTTTTCCTTTTTGATTGTAGAAAACAAAGAAAGCCCTCAACTGGACAACATGGGGTCTGAACAGAATCAAGGAACCAGCTTTCCCCCGTCGGAGCCGAAGCTTTGCGCTAACGGTTGCGGGTTTTTCGGAACGGCGGCGAACATGAACCTCTGCTCCAAGTGTTACCGGGACCTCCGTGCTGGGGAGGAGCAAGCGGCGAAGGCGAAAGCTGCCATGGAGAAATCCCTTAGCGTCAAACCGAAAGAAGATGTCGTTGTGGAGACGTTTAAGCCCGTTGAGAAGCTGCCTCATGCGGGTTCATCATCAGCGGCGGTTGAGCAACCGGCCGTGGCTCTCTCCGGCGATGAACAGCCCGAGCCAAAATTGTCGAGCAGGTGCTTTATCTGCAGAAAGAAGGTTGGATTGACTGGGTTTAAGTGCCGATGCGGGAGTACGTTCTGTGGGGAGCACCGGTACCCAGAAAAACACGAGTGCTCCTTCGATTTCAAGGGTACTGGACGCGATGCGATTGCCAGTGCAAATCCCGTCATCAAAGCTGACAAATTGGAGAGGTTTTGAAAGGTGGGGAGCCTGGTGTCAGTTTGCCTGAATCGTGTTCTTCAATGGGTTTGCCTTCTTTTTTGCCCTCTCAACTTTTTGAGAGTTATATTAGGTTTTAAGGTCAGTGGGTCAATGGAAAATTGGGTGTTTCTAAATGTTCTGGCTAGTGTTTTATGGTAATTGAAGATGATTGGGACAGTATTGGGGTGTGGCTTAGGTTGATTCATAATAAAAATGGATCAATGAATGTTTCTGGTTTGATCTTCATTATATCCATATTTGTTAAGTATATATATTTATTTAAGATTAAAGCTATCTACCTTATATGCTTGTTGGATTAAAATCTTATCAAATTTCCTATTACTTGATTAATATAAGGTTGTAATTCTCATGAAACAGCTGTCCTGATTGCTCCCTAGTTATGTATATCTGTTGTTTACAACTCTACATGCATAAAAGTTATACATATTGCTGTGTATGTATGTTGTTATATTCGAGTCAGATACATATTCGAATGAACATGATGATGAGCATATATGGAAAAACTTGGGGAAATCCTTGTATTAATGAACCTTGATTCATTTCCTTTGAGATCTTTTGATTTCTCTATGCTCATGTTTATGTATTGGACCTGCATTTTGAAGTGCTGTGCCTCTTTCTAATCTCTTGATTCATGAAAGCTTCTGATATTTCCACTCTGTATATAACTTCACTGGAATGGAGCTGGAGTCCCCAACATTGTTTACAAGAATTACCTGTTCTTGCAATGAGACTGTTGTTTTAAGAAGCTCGAGTCTGAAGCTCAAGCTCAACGCGGTATTCGATATTCGAAGATCAACTTGAATCTTTTTGAGTTTGAATTTTAAAACGCGAGATAAAATTGAACTACCCAAGCTTGCACTACCAATTCTCATGCGTGATTTTAATATGAAATTGTTTTTTGAGTTGAGAGTTTTCCATATCCGTTTTACTATGATTCCATCTAAAAAGATGGAGTATATAGTTGGAAGATTAAAATAAAAATGGTTGGAAGTTGGAAGAACAATAGTGTAGTTTGCAGTGCATGCGAGACACAACCCTACTCCCAGCCCTTTCTAGGCCTGAATCAGAAATAGATTTTAACCCAACTGGACCGCTCGGAACATGCGGCTGCAACTCACGTCACACCATGTGCACCCTGCACACAAATCGTACAAGTTGCTCAATTTGATTGCTGAGATAGGTGATTCCAGTGTTTCCTTTTGAATATATATACGAGGAATGAAATGGATGATGGGCATTTTCTAAATTAGTGTAACTTTGTTGGGACAAGGGCGGTGGGTTTTGTTTTTAAATGGGTATTTTTTTTCATGATAGTATTCGTATCATTTGCTGGTAATCTTTTTTGTGACTTTTCTGCTACTAAACACGGCAACATATCATGTGGCAGGTATAACTGAATTTAAATTATAATCTTATAAATTATGAAATTATGATTTAAGTGTTATAAAATAAAACAATCTAATGAGGTAAGCTTTGACAGTGTTGAATAAGGTTGAAGTCTTGAAACTTTGAGTGTCACAATGCATATTTACGTATGTGTGAGTTTTTAGTTTAAATTTTATTTTTGATTTAAGTCTTGCTCGAATATATTTCGAGTATCAGTCTGTCTATTTTCACCTTGTAATAGTTTAATTTTAATTACAATTATGCAAATTTGTTAATAATTATAAAAAGAAGTTTATTAAAGCATTATTATTATATATATACAAATTTGGACATCATTATTTTTACCATCCCAGCCTCATCTTAATGAGAAAGAGGGTGGAGACATTATTTTGACCATCAAATGGAAAGCCGTAATTTTACCTTACGAAAGAGACGACGGATTTGTTTTCTTGGGTTGAAGAGGTAACCAAAGGTAATACCATGGCTAAGCTGTGGGACAACCTTGTGTTAGGTTAGGTTTCCGTTTGGACATCGATGGGAGCTACAACGTTTTAAAAGTTTACAACGTTAACAAAGAGACAAAGCTCATGCCAATTTTCGGTGGGGATTTGAGTATCATCCTTGTTCATGGTTGTTCTCGAATACACCACCGATGCTAACTTGTCGTCTTCACGAATGGTTGTCGAAGCATGGGATAGGCGACTTCTTTCTTCATCATTGACAATTCCATCGTAATGGAGGCCCAGAAAAAAGAAAAACCAGTTGGAAAAATTAGGTAAATTTTTTGTCGCTAACTTTAAAATTAAATCCTTCTTATTTCGATGATTTAAGTTTTTTTATTAATTAAATCTCCTCTTTCCCATTAAATTTAATTTTTTTTTAATTTTCTCCTTATTTTTTCTCTATCCTCTACTTTTCTTCATTATTTCCATCGACAATTATATTCAACGATCCACTACCTAGCCACCATCATCACCCCCAACTTCAAGTCACCATTTTGCTACCTAGCTTTGATGGACGAAGTCAGAAATTCCTTTTAAGAGAATCGAAATTAAATTGCTGGAATATTATTTTAGTCACCTTATCTTGCCATATATTGATAATCTATTTAGCAACCTTTTATTTTTGTTAAATCATTATTTATCATTTATTTTAATATTTTTTATATTTTTATATTTTATAACTTCTTAATCTTTTAATGCAGTTTATACTTTTTCAGTATTTATTTTCTTAATCTTTATATTTTTAAAATTTTAAAAATATTAATAATTCTTTAAAAAAATTGAATTTTTCTGATTGTTACGTCAGTATAATAACATTTCAGTCAACAGCTGTTAATTACCACATTGATGTAAATTTCTAGTATAAAGACTACATTGATGCAACTTTGTAAAGAGATGATTAAGCCTAATTTCTTTTTGCAGGCACTGAAACTTGTTGGACATGTCATTTGGGTGTTTGCATCAAATAATAATTCATCAGCTTAGATGTTCATGTTGAATGCAGAGCATCTAATTTCGTGTTTTACCCCCTTTTTGAGGGCATTTCAGGACCACCATTTGTGAGCTTTTCATTGAAGAGTCTAAATCAGGGCAAAGGTGACTGAAGGCCTGCCGTGGGTGATGGTGGTGGATCAGGCCACCACCGTAAGGCCTGCACTGGTGGAGCAGACCAGAACCCTTTGCCCCATTGTCTCTTTCTTTCAGTGAAATTAACCTACACTTGGTAGGTTCCATGGGTTATAAATGGCATTCAATAGCCTATCAACGCGGAGGGATTCCTTGCTTTTACTGCTATTTTAGCTTTGAGATAAACATCATTTCACTTTCCGTAATTTCGTTGGAATTATGAAAGATTATTCCACTGACACAATTTGTGTTCTTAGAGGGCCCTGCCTACTTCCTTGGACCAATTTTTGATAAGAAAACCCAACTTTCCTCCACTGTTATGCACCTTCATCATTAATTGCTATGAATTTTATGTATACTTACGCAAAATAAAATTCCAAACCCCATTCTTATAATTGAGATAAAATCTAATGAAATCCCAACAAACATACTTAACCAATCATTCTCCATTGGATTGGAAAGGTGATTTTGGGTTGAAATCTTGATGATCAGCCACAAGTTCAAGACTGTACAATTGGGGCTCCTTGACCCACAATCTGAAAACAACTTTAGATATAAATTGGCATATATATAGAGATGCTAAGGATCAAACTAAGAGTTTAGGACTCATGAATTGGAAGCACTATTCAAGGAAAAGTTAAATACAAATTAAGGGGAAAAAAACCTTAGCCATTTGACTGAATAAATAGGAATAAAATAATTGAAAGCAGCCTACTTTTATATCTTTTGGTGGGTTAGGGTTTACGGAAGACTAAAGGTGACTAGACTTTCTTCCCTATCCCTTTTCCCCCACCATCACCATTTGAAAGTCAAATAGACTTCACCATCACCATCTCCCTCAGACACTCTTTAACATGAAAGGCTAAGAATCAATTAAATCTAATCTACCACACGAAAGCCTTCAAAATCTTCTCATATACTGTCTTGTAGAATATAATCTCTCCATTTAAATGATTTTTTATCGAGAATAAATTTTTTTTATTTATCTCATATTAATTTAATTAATTAAAAATAATTTAATATTTTATTATATATCCCTTAATTAATTTAAATTAGCTAGAGTAAATAATAATAATACTATAATAAATTATAGTATTATAAATAACTTGAAAGGAGGGTGCTTTTTTTGCTTTCTTTTTGGCACTTTGAAATTTAAATGTAAGATCTGAGAGGGTCCATCATCTTCAAACTTTTGCTTTTCTTTTAAATACAAAAGCTTCCATTGTCTCCATCTCTTTTTTCGCACATAATTTTACTAAGCAGCCTTTCTTTTCGAATTAGGGTCTTTCTCTTTTCTCTTTTTTTCTTTTTTTGTTTTAGTTCAATTTTCATGATACCATGTAGGGGTATTCAAACTTCAATTAAAACTGAATTAACTAGTCGAACTAATCTAATTCAATTAATCGATCGGTGGTCAAATTTAATTCTGTCGAAGGTCAGTTAATGATTTTTTTAAATTTCAATTATTGATTAATTCGGTTCGAGATCGGATAATTAATCGAACTTAATAATTAATATTATGTGTTAATTTCAAGACTTATGTAGTGTTTCAAGACATAAAATTTCAGTTAATTCGGTTAACTTTTAAGACAAAAAAATAGATATTTCGGTTAATTCAAATGTATCTTTTTATATGATTTATACTTGTTTTAATCAAAAGACAAAAATATATAAATTTCAGTTAACCGATTGGATTAACCGAAATATTTTAGTTTAGTTAAATTTTTTTTGAAAAAATTTCGATTCAATTAATGATTAAAAAATTATACAATTCGATTAATACTAATTTGGTTTGGTTAATAACCGAACCGACTATATGAAGAACTTTAGTAACATGAACTCCTTGCTGCCCTTTGTAATGCATCTTTATGGCTCCAATCCAGGACAGCCAGCTTTGGGTACTACTGGTTTAATGTCGTGCTTGACATTTTATGAATGCAACAACTTGTCTCGTTTCATTAAAGATTTGTTATCCTTATGTCAAAACATATTGGCTTAATTCCACCACACGTCTTTAAAATATCATCTAGATTTTAATTTGGTCCAAAACTTCAAAAAGTTTAACTTTCAGTATCGTATTTTACATAACATTTTAATGTTTAAAAACCAAATTAAATTGAGTGATAGTGTGAGAAGATTTGATGAAATTAACCCAAACAAATTATTTTGATTTTACGAGATACGTTTATATAGATGCTAAAAATAGTATATTATCAATCTATATATATTCGTTCCTCCCCAACCTATAAACAAGAGGATAATGCGCTTCAGCACACTCGAACCAACGTCTTCTTCCATTGGCAATAATACAAATACCAATCAAGTTAAGACTCAATTGCCTTTCCTATTTGATATCTAAACATTTATTTTTATTAAAAGTGACATCTAAATTATATTTTTCTTATTCAAATCATCTCAAATCTTTTTAATCAGTTAAAAAAATTCCAACCAAACTACCATGTAACACAAAACTCTATTTGAGTTTGCATTTTACTCTATATTAATATTTAAAGTTATAGTTGAATTGATATCATTCTCAATCGAATCCTAACACAGTTGTAATTTACTAAAATCTCTTTATTTTTACAAAAGAATAACTATTTAGATGATAAAACTCGAATCTAAAACATTAAACATTCCACACTAATATTTTTAAAATCTTAACTAAATACATATTTAATATTTATATAAATTTTTTATCAATTTATTATATAATTATTTTCACATACATCATCTAATCGAATTCAAATTTTCTTTCCACCTTAGATTGAATAATAAATTAATAAGAACTTAATTTGGATCTGAGGGGTAAAATAGTGATTTAAGGTTTCCCGCACTATTACACGGCACTCCTCGATTCATTGCCGCATTTAAACACCATCACGAGGCGCATGTAGAAAGCAAAGGTGAGAAATAAATAAATAAACGAAATAATGTTACAAAAGGGTATTTTAGTAAAACCAATACCAACCTCTTCTCCCCACACCGTTTCATTTAAAAAAAAAAAAAAAGTCACGTCCACTTTGGTCCACTCTCTCTCTCTCTCTTTCTCTCTCTCAAACACGAACTCAAATTAAAGAAAAAAAAAACATCTCATTCATTGCTTACACTCTTTTCTGGTAACTTACAGTTTCAACTTTCAACGCTCAATAAAAACATTTTTTTCCCCTTTCACGACATTTTCTCGGCAAGCAAACACAGGATAAGCAAAGAAACAAGAGTTCTAGGGGGGAATGGAGAAGTGGGCATTTTAAAGATTGAATCTTTTTTGAGGCTTTGGTATTGGGTTTTTTTCTCTTTTCCTTTACAAAATGGCTAGTGGTGGTGCAAATTATAGGAATGGGACTCAGAGGAACTCTCTCAAAGGAACAACAACAGCAACAGATAGGCAACTATCTATGAACTCCAACCCTTCAAAGGCTGCACTGAAAAACAAGTCTTTGTCTTCGGTTGGTGCATCTTCTGGGCTAAGGAAGAGTAGCCCTGGGTCACTTGGAGGTGGAACTGCCAAAGATGATGCTGGGGGTCAGTTGTTTTTTGTTTCTTGTTTTTTTTTTGGGGGGGGGGGATTTTGTTTGAGATCATCGATGATGCATTTTTCTTGGTTTTGTTGTTTCATGTTTGTTTATTTCTCTGGTAAAGGTTGATTCTTGTTGAGTGTTTCCGTTTTTGGAGTGTCAATTGTCTGGACTTTCAATTAAGGTTGTCGGGTAGCTTCTTTTGATTGTCGATGATTATAACATGCATTGTAACCTGTAAGTCATTTTATGTATGTTTTTTGAAGGTTAAATGCATGATTGATAATATTACCTTTGAGACTGGATATATCATAGAAGATTGTTTCTTAGATTGTTTCCAATTGAAGCAATTTGATAATTTATGCAATCTAAATCTTGTTCAATAGTGATCACACTTATTCCAGGATTGAACCGTGCTGATTATGGTGGCTCTCTAATCAGATATTAATTGTTCATAAACATTAAAATGCGGGAACAGATTGTATATCGCCTCGTTTCAGTTAAAAATGAAAACCTCCTAAACATATTTTTCTTGGAAATGGTAGCCTGTATATTTCCTTAATATGGTAATACAATACTGCAATGCTATGCCTCTAATGAGAGTTCTCCACATCAGACCGCCTAAGTAGATACTTTGGTGGTGAAACTGAGTGCTGGTTGGTGCAACTTTTTTTCCTCTCTGGTTGGTAGTATGTTAAAAATGTTGAAGGTTTATACAACAGAGTATTTGTTGATCTTTCATGTCTGTATTTAGTACTGCCGAAAGTTAGATTCTTAGGAATTCCAGTCTCTGCAAAGAAATAGAGATTAGACCGAAGATTGTAACTTGTATGGTACTGAGCTGCTCTTCTTTTTTTTTTTGGTGTAAGTATTGAGCTCTTCTTGATAAGTATGATCTATATTATTACTTTCCCTGTTCTGTATTTTTATTTGTTAATTTGATGTGCTTATGTTCCTCTTCAGTTCCTGGAAGAGTTCGAGTGGCTGTGAGATTACGCCCACGTAATGCAGAAGAGTCAGTGGCAGATGCTGATTTTGCTGATTGTGTAGAACTTCAACCAGAGGTATTTTGATTCCATTTGACGGTTCAATGACATGTTAAGAGGGATATCTTCCTTATATTTTGCCCTGGATATGACATCTTATAGGGTACATTTGTCTTAAAATGTGTTTAATTCAAATAAAAAGGGGGAAAAGGATTAAAGTTTGACTAATAATTGCTTCTTTTCAATTAGTCAAAAAGGAAATAAGTGGGCTGTGGACCTTTATTGTGCATGCTTTAGCTGATCTAATTAATTTCCAAGTTACTTGAATTTATCTCCCATATGGTTTCTGCTTTTTTTCCTTTTGTTAAAAAGGCACTGATGCTTCCTTCATCTATTTCAGTTTAAGAGGTTAAAGCTTCGGAAAAACAATTGGGACACAGATACCTATGAGTTCGATGAAGTGCTTACGGAGTTTGCATCACAAAAGCGTGTGTATGAAATTGTTGCAAAGCCTGTTGTGGAGGTTTGTGTACATGACGTAACTGCTTCTACAACAATTTGTTAGAAATTCATCTGCATGTAGTTATTTTCCTTGCAACAAAAATTGGCAGTGCATTTAAATATTTCATCCAACAAATATTTAGTTTCTATTGTGCTGGGTGAAAATTATTTTAAGATGTATCCCTTTCCTGCTTCAGGCCAAAAGAAATACTTTCAGCCTGTCATTGTGTTTCAGTGTTGGTCTCTTCCCAAGTTATCAATTGTTTCTTCTGTCTGTTACTTTTTTCCCCTTTTCATAACTTGTTTTTGGGTGCATGATTCTAATTTTATTGACAAGTTGTTTTGTGCAATTTGTCTTTATAGAGCGTTTTGGATGGTTATAATGGAACGGTCATGGCTTATGGTCAGACTGGTACTGGGAAAACATATACACTTGGACGACTTGGGGAGGAAGATACGGCTGATCGCGGCATTATAGTCCGTGCTATGGAGGATATATTAGCAGATGTTTCATTGGAAAGTGACTCTGTTTCAGTCTCCTATTTGCAGGTATCATCATAACTTTCATGAAATTACTTCTAGAAATTTCTTATCATTTCTTTTGAAATTAATAAACATTTTAATGTGCCTAATAGTTCTGCTCATAAAAAATTTGTACAGCTCTACATGGAGAGCTTACAGGATCTTCTTGATCCTACAAACGACAACATTTCCATTGTGGAAGACCCAAAGTCTGGAGATGTTTCACTACCTGGGGCTACCCTAGTCGAAATAAGAGATCAGCAGAGTTTCTTGGAATTACTCCAATTAGGGGAAGCTCATCGCTATGCTGCAAACACAAGATTGAATACTGAATCTTCTCGAAGTCATGCTCTTTTGATGGTAAATCCATTGAATTAAATTATTCTTGTACTAAGTTATCTTATCATGCAATCAATTCAATTGAGCTCTTTCTGCTATAGGTACATGTCAAAAGATCTGTCAAAGGAAGAGAACTTGCTCATTCAAGTCAAAATGGTAACAGTACCAACATGGCTAAATCTCTTAGGCCTACACTTGTTCGAAAGGGAAAGTTAGTTGTTGTAGATCTTGCTGGTTCAGAGCGGATTGATAAGTCAGGTAAAGAAATTGGAAGGACAAAGCTTCCTCCCCACAGTTTTGACAGTTTTTCATTCAAGCTGAACTTTGTTTCTTTGCAGGGAGCGAAGGCCATACACTTGAGGAAGCGAAATCTATCAATCTTTCTTTGAGTGCATTAGGGAAGTGCATTAATGCGCTGGCAGAGAATAGTGCTCATGTTCCAGTTCGTGATTCGAAGCTTACAAGGTTACTTCGAGATTCATTTGGAGGTAAATTAGATGTATTAACATTTTCTTTTCTGCAATTTGTTATTCAATTCAACATTTTCAATGCATTGAATTCTTTTTGTAACATTTAATTTAAAATTTGTTTCTTTAACAGGCACAGCAAGAACATCATTGGTTATAACTATAGGTCCATCCCCTCGTCATCGTGGAGAAACGACTAGCACTATAATGTTTGGACAGAGGGTGGGTTACGAAACAACTTTGTTTATTTTAATTATATCATTTTATTTGATGGTTTTAAGAGGCATCTAAGGACTAGCTGATATATTTGGAATCAAATCTTGACCTAGAGCATAAGTGGATTATTTATACTGCCATTTAATTGCTCAAGATATGGACTTCTTCTTTTCTTTCTTTCTTTCTTTTTTTTTTTTTTGCCTTTTATAGGCTATGAAAGTGGAGAATATGTTGAAGCTTAAGGAAGAATTTGATTACAAAAGTTTGGCTAGAAAGCTAGACATACAGTTAGACAAACTGATTATGGAACATGAGAGGAAACAGAAAGCTTTTGAAGAAGAGATTGAAAGAATAACCACAGATACTCAAAACCAAATCTCTGAGGCTGAAAGAAATTATGCAGATGCAATGGAGGTGAGTTTTTTTTCTTTTCTTTTTTCCCCTCAAGCTTCTCTTTTAGTTTATGCATATTCTAATTTAGCTGGACAGCAGCGGATGCTGCACTAATATGCATATTTCTATAAAGCTTATCGCTGTTGTAATCTGAAGGCCATATTATCATAGGATTTTCTGCATGGTTCCTGATAACATGAATGTATCAATTATGTAACACTTGATCTTGTAAATGATTTGGAAAAGAGTGCTTTAATCAATTGTCATAAACTTCTTAATTTCAGTTGTTATGGTCCCGAGTCTGGGATTGAGTCACCGGACAAACAATAGAGAAATCAGATTTGAACTTGTTGATTCATTAAGTTTTACTTTGAACTAATAAGGAAATTCTAGGAAATAAAAATCAGAACCAAGTCTCAAGAAAATCATAATTAAAGCAGAATTTGAATAAAATCTCCTAACATCAGTGTAGGGTGGAGCTAAGCAGACAATTACCAGTTGACCCTTTTAACTTTTTGATGATAGAGAAAGACCTTGCTTTCATCAACTGCCTTGAGTTAATCTATTTTCTACTTGAATGCATACTGATTCATATCTTCTGCTGCTTCTCATTGCAGAAGGAAAGATTGAAGTATCAGAAGGACTATATGGAATCAATAAAGAAGCTTGAGGAGAAATGGATGATGAATCAACATAAGCTAGGTGAAAGAAAGGTGGAATATAATCTTGCATAGAACTATATCCCTCGTATCACATGATATTGATTTCTTATACAAAGGAAAATTAGTATCTTTTTCTTCATTCTCATTATTACTATTTCTTTTAGTTTCTGTCACTTGCAGCTAATTTGAAACCACTTATCATGTCTGTGCCATATTTGTCCCTCACAGGACCAGATGGCATCCACCGCTGAAGAAGTTGCTGAGCTACAAAAGCTACTTAGCAAAGAAACATCACTAAGGAAAGCAGCTGAAGAGGAAGTCAATAACCTTAAAAGTCAACTTGCTCAATTGAAAATGTCTGAGGTATATATTGAGTACCTCTATTTTTTTCCATTACTTCTTTGACATAGATTGCTGTCTCACGCTACCATACTTCCAATGTATAGGCATCAGCAAATTCTGAGATCTTGAAACTGCGAAAGATGCTGGAAGATGAGGCATATCGAAAGGAAAAACTTGAAGGGGAAATATCAATGCTACAAACGCAGTTATTGCAGCTAAGTTTTGAAGCCGATGAGGTATTTTATCGAATATAAACTGAATCTAAGAGTTCCTTTGTTACAACGTAATCCATAAATTTATTGTTACTGATTCACTGCTGAGTATCCTTCACATTAAGAAATATTATACATGGACTGTATGATAAAATTGTCAAACTTTGTCAATGTCATTGTAATTAAACTGCATATTAAATATTTATCTGAAACTGGTGAGATTAAATGGCCTTCTAGGAACCTGATTTAGAGAAATTTTAAGCAGACGTGCATCTTTTTTATAGACTAGAAGAAGGCTTGACAGAGGTGGGCCTGGCAAAGTCCCGGGTGGTCTAGATTCTCTCATCTCTCAAGTTAGACCACAGGTAAATGATTCAGTAAATGAAGAAAAAGCCTCCATAGCAAACCTCTTTGAACAAGGTAGTAGTAATTCCTGAACTGGTATTTATTGGAAAAAAAGCTATAATGAAAAATAATATGCGATAACCTATTTGTAGTTAACCTTTTTGCCTTTATCTTACAGTGGGATTGCAAAAGATCTTGTCATTGCTTGAAGCAGAAGATGCTGATGTGCGGATTCATGCTGTGAAAGTGGTAGCAAATTTAGCAGCTGAGGGTATTGTTTCTGCCTGTGTTCTTTGTTCAGTTTTCTTTTTTTTGGTAGAACTGACATACTTTGCTCTAAATTTGATTTGATTAAAATAGAGCATTTTGTAAGTACTGTGGATCTTGTAGGAAGCATTTTCGGACTGAAATTATTAATTTTAGATAATTGATGATTTCTGGATGGCTGTATTTTCTGTTTCCCATTTCTTCTATTCAGATAATAATTACTTTGATTGTGCTGTTTCTTATTACTTCAGTTGATGACAATGTCTACACCTCCATTGTGCAGAATCAAATCAGCAGAAGATTGTAGAAGCTGGAGGTCTAACGTCCTTGCTGTTGCTGCTTGGAAGCTCCGAGGATGAGACGATTCATAGAGTTGCAGCTGGTGCAATTGCCAATCTTGCGATGAATGGTTAAATTTAGCTTGCTTTATTCACCAATGAAGTTTTTTTTTTTTTTTGCTTTTGATCGCTCTTCCTTTTACATTGTACTTGTTTTACTTTGTCAGAAACCAACCAGGAACTCATAATGTCTGAGGGGGGCATTAGATTGTTATCAATAACAGCAGCTAATGCTGAGGATCCACAAACACTTAGAATGGTTGCTGGTGCCATCGCCAATCTCTGTGGCAATGGTAAATTGCTTGACCTCTTTGGTTTTCATCTGCAGCAATCTTCGTATCTGATTTCATTGTTAAGTTTATGAGAAGTTTCTGCCTGTTGATCAACTTGAACTTCTAATGGTGAAAAGTTGAAATTTTAAGCTTTTCTGGTCTTGTTCCATAGAGCACTCTCGTATGTTTTTGCTTTTTCAAAGAATCCAAATGCTACATTCATGATAAAAAGTTTGACCTGGTGTAGGGCTTAAATGAATGTTGTTCTATTGATAATGGTCTTAAAAAATTTCGTCCAAGTTTTTCGGTTGGTTTACTTCTTCAATTGAGCACTTCTCCATTACCTTCTCCAGATAAGCTGCAGAATAAGCTAAGAGGTGAAGGTGGTATCAAGGCATTGCTCGGAATGGTCAAATGCGGACATCCAGATGTTCTTGCTCAAGTTGCACGTGGAATAGCAAACTTCGCTAAATGCGAGTCAAGAGCATCAGCTCAAGGTACATTTCTTCAATGATGAGTTCTTCAAGCCTTTTCAGCTTGTCATGGAGCATTTTCTAACAAGTCGATTCCTTATTACTGAAGTTTACCTATCTATGATTTTTTTATCTTTTGGGAGTAATTCAGTTCTCAAACGGTACAGGAAGTAAAACTGGCAGGTCTCTTCTGATCGAGGATGGAGCACTTCCTTGGATTGTACAGAATGCTAACAATGATGCCTCGCCAATCCGACGGCATATTGAACTCGCAGTCTGCCACTTAGCACAACATGGTAAGCTTGTTTTATCTTCAGAGATTTTCAAAAGTTTCTTTGAAAACCTTTATAACTCCAAATTCACCACATTGCAGAAGTGAATGCTAGAGACATGATAACCGGAGGTGCCTTATGGGAACTGGTTCGCATCTCCCAAGACTGTTCCAGGGAAGACATAAGAACTCTTGCGCACCGGACGCTTACTTCCAGCCCCACCTTCTTAGCCGAACTAAGGCGGCTACGAATAGACTATTGATAACATTTCAGAAGGTTTAATTGAAGTGCACAAGCTGTGTCAGCTCGAACCAATTCAGACTATAGAGAACTGAAGCTCCCAACCTGTAAAATCACAGGAGTGTCCGGTCAGGTGTGCTCTTGTCAAAGTTTTACTGTGAAATAGATCGTGCTCAGAGGTACATTGGATCATTGCAGCTCGAGATATATTCATCAAAATGTTGTTTTTTAACCTCGTATTTGTATTCATCTGAGACCTATTCTTGTGTAGTTTGCTAATTATATAGTGAACAGATAGCTTGTATATGAAATGGATAGGAGGGTTTACTAACATCCAGTTGTTCTTTTGTATATATAACTTCATATTTTGTTTATTCTCCAAGGATTGATAATGTGTGACGCAAAACCAGAAACCCTGAAACTGTTTTGGCTCATTCTGAAATTTTAATAATTTAATTTTAGTTTTGGTTCTATTAAATTTGACTCATGCCTTTGACAATATGTTTGTAATGTTTTTGAGTAGCGTGTATGTGAAAAATATAATATGCTACACACGAATGCAATTTCAGTTTGATTGTGCTCAAACATTGTGTATAACTATGTACGTAGTACGTTGAGAACCCGTCTTTTTCTTCAGTTTTTTTCCTCGTAAAATGTGAATTTTGTGAAAGAAATATTTATATTATATTTAAGTTGGTGTTACGGAACAAATTTAATTACAAAATGATTTAAAAATATATATTTTTTAACAATAATAATATTGTAAAAAATCAGTTTAAACCCGTAAAGAGTTATCGACCCTTGATAGAAAGTTTGATGTTTTGTTATATAAGGCTTTAGTTAATGTTATATATGAATGCATAATTTTTTATTTGATTTAATTTTCGTAAATCATTCACATAATTATCGATATGGTACCATTTTACATTTACATATTACATATACAAATAATTATATTAATCAAATATAAAAAATAAATTAATGTATTTATTGTATACAATTGTATCAAAATTAAATTTCGATGTATATATTTAAAACACAATCAAGATTCCATGTATACAATTACACCAAATCAAAGTTTATGTATGGGATTGCTCGTAAAATAAAAGTTTATTTATAGTTTTAGTAATTATCCACGAGAAATGAAATTAATAAGTTACCTACTTTTTAATAATTAAACATAGTAAATCATCCAAGAAAAGTAATGCAGTGTAGTAGATTATTTCATGTTGAACTTTTACAAACAAATTTCTTCAATCGGTGGATATATATTGGACAATTTACCAAATTTGGAACACCATGAACCTAGCTGCTCATTGCCTCAAAATTTTATGGTAGTATTTTGAGATAAAACTGCCTCGAAAAGGAGCTTGTTTAGAGCAGCATGCACGTGTGAATCAGTATCCCGGCCCCAACACTTTCTTGTCTCCCCATTCTTCGTAAACCAAAACCCTAACTATGACTACTCTCTTAAGATCAAACATTTTTCAACACTCCATATAATGCCCTTCTATATCTATATTTGTTAGCCAACCCCAGTACTGATCCTTTTTCACCTTGTCTTATTTTTTACATATATAAACAACAACAACTAATGTATACTAACTCTCTTCCTTACGTGGGTTTGATTATAAAGAAGAAATGTTCTGTACTATATGATTATGTGTGTATATATATATGAATCAAAATTAAGGTGAGATTCGATATTCTGGTATTTGTCAGAATATTTAAAATTATTCTAACTCTAGTTCCATTAAAGCATACTGGAAGTACTTATTCTCATAAAATCAAATGCAACAAGAATCCATGAATTTACACACATTCAATCGACATGCAGGCATATACCATCTACTCATCAAATTCAATTCAGAATGAAGAAAGAAGAAACTAACAGTAATAAAAGAAACAAAACCTGGAAAATGTTGCTCAACAAACCCTGCAGATTTCCTAGCTATAAATCAAGTTCTTTTTTTTTTTTTCTTTTTATCATCCTCTTGGCTATAGTTGAGGCCTGAAGATGAAGCTAAACTGAATTCACCAAAGATTGTTAGCTAGAATGGAGAGCGACCACCATTGGCCCAAAATGCCTCACTTGGTAATTGAATAGAATTGAGAAGATTTGGTGGTAGTCCATGAAAAAGAGGCGCATTTGACTCGGCCATCGCTTGTTGTTGCTGTTGCCGCTGCTGCTGCCCTCCTACTGCATCCGGCGACGATTCAATTGCACCGCCTGGTATCGGCAGCTGCGGTGGTTCTTCTTCTTCCAATGGAAGCCGCTCATACGCGGCGTTACTAAACGAAGCTGCCATAATCACAACAGGGCCTGAACACGTTAGTGTCCCGACAACACTGCCACCCACGACCTGCCCCTGCCCGCCGGCCAAGTATATGGTTAGACCCGTGGCTGCAGGCGGTGCCGGTGGAGGCAAGAACGAACCCGACAATGATAATATCTCGAAACGCCCATGTAAGCTCACGATTGCACCAGCCGAGGCTGGTTGCCGAAGTGTAACATTGGTGACGTTCCCAGTTCCGCTCATGATGCAAACGCCTCTTTGGCGTCGTCGAGCAAAGGTGGAGACACTCTCGACGATGTCGCAACCGTCGCCTATTTCCATTACATGAGTGCGTAAAGCGTTGGCACTGTCTCGAGTGATGATGATGGGTGGCTTAGGCTTGTTCTTGGATCCAGCAGGCCTGCCTCGTGGCCTTCTATTCGTCTCCCCTTCACCAAGGATACTAAGCTCTTTGCCATCGGCGGTGCCGCTGCCGTCGTCGCGTTCCAGTTTCTTTACGCCGCTGCTGCTGCCGCTTTGTTCATCTTCGGAGTTTTGGTGATGGAATTGATGATCCTGCTGCTGCAGTTGCTGGTGATGATGGTGGTGGTGAAGATTGAAATCTCTGATGTTAAATGGAGGCGGAAGAGAAAGACCATGCGATGTAACTGGATCCATTAATATGCGATGAAACGTTTTAAAGCAGTGATTGAAAGTTGAAAACACCCCCCAAAGCAATAATGAAAGCACTAATTAAAGCTCTGCTTGTTAAAGAAACAAAAGGGAAGATAGTGGGAAGAAAAGAGGGATATAATGAAAAATATATAATTATAAGTTGGAAGAAAAAGTGTTGCTTAGCTCATGACACCAATATCAGTCTTTTCCTATGCGCTTGCTTGTTTCTTTCATTCTAAGCAACAAAACGCCCATAACCCTAAACCGGAAACCAGAAAACTGAGGGTTGAGAAGAAGATGTTTGGGCTGAATTCAGCATCCTTTTCTTCTGTAAGTATTACTCACAGAGAGGGGATATGGGGTTTGGTGAAGAGCTAAAAGTGAAAGAGGAAGAAGGGAAATAGGGTAGAGATATACTATATAAATGATCAGAAATGAAAATAGGTAAAAAGAGGGAGCATTTGGGTCAATTTGGTTTTCTTTTGCTTATTATGGGCGGTGGAGTGGAGTGGAGTTAGTAAGGTCCCCACTTCTCTTTCTCTATCTCTTCTTAACTCATCTAGTTGGTGCTATAGTAATTAAGCATCCTGCTTCAAATTTCATTCCATCTTAATTATGCAACAATTAATATCACTCAAACTTCAGTAATATTTTTTTGATAATATACTCTCAATTAATTTTAATTTAATATTTTAGAAAAAATATAATATCATTTAAATTAATTACTTTAGAACTAAATATCAATTTCTTCAAATAAATGATTAAATATATTGAAAATCCACTCACTCAAGTATTATTTCTTAAGCATTTTAATTATGATTTAGAATAAAAAAAGTTAGTTCTTACATAGAATTATAACATATTTAACACAAGATACCTACTTGCACCCTAAAGTTCAAATTCGAATCCTTAGTAATATATGCAATATATATATCATAATTTTCTTTAAATTATATGTGAATTATGATATTGGTATGTGCTCTCACGAGGAGGGGGAAACAACATGAAAGTTAACTATAAAAACAACAAAAAAAAAAAAAAATCCTATCATTGCGGGCTAAAGTCTAAACCCATGTTCAATCTTTGTCGCATTGCTTATGTATATCGGAGAAACAAAGAGCTCGCAGCTATGGAGGTGTTAAAAAAAAAAAAGAAATCCCCATAAAATATACATAAAAACTGGAGATTGAAATGCTGGTGATCAGTGGTGTACTCACCCCAAGGCGTTCATTGATAAATTCTATAAACAAGATTTATAATATTATATATGTGTAATTATGGAGGAAAGAGGGGTTGTAAAGTACAGGTTTGACCGCATAATCCAGAGTGTTGTGGGCGAGAAAAGACGCGTGGGAACCGCTGACAGAGGAACAGTTCACGACAGCCCTATCGGCAAAAGGCCTTGCAATTTGCAGCAGCAGCAGCAGGCAACTTTTTTTTTTTTTTGTCTGGAAAGGAAAAGATATTGTTCAACTAAAATGTTGAAATGACACAATCGGAAATTCCAAGAACATCGCTTAAAACTAAGTTTATAGCATCCATAGGAGGCCGGTCAAACAAATGAAGTCCAGGAGCCAAAGATGTAGCAAAGTTAGTCATAAAATTAGCCTCTCTATAAACATGAGAAAACTTGACAGTCCAATGTCTATCCCTCAGCTTAAGAATGCTTCGCACCAGACCAACATGCACCACATGCATGGTATCACTTTCTACAAGTATCTTCTTGAAACTCCTTTCCCAGGCCAAATTAAGACCATATACCAATGTTGCTGCAGTAACCTTTTATCCAATTTCCATGCTTATCAAGTATAACTCCATTAGCAAAGGCCCTTTGTTCAAATCCTTTGACAGCACCGTCCGAGTTAATCATAACCCAATCATCCTCTGGTGGCACCCATCGAATTCCCATCATGGCTCTTCGTGGTCTATTGCAATTATGAGAACTACTCTTCATTGTTGTCACCCAAATCCTATTATCTGCATTACAATTCTCATTTGCAAAGACAAAAGTAACATGTTACGTTGTTTCCAAATAAACCAACAGAGGATGGACTCCAAAAACAGTAGGCCATTCAAAATCATCAAAAGCAAATTAAGAGAGTTTTCTATATTATCATTGATAAAGGTACCTCAAAGAATCTCTTTAAGATGTCAATTGGAATAAGTCTTGTGCAAATAACTCGAGCAAAGCGACAGTCTCTATAATATGGACGATAACATCATTGTAGTGTCACAAAGTAAGCAAGTAAGATTGAAGTCCAAACCTGTTCGACACCTCTCACTATTAGTGAGAAGTCTATATTTCAAAACCAGCCACAACAAGTGTTTGATACTTTGTGGGCATTTAAGCTTCCAAATGTTCTGCCATAAATCATCAGATAGTGACCAACTATCTTTCATAATTGCTTTATAAGCTTCAGTCACAGAGAATTGTCCATTCTTCGCCCAATGCCAAATATAAATACCCCTCCCTGCAACCTTATTCTAATTATGAGTTATGACCCTTTAGTATTCTATAGCTAATCTCTAACCATTTCAAAGTGAAGTTGGATTAGACCCTATCCTCACCAATTGTACTTTTCTTGACATACCAAAAACAAATATACTGGTTGTTTTTTTCTATTTAAATTTGTTGATTTTTTAGTATAATTAGTTCAAAATTTAATACTACTAGCTATGATAAATATAAAATATTTATTCAATCTTCATCTTATTTAAAAAGATTTTAAGGTAACAAGAATATTACTATCCACTATACAAGAAGTAGTTTGATTATTTTTTTTATTACAAGTAGTAAACATAGGACTAACAAAAGCTGTTATTTTATTCTAATTATATCATATGATTATGTTATATGGTTGTATTACTACTTGTTTCCCATTTAGATGACTCCACGAGTTGATTTTTTTTTTTTTTTCGTTTTATTCTTTCATGTTTTACTAATTTAAATTTGTTTAATTGTTGTTATTCGATTGTCAAAGCTGCTCCTTTATGACCATTTTTAAACCCAAAATTAAGCCGGTACAAATTTTTCATTTTTAAGACGCATTATTAGGTTGTAATCAATCATATCAGCCAAAAGCATAATTAAAAGTACATCTCTCTCAAGACGTGTCTGTTAGCTTTGGAAAGCCAGAAATTTTGGTTGGGTTGCTGCGATAAATTTTGAAAAGTGAAATTTTTTTTTCGAGAGGGACTAAAAATAATTTTTTTTTTTCATTTAATAAAGTGATTAAAAGAAGTTAAAATTGAGTATATTTAAGATTAAGGAGGGCTAAAAGTAGAATTGAACCATTTAACCAAAGGGTCATAAGTTTATAATTAAAATAAAAAAAATTATAATTAAAGAAAATCATTTCCCAAGATCAATGGGGGATGAATAACATGATCCATGGACAGGCCACACCCATATGTATTGATATTCTGATTTCCTGGCTTCATGCTAAAGTTTGACTGTCTTGATGTATATATCAAGTAGTTATTATTTAATTAAAATATAAATCAAATTTGACTTGAATTAATTGGATAATTAAGGATAATGAGGCCATGATGAACCATCTTTTATGGACATTATGATGCATGTGAGGCATACACATATTATGTTATATTAAGAGAGAGATTATATATATATATATATATATATATATATCAATCAACTCAATCATATGTTTGTTGGAAAGGAGAAATAGCAGCCGTGGTTGAGTTGAAATTGGATGCAAGTTGAAAGAGTAATAACCAATAAACAAGATGTATAATTATATCAAACCTAGTTTTTTTTCTTTCTTTTTTAAGATTAAGTTGACATTAGGCCAAAGACATTAAATATAATTATTTTTTTAAAAATTAATTCCATTCTAGTGACAGATTTTCCCTAATAAAAAAATAAGATAGTAAAATCAACAGGGAGAAGTTAAGCAAAAAGGCTTGGATGGATAATGATTTTTAACAAAAATAAGATAATAATGGATTAATGACGTCTTCTATATTTAATTTCCCATAATTTCTGTTTTATTTTGTAATTAGAAATGGCCGGCTTCATTTGGATTTATATAATATTTTTTATATATACGAAGAAAAAAGACAAGAAAACACAGCCATGTTTAGGGTAATCAGTCAACTCAGCTCCAATCAGTAGGCCACTGTTTTTTTTATTATTATTTTAGATTCAATTGTCGCATTTATATATTAAAATGTATTTTTATCTGAAAATGTAATGATGCTAGATTCGTTTCAGATGATCCGGATATTTTTGTTCATAAACTGATTTCTTTATATTGGATTTACTTAGTCATATTTCTAAGTTGAGCTTACTGTTTAATTGTAAAATATTTTTTTATTTTACAAAAAATGAATTTTTTTTTTTTAATTTCTCACAATTTTATTTTTTAACTTTGATGAATTAATTCAATTAAGTAATATTGTGAAAACTAACATTTTAACATTTTCTCCAACCAAACTGACTTTTAATTTTATTATTGCCCTTATTAGTTCCACCCATTACTATTCAATTAATAAATTAATGTAATCAATTTTTTTCCCTAGTAATTAAAATTTTGATTCCTACTAATTAATACACCAATAATATTAAAATTTCTAACTTCAATTTTTACCATAACATTTATGCACCAATTCTAATAAGAAATGGTGTGTATCAATGCGATATTCACTACTTGTTGAGAATGCACACTACTGTAGTTGGTTGCAAATATTTTATAAGATATTGGGTTAAATTTGGAAATTTATTATAAATTTTTTTATTTTTTAAATTTGTTGAGATTATTTTCGGAATTATTATTTCTATTTATTATTTTTAATTATTTTTAAATTTTTTAAAATTTAAATTATTTATCAATATAACATATAAGATAAAAAGTGCCGTATGAATAATAAAAAGTTGAGGGTAAGGGACAGAGGGAGGGGGACAGGTAACTTTGCCCGATATGAAAAATTTTGTATTTTAACCCCTTTAGTTTTTAGGAAATCACAAGTAAAATTGTACTTCCTCTCCCATTTTTTATCCATTTATGTTCTCCTAAAACAATTTCCTAACTTTATCCTTAATTGGGGGCCAATTTACTCCAAATAAAAGATTCCGATAATTATATCACCTAAAATAAAAATACATTACTCTTAAGTGGGTTGGACGTGAATATTCAATTAGCCCGTAAGTAAACATATAGCCTACCTATTTTTAAATTTTTTAATGTATTATACTTTATATGACGTCAACCTCTTTACAGATTTACCATTGTAAGTCTTATTTGTTTTTCCTTGGTGCTTAATTGATGAGATGTAAATCTCAAATCAATTTTAAAAATAATGAAATAATTTAACTCTAAATAGAAACTGTAGCTTTAAATGTTAGTGCTGTAGATAAGCTTTGCTTTTATCTTAATCAAGTGCATAATTATTTCATTAAACAAATCAACCAATCACCATCTTATGATTAAAAGGAAAAATGAAAGAAACAGATTAAAATAACCCCAAGTCGATGGAGGGTGAGAAAGTTAGATGAAATAGCATGTGAATGGCACCCACTGCCTTACATTTGTTTCTCTTACCCTAAAAATACTTTGAAAAATAACTAAAACAAAAATATAAGACTTTCACATGTTGGGGTTTAATTAATTGGAAGTCAATAGAGTCATGGACTTTAGATTAATTAGGAATGAAGGCGTCCACGTGATTGGCAATCCATGTGGAATCTTTTTTTGTCCATCATCAAAATATTTTAATCTTATATCTTCTTCTAATTAAACTAATTTCTTTGATAGCTTGAATTCATCGTACGTCATCTCTAAATCTTTAGGAAATAATAAAAATGTTAAATAAGAGAGAAAAAGTTGCATATGTTGAACATAGCTTAACAGGTGACTGATAATAAATCTGAAGTTACTAAGTGTTTGGGCCCAAAACTGACAAATGGATTTGAGGCGAGCCTTAAACATTGGCCTGGATCTCAAACCTACCAACCCAATTATTTTCGTGGGTTATCCTTCACGAAATGAGGCTTTTATTTTAACCCAACATTTAAAAAGTTTTTAACATTGGAATCTCATCCTTCACCTATCATGAAATTGCAATCTCCTTTTATATTGAAAAATAACAACAAAAAGTAAGAGGTAAAAAAAAGGAAATGACAAAACCTAAGATTAAGGATTCATAAATGAAGATCCCAAAATTTTGGTGATGAAGCAGCAGGTGGGGAAGGGATGTGATCAAAGAAAAAGACATGGGGCATCACTAAACCTTAGTTAGTGCCTCAACTTTATGTGGCAAAATCAATCCTTTGGTCATGATTTTGTCAATCTGCTCAACCCAACCCTAACACATGATGTTAAACAGGGAAAACAAAACTCACTTTATAAAGGTAAGTGTGGGATTTTAGGCTCGGACTGGGGCCTGCCTCAACCGCAATCAAGACTAGTGGGTTCCCACTTGGATTTTCAAGCCTGTTTACACGGGGTTAAACCCAAGGTGGCATAGGTTACCCCGTACCCTTTCATTTATACTTCAAACTCCATGCAAACCCACCCTATTCCCTTGTAATAGCCTTCCGACCATTTCTTCTTAGGCAAACAGGGTATTGAAGACAGATGGTATTCAGTGTGTTCTTTTTCAAAGCATGAGTGGGGCAAGGTTTTGCAATTTTCAGATCGATAAAGTGAATATGCTTGGATTCAGGTTCGTTAAGGTTTAAGCACTTCATGTTTGTATGTGGTCAGAGCCTTGGAGAGTACGGCAGCAACTATATAAAATTGCACTACCATAACTTGATGTTTTAAGGTTCATGCTTTATCCATCCCATACCAATATTATAGCCAATAACCCTTACTGCACAACCTGGAAATTTTGAAACTTTTTAATCACATTAATCCTAATATTATAGTAAATATTAATAAATACACACAAAAATCAAAATAATATTGTAATTATGAACGTATTTTCAATCGAATTCTTGCAACAATTATGATTGGTATCAAAATATACGAACATTTATTCAAATGGAAAAACCAAAAACAAAAAGCAGGTCAGCATATGCAATTTTTCTTTTTCATTTTGTCTCACTTAACTCCCGCCTCAATTCGAGTTTGGCGCCAAAAGTTCAGAGTAACGGTCAAAAAAGACGAGGCGGTCCGCCACCACGCAAAAGAACGAAAAGGGTTAACCTTAAAAATTCAAAATTATTATTATTATAAAGTAAGGTAAGAAAAGAAGGGACCCAGATACCGACGTGCTGAGATGTCATATGCGTGGCTCTTCATTGTCGCCTCGTAGTTGGCTCTCCGTTGCTGCAAAAGACAACTCAATGACCCATCCCTAATTCTTCGACTTTCCACATCGGACAAGTGGGCCCCACGTTTTCTTCTTATTTTTTTTGGTTCATGGGTTGCTCTTTCTCTTTAAATTGCTATTTGTTTATTTATTTTATCGATGTGGATATTTCGGCGATGCCGTGGTCCCCATTATCGCCTTTGCTTTGGCGGGAATATCACCGGTTTTTGCCATACCCGAATTATCCAGAGCTGGTCCCCTGTAAAGCTTTTGGGTAAAAAATCTGATTCAAAGTTTTAACCGCCAACCAATAACTGTCAGACGCCTTCTGTCTTTTTTAAAAGACACGAACAGCTGTCGGATTTGGGTTAGTGTAATGCACGTTCGAAAGGGAGAGTGTCTGAAAGTTTTCAAATACTCTATCATGCGGAACCATCGTCACCCAATTGCAGTTCAAACTTCAAACATCGTTGCGGCGATTCACCTCAACGGGGAGTTAGATTTAAAAAAAAAAAAAAAAAAAAAAGTCGCTCATTTTTTTAAAAATTTGAATTGAGGTTAGTTGAAATTCATTATTTTATATTATTAATTTTTTGGTAAGATATAAGTTACATTATTGACTCAACTAAACATGACAAGCTGCCTTTTTCTTTATTTGTTTTAAACGGTTTAGACATTAGAAAAGGCCACGTCGGAAGCGGTGAAAGACACGGTGTAGATAAACTGGAGAACGTGTTTCTGTCAAGCCTGCACGTGATGTGCATACCTTGGGTCCGTCCCATACCACTGTATTGGGGGAGGGGTGTTTATTATGACAGCATGTCCACTTGTGTGATCAACACGTTCAAGACTGTTAACATAGATCAAAAGTTTAATTATAAGAGACGACATAATAAATCCCAACGCGTGACTCAACAACTACAGGCGTGCAGTGTTTAATTTGTGGGTCCCCTACCAATTAAATGCCTACACGTGAGATTTGCCTCTCATAAATATAGACCGTACTATAAGGAATATGAATTTGCTTCCTGGAAAATACATTCAAACCGACTGAAATATATTTCGAAGTTTAGGTTAGCTCTTTCCATTTTTTTTCGTGAATGCTATATCGACGGGGATAGGGTTTATACTCGTATTTTTAATTATTTGATAAAAGTTCTAATCATGGTTTCGAATATCTTTTGATTATAGTTTAGTTTAAGAAAAAAGTTTTTGGAATTTTGACTTTTCAAGTTGAATTATTTGGTCTTAAAAGGTCGATTTAAATGAGCAGTAAATTTTGTTTTAATGAGATTAAAAACAATGACGATGATGATAAAATTAATTATTATATAGTGATGATATTAAAAAGAGTGATGGAATGGTTATCTATTTAGTTACAAATATAACGGTGATAGTGAAAATAAAAAATGATTGTCAAGCATGTTACATTAATATGTATATATTTATTCTAATTTAGGGTTAAGAGTTTAAAAATAATTTATTCGTGTAGGGTGCAGATACATAAAATCAGTTAGTGTTGGAAGTATGGTGGAGAAAGTAGGGAGAAACTTGTGTCTTCTCCGAAAAGATGAGTGTTCTTGGGTGTTGGAAGTATGGTGGGGAAGAGAGGTGATCAAATCTTTTGGGAAGCAATGGATACTTAAAAGAGGCTTGTTTGTCGGGAAAGGTTTCATGTTCATGAAGGCCAAGTGTGCTTGGAAAGGCAAGATTTATTTTGGTGTAAGCTTAAAATTTAAGAAATTGTACTTGAAAATGTGTAAGTTTAAAATTTAAAATTTAGAAAGTTGTAAGTTCAAATCGAAAAGAGTTATATCTAAAATAATGTAACTTCAAATTTTGAGAAGTTATACTAAAAAATGTATGAATTTAATACTTAGAGAGCTAGGGGGAGTTGTAAGAGCCTCGACCCCTCTAAAATAAAAAATTATTTATTTATGCATTTTATAATTTATAACATTTTAAATTAATAATAATAAAATTACACTTCAACCCAAAAAATGATAAAAATTTAATTTAATTATTTAAAAAATATAAATATATAGATTATTAAAATAATAAAGTTATATTTTTACCGGTCATAAAAATATATAATTTAATTTTGACATTTAAAAAGATTTCTGATTTACTTGTTGCTCCAAGGTTGGTGAGCTACGTAAATACATTCCATTGCGAGTGGTAGGGTTCACGAATAAATATATATACACAACTTTAACTAGGTGGTATACATATATGGTTTGGCGAGGAAATAAATATAGGCACGTAATTTATACATGTAGTTTAGTGTACTTTCTACCTGGATTTTTACTTTCATTTGACATCATATTAACTTTATTGTCGTAATAGTTCTAAAAATATATCTTAAAAAATAAGTTTCTTGCATATTTAAAATTATAAATAACAGTAAATTTGAATCCGTTAAATTACATTTATAATAAAAATCAAATTTTAATCTTTTGTCCCTACTAGGAATGAAGACCGAAAGTCTAAAGCCATCGAGCATAACATTACACCGAGAAGTACAAGAAAAGAAACCGGCCCAACAAAGTGACAGAAAAAAAGCCGATCCGACCGGGTAGTTCTCACGTGTGAACCGTCGGCAAAAACTAAAACATACTTATCACTTACCAGTGGCTTTGTACAGGTGGCATCCGAGCTAGGATCAATAGACACGTGGCAGCATTAAAGTTGACCCGTGGGATTATTGTAGAATCATGATGTAATAAAAACAGGTCATGCGGGCAGGCGTTATTCACGCCATGTAAGATGTGACCATCTCTCGTTTTTTTAAAGGCGAGGTTTCGACTTTCGATATTAATGATCTTATTTTTTTAAAAAAGAAGAAAAAGATTAAAGGAATTAATTAATGTAAATATATATATATTCATGGTGGAGCAGAGCTGAAGGGAGAACAAGTGGTGGTTTCGCGCTTTGAAAGTCTTCCTTGTTTTAGAGACAAAGAACAAGTGGAGAACATAGGAGAGAAAAGAAGAGTGTGGCGAGGAGTTGTTAATGGTGATTTAGTTGAAGGTATTATACAGTGGAGCTTTAAGAGGATCTCTCACTTGGCAACAACATTGTTGGTTTCCTAGGTGTCTCCAGGCATTAAAAAAGGGTTTGTTTTTTCTTTAAAGTTTGGAGGAGAAGATGGAGTGGCATGCTTGTCTTGATGAATACGAGAAGCTTGTTATAAGGATGACAACTCCTAGGTTTGTTTGTCTTACGTTTCTTCTCTTCAAATCACACAAAACAAGTTTTATAATGTGTTTGATTTTGCTTTCAATGTTCTTCTCAGTTCTGGGGGCTTTATTCTAGTTTTAAAGGTTCCTCATTCCTCTGCTTTTTCTTGTTATTACAGGGTGGTAATCGACAATGCCGTTTGCCCCACTGCTACTCTTGTCAAGGTTGATAGTGCCAGAAGAGATGGAATTTTGTTAGACGCTGTTCAAGTTTTAACAGATCTAAATCTTTCAATTAAGAAGGCTTACATTTCATCTGATGGCCAGTGGTTCATGGATGGTGAGCTGAAAGCTTGCTTTATTTGGCATGTTACTATTTCTGGGTCTTAATTGAAAATTCTTGACACTATCATTTTCCTTGTGATTTTTGCAGTTTTCCATGTGACTGACTTAAATGGAAATAAGTTAACCGATGAGAGCGTTATAAGCTACATTGAACAAGTAATTATTTCTTAATTACACTTCAATCCCCTTAATCCTAGCTTAATTACCCCCTAAAACTTGTTTTTCTTTTGGTCTGGTTTATACAGTCCCTTGAGACCTCATTCCCCGATAGAAGCCATGGATTTGATGGCTCAACAGCTTTGGAATTAACTGGAACAGATAGAGTTGGTCTTTTATCTGAAGTATTTGCAGTTCTAGCTGACCTGCAATGCGATGTGGTTGATGCTAAAGTATGGACTCATAACGGCCGGATCGCGTCTTTAATTTCCGTTAAAGACTGCAATTCGGGGTCTCCGATTAACGACTCGCAGCAAATCGACAGAATCAAATCACGTTTAAGGAACATTTTGAGAGGAGACAACGATATCCGTAGCGCGAAAACTTCGGTTTCTTTGGCCATAACCCAAACCGAGAGGAGGTTACATCAAATGATGTTTGCAGATAGTGACTACGGAAGAAAGCCTGTTTTGCAATGTAGGGAAGATTCGCCGGTGGTCACCGTGCAAAATTGGGCGGAAAAAGGTTATTCGGTCGTGAACGTTCAGTGCAAGGATCGAGCCAAGCTTTTGTTCGATGTTGTTTGTACAATGACGGATATGCAATATGTTGTGTTCCATGCCACCATCAACACAGCTGAGGATAAAGCATATATGGAATTCTATGTTAGGCACACAGACGGAACCCCTATTAGTTCTGAAGCTGAAAGACAACGAGTTGTCCAATGCTTACGAGCTGCTGTTGAAAGGAGAGCATCCGATGTATGTATATGGAATCGGTTACGTTTTTAATGTTTATCCTGTATTTGCAAACACTGAAGCATTAATTGTATGATTGCAGGGTGTAAGGCTGGAGTTATGCACATCAGATAGGCAAGGTCTATTAGCAAATGTGACCCGAACTTTCCGAGAAAACGGTCTTAACGTGACAAGAGCCGAAATATCAACCACGAATGACATTGCTCGAAACGTTTTTTACGTGACGGATGCAATCGGGAATGTAGCAGATCCCAAAATCATAGAAACAGTGAGAGAAAAGATTGGTTTAGGGGAGTTAAAGGTAAAGGAATTGCCTTTGATATATCATGGAAGGGAAGAAGCAGCAGTAGGAGTTGGTGGGGCAGTGTTATCACTTGGGAGCCTAGTAAGAAAGAATTTATACAATTTGGGGCTTCTCATTAAATCATATTCTTGACGTGGAAACTCCAACTCTCGTGGCAGCAATTTGGTGGCAAAGAGCTTTGAGCTGTGGCCTTGGTGTACATATGAAGGTGGAATGTGGTAATAGATGTTATAGTTGGATTTTGTTGGTACAAAAGATACCAACTGAAGAGATTACAAATGTTTAAGATTCATTCATCGGACTTACTGTCAGCTAAAGGGGATAGTTGAGATTCGATTGTTTTTTAGCTTATTGGAAACCACCTTTAAAGGGTAGTGAATTTGTGGGTTTTGGCTTCAACTTTGATTGGTCCACCATGGTTTTTTTTTTTTTTTTTTTTTTTTTTTTTGAGGAAGTCAAGAATTTAAATGACAAAGAGTGGGGGATGTTGGTGGGGTTTGTGAATTTGTGGGTATAGATTTGGTTGGTAGGAAAGAAGATTGGGTAGAAGAAAATTATGGTTTCTTCTTGTATACTGCATTTGTATATAATTTATAATTGACTTTATTTCTTATTTTGTCTACTATTTTCTTCTTGGGCTTATTTGCTTTGCATCAACATGATATATAAACAATTTTTTTTATTTTTAATCTCTTTAAAAATTTAATAATTTGATTTAAGTATTTCTAACACAAAAATCTTACCCTTTGATGATAATTTAGTTTAATGCAAGTTGGATATTAATATTCACTCAACAAATGCAACTTGTAAAACTTGCTTGAGTAGCTTTGATTAAATGTTGTTTATCTATAAAATTCATTTGGGTTGGAATTTTTGAGGGGACAATAGAAGATTTTTATATGAGCAGTTTCTCTTTAATTGTATTTTTTGTAAATATGTGAATATTAACCCTTTAATTGTATATTATAAAAAAAAAATTTTAAAATAAAAAAAATCACCTCAAAACCACGATTCATAATTTCAAAACAAAATCAAATCTTTCCATTCATTATTACATGAAATTAGAATTGAGATTTGATTGATATATCAATTTTAAATTTTAAATTTAATTAATCAATTAGTCAATTAATATAAATAGATTGAATTGAATTAAAAATTAATTGAATCGTATTTTTTATTTTTAAACTTTTAAACTTTTGTGTTTATTCAAAATACACCAACAGGATTATAAAAACATTGGCGTAGAATTGAGAAAAGCTTGTGGTTCCCATTGGGAAGAAATAAATGGAAAGTATGGTGGTAAACAACTTTTGACCTCAAAAAGCATTGTCGACTTAGGGGTTTGAGCTTCGATGAATACGACACTTTGACTCACTTGCCTGTAACTGCGCCTGTTAACACGGGTAGCTTAGCTGGCTCCTTATACTCTCTCGGAACAGCCAAAAGTGACACAGGCATGACACAAAAATCAAAATCTTTTTATGTATGAGATACAAAATTCAATTAATTTCAACATATTTTGTACACTGTTCTGTACCATTACGAATCCATCTAAGAGGTAAAAGTAAGACTCATATTGAGTTAGATTGTTTTTTGTATATTAAATAAAAAATTAATTCTGTTAAATTTTTTTTTCTAATTTTATTACTAAAAACTATTATTTTATGTCAAGATAACATCTACATAGTTCGCCACATGTCATTATGTGACTACTTTGTAATTATCTCAAATTTTAATAATATAAATTAATAGATAAAGATTTTAACAGAAATAATCAATTTACTTTTTAATCTAATGTATAAGAATTAATTTGTCGATTTTTAATAAAAAAAAGTAAAATATAATTCAACTCATAATACAATAATATCCAGATTTTATATCTCCATTTAATTAACTAGGAAAAAAAAAAGGAGAGGAAAATTTCAAAATAACAGCATGTTGTGTACTAATAGCACCAAAATCAACCTATTTTTCAATGCTTTTGTTGGGAACTTTAGATTCATATATTAGCCCATTTGGTTTTTTTTTTTTTTTTTTTGATAGAAAATTCTCTATAAATTTCTGCTCCAAGCTAATTTTTATATGGCTTTTTCCTGGCATCTTGTTCACTAAGCCTTAAATTTCTTGTTCATCATTCTTAGCCTCACCTTTTCAACTCAACAAATCAATACAGTAATTGTATATATTGTTTTCCCCCTTTCTTGCTAATTCTTGTTTATGTCACCAATTTCGGACATGACAAAAGAACGAGGCTAGCTTAAGGCCTAAAAAACAACAAATACCAGATGCTTGAAAAGAAAATATTGAACTAAAACCAACTGATATTTTCTCAATACAACCTTCCATTTATGCTAAATCAGTTACAACAGATTCGAGCTGGAACAAGGCAGGAAAAAAAAATGTTAATGAACGATTAATGGCAGTAGTTGAGATATGTGACGGCTCCGGTTAATCATCATCGTCTTCAATAGCGCACCAGATCATCCTGACAATACATACAAGACTTCTCATGTCAGCAGCTACTAAAATTAAAAGAAACATAATTGGAGACAGCAATCTTTGCATTTCTTGAATAACAAAAGGTACCAGAATATATCGAAAAAGAGGAGAACGACGAGGTAGGCGAGTTTAAAAAGGCGTCGCTTCTTCTCCCTATGAAGCAAATTAAATATCTCGGTGACATCTACCAGGTGCTGTCTCTGTGTGTAACTGATAAGAAAAAAAAATCAGCGCATTGGCCCAAAGCATATAAAACTCCCGCGGTGCTAAACAAAAGATTATGTTACATAATAAGATTAGGGAAATATAATATTGTGGATGAAATATGAGATTATCAATTAAATTGGTTGAAATATAAGATTCAGGTATTTGATTGACGGAATGTATCATTTTATCTAATTATCCTTGTTATGGAATTTGTTATTTTCATTCAATTTTAATTCATTTAATATTTTTTAATCTAAATTTCAATAAAATTAAGATAAATTATTACAATTCTTACTTTTTATTACAATTTATATATTAATAAGTAAATATATTGGGTTGAAATAAATTTATAAATCATAATTATGATAATGCATGAAAAAGTGATTGCAACACCAACTATAATTATAATCAGAATTAATATATAAATAAAAAATATTAAATAAAATATGATGATTATAATTGTAATGTATGATATCTACTGGTTCACTATTAAGAATAAATTCTAAATTCATTACAATAATAAAAACAAATGATAAATTAGTCCAAAATTTAAAATTAAGCCCGTAATTTTTGTAATGGGATTACACTTATATTACGGGATGACCGGAATGTTGAAATTTAAACATTTTAGTCTCATTCCGGAATATAACATTATGGGCCATAATGTTACATTCGACAAACCAAACACCCTCTAAGTATCATATGCACTGATCTACAAATAACTAAAATTATGCAAGGAGGCCAAGGCTGTTCATGCAGATATTGCAATTCTCCAATCAATCCTCTAGAGATACATGTATGCTTGCCAATAGATCCTCTCGGCACCTCCCCTCAGGTCTATTGTTTTAACTCTAATGAAGATCGATAAAGCATTTCATTGACTCCATCTATGGATAAAACATAACCCGGCGCCATATTACACTCACAAGCTAAATGAAAATTTGTTTTTACGCTTGATGCTTCATAGCATGAGTCTCTAACCTAAGAGAGGGCAGCAAATCAATGCCAAAGTAAACAATAAGCTATCTATCAAACACACGAATTAAGATTTTTCCAAAGTTTGAATGCTACCTTAACTAACATGCACGTTATCCACAAACTCGTCGGACTAAAACAGAACTGATCAACGAGACAGGGCTTGAATCCGACCATGAACCGAAGGTAGAGAAAACTGTCCTCAAAACCGACTACACTACTGATAAGAAGTTTAAGAAGATGGGAGAAAAACTTACAGTCTAACATTGTAGTATAAATACGGAGCAGATATCAGCGCCATGATCCAATGCCCCGTTAACAGATAGAATAAACATAAAATTCCTTGTACTACAAATTCCGGTAAGACCACACTGTTTATCCGCGATGAAGAATCGTAGGGATTGATGTAATCGAATTCTAAATCAGCCAAGCACATAAGCTGAAGCAAAATTATGAAGCTGTTACAATCCATTCCCATTCTCAGATGAGCAAAACAAACAAAAACGATAACATCAGTAAAATCATCAAGCTGTCATAATACATTCCCTCCCATTCTCATAATATCACTAATGAGCTATGCACAATGTAACCATGTTACTGGAATTTGGATCCTACAACAATGTTCAACACATAAATACAGTCCAAAAATAATAGTTGTTCTCATTCTTTTAGCATTTATTAAGTAATTTAGTTGCAAATAAAATGAAGAATCAACTAAATAATCATTACCCACCATGCCCTTGCAACAAACCCAGAAAAAGGAAAAATGAAAGAAAAACAAAGATTGTAGGTTTAACAAGGAATTGACCTGATAAACAAGGAGAACAATAAGGGCAATGAGGATGAAGAAAGAAAGAATCCATATAAAGAGATCTCCCATTCCTTCTCTTTTCTCTATTTATTTGATTTCCCTTTTGATTTTATTTTTTTTTTTGGCTTCGTTGATAAGAGAACGGAACAAGAAGACACAGTTTTGGCTACGCCGGAGGTTGGTGTTGGGTCCCAATTCGGAAACCGTTGAAAGATCCGACCAAAAGTGGCCAAAGGGGGAACCGCTGTTTGAGCTTTTTTTAATTTTTAAAAGACTTGGAAGACTTCTTCTTGTTGTTTTAACCCTTTCGGGAATTTAAATCGAAATTATTATATGGAATAGGAATTGAAATTCATGCAAATCCCAAATTCAATCAGCCTGCAGAAATCAAATCGGACAAATGTATGGTGGCGTCAGTGCATCGGATTTTTTTAACAGTTGGTGGAGGCCAAAGCCCAAAGAGGAACCCTTTAAGAAGTTGTTTGATAATTGCGGGCTTGTTCGGCAGTTTTAAGTACATTAGAGATTGGGCTTCCTAACCAATTTCCTTGTTTGGCGTGTAATGGTGAGGAGGGTCGGAAAAAACGTGCAGAAGAACAGTAGCAGTAATGGGGATTGAGATCGCATGCTAATGGGAAACAAGAAAGAGAGTCCAAGCACCAAATGATTACCACACATCACATCACCATCGATCATATCGGCATTCGCCACCGATATTTTGGGGCGCTAATCATCAGTCACCCATCACAGGAGCTTTTGCTTTGGTCCACTCTGTATGATTGGATTTCGATACGCATTTTACCCCTTCTTTTCCGGCTTAAAAGTTAAAATCCAACACTGTTTTGACTTTTAATTCTCACTTCAAAAAAAGTAACTCTTATCTTATCACTTTATTGTTGCCCAGCTTTTTATCATTTGATGACTGCCACTGGCATGATATCACTGAAATTATCATGCATACATTGCACTCTCACTAGTGCCCACAGTCCTCTGCTTATTACCTTCTTTCTCAACTCACATTTCCTGTTTTGTTTCTGGAGATTTGTATCCAATTCTATTTATCTACAGATTTATTTTTTCAGTAATCAAGCAAAAATATGAAGTATTATTTTTCAATCTTTCAAACATTTCCATTCTCTTTATTTTCTTCCTAATTTAACACACTCCATTTATAGGAAAATGAAATCTTTGAAGGGTCAAACAAAGACCAAAATCAAATAATGATTGGGTTGTTAGGGTTAGTGACTCAAGGTAAAAAAAAGGAAGTAGCGTGAAAGGACTAATGATGAGACAAAAATAGACATTTACCATCAATCTTATTAATTTTGGATATTGTCTTTACATATTTATTTTTTAAAATAATATTTCTAGTTATTTTATTTAAATTTTTTATATGATATTTTTTACTTTCTTAAAAAATATAATTATAACTGTAAAATAATTTTACATCAATAATTTGTAAAAAAATAAATTTAAATTAATTTTTTATGTATATAATGACGTAAAATTAAAATTTATATATATCTGCTTTGATTTTTTTTTTTTCCTTTGCACAAGTTGTAATAATTAGAGCATTCCTATTCCTACGACTTATCATAGCCTGGCATAGTGAAAGCTGAAATAAATATTAAACCCCTACCCTACTCATCATTTATAATTACTTCATTTGTTTTTAATGCTTTGTAAATAATTGCTACTTTTGCATAATCATAAATACTTCACATCGTTTTCCATCAGATTTCAGGGTAAATCTATTTTTTAGGGTTCAAGTTTAAATCGAATTTAACTATGCTGTTTGTATAATATGGGTGGAATTAGAAAATTTTGTTAGAGTCGAAATTAAATTTTATATTTTTATAATAACAAAATTATAATAATTTGTATGCTTATAATTTTATAAATTATAAATGATCTAAATAAAAAAATTCCCATTCTAGCTCTTAATTCGCCCCTGATGTATAGTGTTGTTATAATCTATAGTGTTGGGTGAATAATTCATTTTTAACTTGATTTCAGATAATTTTCTTTTTGAATTATTTTTATTGTTGTTACTAAATCGAAATTAAATTTTTTTTACATTTTTATATGATTATTTATGTGGTTAAATTTAAAAAAATAAATAAAAATTCGAGTTCTTAAATAAAAAGCATCGCTTTTGTACTTGAAGAAAAAAAATAGATATTAAACAATTACAACATAGAATAAATCAATATAATTAATAACACAATAAATAAAACTTATTTAAGATAAACTTACCCAAAACTATCGTGGAACTAGACTTAATCATAGGTCGGGTTCAGGTTCAATTGATGCAAAATTTTAGATTCATATTTCTAAGTTTGGACCCAGTTTGATCTAAAAAATGGGATTAAAATTTTGTCCAAACCCGACTAAGATTAAAAATGCTAAACTCAAGCCCGACTCGACCCGCCCATATTAAAATAAATATTTTTCAACAAATTAAAAATATCTTAAAAAATATTTATACTTAAATGACACTAAGATAGTTGCAACTTAATAAGCAAATGCCTCTAGAATAGTAGCAAAATTAACAATAAAATAAGAGTTATACAATATCCAAACAATAACAACAAAATAAGAACAATATAATAACAAAATAGGAGCAAAATAGTAACGAAATAACAACAAAACAGTTAATTCGAGTCGAACCGAACTCGAAAAAAACTCCTATCCAAGGCCAAAAAAACGAATTTAAACCCAATTTTCAAATTTATATTTTTGTTCAGCTGCAAACCAGGTGGAAGCCGAAATTATATAGTGTAGGGAATTATTTCCTTTTAAAACAGACAGATCACATGCTAATGTAGAGCCAGAATGGCATCGGATCCTGGTTTCTTACCTTACATATGGTATGAGTAGTATTACGTTTTCAGCTCCTCAACTGCATATTCTTTTTGTCGAAATAAAGCTAATAGTTGAATTGAAAATAATATAGTAATATTATATAAATATAAGGTGTTGATATATTTTCCAGTATTTCCTCAAAATATATTAAAAATATTTATTTTTATATCAGATAATTGTTGTTTATATTTTAAATATACATTATTATATTAATTTTATATATTTTAATATGATTATTAAATAAATCCTCGTATATATATATATTCCCCTCCAATTTCCAAATCTGCACGCAAAGAAAGAAACAAGTAAAATCAGTCTTCAAAAGTGTTTCACAAATTCATGCAAGCTACGGACGATTCCCCTTAAATTGCCGCATCTTTTGACTAAGCAATAAAACCGCCACCACCAATCGCCGGCGCTGTCCGCAGCACTGAAAATGTTGCCGTTCGACACAATCGAGGAGGCTGCTACATTCATGGGACGGAACCTAACGGTGGCCGAGACGATGTGGTTCAAGTACTCGGCTAAAAAATCGGATTACTATCTTTACTGCCACAACATCTTGTTTTTGTTCCTCATATTTTCTGTGGTTCCTTTGCCGCTCGTTTTTGTTGAGATGATGAGATCTTTGGGTTTCGATAAATACAAGATTCAACCCAAAGTTAGCCTGTCGTTGCCTGAGATGTTCAAATGTTATAAGGATGTTATGCGCATGTTTGTTCTTGTTGTGGGTCCTTTGCAGTTAGTCTCTTATCCTTCAATTAAGGTAAAAACTCATTCGATTTTTCAGGATTTTTTTGGGTTGGGTTGGTTTTAAACTTTTATGTTTGATTACAAAGTTGGGACCTTTTGGGTGACCTTTTTTTGGTGAAAGCTTGAGTTTTGGGAGAATGTGATTTGTCGTAGTAGGAAATTTGATTATTCATGGGATATGCTTGTGTAAATTTTATGTTGGACTTAATGAGATTTTCATTTTCATCATGGGAAATTTGTTTAATATTCTCCCCCCCCCCCTCCCAAAGTTTCAGTGACAGATCAATTCATATCATTTTCCCCCTCTGTTGTAGGGAGTTGATTCTTCAGTCTCATTAGCGAGATTCTTGGAGATTTGAATATAGATTCCTATGTTCATTTAGACATTTAATAGGACACTTTCTAATAATTTTGAATCTGTAATCTTATTGTTGCAACCTCCATAAATTAGCTTAAATTTTCAAATTCCTTTTTAATATTTTTATTTTGTACTAAACTGTGCAAGTTTCTGAGGCATAGTACTGGTTTATGTTTATCTGAGAATGAGGATGTTTCCTTGACAGATTATCGGGATTCGAACAGGGCTATCATTACCATCGTTGTGGGAGATTGTGGCACAGTTGACTGTATATTTCATGATAGAAGATTATACCAATTACTGGATTCACAGGTTCCTCCATGGTAAATGGGGCTACGAGAAAATTCATCGGGTTCACCACGAATACACTGCTCCAATCGGCTTTGCCGCACCATATGCGCATTGGTTGGAAGTTTTGATCCTCGGGATTCCTTCTTTTCTTGGTCCAGCAATTGTTCCTGGGCATATGATCACGTTTTGGTTATGGATAGCTTTACGGCAAATCGAAGCAATAGAGACACACAGTGGGTATGCATACTAGAGCTTAACCTTTTTGTATATTGTTTTTACTTTTCCATTTTGCTCAATAGCCTTTGTTTCTTTAATCTTGTGACTGAATGATGCCAACTTTAGAATAATTTTCATTACTTTTCAGAGCCTCCTTTCTATAACAAAGTGCTTGTGTTTTGATGGATCTTTCAGCAGTTGCCAACTTTTTCTTGATATGTTCTTTTTCATAAGTTGAACTTTGTTTCGCAGGGAATTACTACTAATTACCCCTTAAAATGTGGTGGAATGCAATAATCTATATTATATCTTGTTCAATGGTTTTGGAATGCAATAATCTATATTATATCTTGTTCAATGGTTTTCTTTTGCCTGCTATTATTGCATTCTGTCAATGGTTACATCCATTTCTAACACTTTGTTCTGTTTTCATCATTTGAAAATTTATTAACTGATTGCTGTGAGTTAATTAAAAGTAACGAACTATGTTACTTGGACTCGAGTGTGACTCTTGGATACTAGTATCTGAACAACATTTTCCAAGTTTTTCCATGTATTTGGAGGATCCCTGGAGCTTATACCCCTGAACCCATGTGTCATACACTTGTGTCCAATACAGAGTACTTGATGGATAATGACTATCAAGTCGGGAACTTGCTATTTAGAGTGATTGGGATAATAGGTTAGCCATAAGCCATAAACGTGTCTGACTGTTGGCATCATAAAGGCCAGGTTTAAAGGAGTAGCATATTGAAACAGCTAATATATTTATCTGCATGTGGTTTATGGTTATCATGTGTAAAATTGACCTATGAACAACCATGGAGATGAAAACAAACTTTTACCTTTCCTGCGTAAAAGTGGTAGCTTGTTATTAAGGTTTAATGCAATTTGTATAACAATGTTCAGTTTACGAACCTAGTAAGTGCTTTCTGATGCTAAAGTAGGCAGTTCACAGTGTAAGTTGTTTTATGCAGGTATGACTTCCCTTGGACTCCCACAAGATTTATCCCATTTTATGGCGGTGCAGATTACCATGATTATCATCACTATGTTGGAGGACAAAGCCAGAGCAACTTTGCTTCAGTTTTTACTTATTGTGATTATATCTATGGCACTGACAAGGTAATGAACCAGTGCATGATTTCTCATGTAATCAGATGATAATTTTTCTCGTGTGATAAATTTTTTCTTTTGTGATTAGGGCTATCGATATCATAAGAAGGTCCTAAGGAAGGTAAGTTGCTCATTTCCGTTGTTGCGTATCCCTTATTACTTGCATTGGCATCTTTTACACTTCTATAAATATGCTTAAAACCGTTGTTTCCAAATATTTTTTCTTGCTTATAATATGTTTCATGAGTCTTAAGTTGATGGGTTTACATGCATGGCCTCACATGTCAAGTCTTCCGGCTTGATAGTTTCATTTCTTCCATTCCACTAATTTATTCATTGCTGGTGTAATTCAGTTGAAAGAGGGGTCTAAAGTTGATGGTGCTCAAAACGGAGGCTCATACTATTATCCTACTCAAGATCTTAAATCCGAATAGCCGCTTGTCAATGGAGCAGTTCTCTCGAGCAGCCTCTTCGGTCTTCCTCTCGGATCACATGTGATAACTTATGGGAATCTGATTTTGAGTTGACAATCATTGTTAGTATGATGAAGTAGATTTCTTAAGTGAATTCAGATGAAGATTAACTTGGGTCTTTTTCGAAATGTGATTTTGTTGGTAGCTTGAAAGATATATCAGTTCTCGTTATTTAGGTTTTCATGTCTTTGCCCTGTTTAAATCCTTTTTGTTTAAACTAAGAAACTATAAATCAGACATGGTGTGCATTTTCAGTTGTCTCAGAATTAGTTACTAGTGAAGTATAGAATGTGTTGATCTCGGTTTTGTTCACACTTTTTATTTTTCTTGAATTATTTGTATTCGAATTTCATATTAATATATTTGAACATAAACATGCCAATCATTATAAAGATTTGATCTTTTTGGTGTAACCAATTTTACGTTAATTATTTGGTGACTTAAGTAAGTGGGTGAGTATTTCGTCACCAAATACAAAATTCATGCTTTTCATCTTCAAAAAAAATTATTTTATTTCTAACTTGGTAGCACCAAATTATTGACTTCGCCCGTAGAATAATAATCGATTACTGAAAATGAAGTGAGACATTTTAAGAATCTAGCAGAAGGGTCGCTTAGGCTTGAGGCCCAGTAAGAAACTGAAACCAAGCCCCATCAATTTTCTCAGAAAATTCTTTCTGGGCTTCCCGACAAAACCGTGTTGAATGAAATCATTACTTCCAGGACATAAAATTTGATTATATATATTTTAATTTCATGTTACTATATAAGGAAATTTTCAAAGTTCTAATCCAAATCTAAGCATCGAAAATACCAATTGCATCATCAAATTCATTATTTGACCCAAATTCCGGGGAACGGAATTCCTTTTCTCCATCGGAGTTCCAAATTCCCCCTCCTGAATTCTCTTTTTTCCCCTCCCCTCAAAATCTCCTCTTTGTTATATACAGAATAAATAAAATTTTAATTTTATGGCATGGAACGTGTTCAAATTCTGTACGGCACTACGTGCTTTGGGTTCGATTATGATCGTTTTCGTTCTTGCGGTTATCGGCCTCACTTACTATGCTGTGGTCATTGCTCATTATGGTCCAAGTCTCTTTCTTGGAGGCTTTGAAACCTTTTTTGCCATCGTAGTTCTCATCCTGTTTCATTCTCTGGTATACCCTTTTCTTCATTTCCTCTCGTGTTTCATGATTTGTTTATGTCAGTAATTGTCCTATGAACAACAAAGATTTTAGCTTTAGCTCTTTATTTGATTTGATTTGTGATGGAATATAGGATTGTTTTTTCAAGGAGGAGAGTGAATTTAAGTGATTTTAATTGGTGAGTATATATACACAAGTGACTTTATTGTGAAGAGAATTCATTTTTAGCTCAAGTTTTCGTTATTTGGTGATAAAAGATGATATGAGAACTTAATTATTGTGAATTTTTATTGAGTGACTTTATGACTTCTGAGGTTTAGCTTAGTGGGGGTTTTGCAATGAAAATAACAGAGTGAATAAATGATATGAAACCTTAAATTAGTTGTGACAATATTTACGGTTTGATTTCCTTTTATGTGTTGCGATTGGTTTTGTTAGATGGCACTGCTGCATTTTGAAGTAAGCTTACCTTGTTTTTTCAGCTGGTAATGGTAATGTGGTGCTATTCTTCTGTTGTTGCAACTGACCCCGGAGGTGTCCCACCAAATTGGAGGCCCCTCACGGATGAGGAGAAAGGTGATGCCGATCCTTTAGTAGGTTCTGGTTATGGAAGTGCACAATTAGATCCCAAGCAATCAGCTATGGTAGCCGCAAGCCAGGAGATACGTTTCTGTCACAAGTGCAAACAATTTAAACCTCCTCGCGCCCACCACTGTTCTGTTTGTGAGTCGTCTAGCTACATGAATTCTTGGGGTTGTAGCTTTTGTTGTTATGCCATCTTTTAGTGAAAGATTCCTTGGTTTATTAATTGATTTCAGGTAGGAGGTGTATACTAAAAATGGACCATCACTGTGTTTGGGTTGTCAACTGCGTCGGGGCATTGAACTACAAGTATTTCCTTCTATTTTTGGTATGTTATTTTAATGCATCTATTACAAGTCTTGTAACTGCACATTATCATTGATGAGGTACTTTGTTAGGCTGATTCGTTTCTTTCGGCATTGTTCTCTTGCCACAACATATTTTCTGCTCGCAGTCGGTATATCGAGTCTTACATGTATTGAATAGATTCATATGCCAGCCAGACTTACACTTATTGAATAGATTCTTATGCCAACCAGACATCACTGTTTTTTTCTTAAATTTGATGCAGTTTTACACATTTCTTGAGACCACACTTGTCAGTTTATTGTTGTTGCGAGTTTTTATGGAGTTTTTTAACGAAGGCGAGATAGATGAAACACCAGGATCACTTGCAGCTACTTTTATCACATTTGGTAAGTTTCTAAAGGGTTTAAGTATCTTCCATCTCATTGGTTGTCGATATATTGTAACCGATTGTAATTCAAAATTTTCAGTTTTAAACATAGCATTTACGCTGAGTATTCTTGGCTTTCTGATTATGCACATAACACTGGTTGGAGCCAATACCTCCACTATTGAGGTAATAATCTATGTTTCCCTTTGCTGCCAAAGTAATCAGTCAAGGTCTCGTTTTCACATGTTTTATTTTTCAGGCATATGAGAAGAAAACCTCTCCAAGATGGCGTTATGACCTTGGTTGGAAGAAGAATTTTGAACAGGTTAATTCCCTTTTCTTCCTTCCCGAACCCTTCGCTTTCGACTTCTATACTTTTTCCTATTTTTGTATGTTTCATCCAATCTCTGGGCGTCTCTTCAAGTACTTGTCTATTACATAAGATGTTAAGCATTGAATAAATATCGGAAAGAAAATGGTAAAGGAGAGCACGAAAAGATCAGATATTCAGCATTTGTGTTTCGGAAATTATTTCTCAAGTTGCTCTGTTAGCTGTTTGACAATTGAACTTATCAAAGATCGGACATATAGTTGATCCTTCATCTTCGGTCCTTCTATGCTTCGCTCGACCATATTATGTTTGCTTATGTAGATAGACTTCCCTTCACTCGATAGCTTCATCAACCCACCACACAACATCAGTCCGAAAATGACACATTTCCAAGCTGCATAAATGCATATCTTACCATTGCTGTCATGGAAACTATAAATAGTTTTACAATAAGTTCATCTTTAGTTGTCCTTAAGTTGAGGATTACAGATTTGAAGTGAAAACTTTACCCCAAACGAATTCTGAAACTTAAAATCATGATGGACAAAAATTACTCTTTTCCGAATTCAGGTGTTTGGACTAGATAAGAAGTACTGGTTCATCCCAGCCTATTCTGAAGACGATTTAAGACGAATGCCGGCCCTTCATGGATTTGAATACCCAACACGGCCTGACTTGGAGCCGCTCCAGCAACATTAACAAAGGAACAAAACAAGCTTTCAAGTTTCAATCACTCATAAAAAAAACTAGGTTGCAGCTCATGTACATATCTGTATCCTTGTGATTTGTAAGTGATTTCATCAGAGTTCTTTATTTTAGTCAGTGGTGTCACCAATTAAAGCTCAACATTTTCGTTGATTTTCCTTCTTGCCAATCACCATATGTGATCTTTCCTTTTGAGTTTTGTAATCTTTATTTGCAATGATTGAAACTTTCAGAAAACAGTTCTTTCCCGTACCAGACATTAGACAACCCGGATAGTTGCCTGTAATTTGTGTTTATACGATGAATGTGAAAGAGAACCAAAAAAAAGAGTGCGGAGAGATGTTCATGAGCTGGGCATGTGGTTGATATTGGGTTGGATTTATGTATAGCATCATTTACATTAATATAAATTCGGTTTGATTTGAAATCCAAATTTTGTTCAAACTTATTCATATTTGTAAATGATTTTGATCAGGGACGAAGTCAGAAATTTTTTTTAGAATGGGCCGAAATGAAATTTTAATTTTTAATAGTTTATATTTTTATAATTTTTAAAGGATTAAATTAAAATTTTATAATTTTAGTGGGGCTAGAGTGTAATTTTATCTTTAGTAATTTAAAATTTTAAAATTTTTTAAAGGGCCAAAACAATAATTTTTCATTTTAAGAGAGCCAAAACAACATTAGACAACTATTTATAATCTCTCTTCAATAATTAAGTAAGAGGATAAACGTTTCAACACGCTGGGACTCACATTCTCTTACATCGATAACAATGTCAATGCTATCCGAGCAAAGACTCTGATGATTTTTCCTTTTAATTTTTAAATATATAAATTTTAATATAAAAAGAATTAATGTTTTGTTGTCTTTTTCTTGTTAGTATTTTTAATGTCAGTTTTACGATCTATGCTCGAGGTTAGTGGCTGTCCCTTCCAACAATGTTGTTATTAAGGTTCAAACTTGGGTCTCCCTTTGTGAATGTAATGTGCCTTATTACTGTACTCATCATTTGTTAATAATATCTTGTTGTCTTTTAATTAGTAAAACAAATTATTGAAATAAATGGGATGATTTTATTGTTTAATGTATGAGATAAATTTTTTCATCTTAGATTTATTGAATGGTGAATTGTATTTGTAAAATTCACTTTTCTTATTAAAATATTTAAAAATTTTATTGAAAAGTATTTTATATTTTAAATTTATAAATATATGAGATGAGATAAAACAAATTGTATATATAAATATTTTATATGCTATTATTTTTAAAAAAATATTAATAAATCAGGAACAAAATATTAAAACATACAAATATTTGACTATATTAGCACAAACCCTTCATATATTTTTCTATAAAATATCTGTGAAAAATAAATTATTTTTATTCAATGTTTAATAATTTTACGTAGTTTTTCTATAAAAAAATATAAACATAAAGAATTAAAAATATTTTTTAATATTTAAAAATTATAATATTATATATTTAGTTTTCATAGGAAAAACAATACAAAATATGAAGAAAAAATATAAAGAAAAAAAAGGTTGAGTAGTTAAAATGTAAAATGAAGGAGAGAGGCAGGGTGATGGAAATCAAAAAAATAGGAAGGAAACAGTTAGAATGTAGACAGTTTCCCTCGGCCTCTTTTACTAGCTTTTCTTCCTCATCCTCTCTATTATTTTCACCTTTTTACGAGTTAAAAGGCAGTTAATGCGCTATGCCCAACAATTCAATTCTCTAACACTCTAACCAAAATTCCAAAACGGAAATTCCTTGTCTTCCTTACCGGACTAAATGGGCCTCACCGAAGATCAGAAAAACGCTATGAAAGAGGCTTTCACTCTCTTTGACACCGACAGCGACGGCAAGATAGCTCCGACGGAGCTCGGGGTCTTAATGAGGTCCTTGGGTGGTAACCCCACCCAAGCTCAACTCAAAGAAATCGTGGCTCAAGAGAAGTTAACCGCACCCTTCGATTTCTCACGCTTTTTGGGGCTAATGGAGAAGCACTTGAAAACGGAGCCATTCGAACAGCAATTGCGTGATGCGTTCAAGGTGCTGGATAAGGAGGCAACCGGCTTCGTCCTGGTGTCGGATCTTAAACACATATTGACCAGCGTCGGGGAGAAGCTAGAGCCGACGGAGTTTGATGATTGGATCAAAGGAGTCGATGTTGGGTCCAATGGGAAGCTCAAATACGATGATTTTATTGCCAGGATGGTTGCTAAGTGACACAGAAGATCATTCAATATTTCTTCTGTTTTGTTCTTCCTTTAGCAACAAATACATTTTTCTTCTTCTTTTTTAATTTCAACATTAGTTTTTAAATGTTTTGATAATTTGAACAAAATTCTTTTAAAATAGAAAATTCATATAAGAATATATATTATGATTTGATTCTTAGAGAAAAGAAATTCGTGTTGTAGTGATTTTAGTTTTTGTAATTTGATTTGATATTTTTAATATAAAATTCAAAATTTTAGTTTTGTTAAATTCATTAAATTTTGTTTATTTTAAAATTTAACTTAATAACATAATATCATATATATAATCTTATATCAGTTTGTTATTTTCATATATTACTCACATAAAAAAAAACATAATAAAAAAAGTCAATTACAGATTTTAACCAAACAGATTTAACTTTCCTGTTTGGCAAGATTGATTTTTCAAAAGTTAAAAAGTATAATGATTAAAATTAAACAATTTAAAAATTACAGGGACTAAAATTGAATAAATTGATTTGCATTACATAATTTAATATTTAAAATTTTATTAAATTAGATTATTTGATAATTTTAAAATAAAAAAAATTACAATTGGAGTTGGGTGTTAAAAATACATTACACATAGGTTAAAGGGTAAAAATAAACATTTTAATTAAAAAAGAAGAAGTGGCAAATGAAATCGTTTTAGTTGCGAATGCTGTTTTAATAACATTCCATCCTCATATGTGGGAACCACAAGCTTAATGGTGTCTATAAATCAACCCTTCTTTATAACTTTACTATCAATCTTAAGAAAAACACACACAGAAAATGCAAGGTTCATCTTCATCTTCACGCCACGTACTGGCAATCCTTCTCATTATCCTTCAATTCACGTCCTCCATAGCCAAAACCTTCTCCCACAAACCATACCACACCAGAAGAAACACCGAATACATCAGATCTTCATGCACCACCACTACCTACCCCAGATTATGTTACCGCTCCCTTTCCATCTACGCCTCCAAAATCAACACCAGCCCCCGACTGATTGCCCACACCGCCCTCCTCGTCACCTTCAAAGCCAGCAAATCCACGTCCAGGCTCATGCGAAAAATCGCCAGAACCCATCGTTTGAAACCTCGGGTCGCTGCCGCCATGGCGGATTGCATCGAAGTGATCGACGACTCTATCGACGAGCTCCAAAAATCTATAGGTGAAATTGTTCGTATCAGACGCTCCAACTTTGTACTTATTATGAGTGATCTTCAAACCTGGGTTAGTGCTGCACTGACAGATGAAGACACTTGCATGGATGGATTCTCAGGCAGGGCTATGAATGGGTATGCGAAGATGATGGTGAGGAAACGAATCGTTAAGATCGCACATTTGACGAGCAATGCTTTGGCTCTCATCAATAACTATGCTTCATCTCAGATCCTTGATTGATTTTCTCGCGAAAATTTCGATGGCAACGAAAGCACTGTGTTTCATGGATCAATCTGGGATTTGTATGGTTTTCGAACAGGGCATAAGTTTTTAAGATGCTGCAGATTGTGTTCTCGACCATATCTTTCTGGTTCTTGATTTTTGTAATTGTATCAATTTGAAAATGAAATTTCAGCGTGGGATTGCCGTCGAATTTTACTGTACCGTCTTTTTTTCTTTTTCTTTTTTTTGGTGTACTATACCATCAAAATGTAAATCAAAGGTCCGGTTCTTATAATTTTTGCACCGACACAATTTTTTTATTATAAAAATCTAGGGTTAATTGTAACAAATATTCCCAAAATTATAATTGAAATTTTAAATTGATAGCGGGATTTTAAAATGTTTTAATTAAATTTTTAAGTATTATTATATCATATCAATCATGTCATGTCATGTCATTAATATCGTTATTAGTTTGGATACTAAATGTTAATTCAAATATAACATAAATTACATTTAAAACACATGTGTCAACTTAAAACATATGTATGGTATTTATCTATTACATAGACATAATTAGAGGTGATCATGGGCTGGGTCGAGCTGGATTTGGACCGAGCTCAGATAAAATTTTAGGCCCGTCTACTAGGCCCGTGCCCGGCCCGGCCTGAAATATGAGCCTAAAAATTTGTCCAAGCCCGGCCCGAAATAAATTTGCTAAGCCCGAGTCCGGCCCGGCCCATATTAAATTTTTTTTGCTTATTTCATTAAATAAAAAAATTAAAAATATAATAAATCAAATATATTTAAAAACATAAAAATAAATATTAAAACAAATAAAAATGATACTAAAGCAATTCTTAAAATAATACACAAATTTACAATATAATAAAAAATGGTTATATTAAAAATTTAAAATGATTAAAAATAAAATAAAATATATATTAATATATAATTCGGGCCGGGCCAGGCCCGGGCCAAAAAATCTTGCCCGAGGCCTGGCCCGTTTTCCAAAACGGGCCTCATTTTTTTGCCCAAGCCCATTTTTCGGGCCTATATTTTTAACTAAACCCTCCCATTTTTTAGGCAGGCCTTCGGGCCGGACCGGACTGCCCAGCCCATGATCAACTCTAAACATAATGCATTTTAAAAAGAAAAGGTAATATTGTTTGTTTTTCAACACATCGCATCTAAGTTCAACGTATAATTCGATTCATGTATTTTTTTTAAATGTTAAATTTGAATTTAAATTTAATGTCTAAACTGATAACTAAAGTAGTGGAAGAATTTAATTGATAGAATATAAAAAATTTGAAAGGTGAATTAGAACTAATATTTAGAGGAAATAACTAATAAAATTAACCCTAAAATTTATATAAAATTAATTATTTGTGAGAATACGAACAATCTTCTTGCTTTTTATTTTCCTTCAATCATTAACTTGTAACTTTGTCTATGAATGTATATCATGACCATCTACATCGACATTATTTGGGAATGCTTCTCATCTAATCTTGTTTTAATTATTTATCCACTTCAACAAATCATTTAGAATTATTAAATTATTTAGAATTAGAATCAAATTGATAGAATATGTAAGTAGTGAGAATTAAATATGTTATTATACCAAGTAGAAAAAAAAATTTCTGTTATAAGTTTAATTACGGGTAACCAAAATAAGAACAGATTCAAATATTAGTACTTAAATTAAAAAAAATTAAAATTGTGTGATCAAAATATGAATACAAACATAATTGAGTGACTATGGTACAGATTACCTTATTTTAAATACAAAAAATTATAACTTTTCCTTTCTTTTCATTCCTTCCTTTCTCTCTCTCCCTTCATTATTTCCTTCATTTTCTGCCCAAAAGAGAAAAAAATCTACGTGGCAGCTTATTGAGGCCACATTTCAACGGTACACCCATGTTTATTCTTTTATAGATATATATATATATATTTGAGTAGGAGTTTTTTTATAGTAAAAGTGAGAATGAATTTTATTTTCTTTACTTAAAAAAATAAGTAAATCATATTAAATAATAAGATAGTCTTTTTGCTAAAAATCGTTTTTTTATATAAGTATGAGGTACACTAATCACGTGATTATTATAAATTAAAAAAAATTTAACAGAAAGACTCGATTTATTCTTTAATTTAATATATAATGATTAATTTATTCAATTTATTTTATTAAAAAATAAAATATAATCTAATTTCTAATATAAAAATTTCTATAACACTTTTATAATATATTTATATTTTATATATTGGAGCATGGAATGAAATTTTTGGTAACATAAAATAAATTTGATACAACCTTTAATTCAAAATAGAACACAAGCTAGAAGATATTTTGGTGGCACTCATTAATGTGTAATATTGCGAGTCCCATTCCAGGACACTAAAAGATGGACAGAACTTGTCGTGACATAGATTCTCATCTCTTTAAAGGCCAACTTCAATTTTGAGATGATATCATGATTTTTGACAATTCAACACATTTTGCAAATTGTTTTTGTTATGGTCGAACATTTTACAGATTGTAACATCATATAAACTAGATTTTAATTTGTAATTAAAGAAAATTTACTACAATTCTTGAATCATTAAACCCATCACATTATCTTACTAATTTCTCAGATTTGATGGAAAAAAAAAAAAAAAAAAGAGGTTTTTCTACATTTCTATAAATTTGGTCTTGAAATTCATTAAAGTACTAATACACACAAAAAGAGATCAAATGGCAAGGAAAGTTTCGGTTTGTGCTTTAATATTTCTGATTATTGTTTTGCAGTTGTGTTCCTATTTTAACCCATGCTCAGCCTCTAATGGCTATAATCACCGCAAAAGCAAAGAGTTCATAGAAAAGTCTTGCAGGGCAACAAGCTACCCCAAGTTATGCCTTAAATCTCTAGCACGCCGTGCAAGCAAAATCAAAGGTAACCCTGAGCTATTAGCCAATGCAGCTCTTAGTACAACCTTTTTTGCAGCCCAAACTACGTCAAGGCTGCTAAAAGATACATCGAGAATCCATAGCTTGAAATCCAATGACGTGGCAGCCATGGTAGATTGTATTGCAGATTTAAGTGATTCGGTGCAGAAGTTGCAAATGTCTACTAAGGTGATGGACGAGGGCACCAAAAACAATGGCGTCATTCGTGTTGATGGCTCGGATGATGTTGTTCGGGTTCAAATAAACGATATTCAAATGTGGGTTAACATGGCTTTGGAGGAAGAGGAGACTTGCATGATTGCATTGGCTAATATGAACGTAAAAGGTAGGGTAAAGAAAGGAATTAGGAAACGCATTGTTAAGGTTGCACATTTGACAAGCAATGCTTTGGACCTTGTTAAGAGCTTTGCCTTGGCTCATAACAAATGACGAATTCACCTTAATACCCTTTAGAATTTACCGTATTAGAATATTTGTACAACAAAAACCAAATGAACCCATAATTCATTGGTTTATTTTTATAAATGTAATTTCTTTTTTTCAAGGCAATACTAAAACATTTTATTAATAGACCAAAATGCCCACTTATCTTTTCCGTACCGATATAAATTCCAATTCATACAAGTTGCATTAACTTGTTCCGACCAATTTCAATTGTACCAATCGAAATTTGTGTATCGGCGTGTGCATGAAAAATATTAAAAATAGATAAAATTATTATTTTTTACCAACTTAAATTTATTTTTTATTAACTAAATTTAAAATTTAAACTTCTAAACTTTAACTAAGGCAATAGAGCAACTTTAAAATTTAGAGTAAAAAGTTTAACAAATAAAAAAAAGTAAAGAATTTATATAACAAACAAATTAAATTTTAAAAATAAAAAATTTTTAAAAACTTCACCAACATGACTTTATGTTTATGTTTTTATTAAACTTTCATTTTTTATATTTAATATGGTGTGATCTTATCGTGGATTTTTAAAAAATTAATATTGTGAATAATTTTGGTATTTAATGCATGGATTTTTTTCCTTGTTTACTTTAGTTTTGTTAAATAATAAAGTTCTATTTGTGAAGTTTATTGATGAATAATTTATATAATCAATTAATATTTAAAAATATTTAATTTAATTCATTTGATGTATTTAAATATTAGATTTTTTTAAAAATATCAATAAATTCAAATTGGTACATTGAAATAGATTAATACAAGTAGGTACCAATTCCAGTAAAAAAACAATGTGCCCATAAGTGCAATACTGATTAGTTTAATTATTCTCGTATAATTATAAGGATTTAACTCTCCCACTAAAAATTTTCCTTGAAAAAACTTAGACCAAATAGTTAGAAAAATTTTCTCGGCTTAACCATACTTTAATAATATATTTTTATTTGGCTTAAATGTGCATTTAACTCCTACACATTCTCCCAACTTGGTATTAAGGATTTTTTTTTTTTTTTATCCCAACTTGTATCTGAATTTGTTTTTGGTTAATAGTTTGGGAACATTTTTTTAATGTCATTAAATTTATAACATGTGACAAAAATGATAAATCATAATTTGAAAAAAAATTAAAATACAGATTTTTAAAATATATTTTTAAATCTCTTAATATTCTAAAAACAATCCTATGTTCTTCAATCCCAAATCTTATATCTACTCAAAAGGCTAAACTTTAAGCATGTAAAGAAGGAAAATTTTGCAATTGGAATGAAGAGTAGGTGCCAAAGAAAAGATTAAGAAAGAAAAGCGAAGAAAAAGAATCTTTTTGAGCCCATTATCTCAAATTCAAGCTTGTAAGGGGAACAAAATCTGTAGAACATTGAAGATGAAGGAGTTGAATCCTTGAAACTAGAACCATGTGGGTTCCTTAAAATCTTCCAAAAATCTGAAACCAAACCCATAAAGGAGCTATAAAAATTAGTAATTCGCTAAACAAATCCCCAATTGAGAGTTTCCTTCAAATCCAAAAAATTTTGAAACCAAACCCATCTCTAGAACAAAAACGAAAGAAAAAAAAAAAAAACCTTCGAATGAATCCAAAAAGTAATCATTAAGCGTGAAGTTTTCTCAAGGGTTTGTTAGAAGAGAGAAACTCTTAAAACCAGACCAAAGAAACCATCAAATTGAAGCTAAAAGAGATTGAAAAAAAAAAAAAAAGAGAGATGAAGAATATCGAAAGAAGGAATTATTGGGGAGTAGATGAGATAAATATATTATGGGAGGGGGGGAGAGTGACGGAGATAAACGAAGCAGAAGTCGACCGCGACGTTTCTTTTTTGAATGGAGATCGGAGGGGTGCCAGAAAAGGGTGAGCGGCAAGCTTTTTTGACGAAGAAAGAAGATGGGTAAAAAAAAAAAAAAAAAAGTTAATATGTAATTTCGCGCTCAATTTGTAAAAGAAAAATGCTTAGTTGATATCTGAATTTTTTTTAACCTAATAACGGTATAAATTTTTTCATATTAAGAATGAATCCCAAGAAAAAATTATATTTTATTAATTATTTATTTTAAATATTTAGAAAAAAATTAATTTATACTCATCATATGACATACTAAAAAGTTGTTATGTGTATTCATTATATTGGCCATTAATGATACGTTAGTATAAACTAACGGTGTTAGTACAAATCTATAAATTTAGGTGACAGAATATAAGTTTAAGTACCAATTAAATACAAGTTTAATGGGCAAATTATATATTAACCCTAAAAATTTATTTTATAAATATATAAGAATAGAGAATGTATCAAGTTCGATGGGCTAAATACCTATTTAAGCCATTTAAAATTTTTTTTTTTTTAGAGTTGGGAGCTAAGAATGAGATTGTTTAGGACCGAATCCAAACTCTAGCCTACAACATAATACTCTTACCACTAGGTCAAGAGATTATTAGCTATTTTATTTTGATACATTAAGTAATTTATATCACATAAAATTAAATATACAGTAATACAATACAATACAATGTAATCATTAAAAAATATGTTAAATTGTTTAAATTTAAAATTTTGATAAAAAGAAAAATCATATAAAATATTAAATACAAAATTAAAAATAATATATATTTAAAAAATAATAATATAAGCGAGCCTAAAACGAGTTTGTATTAATTATTTACAAATATGAACGAATTTTAATAAAAAATTGAGATCCATATTTTAAGTTGGGTCGAATTTAAACAAATATAAAATATACTAATATTATAGATAGGCTCGACTTGCTCCGGCTGAAAACTTCTATATAATACTAGAAATTTTATCACACATATATGCATATGGAAACCATGTATTTAAAAATAACATATAATAAATAATATAACCTAAGATTTGAAACTAATAATAATAAAACATATGTATGTATGAAATTACAATAAAAAACAGTTTAAATTGTGAGTAAAAGAAAAATGAAATAGGTAAATACATTATACTAATAATATTAAATGCACTATAGTTGTTTATTTTAATATTGTCATTTTTCTATAACATGTCAAAAATTATCAAGTTAGTGAAAAGAAAATTTAATATTTAAATTCTATTTAAAAAAAAATTAAATATCAAGTTCACTTGTCTCACCAACGCAATTAGTGACATTATCTATATCTATCACACGCGTATGCATGTGGAGACCATGAATTTAGAGCACAGATGTGCGTTTAAAAACAACATACAATAAATAATAAAATGTATGATTTAAAATTAATTAATTATAATAACATAAGAAATATATACGGTTTTAAAATTAAAAAAATGATTAAATTGTGAGAAAAACAAAATTTAAAAACATAAATACATCAATCTACTAAATTTGTTTACCATGGTGTTACCATTGATTGTCAGTTAGTGTGTTGAATTTAACTTGTTATATTAACTCGATTAACAACATTATTAATAGATACAATTGATAGATATAAAAATTATGCATATCAAAATGAAAATTTAAAATTTTATTAATTTAGTTAGTATGGATTCAAATCCCACTTTATGCACAATTTTATTAATCCTTTTTAAATTAAAATACTAGAATACCCTTTAATAATATAATATATTTTAATTACAAAATAATATTTTCGTAATTTTGCTAACTAAGTTGATGGTCACGAACTCAATCAAAGATTTCATTAATAGTATAAATACACAAATTGGCGAGAAAATATATTTTATGTTAAAAGTTAAATATTTTTAAATTTATTCAAAAATTATTATTGATATAGTGGTAAATTCTTTTTTTTAAATTATAAATCCATTAAACATGTACTTAATCTCTAAATATATTTATAGAGCACAAAATAATTATGAAAATTTAAATAATTTTTATGGGTAAACTACTTTAATAGTCATTAAACTTTTTGAATATTTCTATTTTAATCATCAAACTATAAAATTTTTAATCTAATCATCAAACTATTCGAATTTGTTTTATTAGTCATTGTTTCATTAAAACATTAACAACTAGATGACATGGATTTTTAGTGGGACCCACCATATTTGTTATCTTCTTCTTATTATTATTTTTCCTTTTATTTCTTCTTGTTTCTTTCCTTTTTTTTCTCCTTCATTCTTTTTTTTTTCTTGCGCCGCCGCTGTCCGACCCAGTCTCCGCCTTGCATTGACAATTGGGCATATTTTGTAATTTGTAACATCTTATAAAATAAATATTAATATCTAATTAAAGAAAAATTGCTACATTTCTTGAATCATTAAACCCATCATATCATTTTACTAATTTCTAAGATTTGATTGGAAAAAGAGGGTTTTCTACAATTTTTTATAAATTAAAGTTTCCAAATTCATTAAAGTACCAACACACACAAAAAAGAAAAAGAGAGGAAGAAGATTTTCAATTTATGTTTTAGCATTTTCAATTTATGTTTTAGCATTTCTAGTTATTGTTCTGCAATTGTCTTCTTATTTTAACCCATGCTCGTCCTCTAATGGCTATAATCACCACGAAAGTAACAAATTCATAAAGAAGTCTTGCAGGGCAACAAGCTACCATTGAGTTATGCTTTAAATCTCTAGCACGCCATGCAAGCAAAATCCAAGGTAACCCTAAGTTATTAGCCCATGCACCTCTAAATACAACTTTTTTTTGCAGCGCAAGCCACGTCAAGAATCCATAGCTTGAAACCCAGTGAAGTGGTAGCCATGGTAGATTGCATTGCAGGTTTAACTGATTTAATGCAGAAGTTGCAAATGTCTACTAAGGTGATGGACGACGGGGACAAAGACAACGACGTCGTCCGTGTAGATGACTCCAATGATGTTATTCAGGTTGAAATGAACGATATTTAGATGTGCGTTAACATGGCTTTGGAGGAAGAGGAGACTTGCATGAACGGATTGGCTAATATGGATGTAAAAGGTAAGGTGAAGAAAGGAATTAGGAAAGGCATCGTTAATGTGGCACATTTGACAAGCAATGCTTTGGCCTTCGTTAAGAGTTTTGCCTTGGCTCACGACAACTGACAAATCCATCTTAATACGCTTTATTTGCTTTAACTTTGTTATGTCCAGATTAATGCTTCTAATATTAGGTCCAGCATGCTGACACTTCGCTGTTCCCTTTCAAATTTACCCTATTAGAATATAAAATAGATAACAGATTATCTAGTTGAAATCATCTCACTCACGTTTATAATACAGGTACTCTCCGATGATTATAAGGATTTAACTCTCCCATTTAAGATTTGTGAAAGATTAGATTAAATAGACAAAAGATTTTTATTGGCCTTGTCTATTTTATATATTTGTAATATATATTTATTTTATTTTTATATATTATATAATTTATATCATATAAAATTAAATGTATAATAATACAATATTATGTAAACATTAAAAATATATTAAATTGTTTAGATTTAATTTTTTATAAAATAAATATCATATAAAATATTAAATATAAAAGTAAACATAATATACATTTTAAAAATTAATATAAACGGCCCATTGAATCTTAACTCGATTAGCATGAATATTGTTAATGTAAGAAGATCGAGTTTTTTTACATTAATAATATGAAAAATATAATACTTATAAAAATGGGATGAAAAACAAATTATTTACGAGCATGAATTGTTTTAAATAATAAAAAATAGTTTCGCTAATGTATCAAGTAACATCGCCTATAAAAAATACTAATTTAATTCAAAAGGCCAAAATGTGAAGTGGCACCCTTTTTTTTTCACCCACATTTACTTTTCTTTTTAATTTTTATATATTTTAGTTTTATAATTTTATATTTTATAATTGAATTTTTATTTCATAAAAAATGGTTGAGTTGTTTTATTTTTAAAATATTTTATAATTATGACATTTTAAACATTTAAAATAATGATCAAGTTGATAAATTTTTGATAAATTTTACATTAAAACACTAAGGTAAACTACCTAAATATTTACCCAAGTTTTTTAATGAGTTCATGTTGGGTCATTGAATTTTTTTTGGCTAACTTTGTTTCGTTAGATGAATTTTTAATTCTAATCATTTAACTATTAAAATGTATTTGGTCACCAAATAAAATGTGAATCTAGCTTTCTTTTTATTGATATAAAAAGAAATTTAATTCTTAATAGTTTACTTCTTCTATAAAATTGATTTTATTTTAAAAAAAATTAATACATTTCACCTTCAAATTTTACACATTATCAACCCTATCTTTATAATTATAAAATATTAAAAAATTAAAATTATAAAAATAAAAAAAATTAAATTTTTTATGAAATAAAAATTAAATTATGTAAACTATATAATATAAAATTATAAAATAAAAATCTCATAATATTAAAAAAAATAAAGATGGGTGAAAAAGGGCTGTCTTATGATATTTTAGCGTCACCCCCCAAGTAGAAAAAAAGGGCCTAAAGAAGATTCCAGAACCAGCAAAGTCTCTTGCTTGGTCCTCTAAATACCCAAAACCCCCAAAGTCCAAATTCTTCCCCCAAAACCAAAGCTTCTAAACTTGTTTCGCAATGGCCGATGAAGCTAAAGCCAAAGGCAACGCCGCCTTTTCTTCTGGCGATTTCAACACCGCCGTCAAACACTTCACCGAAGCTATAAACCTTTCCCCGACCAACCACGTTCTTTATTCTAATCGCTCCGCCGCTTACGCTTCCCTCCATCAATACGATGCTGCATTATCCGACGCTAAGAAAACCGTCGACCTTAAACCCGACTGGTCCAAAGGTTACAGCAGGCTCGGTGCCGCTCACCTCGGTTTGCACCAATACGAAGACGCTGTTTCGGCCTATAAAAAGGGTCTTGAGATTGATCCTAACAATGAAGCATTGAAATCCGGCTTGGCTGATGCTCAGTCGGCTGCGACGGCTTCGGCTTCCCCAGCTAGGGCAGCGCCGCCTCCCAATCTATTTGGTGACGCTTTTCAGGGACCGGAGATGTGGGCTAAGTTGACGGCGGATCCGACTACTAGGGTTTTTTTACAGCAGCCGGATTTTGTTAAAGCGATGCAGGAGATTCAGAGAAATCCTAGCAAATTGAATGAGCATTTGCAAGACCAGAGAGTTATGCAAGCTCTGGGGGTTTTGTTGAATGTTAAGTTTAAGGCTGGTGGCGGGGATGACATGGAGATTCCAGAGGCGGACTCACCTCCGGCGCCGTCGCAGCCTGCTAAGCAAGAGTCGAAGAAGCCGGACCCTGTGCCTGAACCAGAACCAGAACCGATGGAAATCACGGAAGAGAAGCAGAAGAAGGAGAAGAAAGAAAAGGCTTTAAAGGAAAAGGAGACTGGAAATGCTGCTTATAAGAAGAAAGACTTCGAGACGGCTATTCAACATTACACCAAAGCAATGGAGATTGATGATGAAGATATTTCGTACATAACCAATCGGGCTGCTGTTTATTTGGAAATGGGCAAGGTATGGTTATTTATTTCTATTTGTTTAGAAGCTACTATAAAATGTACTTCTTTCTTTGTAGTTATTGCTACGAACTTTATAAAAATGTCAATTTTTTGGTTGATTAGCATTCATGCTGGTATCATTTCAGTGTATAAAAATAATTAATGACTTTACTTTTAACAGAGTGATTTTCGCTGTTGGTAGCTTCAGGTCTAAAGATGATTCCCTGTTTTTACAAGCAATCTAATACTGATTCAATTTATTAAAAAACATCTTGAATGGTTATAGAGAATGAATTTATGATAGCATGATTGTTTATATTCTTCATGCGGTGCTAAGTGTTCAGAGTGTATAACATATGCTTAATTATGTTGGTATTGATCATTGAGTTCATACTTCATACACAAATACATTCTGTGTTTTTCAAAAGACCACATGAGTGGGTGGGGAAATAAGGATTTCCATTCGTTTTCTCGGTTCTGAAAGATGTCAAATCATTACATTAGACATAATAAGAGAATTCTGCCCTTAGTTTGTGGTAGGATATATGTATATATATGTGTATATCTAACTTTAACCCCTTTTCTTGCCTACTACCCTTGTCGAATGCAGTATGAAGACTGCATTAAGGATTGTGAGAAGGCTGTTGAAAGAGGTAGAGAGCTCAGAGCAGACTATAAAATGATAGCGAAAGCTTTGACTAGGAAGGGAACTGCTTTGCTGAAGATGGCGAAATGCTCAAAAGATTATGAACCAGCCATTGAGACTTTCCAGAAAGCTCTTACTGAGCATCGCAATCCTGACACGTTGAAGAAACTAAATGATGCTGAAAAAGCCAAGAAGGAACTAGAGCAGCAAGAATATTTTGATCCAAAGATAGCTGATGAGGAGCGTGAGAAAGGTATTCGATATGAGTTTATGTTTAGTTTTCCGTGGCACCTTCATAGTTTTTTAATTATTTTTTACTGGTTTATGTCTGTCTACCAGTATTTCCTAGAGTAGCAAGAATATCTTAATCCTGTTGCATTATGCATTCATTCAAGTTTGGTCCGAGCCAAAGTGTAGTCAGTAAAAACAGTAGTCCCCAACCTTGTTTTTTAATTATTTTTTACTGGTTTATGTCTGTCTACCAGTATTTCCTAGAGTAGCAAGAATATCTTAATCCTGTTGCATTATGCATTCATTCAAGTTTGGTCCGAGCCAAAGTGTAGTCAGTAAAAACGGTAGTCCCCAACCTTGTTTATCTGTTGACTTCTCAAATATGTTTATATGCAGGGAATGAATGTTTCAAACAGCAGAAGTATCCAGAGGCTGTGAAGCATTATACCGAGTCATTGAGACGAAACCCCAAAGATCCAAAGGTATATTCTGTTTTAGCGAGTTTGTTTGTGACCAATGCCAAAAAAGTAGCATTATACTGACTGTTGAAATGCATTTTGGTCTTGTCAGGCATACAGCAATAGAGCAGCATGCTACACGAAATTGGGCGCTTTGCCTGAGGGATTGAAAGATGCTGAGAAGTGCATTGAGCTTGATCCAACATTTTCAAAGGGTTACACAAGAAAGGGAGCTGTTCAGTTCTTCATGAAGGAGTATGACAAAGCTTTAGAAACATACCAAGAAGGGTTGAAGCATGATCCGAATAACCAGGAATTGCTTGATGGTGTTAGAAGGTACATGACTTTGTGCTCCCAGCTTTTGGTTTCATGTATCTGTTTCAGCAGTGTCTTTTAATTATCTTTTAAGCTCAATCATTTCGCAGGTGTGTAGAACAGATTAACAGAGCTAGTCGAGGTGATTTCAGCCCTGAAGAATTGAAGGAAAGACAGGTGAGTATTTCATTATGCCGCTGTGTACACTTAGGTTCTGAAAACTGCTTAGGAGACCCCTGATATTGTAAATGGATGGAATTTTGCAGGCCAAGGCAATGCAAGATCCAGAAATTCAAAACATTCTATCGGATCCAGTCATGAGACAGGTAAGTACTGAAAAAATATCAGTTTAGCTGCGCAGGAGCTGTAAGGTGATAGTATTTTTATTCCATGTTATTTATATGTCAAACTGAGAAAGATTGGGATGTGGGCAGGTGTTGGTTGATTTCCAGGAGAACCCAAAGGCAGCGCAGGAGCACACCAAGAATCCTATGGTGATGAACAAGATTCAAAAGCTGGTCACTGCTGGTATTGTCCAACTGAGATAAACTGGAACCAAAATTTCAACTTTTTTCTTCTTTTTATCCTTTTACCCATTTTGTCGTGTGAACTTAAATGGATTGTTCATAAAAGTAGTTCCTGCTGGAAATGTTCGATAGTTGCCTGTTATTTAAATGGTTTGTTTTTGAGCTGTTAAAACTGTCGCTGGATTCTATTATATCATTGATTTTCAGGTTTTAAAAGATATATGCGTTTATATCTCGATATATATTCTATAGCACGTGAAACTTACCCTAAAGTTGCAATATTGTATGATATTTCAAAAGTTCTACGAATGTGGATATTCCCAAGATCAAGATTCAGAATATGAATCACATTTTAACCTTTAAAGGTTGAAATATTTGAATTTTACTTGGTAAGGGAATTATTTTGAATTTTGAATTTTGAATTTTGAATTTTAATATTTACCATTAATATTAATAATATTATTATTATTAAATTACGACTTACTTTATTTAAAAATGCATTACTAATTCATGAATTTTAGTTGATTGGCATGGATTGCTAAAAGACATTTCACATTCTTTTTATGTATGTTAACTACTGTTGATAACAACTGGATACAAAATAAATCACTTACGAATTTTTTGCTAATTGGTATGAACTGTTGATTAGATGAACTTGAATGTATAAACTTTTTGAAATTACAAGTTGTAACTATAGCAGAAGTAATCCCTAAGCTAAGGATTCATCATCGTGAAAAAAAATTAATATTCTATGATGCAATTTCATGCAATGATTCTCGTAAGACTATGCCAAAGAACCTATTTCACAAAGATTTACTTAATGATGAAAACAACGGTGAAAGATAACATTAACAGCCACGATGTTTTCTGCGTCGACAATGATCCCAATCGGCAATTCTCATCTTAACCTTCTCAAACTCCGAAATCCTACAAGCCAATGTGATCCCTCCCGATTGATTGAACCCGTAAATCTGCTCCGACTCCTTCAACAGCTCTTCAAACAACGGGTGGTTAAAATAAATAACAGGCACTACCACCCTCCTCTTGTCACCTCCTGATTCCTCCACGTACACCGCAACATGCCCCTTCGGTACCCCGTCAACTCTCTCCATTCCCTCCTCACCCAATCGGACATACCCCGGACCCGAACCCGAATTACAGAGCCCCTTAGTTCGATATCGAAGAAACTGGGCAAAAGAGCAGATTCGAGATAACAGGTTGCAGCATCTGATCCGAGGTCTCAAGAAACTGTTCCTATAATTTCTACTTCCGGGTCGGATTATCCATTTGAAAACTTTCACTAGCTTACTTCCAAGCTTGAACCCTCTAATTTTCTTCATCTTTTTTGTTTTTCGGGGTCAGAAAAAAAATGAAAATAATAATGAAATGGTTAGTGTTCAAATCTGAAACTAAGAACTGGGTTGTTGTCGGATTTGTTAATGGTGTCTGTTTTCAGAAATGGGTCTCGTAGCAAAAGAATGCCTCTGTTTCGACGCTCTTCTCTGAAGAATTTTGAGTTCAAAAGAGAAAAAGGTTCGATTATTGGACGATAAGAGAGCTGTTTGTTTATAGAAGAGACTTTCGAGTTGTCTGATTAGTTAATGTTAAAATAATATGAAAGAAAAACAATGAGTGATGCAGACTTTGGTCGGCGGTCCGTACCGGGCACACGGTCGAAACTCGAAATGCGGCTTTAACTCAACACGGAAATTTAATTATAGGGTCCAATTCTACTATCAGTCCCTGTACTGTTTGATGTAATTTAATCTTTTTATTATTGATGTATTTCGACTGACCACATTGAAAATATGGCATAATAATAATAATGGAATAATGGACCACATGCCCTAATTGATAAGATCCTATTCCTTTACCACCCACACACTTTTGTTTTCCTTTCATTAAAGCAAAAGTGTTTCCTTTTTTTCTCATATTTGAAATCTATAAAAGGTCCAACCTAAAGCTAGAAATTCTAACTTAAAGCTATGTTCATATCTTATGTGGATTAATATATATATATATATATATTATGTGAAAAAAATTAAAAATAATAAATTTGAAACGGTAGAATAGAAACATGGTCCATTAAAGAATCAGCCTATATGTTAATGGACCATGCTAGCATGGCTCATGTCCCGTAGACCTCTTGGATATTGTCAACCCGAATCGAGCCAAGCCATTAATAGGCCATACCATGCTGGTATAGATGGCATTTGCATATATTTATAATATGCATGTACATATTCATATATGTGTATGAGAGAACTTAAGAACAAGTGTAAAAACAAGGTGATATAGATGGCATTTGCAGAAGAGCATGAAAGAATGAATAGAGAGATGAGGTTAAATTGTATTTGAAAATTGATGCATTGTCTCCCAATAAATTAAACAAGGAACCCTTGATGCAATGCATTAACAACATTCTGAACCAAAACCCCAAAAAAGAAAAAAAAAAAAATAGAACTTATCAAAATCACCAAAGATTCATATCAACAACACTACATCCGCACGCCTAAACATACAAACACAAACCTTACGTGTGAAGCACGTGTTCGGACAAGCACAGACCACCCCCGAAAGAAAAGCACCTAGCGGGAAACGAGGAAAAGGGTCGAGGCAATCATCAGCACTGTAAAGAACAGTTTTGATCTACCCTCTATAATTGATGTTGCCAATGATGATGATACATCCTGCGGCCTGAAAAGGAAACCAAGTAGAATTTGTAACTACCCGTCATCGATTATTTTTCTCTTTAAAAGCTAACTTGGAGAAGAAAACTTTTCAGAAGATAATGGACTCATTTTGCTTACTTTTGTAATTTGCTTAGGGCACCGCAAAAGAGGGCATTGTCGGGCATAGGCAACTCAGTTTTGTTTGTAGCCTCGGGATTGACAACCCTGACATATGTTTCTTGACCAAGATACCATGAGTCGAGGTTTTCAGTTCTAAGGTTCCAGACTCCGACATTGTCAAGTGATATTAAGATTGCAGTCCATGCACCAGGATAAACCTACAAACAGGGATATCAGTAGGCATTTTTGGTCGCAGGTCCAGACTATTATGTCAAATGGAAAAAAAAAACTGAACTTGCGCAAGCCTTAGAACCACATATCTCCTATGACCTACCTGTGTTGTGGAGCGGGCAATCCCGTCCCACTTATTATATGTGCCCCTGCTATTCTCCGACCACTCACCGTAATCCATTCTGCAACAAGATAATTGATGAATTTAGTGTTAAAATCATAGTGCATATGGATACATATACACATGATGAAGCGTCAAGGAAAACAAATTCCTACCCGACAACAAAAAATGCATATCCACTCATGTGATAAGTATGCATCTTAGTGTCATTGTTCTGTAGGATGACTTCCATAAATCCCCTATAAGTCCCATTAATAACAGATGTTTCCATTTTAGGTGGCCCTGTAAGTGGTTTATTGGGAAAATCAAGCTTATATACTCCTTTAATCTTATACTGGTCAGCAAGCCGGATTGGTGTAGCAGGATTGACAAAGGATATCCCACTGAGTGTCGCTCGTCTTTTCCCATCAATAGTCTCTGGTGGCTTGTTTCTCAAGACGTAAACTTCAGTCACATTAATCGAACCATATCTAAACGATCCCTGTGGGTTCGGGCGAGCACCACTGGCAGATACATTCCATCTGCATTATTTAAGCAGAGAAACTAAGACTGTGCAACCGACTAAAGTGTGAATATAATTTGTTTTTAACAAGGCATGCATTACAAGCAAAATGTTTGAAGTGTGAAAAATGTGCTCATGCACTCAAACCACAATGAGAACGAACCTGATAGATCTAGCTTGGTTCATTGAAAAGGTTTTGTCGAATTCATCCTGCGGTGGATCAGGGAGGGGACCGGATGCCTTTCCTTTCGAATTAGAATAACGCAAAATGGCAACACCGGTAACTCGTTTCCACTGCGATTCATTCACAAACCTGGCACTTGCTACAATGTAGTAATCGCTACTTGCATTCTGATCCGTGGTTAGCAGAAACGAATAAGACTGCCCTACATGTATGTCTAAGCTCGTGTAGTTCTGCTGCACCGTATATGATCCCTCACTCTCCGCAAGAAGTAAATTATGGCTCTGAATCCTGAAATTCAAGGAGGTCGATATTCCCACGTTGTGAACTCGAAGGCGATAAGTTTTCCCTGACCAACATAATAATGTAATGTTATAGTAATAACGAATTCCAGGCCAACATATAAAATTTGAGGGTCAACAAATCTTGATAGTCAGGTACAAGTATTATGACTGAAGTATAAATAACCTAACACTCCGCAATTAAAGTTCATTAATATCTAAAATACAACTCCAGTAGGATAAATAGATGCAAATTACTCCTAAATTCCATTTCCTGGAATTAATTCCATTTTTTTGGTCACTAAGTTCTAATTACACAAGCAACTGGAATAACACAATAGAAATGAGTATCAGTTAAGCAGATCATCATAAGTCATAACTAAACAATGCATTGCAAGAAATAACCACCTGGATGGACGTTAATCGTTTCATACTCGATACCATCAGGTACAAGAGTATCATTATATCGGTAAGGACCTTTGCCATTAATAAGAACTCCATCTGGCATCCCTAGACCTTTTCCGGCATCAAGTGCCTTTCTCAAAGCCTGCAATCCAAAGGTATCCCCTTATTAGACACATTATAATCCTACACTCAAAAATCCAACCTCAAAGCCAAATACATATATATATCCAGTAGCTTCACGAACCGTGTGATTTCGCGTGTACCAATCACCAATCAAAATGACAATGTCCCCATCAGGAGTGTCAAAAGGAATAGGAATTATAGGTCTATTGTTGATAATAAAGCTACCAAAACCACCAGCTGCCCTCTGAAAATGCAGTGATGGGAAATAAAAGAAACTCCCAACTTGGTCCTTAACTTGGAACTGGTAAGTCCAATTCCACTTAGGAGGAATTGGACAATTAGTGCCAAGAACTCCATCTTGCCATGAACTACGCCTCTGTTGAATCCCAGACCTAAAAACAACACCCAAAGATTCAACTAAATCATCTATCTTTGTATTATGATATTTTTGAGTGCAAATTAAGTAAGATCTTACCAATGCATAAGTAAACTTTCGTCCAATTTGTTTCGAACATTGACGACGACATTGTTGTTAGTAGTTGAATTGATAGTAGGCCCAGGGAACTTGTTATTTATAGCAATAACCTACAAAGTAAATGCAGATAAAGAAACCATTAATAATAGATCCACAACATTAGTCTAAAAAAGCTTACTTAAAATCTCAAAAGCTATGCAAAGTTCAAGTAAAAAAGGAGCTACTTTTTTTTTTCCTTTGTAGATCTGAAGCTAAAAGTTGAAACTTTTAAAGCTGTTTACAAGCAAACCATTTTCTCAGTTATGAAAACTAAGGAAAACTAGCTAAAGAAAAGAGCATACCTGTTGGGGAACACCCAAAGGAGAAGCAGTGATGTAAGTGACCTCAAAATCATAGAAAACAAATGGATCCTCAGCATAACACAAGCTTAAAAACAGAGCAATGTGGATAAGAAACCAACCCCAGAACCTACTCAAAGCCATTCTTTTTCAAGGACAAGAAGAAAAAAAAACTCCTTTTGGGTTTATAAATGGGAAAAGCTTTGTTATATTCTTTTACATTATCTGGTAAGCAAAAAGAAGGAGAAGAGGAAACCAGAGGCTCTAAAGATGAAACTTTAAGAGAGAGAGAGAAAACAACAAAAGAAACGGCTATATGATTTTGCTTGACGGGCTGGGGTATTTTTTGGGGTTCTTTTTTAGTGAAAAAAAAAAAAGGAAGCACTTTGGTTACGATTGAAATAATAGAAAAAGCATTAGATTTGTCGGACGCTAGCCATCATTCAATTCATTAGTGGAAGAGAGAGAGAAAGGTAGGGTGACAACCTGTATCCAGTTCAGAGCTTAACATTGAAGTGGAAAAATGTGGTCTTTCTTTTATTATTATAACATTAAACCATGTCTAATTACTAACGCTTAAGAGGAGTTTTAAAGAGCACAGGGTTTAACAGCTTACGCGTTGTTAGCCATATGATGGGGGTGAAACATGATTGCAAAGCGCATTATGGCATGTGGAGTGGACCCTTTTCGGTGAAATCAATAGGTTTGAAATGGCTGCTAGTTTCTTCCCTAATAAACGCCTCGTTTGACGGTTGCTTAAAAAACTAATGCAATCATAAAATATTGTGAATGGTGCAAATGGGAGGGTTAACAGTTAAATTAAATCGAGAAACAGAAAATCAAGCTAAATCTATGATTTTCGGATGGTTTTTAGTCTGTAAGGTTTACTTGAATCCAGGAGCAAAGGTAAATAGAGGGTAAAGCATTTATACCATTTAATTTTTTCACAAATTTATAAATTTGGGACATCAATAGAGCTATTTTACCAAATCAATGGGGCTAACACCTAAATTGAATTAAATTTTATTTTTATTTAATTTAACATAAAATAATGTCTAAAAACCATAAAAAAACCATTTTGTTAATATAAAATTCAAAAATCAAAATTAGATTAAATGGTAGGGTTTTTTAATTTCATGCAAGAGTTGTTTATGATTTGAATTTTGTTGATACACGGAGGTCAAGATGGAGAGGGAAATGGTGTCTTGGTTCGAAAAATAGAGTCGAAACCCCTTAAATAGTGTCTGGAATTACTTAAATCATTAGTATTTCGAGTCAGATAATCGAGTCGGGCCTCAGATTGGGTTATTATATATTTTATTATCATCATATAACAAATTTTAACTTTTAAGTTAGTTAAAATATTTTACAGATGCTAAGATAAAGTACTAATGATATTAGTAAATCTGTAAATGAAAAATAAATAAATAGAGGATAATAGAACTGCAATAATCAGAGTTGTAATAAACGAAATGGGCTGATCTTCCACTTTTGAGGTAGCCCAAATAATTTGATCCTTTGGGCTTGAATTGCTTAATCTCTTTTAAATCCATTCATGCAAGGCTTTTGTCTCATAACGTCCGTGCGCTTAAATCTTCCTTGTTTTATTATTTGCTTTAAAACTAAGTAAAATATCAATTGAGGAGAGTTGTTGATGGTTTGGGCCAGATCCTAATAAAATTTTAGTTCTGATTGATAAGCACGGCCCAGGTCCAACTTAAAAATGGGCTTAAATTTTTATCCAAGCTCAATTTGAATAAAAATACTAATATTTGGACCCAATTAAGCTCATTCGTATTAATTTTTTTTAATTTTTATTTTTTATATAAAAAATTTAAAAATATAATATACCAAATATACTAAAAATATTAAAATAAATGCTTTTAACGAATTGAAAATAAATTAAAAAAATATTTATACTTAAATAACATTAAGATAAGTACAACTTAACAAGCAAATACTTCTAAAATAGTAGCAAAATAATAAAATAATAGTGAAATGATAGCAAAGCAGTGGTAAAAGGTGGGAAAACAGTTGCAAAACATGAAAAAATAACAAGATATTTTTTATTGTAAATTTGGGCCGGGCTCGGGACCAAAAAACCTTACCCGAAGCCTGACCCATTTTCTAAACAAACTTTATTTTTTGCCCAAACTTTATTTTTCGGACTGACATTCGGGCCTAACCAGGTTACCCGTTCCACGGAGAACTCTACGATCCACTATGCTCCAATTTGTTGTGCTTTAATTATGTTGTTAGCATATCAAGAAGATGATTGAAGAACATGAAAAGCAACTAACGGAATCTATTATTAGAATAAAGAATATTTTACAGGCGGGAAAGATAGGTTAAGCTAGGCTAAGGGTGCTAAAATGGCAACCAAACATGACTGCTAATTAAGCTTTGAGACAGTGGCCGAAGATGTTTGCATAAATTGGCTTTTCTCTCTCTCTCTCTTGGGAGTATTGGAAATGTTCATAAATTTGGATATGGCTGAATAAATGCAGAGTTCATCTGCCATATCTTAAGTGAAGCAGTTACATTGAGTTCCGTTGCATTGTTGAATAAAAACACTTTAGCTGCTCCATATATCGCTTTTGTCGGATAAACCCTTGATGTAATCACTGTTCTTCCTCCTTGTCCAAAGCTTTCGATTATCGAATGATCCACCTGCACCCACAACATTACATTACATTCCATTCTCATCTTCATTCACTCTTCGGTCGGTTCGGTTTAAAAAACATCCGCCTGCATCGATGATGGAGGGAAGTTAAAAACTCACCAATATTCTGATGGATAAATTTTCGCCTCTCAGAACAGGAACCAAGCTCCCATATATGTGTTTATCAACATCAGATGCTGTAGATGATCTGCAACAAGACATCATCGTTAAGTTCTTGGCTCTTACATTTATAAAAAACCGGCTCAAACACCAAACATACCGAGATTGATCGTTGCAAAAGAATGTCTTTAGATTGCCATCGGATCCTTTTGTCATGTAGAAATTCACAGGAGTCTGCTCACTCAGCTTCTCGTCTGCAAGCACCAACAGACCAAATGGTCCCAATGCACCACGCTCGGCAGCTCCACCGCTGGTCACGCAGTCAAACGATGCATCGGATGACCCGGTTGCTTTCTCCAAAGCATCGCTATCGATCTTGAACTCAGCTATGATATCCAACTGTGTTGCTGAATCAATATCTAGAGGAACAACAGATCCTGCCTGGATTCTCACTTGGTTAAATTCTTTGCCTTTCAACCTTAAACTATCTATTTCTTCCACTGGCCATTGAAGCAGATGAGTTCCGGTCTTCTTATCGAACAAAATCGTCCTCGGAATGCTCTGTTTAAGTTAAAATAGTTACATTATAAACATGTTCTGTAAATGAAGAAATCTGGGTTTTAATTGACGTTTAATTACCTGAACAGATGCCCATCCTTTTTTCACATCTGCTGCCTCACTATCGGATTCGCCAATCCAACCCCACAACACTCTTCTCTTCTTGTTTTGATCATAGAAAGTCTTGGCAGCATAGTATATCCCATAATCGTACCTTAATCCGATACCGACATCGATGTTGGGACGGTCTGGAATCCATGTACCATTGCGATCATTATAAGTCCCAATGGCATAGTAATCATGTCTGTCATCATCCAGACTTGCTTTCACCACATGCTTAATTCCATGTCCATTAATGGACGTCTCCAAGCCATTGTTTTCGGTTTCCGAAACAGGGAAGAAATCCACACATTCCCACATGCCAGTGCCAGGCACAGCATGAAGTAACCCATCTAACATCTCGTAGTTTATGAAGTCCTTGGTATCATACACCAAAGCTATGCCAGTTTTATTGATCCTGGACCCTATGGTAATCCGCCATTTGCCTTCGGAGGTTAACCAGGCGGTGGTCGGATCGCGGAAATCATTGGGACTGATGCCCGGTGGTGGGACCAGAACCGGGTTCCGAGGGTACTTGACCCAATGGACGAGGAGCGGATCGTATTGGTCGGCTGGATAAGCTAGGTTTTGAACTTGAACACCCTCGGTGGTGGACCCTGTATAAAGCATAACAATTTTACCATCATGGAGGATGGTTGCAGAACCTGTCCAGACACCATTTTTGTCGTACCACTGATCGGCAACCATTGCCAATGGGAGGTGAAGCCAATGGATCAAATCTTTGGATACAGCATGGCCCCAAACTATGTCGCCCCAAACGGCAGCGTTTGGGTTGTACTGATAGAAGAAATGATACCACCCCTTGTAGAATAATGGACCTGTTTTGTTTACCAATCATATGTTAAAAAAAATCATAAATTAATCCATTCTTTTATCATTTTTCTGTTATTTTTTTAATGGAACATACCATTTGTATGAAATTACATCAATTTGTATCTACACAGATTATAAATATGTTGCAATATAGGTAGAGGAGATCATGAAATAAATTTAAACCATTATATAATATTACCATAATTATATTTGCTTAACTTAAATTCGATTCAAAATATATTTTTTAAATTTTGCTAACAAGTAACTATACTTATTTTAAGTTTACCTATATTACTATTTTAAAATTTAAAAATTCCAGCTAAAACCTTATAAGAAGATGACAAATTAAATTTTCTTTCTCGATTCCTCCTAAAAAAATTTAAATTCAACTAAAACAACTAAAAATTATAAAAAAAATTAATTTATAATTCCCCAATTGAAAAAAAGTAAAATGACAGTGTGAAATGATGTATATATTATCATATATCAAAAGAAATAAAGATTTCAGATAATAGGGTGGGCCCCAGATGAGCAAAATAGAAATATGAAGGGTTTTTTACCCTAATATTATAAAAAAAATTATATACGAAAATAGATTGTCAGCCAGATTAATTACGAAAATGAAATACTTTTTGGGGTCGTGGCTACCTGACAGGCGCAACCTATTATTTTATTATTATTTTTTTTTTGTTTAAAAAAATTATTATTATATTATTATTTTTAAAATATTTAAAATAATATATGGGTAAAAATACGGGTTTTATACGGGTGAAAAATACACGAAAACGGGTCGAGCCTGACAGGTAGGCGCGACTAGTCGTGCCTGACAGGTAGAGGCAACTGCCACGTCAGCTCCCCCTGCTCTCCTTTTTTCTTCTTTCCCGAATTGCCCTTGTGTTGCACATTTTCGTAAAATATTTGTTCTTTTTTAGTAGGATTTCCAATACCGCGGTATAATATGTCGATGTACCTAAATTTTTTGTAATTTAGCTGATAACCTATTCGATATATAATTTTTTTGGTTAAAAATTTAATTTAAAAAAACCCTCTTACTTGGCATCGTAAGAAACTTTAAATATAAATTTTTATAGTTATAGCGAAGATTTAAATTTAAATTTAAATATTTTTAATAAAAATAAAATGTGCATGTCAAATTATTCGGGGTATTAGAAATTCTACTAAAAAAGAACAAATATTTTACGAAAATGTGCAACACAAGGGCAATTCAGGAAAGAAGAAAAAAAGAGAGCAGGGGAGCTGACGTGGCAGTTGCGCCTACATGCTAGTCGCGCCTACCTGACAGGCTCGACCCGTTTCGAGTATTTCCCACTTGTATAAAACTCATATTTTTATGCATATATTATTTTAAATATTTAAAATAATAATAATATAATAATAATTTTTTTAAACTAAAAAAAATTAATATTAAAAAATTGTGTTGCGCCTGTCAAGTAGGCGCGACCCTAAATTTTATACCATTTTAACAATTAATCTGACTGACAACCCATTTTCGTGTATAATATCTTTTTATAATAATGGGGTAAAAAACCCAAATATGAATTATTGGGAATATTTTCGAATCTGGTTTTGACTAATAACCAGTATTTTCGAATTGCTTGTCTAATCAATGAGATACTACCATTCAATCAATCAGTGGCAAAACAGCATAAAGTGGCTGCTAACTCAAAAAAAAAAAAAATCATTTAACTCATATTCGAATTATGTAAGGTTTTTATATATTTAATGAATCATAGTTTTATCTTATTCATAATTTAAAATATAAATATTTTAAAAAATAAAAAATGTGATAAAACATATTAATTACAGAAAGCTTACCATTAGGATCTGAAGCAGCACGAACCAGATTCCCACGTTAGAGCAGCAATGTAAAAACACCCAGCCATACCCCCAAAAAAATTATGTAAAAATCAGCCTATATAACTAGTAAAATTAATATTTAAAAATAATCCATACTTTATATTAGTATCAACAAAATTTACGACAGTATCAAAGAATTTAAAAACAAAAAAAGAAGCAATGCAACTGTAATTTTCTTCCTTACCATTCATCCAATTCTTTTCAGGTTGAAAGTGAAAAGCTGTTCTTTGCCATGATAACATGCTATTGTTCCATGGATAGTCCGGTAAATCGCCGCCAAGAACCCAGTTTGATTTCTCCGATACCCCGGCAGCCGGGCCACGTGAAACCGGCTTTAAATTCTCAGCCTTCTCGAAGGCCGTCGAAGCCAATGAACCACGTTCATTTTCATGCACGTCAACATAATCAACTGACCCATTGTTTCTAAGCAACAATGCAGCAAACAAGCCAACCGTTAACAACCCGAAAAAGATCGAAACCACCACTTTGATGGGTCTCCGGCTGGTAGCCTGACCCGTCAGATTGGATGATCCATCGGAGCTGGAAACCGGAAGCAATGGATTGATATCCGCCATTGTTAAAAGTAACTCGAAAAAGATGAGAGAATTAAGAGAAAAAGGCTTAACAAATGTGCTATGTTTTGGCCTCACTTCTCATTGCTATTATATACGAAATGCTTGGATGAGCAAACGAGGTTTGTGGGGTCATTAATGTTCCTGAAATTTACCAAATAATTATGACGATTATTTTGTGGGAAACTGGATCAATATTTATTTAATTATTTATAAACAAAACCGTAATTAAGATCATATTGTGTTATGCTAATGATCCTTGCAATTGTTGTCGACAAAGACAGATATTGTACAAGTCGAGTGTATGTTGTTTCAGATTTCCGTAGGTTTAATAATCTATTACGACAGGAAATTTTAATGATTTGGATTTATGCTAATAATTGAGCATTATAGATGACGTGTATCAACAATAATGTAGAAAAATATTTTAAAGTTGCGATTTGTGAACTAATATGAGTTTTATTGGTGTTGTTAGTAGGGGTGAGCAAAATTTGATTCAATTCGAAAAATTCAATAAAAAGTTTAAATTTGAATTAAATAGTTCAAGTTATTTGAGTTAATCAAGTTATTCGGATAAACTCGAATAAAAAATTAAGTTTTTCGGTTTAACTCGAATATGAATTACACAATTCGAGTTCTCCGAAAATTCAAATAAGAAAAGACAAAACTATGTCATTTTGATAAATGTTTACTCGTTAAGTTAAAAGGCAAAACCATTATATTTGTTTATGTTATTAAATAATTTTGTACTTCATCTACTAGTTAAATAATTGGTCCATGTAAACGTAACATTGAGTATAAATAATAGAATTCGTTAACACGACTCAACTTGGCTTGATTCGGTTCAATTCAAAAAAAAATCAAATTGAGTTCGGTTGCTAAAATAGGATTCGTCAACTCAACTAATTTGAAATTTTTCACTCGACCCAATCAAATATTCGCGCTAGTTGTTAGTCACAATAAACTAGTGACGTGGTTAGAAACTTTAATGGAAGATGGTAATTAATAATTAGTGGACTGGACCAGTGAATTATTCCATTTGTCAAATTTATACTATGTGACTAATTAATTGGGTTTTACTTTAGTTATAAAACTATTAAATACTTAATTATTTTACAAAATAATAAATTTATGGTTTATATATCATATGATATTAACAATGGTTTACTATAAATCATTTTATCATATTTGTACTAGGTCGAATATTTGTTAATACTAAAATAATAATAATTTGGTATTGCGGTAATAATAACATGAGAAAATAATGATATTTTACATTTGAGTTATTATAATTTTTATTGTAATTAATCATAATATTAACAAATTTAAATATTATTTAAAAATATATTTTTTATTTTATAACATCATGTCTAAAACTTATATTCTCAAAGGCGCTTTTTGATAGCAATGGTAAATTTTTTAAATGCATTTTTCAACCTCAATGGTAAATTAGCCATAAACTATAAGTAAGTTTACATTTGTTAAGTTAACTTTAAAAAATTACAAAATAGTTACTCAATTATTTAAAAATTTTAATTTAAGTTACTGAACTGTTAAAATTATTGTTGTATGACCTTCTTTGTTCGCACCACTTGTACTAATTGAAAGTCCTATTTTCTCTTCTCTTCTGTAGTTTAGTTTTTTTTTTTCATAAAATAACTTTAAACCTCATGAATCTACGAACCAAAGTCCAAACAAATTTTTTTCTAATCTTTGACACTAATCGTTAGATCAATTTGGCTCTAAGATATATTTTCTACTCATTTATGGGTATTGATCCACAATACTGATAATTGAATTGTCGCTTGGAATTTGCTATTTAAACTTTATAAAAAATTAACAATCCAGTGACTTAAATAAAAACTTTCGAATAGTTCGATAATTAATTTATAATTTTTAAAAATTAAATGATCAAAACGTGTAATTTACCTTTTATTTATTAAAAAAAGTTCCCATCGATTAAACTAATTAAATTTGAGAATAAAAAGAAAATTGATGGACTAAAACTCTAATAGCACGTCGGACGGTATTTAAACCTAACATCAGCATTGAATTATTAAAGGTAAAATTGACAACGATAGGCACCTTTTATTTCTTTGGTTGTATTTCTCATATGCATTTACTCAGCTTGCCACCCCAAAAAAAAGGACATGTGATACAAATAAAAATCGATAATAGAATAAGTTGAATTTAAAGCAGTTTAAAAAAAAGTTATATTGGAATTTAACTTTAATTAATATTATATATTTTTATTATGGTAAAGATATACAATATTATGGTAATTTTTATTATAGTAAAATGTAATTTTATCATTTTAATAGTGTATATCTTTATAATTTTTAAATAATTAAATTAAATTTTTATATTTTTAAAAAAATTAAAATATAATTTTATATTTATTAAACAGATTTAATAAAAATTTTCTATTTTAAGGATTCGGACTACCTGCCAGCCGCCCATAATTTCGTCCCTGTGGATGGATTATGTTTCGTTCAAAACGTCTTCAAAATTGAATAATAAATAATAATAATAATAATAATAATAAGACGCACTGATTAATTTGATAATTAACTTTCCACCTTTCTAATGATGACAAGATGAGTCAGCAATAAACAGGTAATTAGTGACGCAATCAAGAACAGAAGAAGGATCTAGACACCTAAAACACAATAAGAGTTGTATTTTATTCAAAATGTTTAAATTTCTATTAGATTATAGCATACTGCAAATGAAAAAAAGAAGATGTAACTATCAAATATATTTATTGAAAATTTATTTAAAAATTAAATAATATTTTAATTAAAATGATAAAATTTAAAATAATGTGTTTTTGGGAATTTACATTGTAAAGAAAAAAAAGAGATAATTAGTAATTTATCAACTAAATTGTTACCGATTGATGAGTAAAACTCACTTAGGGGTTTATGATAGTAAATATATTTAAAAAATTAACAAAAATTGATTAAATATATATAAAGATTAGACATGTTTAAAGGTCGGTATCCACTTAAGCCCGGAGTTCGATTTGAAATTTATAAGGATTTGATAAAAGTATAAAACTCGAAAAATAAGATTGGCAAAAAAAAAAAAAAAGTAACTCTTGTTTAAAAATTAAATTGAGCTCGGGCTAAACGTTTAAAACTTGAGTCCAACTGAACTCGTTTTCTAAGTTTGTAATTATTGTATTGTATTATATTAATTATATATATGTTATTTATCTCATGTGAAAATTAAATTTATAATAATATACAATACTATAATGTAAACATTAAAAAATATATTAAATTATCTATATTTAAAATTTTAATAAATGAAAAGATATATGAAAGTATTAAATATTAAAATAAAAAATATAACCATTTACAACTATAAATATTTTTAAACGTATTTTAAAATTTCAGATAAATATAAATTTAATCAAATATAAAATATATTAAATCCAACCCCACCTAAAGTGAAACTTGAATCGTTCTTCGGCAGATTCTTCAATCAATTAAGGATTTCAAAAGATATTATTTAACCAATATAAAAATATGACAATTCCAAGTGGCATAATTCCTATCAAGGTAAAAAAATTATTGGACCAAATTTAAACAATAAAATAAAGGAAAATAATTGTCGCCAACAGCCTAAAGTAATTCCGTTTTCTTATCCTAATTATTAAAAAATATTCTTTTGGGTCAATTGATTTATTTTTATTATAAAATTATTGACCGAGTTTATATTATAGGTTAATCGGATACTAAATCAATTAAAAAATCGATATACTCTTTTTAAAATAATAATTAACATTAAAAAAATATTTGATACACAAGTAAAATTAGAGGTTGACAAATGTCTTCCTATTTAGTACACTGCTTACGGAATATAAAAAAGTACACTATCAATGTATCAATTACTAACTCTTAATATTATTATAATAATACTTTTATATAATATTTAAATAAAATAATTAAAACTACATATCACATAATCAAACACTGTTTAATAAGATTTATATACACTTTTTTTTTTTTTTATGATTTCACCTATAATCATTGTTGAATAAATTTTGTACTACAAATTTTTGATACATTTAATTTTCTATTGTAATTTGATATCTCTTTTTCTTGAAATGTGTCGTAAAGGTGAACTTATTTTAATTATATTTGTCAAAAAATTTGGTGTGATTTATACTTTTAAAATATATATGATGACATGGCATATATATATCCAAACATTTTTATGCAATTGGATAATTTGATGTGGTTTGTACTTTTTAAAAAAATGTTATATTTGTTGTAAAAATGTATTTGAATATTGTCACTTTTTTTAACAATCTTATTATGGATTCTAATTGTATATACTTTCTTTTTTTTACACAATGCTTAGAATTATTTATAACCTCTCCTTAACTTATAAATAGGAGGATAATGTGCTTCAGCGTACTTGAGCCTACATCCTCCTGCATTGGTAACAATGTCGCATACCAATCTAACTAAGACTTAATCAGCACAAGCATCTAATTACACGATAAAATTCATAATTTTTTTTTATTAGAACTAAAGAAATATAATTTAAAAAGTAAAAAGATTAAATTCGATAAAAATATATAATAAAAGAATTTTTGATATAATTTAATAAATATAACATATTACATTTATCAGTTGATGTTTTGATTGAAACCTAAATTAGATGGCATGGATTTGTGGTAAAATGGGACAATGGGTTGGAGCGGAAGGCAGCAATAAATGTCAACCTCTAATGTTATTATTTGCTGCCATTATTGAAAATTAATGAGTGGTTGGTGGGAGATGATGGAGGGGACTTTTATGCTTTCTAATCTTGGTTATGGTTTCTACAAGTGGAGTGTTATTATTCGGCTGTGGTTATATTTTAATGAATTATTGAGATTAACGTGTTTTTGTTGATTAATAATTGTTTCATCTATTTTTAAGGTTTAACACATGGCCTCTTCTCAGTCTTTTGCTTGATTTGGTGGCTGTTATTCTTTCTTACAAGCCACCACAAGATTATAAAAGAAAATCATTCAGTGGTATCCAAAATTATAGGCGGAATGTATGTATCCATCGACCTATGAATTTGTAAACAATGATTTATGTATTTAATCATAAAGTCAAATCAGATTATGATTACCCTCTCCTTACAAAAACAAATTAAAGTGTGCAGCTCTTAGATTCATATAAACCATGAACTTAATTATCACTTCTGATGCTAAATTTATGTAGTCCATGACTTTACTCGTGGGATTGAATTGCAATTGGTAGGTTTTTTTTTTTTTTCTTGTACAGAAATTTAGTATAGTAAAGAGGAAAGCTTTGCCATGGGATTGAATTGCAAGTTTCTAAAACAGTAGCATTATGTTCATTGATAGCATCAAAGATGGAGGATTGACATCAGATTTAAAGACCAACTAAACTGCTCTGCATAACCAAAAAGAAAAACGTAAACAACATAATGGAGTCAGTATCATCTTCTTATTTTATGGCATATGAGATGTGGGTCAAAATGGAGGGGCCATTTTAGACATTAGGAGGCGGCCAAATCTTGTCAAGTAATTCCTCAACTCGATTCGCTTGATTAACGTATCCTTCGAGTCCAGCAGCCAGAAGCTGCATAGATCCAGGTCCCATAGCTGATGCAAGGCTTAATTGGTCCCAATTTGTGAGCTGAATGCAGAGAGAAATTATCAGTCAACAACTGTTTCATGGTTTTCATAAGAAAAAAAGAAAAAAGAAAAACAAAGGTGCTTAATCTTGATGGCTTCGAGATCACGGTTGTAAAAAGGTACATGGTCTAATTCATAACCAAAATTGCAGCAAATAGCCGGTGAAGGAGTAAAGATTGGATGTGGTTGCGGTGACCATGGTCCAATGAATGGCTGTGAAAATGGTGAAGGAAATCATACAAAGGACGTTTAAAAGAAGTTGTTCCAATCAGGGATCATGAGTAACCAAATTTATACATAGAAATCACTATATCAACATCGGAAGCCATGTCCATATCTATATGGGCTGTTTCATATTGTAAGACCATGAATGCAATGTCCTGGGGAAATCACTATATTAACATCGGTTGCATTTTGTCATTTTAATGTGCAGTGAGTTCCAGTTTCCATTTCCGTGGTTTTTTAGGTTTTGACAATTGAAAGCATGGGAAAATAGCATACCTCTTCAGCAGTGAAATCGTGGTTGGCAGCAGACTGCGGGGAAAGCCTCCTAACGTAAGAGTACTTCTCCTCAGGAGCAGTAATTGATTCTTTCAGTGACTGCAATATCTTCAACGGTGCAATGATATAATCAACCCTGAAAGGAATAAACCATACCACAGGTTTAAGAACCAAAAAAGAAGATCAATATTCGATTCTTAATTTGTAAGATTTCCATTCAAATAGATAACGGTGACAGTTTAGTCATATGATACCCCAGCAAACTGAATAAATCCTGCTTGTTTCGAACTGCTGCAGCCATAAGCTTTGATTTATGTCCATATTTGTGAATATAGTTATAAGCTTTTGTCACCTGCAAAAACAAACAACAGTACACCAATTTAAAACAACCTGTTGAATATACTACATAAAGTATAAAAAAGGAACACCTAGTTAATACAATTAAAAGCTAAACTTCAATGTGCAACAGATAGACTATAATGCACTTCAGAGATCACAAGAACCAATGTGGCTGCTCAAAGAAACAATTGTTCAAGTTGCAATATTCAGCTGAAAATATATAAACCACAAGAAGCTAAAAGCCTACACTAAGAAATCAAAAGTTGTTCAACTAACCAGACCTAACCCGGGATCCTCTCCTCTTTGAATGGCAGCTTCAATCTCAGGGTCACCAGAATGATTGCGTGCCCAATCCTGACCAAAGACAAAATGTGTTTCAAGGTTTATAAAAGATCAAGGTCTACAGACGACTGTCAGCAAAAGTTTTCCCCCGGGGTGGGGGGGGGGATACCCTAACACGGCCAACAAAAATCTGAATAACAGAAGCACCAGCTTGGGCTGCAGCTGCAGCTTGAGCAAAGCTGAAGCGACACACCAGAAAAAAGCAACAATTAGAAAAAGAAAGAAATGGAAAACATTTGTTTAGAAATTTCTTAAACTTTTATAATCAAGCAATATAAATTGTCAACATAATCATATACCTATAAACAAAAGTTAAATGTGTTTGTATACCCTCAGATTCAAGCAATCTCGAGGCTTCTATTCCCTGTATAACCAACAAGCAATAGCAAGAATCATTTAGCCTTTATGTACCGAGGCTATCAAAATCACTATCTTTAAAACCGAGTGCATACACAATTAATTGAGATACTTACTTGCCAAGTTGAAGGAATTTTAAACAATAAGCGCTCAGGAGGAACATCAATCTCATTATACAACTTCAGTAAGTCATGAACCTGCATATCCCAATAAGCTTTTAGCATCAGGCAGCATATCCGAAATAAAAGGGAATAAACTACTATAACATATAAAAGGAAAAAGAAGTGTGTTCAGTACCAACAAAGTGAAAAGTTTTTACAGGCGACTTCGTTCATCGTATAAACCATGTTCTATTGAAGAGCATAGTGATCCATATAATACTTAGAATATAAGTATGTATAACAAATATAGAGCCTTTCACTACATTTCTTATTTCAAAAGCTAAGAGAATAACCTCTTGTCAACATAAGACAAAAATTCATGGGCAAGGAATAAATAGTTCATGTCATCAATGATAATATTCAATTAAAACTTTCAGCATTGCTTCTTATGCATAAGACCTAATACAATTTTCGACAATTAAAATTGGCAATGGTTGTGATACCAAACAACAATCAGTGGCAAAGAATACAAATGGAGACATAAGAAGAGCCAGTACCCTCCTAATAATACCATGTGTATCATAAGCCAGACGTGCATCCACTTCGGTTGAAACTCGACCTGGAACTAGTTTTGCCAAGTCACCACCAACATTTACTAAAGCCTACACTTTATGAACAACCAAAAGTCAAACAAATTAATGATCTAATTCTAGTTTTCCCCCCTTCTTTGCCAATGCAAATGAATATTAGATAGCATAACACCAAAAATTCATGCATTATTACTTAATAATTCAGAGTATAAGAATACAAACCTTGTTAAAGAAACAAGACAACCTCAGTTCAAGATTGTCAAGCCTAGAACAAGTTGAATCCGCCAAGGCCATATCCACAGCATTCTAAACCAAAAATAAAAACTTAACTAGTTAATTTGTTATACATATAAAAGATTTTAAGATATAAATATAAATATAAATATATATATATTCATATGACAATGCTTACTCTAAAAATGGTATCTGGAAGGCTCAATATACCCAACAGCAGTGAAGAGCTAACAGTTGCAGCTGTTGGTGGAAACCTATATTCAATTTATTAGTATAAACAATTAGTCCTTTTAGAGTAAAACATTCATTAAGATAGAGCCCAAAATTCCAAAAACAAAACAATCTTTACTGTTCAAAATCATCAAAGATGACAGTGTCAGGAACTATCTCACTGAAAGTAGACACAGCATCCAATTCAGTTCTTAACCCTGAATTTTCCCAAAGAAAAAAAACAAATTTTAAAAACAACTCAGAAATTAAAAACCGAAGAAACAACTAAAATGGTTACAGATTCAACCAAAACGATCGAAAAGGAAAAGGGAGGTAGATAACCAGTGTCGAGAGAAGAAGAGAAGCCCGAGGAAGCACGAATAGCTGGAAAAGATGCGTTGAATTTGAAGAGTAGGCCGGAAGAAGAACACCCATTTGCAAATCCCAATCTTAATTTTGGTAGAGAAGAAGAGAGAAATGATGAAGGCGAAGATTGCAAGGAGAGTGACATCTTTTTTTCCTTTGTTTTCGTGTGTGAGAGAGAAAACAGATGAAAGTTCTTTTAAGTTCGTTGCCGGATATTTTTAAATGGATAAGAGTTTTGCCAGGATGTATGCATTTTAGATTTTTGTAAGCTGATGGCCCCTTCTTGTCTGAATTATCATCTTCCAAATATCGGGTTATTTGTTTGGTTTGATTAGTTGGATTTATATTAAATTTGATTTTGCTTGGATTATTAATTGTTAAATATTGAATTTAATTATAAAATAATTATTTTCTTGCATCTAGTTATGATGCTAAGTAGATATTTCATCAGAATTAAAAAGAAGTTTAAAAAAATTTCATATCTTATCTATAACGTTACCTATTACAATGTAAAATTAGATGTTTCTTGTGTCACACCTTAGTATACATGCAACAAATTTCCTATAACTTTACTATTAACTCCTCATATTTTGATTAAGTTACATCCTATCACATTCTAATAAGATTTTTATGATAAATAAAATATATATCAAGAAAACACACATCGAACTACTTATTTATACACATCATCAATACTATGTCAAAATTCTATTAAAACCTTTTATTCTCTCCAAGCTCTCCAAAATCACCACTAACAACTCTTAACACACCGTGTGAACAGCCTCTTATCTCTAACTTCACATATGATATTAACAGTTTCTACAAGTTTTGTTATATCCTTACTGAATCACCCGGCGTTAAAGCTTAGTCTTTGGTCAAGCTTAGTCTCATCAGACACCTAAACTGGACACTTAATCTCAGCCTTTTCAAGCACCACGTCACATGGAGTGGCTCCATGCAATCCTCTAAATATATGTATGTACGAATGTATATGAGAAAGAAAACATACCAGCATCTGTCAATCTATCACTCCCCTAGGCCTAATGGCATTTCGCTTAATCATCTCATTTCAACTCTAATAGCGCTCTTAGCGGATAATGTGTCACCTTACCCTCTACATTTATAGAGTAGAGTAGACCTAGCGTTCCCTTCTAAACACAACAATAAAAGAAGAACCATTTGTTATCACTCTACCGAAATACCACCCCTAAACCATTTGTTATCACTCTACCGAAATACCACCCCTAAACACTATCACCTATAGTATAAATCAATCCAACACCTTATGTAATTTATTAGTTATAACAAATTTCTTCTATGTGATGATAATACCGAAGTTCAAGTTTATGATTCGGATTTCATACTTAATTTCTGTTTTGAAGATTGTTTCCCATGACTTCTAGAAGACTGCCATGAACAAAAATGGTACTTTATCTTACATGTTACATATCCTGCTTTCCTTCTTTTCCTATTTAGGTCATGTTTTGGACAATAATTGGCAAGATTTGGATTTTCATCAGGACACTCGATTAACCACCTGTTGCTACTACCTGATTCATACTTGTAAGACCCCATGATTTAAATTTGTGTCCTTTCTCATAAAAGCATCGGAGAAAAACACATCTTTAAAAAATCGAACATACTTATGTCTAATAAATGCCGGGATCTCTCCGGAATCGGAATAACATTGTTTCTGCTCTCACGATTGAATCAAGGAGGTAAAAGGGGACAAGGGGTTACTATTACAGTACCGTGAGTCAAGAGGGCTGAAAGAGTTAAAAAGCCTTTTAAGGGAAAGAAAAAAAACACATTTATTCGAAGTGAAACAACTAAAATGTAGCAGATTTCGAAGAAACAATAATGGAGCTGATGGAGATTATGTGATTGCTAACTCCCATTATCTGTGTATTTTTGGATCAGAATGCTGGAACTGGAGAGCTGTTCATAAGAATTTCTCTTCTTTCAAACATTGTTAATTTGGCTCAAGGGTAATCTTTCATCCCCATCTAATAATTGCAGAACCCCATGTTAAACCTGCACCAAAACCTGCAGCTGCAATCGTATGGCCTGGCTTCACCTTTCCACTTCGGACGGCTTCGTCCAATGCCAATGGAATAGATGCGGCACTCGTATTACCATAATTCGCCAAATTTGATATGACTTTTTCCTGGGGGAAGTCTAACCGTGTTGCGACTGCATCGATAATCCTCTGGTTTGCCTGCATTAATCAAATCCATCAGATAACCATTATAACCAACAGTATTCAAGAAAAATTCAATGGTTGCTGACGTGTAAGGGTAATGGCTGGAATCAATTGTATCCTAAATCATATACCTGATGGAGCAATAACCAGTCAACATTGCCTGAAACAAGACCAGCTTTTTCCAAGGCAGACTCGATCGATTGTGGTACACATCGCACAGCAAAGCGAAAAACTTCTTTGCCATTCATCTGTATGCAGGAATAAGAGGACTTTTTTGGAGGGAAATCTAATGCCGAACCATTAGAACCCAACAGCTCATCAGTTTCATTATCATTTATGGGGGCACCAAGATGTCTGCAACAGGATTGACAGCTCGGTCAAATTCCTTATAAGAAGCAATACAGTATTTGTTTAGTATTTTAGTTATATAACATGAGACTATGAGAGGCACTTACCTTCCACCCTCACCATCACTATGCAAGTCAAAGCTTAATAAACCATCCTCCTCAGCATCGCAGGCCTACGGAATCGTTTGCATGACAAATCATATCATGTTTCGTTGTAAAAAATATATTATACACACAAGAAAGTTACCCTAGACCCATTAGTATGTAATAATGTCTTAGGTAGTTCAATCTCTAATATATGGTTCCTCCACCACGACTACAAGAGTCTGGTTTTTAACAAACCAAATATAAGGTGAAAGACAATTCTCCACAAAGATTTATGATTTCAACGTTAGTCTGCATGATTATTACAAGAACCTACATTGTATGCACAATGCCATGAAATCTGGCCCTACTTTATATCTAATTATGTTCAACCAGCCACTCAGATACATCTACTCCCAAAATTTATATCTAATTATGTTCATATATTTTGAGAATGTAAGATGACAGCAGCTTAATACAGATACTTCCGATCCTGTAGTTTCCGTCCTCATATGCATGTAGACTTATTATTACCTGTAATTTATGGTCACTTATTATGACCACTGGTAGACAGAAATACTACATATGCATGTACTTACATAAATCAGATCGACATTACAAAGAATGAAGAGGCATTGCCTTCAGGCTGAACCAGAAATTAAATGACCATTGCATCTTCCAAGAAAGAGTTATCTTAAGAAAAGAAGTTAGGAGTGTATTACCTGAACAAGTACAGCACCTGCGGCATCCCCAAAGAGGATACATGTCCCTCTATCAGTCCAATCAACAAATCGAGAAAGACCATCAGCACCGATCACCAACACATTACAGAACCCACCTCCTGTAATTCACAAATGTAAAAATGTTTGATTGTATAGCATTAAATAGACATGACCAAAACCTCCTTGCTGTGAAGTAAACAAATTTATTACCCCTAATGTGACTAGCAGCTGAGATCAGACCCAGCACAAATCCGCTACAAGCAGCTGTAATATCATAAGCTAAAGGAGAATTTCTGCAGCCAAGCTCTCTTTGGATCTGACAGGTTAAATAATGGTTGCCACACAACAAGGTACAAATTACTATTTGATAAAACATACACAAATGACTGTTCAAACAAGCACATATGCGTTGTCTGAATATAGAGAAAATAATATAAAAACATGCTATTATTTGTGCCAGTAAAAACAAAATGTTTTCTTCACATTGGGAAATAAATGTTAACCTAGTCGCCTATACCTGTGGAGCAGAACCAAAAATATCTTCTGGAGTAGATGTGCACATCAAGATTAGGTCAAGATCGTTAGGATCAAAATCTGCCATTTCAAGAGCTTTCCGTGCCGCTTCAACTGCTAGATTTTTCAAACTTTCCTTTCCTGTAAGAGCAATTGTCAATAAGAATCTCCACACTGGACCACGGTGAAACAATGATGACAATATATATAAGGGATGTAAGCTTTCCATCTTTTGCTAAAGAAAATGACACAGGCAAACAAGGTTTCTATTTAGACACAAGTGATACAACATTTAAGCCGGGCCAAATTATGTCTTATTGTAAAGGGAAAATGCTCTATCAACTTTTCTTTCAACCTCTTAAAGAAATGGCAAGCTTAATAGGCTGTATTCAAAACCGATTAAACTCCAAGCTTAATAGGCTGTATTCAAAACCGATTAAACTCAGCATATCGAGTCTAGGGCTTTCTAACTGGAACATCTGTTCACATGATTTAAGATAAAAATTTTAATCACATCAATGGATATTTGACACAAGCAGTAAATGCCAGCTAAATAGTCAACAAATATTCTACTCATAGTACTAGTATGGAGTGTATTCTGACCTGACATTACCCGTCGATTTCGTATTCCAGTGCGGACAGAGATCCATTCATCAGATGTATCAACTATTTTCGAAAGATCATCATTGGAAACTGAAAGAGATGGCACTGCTGACCCGCAGCCAACTAACTTACAGCCTTTCCTGACAAGCCTGTATTTTCCCGAAGTACAATTAAATCAGGAAAACCATTACCCTTCAATAAGTAGTAAATCAACAAATAAAAACAAGGCTGCATCCCAATTCTGAAGGCCAGATTAATATTGATTTTCACCAGTTAAGTACTCACTGACTAATGTTGAATTATCAATCACTAAGATGGCCTCCTGGAGACAAAATGAACCAAAAACGGATTCATTGCATCCAGCAACTAACAAACATGAAGTATCTGAACGGTGACCATATTAATCTTCAGCTCTTGATACAAGCAAGCAAAGCATGTAGGTATTAGCATATGAAAGTCATCTCTAGTCTAATGAAACTAACTCTAAGAGATTTCCTTTACTCTCATTTTATAGTCCAAAAGAAAGCTTTCTTATATCATTTATATCCATGAACAAGTATTAACCGATACCATATCAGTGTCAAAATCAGTACAATAAATGATTCTATGTATGTCGAGACTGAGGTTCTTTAACTGCTTATTCAGCTCATACCAAATCCATCATTAACTTTTCAAGCCTCAGTGGTAATCCAAACGCAAGAAACACTCTAATGGGCATTGCAACCAAATGAGATCCTAATCTTTCAACCATTCAAATTTAATTGAGTTAATTACCCTGTACATAAGCTAAAAAAGCACATGCATGAAGCAAAAAACCCCTTTCATCAAATTTATAAATTAAATGCGTCGTCTTTGTTCAACCCACATAATTCTCGTGAGTGCAAGAACACTTCAGCTTTCAACTTCACAAGAACTACAAGAAGAAAACTATGAAATCCCAATAAAATTAATACCAATAGTAAACCAAAATTTCTTCTTTCTTGGACAAATCATGCACATCAACTCAACTACTGGTACTCAATTCCAATCAAGCAAGAAATTATATATACATAAAAAAAAGCACAAGTTATTTACTTGGGCATTCGAGATTCAGAAGGGGAAACATGCTTCTCTGCACCTTCAATGGCACTTGAGCACACTACCCTCCTCGAGATTCCACCAGAGAAGCAAAACCCAGATCGAGAAACGCCTATTGAAGGCTGAATCTTGCTCCTCAGCCTTGGAACTGAAGGCGTGAAAAACCCAGATGCATTGGCCATTTACACTCAACAATACCAAAAAATTAAAATGAAGTAAACAATAAACACTCTTTAAAACAGCAGAAAGGAAAATTTTTGGGAACTTCGTTTGCCTAAAGAATGAAAAAGAATAAAATACAAGTAAAACAAATTTCAGATAAGAATCGATAAGTTCATGCAAAACTTGAGCTAAAACAAAAGTTCAATTTCAGGGTTTTTTTTTTTTTTTTTTTTTGTTTGTTTGGTAAAGATCTTCGGAGGGACCGAAGATGAAAGTAAACGAAAAAGTATGGCGATATTGCCAACACAATATTGAGGAAACTACAATGCTACTCTTAAATTCTTTCACTGTAATAACATGCAATGAGCTTTCACCATTGTTTTATTTGCTGCAAATCCAATCCAAATGTTGGGATTGTTTTGTTTGGGCAGATAAACGCAGTGGGCGCTTAACAAGATTGAACTTTGGGCTGGTTTATGGTGTTCTGAGCGTACGTGGCAAATGCCCATTAGCTGATACTTCGTGAATTACAAGGTTCGGATTGCCAAGATTAATGGTTGACATAAGCTTCAAATTAAAAAAGTCTAATACCATAGAATCAGTTGGCAAAGTCTTTAAATTCAAATTAGGCAAAATAGTTTGTTCGGCCGCACATTAACAACCAGATTTCTGTTATGACAACAAATTAAATTAAAACACTAGGTTACGGAGAAAATGTAACAATACGTGTAGAAATGGGTTACATAATAACATTCGTTATCTTATTAAATAAATGACTAATTGAAAAGATTATTTAAATAATAGTAAAGTCAGGGGGAATATAAGAAGCTGGCAGGGCCCAGTCTTCTTAAAATAGATAATTTATTATTTTAGTCTTTTAAAATTTTTAAAATTTTGAATTAGTAAAGCTAAAATTATACTTTGGCTCCTTTAAATATGACAAAATTTTGATTTAATTCTTTAAAAATTACATTTTTACTATTATGAAAATTACTTAATTTTGACTCCCCTGAAAAATTTTCTAGCTTCGCCCTTGAGTAAAGTTGCCAATTGAGTTTTAGCTCGATTAACATTGTTGCTAGTGTAAGAGGACGTGAGTTTGAGTGCGTTGAAGCATATTATTCTCTTATTTAAAGGTGAGAGACTATGGATAATTTTAAGTATTGTATAAAAAAATAGTAAATTTTGTAAATAATTAGAATGAGAAATGAAGCTGTGTAGATCATTGAGTAAATTGGTCGGGTAAGGGCACAAAATATCATGTCAATAGAGCCTGAAATGAACTTTAGACCATTGTTTGCCAAAGTACCATGGGGCAGAATTATCTGGCTCACCCTTTGTATACCCAAGCATTCTTTTATTGTTTGGTTGGGTACTAATGACAGGTTGCGAGCCTGGGAATTGAATTGTGATGCTGGATGTTTGTCATGCCAGACTGGGCAAGAATCTCGAGACCATTTATTTGTGGAATTCTTTTATGCAAGGAAAATTTGGAAAGGAGTTGTACAGCTCTGTGGCCTTCCAAGCGAACCAGATATCTGGTAACAAGAGCAGCATTTGCCTTTTTCAAAGATGAAAGGCTGTAAAACTCTCATTACGATTATCCTTAAATTGGTGTGGAATGCCCATTTATACTAGGTTTAGCAGAAAATGTCAAGCCACGCCACATTTATGTGAGATAGAATCTCATGCTAGGGACTAAAATCAAACAAGTTATGTAACGACGTAATTTTTAGTGTTGTTAGAACATGCGGTTTTGGAATCCTATTTTTATAAATCGAATTCGTAAATATAAAATAAAAATATTTAGATAGTTAATATAAAAATATATTGAAGTTCGGTTAAAAAAATTTAGCCGAAAAGATAATTACTTAAAACTTAGAGACTAAATTATAAAAATTCAATTATTATAGAATTTTAATTAAGAAAATGTATGAAGACCTAGCAATTTCCTAAACAGCCTAATTGGTTATTAAATCATTGGTTTTCTCAGTGAAGTATGATCATGACTACCATTAACTTAATTAATAATGATTAAGGAAAAAATGATAGATTAATTAACTTAATTAAGTTTAATTATTTCATAATCTAACTATATATATGTAAGTGAAAATGTGTGGAAAGATAAAAGATGCATTCATCTTCTTCCTCCACCATTTTCATTAAAGAAAGAAAGAAAACTAAGGTTCAACATTCGGACATTAAAAATCAAGTAATGTTTAAAGTCATTTTCTTTTTTTTTTTCTTTTTTATAAATTCTTGATTAGGAAAGCTTGAATTAATTAGCCTATGCATCAATTTGTTCAATTAGCTAATATTTAGCAAGTCAGCATTAGAGAGAAATTGATGATTTAGGGCTTAATTTGAAGGAATTGATAGGTAATAGGCTTAGATGGTGAAAATGACAATTGTAAAACTAAATAAGCTTGTTTGTTAACTTTCTAGCATTAGGGACCAAATTGAAAACTTGTCATGAAAGTATACTATGAATAGAAAGTATAATGTCTCTCATGAAAGAATGTGAAATTAGATTTTAATTGGATGCTAGATATCGAAAGATATGTATGTCCCAATTATAGGGACTAAGTTGAATAAAATGCAAAATATGTATGGCTTTGTACTTGAACGTGAATTAGATGAAATATGATATTGTTTTATTATTGAATTATCGTACATAGCTAAAGACGACGTTAGACTGTCATGAGAAAAAAAAAGGTGAGAGTCATTGACGAGTAGTTGAATTATCAGTTCCTACTTTTATGATTTGAGATTGTTACATTTGTATACATATTCCTGCTAATTGCATAATCGAGTATCGAGGTAAGTATATTGTACAGACCCGATTTTGGCCCAGGCCACAAAGGCCCACTAACCCATTACAAACCCAACCCAAACAAAACAAGAACCAGCCCAAATCTAAACTAAAACCCAAATCAGAAAAATCTTCAAACCCTAACCCCTATTGTTTCAACTACACACACCTAACCTCCATACATCATCGTTGTTGTTCTTTGAGCCACCTACTCCACCTATGTATTAATGGAGACAAGACAGCAATGGATAAAAAAATGAGAAATGTAATTTTATTTTCGGCTATATAGCCAGAGAAAAAATTTGTAAAGCTTTTTTTTTTAGGAGAACAGACAGAAAAATAAGAACAAGGGTTAAAAGCTTCCTAAGAAAGGTTGCTCCTTTACTCTGTCAACTGTTTTTTTTGCAAATCAATTCAACATATACGCATACACAACATATATAAAAAGGAAGTGAGAATACCATTACCTTCTCGGAGATCGGAGCAGTCAAAACCGAAGGGTTCTCATGGCTCGATCCGGTCTCCTGGGACTTCTTTTGGTCACTGGGATCTCAAATAAGGAGAGGGAAGGATGAGAATGTAACACCCCTTACCCGAGATTGTTGCCAAAATCGAGCACGAGGCATTACTAAACTTAATCTATCACTTAAATAATTTTAAGATCTTTATTTAAACTTTTCGGAATATGCTGTTATTCTGCGTTGTAGTCGCTTAAAAATTCATATCTTGAGTTTCGAAACTCAAAATTTAGATCCGTAAATTTTTCCTGAAACTAGACTCATATATATATCCACTAATTTTTTTCTAGAATTTTTGACTTAGCCAATTAGTACAGTTTATTAGTTAAAGTTACCCCTGTTTCAGAATTCGACTGCACTGACCTCTACTTACTACAAACCACTTTTCTCCCTATACAAAATTAATATAACTATAGCGTTTGTTTCTATTAAAACTAGATTCAATAAGGATTCTAACCATATAAATTACACCACCTAATTACTTTTGTACAATTTATGGTGAATTTCCAAAGTTGAAACAGGGGATCTAGAAATTTCTCTGACCCTGTTTCACTAAAACTCAGATATCTCATAAAATATAATTTCTTTACCTGTTTTTCTTATTCCATAAGAAAATAGACATAATAGGCTTTAATTTCATATATTATTCATCTTAAAAATATCTTTATACAATTTTTAGTGATTTTTCAAAGTCACGTCATTTCTGTTGTTTGAATCTGTTTTTAGGTTACTTTCACATTTTTCATAACTTTCATGTGATAATCACCATTCAATCATACATATTAATAAACATGCATATCATTGGCTATTTTTATTAGCTAATCTCTAGCAAGTATTTATACATCGTTCATTGTTCATATTATACTAAAAGTAACTAAGTTTCTATACATGCCATACACAAAACAAAACGTCTAATTATACCGAGTTATTTCTTTGATAGTGTGATCGGCCTCCGACGTTTCCTTCGATCCCCGAGTAGCTAGATAAGTACTATAAGAAGAAGAAAATAAAGAGATTAAGCACTAGGCTTAGTAAGCTTACAAGTAATTAAATCACAACATTCAACATAATGGATAATTATGCATAATATCATCTAACATCATAAATTTCTTTACTTCTCAATTTCTATCTTCTTCTTTATTTCCTTACCTTCTTTCTTATCTGACCTTTCCTTTTTCATAAATATAATCTACTTTTCCTTTGCTGTTAATTCACTATAATCTAACTCGTATCCTGACCCGTTGAACCACTCGGAATACTAAGGATATTAGGGTCGTTTCTGTCTATCAATATCCTGCCAATGCCATGTCTTCGACATGGACTTACATGAATTATTCCTGTCTCCAATGCCATATATATAATATGGGCTTACATGGCTCATTCCTGTCTCCAAAGCCATATATCTGATATGGACTTACATGGCTCATTTCTATCCTCGTCCCGTCCTCCACAACCCCAATATCCTAACATTCCTAAGGTTCAAACGAGCTTCCTAATACTTTTTCTCTGTCACTACTTTTTAATTTGACTTTAAATATTCTCATAAAATAAGTATATAAATGCTGGAAATTGACAATAATAATGTAAAATAAAAGAATATTGCATTTATTTACTGTAAACTTACCTCGATACAAAATGTGACTAAACTTTACAATTTAGTCCTTTACTTTTTCTTTTCCCCGATCTACTCCAATTTCGCTCTTCTTGATCTATAATAGTAAATTTAACTTATTTAATATCAAAATTTATCAAAACAGTCCTTTACTCAAACTTTGCAGAAATTACATTTTTGCCCCTAAACTTTGCATATTTACACTTTTGCCCCAAAGCTCATAAATTAAACTTCAGCCTATTTTCTTATGTTTTATGACATGCTGGTTATTTTTCCCTTCTATGGCAGCATCAAATTCATACTCTAACATGCACTTATGACTATTAGGTATTTTTACCGATTAAGTCCTTTTACTCGCTTTTGCTTAAAACCGAGTAGTACAAGTTGTCTAACATAATTTAAGACCTCATATTCTATCATAAAACATCAAAATAAACACTTTTCACCTATGGGTATTTTTCCAAATATGAACTCTAACTTAAATTATTGCTAGCATAAGCTTTATCGAGCTAATGGACTCAAAACGTAAGAGAACATTAAAAACGGGGCTTGAAATCACTTACTATGGAGCTTGAAAGCTTGAAACAAACCCTAGCTATGGAGAACCCTTGAATTTTCGTCCTAATGAAGAAGATGGACAAAAATTGGCTTTTAATTTTGTTTTTAATTCATTTTAATAACTAAATGACCAAAATGCCCTTACCACTAAACTTTCCAAAAATTCCTTCCATGTCCTAATTTTGTCCATGAACTTAAAATTGGTCAAATTGCTATAATATTTCAATTCAATTTCATGCTAAAAACTTCTAGAATGCAAATTTTGCAACTTATTCGATTTAGTCCCTACTTTCAATTTAAACACTTTAGGCATAGAATTTCATCACAAAATTTTCATACAATCATGCAATTATATCATGAACCTCAAAATAATAATAATATAAAATTTTCTACCTCGGATTTGTGGTTTCGCAACCACTATTCCGTTTAGGCCCTATTTCGGGATGTTACAGAGAAGGTTCGATTCTGAACTTTTCCATACCTCCGATCGTCGTGCACGGCGGACGCCGGCGACGGACGGGCATCAGTCCTGCGACCGGGAATCGCCCTAGGCTGGACAGCTCCCCCCTTCCTTTCTTTTCTCTGCACTGAGCAAATGATAATTTTTCCAGAAAAAAAATTACTTTTATAACCCCTGTATACGGTGTCGTTTTGGGGTAAACATCTAAAGGCCAAAACGACGTCGTTCAATTGCCTGGCCCGAGCTCCGACCTGAAAACCGCCTAGGATCCGCGCGTTTTGGGACTGAAGGGCTATTTGCGCCTTCAGTCCCTCCGCTTTTGAGGCCGGTTTTGAAATCGTCCTATCTTCTTTATTCCTTTTAGAATTTCGCTCGAAATTTCATTTACATTTCATTTAAGTCCCAAATTAAACGGTGCGCTTTGGATGGGCGGGTTTATTTCCCTTTCGGTCCTTCCTGATTGCTCGCGCATTCGTTTGGGTCCCTACTTTAACCCCAGTAGCTTGCTTTATTTATGAATTAGCCTCCTTATTTTAATTTGATTTCAAATAAGTTTGTCTAAACACCTTTTTATAATTTTTCTCTATTCTTCGTGTTTAGTGATGTTGAATGTATCAATTGTTTGATTTTGTGAATTTATTTGTTGTAGCCTGATTAGTTGTAATTCCATTTATTATATATTATTCTATGATTTACGCATTATCATATAGAAATACACATATATCTTGAAGATAAAATTAACCTTATTTTACATGTTATTAGTATTACATTATTCATACATCTAATCATTTTATATATTTTAGAACACATACTCACGGATTAAAAAGAAGCCACGGGTTTTGTACCTTATTTAAAATATTATTTGTGTACACATATTGCCAAACCCTTGTATCATACCTATATTTTTAGTATACATGAGAATATTTCTAAGTCCATTCTAATTTATGGTGAAACCAACTTAATCTTACATACATATTCCTTTATTCTGAATTTATTTACATATATATATATATATATATATATATATATATATGCCCATAATTTGTAAATTCAATGTGTTCTTAAAATTATTACATTTGTATTATCTTTGCATATTTTTATATATATAAGTTATCAATTTCAAAATAATATTCTTCGACCTTTTGTATAACATTTGATTTCAAATATTCATTTTATAAAATATATTTTAATAATCACATACATACTCTTATTTTGATTTTATAAAAATTTCTAGTTTAATAATTCACATAATTTATAGTATGTATTCATCCTTTAAAATTAATTTTATACACATATACATGTTATTCTTTAATTTCTATTTTGTTTTTGTGTTTTTGCATTTGAATATGGCATTAGGTTCGCCATATATATATTATTGTGGTACATTATTTTTGGTTTTGTATTGCCATCGTATTAATTATTCTTCATCCATAATTCGGAAATTGATAATACTTTTAAAATTCGGTCGCTATCTTGTTAGTTTATTAAACAAATTATGTTATCTCCTTTCAATCAATCATAGCATCTTATACATTTATATTATCCCGTGTTTTATTTCTTTTCCGATTTTCAAAATATTGTTTATAACTTATAACCTTTTAAAAACAACTATCCCATTTTATTTCAAACCGAATTAGTATATTACAGGCCGCTTTCATAGTTATTCGTCGAAATTCCTTAAAACGAAGGTGATATTCGATGTTTAGCAATTCGAGGAATTGTGCCCTACCGTGCTGGGTTACAATTTCTCGTTTGCCCTAAATAATCAAATATCTCTTTAGAATTTCATTCATGTTTTCTAATTTTTTTTTTTAAAAAAGGGAAGTATTCGATGTTTAGCAATTCGGGAATAGTACCCTATCGTGTTGGGTTGCAATCTCCCATTTGTTCCAAATAATCGAATATCCTTTTTCAATTCCACTCATGTTTTCTAAAATTCTAAGCGAGAGAATGTTCAACGTTTGAAAGTTCGAGGAATCGTACCCTACTGTGCTGGGTTTCGATTTCTCATTGGACTTAATAGTGGAGCATCCTTTTGAAATTTCTAAATTATAAATTTTTGGAAGTCGAAATCTATCGTGTTTCGAGGATACAAAGGATCGCATCCTACCGTGTTGGATGTGGTGCTATATTCTTCTAAAACAAGAAGATTTTGACGACCAATTCGGATTATTCAAATGTAATAAAAGAACCTCATTTCAAAAACGTTTTAAATCTCAGACACAAGGACAGTTATTTAATCGGTTTGGTACCAATTTTGGGCGATACGGGGTGCTAACCCTTCCTCGTGCGTAACCGACTCCCGGACCTTTTCTCTCAATTTTCGTAGGCCTAAAATTATTGTTTTAATAAATATAATGTTTTATTAAAATGATTTACTGCAAGGTGATCCGACTACACCCTAAAAGGGTCGGTGGCGACTCCATTTTTGCTTTCCAAAAAGTCGATCCCCGTTTTTCAAAAAAATGGTTTCGATAACTTAGCGACTCCATCGGGACATTTAGAGAGTCAAGCCATAAAATTGATTTATTTGTCGCCTTTTTGTCAATAAATTGAAAATTCATTTTGAAAATCATGGTTTCCTCATTCGCGTTCAATTGTATGATTGTTATGGTTCGGATTTTGTATAATGATTTTGCATTGCATTGCATGACCGTTGTGGTCACACTTTCTAAGTGGGAGCAAGAAACTATGCTTTCGTGAGGTTTTCACCTCCGCATGGGCTAGTGGATTGCTTCCGGAATACATCCGTACCTATGATTTCGAGAGATTTTCATCTCCGCATGGTCATAGGGAAATGTATTCCCTCGAATCAAACTCAATCCGTATGAGCCTATAATGGGTGAGGATCGAGAATTCGCTAGTTCAGTAATTCTTACTTCTAGAACTAAACCACATATAGAGAACCCTAAGAACCCTCTTTAGGTGGAGCTAGGTCAAATTATAGTGGTCACCCGTATATATATGCTTTAATTATCTTTATTCTACTTGTGTTCTATCGTTAATATTTGATACTGACTTATCTTGTTTTGATTGTTTTTTTACATAACATTGCATACTAAAGGAGGTGTTGATTTGCATTCGACTACTAAATTAGAAAGTTTCACATGGAGAATGAATTTCTTAATAAAGTTGAGGACAATGCGGCTGTCCGTGCATGGTCAGAAAAGTTACAATTGGAAAAAGGGGATAGCTTAACAGAAGGATATGTATCAGAGTTACAAGAATTCACTCGCGTCAACACAGCACAGAATGAGTTACAAGAATTGAGAGATATTTGGGCTCATTGGGATGAAGAAGCCAAACAGTCGTTCTACCAAAGCTATGGTGATATATCTTACTTGCTAGATATTAAGGTGGACAAACACCTGTTCCGAGCTATGGTTCAATTTTAGAATTCTGCTTACAAGTGTTTCACTTTTGGGGAAGTAGATTTAGTGCCTCATCAGAGAGGAATATACCGCCCGCTCGGTGTCCAAAGGTGCAAGTTAAAAAAAGCTTATGCCAAGGTACTTAATGGCCAAACCTTCACGAAGAAATTGATGAACATTTCGGGATGAGCGAGCCTTGGGTCACCGCTTCTGATTCAACAAAGGGAGACAAAGAATGTATCCCTTGGGAGAATTTGAGAGATTTGGTTTTAGCACATCCGGATGAACGCAAGAGGATCGATATCTTCGCCCTAAGCATCTATGGATTGGTGATTTTTCCTAAAGCTTTGAGACATGTGGATGAGGCAGTCACTGACTTATTTGACCGTCTTGAGAAAGGAACCACGCCTGCACTTCGCAATATTAGTTGAAAACGTTCGAGATCCTTGAGCATGTGCCAAAAGTCGGGTAATGGGCGGTTTATTGGATGTGCACAGCTATTGATGGTGTGGTTTCACGGGCATTTTTGGAAGGTAGATAAAGTTTCTTATCGAGTCTTTTTTGAAACTTATTCCCCGTTAAAAGAGGAAGCAGCTATACAAAGGAGAGAAGATATCTCAGAAAAGAAATGGATGGAGATTCTTCAAAACCTCAAAGAGGAGGATATAGAATGGAGAGCATTTTGGATGGTTCCTGATGAGATCCTGTATCGATGTGGGAACTTTGATTGGGTGCCCTTGTTAGGAATTTGGGGAGCCACCGGGTACACTCCATTGCTAGCATTAAGGCAATATAAGTCGAGACAGTTCATACCCGCGACTTATGGACTGGCTCAATGTGAGTTCTCTTTTAAACATGCCCACTATAAGAAGAAAGTTCGGGAGTTATCCGATGCTTGGAAGCAAACTCGTTGGATGAAGAGGTTGGCTGTTGGTTCCATAGTGACGCCCGAGTATGATGGATGGTTCAAGAAAAGGGTTAATGATAACGTTCCTAGGCCAAGCTTGGAGAACACGCAACCTATGGTAGAACAACTACGAGTCATTCCGTCAGAGTTAGAAATTATCAAACAAGACTTCAAGAGGAAGAGTTCAGAGCTTGGGAAGAAGATTGAACAATTGGAAGAAGAGAAGATGCACCTGAGATTGGACGCCGATGTCCAGAGGTCAGAGGCCGAAAAGTGGAAGAAAGGGAAAACTAAGGCCGAAGAGGATTTAGACAGTTTGAAGACTGACTATAAGAAGTTACGCCTGTCTATGAGGACTGCAGGGTTAGGAAAGACTTCCGAACAGTGGCGCCATGAAGTTCGAGAAGAAAAGACTAAGGCCGATCGATGGGAAAAAAAATTTCGAGAAGCTCAGGTACAAAATGAAGAGCTAGAGAAGAGTTTGTCGGAAAGCAAAAATGAACAAGGTAAATTAAGGGCTAGAGTGGCAGAACTCGAAAAGTCTCTTCACCAATACCGAAATCGTAATACCATGATGGAGTTGAGGGCAAGCTTGAGCAAAATAGAAGAAATGAAAGAAAAAACAGAAGAGTTAGAAGCAGCACTACAAAACTGCGAGATGCGAATTCAGTTCTTCGAAGCAGGTGAGGAGCGCTGGAAGGAGCAAATTTCATCATGTGCAAGACCAAGTCGAAACAAGGACTATATTATGGGGAGGCTATAAACCCAGTTCGCGAGGTAGCCGACACTTACAAACCTTGGCGGTACAAGCGGACATACCGAGCGTAAAATACGAGTTGGAGTCGGATCGGGGGCGAGAGCTAGCTTCTTTGTTCATGAAAATTAAAGCTCTAAGCATTAGGGCAAAGTCTTATTTGTAACTCAGTTTTATGTAAAGATCTTTATTTTCTAGTGAAGTTTCCTAAAAGTAATTGAATCAAATTGATGCCTCCCTTGCATTCATGCATTTACATTGCATTACATCATATGCATTAAAGACCATAAAAAAAGATTCTAATTAATTAAAAATGTTTCAATGAATCAAAAAACCGACGAGAATCTCTCGAGTACGCATCCTTACGGCACAAGAACTAAAGCAATGGATAAAAAACTAGAAAGATTGGAATAAATGCAGAAAGAAATGCAAGAGCAGATGCAAGCACAAGTACAAGAACAGTTAGCTAAAATCCAGCAAGAAATGAGGATCAAATGCTGGAATCACAAAGAAATATGATGGAAGAGTCGACCGACATCGACTAATCGGGCGGACAAAGGAAAAGGCCCTATGGTGGACATCGGAAATAATAATGAAGATCCCTTTACCCCTCGGTTTTGCTCCCCGCAAATGCTCAAACACAAAGACGAGACACATACACAGAGGTCGTCTATTATCAAGATCCTCCCTACCCTCCAGGCTTTACCCCGATGAATGCTCAAACACAACCCGAGCTGCACACGCAAAGGCCGTTCGTAACGATTAGGCCCCAGCAATTTCAGGCCGATACCTCAATGCCAATCAACTATCAAACAGGCTCAGGGCTCTAATCCGGAGATAACCTCGTTAATCCTACAATCCTCGACTTGGACAATATGGCAGAAAATGAGAGAGTCAGGATATCACTCTCGAAAGAATTGGAAGAACGATGCAAGTGGTTAGAGGAAAGGTTCAAAGCAATGGAAAGTGCTGACTATCACTGTGGGGTCGATGCTAAAGATTTGAGCTTAGTCCCAGACCTAGTCCTTCCCCCTAAGTTCAAAATGCCCGAATTGAAAAATACAATGGAATGAGTCATCCCGAGGCTCATATTACTATGTTTTGCGATTTAATGATCGGGTATGTCAACAATGATCGACTCTTGATTCATTGCTTCCGGAGATAGTTTGGTTGGGGCGGCATCCAAATGGTACAACCAATTGAGCCGTACTAAGATTAACTCGTGGAAGGACTTAGCTCAAGCCTTTATGAAGCAGTACAGTCATGTGATGGATATGGCCCCTGATAGGATTACGTTGTAAAATATAGAGAAGAAGCAAAGTGAAAGCTTCAGACAGTACGCCCAAAGGTGGAGAGAAATGGCAACGCAAGTCCAACCACCTCTTCTAGAGAAAGAAACAACCATGCTCTTTATCAATACGCTGAAGGCTCCATTCATCAACCATATGTTAGGGAGCGCCACTAAGAGCTTCTCAGACATAGTAATGTCTGGAGAGATGATAGAGAACGCGATAATATGCGGAAAGATCGAGGCAGGGGAAAACGTCAAGAAATCAGCCCCGAGAAGGAAGGAAAATGAGGTGAACAACACGAGCTCGTATTCTAAGCCGGTTACTGTGAACCAACCAAGGGCAGCAGCTACCAGCCACCAGGGCTCTACAAGACAAGATTCTAACCCAAGGCCTAACAAAGAAAGACTCCAGTTTACGCCTATCCCGATGTCCTATAGGGAATTATATCAGAGCTTGTTTGACGCCCATGTGGTATCACCGTTCTATCTGAAACCTCTGCAGCCCCCATTCCCAAAATGGTACGACACCAGCGCCCAATGCGAGTACCACGCAGAGGTAACGGGACACTCGATTGAAAACTGCACCGCGTTCAAAAAGCTAGTGGAAAAACTCATCGAAATGGGTGTTATAAAGTTCGATGACTCACCTGGCCCCAATGTAGCAGGAAATCCGTTGCCCGATCATAAAGGGGTGAATGCGATAATCGAGTATGGGAATAAAAGAATCAAGGCCGACGTGGCAGAGGTGAAAACCCCATTGAGTTGGGTTTGGGAACAAATAGTTGGTAGAGGATTGGTTGCACAACATTCAAAGGAAAAGCCTCGAGAAACAAGAAAATACTGCGAGTTTCATAAAGATGAAAGTCATGATATCCAAAAGTGCGGTGAATTCAAGTTCATGGTGCAAAATCTGATGGACAATAAAGAGATGGAATTTTACGAAGAAATCGGAAAGACAGAAGAAGGAGAGGTTTACGCCTCAGAAGAAGGAAGAACAGAAAGGGTTCAGAGAGTGAATCATCCGGTGGTGGTAATTTCACGACCAAGAAATGATAAAGCGGGAGTACCAATTACGCCAAAGGTCATAATCCAGAGACCTGTTGCTTTCTCTTACAAAGATAGGAAGAGCGTGCCTTGGAACTACAATTGTAATGTGACCATACGAGGAAAAGAGAACCCAGCTGGCACTTTAGAAGAAGGTCAAGATGAAGGTTTCTACACACGAAGCGGAAGGCGTTATACTCCGAACACAAAAGCAGAACCAGCTAAAGGAAAATCTATAGTTGCGGAGCAAGAAAAAGAAGAGACATCTAAATCAATCACCACAATGAGCCCAGAATCGAAAAGGAGGCTAAAGAGTTCTTAAAATTCCTGAAGCACAGCGAATATAGTGTTGTAGAACAGCTATACAAGCAGCCGGCTCGTATCTCAGTGCTAGCGTTACTTATGCCCTCTATGCTTATCGAACATCCGTCCGGATTTCTACCGGGGCGACGCCTTTCTCATTGGTCTATGGAATGGAGGCAGTTTTACCCATTGAGGTCGAGATTCCTTCCCTCAGAGTTTTGTCAGAAGTAAAGTTGGATGAAGCAGAATGGATCCAGTCCCGATACGACCAATTGAATTTAATTGAAGAAAAGAGGCTGAGGGCTATTCGCCATGGTCAAATGTATCAAAAACGAATGATGCGTGCTTACAACAAAAAAGTTCGTCCCAGAGAATTCCACGAAGGATACCTAGTATTGAAAAAGATCCTGCTCATACAAAAGGATTTCAGAGGAAAATGGATGCCGAATTGGGAAGGACCTTATGTGGTAAAGAAAGCCTTTTCTGGAGGAGCATTGATATTAACCGAAATGGATGGCAAGACTTTACCTAATCCTGTGAACTCAGATTCGGTTAAGAAATACTTCGCCTAAAAAAAAAAAAAAAAAAAAAGAAGGGAGAGGCCAAGGTGAAAACTCGCAAAGAGCATCTTGAGACCAAAGGGTGTTTGAATTTAAAAACCCGCAAAAGGGCGATTCAAATTTTGATCAAAAGTGGGGCATGTGATACCCAAATTAACAAGGAGGAGGGATGTTGCACCTTGGGGCATTTACAAGAGTACTCTAGATCCCCTAAGCACATATTAGGCAAAAGGGAGTCCTCAAGAAGTTCGTCTGCAGAGAAGCTCACGCCGCGATATCCTGGGCACCTATTTTCTTTTTATTCATTTTGTATTCTTACAACGCTAGTTGTCTATGATTAATTTATTCCCTTCAAATTTTGTTTCTGACAAATTTCGGTTCTGTCATTATTGTGATCCTTTTCAAGCATTTTGCATCGAAATGATGATTAGTGGATTAATGACACTTTCACAAAAGAAGTTCTGTATATTACTCTGAAAAGTTTCTAAATAGCACAGGAGCCTGAAACAGGGCCATTATTTAGAACTAATCCAAACTTAAAGATTGAAAACACTTGAGAAGAAAGAGTTTAAATTTGGGCCACCAATTTGGGTTTTTTGTTCAAAGATCTAAGTTTAATAAGAAGACAGGGTACCGATTCAGTGAAAGAACCTCGATGAACAAAGAGCAATGACAGCCTAAATATTAAAAGGGAATTCATGCTCACAACATGCTGCACTCATAGAACATTCATAGCATAGCTAGTTAGGAACAATCGATTCAATTCGATCATAGCATCCTAATTCTTTGGCATAAGCATAAATACATGGAACTGATTCCACAGGTCATATCCCTAGAACCAGTAAATTCACAAGATCTCCTTGAAATGGCGATGGAGCGGCTAGAAGCCATAACAAGATCTCCTTGAAGTTTCAGCGAACTTTCTCCCTGAAATGGCGATGGAGCGGCTAGAAGCCACGACAGATCTCCTTGAAGTTTCAGCAAACTTTTTCCCTGAAATGGCGTTGGAGCGGCTAAAAGCCACGACAGATCTCCTTGAAGTTTCAGCGAATTTTCTCCCTAAAATGGCGATGGAGCGGCTAGAAGCCACGACAGATCTCTTTGAAGTTTCAGCGAACTTTCTCCCTGAAATGGCGATGGAGCGGCTAGAAGCCACAACAGATCTCCTTGAAGTTTCAGCGAAGAAAATCAAAACAAGTCTTATCTCCCTGAAGTCGCTGTGGAGTAGACTGAAGATTACAAGTCTTATCTCCCTGAAGTCGCAGTGGAACAGACTGAAGATGACAAATCTTATCTCCCTGAAGTTGCAGTAGAGTAGATTAAATTTACAAGTCTTATCTCCCTAAAGTTGCAGTGGAGCAGACTGAAGATAGCAAGTCTTATTTCCCTGAAGTTGCGGTGGAACAGACTGAAGCTATCAACCATAGATCTTATCTCTCTGAAGTTGCAGTAGAGCAGATCAAAATTAGTCTTGTCTCCTGAAGTTACAGTGGAGCAGATTGAAGATGGCAAATCTTATCTCCCCGGTTGCGATGGAGCGATTGAAGCTATAAATCACGGATCTCATCTCTCTCGAGTTGCAGCAGAGCGATCAAAACAAGTCTTATCTCCCGAAGTTGCAAAGTGGAGCAGATTGAAGCTATAAATCACGAGATCTCATCCTCTCAAGTCGTGGCGGAACGGATCGGCACAAACCCTATCTCCTCGGTTACAAGAAGAAGAAGAAGAGCGCCAAAGAAGTTAAGGCTTGACACGGCCAAAGCCAAATCGGTCTTTTAAAAGTCTTTGCTCTGCTCGTTACACGACAACGAGCAAAAGAGGGGCAACAGAGATGGCACACCGATTTTGGCCCGAGCCACAAAGGCCCACTAACCCATTACAAACCCAACCCAAACAAAACAAGAACCAGCCCAAATCTAAACTAAATCCCAAATCAGAAAAATCTTCAAACCCTAACCCCTATTGTTTCAACGGCGCCGCACCTAACCTCCGCCACTGTTGCTGTTGCTGAGCCACCTACTCCACCTATGTATTAATGGAGACAAGACAGCAATGGATAAAAAAATGACAAATGTAATTTTATTTTCGGCTATATAGCCAGAGAAAAAATTTGTAAAGCTTTTTTTTTTCAGGAGAACAGACAGAAAAATAAGAACAAGGGTTAAAAGCTTCCTAAGAAAGGTTGCTCCTTTACTCTATCAACTGTTTTTTTTGCAAATCAATTCAACATATACGCATACACAACATATATAAAAAGAAAGTGAGAATACCATTACCTTCTCGGAGATCGGAGCAGTCAAAACCGAAGGGTTCTCATGGCTCGATCCGGTCTCCTGGGACTTCTTTTGGTCACTGGGATCTCAAATAAGGAGAGGGAAGGATGAGAAGGTTCGATTCTGAACTTTTCCATACCTCCGATCGTCGCGCACGGCGGACGCCGGCGACGGACGGGCATCGGTCCGGCGACCGGGAATCGCCCTAGGCTGGACAGCTCCCCCCCTTCCTTTCTTTTCTCTGCACTGAGCAAATGATAATTTTTCCAGAAAAAAAAAATTGCTTTTATGACCCCTGTATACGGTGTCGTTTTGGGGTAAACATCTAAAGGCCAAAACGACGTCGTTCAATTGCCTGGCCCGAGCTCCGACCCGAAAACCGCCTAGGATCCGCGCGTTTTGGGACTGAAGGGCTATTTGCGCCTTCAGTCCCTCCGCTTTTGAGGCCGGTTTTGAAATCGTCCTATCTTCTTTATTCCTTTTAGAATTTCGCTCAGAAATTTCATTTCTGTTTCATTTAAGTCCCAAATTAAACGGTGCGTTTCGGATGGGCGGGTTTATTTCCCTTTCGGTCCTTCCTGATTGCTCGCGCATTCGTTTGGGTCCCTACTTTAACCCCAGTAGCTTGCTTTATTTATGAATTAGCCTCCTTATTTTAATTTGATTTCAAATAAGTTTGTCTAAACACCTTTTTATAATTTTTCTCTATTCTTCGTGTTTAGTGATGTTGAATGTATCAATTGTTTGATTTTGTGAATTTATTTGTTGTAGCCTGATTAGTTGTAATTCCATTTATTATATATTGTTCTATGATTTACGCATTATCATATAGAAATACACATATATCTTGAAGATAAAATTAACCTTATTTTACATGTTATTAGTATTACATTATTCATACATCTAATCATTTTATATATTTTAGAACACATACTCACGGATTAAAAAGAAGCCACGGGTTTTGTACCTTATTTAAAATATTATTTGTGTACACATATTGCCAAACCCTTGTATCATACCTATATTTTTAGTATACATGAGAATATTTCTAAGTCCATTCTAATTTATGGTGAAACCAACTTAATCTTACATACATATTCCTTTATTCTGAATTTATTTACATATATATATATATATATATATATATATATATATATATATATATATATACATGCCCATAATTTGTAAATTCAATGTGTTCTTAAAATTATTACATTTGTATTATCTTTGCATATTTTTATATATATAAGTTATCAATTTCAAAATAATATTCTTCGACCTTTTGTATAACATTTGATTTCAAATATTCATTTTATAAAATATATTTTAATAATCACATACATACTCTTATTTTGATTTTATAAAAATTTCTAGTTTAATAATTCACATAATTTATAGTATGTATTCATCCTTTAAAATTAATTTTATACACATATACATGTTATTCTTTAATTTCTATTTTGTTTTTGTGTTTTTGCATTTGAATATGGCATTAGGTTCGCCATATATATATTATTGTGGTACATTATTTTTGGTTTTGTATTGCCATCGTATTAATTATTCTTCATCCATAATTCGGAAATTGATAATACTTTTAAAATTTGGTCGCTATCTTGTTAGTTTATTAAACAAATTATGTTATCTCCTTTCAAACAATCATAGCATCTTATACATTTATATTATCCCGTGTTTTATTTCTTTTCCGATTTTCAAAATATTGTTTATAACTTATAACCTTTTAAAAACAACTATCCCATTTTATTTCAAACCGAATTAGTATATTACAAGCCGCTTTCATAGTTATTCGTCGAAATTCCTTAAAACGAAGGTGATATTCGATGTTTAGCAATTCGAGGAATTGTGCCCTACCGTGCTGGGTTACAATTTCTCGTTTGCCCTAAATAATCGAATATCTCTTTAGAATTTCATTCATGTTTTCTAATTTTTTTTTTTAAAAAAGGGAAGTATTCGATGTTTAGCAATTCGGGAATAGTACCCTATTGTGTTGGGTTGCAATCTCCCATTTGTTCCAAATAATCGAATATCCTTTTTCAATTCCACTCATGTTTTCTAAAATTCTAAGCGAGAGAATGTTCAACGCTTTGAAAGTTCGAGAAATCGCACTGCATCTTGTGCTAGGTTTCGATTTCTCATTGGACTTAATAGTGGAGCATCCTTTTGAAATTTCTAAATTATAAATTTTTGGAAGTCGAAATCTATCGTGTTTCGAGGATACAAAGGATCGCATCCTACCGTGTTGGATGTGGTGCTATATTCTTCTAAAACAAGAAGATTTTGACGACCAATTCGGATTATTCAAATGTAATAAAGAACCTCATTTCAAAAACGCTTTTAAATCTCGCACACAAGGACGCTTATTTAATCGGTTTGGTACCAATTTTGGGCGATACGGGGTGCTAACCCTTCCTCGTATGTGAATCGACTCCCGGACCTTTTCTCTCAATTTTCGTAGGCCTAAAATTATTGTTTTAATAAATATAATGTTTTATTAAAATGATTTACTGCAAGGTGATCCGACTACACCCTAAAAGGGTCGGTGGCGACTCCATTTTTGCTTTCCAAAAAGTCGATCCCCGTTTTTCAAAAAAAATAGTTTCGACATATATAATTGTTGTATGAATTAATTGGTTGTGGTTGATGTTGAATATCGGGAAATTTGACCAATTTGAATAAAGTAGAGAATATCATGATACTAATGATACATGATATGTAATATGAAAATAGATTGAAGTATGCTATATGATATGAGATATATAGAAATTGATAATGAAACGAAATGAGATTATGATAAATGAATAATTAATGCTCATATAAACTTAGGAAAAAAGTTAGGATAAATTTGGCATGCTAATTGAGTCCTATGCACAATTTTATATGGATTTGTTGATGATGTGGAGATTATGATGTGTCATTCAGGATCTAGCATTTGTTGTGGATCATCGAGTATTCATTATCTCTTCGAAGACCTAGTATGGTGGAGGGATGTATTTGCACAGGTATAGCATTTGTTGCTATCTTGGTGCTTCGGTGTGGCGTAGTTATACTCACATGAGCTATCTTGGTGTGTTATAGTTCACCCGCGTGTCTGAGTTTTTTTTTACCGAGCCTTGAGCACAGTGTTTTATATTTCTGGGTTTTTTAATTTTTGTTTGTTGCTTGTTTCTGGGCCTGTTTGAGCTTAATATTTCATCATCTTTGTAGTTAGATTATACTAATCGGTGAATTTGAAGACCTTGAAGTAGATGGGATCATACACAGTTATTCGTTGAAATCAGATAAATAGCTAAAACTTCAATTTATGGTGATGCTCTCTCTCCCAAATTCAGAGGTAGAAGGACCAGTTGTGAATCTTCTTTTGTTTTTAGGGATGATCTCCATGGTTTTTGCCATTATAATGACTTCTTGTCTCTGTTTTCCGGTTTGGGAGTTTATGTACCTTGTTTTTTTGATGAAATGGAAACCTTTTTTTATATATAAAAAAAAAAAAAAGATTCTTTCGATTGTTGACAACCGATTGTTGGTTAGGTGCGTTAGAACATTACTAATGAATCATCATCATAACATAACAATTTGTTTTAGGTATTTGTTCAAAATATTAAATAAGCATGTCTTATTTTAATTTTAATATATTTTTAAAAAACCATATTATCTTATCATTAGTAAATAAAATATAAAGATTTCATTGAATATAAAAGAGTATACATTGCATTTTATTCGTAAGAACGACTACTCATGTAACCTTTTCTATCTAATCACATCACCTGTAAAAGGATCCTCCACCCTCTAAAGTGGCATAGCATTCGGTTTCTTTCCAAAACTCTCCTTCCGCGACTCTTAGCATCATAACCACGTTATCAACCACCTTCAATCATCAACCCAGCTCAAGTCCACTTTTCTTTTCTTTGTTAAATGGCAATGTTTATTATAGGTACTTGTCCTCTTTTAACACCATGAAAATATGGTAGGCAAAGTTAAGGACTTGTCCAAATGACATTTTTCAGATGCTTCAACAAGATGATGGATGGTGTAAAGCTTCCTTTGATGACTTTCAATAACAAAGCCAGGAGAATTGAGTCCCAAATTTCGAATTCACTGAAAGAAAAGAACGAATATATGGAATAATCTTTATTGCCATGTATTAAGATCCCAAATAATTTTTTTCGAAAACCCTCACACCCACAACGGAAACACCAAGAGTGGAACGAATGAGCTAATGTCATCCTCACACAAATCCATCACAAGATGATTAAAGAAGGTGACCCTATGTTATTATATATTATGATAAAAATCGAAATTTACAATTGAAGATGAATATTTTGATGAGTTCCCAACTTCAGAAATAACGATTCCTTGCGATAATGAAGTAAAACGTGCTCATTCGATATCTAATTTTTAAAGTGGAGTGTACTAGGCTTATCAATTCAGCCGGTGCAGCTATATATATGGGGTATATTTGACACTGACCAGAGATTTAATGTGTTATTAGAGACACATTTCTGGTGAGATTGAGAGATTTTGGGGTATACATTTCAGTTGACACATTTGTCGAGGATTAGGACCACTGAACCAAAGTTGGCTTATGGAGATCCGAGTTTTACATGTATGTCTGTGTCGCATTTTACTTCGCTGCTACTCAATTCATCTTCATTATCAAATTGCAGAAAAGCAAAACATTTGCCCAAACTAGAAGTCATGAAATCGCCATTAACTTTTTCCCGCTTCCTCATTACGTAAGCCTTAACGATTCAAGCTTAAAATATAAACTTTATGAATCATTTAAGATTTTATCCATGTGGGATAATACTTACTTTAACATCCATACTAAGAACCCGTCACAGTAAAACACTCTTTTCATCACCAAGTTAGCTGTCTGCTTCTTTTTTTGTGCTTTAAAAAGACCTCGTATAGCTTGAGAATAAAGTAATTAATCGAATTAATTGGTATTTAAGAATCCTATCAATATACAGTAAAAAAAATTCAACTTCAATTTTAAGAATTTGAATAGCCTAAATTTAGATATTAGGTTCATAATAGCGTCAAATAAAAACTTTTATTAAATCTATAGATTTTATACCTGAATTATATATCGCACTCCACTTGTACGGAGGAGGTTAGAACTTTTGCAAGCAAACTTTTTCTACCAAGATTTAGTGTATGTATATTTGACGGAATTAAATATCCAATGAATATTTGTCTAACTAGGTTTGAAATTGAATAGTAACATTCAAATATCATATAAACTAACTTACCAACACAATAAACAAATTAAGAACTTTGTCGAGAGAGAGACTTGTATGTTGTTAATGCAGGAGAACATAGATTCGAGCGTGCTAAAACGCATTATCCTCCTATTTACGGGTTTGGGAGGGACTATGGGTAGTTCTAAGTATTGTGTCAAAAAGAGCAAATATGATTATAATCTATAATGAAATATGCTGAGAAAAATAGCTTAAAGTTTGAATCATAATATGATATTAATAAAATTATAAAATTAACAAAAGAAAATGAATTTAACGGAATTTTTTTACCAGTAAAAAACTCATGAGCATTAACAATCATTATGAGAGATAGATTTAAGTAAATAGTTAAAATTCAACAATAATTGAACTCAACACTTATGAATGTCGAGTTTTTATTAAAGTATTTATTAAAGTTAATTTCACGGTAAATGAAAAAAATTTAAATATGTATAAGCTTGACAGTTATGAATGTCAAAGCTTAGTAGAATGCATTTATTAGGAGAGATTTAGGAAATGATGAAAACTTTAATGAAAGAGGAACTCGACAATTACTGATGTCAAGATCTTTATGCATATATTAGGGTTTAACTCCTAACGATAAAATTAATTTCATACCGCTTAAATATTAACATATCAAAATTTTAGCAATAATATAATCATGCAAATGTTAAGATTATATGTAGAAAATGATAAAAATTTACTCACCCAAAACTAATTTGTTTGTAGTTAATTTTAAGAATTTTTGAACACTTTTTATGTTCATCTGTTATTTTAATTTGTTATTTATCAAGAATGTATCAAATATAATAAAAGAAAAGCAAGACTTTGTTCTTTAGTATCGTTCCTTTCGCTATGTTAAATTTCATGTACACTACTATAAAAATGAAACAAGGAACTGGATTAGTATAGATTTTTTTATATTTGGAATGCATTAATAAATTTATTAATAGAAAAAAATTATAATCTTGTCAATAAATAATTACACTTTGACATCGAGAGTGTAGGTCAAGTCTCTAATGGAGTGTTAATTTAGTTTCTGTTGAGAGGATAAACTCTTTTGGAAGAAGTTTCCGGAATGTCGTCTTCGAAGACGTCGACCCAATCCTTCAACAATGGAAGGTATTATTCCTCAGGGGAGGGTTTTGTCCCCCCTTCGTAGAGAGCCGTGTACAATTCACGGAGGGGAGCACATCGACGTACGGTCACTCACCAAGAGGCGACGTGAACATCTTGTCCTTGGTGGGATTCGATCCCCTGACTTATGGAATAGGTCATTATTGGGGTAAATGGTACCACTTTGGGACAATACCTTTTGTTGTTGAGGAACCGGATTGATGTTCTTGAAGGCGACACTTCGAAGGCTTTTCTCAAAGAAACCGATTTGTCCTCAATAGTTTTGCGCAATTCATATATATAGAGACTAAGTTAAAATTTAGAAATAAAAATTAATTCAACTTTAAATTTTGAGCCCAGCTTTGGGATTAACTTGAGAAGAAATTAATTGTAATTCATGCCATAAAAATCAGGGAAAAAAGAATGAAAATCTGATGTCCCTTGAGCCAAAGGGACACCTCAGAATTTAGCAGATTCAGAAAGAAAAGAAAAAAAAAAAAGCCTGGGATCGATATTTTTTGGTGTGGGTGGGCACATGTGGTGGTGAGAGGCAAAGTTTAATGTTTGAAATGATATAAATTATGAGATAGAGAGAAAGCATCCATCACCGTCCATATGTATGCAAAGACATCACCTGCCAGGATGGGGGGGCTTGGAGCTGGCCGGGGCCGCTTGTTAGTGCTCCAATGAGTTGTTTTCCCAACTGGAGGTTTTTGGCTATCACCATTGAAGAAAACTGTTCAATGTTTAGTCCTTGAGAAACATGGATTTGATTGAAACTTGTTGCTTTCTTTCCATTTTCCAACCCACCTAATTCAAACCTTCAATGGAATCCCATAATTATATACCATTGGTTTTCTTTTACATTATTCAGACAATGATTCATCTTTAAATATTCTTCAGTTGAATATAAATATTTTTCCCCCTTCTTCATTATTTGTATTGATTCAAATTTTGTCTCAAAAGTCTTTGTAATCAAGGGTTAAGTTGCAAAAGTCCCTACAAAAGAAACTTTACATTCGGCCATCAATCTTATATAATATGATAAAGTCATATCCTATCATATCCTAATAAGATTCAATTACCTTATCACCACTCACGACTCTCGACACATTGTATGAATCACCTTCTTTGATTTTTATATCAACAAAGTAAATCATTTTATTTAAACATGATCTAAGCAGTCACTTTTACCCTACTTAGCAGAACAACAATATTCCAACCCTTATCTTTCACAAGTACCTTAAAAGGGATGAATTTTGTGCATAAACCCTTTTTTTAATTAACAAATGTACTTTATTAGAAAACCATTTAATTGTTTTACTTAAGAACTAATGGCCCTTACCTTTTCCTATTATTTTAAACTTCCGACATTACTTTTGAAAAATAATTATTATATAAATCAGTTGAATCAAATTTTAATTCTTTTTTTCCTTTTACGTCAAGCCCATGCTAGTTGCCAACATGCATGAATATTTTAGTCAAAAACATCATATGCAAAAAAAAAAAAAAAGTTTGAAGTTGAAAAACCACAGTTGGGTTAGGCAAAAACAGAACTCTATCACGTGACTGTTAGTTCAGAAGCTTTTTGAAACACTTGGTCGACAGACTACCAAGAACAGATAATGCAAAAAAGAAGAGCTTAATTTCTTGCAATTATGTACATACATATATAAGTAATATAGAGTATTATAAATTAGAGTACACCATCCCATAAAGCTTGGAAATGATGATCTCGCTTTTTGCTCCCCACAAGATGAACTTATAAATTAAAGGTTAATTATACTTTTTGTTTATATCAAGATGCTCACGTAAACCAATATCTATACCATGAATTTAATAGCATTTTTTTTCTCTGAAAATGCCGTTTAATCTCAACCCTAACCCACTGCCACAATTCTTGCCTTTTGCTTTTTTCAAGTTTTTATTTTTAAATTCCAACCTTTGATTCAACCATGTATCAGTATTTCTTGAAAAAGTATTATGTAATTTTTTATTATTATAGAATTTGACCTTTTAAAAAGTTGAATACCACAACATCCCGTATATTTTATTAATTTCATAAAAGAAAAAACGTTTAAAATTACATTAGGAATTCTATTGCATGTTTGTTCACATATACGATTTGAAATTAATTAAAAATAATATATAAAATATTAATGATATTAAAATAAAAAATAAATTAAATTATGAGTAAAATAAAATCTAAACACATAAATATATCAAATTAAAAATATTAAATACACTATAATTACTTATCCAAATATAATCATCAATCTTAATTAGTGTTAACATGTGAATTGCAATTAATTTCTTCCCAAGCTAGCTCAAGGACTCAAAATTCAAAGTAGGATTATTTTTTTAAAAAAATTCTATATAAAATAAATTAAAATAAAATTTTAATTGAGTGATAAAATTAAAGTTTTATTAATGTAAATGACATAAGTTCAAATCTCACCATGTGAATTATATTTTATATTAAATTTTTAAAAATTTTAAAAAATTTAAATTACCTTCAAATAATATAAAATTTAAATAAAATTATCAAAAACCCTAATTAAAATGCATGTGGATCCCGACCAAAGCTTAAAAGCCTTAATTATTTTTAAAAATCTTTTGCATGAAACAAACAAACTTGCCCATTTCAATCAGTGAAAAAAAGCAAAAGGAAGCTGTGCCTTTCCACAACAATGAAATGAAAATCAACACTAAATTACATTCATCTTTTCTCAAAAGCATAGCACAAAAAGGATAAGATAAAAAGGAGATAATACGCTTTTATATATATACATCAAAAACAAGATGCAAAGTGGGGTTTAGATATTTTAGTGTTCCCTTAATGAAGTGACATTCGAAAGTGTATAAGAGCTAAACACTTTTGCTTACTTACAAGAAGCGACTTGCGATTGGACAATATTAATTCTATACCCTCTCATCGCCACATAGCGGCAGATTTAAAAATACCATCGGTAAACGCAAAGTTAGAAATTTTTTTGAGAGGTTAAAATTAAATTTTATTTTTTTATTATAAAAAAATATAATTTATTATTTTAATAATTTATATTTTTATAAATTTTAAAAGATTAAATAAAACTTTTTATATCTTTAGAAAATCAAAATATAATTTTACCCTTATTTAATTTAAGATTTTATAAATTATAAATAATTTAAATAATTTTTTTTTCATTTTAAAAATCCCTACCCCTAAATTCGCCCTGGGCACACATGAACTGGGGAGTTAACATACCCTAACATAGATATTATCTATATATTTGGTCTCTCAAAGACTTGACACCATTACTTTTTAGGGTTTGTCTGTTTGTGATTTTTTTTTTATTTGATTTGATTGAATTTGTTTGCCTTAGCTCCTTTGCTTCATCTTAATACTGTTTTGTTTTTTTATTCAACTATTTCCTTTGTTTCTTCTTTGCTTTTTCATATAGAGATATATGTATAAAGATAAAAGGTTATTTGTCCGTTTGATCCATTTGCTTCGAATCTTAAATAGTTATTTAAGCTTGAAATTGAAATTTCCATGTGAATTTCAACATACATCCTCTTTTTCTTAAATTTGTTTATCCTCTCATCCTTTCCCCAATAATTGTATAAGAAAGAAAACAAATCAATCATAGAAATGTATATTGTCTATCTCAATTATTAGCTTAAAATATGAAAATAAAGGTGATGAAATTATAACCTAATCATTAATATTTTTGTAATAATTGTTAATTGTTATGACACTCGTCATTACCGATCCGTTACCCGATTGGGTCCTAACCTGTAGTATGTATGGTTCACGTCTTGAGTTCGTACGTGAGGTGTTTGCGTCTTTTCATGAGCTCGCACCACCATATATGAAAACTCACATAAAGAAAATACGTATTAACCTTAAAATAAGGTACATATTGACATATATGGAGATTTATCCACGACAGGCACACAAAACCCCTCAACTATAAATGTGAAATGGTGGTAAATTGTGCATTGAACCGTGTCTACTAGGAGGAAAGCTGGGCTAATGCCTTTTTGAGATCTTTGCCTGAGAGGGAACTTTCTATGCTACGGAACCTTGTTGGTATGTTGGACAACATCGTCCTTTATCCGTATGTTAATGATAAGATCATTTGAGTGTATGTTTGTTAGTAATTGTGTTTTTAGCTTAAGCTATTTTCCTCATTAATTATTATATTTAATATAATATTAGAAGTGTAGGATGGAAGTTGATCGGGTTTGAATTCGTATTAAATGAGTGTTTGACAAAAGAGTTAATTACTGCTTCATAAGTTAAGATAAATAAAAATTTTACATGATTATTTAATATTCATTGTATTATTATCTTCATTATCTTTAAATAAAAAACAAAATAAATAACAAATATTAGCTCACTAATTATCTAAGGTTTAACTAATATTAAGTTATATTACATGAATTGATTGTAATGCAGAAGACAATATATATTAATAGATAATCTAAATGGGTAGTAGTTCATGGGGGTCAAGTTATGCAAGTAACTCAAATAATTAGGACAATTATGTTGTTTATGTGTTTAACTAGGAACATAGCTTGTCTAGGCTATGAGATTATTTGAATTGACGATATATCCCATATGACCCATATTAATTTTTTTCTAAATTAGTTTATAAAATAATTCATTTGTGACGCTCATAGTGTGAATTGCGTAAATCTTAAATAAGTAAATGACCATGTGTGCACGACCCACTTATGTACTTTGATATATTAAAAACCTATGTACCTCGATATAAAATATAAATTTGAATTTAATTATAAAAATATATAAAATATCAATTAAAATATATTTTTTATTATTTTATTATTTTTAAATAGTGAAATCTACTTTTTAAACAGAATGAACCAGACCAAAAACAAACTTAAGCATAATTACTTTTAAAATTGAGCATCAATCCAATCCAACTTAGCCGGTAAACATCTCTAATTTGTTACCCTCTTACTGTTATTCATATTGCCACTAACTCTATATTCCATGAGCGCACAAAACATATAGAAAGTGATTGCACTTTTGTGAGCGACAAAGTTAACAATGGCTTTGTCAAGCTTTTTTCCATTCAGACTTCTCAACAACTTGTTGACATTTTTATACCAAGGCTCTGCATTCTCTGTCATTGTTATTGCACTTAAAATGTGCTTTTCAAAGTGCCATAAAAAATGAAAATATTATAAAAAGGTGTAGTTTATTAATTTAAAGTATTTGGCATTATTGTGAAAAATTATAGTGAAAAGTTAAAATATTATTTTTAGATATTATATTTGAAAGTAAAAAAATTAATATAATGATATAAAAAATATATATATTAAATATCTATTAACTAATTAATATAAATTATTTGTAAAATTAATATTACAAAAATATAAATAAATTTAAAATTTTAAATACTTTTTAAAATGATTAATATAAATAAATATATTTTTGATAGTTTCACATTAAAATGCAAAACCTAAAAAAACTTAAATTCTAACTTTTGTATTTAGGTGACAAAACACTTTTTTTTACCGTACTTTTAATCTAAAAGTCAAGTGTTCTCCATTACTTTTGGAGTGTGTTTGAGTAAGGGAGTTACAGAAGGAATTTCATTTGTATCAAGATTTTCAATATTCTAAAAATTAACTTACTTATTTAGTTAAATGGATCGGAAAATTTTCCGTAATTTCAAGAAAAAAATTTAACTCCTCAATTTTATTTTTCATATTTTACCTTAAAATGTAACTTTTCAAGATTTCTCATAATCTTTTAATGAAAAGTGTTCTGAGTTGAATGATTTTATTTTACTCTAATAATAAGTATTTTATTCTAATTATATCTGTTTTTTTAGATAATGTTTAGAATTATTCATAATTCCTCCCTAACTCATAAATAGGAAGATAATGCATTTCAGCGCACTCGAATCCATATATTCTTGTACTGACAATAATGCTTATACCAATCAAACTAAAACTTAATTAAATTATTATTAATAGGTATTTGTGCATAAAATAGGGGAAAATGGATTTATTGGACCCTCATTCCGTTGATAGTTATAGTCATGTCGTTAATTCGACCTTAAATAGTATAAGAGTTGGGGACGCCATGGGGTTCCCCATTTTTGCACTTTTTTTTGTGATTATTTTTAATGGTTTTTTTTTTAATGATTGACTACTTTTAAAGATGTTGATAGATAACATTTGGCCACCACAAATTTAACACTTTTTACAATAAAGGAATATGGATATATATATATATATATATATATATATATTATAACTCTTCATTTTCTATTTTCATATTGATTGGTACGTGATGTTATTGTTTATGTTTTGATAAGTTAGAATTGGAAATTTAGTTAAGTGAATTCACATATATACGATGGCAAGTTACTATGGATTGATTAAGTTAAATTATATTATTATTAAAATATGATATTATAAGTATATTGTCATATTTGTAATGTTGTGTCAATTTTTTTTTACATATTATTAAAAAAATAGTTAACGGATTTAATAGTTGTTGTTTGAGTCAAGATTTGAATAGTACAGTGATTAAAACTGATTCAATTGGAGATCATGGATTAAATCTAAAAATATAGAAAGATTTAATCAAATAAATTTAACTGTTACTATTTGGATCATGACTGAAATTTTAAAATTCAAAAAGTAAAAAAACTAAAATTGACTAATTTAAAAAGTATAAGAATTAAAATGAATCAAATTAAAGTACAATAATATAAAAAAAACATAAGGGCTAATAATAAAGATTAACCAATAAATTCTTTCGCTTCACTTTGTGTCCCTAAAAAAGTTAGAAAAATGAAGCAAGATGTAGATGTAATATAATAACATCCAATTAATAGAAATGATAAAAAGGAATATGTGTGTCATGTTGAGTCGGTCAGTAACTCAAAATTTTGTTCTACAATAATTAAATGTAGCCATTGATTTGTCACTTTCAATTATTTAATTTCTTTTCTTAAGAGTTAAGAGTTAATTCCAAAAAACTCCCTCAAATTCTGGATCACTAATAAAACCTACCATTGAAAAGTCAAAAGACAAGTAATCCAACATTTGTGTGATTTCTGAGCTGATAAATGAATGCATATCATAGCACCGCCAATTGTACAGAGGTCCCCTCCCCTTCTATCAATTTATTTCTTTTATCTATTTTCGCCAATAAATTCAATTATTTTATGAATTTGGATATTAGCTTAGCTTCATCACTTTAGTAAATGGTTTTTTACTGTATGTTGTAATTATATATATATATTTGAAAGTTAGTTTTTATATTTTTATGAATTTAATCTTACTTTCTCATCTCTCTGTAGAAGTGGAGCAGAACAGTTTATGGGCATCTTGGTACTCACAAAAGTCATCTGATGAATAAGTTCTCAAACATCCAAAGGAAGATGGAGGGTCCTGATTCTAATATGCTCATTCAGTTAAAAATGGATACTCGTGAAGAGTTGGAAAGTATTCTTCACCATGAGGAACTCTTGTGGAAGCAGAAATCTAGATGTGAGTGGTTAAATCTGGGGACTGTAACACTAAGTTTTTCACCGCCGCACTATGCAAAGAAGGAAACAAAATCATATTACTACTTTGAAAAGTAAAAATGATTCTTGGATCTATGATGATGAAGCTCTTTAACTTGAAGCTATCAAATTCTTTCATAAGTTGTATGGCGAGATTCATGAGCCCATGGGTAGTTTACCTCCTAGCTCTTTCCCGAACCTTGATATTTGTGATATCCATTTCTTAGGGAATGAGGTGTCTAATGATGAGATTAAAGCAACCCTTTTTGATATGGCCCTGTTAAAGGCTCCAGGAAGCGATGGGTTTTAGGCGACTTTTTTTTTCAGAATCAGTGGGATTTAATTGGTTCCAAGATATGTTAGTGGGTTAAAGCAGTCTTTGCTGGTAAGAGTATTGAGCCTCAGTTGAACAATACTTTGATTGTCCTCATTCCTAAAGTTCTTAATCTAGAGAACTTTTTTCAATTTCGTCTGATTAGTCTGTGTTCAGTGATATATAAGTTGGTGATGAAGGTCATTAACCGTTTTAAAATGGTTTTTCCTAAAATCAATGGGCAGGAACATACGGGGTTCATTGTAGGGTGTAATATTATTGATAATATCCTGATTGCTCAGGAGGTTATTCACTCGATAAGGAGTAAGCATAGGAATCGAAAAAGAATGACCTGTTAAAATTAATCTGGAAAAAAGCATATGACAGAGTATGATAGGGGTTTATTGGGGTCTTTCTTCAAGTTGTAGGTATTCCTCTTATGCTTATAAATGTTATAATGTCTGTTATTACGAGTTTTACCATGCAGGTGCTATGGAATGGAGCTCTTTCACAGAAGTTCAAGCCTGCAAAGGGTATTCGTTAGGGATGTCTGCTTTCATTGTAAATCTTTGTTCTTTGCATGGAAGGATCGGTCATAACTTTCATTAAGCCATAGAGGGTGGCTTCTGGAGGCCTATTAGATTATCAAAATCTAACTCGTTTCTCTCATATCTTTTCTTTGTAGATGATCTTGTTGTTTTTAAGCATGCAGATCTCTAGCAAATTCTGGCACTTAAAGGATATTTTAGGGAGACTCTGTGGGTATTCAAGGCACCGGATCAATGCTCAGAAGATGGATATTTACTTCTCTAAAGGATTTGGTGATGCTATTGGAGTACAGTTGAGCGAAGTTCTTAGGTTTCATAGGGTTCATAATCTTGGCATCTATCTAGGGGTTCCTCTTTTCCATGAAAGAATTTTGAGTAGTACTTTACGTTTTGTTGTTGATATCATTCGTAGTAAATTAAACAGATGAGATGCAAAGAAACTATCTATAGCTGGTAGAGCTACATTGGTGTAGTGAGTTTTTCTTTCTATTCCTAACTATTTCCTGCAGTCCATGATGATTCCTAAAAGAATCTGCAATGAGATTGAATGCATTGTCAGGCAATTTATATGGGGTTTCTTCGATGGCCGTCAGAAGGTGTCTTTCGTCAATTGGGAGTGTGACAGCCCTAATTTGACCCTAGTTAGAAAGTGGTTTCGGGACCACAAAACCGAGTCTTAAAAATAATTAACTATTAAATTCTATGCCTATTATATGTGTAAATGCATTTGTGAAAGTCTCATGCTTTGATTTTGTCATTTGTATGTGAAAATTTTAAATAGGACTTAAGTGAGACATTTGTGAAATGTGATGGGTAAATTTTAAGGTGGTCTATTTATGCATGTTGTTAAAAAGGTAGACTTGCATGTCTAATTAGCCATTTAGAGATAGTGGTCGGCCATGATAATGATTAACATATATTATATGCATTTTTTTAAAAATTATTTATTAACATTTTAATATACAAAATGAATTAATGAAAAAAGAAATAAGTGAAAATTTGGGTGAAGAAAACAAAGCTTCATCTTTGTTCTTCTTGGCCGAATTGAAAGGAAGAGAAGGGGGAAGACTTTCGGTCATTTGAAACATAAAAAAGGTTAGTGAATGGTGTTAGATTTTTGAAATTTAAGCTTGTTTTAGGTTAATCATCTTGTTTCTTACTTAGCCCATGCCAAAAATTTTGAATCTTGATGGATTAATTGCACATTCGGTTATGGTTAATGAGGAAATAATTTGATTATAGCATTTAAGTTTTGATGAAGAATTTGTTGTTGCAAGAAGTTGAGCTTATTAATAGTATGAATTGTTAATGCTCATATGTGTAATAGCCGAACATGTAGTTGCTTAATGTCTTGAACAAATGCCGTTTAGGTGTTTTAAATTGATTAAATTAGATGTTTGATCATCTAAGGGTTCGGCATTGTGCATTATTGTTAAGAGTTTGATTTTTGAATCATAAGATTTTGATGACTTGTGCTTAATAGCATTCGGCCAAGGTCTATAGGTGTTTGCTAATTCAATTTAAGTGCATAGGTGCTAAATACTTCGTATTTGAAATTTTGATGAATAAGTAGAAATTAAGTAAGATGATGTTGGGTAAATTCTTAGCTTAGTTGTGTTAAGTATTCGGCAATACTATAATAATGGATATGAGAGTGTGAAAGATTAGAAGTTATTTTAAGTGAGTTATGATCTTAATATGAACAAGATAGAATCAGCTATAAATACGATTGAGTGATTCGGTCATTGTTTGGCATAGGTGAAACTAATATGATAATTGCTACATTGGTCATGAAATAGAAATTTAAATGGAAGCAGAGTTTGTTTAGCTAGGGTCGAATGGGGTTTATACGATATCAAGGCATGCATTATATATATATATGTGTGTGTGTGTGTGTGTGTATACGTGTTTGTGCATAACATGAGTAATCGACTAAATTATGATAATCACACATAGGTATATATATATATGTATGTTAATGCCTTATGTATACACCTTGTGTCATTGAGACATTCGAATATATATATGTGTGTATTAGATATATAGTTAAATTCATGTATAAGGTAGCATAAAGTTATATAAATCCTTGTTGTGCATGCGAATTAGGTAGAGAATAAATAAGCATGAAATTGAGTCATAGCACATTTTATAAAATATAAATATGTATTAAAGTTATATATATATGATTGTTAAATGTGACTTACCAAGTACACAAATTTGAAAGCGAAATGATGATAGACTTAAGTGGACAATTGATTCAAATGAATTGGTTTTGAAATGTATATGGATGTCGTATGTCTGTGTTTGATTGAGGGGTAAATTTGTTTGATTTAGCTCAAGAGCTTAGAGGATCAAAGTTGGATAGGGGAAAGGAGAAAGTAATCGAATAGCCGTTGAAATCGTTCGACAACATCCGAGGTAAGTCTTTGAGTAATGGAACTTAGCTTATGATTTGATAAAATTATGATATATATAAGTATAATAAATAAATCGTGATCTAATGGTTCTATTTGAATTATGTAGTGAAATAAATGATTTGTGCATATGACTTGTAGTCGAATAATTATAGAAATCATGTAGAATAGCGAAATGAAATCGTGTTAATTGTATGTGACTATTGAGCCGAAAGTGGAAAGGTTGATAAGCATGTTGTGCTTGTGTTCTAGTAATGTAATTGAAATGCTAATGTGTTATAATATATTTATGTGCATGATAATTGAGGATTATATCCGGGTTAAGTCCCGAAGGCATTCGTGCTGGTTGCTATATTCGGATTAAGTCCCGAAGGCATTCGTGCTGGTTGTTATATCCAGGCTAAGTCCCGAAGGCATTCGTGCTAGTTGTTATATCCGGGCCAAGTTCCGAAGGCACTCGTACTGGTATTATATCCGGGCTAAGTCCCGAAGGCATTTGTGTTTGGAAATGTACAATCCTGCTGTAATAATTCCAATTAATGTGCTCACAACCCTAAGATGATCAGGTATGTAGCGTATATACATTGGAAAATTTGATTCGGTATAAATTGTGATCATTCAATTGAATAGTGCTCTCCCGGCCATTACTTAGGGTTGTATGAAGTCTATAGCTTATTCGAGATACATGAATTTTGATTTAAGTGAAATTTAGTTAAGTTTGACTCTGAGCGTGTGAGTATATTGGTTGAAGTGTGAAGTAACATGATTATGGGATTTTGCGTATATGTATTTATTTAGCCTTGTAATCGAATTAAATGTATTCGGCCAAATGATGATATTATCTATATGATATGAATTTGTATTTAAGGAAAATTTAAAATAACATGCATGAACAATAGTGGTATATTTAATCATGGTTACATTCGGTCAGAAAGATGATTAGCCTTATGAATGCTGTGCTTTAGTTTTAAATGATTTCATTACTTAAAACTTACTAAGCTTCAAAATGCTTACTCTGTCGCTTAAATTCTCTATTTTATAGATCTCGTTCGTTAGCTATCGGTCTCGGGATTCTCAAAGTCGAAGTCGTCCACACTATCTAGGCCCATTCGGTACTCTTGAAGCTGAACTTTGATAATGGCATGTATAGGATTGACTTTTGATGTTAAATAAGTATCTTTTTGGTGATGTATATACGTATAGCCATGCGAAAATGGCTTGTTAAGTTACTATATGTGTTTCACTTAGTTAATGTAAATGTTTGGTTGATATTCCATTTATGTTATAAATGTTTTAACGTGAATTGAACTTAAGAATGAATCAATGTATCTATTAACTTGAGATGACTCTTTTGAATATAGTCAAATGAAATTTTGTGCTTGTTTGGTAATACTCCTTAACCCAAATCGGCGATCGGACTCGGGTTTGGGGTGTTACAGGGAGTCTGTTTGTCAACCTTGATCTTGTGGAGGGCTTGGCATTAGACATTGAGGGACCAAAATACCTCTTTCATGATGAAGTTAGGATACAATTTAGTCTATAAACAAGATGCCTTATGGGTTCGAGTTCTTCAATCCAAGTATGGTATGAAGGATGTTATATCTGCTAGTACCTCGTGAGGGAAATGCTTTACTCTATAGGGAAAACTTATGCTGGTCAGTTGGAAATGAGATCAATATTAGATGTTGGAAAGATCCGTGGATACTGGAGGTGGGGCCTCTGATTGATCATATTCCAGCCCATGTTATTAATAATTTAGACTGTAGACTAAGCGAAATGGTCAATGATGAGGGTTTTTGGAATCTAAAATTTTTTTACCTTTGGTTATTGGAGGTGTACAGCCCAATTTTGGGCCCCAAACTAAAACCCGAATGGCCCTTCTCCCAACCCCATAATCTATTACAAAAACCTAAAACCCCAATACATTTAACCCCTTTTAAACCCAGAAGCCCAAACCCAACTAATTAACACCCAACTAACCCATCAACTAGCAGCCCAACACCCTTAGCCCAATTCTAAACCAAACCCACCGAAACCTTAACCCCATGCTCAGCCCCCACTTGCCCACTTGCACTGACCCATGTCCCATCCACCACCGACCTCTGTCATCTCAGCACCGCCGTTCAACCACTACCTGCAAAACAAAGAAAACACGCAATAGCAGCAGACAGTGTAACAAAAAGGCTATAAAAGCCAAATGTAAATGTAAAATGCAGGGCTTTTTTCTCTGTTTTTTTCGAGCTTTAAGAAAAATACATGCAAAGATCAGAAATAACAATATCAAGTTATAAAGCGAAGAAATCGATTTAATTTAAACATCAAAAAAACGGAATCGAAATAGTGAAAAGGTGACCATCGATTTCTTTTCTTTCAATTTCTCTCTGTTTATACATACAAACACACAAATCCACATTTTATGCATATAAATATAATATAAATAGTAAAAAAATAATAAATAAAAAAGAGAGAAAAATTTTACCTATTTTTAGAATCGCCACTGCAGTGCACGGTGGTGGCGCCGCTTGCCAATGTGGTTCGGCGATCGTCCCGGCGATCGGCCAAGTGGCCGGCGCCGTGGCGGAGCCCTCCCTCCTCCTCCCCGCTCTCCCTTTTCTCTCTTCCTCTCTTTTTTTTTCCCTTTCCCTCTCCAAATGATTTTTTTCGTAAATTTGGGCTATTTATAGCCTACTAAAACGGCACCGCTTTTGGTGCCTAAGCTCGCTAAAAACGGCACTGTTTCACTATGGATCGGTCGACCCGATCCATACCCGCCAGATCCGCGTGTTTTTGCGGAAGGGTCTATTTGCGCGAATGACCCTTCCGCTTTTCTGGGCTTTCGCAATTAAATCCTAACAGTTCTATAATTTGGCCCCATAGTCTTCTGATGTCTTCAATGTAGTCCCTATGCTGCGCAGCGTTTTGCCCGAGCGGGAATATTACCAATTCGGTCCTCCATCTTTTAGCGCGTGTTGCAATGCGACCCTGTAACTTATTTTTATTTTAAATTGGCCCCATAACTTCGATTTTATTTTAATTTTAGTCCTTTTTCTCACCTTTTCTCATTTTTAATGTTATTGTATTTATTATTACCTATTACTTTGTTCTTATTTTTATATTTTACCCACTTTTTATATTTTTATTATTATATTATTTTGATTACTATGGTTTATCTTTACTTATATACATATATATATTTTCATGTACATACTTATGTAATATGTGAACATTTTTTTATTATATATTATATTATTATGATCGTCTTTAATATATATTACTTATATTTTATGTATTACAATATGTATTTTAATGTTAATAATATATACTTATACCATTTCATGTTCATATTCTTATATTGTTGATTATATTTTTTTTTTTTACGCATTATTTCGTGTATGTATATGATTTTATTTAATTGTTAATTTCGTACACTAAATTCCTACGCGTATTTCTCATGTTATTTTATGTATGTATTTTCATTGTATATGTATATATAATATATAAATGTTTTAATCTTATATGTGTTTTACACATACGTTATGTATATAAAATTTTAACACTATATTTTATATTATTAATATATTTTAGCCTTATTTGTCATATTTTTCTTTTACACTATTATATACATGTTTCTAATACTATATTGTATATTCCTAATACTAGTGTTTATACATCTATATATATATGTGTGTATGTATTTGTGTAATGTACAAAATAGTTTTATCATTATTCTTATCATTTCTAAGGTGTGCATACTATATATGTTCTATGTATGTTGCATGGATTTTTTAATATCGCTAAATATATATTTCATCTTTCATCCACATTCTTAATATTGTTATTATGTGTATACATTCATTATTCTCATTTCGTGTTTAATTCTATTATTACATTATACCTTCATCTTTTCTAATATTATTGTCACCTTAATTATTTGTTTCAATATATCCCTAGCTCTTTCATTTATTGATTTTTATTTCATATTATTTTACCTTGTATTATTCCGAAAATGGTATTCGTGTCTTCTAATTAAATTCAATAACCAAGGCAATATATCGATTTAACATTAATTCATTGAGTTCATCGCTATGTTGGGTGAATGTCAATTGACTCGTGTTGAGGCGATATACCCTTCTCAAAAAACCGAAATAAAATTAAAATTTCTCGTCTTTTTTTTCGGATCACAACTAAATTTTAAATTGAACTCATATTTTTGAAAATCGAGACAACGCGTGTTTATGAGATACCAATTTTGGGCGTCGCGAGGGTGCTAATACCTTCCTCGCGCGTAACCGACTCCCGAACCCTAATTTTTCTCTGGCTCTTAAAGTAGACCTAAACTCGGCCTTTTCTTGCTTTTAAAAAGAAATCTAATAGGTGTCCGATCACACCTAGAAAAAGGATCGGTGGCGACTCCCTGTTTATTTCAAAAATCAAACGTCAAATTTCAAACTTTATTTCTAATAAATCGCCACATTTAGCGACCCGAATCCACAAATTTTTACGTCGCTACAGGAGGAAACAATTAGAAGTATTGTGGGTATCCTCCACCTCACCCGTCTGTAAGTCTTGACAGGATTATTTGTGCTTGGACTTTTAGTGGTATTTTCTCTCTCAAAAGTGCTTATTGGTATATTCAGGAAAGGTCGTAAAAACCAAAGGATGCGCAGTGGAATATACCATGGAAATTCCAGGGACCCCACAGGGTTAGATTCTTCATATGGTTAGTCCTAAAACAAATATTGTTAACTAACATGGAGAGTGTTAATAGGGGAATAGGATATGTTAACTCTTGTGGTATGTGTGGGTATCATTTTGAAGATATATTACATGTCCTCAAAGATTGTCCGGCAACTAAAAAGATTTGGAAGTAAGTTATCCTAGGTGAAACTAGTGAGTTTTTTTTTTTTTTGTAGGGGATCTTCTTCAGTGGATTAAGTCTAATTTGCAGTTTTGCGAATTCTGCCATTGGTAAGGTAAATTGGTCATGTTTATTTGGTTTACTAACCTGACGAATTTGGAAAAATTGGAATCTTTTTCTTTTTCAATGCGTCTCCTAGAATACATGTGAGATTTTTAAGATTTCATATATATGGGCAAAACAAATTTTTTTCTTTCCACAGGGAGGACATATCTAGACGAAAGGAACAAATTTCAGCAACTGAGGTACCGGAAAGATGGATCAATCTTTGCACTGATGGAGCAGTTCAAATTGCTACTAGAAATGCTACAACGAGAGGAATCATAAAAAAACGTAAATGGGGAGTCAATTATGGAATACAACAGATGTTGTTTTGGTTGCATTTGTGTTGTTTTGATTTCTTGAAAATCAGATGCGAGAGTTAATTATTAATATAATTACTAGTGCATTCACAAATTATTTTTCTTGAGGTGAAAATCAAGTAAGATCTTTCATGAAAACCATAACAAGAATCTATGAATAGAAATTCTTAGACTTCATACGCATAAAGCTTCTATGATTTGTAACCTTTTTCTTTTTCTACGAATAACTCCAGCTTTATACTTGATAGAGTATTATCGTATAAGGTTGTGTTAGTCGGCTACTAAGCTTACAAGCATGCCTAAAAGTTTAAGAAATTATAACATTTGCCCATGTAATACTTAAAGAATAGAGTGGCATGGTTTCTTTTAGGGAAAAATGACGGTAGGACTTAGATATCCATACATGCATGCTACTCAGCTTCCTAGTTTGAATTAATGAAAGAAGTAGCTTAGAGGGTGAAAATTCTAAATAATAAATTGGTATTAGTTTGAACTTTGAACTTGTAGAACTAATGTACATCAATTTGATTTTTTTTTTATATATTTGTATAATTTGAAAGCATTAAAAAATGCATATTTTTATCTTCGTATAATTTGAAAACATTAAGTTTTAGTTTAATTGGTATCAATATTGTTGTTAGTGCAGGATGACGTGAGTTTGAGTGCACTGAAACGCATTATTTTCCTATTTAAAGGTTGAAAAAGAACTATAAATAATTCTAAACATTGTATAAAAAAATTGATATAATAAAAACTGATATTAATGTTAAAAAAAATGGGACAGATTTTATGTTAACATGAATAATATTTTTATTATTTGGATCAGGTTGAATATAAAATCCTACTTATATTTTTTAGTTGGATTAGACCTGAAAAGCAAATAGGGAAAAAAAACATTTTGAAGATTTTGTTAATAAATTTTGAAAATTTTAATTTTTAAAAGTTAATAGTCTTTTGCATTTCTATTTTTTATTGAAAATTAGAAAAATATTTAGAAGTTATTTTTAATTTCTTTTACAAGTTTTGGATTTTTTTTATTTTTTTCATAATTTTAATTTATTCATTGACGTATATAAGACAAAATAGTGCTACACCGATAATAAAAGATTAACAATTAATATTTTCAATTAAAAGAATAGATGTTAAATTGAATAAAATTATAAATATTGATGATTAACTTTGATATTATGCCACATATACAAGATATAAGAAAAAATATGATTATAATAAATAAATTATTTATCGAACATACAAACGCTAATTTATCTATTTTCAATAAAAAAAATGACAATACATGGTGCAAGAATTTCTATAAGGCTTTTGTTAGGCGTTTGACTAATTGAGGACATTAAGTTAATTAAAAGCTTATAGTATAAATAGAAAAATAAGAATATTAAATTACATTATAAAAATAAATAAAAAAATTAATAAAAAATTAAATTTCATGGGGGCCGAAATTTCAAATTAAAATAAAAGGAGGACCAAGGAAAAAGGTTAAAAAATCTATGGAACCAATTCGTGATTTATGAGGTGCCCCCTGTCAATTCTCTTTTATTCAAACAATCCTCCCGTACTCTGTAAAACCAGAAAATAAAAATAATATTAAATATTTAAATCATATTTTTACTTTACCGATAATTTATATATTTTCCTCTCGTCCCGATAAAAAGTTCTTTCTCCAATTAATTACAAATCCGCCACTTTTCCTTTTTAGAAAATTTAATACGATTTGCTTATTAGGAAAAAATGTTTATATAAATAGGCACCTTATTTTTCCTTTAAGGATCTCTCTCAGTTTCAGAGCTCAAAAACAAAGCTTAAAACTCTCCAACTCAGTTTTCTCCTCAGCCAAAGCCAGAAACAATGTCTCTTCTTTGAACTCTAAGTCAAAATTTATTTCACTGATTTTTCCTTTTTTTCTTTTCAGTTTTCTTTATAATTGATATTTTGATTTGTTTGTTATGGCAGTTTTTTGTTTGTTGCAGCAGTTGATTCAGTTTTCGGCCGATGGGAAAAAAACAAGTGAGTGTTTGAATGAATGTTTATATTTTTGAGGAATTTCGGTTGTTGATCGAGATTGGAAGAAAAAAAATGAGGGTGAAGGAAATGCATCCGCTATGTTGTATATCGTTGGAGAGTCTCGGCATCGGCGACCAATCACCGGAGGTTACGTTGACTCGAACCAGGAGCATGCCGGCGAAGGCTTTATCTGGATCTGAAACAGGCAATGCGGGGAGGTTAATGGCGGGAGGATCCGAAGGCACCGTTGCCGGAATTCTCTACAAGTGGACAAATTATGGCAAAGGATGGAGATCTAGGTGGTTTTTGCTTCGTAATGGAATGTTATCTTACTCGAAAACTCGCCGGCCGGAGACTCTAAACCTCCCCTCTCCGGACGACGTCCGATTGATCGGTGATATCTCAACCAATCGGCTTTCAAGGATCGACAGTTGTAGCGGTAGACGGAAGAATCAGAAAACCGTTGGCATTGTTCATTTAAAGGTATATGATATATACATCAGAAAATCAAAATAAAAATTCAAAACGTCCATCCAAAATGACAAAAGAAAAGATAATTGAACAAACAGATGATCAGACTGATCCATTTTGGCAGTAATATATTTTCGAGAAATAATTCCTACTTTATTTTGATTCAAAACATGAAGCAAGTATTGCCAATTATGTCATTTTGCACTAGTTTTACTGACCCTGAAACTTTTCATCTAAAAAACAAAACAAAATTATCAGTGAAAAATAGACATTGATATCTGAGCTAAAGCAACAAAAAGGGGAAATTGAAGGGCAAGAGCCGTAAGTTTCTTGCATTGTTCGGCATGTAATTTACTGTTTGATCTGTAAAAGGGACCTCAAATCTATAAACTCTCATTTTCTCCCTCCCTTTTTGTTTTGTGTTTTGCGATTTTCATATTTAACTTGGGGAGAAAAGTAAGATAAAATAGAGAAAAAAGTTATATTTTAATATATATTTACCGTTTTAACTGGTTGTTTATGTTGAGTGGGTCACATCAGCAGGTGGGTTTGGAGAGCTGTGACAGTGTATGCTTTTAGGTCTAGCAATTAAGCTCTGGCCAGTCGTATCATTGTTTAAATTGGTATTTGAATAGATGATCGAAGTTTTTTAAAGCCATCAACATCGATTCAAACTGCTTGAAATCTGATATTATTTCCTCCTCCCCCCGGTTTTTCTTTTTGATCTTTTTGCCTCTCTTTTTCTTTCACTTCCCACGTTTTATCATATATATTCTTTGCCTTCGCTTGCCAGCTACTGTAGTTCTGGCCTTTTGGGTCTCAAATTACTGTTCTTTTTTCACTAAGGTGATGGTGAAAGAAATGACGAGACTTCATATGATCTCATAAAGTTAATCAATTTACATTAATAGAAACCATGTAAAATAAAAGATGAGGATAGCATGGAGTACTTCTCCGAAATATCGAAGTGGGTGTTGTTTGTAGTCGCCCTTAGTTTGAGTTTTGTATTGTTTGTCTTGTAATAAAGAGGTAACAGTTTGAGTTTTGTATTGTTTGTCTTGTAATAAAGAGGTAACTTCTTTTTTCTTTATTAATTTTTACATGGTCTTCTTTAGTTTGTAGGCATTGAAATAAACAATGAAGAAAGTGGGGGGGCATGAGACTAGTTGGTGGGCTTTCCTCGTTAAATTGTATAGAATTTTATGGTGAACACTGTCTAGAAACACGTGAAAACTGAAGGTATATAATAGCATTTCTTTCTCTTGATTTTAAGATATTCTCCTGTGCACAAGTAGATCGAAATGGTGATTCATTGTCTTTGTTTTATGTCCCTTGACAGTTGTAATGCTTAAAAGGTCGAAATTAGCATCGGCTTTTGTGATGAAATTTGGTTTTGTTTTTATTTCATCTGGGGTTTTTTGTTTATTTGTTGCTAAAACAATTTTCTCCCATTATTAGAGACTTAAAAAGTCTGGTTATTTTGTGCAATCATCTGGTGTTTGATGGTAAATGGAGTTCGGTTCCTGCTGAGGTTTCACCTTCACATATATTTCTTTTTAGAACAATTTCAGCAATTAATCTACCTATTTTGGCGAGGGGCTTAAGGCTTTAGTTTTGAGCCTTTCAACTTGCATTTTTTGAATTGACAGAATTTATTCTTTTTCTTCTTTTTTTTTTTTTTAATTTTTGGAAAACGACTTTTATAATGCATCATTCGTGTATTTCTTCTGTGAATTTGCTTTTGTTTTGTTCAAACTGTGAGTTTGTTTTATGTGATCATGAAATGACGCATATAATATCTTGGGGTTCTATGTGACCTTACCACAGTAATGGACTTACATAACTCATGGGGGTGTTATTTGAATTCTTGTAGCAGATTTCATCATTCCGTGAGAGCAAATCTGATGATAGACGTTTTTACATTTTCACTGCTACGAAGACCCTTCATTTGAGAACTGATTCAAAGAGAGATCGGGCTGCTTGGATTCAAGCTTTGGTGTCAACGAGGAACCTCCTTCCGCTGAGACCATTAAACGATAATCTCCCCCTTGTACCCCATGATTTGTCTATATCAACTGATAGGCTCAAGAAACGTTTGCATGAGGAGGGAATCAATGATGACCTTGTGAAGGACTGCGAGCAGATTATGTTTTCAGAGTTCTCGGAGATACAAGGGCAACTTAAAGTTCTTTGTGAAGAAAGATCTAATTTTCTGGACACAATAAGGCAGTTGGAGGTAATTTCAGCTTGGTAATTAGTATGTGTGCCTTAGGATGAAAATGCTTGATTTTTAGTTATTGGTTTTTTTTGGGGGGCGGACTTAAATAGTTTGGTGAGCTAAAATAAATTTACTGGATTAGATTGCAGATCAACTTAGTTAGACTTGGACCAGTATCAAGTTCGACTTAATGAAATTAAAATGATAAAAATGTGCTTGTATTTTCTGGTATTTTGTAGGAAAAGAGGGTCCCCTCAGCAGCCTCAGGTTGGTAATTAGCTCATCTGGTGAATTCAAAGTGAATAGTTATTTTAATTCATGGATAAACATATACTGTGACAAATGAGAGTATGGAGGTCAAGTAAAAATATTACCAATAATCTTGTATATATGATATGATGAGAACTATCCTTGATTGTGTTGATGGCTACTGGAAATGAATATCAGTGATTTTGGTCAACAGTAAAACAAACGTATTCTGTTATTTGATGCATTAGAGCTGATGGGTTTTCTCCAGGCTATAAAAGTGAAGATTGCTTATGGAGGGTAATTAGTTTAGTGATATCTGGTTCTGCTTTTGCAATTGTTTCTCACTATTGTATGTTCTATTGAAAGTTTGGATTTGGAGTATAATTTCTAGAATTTGTATGTTATAAAATTTACCGAGTTTCCATTTTTTCTAATCAAAGTTGTTTTCATGCAGCATGTGTTGTGCTGGTATGTTTGGTTTATTGCATTTTGTAACATCATAATAATGTATTTCCATTGCACTTCTAATCTCCCTATTTGTAGAAGGACTATAGGAACTTACCTTAAACCCTTGGTGCAAATGGAATCCCTAGTGGATCAATAAAACTCCAATACTCAGATTGGTGGGATTGCTAAACTGCGTCTTTTAATTATCTCATCTTTTAAAGTGCTGTCTTCATTATTGTTCATTTTAGTCATCTGTCTGTTAAGTTGATTCTTTTATAAAATTGCATGATACCACATCATTTCTTAATGACTTTTCGAAAGCATTATGGTTGCTAAGCTTTATCGTTTCTGTTGCACTGATAAGTTTCTTCTTATTATTATTTTTGGCATGTTCAGACATATAATATCGAATCTGCAACCTCTGGATTTCATGGAGACTACCAGTTGACGAAGCATGAATGTTCCATTTTGGGGCGTGGAAATAGTGGTACATGCCCCATTTGTGACTTTGGTTCCATCTTTCTTCATGCATGAATGTCTGACTCATATGTTTTGCTTGTTAAAATTAGAAATTGTTAGCAAAGGAAGGTAGTCTTTGTTGTTTCGTACAGACCTGTTGTTATATCCACTGGCACTTCATGCATAAACTGATTTCATGTAGTTTTAGATGCGCATTCTTGAGTGAGAAATTCTCATTATCCTAAGTTTCAACTGCAATTTCCTGTCTTCTACTTATGTTCCATCATCATTCTCATTATATTTAACTTAAATGCAAGTTTGTTCAGAAATGCTGTGATAAGTATCTTATTATTAAGCTCTGTTTCTGGTTACTAATTCTTGTTCTGTTCTCTTTTACCCTAACTCTTGTTTGGGTTCTCAGAATGCAGCACAACCGAATCGTCTGATGATATTGAGAAACAAGAGCTTGAGGAAGTTTCTTATGAAGAAGGAACCTTGTTCTTTGATACAAAGGAGTATTTTACTGAACCTGCTGTTAGTTGTGGATCTGTAAGAGGGGCAATGGATCATGCAGATGATCTCGAAGAAACTGTAAAACAATTGGATAATGTGGAAAAGACTCATTCTGATAAAGAAGATTGTGATTCCAGATATCCTCAAATTGAGAGACGAAAAAAACTTCCTGATCCAATTGAAGAAGTGAAAGGGGTTAGCCTTTGGTCTATGATCAAAGACAATGTGGGAAAGGATCTCACACGAGTATGTCTCCCTGTTTACTTTAATGAACCAATATCATCCCTTCAGAAATGTTTTGAGGACCTAGAATATTCATATCTTTTGGATCGAGCATACAAGTACGGAAAAGAAGTATGTTATTCATTCTCTTCATCTTTAATATTTTGTGTTTCTCTTGATAAATATACTAGTTATCTCTGGGTATAACAAAATTTTATCAAGTTGTCAAACAATTTGCAACAGGGGGGACCTCGAGAATTTGAGAAATTGCTGTTCTGTCTAGAGTGAAGTTTGAGAAATCTCACCCCCTCAAACATCTCCTGTCCCAAAATTTTTTGAACTTTCTGCAATGCTTTTTAAGGCTCTGTAAACATGAGTAGATGCCCTTGCTTTATACTAGTTCAATCTGATTGTCTGCTTTATCCGGGTTTTCTGTTACATTCTCAGGGTAACAGTCTCCAACGGATTCTTAACGTTGCTGCATTTGCTGTTTCTGGGTATGCTTCCTCTGAAGGCCGACACTGTAAGCCCTTCAATCCATTACTAGGAGAAACTTATGAAGCAGACTATCCTGACAAAGGAGTTCGTTTTTTCTCTGAGAAGGTCAGCACTCCAGATCTATCAATGACTTGACTTCATATTAAGAAATATGCATCTTTATATTGAAACTAGAATCGACAAGTTATGAATTTTTGTCATTATTTTGAGTAAGCCGAGTGCTTTTGACTTTTCAGTTGCTGGGAGAGTCAATTAAATGGTTTACTTTTGCATACCATTTGCTAATGCACACACATATGTATATTTCTTTAAATGAGGAAATCACTTTCATCATTTTCTTCTTTAATACGGACAATCAAGATGTAGGGAATTATTGACATAATAGTGTCTTGAATAATATTTTGGACCTGTTATCCGGAAAATGAAATTCTGTGGAGAGTTCTAGGAAGGAAACTTCATGTTCAAGCAATTATAGGTTTGACATTCTCAAAACAATGAAAAGAAACACTAAAAAAGTGTTTTTTGAGAACTTAGGAAGGAAACTTAAATTATGTTACTTCTATAGGCCTTTAGAGTATTTACCTTCCTAAGTAGTTGCTTTTATTTATCTGGATGTGAAAGCAAATATTGTGCTTCAGTTCCGTAGCAAGTATGACTCACCTCCTCAAGTTTTATAGGTTAGTCACCACCCAACCCTTATTGCCTGTCATTGTGAAGGAAAAGGGTGGAAATTCTGGGGCGACAGTAACCTCCGCACAAAGTTTTGGGGGCGTTCAATTCAGCTTGACCCTGTTGGAGTTCTGACCCTGGAGTTTGACGATGGTGAAATATTTCAGTGGAGCAAGGTGTGCACTATTGGGCTTTGTGTTTACTGGATGTTCCATTTAGGTGTTTCTGTATGCTAGCTTTCATTTCTATTTCTGTGGTATGAATTGTTTGAACTTATTCTCTGCAGGTAACAACTAGTATTTATAATCTTATCCTTGGTAAAGTGTATTGCGATCACCATGGTTTGATGCACATTCATGGGAATCGCCAGTATTCATGCAAACTCAAATTCAAAGAGCAATCTATTCTTGACCGAAACCCTCACCAGGTTAGTTTCAATCTAATTGTGTTATCCCCCTTGATTGCTTCATGCTTATAGTAGTTTATCTTCTGTGTCTTAAAAGATTTATTTATTTAGTATTTTTTTTATCCTGGCCTTCATTTACTTAGGTCCATGGGTTTGCTGAAGATCTTTCGGGTAAAAAAGTTGCTACATTAATTGGCAAATGGGATGACAGCATGTATTATATCAACGGTGATGGGACTGGCAAGCCAAAGGACTGCAGCCCTTCATCAAGTGCCACCTTACTATGGAAGAGGAACAAGCCACCGCCTAATCTGACTCGCTACAACTTAACATCATTTGCAATTACACTAAATGAACTAACGCCTGGACTACAGGTAGAGATGATGTGTTGCATCAGTTTCTCATAAGCAATTTCTTTTTTTCTCTTATGGCTATCTAATTGTTTTCTATAGCTTTGTCTGATCTCGGGTATTTGATCACGGATTAAGGAGAATCTTCCACCTACGGATTCAAGGCTTCGACCAGACCAACGTCATTTGGAGAATGGGGAATATGATAGAGCAAATTCAGAGAAACAACGACTAGAGAGGAGGCAGAGAATGGTATGTTTCCACTTCCTTGATTTTCATGTATCCAAGCTCATGCATTCGTTTGCTAACTAGGATGCCTCATAAATGTATTGTTGCCTCCAGAAAAACCTCCTATGTTTTGTTTTATGCATCTTGGTTTGCAAATCTTTCGTTCATTTGCATTTTCATTCAAATTTATTTACATCTGATTTAGATAAATGACCTATATTATGAAGGAAGGGTTTGATTCCAAGTGAAGGTTAATTGATTTTTAACTACACAGTACCGTATGATTCAAGACTGGGAAGTGAAAATTGGCATTGATGCCTTGTTTTGTAATTGAAACTTCTGATCCAAGTGGTGATGTGTGAGATGTCAATTTCTGTACTGTAGATTCAAACAAACAATTATTTTGGGCAGTAGTTATTAGTTTGTACAAAGTTCATGGGAAAATCCTATTAATTTACTGGGAAAATCGACAACATTACCCCACCTTCTGGACATGTCTGCACTAGCCATTGAATGATTTTCGAAACTGTGGCCTGAATATATCGCTGTAGTAACGTACTGTTAGGTTCTATGTTAAAAGATATTGGCAAAATTTTCTATTTCTAGGTAGGTCTTGATTTATATTATTGCTTTTACTCCTTGCTATTCACACTGCCCGTGGTCCAACACAGTCGAGAAAACTACAAGAAAATGGGTGGAAGCCTAGATGGTTTCAGAGAGACAGTGAAAATGGGTCCTTCCGCTATGTGGGTGGTTATTGGGAATCAAGAGAACAAGCGAAATGGGATGGCTGCCCGAATATATTTGGTGAATTCAACGAGGTTGTCGATTCCTCCGAATAAGGCTGACTTCACTTTTAGGTTAGTAACTACATTCACCATGTTCATCTTATTTTACTTGAATATCATATTCTAGCTACCACATTTTCTGCTACAACGGCTCGGTTTTGCTGTTTAGATCTAACTATGCATAATTTCTTTTTAATAGTTTAGAATCGGCAAATCTTGGGAACGATCACGGAGCAAATTGAGACGATGAACACGTAAGTAGCTTTAATTCCTGATTGCCGTCTCTATGTTTCTGCGAATCTTTAAGTGAGTTAGATATATAGTAAGGATAGGTAAGAGCCTGAATTTTTCTGTAACATGTCTCTATTATGGGAATCGTATGTGTAATGTTATCTCTCAATAGTTCGTTTATTCCATAGCTCCATCTCAAAATTTAATTTCATAATTATTTGTATTTTCTTTCTATGAATAAATGAAATGAAAAGGAGAAAAAAGAGGTCTTATTTCTTGTTGTTTGTAGTTCGGGATATGAAATTAACCTTTGGTAATAATTGGTGGGATTATAATGAATTTGTAAATTATAGTTTTTAGAAGACCCTAAAATTTCCTATTTTCTTGTAGCATTAAATGAAAATTTAGGATTTATAATTGCACTAGAGGAGGGTGTCGTTCATTCATTTTTTTTTTTTTCACTTCATGTGGGTAAGGTTGATTTTGATATCACTAGTTGGAGTTTAATGTGTAGATTTTTTCAAGATTTTATTTTGGTTAACATATTTTTATGTTTGAGTTTTGTTCAGTCTGTAAAATTTAAATTTACTTTATAATTTTTCATTCTCTTATTTATCAATCTAACAAAGTTTTTTTTTTTTTTTTGTTGTTGTGGTGCTTACTTTGTGAATTGATTAATTTAATTGTTGGACTATATAAGTTGAATTTGAAAAATTAAAAAATCTAACTTGAATGGACAAAAAATGGGGAATAACAAGTAAAAAAAAAACTTAAAAATAGGTAAACTTGATTTTTTTTTTTTGTTCTTTTTTAATTATTTTAACAAAAAATTTAAAAAATTCACTATGCTGCTGATTTTTATCTTTTGAATTTTTGTAATATAAATTTTCATTACTTTTTATTTTCTTTCTAATTTTTACTACATTTTGCAAATAACTATTGTAAATCATGTCTTTGTTTCAAGATACTTAAATTTACAATCGGAGATTTAATTGGTTGGACCTCTGAACCAATTTTTTCAACTACAGTGTATATTTGTACGTATTATGTTTAGCTTTTATATATTTATATATAGGAAATATTCAGCTTGTTTGTTAGGTAGAGTACAATTTGTCAATGTTTTCTTCGCCCTATCATCCAGGTCTATTGACTTTTATAACAACTAAAAGACGGTTGTATTTTTATTATTTTCTTGGTACCGAGGCTTGAATATTAAGATAAGATTGTTTTTTTTTTAAAGAAGTATTAAGATATGATTTTAAAAGTTATTTTTATTATTTTCTTGGTTCACCTTTTTGGATAATTTAAGATTGATTTTCTTATCATATTAAATATTTATAATTATTCTAGATATATCATACTTGAATAATGTGTCAGAATATTTTATTGGTACTAAAACTGAAACTTTTGTTGTATTGATGTAATTTATCTTTCAACATTTATGATGAGTTATTTTTTTTATAGAATGAATTAATAAATTTCTTTTAACTGAATTTATTTATATAAATAACTTTTTTTAACAAAAGTACATAACATATAACATTCAAATTTATGAATATGCAACCTCATATCTTACTACAAGCTCTATGTTTTATTATTACTTTTCATCCTTCCATGGTAAATATATAAATATTTTTTTAGAATTATGGTATCTCAAAACACATTAAATTTGTGAGTTATCCAATAAATATAATTTTTAAATTTTAACTTGTATCCATAAAGTTAGGAAAAATTTTAAAGAGACCAAAATAAATTTTAAAAAAATTAGAAAGAATGTGTAATAGTATATTAATCACGAGCGCATCTAGTGAGTAGATTGAAAAACAAAAATAAAAACAAAAATAACTTTATTTATTGATGTGTGGTACTATACAATTTATTGATACATGTTATACTTATCTACTTGTAGTAAATTACATAACATTACTTATAGCCACCTTAAACATGATGAGCATCATTACATGGATCTCACCAAACCCTTTTATATACCCTCTCAAGAGGTGTTTTCCTAGACATTTTCATCTTCTCCTCGACCAATTTTGAGAACCACTTGCTTCTTCCCCTTATTCATCCATACCCTGGCCACCCAAATAAACGGTTCTCTACCCTATCCTATAAAAGTGAATTTATCATCGCCATCAATCAAACTATGCATCAACAATTGTTCGCGCGCTGTCCTTTACTTATTTAACCAATTATTTAGAATATTTTAATTAACTATTCATTTATCTTACTTGAATTAAATCGTAATTGCATGAATGCAAATCATAAATTTCTGGAAAAAAATCCACCTAAAATAATTAGTCTGAGACAACTTAAAACAAGCAAGCATTAATCAGTCAATAATTAAAGATTGGATGACACTTCAAATGCAACCATAATACACTACAAAGTTCAAACCTTCTAACCTTGAACGAAAACAATGCTTTAAACCTAATAATGGAAAAATGAACACATTATGTTCAAATTTTTTATCATCTTCTTTTGGGTGGTTAAAGAAACAAAGGGACTCCGGGGTGGCGGTGGCAACCATGCCTGCTGAGGTCCATCGTTGATTGAGATGTTTATTTTGATGAATGTTAGTTAAAGAGGAGGACAAATAAAACCAGGAGGAGGGTTTTTTCCACAAGTTATTAAAGCTTGAAGAGCGAGGGGAATGAATATATTAATGTTTAGAAGCTTAAGTCTTATAGCAGTGCAAAGACAAACAGCGGCTTCGAGCTCGAGCAGACCTCCAAGAACTGGGCAGCAAGCATTTTCAACAGGGTTTCCTAAGCCAATGTGGCCCAATCCACCAGGCACGTCCACGCATAGTCCTAGTTTAAGAGCATTAACGGGGCAGGTCGGTTGGCTAGTTGGTCGAGCAGGAGAGCTACCTCCACCAGAAGGTGGTGGGATGGTAACAGGAGGGTTGGTGATGGGAGGAGATATTACAGGAGGGGTTGGTATTGGTGGCACAATAACAGGTGGCATTGGAGGCTTTTTGGATGGTGGCTCGACCTTTGGACTGCGACCACCATGGTACGGTGGATACTTGGGGGTTGGAGGGTTCAGGCGGGGAATTTTAGGGTGAGTTGGGAGATGGTATGGTGGAGAACGTGGCGGTCTACAAGGAACAGATGCATCAATGGGAGGCAATGCTATTAACATGAAAACCATTAAGACAAAAACCATGGCTGTAAATTTGGAACCCATGGCTTGGGGTTCCAAAGATTATTCACCTTGAACTTTAACAAAAAAACTATATATATACACACATATACATATAGCTGAATCTGATGTGGAACCCATGACTGTGCCTAAAAGAGTATCAAAGAACATGTAAAAATATATATATATTTTTTAAATGGAGGATTCCAAGACATCAAATTGTGACATAAAATCAAAGATTTGTAGTGTGGGTTGATTTGATAACTTCAATGCCTATCCGTGACTGTTGCTCAGTTTTTCAAACTTTCAAGCTCCAATCCGTGAACCCTGTTTTCACCCCTGTATCATTGATTTCAGTTTCACAGATGCTTAATATATATATATATATATATACGTATCAACATATTCGTTCTCGAATCCAATAAAAAACATACATAAACACATAAATCAAAAACAATCACAAGGCACATCTCAGAAACAGAGCACAACTGATGCTCCTCGACGACATAGTTTACGAAATGACGAATCTAACTATATATCTATATGTATATATATCTTTCTGCAAGCAAAAGATTGAATTCAAGTGATGGATGATAAATAAAAGGAACTTTAACATTATGTGGAAATCTTAAAATTTATATACAATATATTCAGCTGTACACCATATGGTCACCATGTTTTTAAATAATACTAGCAATAACGAAATTACCGGCCCAAAGGCAATGGAAATGGTAAGGCTGGAGGTAATACATGGGGTCGGTGAAATGAGGAAAGATAAAAGCCGCATCGGAAATGGATTTACCGGAGGCTACTGAGAGATCTGATCCCCGAATGTGTTCTCCCCGCTGTATGTAACATAAAGAAATCCATCTTCATCCTTTTTCTCTTCATATATGGCGGACATAATGGCACCTGCAAAAAGAAAAAACGAGTTTGGCCCTCTCTGAATCAGATAGAAAAGGTAAAGCATCGAGCACTGATGGGTGTAAACACAAAGGATTATTACCAGTTGGAGGGAGAACATTGTCCACAAATATGAATATTGCCTTTTCAGCACTAAGTTTGATCCTTTTACGGATGACATATACGAATTGACCAACAGTCAAATCAGCTGGGACAAGGTACCTGCAAATTTCGGAATCATATTACATGAACGATTTCGTCATACGTTCAAGGCAGTCAATTGGTACTAAAACACACGGATCATCGAAGCCATTGTGTTGGAGATGCAATGCGACAGAGATAGACAATTCAAACAAACTAAAACCAGATGCTGTTTTAACGGAATAAGTCAATGAATCAAGAGAATCTAAAGTCATGAATAAGATACAAGTGACGCTTACTTCTTCTTGTCTATGTTCGGTATATCACTTCTCTCTGCTTTCTCCACGATCACCTTCAACATAAAAGAAGATAATAAAGAAGTCAAGATCGGAATAGTTATGATCAGAAGCAAATATAGCGGCCTATGGCAAAAGTAGCACATATTAGATCAAAACTAACAATACATATCGAGATAGGAAGTAAAAGTCGGATCGGTACCGGGATCCTATCAGGGTATTTCTCCCTAATCCTAGCAGCCTCTGCCCTCCTCTTATCTGAAGCAATAATCAAACCAAAAAATATCAACAACTTCGAGAATATAAACGATTGATTTCCCCATACATACCATAATTCACATAGAAATTAAAAGTAAATAAATTTACACCATGTTCATAACAGAGTAAAAGAATCCAGTACATACCAAGATCATGCTCTTGCTTGAAATAACTCTTTGCCATTCTCCTGAAATTACTAACCAAAAATTAAGTGAAAACACTTGCTTTTCAAGGAAAAAAATCCCCCCTTTTTACTTCTTTATGAATTTCCAAAGACTTTAAAAAGCTATGATTGCGGAAAACAAAGATAATATGACCATCAATTCATTCACAAAAAAGAAAAAGTTGTAAAATTAAAGGTACAGAAAAAAGTAAAGTCTAAAGACAAATACAAGCAAATCCAAAACCACCCAAGTCTTATCCCTGATCACGGTGTTGTTTCCTTTGCACAATTGAAGAAAACAAAATCATAACTAAAAAGCCCCAAATTTCAACTAAAACTATCCTTCGAAATTACCCACAAAAAAAAAAAAAGAAATATTAAATATGGCTGAAACTGAAGAAATATACAAGGAAAACCGAGAAAGGCAAACCTTGTGAAGATGAACCCAAAGTGAAAAGAAAAAGTTTTCTTTTTCTCGATCAAAAGAACTCTTCTAAGGCTTGAAGCTTGTGGCTTGGTTCACAAGATAAAATAAAAGTATACTGACTTGGCCTCTAACTTTACAGGAAAAATTATTTTAATCCTCTATTTAATTTTTTTATTTTTTTTAACTTTAAACTTATATTTTTTACAAATTACCCTAATATAAATAGAAAAGTTAATATTTTTTAACTTTGCTGATATTGCATACATATAGATGGTCACATAAATGACATATCAGCTTTTAATTAATTTTTTAAAATTTTAAAAATTTTAAAAAATTATAAATACTATTTTTAAAGATTAAAAATCACAAAAATTATTTTTTTTAATTTTAAAAAATTAATTAAATGCTAATATGTCATCTATATGGCAATCTACATGTATGCCACCTTAGCAAAGTTCATAAATATTACTTTTTTATATCTATTTTGAGATGATTTGATAAAAAAAAAAGTAAGTTTAAATATTAAAAAACAAAAAAAAAGTAAATAAAAATGATTTTTTTTAGGTTGAAGGGCCAAAAAACAATTATACCTAAAATAAATATAATATAAGATTGGCCTTTCGGCTTTGTCCCTTTTTCAACTCTTTCAGCGAACCTTGTGTATTTTATTTTAACTAAAAAGTAAATGTTTTTTTCTAACTAAATTTAATTTTAATCTATTTTTGTAACTTTGCTAAGTAAATTGATATGTATATGTGTCATCTAATTTTAACGAAATTATAAAAATGCATTAAAATAAATAATTAAAGTCAAATTCGAGTATAAAGATGAACTAAAAAGAATTTAAATATAGAAGTCAATTTTAACTAAAATATATATTTTGGAAGGCCTAATAGGTGGTTTACACGTGGATTTATTTTTATTGGTTTTCGTTTAGGTATTAGCAAAGCCTTGTTGATTACGGTAAGAAGACAGATCATGTTCATCTGTCGCTATTTGTCTGGATAAGGAACAGAAGTATGTGAATCAAACGGCTAGTAGTATGATTATCATGGGACAATCACAAAAAAGTGGGTCCTACTTCGTTCCTAATGGATAAACAAAGGAGTATGCTACATTTGATTTTATTCACGGAAAATATTTTTTATGTTAACTTCATAAGAATTCATTTCATAAGCCAAAATGATTTTTCTTTTCGAAAAATAGTTTAACTTGATTTTTATATAAAAATTAATTTAAAATAATTATTATTTATAAACAATATTAAAATATAATATAAAACATTATAATTTTTAATATTAATAATATATTTAATCGTGTAATAACTTATTATTTTAATATAATTTAGTATTAGTAATGGTTTTAATTTTTAAGTAACATCTTAAATATTTTATTAAAATTTTTAATATTAAAATTTTAGGGTGTGTTGGGTTGAAAAACTTGTAGAAGGGATTTCATTTGTATCAAAATTTTAAAAAATTTAGAAATAAATTTTCTTGTTTAAGTAACTATGTTGAAGAATTTCAAAATTTGTAAATTTGTAAGTAATTTCAGGAGAAAATTTTAAAAGCTAATATTCTTTTTTTCAAATTTCATTGGGTGGTTTTTCAAAAGGTTTATATGTCAAAAAAAGCCGTTAAAAAATGTAAAAAAAAGAAAAGCTCATGTATTAAATTTGCACTCAGTTAAGCCATTGTTATTAACTAAAATGATTATTTAAGTCATTGTCTTAATGGTTTTTGTCATTGACCACGTCTACCACTAAAAATAAATTGGCAGACCAATAAGATAGTGACATATGATAACTTCTTGTTTGATCTAATATTCTTCTCATAAAAAATATTAAAAAATCAGATAAATTATAAAAAAATATAAGAAAAATTATTAAATAATAAAATATTAAAATTGACATAAACTTATAAAAATTATAAGTATTATAAAAATCTAATAAAATATAAAAAAATTATCAAAGTAATAAAACATATTTAAAATTTTTAAAATTTTATAAAGATGTACTAAAATTATATAAAAATTATAAAAAAAAGGTTATAAAAGTATTAAATTTGATATAAACTCATAAAATGATTAAAAAATAAAAAAAAAATTGATCTGGACCAGATCAATTGATTGGACTGAGACCAAAGTCAGTAAGAGTATCGGTTCGAAGAAAGCCATTAGATTTGTTAACCTGAGAACTGAAAAGTTTGAATTGATTCTTTTTTCTTAATTTATTTTTTTTTTAATTGAACAAGATGAATCAATTGAATCGACAAACCAGTGGCTTGATCGGTTCAACCACCGGTCAGGTTCTATAAACTTTTGTCAAAATATTTCATTTTGATATATGCGGTTAATGAAATTTTTGTTTGATAAACAAATATTAAAAAATAAAAAATCAATTCAACAACCTAGTTCCCAATTCAACTAGTCAATAACTTTCCCCGAATCAGTACCGTGACTGATTTTAGGTTAATCGATCCAATCCAAATTTTCATGTTTTTTAATAATTTATATAAGTTTATATAATTCTAATATTTTGAATACTTTTTACAATATTTTATTAATATATAAAAGTTCTAATACGTATTTTAGATTTAAATATTTTAAATAAGTTTGATTAATTTTATAATTTATTAGAATTTTTATATTTTTATAATATTTATAAGCTTTTATAAGTTTATACAAATTTCATATTTTTAATGTTTGATATTTTTTTATTTATATTTATCCTGATTTTGTATAAATTTTTAAGATTTTTAAATAACTTTTTATGAGAAAAATATTATATTAAACCAGAAGTTACCATGTGTCACCATCTGATTGGTCTGTCAATTATTTTAACTGTCAATATGGTCAATGACAAAATTCGTTAATGGAAGGACTTAATTGGGTGCAAATTTAATACAGGGACTTTGTAACGCCCCTAACTCGAATCCGTCACCGAAATAGAGTTATGGAGCATTACCGGAGTTACCGATTTATTTATCAGATATTTCATTTTATCTAACGTTCATATTTGGAACCAATTAAAATCAAACATATTGTCCCTTAACGTACTTATTTTTCTCGATATGTTTTACTTGAATTTATTACTCGTCTCAATTTAATTAATTTTCTTGTATCAACGTATCAAAAATAATCACCTATTTACATGTCATGATAAATATCATTCTCTTGCCATTTCTTCATATACATAAAATCAGGGAATTCATTATATCGATATTTCATGCATTTAAAAATACAATTCAAGTTATACTAACTTACCTCGTTACTTGTACATGTTTATAATTTCATTAATCCGATATCTTTTCTTTTCCACGTTCAAGTCTCGTATTCGAGTTATCCTGATCTTTATGAAGAAATTTGATCGTCATTTTCATTTATTTCATGTTGTAATACATTCAACTAATACTCTAAACAAAATTACCATTTTACCCCTAAACTTTTAATTAATGACAATTTCATCCTTAGGTTAAAATAAAATAAAATTATTGCAATTTAATCCTTATTTCCAGCCGTTATTCTCAAAAAAATTGATAACGACCCATGAATTCTATAAAATATCAGAATTTTCCATAATTTCAACACTTTTCAATTTAATCCTTAAAACATGTTTTTCCCTGATCTTGAGCTAAATTAATAATTTCATTCAATTTTGTAATTTTAAATAATAAAATAATTCATTTCATGCAATTTGGTCATTTCTGAAATTTTTACAAAATTGCCCATAAATTTTTACTTTTATTAAATTTAGTCCATGAGCCTAAAACATGCAAATTAGCCATGCTAGCTGAATATTCATACATATTTTCCTCCTTCTCCTCTCCATTCCACATCCTTTATTTATATAACATGCAACAAGTAACATTATCAATAATTTCACTATTTACTTATATGTATATTCAAAACTGTCCATTTGCGTCATAGTTACTCAATTATTTATATCTTAAGGTACAGAACTCGAAATTAAGATCCGCTAATTTTCCCTGAAACTAGACTTACATATCTTATTACCATAAAATTTTCATAATTTTTGGTTTAGCCAATAAGTACAGTTTATTCTTTAAAGTTACCCTGTTCTGCTGTCTGACAGTTCCGACCCTTCTTCACTAAGAATTAATTATCTCATCGTGACGAGATTTGGATGATGTTCCCGATTATTTATATTGAAAATAGACTCATTAAGGATTCTAAACATATAAATTTAAGCCCATAATTATTTTTATCCAATTTTTGATGATTTTCCAAATTCAGAACAGGGGAACCCGAAATCATTCTGACCTTGTCTCACAAAAGTTATTGTATCTCATGATTTACAATTCCATTGCTTACATAATTTCTTTTATAAGAAACTAGACTCAATAAGCTTTAATTTCATATTTTATTCATCCTATAATTCGATTTCTACAATTTTTGGTGATTTTTCAAAGTTAGGCTACTGCTGTTGCCCAAAACAGTTTTAGTGAAAAATATTGATTTCCATTTAGCCCCAAATTTCATAGTTCATACAATTCAATTCTTGTTCAATTAACTCCTCAATTGAGATAATTTTTCTCATTTAATACTTTATTCCATCATTTTAAACTACTTCATAACCCTTGAAAACCAGAACTTTAACACTAGACCTTAATTCCAAACTCTTTCACAATTAGGTCCTAAACCAACTTTCATCAATTTTACTTGATAAAATCACCATATGTCAAAATTAAAACTTCAATTCTATGTTTATTCATCATATTCTTCCAGTACTCATCCATAAAAACTTCAAAAATTAGCCATGGAATAAAAAACTAATGAAATAGTAAGTTGGACCCAATTGTAAAAGTCCAAAAACATAAAAATTTCAAAGAGAAAGCAAGAATTAAACTTACATGAAGCTAGAGTATGAAAACCAGCTTGAACCCTCATCCATGACTGTTTTTCAGCTGATGAATATGAAGAGAAATGAAGAGAATTCTAGATATTCCAATTTAGTCCCATTTTTATTTAGTTAATTTTGGCAATTTTCCAATTTTGCCCTTATTTCACCCATTTTCTGATTTTTCTCAGCTATTGCCGCCCAAAATATCTCCTTTGGGCTTATTTTCACTTTAGGTCCTTTCTCATTTGACAATTAAGCTATTTAATCATTTTAGCAACTTTTACACCTTTTTCAATTTAGTCCTTTTTATTTAATTAGCTATCAGTACTTTAAAATTTCTTGACGAAACTTTAATACTAACTTATTAACACTCCATAAATATTTATAAAAATATTTATGGCTCGATTTAAATTTTTTTGAGGTCTCGATACCTCGTTTTCGATTCTAATTATTTTAATATATATATATATTTTTTTGTACACTATTCACTATTTCAAAATTTTTCCTAACTTAACATTTAACTTATACTCACTAAATTAATAATATTTCCTACTCATTTGTCGGGTTTAGTGATCTCGAATCATTGTTCCGACACCACTGAAATTAGGCTGTTACAGACTTAATTGATTTTTTACATTTTCTTAAGGGTTTTTCTTGACATATTAACATTTTCATAATACCTCACAATTATGTTTGATTTAGAAAAACTTAAAACTTCAAAATTATTTTTATTTAATTATAATATATATTTTAAAATTTTATATTATTAAAACTATTTATAATGTTTTACAAATATAACGTTATTCATATTGGATATTTTTTATATTATTTATTTTAAATATAATTATTATTCTTTTATAATTAATTTATTAATTTATAAAATTTAAATAACCTATTTTTTAAATAAATTATTTATTCAAACGAAAGAATTGCAAATTTTAGTATTTGAATGGATTAATTTTAAAATACTAACACTTTAAAAAAAAATTTAAAATTCTTCTTACAAACAAAATTTTAAAAGTTAAAATTGAAGTGTGCATTAAGCAAATTGGACCCAAAGAGTAGGTTCATTTCCACCGTTAATAACAAGGTCCACAGTCTTGGGCATTGATCTCGTTCTGTAAATCGTCAAAACGCGGGAATTCCAGTCGTTTTTGTGATAATCAAACGACTTCGTTTGGTATCTCTGTGCTGGGCTGCCGCCATGCCTATTGTTTAAGCGCTCTCTCTCTCTAAGAATCAAAAACCTTGGCGGAAAAAAGGGGAAAATGGGAACGAGATCGAATTTCTACAAGAATCCTTCCCTCTCCTACAAGAAAGATTTAAGTCTCTCATCTGCTCTCCAAAATCTAAAAGGTTAATTTTTCTTTTTTTCTCCATTTTCTTACTTACCAAACACGTTTTTAAAATTTAAATCTTTCCCTTCCTCCAATTCACAGCTTATAATATCGCCACCGGCAATGCTCCTCCTCTGGTCGAAGAAAAATCTCAAGTCGACGATAAAAGCGCATGCAGGAAACGCTCGAGAGAGCGTGAGCCATTGTCACAGCTGCCTCATCGTAGCCGTGAAGTTGAAGACAATGATGGACCTATTTCTCATCATGATTACATTCTAAAAAGAAGGCGAGTTTTCGGTTCTTTTAATGTGTTTTCACACTTTTAAAGTGTAATTACTTTCATATATTGCGAAATTGCTTTAAAATTTTTGTTCAATATCCGGTTTTTGATTCAGCAGGAGAGAAGTTAGTTCATCTCAGGGTTACGACGAACTGAATGCTGATATTTTGGTAAATTGGCCATTGCTTTTGGCTTTTTTTTTTTACATGAATTTTAATTGTCTCCTTTTAGTTCTTAATTTTTTTTCTGTTTTGTTGCAGCAAGCTTCGAATTCGAGTGTAAATTTGGTAGACTATGAAAGTAAGTTAAATTCATGTTTCTTTTGATAGCAAAATTCTATATTAATGGATTCCATTATAATTAACATTGAACAAATTGTCGGTTCGGTCAATAAAGAATTGATTTTCATCATTCAGTTTATAAACTTTGATGACTTGCAACTCTATTTTCCATTGAATGTGTGTGCAATTACTGAATATTATGTTCCTAAAAATTCAGGTGATGGAAGTGCTTCTTCCAACGATAAAGAAACTCAGGATCCTCCAGATTCTGGTTTGTTTTAGTATCTTCTTCAATTATCATCAATCTTTTGCTTAGAATATTTTGAAGACCACCGGGATCATTTTTCTGTTATTGATTGCTTATGATCAGCGAAGCTTTAAATTATATTTGTTGCAGATGTGGCCTTTACACTCATTTTTTTACTATGTTTATTGTAGGTAATGCAAATGAAGTAGATCGGGTTAAGAGCAGAAGTGAGCAACGATTTCCTCTTCCGGGTGAACCTGTATGTGTAGTTTGTGGTAGATATGGAGAATATATATGTGATAAGGTGGGATAAATGAACACTGTAATTCAAAATTCACCACATCATTTCCTTAGTTGTTTCTATTAATCTCTCTAACTTTGTATATGATGCTTGCCTGCGGTTGTAGACTGATGATGACATTTGCAGCATGGAGTGCAAATCTGCTCTTCTGCAAAGCCCTCAAATAACTGAGGTTCTCATTCTCGCTGATTTTGTTCACAGTAAAAAAAGAATGTCTCTGGTCTTACTGTTTTCATTATATTAAGCCAGTATTATTTGTTGCGTGTCCAGAAATCTATGAGCAATCGGAATCCATCTCACTCGTCATCTGATCTTACATCTATTTCTCATTTGCCTGAGCTTGCGGAGGACACTTGGGATTACAACAACCATCGCTGGTCCGAAAGGGGATCTAGTCTTTGTAGTTACAAATGGTATTTCTTCTAAAGCATTGTATTCCCAAATAACATTTGTAAATTGAGATAGCATAGCACCATAGGTTCCATGTGTTTTGAAAATAGTTTCCAGCACTTCTTCAAAATAAAGAAAGAAGAGAAAATAGTTTCCAGTATTTAGTTATGATTACCTTTGAGTCTAATATGAACGATTCTGGTTTTAGTTGGAAATGCAAGAGGCCTGGACACCTTGCTGACGATTGCTTGGTCACCACACCCGAGCAGGTTTTATCATTACTTATTTTCTTCTAAAGGAAGCACTTTGGTCCTTTACAATTATAGACTGTGAAAACACATTTTTCCTTGATAAATGTTTCTCTATTTGTAGGCAGTGTCGAAGCAGAGCAAGCCCGTAGCCAGAGATCTTCTTGAACTGTACAGAAGGTTTATATAACTCAATTTCATGTATTTATCCTAAATTATTTTTGAAAAAGAAAAACCTTTAAAAGTTAATTACTATGCATGTGATTTTTCCATATTGTTCTCTTATTTTCTTGAAATTAAGGCAAACTTGGGTATAACGGCTAGACTCCTGCATGGAGGATTTGGCAAAGACTTCCTTTTTCCCTTTATTTTTTTGTTTAGTTTTTGCGGTAGGGTTCATGCTCATCCTTTGTTTTCACAAGTAGCCTTGTAGATTTTAAGCCTGTATGTTAATCTGGGATTGTTGAGTTTCAAACTTTATTTTACTAAATGAGTTGCACCATTTCTTAGTTTCTTTGATTAGATTGTGATTGGTTTCTTGCTATATGTTACTGCATGCCACACACACACACAAAAAGACCCTTGCTCTGTTAGAGGTCACAATAACTCGTTTCTTGGGGAGCTTAGTTATTCTCTTTGCTTCTTTCTTTCTGCAGATGCCATCGCATACGTGAAAACTTATCTCGTGCAAGCTGTAATGCATGCCGTGGCTCAATTGGCCTAGCAACATGCCTGGATTGCAGCACTGTTGTCTGTGACAAGTAAGCTGTAGAACCTGTATCTTTTTGTTTTCACATTCAGTTATGACATGTTTGTCTTCAGCATGTATTGTAAAACAAAAAGGGCAACTTATGATCTTTCCTCTTGGATATTTTGATATACAGTGAAGGTCATTTGAATGAACATATCCATACCCATCCATCCCATAAACAGTACTACTCACATAAACTCAAGCGACTGGTGAGAATTTTCTTTTCCATTCTCTGCACTTTAGATACTGTATCACTTAGACCTCATGGCATGAAACTAACGTCTAAACATTTATCAAAATAGGTGAAATGCTGTAAGTCAACATGCGAGGTGACTGACATTAATGATCTTTTGATTTGCCACTACTGCTTCGATAAAGCATTTGACAAATTCTACGATATGTATACGGCAACTTGGTATATTATCATTACAACTTCAATCGTTTTTTTAACTTTTAATTTGACTCTGGAACGATTAAATGCGCCGTACGTTGTTGCTGACTGCAGGAAAGGGGCTGGACTTTCAATGATTTGGGGTTCCATTTGTTGTGAAGATCACTTTGCTTGGTATGTGTTGTAACATCATTGACATCATTTTGTGTCTCCCAATGTGTAAAGAACTTACTTGTCGATGATGCTGCAGGCATAGGATGAACTGCTTAAATGCTGATATCGAGGACCGAGCATATATAATTGGCAGAAACACAGGGAAAGGGAAACATGTACAGCTCAGTGACTTCATTTTCTAACGGTGTTGAGAGGTAAATAGCCTCTTATTGGCATATTCCTCCCAAATACAATATTTATGGCAAAAGATCTTTGGTTTTAAATTTATGATTAGCTTGCCTGCAAAAATGTACATAAATTTTGTATGACTCAGCCTTTTAAAGCAGTTGATGATTTTGTCATCTGATTTATTTATTTATTTTATTTTTTGGGATCTTGATTGCGATTTGTTTGAAGCCCAGTTTATTCTGGCCTGGGCTCGGGCCAGTCCAGATAGAAGCAATTTAGTTCTTTTTAAAATAAACGGAGCAATTTAGTTTATTTATTATTTAAAAGTAAAGATACTTGATTAAATTATTTTCATACAATTCTCAAAATTGAGTAAACAACGATAATGAAAAACAATGTTAATAGTCATGAAAAGCATGGATACAGGTAAACTCAAAAAATAAATATAAAAAAAAATTATATAATATTCACAAAGATTTAAAAAATCATATTTTTTTCAAAAATTTCAAAAAAATATAATATTCATGAAATTTTAAATATATATGAACATTCAAAATTAATAAAAAAAGTTTAAAAAATCCAAAACTTTCTTAAATTTTGATTAAAAAATTGCCAATTTAAATTTAAATTTTAATATATTTTTAAAAAAATTATTTTCATTTTTTTCACTGAAAATGCATTATAAAATTGATCATAATGAAAATAAAGGTTTTACTTCAAATGAATTGGCATTGGCAAGGATCTCTAAACACAAAAGTAAATTTTTTAATATTAAATTTGGCAATGTATAAATTTTTAGTTTATTTATCATATTTCACTTACAAAAAACTAGATAACAAACAAATATTTATTTTTATTTATCCAATGTGTTTTTCAATTTTCAAAAATGAGAATTATTTTTCGAAAATGAAAATATTTTGATTTTAAAAAATCTTTTTGAATATTGAATAATTTTTATTTTTAATTTTTAAAATTTTCGAAGCTGTAGTTTGTTCAGTTTTAAATAGTTACCCTGATATATATGAAACGCGCCAAAACAAATCTGAAGAAGGTTTTCCTGTGCAAAAGCTGAGCCAAAAAGCACAATATTTGCTGCAGCCACATTCGTAACTCCAAATATCTACTTTGAAAAAGATCAAATTGTTTTTAACTAATATTTTATTAACAGACATGGCTAATACCATGTTTTATCTTTATTTATTCACTTTAGAATAATACAGAGATTAAATTGCCCCGTTTCCGTTTATTTTTAACGGGACTAAATTGCTCATGACCCTATAGTACGTATTTATTCCTAAATTAACTCTTTCCAAGTTACAGAAAGAATGCAACAAAGTTAATGGCAATGCAATGCAGGCCAGCCACCAACTGCAGTGCAGAGCCATATGACCTTAACCCTTTTCCTGCAGTTTACTTCTCCATTGAAGGAAAGTAGAGAAAAATTATGCGTATAAGCTTGACTAGATCAGTAGCGGTTTACGACCTCGTCATGATATATCCCATAATTAACCCAATCAAGCCGATCAAGGCGACAAACATGAAAGACAGATTGCCCCCACTTTTGCTGCTTTCGCGCTTCAACAGTTCCTAAACATTCAAATTTTTTATATGTGAGAAGTTTCCATGGCTCAATAGATCAAGAGAACATAATAAACCAATAAGAGACAAGTAAGAAGGCACTATTCTATCAGGGATGGAAACTTTTAACTGCAGGTCGTAAGCAACTATCGACAAGATGCAGCGGTTTTAAAGGAAAGATGACTAGGGATGATGTGCAAGTCTGAGATGTAGAAGGAAAACATATTCATACAAGATTATGACCAAAATATGGATTCATTGTAAAAAGAGAGATTGATGTCAACTCAAAATTTGCAGTAACTATACGCAATTATCAGAGACAATATGTGCAGGGGAACACAGAAAAGACCAAATTCCACTCACCAGCTCTTGGCGAAGCTTGTTATTTTGTTGAATTGCTTTATTTTTTTCATCAGTCAGCTTTGCTATAAGAGCTTTTGCCTGCAATTATAGAAAGTATTATTGAGGATTATTAGACCTTCAATATATCGACATCATATAGAACGAAAGAGTTTCAGGCCCCAACCCAGAAGCATTGAAAGGAAAGCAAATATCTGACTAGAAAAATATGGACCTTACTATATCCAGAACTATGTTACTTGGGCATAAGTTCCAGATACGGGTATGTTTTCAACGCAAATATGTTCAATTTTTTGAAGTTCTTTCATGTATTTGGAGGCTGGTAGAGGATTATATTTTCATACCAGTGTTCTGTCATGCATTGGGTATTGGTGTTGGACACGACTACTTCATAAGAAAAATGAAGAGTCGAAGCAACATAGATCTGGAATGCCAGAACTCAAATTTTACCTCAGGAGATTTGTCTTGAGTGTCAAGCTGATCCGTAAATGTTCTTGCAGCCTGCATTCACCAACGAAATGCAAACTATTAGCATTCTAGAAAACAGAATGCAAACAACAAATAAAAGCGATAATGTAAATATATGCAGCAGGATCTCAGCCTCGTACCATAACAAACTCAGAATTGTCTGAAATAGAGCCTCTAGGCACTAATTCAGACCCTTCCTGTGAAGGTGAAGTTTGTTGATGCGAAAAAACATAAACCACTCTCAACTTGCATTCCTCAACCACATTCCCAGCTTCTCTGTTGAACTAGAAAAATGAAGATTTCCAATAATCAATCAACACTATACATCCCAGTCCTCAAAAGTATTAAATAACTACATTACTCAGATTCAAGTCTAAAGTTGGAAATGGGTATGTATCTGATATGAATATGCCCACACTTATATCCAAATATGTGTCGAAAACGAATACTTTAAAGCAAAATGAAGAGTCAGAATTATACTATACCATTTCTGCAGTTATATCCTTTGCGGTTACACCATCAGGGGCTTTTACACTTTGAAGGAGGAATTTGTCCTTGCATTGCATATCAGCAGGGGCCTCCTTTTGTGCTTGCATGGTAACTAAATCCACAAAAACCATTGATTCTTTTGAAGTTTGATTGAAGATAATAATGATAAAGTTTGGAAAAATGTAATTGATTCATTGTATTTTGTACCTATAACTTCGCATGTAGATCGAGGCAAGACGATCCCCGTATTGGGACGAACACAGTACTTTTTTGGATTTGTTGTTTTCACCTGAAAACAAAATCCAAAATGAAGTATTGATTTCTTTTTCAGGTTTCAAAATCGTTGTTATTTTTCCATTCCTGATCTTTTTTTTCTCGGCTACCAAACAGATCATTAAAACATTGAATGAGGGAAATTCGACATTGATGAAGGATATACCTTGAAAGCTACATGGTTATCAGTTTTATTCGACAATTGAAGAGAACATGAGATCTGTTTCCTCAGCTCAACTAATCAAATACCGAAACAACAACAATGAAATCAAAATTAAAAACCAAGAAAAACAGAAATTGAAGGTCGGCGAAAAAAGGGAAAGGGAACCCAAAAAAGGAATATAAACTTACAAGGAAACTTGAGCTCTAAAGGATCGATGTTAAGAAGGTCGCCCGTGCTCATTTCGGAGCAATGGGATTTAATCGAGGAATCGCTTAATCTCTAAAAGGAAGGGAAATGATTATGAAACGAGGAAGGAATCAAATCTCTCTCTTTATTATTGGAATCAGGAACTGCTCCTACTCGATTCCCCATTTTTGGTTTTTATTAATTAAAATTGCTTAATTTTTTTTTCTTCTTCTTATTATTAGTTAATATCACTTGAATCGACCAAATTATTGGATTGGTCGGTTTTATATCTCCATCGCTAATTTGGGTCAATTTTATATTTAGATTAACGAAAAAAAATGGATAAATTCATGAGGAAAAGCTATTAAAACTAAACAAATCAAGCAGTGTATTGAAAATAGCTTCAACTTGGAGTGATACTCGAAACTGGAGGCTTTATTTGATAATAATATCAATGGCTTCCACGTTTGATCCAAACATCAGAACAGTGTAAGTAATAAAAGAGTGGCCACTTGAAAACCCAATACTGAAGTGTTTTGGACCATAATACGGCAATGGGTTGGGTTGGGTTTGTTTCACTAACAACATCATCTGTTTTATGATAAGAAAAGATAATATAAAAATTGGAAATTTATGCACCAGAGGTCGAAATCACAGCTGCAAACCAAAAAAAGAGCCCAATCCAAGCAAAGAGTGGCGCAAAAATGGCGGCTACTGCTGCTGCTGCTTTAACGCCCGCCACTCCTCTCCGATTCAAACCCTACTCTACTCTTCGTTTCCTTTCGTTCTATTCCAAAAACCCAACAAACCCTCGCCTTTTCCCGCCGCTTCCTCGCCGGCCGGTCCCGTTCCACTCAACCATTCCTCGGAAACTATGCTTCTGCTCCGTTATTTCCGCCGCGCTGCAGTCCGGAGAGATGAAACAAACGGAATTCCCAGAAAAGAAAGTTGGCGAAATGGGGAATACAGTTGGCGAGTTCAGGAAAAAGTTGAAAATTGCTGACATAAAAGGAGGGCATGATGAAGGTTTGAATCGGGTCGGGCAGACTGTGGTGGTTATGGGGTGGGTTCGGACTCTCCGGGTTCAAAGCAGCGTTACATTCCTAGAGGTAAATATAATAAACCTTTTCCCTTTCCTTTTTTTTTTTTTTTAAATTTCAGTTAATGTATTTTGATGATGTTATATTTTTAGGTAAATGATGGTTCTTCGCTTTCAAACATGCAATGTGTTATGAATTCGGATGCTGAAGGTTATGATCAGGTACCCCCTGGCCTAAAAAAGATATATGTATAACCTTTCTTAACCATGAAATTGAATATATGAAAACTCTTGTTTCATTTGTTTTGTGAAAGTGGAACATTAGCAAATTTCAATTTATATTTGTTCCTGGAATTTCCTTATTTTAATTTTTTTTATTATAGTTGCAAATCATTTATATGTTTCAAGCTTGTAGGTGGAATCTGGCTTGATTGCTACTGGTGCATCTATATGGGTGCAAGGGACTTTGGTGGCTAGCCAAGGATCAAGGCAGAAAGTGGAACTGAAGGTTGAAAAAGTTGTCGTGGTATGTTAGATTCCCCCCCCCCCCCTTTTTTGTCTTGTTGACGTTTATTATTGTCAAATGTAGGAGGTTATTCATCCATTTTGCCTTGAGAATTGACTCAAGTGGTCTGCATCTGTTAACAGTCGAAGTTGATTACGGAATAGGAAATTCATTTTTCCTTTTGGACTTAAATTAAGAATAGATAAGACGGTAGCTAAGTTTATAATTTTAAAACCTATCATACTGCTTTATGCACTGCTATGTTGTGATCCTAAATCGGTTTACAACTTTTTATTGCTGTTCTTTTTCATGACAATGCTTTGGAAAATGGACAATCACTGTGTTACAATACATGAATGTTACTGCATGTTCCTCTGTTGGGCCATTAAAGGAAAGTTCTTCACTAAATTAAAGGACAAAATTTAAACTTCTAGTTGAATGTTTATACTAATTATATGGACTCTTTTTCTCTTTGGCAGGTTGGAAAGAGTGATCCTTCCTATCCCATTCAAAAGAAAAGGGTCAGCCGAGAATTTTTGAGAACTAAAGCTCATCTTCGTCCTCGAACAAACACGTTTGGTGCGGTATGGTTCTGTTGCTTGTTCACGATCACCACTAGTTGCTATTATATTTATTTATTTTTACTGTTACCATAATTTGTGCAAGACATTATCTATTATATTAGTTGTAACTTTTACTTGCTATTTGCCCAGCATGGTTCTTTTTCAGTCCTTTGTTTTTTTTCTTTTTTGAATGTTTTGCCTTTCAAATCAGACCATCGTGATTTTATTTGCTTGTTTGTTTATCTGTATAAGTGTTCTCTTTTAATGGTACAACTTCTCTTTAGGTTGCACGAGTGAGGAATGCTTTGGCTTATGCAACTCATAAATTTTTTCAAGAAAATGGTTTTGTATGGATCTCAAGTCCTATCATCACAGCTTCAGATTGTGAAGGAGCTGGTGAACAGTTCTGCGTTACTACTTTGGTATGAACAATATCTATCAAGAATTTATTTTTTTAATTTTTTTCTAATAGCTATACTGTATTTTAGGGTTTTAGTTAAAAGTTAATCTAAGATTATATTTTAAACAGCTTTGTGTAAAGGTAAGCTATTATTGTCCACCCGCAAAGGTGAAGCCTCTAGACTTAAGGGAATTATTATGTTTTCAATCAATTTCTAGCATCCTTATTCCATTGTTAAATTTGTTTCTCCTTGGAATGGTTTGGACAATATATGTGCTTGTTGATTTAAATGTATGATCCCACTGTGCATGAAATGGTTTCAGTAAGAACTGATAAGCAATTATGATATAATTATGTTACAACATTTCATTTAGCATTTTGACTTATAAAGTTTTTTGTAATTAATAGATTCCAAGCTCCAGAGAAGCTGCTGATTCGCCTGTGGATGCCATTCCAAATACAAAGAATGGGTTAATTGATTGGTCACAGGTGAGTTAGTCTAACTCACCCGCTTCCAGTACTACTATATAGAGCTGCATCCCTATTTAAAATGTTTGGATTTTTATAAAATAAAAGCGCTCTCTTTGCATTTCAAGGTTCTTCAACTGCAGAGAGGCAGCCAACTGTATGTGGTTTTATAACTTTGCTCCATGCATCATCTGTCCAATTATCTGGAAACTACTTGTAAACTTTTCTGCTGCAAATTTTATTATTGTCTATCACTACATGTCTGAAATCATAGTGGACGTAGTTTGCAACTCTCAGGAATTAGTATGTTTTTGGATTCCACTAATGTAATTCTTTGTGTCCTATTTTTTTGTGTCAGGATTTTTTTGGCAAACCTGCATTCTTGACAGTTTCAGGCCAACTTAATGCTGAAACATATGCTACTGCTCTTTCAGATGTATGCCTCCTTTTGCACTCATAGTAATCCAAAATGCAAAGGTAATCAATCAAGAAATAATGCATGCTTATACTTTGTCAGGTGTATACATTTGGACCCACCTTTCGAGCGGAAAATTCGAACACATCCCGGCACTTGGCTGAATTTTGGGTAAGCATTCTCGGTTTAGTATTTTAAATTTTTAACTTTCTATTCAACTTCACATCCATGTCCTTCCTACTTTTATGCATTTATTCTGACCTTACCTAAACCTTGTCTTCAAGAACTTATTCCCTCTTTTATATAGATGATTGAACCAGAGCTGGCTTTTGCTGATCTGGATGATGACATGGCCTGTGCTACTGCATATCTCCAGTATGTAGTATGTTACTCTTCACATCTATTATAAATTCATCTTTGTTGCAAATGCTAGAGTAAGAAGCTTGTAGGCAGATCCATTGAAATTCTTTAGTTGTATCTTTCCAAGTGAATTTGCTGTAACATATGCTCTTTTCCTTGGAAGGTGAGGCACGTGCTTGATAATTGCAAGGAAGACATGGAATTTTTCAACACTTGGATCGAGAAAGGGGTCATTGATCGGCTGAATGTACGAGCTCAATTTGTATCTTAACCTTCCATTGTCTTCTGAACTGAATTGGGAGGGGTTATTAAACATTATTTCATCTTCTAGATTTTGATCACCTCTTCTTTTGAGCTTGACACAGTTACTGGCAATGTTATTACTGATATATGGATGAATTTTATGTGATTAACAGGATGTGGCTGAGAAAGACTTTGTGCAGCTGACTTATACCGATGCAATTGGACTTCTTCTAAAAGCAAAGAAGAAATTTGAATTTCCGGTATTGCTTGTTTATTTTCTGTTCAAACCTACTTAGTTGAAAAGATAGCCATTTCCTGTTCATGAAAGTGCCATGCTTAAATTTGTGATTGTTAGCCATGCCTCAGAGATAGTCCTATCACGGGATTGTATGGAAACTCATTTCTATAGAAGATTTCTGATTCTTGGTTCCCTTGTGCAGGTGAAATGGGGATGTGATTTACAAAGTGAGCATGAACGTTACATAACTGAAGAAGCATTTAAAGGATGCCCTGTTATAATCAGGGACTACCCAAAGGCATGCAAATTGTCTCTGATCACTCTTCTCTTGTTGGGATTTTATCTGCTTTTGGTGTTTAATGCCTAGAGTTCTTGAATGTAATACTCTCAGGAGATCAAGGCATTCTATATGCGGCAAAACGATGATGGGAAGACTGTAGCAGCGATGGATATGTTGGTACCTCGGGTAAATATTAAAATTTCTTCATCTATGGTTGCCAGCAGATTTGTTATAACAAACATAATCTTTTTATTGGATAAGTTTAGATACTGTGATGCTCCTTTTATAACAAACATATTTGTCGCACTTAGATAAGAATATTATTCTTGTTATATGCTTTTCCTTGGTTGTCGAGTTCATTACAGTTCCTTTTCTTGTTTACATTTGGTTAGGTTGGTGAGCTCATTGGTGGAAGCCAAAGAGAAGAACGGCTTGATTATCTGGAAAATCGTTTAGATGAGTTGAAGCTTAGTAAGGAGAGCTACTGGTGGTATCTTGATTTGCGTCGATACGGTTCAGGTTAGAGATACTTCTCTCAAACTTTAACAATAGCTGCTGAGCCTGAGAATAGTTCAGTTTCTAGCACTCAGATGAGTTCGAGTAACATAGCTATCTAGGTTCTGGCACATGCAATGGCAATGTCATCTCAAAAGAGATGGTTAACCAACCGAACCCTTTAGACTTTTTATATTATGGTTTGTCATTGAGGTGAATTGCAAGGGGCAGTTGTGCAGGAAAGTTATTATCATGGTTTCTATGTGATGACCATCTTATTGCGTTTACCATTGTAAAATCTCTTTGATTGTCCTTTGCCAGTTCCTCATGCGGGTTTCGGACTCGGCTTCGAAAGACTGGTACAGTTCGCCACCGGAATTGAGAATATAAGAGATGCAATACCTTTCCCAAGAGCACCTGGTTCTGCTGAATTTTAGTGGTGCAAACATCGAGGAGTTTTCCATATTTTCTTTAAGCAGTTTTTTAGCTTCGTTCTTTTTCTTTTTCCTTCCTCAAATTCATGTTTTATACTAAGATATCCCATCTATTCCTTTTAGGGCACTGAAGACTTTAGCCACCTTTTGCCTTTTGTCTTTTTTTTTTTTTTTAAAAAAAAGAAAGGTATATTGAAGTTTATAATATTTAAAAACTGAAATTATTCTGTTGTAAAATGAATTTATATATTATAAAAAATAATAATAATGAAGTTACAAATGTTATTTCCTATAAGGAAGTATATTTACTCTTTGTTGCTTTGTCTACCTTATATGTTAAAATATGTTTTTTTTTTTTAAATTACATTCTTTTCAAGAATTTATATAAAAAAAATTAGTGATATTAAAACTTGAACTTTTAAAAGAGGATTAATTTTTTTTTTGAAATAAAAGCATATTTTATGGATATTAAAAATTGAACTTTTAAATGAGGATTAATTTTTAATCATATATAATATTACCTACTCTGTTTAATAATCAATAAACGGTTTCTTACTAACATTAAAATACCAAGTAATTATAGATATGCTGAAAAAGTCATTGGTTGCTAAATTCATCATATTGGGATTAGGAACTGGACCAATTCTGCATGACTTAATCACCAAACACAGAATATAAATAATATTTTATTGGATTAAAATATACTAATATTACACCCATTTGCCTGTTTTTGTTTAACTCTTCTTGTAGCGTTTGCCTTTATTGCAACATGTTTATTATTATGTCGTTTTTACATGTGATCACATGATCCACTGCCTCATATTTTGTTTTTTTTTAAATATTATAAATAATCATATTGATCTGAATTTGATTATGATATAAACCAAAAATTGAAAGCATTAAATTATTATTGAAATAAAAACCCAATCAAATACTATATTTTAAAGTTGTAAACAATCAATTCATTAATCATGCAAAAGCATTAATAATTCTCAGATTTGAAAGCAACCATTTTCTACTTATTACAAGGAAAAATATATAATTAGCAGAGAAAAAGAGTATATACAGTGCCTGTAATGAACATTTTGATTGCCAATTAAAAACAATACATAATGTTTTATGATGTAATAAAGAGACATGGATAGTACCTAGCAACCGGTTACACATGAAAACATCCTGTGGCTCCTAAACCTCGTGAGTTTTGCCACCGCCGGAGTTGTAGACTCGCCGGTTTCCATTCCATCCATCCCGGAGATATCTCCCGTTGACATACGCCGGCGGTGACCTTGACCACCGATATTCTTCTCAGCCATGGAAGCATTATTGGGTTTCATATACTGACTCGGACTCTGAACGTAAAACTCACTAATGTCATAGCTTTTAGCTGCGCCGGAGGAAAGACACTCGTATTGTCGACGAGTTTTGGCCTTCTTCAATCTTCGATAAACCAAAGGGATAAGACCCTCCATTTCTTTCCTGGGATTTTCTGGTAATGAATCACTAAACAGAGACGATGGAGAGAGAGAGAGAGAGAGAGAGAGTATAAGGAAGACTTTTGGAGTTTTGGTATATTGGGTTTGGTGGTGATGAACTGATCACTCATGACTATATATATATATATATATAATATTTAGTTGTTCTTATTCTTAATATTATTATTGTGGTAATGAAATGGCAAGTCCAGCACGTCATTTAAATCTTTTTTGACTTTATTTTATCTGATTAAGAATCATTGAATATTTCATATATGTATCCTGGAAGTTAATTAAATTTGATGATTGGGTTGAGAAATATGAGTGAATTTGATATTTATGTTTATATAACAATATATATATATATATACATGCATACACTACAATGCAGCCGACTGACAGATGTGTATTATCTATATATAGATATTATTCTGATATTAAACAATTTCCTTATATAATAGTTGATGTGGAATTCAATTAGGGTACATGATTAGTAAGCTTGTTGAAATCTCTAGTAGGACTTGGCAACAAAGGTCTTTTTTCTTTAATCACAAATTGTCAGTGTCAACCTCCAATTTCTTAGACAATATCTCCAGTTTATGTTTATATGATTAATATTGTATCGTTTTAAGTCAAGTTTGTTTGAAACAAATTAAGTTTTAAGTTAGAACTTCATTTTATATTTTTCTTTTTTGCAATTTAGTATTTTCTTTAGGTAATTAAATTAGAAAATGCATTCATTTGCCAAAAACTTTTATATCATTTTCTTAAAAGAAAATTCATGACATTTTGTTAAATTTTCTTTCAATTTATATCTTATAGTCTGATATGAGTTGACTTTTATTTAGAAAAATGGACAAATCTTGGTTTTTATGGAAAATTAGTCCGCACTACTTACCCTAAAAACAATCCCGAGCTGTAAAATCCAAAACCCACACCGAAAAATATGAAGCATCATCCACACCATCAGGAACAAAGCCCAGAATTTTATATTGAGACTGAAATAAAATTATAAGCATAATTTTGGATTAAACAACTTAGATTAAATTATTAAATTTTAAGAGAGTCAAAATTGTAATATGTATACATATTTAACTAAGGGCTACATGCTTTAAATTAAATTATTAATTTTTGAAGGGATTAAAAGTGCATTTTATCCGTTTAACCAAGAGTTCTCAAATTTGAGTGTAAATGATAAATTCAAATAGATATGTTACAATTTTTCTAAATTTTTTAGTATGCTTGACAAATTACACTTTCATCCTTACATCAAAAAATATATAGAACATGGATGTTTGATAAGAATACTGGAGACAATTCAAGATTAATTAGAAATTTCAAGTTTACAGGCTGCTAGTATATCAAGTTTATACAACAGTTGAAGTATAGGAAAAATTTACATTCTGTATAGCAAGTAAATATGAACAACATATTAATTTAATAATGGCTTCTCTGCGTCCACCCCCTCTTCAATATCACAATAAAGTTCTTTTCTTTTAGCCCATAAGACGACGTAGAGACCAGTGAACATAAGCAACATTCCTGCAAAACTGCATTAAACACACATATTTATCCAATACTGTTCAACTTACATCCAAATTGTTGAATAATAATATGTATGTTCAATGTTTACCTTCCTAATGAAAGTGTCTCCCCTAAGGTAATAAAAGAGAAAACCACTGCAATGACTGCTCCAATGGGGCTGAACATTGAGACAAAAACTGGTCCCCTTTTCTTCATTGCCCATCCATTGAAGCTTACACATGCCCCGCCCATTGCACCTGCCTATGCATATCCCAATTTGAATTAAACAAATATATCACTATGTCGAACATGAATATTTCAAGAAATTTGAAGCATACCATTAGAGAAAAGATAATGAGGTCCTTAAAGCTAACAAAGGGTGAACCCCATTGCAAAGCATGATCTTCAACTAACTGAAAAATTGCAGTAATAATCATTCCAATGAATGATGTTACGGCACATAGTGACATTGGCGCAGGCAAGTCACCCAAAGTTATCGCCTGCACGAACACCAAAATCTTAGCAAAGAAGAAAAAAGAAAGAGCAGCGTCGTATTTTGTTTTTTGATGAATATATCATTACTTGCAAGACTATATTGCTTGATAGAACAAAGACAGCTGCAACTAGATACAAGCAGCCGGCGATCTTATCTTTGTCGAAAATCATATCAGCATCAACATCAGTTAGGGGAGGCATGACTGTTGCATCTTTGGAGGAGACAGTGCTTTGCATAAGGCTCATTGTAAGGGCACCTAAGACACATAAGATTGTGCCTGCAATCTTCACTTTACTGTATAAGCAACTTAGAGCTACTTTTTCTAACCTGCAACAACAATCATCCACCATTTTAAGGGAGCTCCCATCACGCAAGATAAGTGAAAATCTTAGAACCTGGCTGGTTAAGACCCAATCCTTTTGTTTTTTTCATCCGTTAATATCTAATACATTGATCCTCCCCATTCAAATATGAAAGGTATATCTACTAAATGTGAAAGTCAACTTAAGAATGATGATTGAACATATATTAAATAATAATGGATAAAAGGATAATGGAAAGGAGTCAAACCCGAAGCATGAATTGAATTCAAAACTATACTGACATAATTTTTTTAATTCTTAAACATATAGTATTAGAAATCAAAAAGATTTATCTCGATTTACTTGGAGAAATGGTTGTTCAAACTCTTATCTAACACTTACATAATACGGGTTTAAACTATGAATTCTCTTTCTTCAATATTATATAAAAAATTGAACTTTGATAATACAAAAGGAATCTAAGATAAATATAACATCTAATATAATTAATTGATGTGAGATAATCTAATTTTTAATAATAAAACTACTTTAGGAAAGAAATAAAAAGAAAAAAAAATGAAATAAATATAATACCTGCAAGTCCAAGCAATTATAAAGATGAGGGCTGGAGCAAGGTTTGGCATGGCTGTTGCCATTGCAGGTGAGGATAGATTTATCCCTTTTAGAAATAGGAACTGGAATAGACTTACTCTGAAACAAATATTAATCATAACATCATTGGGGGGAAAAACAAGACATATTCTTTGCTGTCGAATTTTTTTAAAATAAAGATTTTAGGCTTAGCTTATCTTTCTTTGGAATATATTAAGCTTGTATATGTAATCTATTAAACAAATAAATTATTTATATTTGATTTATTGTACCAAATAATGTCGAAAATATATGAAAAATGAGTAATCATGTTTACCCTGAAAAGGAGATGGAAACCAGCTGAATTATCAACTTCGATGTCAATTGTTTGGGCCATTTGCTCCTGCAAAATTAAAGTCAAACTTTCACCAAATTCACTCCCAACCGATGGAAAACGTTAGCGCTAAAATTAAGCATATACACCTCAAACATACAATTTCCATAAACCCAAAAGAAAATTTACCTTTCAAAGTGAACAGCAAAAGGAGAGACAACGAGGAAGGTTGAAAAGGAGAAGAAAATAACAATGGTGAAAGGTTTAAGGCCAAGGGACATTAGGTATCCAAGTAAAACTGAATTCCCAGCGAAAAAGAATTGCACCCCTATCAAGCCTGCAACTATCACCACATCTTCTACCACTTCCTTTTTCATGTATTCCACCATCTTTAATGATTTTCCCTCACTTTCCTTCCTTCCTTCCAAACAATACACTATATACACAAAACCTTCTTTCACAGAGATGATCAAACCCTCTGCTTTTTTTTTTCTTATGTTTGTTTTTACTTAATAATAATTAAATAGAGTGAGAATGGAGATTATATATAATGTAACTGAATTAAGTTAATTATACTTAGCTAACGTCAAAGATGTTTCAGCTACCAGTCTTCTTCTGTTATTCGGAAGAGGTTGGCAACGATACGCAGGGAATATCTTTGTTTTTTTATGGCTTTATTTTATTTTCTGGATTTATATATTTATATTTATAGTTAAAATTTTCAATTATATAATTTATTGGTATTATCTCACGTCTCTCCAGTTAATATAATAATTTTTAGTTTGAAATGCTTAAGAATAATTAAGGGGAAATTAATAACAACAAATGAATATACTTAAAATCCAGGGATATTTTATGTAGTATCTAAATCGATAATTTTTTAAAAGAAAGTAATGATATCTATAGTAGTTTTTAAATGAAGTAATGTTTTTGGAGGTGGTTTTCAAAAGATAAAATTAGCCTTAAAATATTTTTTTTAATTGAGATGATTATTAATTAAATCTACCAATTTGTTGAATAATTTTATAATGGTAAAAATATATCTGTATATAGCAGTTAATTAGTAAGTATATCAAAAAGAAGAGTTGAAGTTTGAAAGTGGGTTGGCATGCATACTTGCCACACGTAAGCCACCCTTGGGACCAACTCGCCTAAAGCAACAATAGTCCAAGCCTGTCCTTGTGGGCGTCGTTGTCGCCCTGCAAATATTTAACAACTCCGCGGCCCACCACTTGGATCAAAATGTGAATCGCCTCCAAGTCTCTTATAGACTATTTTGACAAGTCCTTTTATTGTAGGATAAAAGGTAAATGACGTTGAAGTTGCTGCTCGTTTCATGAACTGTAATTATCAATTTGTTTTTTACTTGGTCATCGGTTTTAATCTTTTATATGAATTTGATTTATTTAAACATGATATATTTGACAAAATATAATATAGGTCGACTAAAGGTTTTAATCTCTCACTCGATTTTCTTGAGATGATTTGATTAACATGAAAATCTTGATTAAAGAGCTATTTTTAAAAATAATTATCGAGTTTTTTAAAGACTTAACAATTGTTTTAGAAAAGAATATTTTATTGCTCTCTGAGCCTATATATAGGCGGCATGCTCCCTTGAAAAATCAAGTTTTAAGATTTGATTTTTACAAAAAAGGGCGCGCACATTATGTTTTGATTAGCTTGTTTGTCTCTTTTTGAGTATTTGTTTAGTTAATTAAGGTGTATGTAACACTTAGTTGAGTCTCTATTTAGTGACCATTGTAAGTTGTGGGATGATTAATTCTTTATTGAGGTTGCATATACTTGTTTGTTTGGCGAAGAGGTTGTGAGCTTTAATCAATAGGGAAAGAAGTAAATTCTTGAAGTATTTGGTGATTGAATAAAAAATTTATCATAAACGAGCCTTCGAAGACGTAAAATCGTTATATCTGAACTGTGTAAATAAATATTAGTTGCATTGTTTCTTTTCTGTACTCATTCTACTTACGCTGTTTATTTTTGTTCTAACTATTGTTACAATGAACGTTAAATAAAGTTAATTGATCATATCTACAGATAAACCTGCTCATGAGTTGGGCCACCTGCTCTAGTCAAAAAGCCTACTCAAAAAAATGGGAGCGTTTAGACAAAAATACAATACTTAAAATTTGGGATTGGGTAAAATTTAAGGCCCGTTTTCTATAGGGCTTGAGCCTTGGGTAAGATTTTTTTGTTCGAGCTTGGCCCAAATATATTATATTAAAAAAATAATTATATTAATTATATATGATAAACAATACTTATATATGTTTATATTTATATTAAATTACTAACACAATAACAATTAAACTAATTACCCAAAACTTAAAAAAAAATTACCCAACTAAATAACTTAACCCAAAATATAAAATTTTAAAATTTATATTTAATAAAATAAAGCATTTATTATATTTTTTAATATAATAAAACATTTAATATATTTATAGTAGTTTTTTTTAATATAAATATTTTTTAAATTTATTTTTAATGTGTTAGAAATATTTTTTTTAAAATTCAAATATAGATGGGTCGGGTTGAGTTCGAGTCTACCTTTCTTAAATTGGGTTAGGTTTGGGCAAAAAATAAGTCTATTTTTCGAGTTGAGCCAGGCTCGGATTTGAAAAATTAGTCTAGGTATCTTGCATAGACTCAACCTGGCCCATAAACTCTTCTATGTGCAGACTAATTATTTTTTAAATTAATTATAAAAACTAGTTTTTGTATTCTTTTTAAGAAAGTATTTTGTATATTTAATGTTGATGAAATCGACCAAAAGAAAATGTTGATGAAAATAAATGGCATCATATTAATTTTTCATGTTTTATAGCGTGAAAAAGTTAAATTACTTTTAAAATTGGTATATTAATAATTTTAACCTTCAAACATTTATATATTATATTAATTTAGTCTTAATTATAAAAAATTTAACTCTTAATATTTACACATTATATAATTTAATTTTTTTTTTCTTTTTGTAGTTCTGATTTTTTTTATGACCGTTTAACTCTTATGATAATATAGATATATCTAAAAAGGAAATTTAAAATTAAAGTTTCTTGAAATATATTATTTTATTTTTTTATTATTTCAATTTATTAAATATTTATTAAAATAAAGTTTAACATAGAATTTTTTAAAAGGTAAAAAATTATTGTAAAGAAAAGAATAATGATATTAAAAATAAAAAAAATAAATACATAATATAGATCTATTTATTCATTTTTTCCCTTTGTCAAAACATTTTCGAAACTATGTACTACAATTTTTTTTTTTTTTACAACAAGACTTCACATTTATAAATTTTAAGATTAGTATGTTATTTAAAGATGTATTTTAAATCTATTAGGATATAGAATGAGACACCATAAAATAGTTAGACAGTTGTAAATGTCAAAATTCACCTAATAAAATTTAGAGATATCAACCCTAAACTTTATTAGGCACTTAGTCCTTAAATTTTTTTTATCAAATATCTCAAATTTAACTTAAAATTCAAATTGACATTATTAAGATCGTAAGACCAACATATATCTTCTATTGCAACAAAGATTAATAAAGATTAAATACTTTAAGTCTATTAAAATCTCACTTTTCTTAGGTCGAACCTTCGAATCATCTTGCATTTATTTATCTCCGTGAATAAATTTTGAGGTGTACTTAAATTTTTGTATGTATAAGTTGAACAATGAAAATCTATGATTTATACTGTTTTCCACGAGATAAAACTATAATAACGCTAAAAGATATAACGGCACTAATAAATCTTCCCATGAATGGTAGGGTAATAATTGCAAAGAGTTCATTCTTTGCTAGAAGCACTCCATGCAGTATTGGGCGCATTTTTCCATGAGGAGAATGATTTGGGAAGGATGATAAAATTCACACGGTTGCAGAGGCAGTTCAACAATATCCCAATGTAGCTGAGTTTCAGACTATTCAACATGCACTGCTCGGAGGATTGCTAATACCAAACAAGTCACAACAATTTTGTTGATCGCATATATGTCCTACTTTTAACCAATTTCGAAGTTGCTAGAGCATATACTTGGGGTCAGCGATTTTGGTATTGCTGTATAATTGATTAAATAATTGGTTGTTGCTTACTTTTACAAACTGGGATGATATTGGTTGTACAAATATGGTTGGATTAATTTTATTTTTTTAAAAAAAACTATAAACATATTAAGATTAAACTATTCAAGCGAATAAAACTAAAATCGAATAAATCAACGAACGAGCCAGACTTATTTAATTTCCATCGATATATTACAGAATAAATATACAAAACACACATATATATATATATCATCTTTAACTTTTATCCCACTACGTAACTTAAGAATCGAAGGTATCCTACTACTTTTAATTCCGCAAATAACAACAAATCAGAGCCATAATCTGTAAGAGAAGATAAATAGCTGCGGAAGCCTAGTTTTAAGCTAACCTTCCTCATTCTAACATTCAACCAACTGCAAGGTACTTGAACTGTTAGAGTCTTGCAGTACGAAAATGTTGCTTCAAAAGTGGCCTAATGTACTCATCATAACCATCCGGCACAACCGTATCATTCAACGGACTCTTCCACGCTTCCTCATACAATTTTCGATAAACATTTCCATCATAGCAACCGAGAACCGAGCCAAGGTAGTGGTCAGTGTGATTGAATGCATCAACAAGGGCAATCGCATTTGGGCGAACCTACAGTTTTAAATGAGATCAAAACTAGTGAGAATGAAGCAGCCTTTTGAGCTGATCACCGTATTAACGGAATCAAATACTTGAAACAAACCTGGGAGTAAAGTGATCTGAGCTGTTCGTTTGCTAGTGCACCTTGTTTCGGGGTAATGCAGCCAGTGGAGACGAAATCACCAAGATGTTTGTGTAAAAGAGACAATGCATATACGTTGCAGAGGTTCTCCAACTGTGTTTTCACTCCCTTTCCTGGTATGTCTTGCTGCAGTTTCTCAATGAACCTGGAAAACAAATCAAGCAGCCGACACCATGTTGATCCTATGATTTGGTGTTCAACATTTGCAACCAATTTCTTAGAAATTGTGATGAAAGTTCGAGTTTTATGAATATTATAGTTTGGTTCCTTACATACATAAGAAACCTCATCGACTATTAATTTCGAGGAGAAGCTTACTTGGAAACAATAATTAACTGACAATGAGCAACGGCAGCCTCAACCAAATCTGCTGAGATTTCACCAAAACCTGAAGATATATATAAAAAAGGGAAAAGAGAACATGGAAGCTCAATTAATTTATCTACTTCAACAACTTAAAAGCAGAGAGGTCAGTCCAGATTATATATCATAACAGAATGATATTCATAATTGAGCTGAGCTGAACTCGAGCAGTAAGAAGCTCAATCTCAACTTGAAATTCAAGGCTCAAAGTATGAGTCGGACTCACTGAGTTTAAAAATTGAGCTGAGCTGAACTCGAGCAGTAAGAAGCTCAATCTCAACTTGAAATTCAAGGCTCAAAGTATGAGTCGGACTCACTGAGTTTAACTTTTAAAGCTTGAGCTTAATTCGATTCAAGGGGTGAACTGCTTGAACTTGCTCAATTTGGCATAATTACCTAGTAAAAAATAAGCTCGATCTCCATGCTTAACCTCAAGCTTGATTATTTGTGCTCGACTTCTAGTTCACGCTAGAATTTTTCAATATTGGTGAAAAATAAATATATATAAACCCGCCAGCTATATGAATAAAACATGAAAGTACTCAAATTCAGTCCAGCCAACAGCTTGAGCTACTCAAGTTAGAGCTCAACTCGAAAATGACTAAGCCAAATTCATTTTTTTCTAGCCTAACTTGAGTAATTTGTGATCAAAGCTGTCTCATTTACGCCCCCAAACATGACCATCTACAAGAGGACCATGCAAGAGTGAACTTGGTTGAGTAACATGACAATAAAAATGACTGATAAAAGAGAATGCTTATTCACCCATCAAGGTAGAGAGAAGATACCCTCTTCCGGAGTTGAAAATCTGCTAAGGCTTTCAGCACAGGCAACAGACATCCGAGCAGACCTCGCTTCAAATGCCTCCAATATAATACTATGTTTCAGCCAATCCTCAGCTGCAAGCCAACCGAAATAATGAAATAATTATATTGTTACTTACCCAGTCCAATGTTAATTTGTCAAGGAGAATGAAACCATGTCTAGAGTTGGCAATATTTTTGTAGATTAGAATTAAAATAAGCTTTAAATTGTTTAGAAATAAGAACCAACAAACTTAGTCCTAGGCATTGAGCAAATCATAATTAATATTGGTAAAAATGACAATTTTCAATTTTCCAAGAAGCAATAATTCAAAATACAAGAAACAAGCTCACGAAAGAAAAACATGTAAGAGGTACCCCTTTGAACTTCACAATGGCATTGCATGAGATGTTCTACTCGTCCCAAATATGCTGCTGTCCCAACAGGCATCTTTCCAGACACCAGCCGGGAAATGGTCTTCATTAGAAACCTTGCAACCTACAGAAATATTTCCGCTTGCATTGTCAATAGATGGCACCCCATCATCATTATGAGCACCACATCTAAGGATTTTAGATTGGTTCCCTATTTCAATTGTGATATTTCTTACATGTTCTTTACTATAGATTCATCCTCTATGCTACTTGGACTCTTCACTCTTCTCTGGTGTCCAACACTCCTATCTGATACACAGATATGGGGATATGACCTCTAAAGATCCTCTAAATACATAGAGAAACTTAGAAAATCTAACCATATCTGTGTCAGATATATACTCATATTTAACACTCACATCCAAGCCCAAGTAACATAGTTCATCCTATCTACATAAAATACCAAGAAGCACCAGCAATACAGCTAATAAGATATTGAAATCAGAGATTCTCAGAATAGATAGTAAAACCTACTACTAAGATTAAGCCTCCATTAGAAAATTGGAATTCATCCACTACCATCTAAAAGAACAAAATGAAGACAAAGAAAGGTTGACAAAAATAAAAGTTATATACTATTTCACATTTTTCACACCTGCAAAAGCATCACAATATTGTCTCCTTCATAAGTACAGTTAGGGATATAAACTGCAAATAACTCTGGAAGCCCACTGCAAGAAAGATAACCATGACCACCACACAACTTTCGGCATTCTTCAATGGCATCCTGCAAGCATATTTATTTTAGCCAAGATAAAAACATAAATATATAAATAAATAAGCTGAGTTATTGACTGTGATTTCAAATGAATATCAAAACTTTTAAAAGTAAAGAGAGAGCATTTGTGCCATCAAATAGAAAATAAACTGGCCAACCAAACAGAAGGAAAATTAATCAAGATTTGACATGGTAGAAAACTAATCAATATAATTATAAGGAAGACCAGTGAAGGCTGGTAATAGTGACATACTGCAGTTGCAGAAGTGGTAATAGATTTTAACCCTGCAGCACATGCATGAACCTCAGGTAACGTGGAGAAATCATTGGCTTGCAATCTTTTGCTCACATCAGTGTATAGCCATTTCATCCATTCACCAACAAATCTGAAAGCATAGGCAGAGGCAAGCAAAGGAAAGAGTCTACTTTGCTGAGTTTTATAGTTAATCACCTGAAACAAATTAAATAAATGTAAAAGCATTAGATGCATCAACCTTTGGGACATGTAAAAATTAGTCTGAAACATCAAAAGCAGTAGCAACCAATACTTTTCAACAAAAGTCTTTGGAAGTTTCTATGGGAAACAACAAGCTGTTAGAAGTGATTATAAAATAAAAGGTTGCTGTGTACAACAATCTGTACTTGAAATAATATGTATAGGTGTATTAGTGTATGCAGTCCAAAAGAAAGTAGTACCTGGGTCTCTGGACCACCATTCTCTGAACCAAATTGTCTACGAACAGCACTGTACCTTGTTGCAATACAAACTGCCCTTGACAAAGCACAAGAAGCTTCAGATACAATTATTTGTCGGACATAGACCATAGTACCATAAACCAGCTGGCGGGGAACATCAGACTGTACATATTTCCCTTCTCTTGTAACCTGGGAAAGACTGAAACATTTGGCGAGGAAATAAAGAAGCAAACATCAGAACAGTCATCTTGTTTTTGCATGAAAATCACACTATAGAAGCAGCACTTCAGCCTAGGTTATCACTTTTGTGGCTTCCTTGTTGGTCTTTTTCTTCAATTGACGAAAGCTACTTTTACAAATTTTAGGTTTATAAGCACTCTAAAACCTCTCTATTGTTAACTGACGTTGCAGAAAATTTTGCAGCCTTGCAACTTCAGTCAAGAAAAAACTGCTCATTACAGGAACTATCCAGTAAAGACTTTTCAAAAGATACTGCCCATCATGGCTACACTTTTATTCCTCTACAAGGTGGGCAGACAGATAAACATCAAACGAGAGAAAAAATATCGGCCTTCAGAGAAAGCAGCAGACAAAGAGACAAAGACAGAGAGAGCAATGGTTATAGAACAAACCGCATTAGCATTTGGTTCCTCGGGATGCGCACATGATCAAATCTCAGAAGACCATTGTCCATGCTGTTATATGCCCCACTTCCAAATTTCATTCCAATATCACCAACTGTTATGCCTGGAAGAGGAGAGTGGTCATCCAGACTACGCAGCTGGACAATAAAACCTGAAAAAGAAAGTATCTGAATTAAAATCTGCAATACCCGCTAAAGAAATAAGTTCATGAATTAGGAACTTACCATGCACTCCATAATCTTGTCCATCTGTTCTAAGACGAGCATAAACCACAGCATGTGTGGATACTTTACCCAGTCCACCAGGCCACCACTATAAATAGCAAAAACCAAGCTAAGTGAATAAAATACAAGGAGATCACTATAAGATTACAACAAGTCATGAAGTATACAAAGTACGCATAAGAAAACTACGCATTGTACACAAGAAAAAAGAGGAGAGAGGATACAGTTGAGGATGTCTGAGTCAAAGAATAAAAATACTGAGAATGATTATTGAAGCAGTTCTCAGGATATATTGCTTACTACAAAGTATAATTGATCGATATCGAAGACAGAATTGATCAAAGGATTGTTAACTTTTTTACTCACTTTGCTTGAAGTCAATGTGGGGCTATGAATGACAAATTCATCAGTCTGAGGATCAAATGTTGCTGTAGTTTCAAGCCCTTGGACATTGGAGCCATGACCAAGTTCAGTTTGTGCATAGCATCCAATGATTTGCATGTTATGTGCCATTGGCAGCCATTTCTGTTTCTGCTCCTCAGTTCCTTGTCCTTCAATAGCAGGTATAAACATTCCCTATCAAGAAAATATATATTAGTAGGTTAAAACTTAAAACTAGATTTAAATAATGCAAACTTCAAACCCAGAAATTACCCCAAAGAGACCATCATTTTATATTAAATTTAGCAAACGAGATTTCAATGCTTAAGTCAACCAAGGTTTCTTGTGTTTTCCAAATATATTGCTTAGCGTAGAAATAGCATATATGGTACTTAGAAGCTTATAACTGGAATCAAGAAATAGCACTTACCCAATGAAGGTTTGCATATGCAGGCTGATCCACATAAAACCATAATGTATGTGTCTCTTCCTCTGTCATAAAAGATAACAATATTAATTAGATATCCAAGGGAAAAATCAAATAACGCAATGAGAAGCTCAGATGAAAAGAAACCAGAGAGATTAAGCTCAATAGTCCGCTTCACTGCATGAGCAGTTTTTCTCAAAGTATCTTTAAACAACTCCTTCCTACTAAGCATAGTTCTGTTATCCTTTCGAAAGACCTAGAAAAAATAGAAGGAAGACTACTTAGATATGAAAGAATTATCTTTAAAAATGCCAAATTGAGAAGTGATTCTACTCGTTTAGGTTACTGGAGGGAAAGATTAGGAATATTAAATATCAATCAGTGCAGAAACTAATAGAAAAGAACGACATCACTGGAAGAGAAAATCACATCTTTGCTTCATTTCACTTTTCCACTTATGTCAATTTTTCGAAACTAACAATACCAAAACTCAAATCCAAAACCTAGAACAACTGAAGGTAAATTATGGAACTGCCTCGATCTTTAAGACACTTAGTCTTCTATTCCTTAACGCATTTCAAGAGTTAAAAGACTCAAGTGGCAAAACATAGAGAAACTAAGCTGAAATTAAGAAACAGGTAAAAGTTGTCTCAAGTCCAAGGAAACTCTTTCCGGTAGCTGAAAAGCTTAAGCAGAACCTCAAATTTTATAATATTGCAATATCCCGAATGCTGGTGCACATTTAACAGGCAGAAACTGAATACTCAATTTACGCAACCAAACAAAAATTGGATTTCTTCCCACATTTTCGTGGGAAGCATACGGTAAAAAGCATATTCTGATAAGGGATTATAGGAAACAATATATTTAAATTTTAAACCCTAAAAGCAGCTAACAACTAGAGGCCAAAATCCAAACTTCAGCTTCACTTTTTTTTCCCGCTTGTTCTCGGGAACCAAAGAGAAATGAAATTAATCTAGAAAAAGAAAAAGAAGAAAAAAATAATCGGAGCCATTCAGCAATAAAAGTGTAAGGAACTAACAATTTCAAGTTATGATTAACCAAAACTCTCAAGCTTCTGAAACTTCTGTTTCATATATATTTTCACAGCCATAGTGTAGGTAACAAGAAATCAAATGACAAAAAAAGAAAAAAAAAAAACACTAGGTCACCGGATCACTAGCGACGAGACGAGCAGCTCGATCGGAGATCTCAAAGGCGTGACGAGAACCAGCCCAAACGATCTTCATCTCTTCTACATCGAACGACGCCTTGCTCCTCTCCTCAGCGTGGTAATCCAGTGGCTCCATTGTGTTTTTCTTTTTCGACTCAAATCGAAATTTCAAAAACCAACAAATTAACAATAGAGCACTTAAGCAAAAGAGCAAGTATCTAGCAGAATGAACTGAAGATAAATACTTCCAAAAAAAAAACCTTCGCCCTTATTTCGGTTTCGATTATTACAATAGAGTTGGTTGAGAATTTATTGACTCTATTTATCAAAAATAATGACTGTACAAAAATATATTAAAAAGTAGTTAATTCCCACGTTAAGACTTTTTACTGAAAGAAACGTGGACAAAAGTTAAATCGAAAAATGAATTTTAATTTATAATAATTAAAAAGTTAATTATTGATTTAACTACTAATCTTATATTTTAGGATAAATATCAAAATTATAAATGAATTATGGGTTAATATGTAATTATATATATGAACTTTGATTTTGTGTAATTTTATACATAAAATTTTAGTTTAATCTTATTTCTATAAATTATTAATACAATTATTGATATCACATCATTTTATATTTATATATTACATATATAAATAATTATATTCATCCAATATAAAAATAAATCGATGTATTTATTTCTTTAAATATGTATGATTAAATCAAAATTAAAATTTCAAGTACACATTTAACTATAACTACATCAAATTAAAATTCATATATATAATTACACATTAAATTAAAAAAAATTCTTTACTTTTCTAATACATTGAGGGACAAAAGTTTAGATATGCTGGGTCCCAGCTGGATTAAATTCGAGTTTCTATTTTTCTTCCCGACAATATTCGAATTTCTAGATTTATTTCATTTAACAGTTTTAATTCAAATTGTTAACTTAGCTTTTCTTTTTTAAAATAAAGTATGCCTACTTAATTCATAACCATTCATTTTATTTAAATTACATAAAGTGATTAAATTTTAATTTTAATTTATATATTATATTCGAATTGTACTCTTCTTTTTTTTGCATAATTTATGATCTCAATATTTATAATTTCATTACTTATTTATAATTTTTTATCTCATGCCTTTTTCTTCCCTATAAGGTAACGATAAAAATTTAGTATTGATTCCCTTTTTCTATTAAAATTTATGATTTAGTTTGTATTAATTTATTTTAATGCATATATATATTAAAATTGTAATAAACATTTAATTAAATAATATAGTTAAAAAATTAAACCCACCTCAAGTGGGCAAAACATTTTAGTTATTAATAATATTGAAAAAATAAATTAATTAAAATTTTTAAAGAGGATAAATCTCAAAATTATATATGAATTTTGGTCTAATGTGTAATTTTATACATACACTTTGATTTTTTACAATTTTATATATGAAATTTTAATTTGAACGAATTCTCATATATTATTAACACAATTATCGATATAATATTATTTTATATTTATATATTACATATACAAATAATTATATATAATAAATATAAAAATAATTTGATGTATTTTATTTTTTTAAATATGTAAAATTGAATGAAAATGAAAGTTACATGTATGTATTTAAATCACAACCAATATTTCATATATATAATTGTACTAAATCAAAATTCATATATCAAATTACACATTAAATTAAGATTTACGTATAATTTTAATAAATTTAATATTGATACAAAAACTAAGTTTCGAACAGCAACCCCGTGACATCTTTTTACTCTATATCACGGGCGAAAATATCAGTTTGGACAAATTAATCCAACTTTTTTTTTTTAGAAAATCAATTAAACTAATATTATTTTATATTTAAAATCTTATTTAAATAAACTGATTAAACCAAAATAGAAAAACAAACCGGTTTAACCTAAAATTAAGTTTCCATTTCATTTCACAGAATATTTTTTTTTCATTTTTTTTCTTCTTCTTTTTCCTTTTCATAAAACTGATTTATTTTTTTATTTTTTAAAGATTAGAAAATGCATTTGATGAATAGTCATTTTCATTAATAAAAACAGCGAAAACACATTTCGAGAAACATGATAAATAAAATTAGAAAGTTTTGCACTTATATAGATTCTAACAAGAATAAGATTTAATATTTGAAAGTTGTTGACAAAAAGAAAGAATTTTTTTTAGTGAAAAAAGTAAATATCAATCTAATTACATAATAGTATTCTAAAAGAGAAAAGCATTCATATTCTTATCTAAATCCATAAATGAGCGCGTCATCGAATGAGGAGCATCGAACACTTGCAAATTATCTGTTTCGATCAAGGCTTGTTTTGCTAGACAGTCTGCATCTCTCGAAAGGTTTTCTTGAAATAAAATACTTTGGATACGCCTAATTAACGCTGAGTTTGCTTCGGTGGAGGTACTGTCAAGTATAGCTTTAACAACTTCCATACTATCAGATTGTATGAAGACTTTATCGTGACCCCTTCGTTGAATTAACCTGAGTCCACCCAAGATGCCCCAAAGTTCAGCATTAAAAATAAAACATTTTCCAAGGTGACGGTTATACCCAAAAATCCAATCTCCATTGGCATCACGAACCACTCCTCCAACAGCTGCATTTTTAGATACTAATTGCACTGCCCCATTAGTGTTGAGAAAAATCGGAGCCTCAAACGATTCCTTTTTAACGGGAGGTTTAAAACTACCCTTAAAATCTGCTCTCAAAGCTGAGAAGAGCTTATTCGCCCAACTTAAAGAAACTTTAACCATCTCTCTAGAGCTCCAAGATCTTCCTTGAAAAATGAATAAATTGTGGTTCTTCCAAATGCGCCAAATAAGAAGGCCAAAAAGACAAGCCCAACTGGATCCTCCTTCGTGAGCCATGCTATTATCCTGCAAGTTAGCAAGAAACCAGTCCTGTCAATTGTTAGAAAAAAAATTCGATAAACAATTACCTGGGATGACTTGATTCTAGACATCCCTAACAACAGCGCAATCTCTCAAAATATGTAAAATATCCTCCGAGTGGAAACCACAGATGGGACAAGAAGGGCCAATTGCTAAACCCCGTCTAACCTGTTCCATATTACTAAGGAGCCTTCTTTGTAGAGTAGTCCAAATGAAAAACCGAACTCGTTGAGGACCTAACAGCTTCCAAACACTCTTCCATTTATCATCTTTTAGATTCCAATCACCTTCTTTTAACATCTTGTAAGCTAATTTGATTGAAAAAATCTCCAGCCAAAGTGTGGCACCAAGAAATTTTATCAAGGCCAGCAGATGGATGAGGAGGCGGAATGCCTTTAATAAGCTGAATCACATCATCTGGAAACCAAACTTAAAAAAAATCAAGGTTCCATGAACCATCCTCAGTGATCATCTCATTAAGGAGGCACTCCGAATCTTGAAAAATATTATTCGAAATATGTCGAAGCAAATGCCCCACTTTTGAGATCCAATTATCCTTTCAACAGCGAATTTATTTCCATCTCCAACGGACTAGAAAAGATTTTCGCAAAGTAACGGCCAAACTTTAGAAATAGACCCCCAAAGAAAAAAGCTTCTTTCCCGAGCAATGCAATCCGACAGATCCTCCTTCAAATGATACTTTGACTGAAGCACACGAACCCATAAAGTATCCTTATTAGATGCAATATTGAAACCCAATTTTAAAAGAAAAGATATGTTTTGGTCACGAAGTATTCTCAGTCCTAAACCATCACACCACTTAGGTTGACAAAAGAATATTTTTTCATTTATATGGGTTTTATTCATTTGAAGTTAAAAAAATTTGTTTTCATCATTTTCGCTTTTATAAAGCATTTTAATGAAAATATTTTTTTATTAATTTCTAATTTTTATATATTTTTAATATTTTCTAAAAATTATTTTTAAAATTTTCAATCAAACATGTTTTCTTAAATGTTTTTCATTTAAAAAAAAAAAACAAAAACGAAAGTAACCTCCAATTCTTGAAATCAAACAAAACTCAAGTAACTTTTCAATTTTCCGCTAGTCATTTAATAGCTAGTGATCAAAACAGAAAAAATTGAATAGTTAGATAATCATATTGTAACTTTTCATAGTTAAATAACAAAAAAACTTACAAATAGTCGAGTAATTAAAATATAGTTTACTCTAATATATTAATTATGTTTTTTTTTGTCCATTATATGTTAATAAACAGTGCAAGTGCACTCATTAATATTTTCAATGTATCAAAATGATATTAAAGAAAAAAAAAAAAAAAAAAGAAACCTAAAATACTTCAATGATATTGATTTGGCCATTAACACAAGATTCTGGGATTGTGTTGATTTTATCAGGAAGCATGAGATGAGTGTCGGACCACATCACAATCCGAATTTTTTGATAACTCCTTGCCTGAGCTCCGATCTGGACCGAATTACTAATACCCTTATCGAGAGCCCAGCACGAACAGATGAATAATCCAACCCTTGAGCAAGTAGTCCCTTAAAGGAATGAAAATGTACTGAATAAACATCGGAAGTTAGCCACTTTACAATACATAAATAATATCATGTACCATCCATCTCCCAGTTCATATGTCATTAAATTTCATGAAAAACACTCGAAACAAACTTTGCTTTTGGGAGGTATAAAGATTTCCCTTTGACAAACAACCAACCTTGACTTAAATGCTCTGGTGCAGCTGTGAGTGAAATCGAACTTCGTCTGAGATCATGTGCTCATTGGTCAAAAGCTCTTTAAATGACAATATGGCAAATCAGTTGGATCATATCGTGAATGAATATATGGTACATGCTTGATCGTGAAAATAGTCCTTGTCTCTGATCGGAAGTTTCAAATTTGAAAGAACACACATAGACATGCCTTCTGAGAACCAAACCGAACCACTGGAATTCTATCAAGTAGGTTATAATGAATCAATGTCATAATGCAAATGCAGTCTGAATTGGACTCGAACATAAACCGAATTTTCTCATGACCTCGATACTTTGAGCTATTGTTGAACCCGTGGTCCCGACAAAACCAAGCGAAGCACAACTGCAAATTGTTTCCTCTATATATAGGAGTACATCAGGTAATATATCAAGGAAGCAATGCTTCTCCACCTTAGCCACTGCATCCATACTGCGAGGAAAAGATTTGAATCTCAGGCCATGTCTGGCGAGTGCTAGTTTCTTTGCCGTATTCATCACCAAGAGATCATTTTCTCCAAGAAAATACAGCTTAAAATTCGCTGAATCCATAGCCAAATCACCCAAGTAACTTCCAGTCCAATTACCTTGGGGGAGATCAGTCATCACAAAAATATGTATAGGCTGAGAACCTGCCTGCCTTAACGAATCTAATTTTTGTCTCAAACCCAGAAAAGTAGCTTTCCAATGGTTCTTGAACTGCCCGTCAAGCAACCTAAGCTGTGCACAGAGAAAAGGAGCCTTTATCGTCTGAGTGGCAAACTGCTTTCCCAAGTTTACAATTTCAGGGACAAATGGAAGGAATTCAATCTTGTTGATTAAAGCATTTATCCTTGGATCTGCTGGTGCATTTTGGATATCAATATAGAGCTCGGAGCCTTTATATGGGGCCGTAAAAAGGCTTCCAAACGCCAGAACAGTAGCCGATTCAGCTTTGCTACCTGGTCCAAGAGTCTTATACACATCTCTACGTTGTCTAACATACGAAATTTTCTTCCTCTTCATGAGTTGTTCATCAGGTTGGAATGAATCTAACATCCCATTGACCCCATTTTGGTATGTCCAAACTGTTGTTCTACAATCTTCATCGACAGCATATAAACACTGATTTATATTACCATCAATTCCGGAAAGCAGAGAGCCACATTGCTTTAAGCTTTCAACCAGAGACGGCGGCGCATTCAATCCATCGGAGCAAACCAAATCAACATTCAAATCACACCACAATGACACGAAAACCCTGAAATCTATGGCTCGAACAAGTGAAGATGACAGTAATGAAGAAATATCAATGATATCGGCCATGGAAACGTACCTGGAAAAAGAGGTAAGCATAAGCTAGAAACTCCATGGAGTTAAAAACAATACTGAACTTACCTAGTGATTGAAACTTCATGCAATTAATCAGCAGAAGCATTGCCACCACAAAACCCCATGTTTTGAATTTTACACAAATACTATGAAATTCAATTTGAGACAATATATTTGAACTTACATATAGCTAAAAACAAGATCAGAACACCCATTATTTTCTCTTTTAATCACATTTTACCAATAATACAAAATTAATCTAAAGGATAAAAAAATCCCATAATTCAAACATTAAAAAGTTATATAATTTACTAGAAAAATTAAGTGAAATTGAAATAGAAAACAAGAAAATGGGCAATACGCAGTTACCTCCTACTCCTAAGGAGCTCAATGATATGATCCAAAACGGAAATCCGGATCTCTTTAGGACTCTGAACCCTGAATTTAGGACAGCTACCAAGAGCTACGGCATGGTGATCAAGAATAGGAGGGACAATTAAGGTACGGTTCAAAATAGAGGCCATTAAAACGGCGTTTTTGAACTCAGAAAGCTGGTTACTAAACCCACTATGAGGCGCATACCACAAGAATTTCTCCCCATGAAACCGAGTTTCGCAATGTGGGTATTGGTGGGTTAGGGCTACGTTTACGGTTTTCAAAGAGGTTGAGAATATCATGTAATTGGGGATGGGAGTGTAAGTGAGGAAGAAGAAGAAGAAGCAAAGAGAAATAAGAAAAATCGAGGGGAAAAACAATGGCGATCTGCGCGATTGTTGGGAGTTCCTTTTGTTCCATAGTTTGGGATTGGCAATCGTTCTTTTGAGATTGAACATGTTTTTTGTTTCGATTTTGCTTCGGGTTCTTTTTGGCGGTTGACGATGTGGTTTTTCTTATGTCGATTTGAAGGTGTTAGAGCCTGAAACTGTTGGAAATTCCTGTTGGGCTTTCACGGGCCTTTTTACGGCTGACCATCCGTCTTCGTATACAGTCAAACTTTTTCTATGATAACTCTCCAACATTTCATTATAAGAATTAAATTTTAAGTAGAATCGAAATTTTATATTTTATTTTAATCATCCATAATAGGTTTTTACTTATAAGTAGGAGTGAGTAAAATTCGATTCGACTAAAAAAAATTTAAAAAAATTCAAATTTCGAGTTAAACGAATCGAGTTATTCAAATCAACTCGAATTTTTTTCGAATTTCGAATCGAGTTATTCGAATCAACTCGAATTTTTTTTTGAATTTCGAGTTCGAATCGAGTTGAGTTTTCGAATTCAAATAATTCGAATAATTTGAATATCAAACTATAATATTTTACATTTTTATCCCAAACTCCCAAACTTTTTTACTTTTCTCTCAAAACTTTTATTCCTTCTCACTTTCCCCCCAAAACTTTTACTCCCCTTCCATCCCAACCCCCCAATCTATCCAAAATCTATTTCTCACCAAAATTTTACTCTCCCATTTACTTTTTTCTCAAATTTTTACTCCTAAAAACCCTCAAAACTTTTTATTTTTCCCCAAAATTTTCACTCCCTCCCACTTTCCCCCTAAAACTTTTACTCCCTTCTCATCCCACCTCCTATCTACCCCAAACCCATCCCCAAATTTTTTAATATTTTCCTTCCAAAATTTTAGTTCCCCATTTACTTTCCCTCATACTTTTATTCCCCAAAACTTTTTATTTTCCCCCTAAACTTTTACTTTTCACCCTTTAATCTCAAATAAAAAATTAAAATTATCCAAAAAAAATCACTAAACATAAATAGTAATAATTTTATTTATATATACTATTTATATTATTAAATTAAATTTCACATTTTATATTATTTATTTTATTGAATTGTTTATTCATATTGAATATTTATATTAAAATTGAATTATTAATTATGTCATAAAATATTCGTGTTAAAATTTTATATTGGTATCAATTTCACATTTTATCTTTAAAATAACTTTTATTAAAAAATCACATTTTTACATTTAATATATTTTTTAATTCCAAAATACATTGTGACAATAATCTGAAGATAATTGAAACAACTAAGCAAGCAAAAAAGCTAACATGTATATAAAAGATTAATAAATAAATTATGAGGTGATGAAAGTTAATAAAAATTTTAATTAAGGTGGACAAATTTTATTATGATAGGTGACAGTGGTTACAATGACTCAAAATTAGTTTTTAAAATTTAACTCGAACAAATATATTCGATTCGATTCGATTCGAGAAAATTTCAAATCAAATTAGGATGATAAAATATCATTCGTCAACTCGATTAACTCAAAATTTTTTCATTCGATTCGATCGAACGCTCACCCCTACTTATAAGCAACATCATAGTAATAAAAAATATTTTTTTATTAAATTAATTTTTTATAACAACAAATTATCTAAAATTTTTAGTAAAATTATAGGTATTTCATATAAGCAAACTTATTAGTTATAATTTATTAAATAAAAATATTAATTAAAATACTATTTCAACTAAAAATGTTTAAATTCCACATGAAAAATAATCTATTCATCATGTTTTATTAAATGAAATAATTTTCAATGAGTGAATTTAAAAATATCAATTCAATAAGTAAGTTCACTATATGGTTTCTATGGTAGGTGTGTAATAGCCACCTTTCTATAATAAGTAAAATCTTAGTAGACAAATGAAGTTGTTTTAGACAGCGTTAACAACAGTAATATACATTATAAATAGGTTGAATTATAAAAAGAGTCCCCATATTTGTCAAATTGTGCGAATTTAGTCTCTCTATTTTTATTTGTTCAAAATTGATCTTTCTACTTTTTGAATTGGACATTTTTGGTCCTTTTGTTAACTTTCTCTATTAATTTTAATATAATTATAAACAAATATGACTTTCTTTTTGAATAGTAAAGGACTAAAATCTTAAAAATAAAAGTATAGGGATTAAATTCTAAATTTATGAAAAGTGCAAAGACTTATGACATATTTTAAGTCATTTTCAACCGTGCTTCCAAAGTCTAAAAACTCCACAAGTTGTGTATCAAAAAATTATCCACTTATATAAACAATAAGTATCAATTAAAATAAAACTACCCACTTTTCCCCATAAATGAACTACTCGCATTTTATATTTATAGAATAAATTTATTAAGTATTTCTTTTTTTCACTCTGGTCTGTTAATGGAAATGGTTCAATAAGGAGAAAAAAAAAAAGATGGTGGTGACTGGAGGGTCGGTTCACCCATGACAAGCAAAGAGCTGAGGTAACAGAAAGTAGGAGGAGAATGGAAGAATATGGAGATAATTAAGGAAAACACTTAGGTTCTTATTGGGAAGGAAAAAAAAAAAGAAGAAGAAGATCTCTTGTCTCTCGTATTTTGTTAATAATAATAGTAGGCTTGCATGTGTGGTTGCCCAAGTGGCAGGTGATTACATGTCACTCCTCGCCAAGTGCAATACTATGTAATCCTACTTTGATATATTCCTTACTAAGGTTGTACAAGATTGTTATACCTCCCCCAGTGATCCTCATATCCACTCTCTAAGATGACTCCAAGATGATTTAAGAGGGGCTCACGAAGGACTATACGCAAATGATTGTGGAAGGAACGACGTCACAAATGGTACCTAACAAAGAGTTGCTTGCAATTTGTAACAGCCTAATTTTCAGTGGTGTCAGAAACAGTGATTCGAGATCACTAAATCCGACGAGTGAGTTGAAAATTTAACAAATCAATACCTATGAGTCAAGTGTGATTATAGAAGTATTTTTTTAATTAGAGAATTTTGTGATTTATAAGAATTAATTAGGTAAATCGGGTTGAAAACGATGTATCGAGACCTCTGATTCATAAACCAAGCCATAAATATTTTTATAAATATTTACGGAGTGTTATTAATATTAAATTAGTATTAAAGTGTCGTTAGAAAATTTTAACGTTTAGTTAGTCAATTAATTAAAAAGGACTAAATTGAAAATAGTACAAAATTTGGTAAAGTGATTAAATAGCTTAAGTGACTAATAATGAGGGATTTAAAAGGCAATTAGACCCAAATTATATGGGCTGGACGGTTTGGGCAAGAAAATCAGCAAAAAGACAAGGAGAAACAAGGGCAAAATTGGAAATTTTGCAAATTAAACATATAAAATAAAGACAAAATTGGAAAAATCTAGAGATATCATCATTTTTCTTCAGCAAAAACGCCATGGGAGGTCTGGAAGTTGCTGATTTTTCATATTTTGACATATTTATAGATCAAGAACCCGAAGTGAATAGTAGAAAAGAGAAAATAACCGATTAGTCCCTGAACTTGTATGACTTTTGCGAATTTACCCAGGTAAGTTCATATGGCTAAATTTAATGTTTTGATATGAAAATTTCATGAATGATATAGTATATTATTGCATATGAATGTCATTAAACTGTGATAGTTGTAAAATGATATTTGAATAAAAGTACAAATTAAGTGTAATAACGGATTTGAGTTCTTTCGTTCAATGGCTAAGACGAATTGACGGAAAAAACCATGGTTGGACCATGGCAACATGTGATATGTGATTTTCGTATAAGACCATAGCTGGGCTATGACATCGGTGTGATGTGATCATGTGATTTCCGTGTAAGACCATGGTTAGGTTATGGCATTGGAGAGATGTGATTATGTGCTTCCGTAGAAGACCATAGCTGGGCTATGGCATCGAAGAGATGTGATTATGTGCTTCCGTAGAATACCATGGATATGGCATCGGTGTGATATGTGCTACCGTATAAGACCATATCTGGGATATGGCATCAGTGTGATATGTGATCCGTGTAAGACCATGGCTGGGCTATGGCCTCGATGTGTAACATGTGACTATGCACAAGACCATAGTTTTACTATGACATTGTGATAACGAAGTACTAAATTTCATAATCGTTCCCTAATTTGACTATGAAAGTAAATGAGAAATGGGCTCAAAAAATCAAGAATTGGTGAATAGGGACATTGAAATCAATCAAATGAGTTTATTAATGATTTTGTGATTTACAGGAGGATTTAGTGAAATTAAATGTTATATGATTATGTGCAATGTTCGGTAAGATTTATTTTTCTATGCCTATGAGCTTACTAAGCTATGCCTATGAGCTTACTAAGCTTTCATAAGCTTACCCTTACGTGTTAAATGTTCTTTGTAGATTGACGTGAAATCGGTGGATCAGATCAACATATCAGGGCACACTATCCATATTACTTCGGTAAATTTTATTATGCATCTTAAGGTTTATATGGCATGTATAGGGTTTAATTGAAAGGAAGTGAATGTGTTATAAACTTAGTTATCAACATTTTTCACTAAAACAGTTTTGGACAGCAGCAGTAGTCCAATTTGAAAAATCACAAAAAATTGTGGAAATCGACTTAGAGGTTGAATAAAATATGGAATTAAACCCTATTGAGTCTAGTTTTACATAGAAGAAATGGTGTAATTAAAAGAATTTCATGTTATGAGATATTTGAATTTTTGTGAGATAAGGTAAGAATGATTTCGGGTTCCCCTGTTCTGACTTTGGAAAATTATAATAAATTGAAGAAAAATAATTAGGGGCTTAAATTTATATGCTTAAAATCCTTAACGAGTCTATTTTCAAAAGAAGCAAACGGGAACATTATTTGAATTTCGTATGAGGAAATAATTAATCTTTAGTGAACAAGAGTGACTTTGAAGAATAAACTGTACTTATTGGCTAAACCAAAAATTCTGAAAATTTTATGGTAAGGAGATATGTGAGTCTAGTTTCAGGAAAAATTAGCGGAACTTAATTTGGAGTTCTGTAGCTCAAGATATAAATAATTTAGTAACTATGACTTAAGTGGACAGTTTCACTATGAACAGTAAATATCATGAATTATCTGAAAATGTTCTGAGATTTTCGGTAATGCTCTATAACCCTATGTCAGTGTCGAATACGGGTTAGGGGTGTTACACAAATTGTATACAACGAGGGTTATTCTCAAGTTATCTCATATTTTATTACGTGTCATTATTAGAGTAAGAGTATCATAATTAATTCTAGTTATTATTATTATTATTATTATTATTATAATCGTTGAATTAAAAAAAAAATTATGTCGGGGAGGAGTAAGAAAATGAAATATTAATTAAACAATTTTTTTTTCAAGTTGCAATTGCTAAAGTTGGATTTGCCTCCAGATTTTGACCTTTTTTCTTTTTACAGTACTGTTGAAATATAAATATGAAAAGCATCTGCTAATGTCAATTCTCAAATTCGACAAAATTTCAATAACCAAACCCTCCCACTTGTTTTGCGCTGAATATTAAGCTGTGCAAGTTTTAATGTCAAAAAAGCAACTTTTTTTAGTATATATTTTCAAATAGAAAATTGAAACCAAAGCCGCAAAAATTTAGAAGATAGATTTAAGTCTTAATAAGTATATCCTCACCCACACATACACACGTGCTTTTTGTCTTTTATTATTATTATTCATGGTTGCGAAAGGTCATGTATTTGTTTAATTTTTAGGTCAATCTTCAAAATTGACTGTTTATTAATAATATTTGTTTTTTAATATGTAATAATTTCATTCAAACGTTCAACATTGTTATATTATTATACCATAAATAATATTTGATAAATGTTTTAAAAAATACGTTAAAAGTCTAATATCATATGCAAATCATTATTGGAGTTCCATTAATTTCAACAAAAAATTCTTCGTATTTAAAGAAAAATTATAATTTCATCGGAAGGTCCCATTTCTCATGCAGCCTCGCCACTCGCCATTACGCAAACTCCTTTTGTTTTTTAGACAACATTTTGAAGACTCAACCGCTACGGTCAAAACGCAGACGCACACGTGCTGCCATGGTGTGACCAAGTTAACTGCTATTGTACTGTGGTGCACAACAAACTTTTCTTCGGTCAAAGTCTTATAATTGACCAACCTGTTCGTCAATTTCTTTAAATCAAACGTTTCTACATTCGTTCGGTGTGGTAATTTCCGGGGATAATTATTTTGCGAACAAATAATTGTTATAAAAAAAATATATTATTATATGTTTTTAACATAAAAATTATCTTATACGAATTCAAAAGGAGTAATTAAATTAATTTGAGTTCAAGTTTGACAAACATATTTTTGAATGAAACTCAAATAATTTTAGATTAATTTATTCGTTTATGAATCAAAGATTCGCCTCTTTAACTTTACAATATATTTTAATATTTATAAATTTGAATTTGAAAACTTAAATTAAGTTCGTTTTAGTGAATAATGCACAAATAAAATTTTTTTTAACTAAATAATATAAATTAATAAATTTGTCACAAAGATTATGACTACCCGCTTTCATTTCCAACAATTGAAGTGCTTTCATGGAAGTTAAAGGCTTGTCATTGGATATGGTAGAAAATCAGTCTCTAAGATATGCATTAAAATGTTTACTTATCCAAAACAAATGCTTTTTTAATATTCATATTTTAATGATAAATATGAGATATTGTTCTAATGTTAATATAATGATACAATAAATAATAATTTTTTTTTTCGATTCAATTTTTTTAAACTCGTGATTTTATATATTTTTTATAAATATATACAAAATTTAACTTCACACCTCTCAATATTTTGATTAAAGTTAAACTCGAATCAAGATAAACTCTTAAATAAAAATAAAAGATTAAGCAAATAAATGTCAACACCTATGATCTTTTAAGTCCAACAATTTATTTTTTATATATAGTTTAATGACACATATAACCAAACGAAAGTACATAAGAGTTAAGCTTATCTATATATTGAGATAATTGTTAGTCGGCAATGCGAAACACGTTTAGATAAAAAGTAATGCAAATACAAGACTCACCCTTATTTGCAAATAGAAACCCTAAGTGATATGTTGGTTAAAGAGGACTTGATTGAAACAATAAAACTTAGCTATTAAAATTTCAAATGCTTAAATTTGAGTTTTATTGATGTAGCTAGAGCAGTACTGACTTGGCATAGAATATTTCTTTTACCTCCTCTAGAAATTAACATTTCAATTTAACCTCTTTAATCCTTTAATTAGATGAAAATATTTCTTTTTTTTTTCCTCTCAAAATATTATAATTACTTTTTTCCTAATGTGTTTTATATATTTCTGGGAATTAGGGTAAGTAATATTTTTGAATTTTCTTTTTCTCTTGTACTTTTCAGCTACTAATATTTTTTTTTCAATATTTTCTTCGCCCGTTTTTACTCTTTGCCCTACAAAGGTGAATCGTTCTAAACCTTTATCACTTTTTCTTTGTTGGTTCGTTTTCAATTTAGTGGTGGAGCTAGAAATTTTTTGAGGGGGTCGGAATTAAATTGTATATTTTTATAATAGTAAAAATATAATTTTACCGTTTTAACAGTCTATATCTTTATAATTTTTAAAAGGTTAAATCAAGTTTTTATTATTTTTAAGGGGCCAAAATATAGTTTTTTCATTACTAATTTAAAATTTTATAAATTATGAAGAGTTAAAACGAAATATTTTCCATTTTAGGAGACAGGTCATTGCCAACTCCTTAGCTTCGTCATAATCTTTATTAATCTCTCATCTTAACAATCTTAAAAAGCATTTAAATTTATGTTTGCTCCCAAAACAAAATTTACGACTTCTCCTATTGTGTTTTTTTAATATGCTTGTTTAAGTGAGAAGATTAATTAAATTAAATTGATGTAAATTAAGATAAGATAAAAGAGGGAATATTAGTTTAAGTATAGCCTTAGGGTAAAAAGAAGAGGGTCCATTCCGTGCCATAAAATTCTTTAATGGACTATTGACTTTATTCCGAACTTATCCAAAAGGTTATTGTTTATATTAACTTTTATATAATACGTCTAGGGCCAATGTATGGAGAAAAATATGAAAAGAAAATTTAAATAAACAGGAAGGAAAATGATTGGCAAAAAGAAAATACAAATAAAAACCAAATATAGAGCAAGTGGGCAACAGCCAACAAGGCATGCGAATAGACAAAGCAACAAACAATTTGCTGTTGTCAATTGGTTGACGTCATCCTGTATTAATTTAGTGGCATCCGACAAATCAGAAACATATTAATCACGAGGCTTAAATGAAGTTGCAATGAAATTCATGCCTTCGAGAAAAAAAAAGAAAAAAGCTGAAAAATACCATTGCGTTGGTTCATGTATCTAATTTCCCTATATAAGCTCACTTGCCCTTTGCCATGCAAAGTTCAGACTTTTGAAAGAAGAAAAAAAAAAATCCCCAAACACAAAATTTGAATATTTTGAGATTAGATTTTTAGAGGAAAAAAAAAAAGGTTGACTGTTTTGTTTTGGCTATGGAGATGTATTCAAGTGCAAACGACTCCGATTTGGCTATGCTGGACTCAATTCGGCAATACTTACCTAGCGATTCATCGGACCTTCGACTCACTGCTTCCACTGATTTTACCTCGGCTCCCCCCATGTTTTGCAGGAGCTCAAGCTTTAGCCGTTTGTACCCTTGTTTCACTGAAACCTGGGGTGATCTCCCGCTCAAAGAAGACGATTCCGAGGACATGCTCGTTTACGGACTCCTACGAGATGCTCTAACTGTCGGCTGGGCACCTTCCGATAACTCTACGACGAATTTCGCGCCGATCAAGCCGGAACCGCAAGAATTTTTACCGCAATCATCGGTGGAAAAAGTGGATACGGCGGCGGAGAGGACGGTTCCTGCGGTGGTTCCGGCCAAAGGGAAGCACTACAGAGGCGTTAGGCAAAGGCCGTGGGGGAAGTTCGCAGCTGAGATTAGGGACCCGGCTAAAAATGGCGCTCGGGTTTGGTTAGGTACTTTTGAGACGGCTGAGGATGCGGCTTTAGCTTATGATAGAGCAGCTTATAGGATGCGTGGCTCAAGAGCTTTGTTGAATTTTCCTCTGAGGGTGAACTCTGGGGAGCCTGATCCAGTCAGAGTAACGTCAAAGAGATCGTCGCCGGAGCCGTCTTCGTCTTCTGGCTCCGAAAATGCGTCACCAAAAAGGAGGAGAAAGGTGGCTGGCTCAGCTCCGGCAGTGGTTCACGCTGGGTTAGACGTGGGTGCTGGAGGTGATGTTAATTATAAAGTTAGTACGTGTACACATGGCGAGCAGCTATTAGTCAGCTAATGCTGACGTGCCAGTGGATTAATTTCAGCTGCAGTAAGCTCATCTTCTAATGTACATTCTTTCAATTTATAAACATTAGGGTGAAATGCACTTTTAAGAGTTGAGGGATTTTGTTTTAGTTTTGTGAATACAAAGGATTTGTATTTTTTAATTGATTTTGTTATTTTATATTAATAATATTCAAATATATATAATTATAATTTTTTATCAATTTTTTTAAATATTCCAACCTTAAATTTTAAACTTAAATTTTAACCAAGTTTAAGTAACAAATTAAAATTTTAAAGTAAACAAGTAATTAATAGTAAAGAATTAAAAAATTTACGAAAAAAAAACATAAAATCTCTAAAAGTTTTGCGAACACAATTTTTTACATATGTTTTTATTAAACTTTCATTTTATATATTTAGTAATGAAGGATCTTATTGGAATTTTTTTAACTTTTATTTATAATTCAAATCATTTTATGTAATATTTATGTTGGATATGTAATTATTTTTATATTGAAATTTATCTAAAATTATAACATTATATATTTACTGATCATATTTTAATAATATTTAAAATATGAAGGATATGTTTAAATTAAATTTTATAAATAATTAATATTAATTACTTATAAATATTTAAAGTGTATCAAAATATTAAAAATAAAATTATAATAAATTACTTTTATACTATTACTAAAATATTTTTAAATATATTCTTATTTCATTAATTTTGGATTTATGGAAAAATTGTGAAGGCCCAAATAAGTGAAGAAACTTTGTTTAATTTTAATGGCCCCAAAGCCTATATTTTTATGGGTTGCTGTATTTGGGTTTTTCTTTTTCTAACTTTACATGGATCACTTTATGTTTCCAATTTTCTTTCTTTTTCTTTTTTTTTTTTTTTGTTAAGAGGAAGACAAGAAGTTAACAACAACCTAACTAATATGTCTCAAATTAAGTCACACCTGGAGTGGTGAACATCAAACAAATACATGGAATTTAATTTTTATCCATCTTTATCATTTAACCAAATATCTTTTACAACTTGCATACTTATATTGTATTTTCTTCTTTTATTATCGTTTTAAGCAATTTATTTAGAATATAAAACATTCATATAACATCATAATTACTAAAAATCTTAATAAATACATGTTTTTATATTTTTTCTCATATATATTATATTGAATCTCAACTAACTTATTCATAATATATATTCAGTTCTTACTATTTACACAATAAATAAAATTTAATTCCAAAATTTCAAATTCTTATTTTCGAACGAAGCATTAACTTAGTTGTTGTTTAGTGAATTGAAAATATAGATGTTGAATTTTTAGTACTATATTTTATAAGTATTTAATTTATTTATTTTAGAAAGTTGTTTAATATGTTAACAAATTTAATAACTAAATATAATTATGTTTTTGATAATTTAATTTTGCTTTTTAAATTAACTATTAAATTTAATATCGGTTAATTCGGTCGGTTAACCGAAATTTATGTAATATCCCGAATTAGGGCCTAATCAGAATAGTGGTTTCGTCACCACAAATTTGAGATATATAATTATTTTATGATTATTTTGAGGTCTATGATATGATTGCATGATTGTGTGAAAATTTTGTGAATAAATTTTATGCATAAAGTGCTTAAATTGAAATTAGGGACTAAATCGAATAATTTGCAAAACTTGAATTCTAGAAGTTTTTAGTATGAAATTGCTTTGGAATATTAATGAGGAGATCTTAAATAGCAATTTGACCAATTTCTAAGTCTATGGACAAAAATTGGATATGGATGGAATTTTTGAAAAGTTTAGTAATAAGAGCATTTTGGTCATTTAGGGGTAAAATGAATTAAAAAAAAATTAAAAGCCAATTTTGCTCATCTTCTTCACCATGGACGTGTATACCAAGGGAGACTCCATGGATAGGGTTTCCAAGCTTCCAAACTCGATTGTAAGTCCGTTTCTAGCCTCGCTTTTAATGATTTTTACGTTTTTAGAATCCTCAGAATCTTGATTAAGCTTATTTTAGCAATAATTTAAGCTAGGGTTCATATTTGGAAAAATACTCATAGGTGAAATTTGTGTATTTTGGTGTTTTATGATAGAATATGAGGTTTTAAATTATGTTAAACAACTTGTGCTACTCGGTTTTAAGTGAAAACGAGTAAAGGGCTTAATCTCCAAAAATACCTAATAGTCATAAGTACATGTTAGAGTGAGAATTTGATGTTGCCATAGAAGGGAAAAATGATCAGCGTGTCATAAAACATAAGAAAATAGGATGAAGTTTAATTTCCGAACATTGGGGAAAAAGTGCAAATATGCAAATGTTTAGGGGTCAAAATGAAAATTTGTAAAAATATGATTTTTGGAGCCGTATGAATAATGTGACTAATTATTAGGCTAAATGTGATATTATAGATGAAGGAAATCGAGATTCGGGCTTAAATCGGGAAAATACAAGGTTATGGACTAAAATAGTAAATTGCACGCTTTCGGATCGAGATAAGTTGGTATGATAATAATATCGCAATAATGTTGTAATTCATATTTGAAAGTTAAATTTAGTGAATTAATTGAATTATGTTAAATTAAATGTTATGGTGCCAAGTTTATGAATTGATTTAAAAATATGTCTATGGTATATGAAGTGTATTGAATTATCATACATAAATGTGATTTCTATGATTATGGATATTATGAGTAATTGTAAGTTCATATGATTTTTAATAATAATGCAATGTGTAATTTAATGTTATTGCCTTGATATTAAATGAGATGTAAGTTTATATGTAAGTAATACATCAATTTTACTTGTATTATGATATTTTATAATGATATTGGAAATGTGTTTGTTGATAATCACTTGATTGGTGAAATTGTTGGAAAAGAGAGAGAAATCCCGGTTGAACCTTCGGAAAGATTGGATGATACAGATGGTATGTAGTATGGTGCTGAGTGCACATCATGTGTACAAGAGAGCTACGAGACATTATGATGTAGCTAGGTCGCATGGGTGATACTATGTGTACACCATGTAGACAAGAGAGCTACGGGATATATGTAGCTAGGTCGCATGCGTGGTTCCGTGAAGGACACCATGTAGACAAGAGAGCTACGAGATAAATCGGCTAGGTCACATGGATGGTACTAAGTGTTCACCATGTGTACAAGAGAGCCAAACTTTATGATGGGTGGAGCTATGTGTTTGAAACCACCAAGTATCGAGGATTGATCCAAAGTGTTCAACGGAGACTTGCTATGTACTGCTTTGTGAGTTTTGTGATGAATAAGTGCAGGAACTTGGTTATGTGAATGATGTGTTCATTAAGTGACCGGGATGTGGTAAGGTTATAAACAAGTAAGTTATACATGAGGATGATTTTATGGTGACCTTGTAATCATGGGCCTATACTTGTGATGTATGAAATGTGGTGAAAATGATTTGTGATATGTATGTTAAAATGAGGTTAATACAAAGAAAGTGTGAAAGAGTGAATTAGCAATAAAATTGTTTTGGACAGTAGCAGTGATGTGACTTTGAAAAATCACTAAAAATAGTAAAAATTTAATTAGAGGCTGAATGAGATATGAAATTAGAGCTTAATGAGTCTCTTTTCATATAAAAGAAACAGAGCAAGCAAAGGAATTCTATATTTTGAGATATTTATATTTTTGTGAGACTGGTTCAAAATGATTACGTGATCCCTTGTTCTGACTTTAGAAATTCACCATAAATTGTACAAAAATTATTAAGAGACATACCTTACATGCATGGATTTCTTATTGAGTCTATTTTTAAGGGAAACAAACGGAATGGTCGTTGGAATTCTGTACAGGGAGAAATTTGGTTCGTAGTGAACAGAGGTCAGAGTAGTTGTACTCTGAAATAGGGGAGACTTTAACTAATAAACTGTACTAATTGGCTAAACCAAAAATTCCGGAAATTTTATGGGAGAAAGATATATGAATATAGTTTCAAGGAAAATTAAAGAAACTAAATTTGGAGTTTTGTAGCTTCAGATATGAATGATTTAATAATTGTAACTCGATAACACAGCTTAACCTGAATATGTGTAATTGTACAATTATAGTGTTTTATCTTGAAAAGCATGGTAGTAATTGCTTATTATTTTCATATGAACTTACTAAGCGTAAAGCTTTACCCATCCTCTCCATTTCTTTAGTATTGGCAGTCGGCTCAAGGGTTGGAGATTGTCGGAGGCAAAATCACACTATCAAACTATCATTTTGGGAGAATTAATTCAAATATTAGAAATATCAAGCAAGTGGCATATATAGGACGTTGGTTTGTGATATGTATTTTTATTATGATTTTGACCATACGTGACGTTATCTGCATTGAGTTATCGTATATGATTATGAGATGTAGTCCTTATCCATTAAGGTTTATAAGTTTAATTAATCGTATATGTCCTATGTTTTGATGTAATGATATAGTTAGTTTTGTTTGTTATGCATGTGTTTGAAAAGTTTTGAATTAGATGAAATTTTACGGCCCGATTTTCGTCTATGTGTATTGTTAAGTCTGGTAATGCCTCGTACTTTGTTCTGGCCTTGGATACGGGTAACGGGTGTTACAATTTATATGTTTTATTTTTTTATTAAAACAAGTATAAAACACAACAAATTTTGATAATGTTCATTTGACTGAATTAACTGAATCAATAATAGCCTAATAAATATAATATATAATTATCTATTAAGTTTGGTTAATTCGATTATTTACCCGATTTCAAATCAAATTAATCGTTAACCGAAATTTTAAAAATATTTTAACTGACCTCTGACCGAACTAGATCGGTTAATTGATTGATTAACTGAATTAAATCAATTCAATTGATTAATTCAATTTTAACCGAAGTTTGAACACCCCTAATAATCGTTCCTCAACCAAAACATAACCCAAGCTGCTTTAACAACAAAAATAAATACTTTCACAAATATTAATCTAACAACTTAAAATTAACTCTGATACCATGTCAAAGTATTTAAGAAATCACAACTAAAAACAGCAGAAAAAACAGAGAAAAAACAAATAAAATATACTTGTTTTATTAATAAAAGCTCCAATATCTCAAGTGAGATGAGCTTACCTTATATACAAAGATTGACAGTAGTCATAGAGTGTATTTAGTTCTAATAGAAATGTTACACTAACTTCTACAATAATTGTATCTAACAAACTAACAATAATACAATTACTACAGCTATCGACTAACAAACTAAATGACAACTAGCACTAACAAACCTATTCTCCAATGTACTCGTACTTGTAATAAATTAGGTAGATCTTATGCCTTATCCGAATATATTTTAAATTTTAATTTAATTATTATTCATATTAATTTCATTCTAATTATAATTGTTGGAAGATATTTTTTTGTGATTGTATTGTATTCATTCTTGTAAATCCTCCTTCAAAAGGAAAACTATCAATTAAGATTTTTTTCTTTAAAAATAAATACCCACTCACTTAAAAAAAAGAACTATTTTTATTAAAAAACTTTTTTTTTTAATTTTATCCACAGGTTTTATATGGATTTTAGTATTTATTAAATTCCTTTCTCAATTTCTTATTTATTAAAGAAATCTCTTTCATCCCGTCTCAATTCATCAATCCAAATGCAGAAGTCCTAAAATGAAACCGCCCACACATTAACAAAACCAATAGGGTTTTTAAGATTAGGTTTAGCCTCACTCTCAGTTCTCTGCCGCATTGGCTAGGGTTTTGTGATCTCTCTCGATTGTCTCTCCATTTTCTTACCTCTCAAACACCAAGCCTAGATCTTTTCCTTTGTCATTTATATTCACTTCCATGGCTTTAATCATACACTAGGGTTCTCCTGGTTGCTATTTCGTTTTCTTTTTTTACTTAAAAAAGAAAGAAAAGCTAAGATATTTTCAATAATCCAATTTTTTTTAACCAATGGCAACCACGAACCCTTTCGATCTCTTGGACGATGATACCGAAGACCCAAGTTTGGTTATTGCCGCTGCTGAGCAGCAGAAGCTTGAAAAGCCGAAGAAAGCTCCTGCTTCCGCTCCAGCTCAAGCTCAGCCGGCTAAGCCTGCTAAGTTCCCTTCCAAGCCATCTCCTCCTGCTCAAGCTGGTAACTTTTGTTTCCTTTCTTGTTGTTTGTTTGCCAGTTTTCTTTTGATGGTAAATAAATGAGATTTATGGGTGTTTGATTTTATGTATTGTTTCAGTAGTTTGCATGAGTATCTTTGTTGCGATTGGTTCAGAGATTTATATATGGTTGTCTGTCTGATTTGAAATTGGAGCAAAATAGAAGACTTATCTAAGAGGATTGGGAGATTTGTTAGTTTTTATCTGTCATTAGAACAAATCTTTTGGTTAGGTCATTCGCTAAGTTGCATGTGTTTTGGTATTGAAAATGAGGCAAAACATTAAAAAATTAGGGGAACTTTTGATTCTATTTGTCTTGCTGTAAAATTATTTTATCAATGCCATTCATTTCTTTTGTTTTGCTTGAAACTCATGTTGAACCTCATTCATGTTGTTCGTCTAGGTGATATGGTTTTATTGCTGAACTTTTTTCTTAGTTTTTGTTTACCCTTTTGTTACTTTATTGACAAGAACATTTAATTATTGAAGTGTGGTGTGCTACTCATTTATCTTGCATACTTTTTCCCCATGTTTGCCTTTTGATGTAGTGAGAGAGGCAAGGAATGATCCTGGACGTGGAGGTCGTGGTGCTGGACGTGGAGGAGGCCGTGGATATGGTGGTAGAGGGTTCAATCGTGATTCCAACGTCAATGATAACTCCAATGCATTTTCAGGAGGGTACAGACCTTCTGAAGAGGGAGAAGAAAGGAAGCAAACTGAAAGGCGTGGAGGATATGGTGGGCCTCGAGGTTCTTTTCGTGGAGGACGCCGTGGTGGTTTTAATGATGGAGAATCTGGAGAGGGGGAGCGCCCTCGCAGGATGTATGATCGCCGTAGTGGGACTGGACGTGGGCAAGTATTTTTGCATTATTCTAATTTTCATGTCTGTTTCCTTTAACCATGCATAACATTGTTTATCAACCTTTATAAATAACCAGGAATGAGTTCAAACGTGATGGTTCTGGACGTGGTAATTGGGGTAGTCCTACTGATGGAATTGCTCCGTGAGTATCTGTTTTGCCAATCTACTAAGCATCATGTGCAACAAAGCTTATGTTATTATGCTATATACATATTTTTGTTTGATGCAAGCTCATATGCTTATATATCTGTTATCTTGCCCAAAATAAGGGAGGTCGAAGAAAATGTCCCTGAGAAAGAAAAGAATGTTGGCATTGAGAAGCAGTCTGGAGAGGAAGATGCCATGGATGCTGGCAAGGAGAATGCTGCAAATGAAGCTGAGGAGAAAGAGCCTGAAAACAAGGTAGTTTTCAGTCACTGTTGATGTCTTTGTTTTGTACCTCTGTAGGCAATAACAAATTTTTTTTTCACTGTTTTCTCCAATTTGTTACTCCTTGATTAGTTAGTTTTAAGCGAGTAAACAGAATGTATTATGATAACTTCCTTGAACTGAATTAATCATCTAGTTTGGACTTCACCTGGTTTAGCAAGTCTTGCTTGATTATAATGTTGTAATCTGTGTTGTTCTGAGTCTTCCTTTTTCTTGAAGCATTTGTGGCCAACACTTTGGCCCCCACGTTTTTAGACATGGTATGGAGATATGGCCATCCAAGGACCTTCCTAGTACATGGAAATTTTTTTGAATGAATTGAATTAACTTGTTCAGATGATATCCATATATGAGACTCACACCAGCATATCTATGTAAAACACTGACTTGAGTATGAGTAAGACGAGTTCTAATTTTTAATGTATATTTCTTCCCTCTATTGTAGGAGATGACTCTGGAAGAATATGAGAAGATTGTTGAGGAGAAGAGGAAAGCTTTGCTTGCCCTTAAGACTGAAGAAAGGAAAGTTGATACCAAAGAGTTTGAGTCCATGCAACAACTTTCAAGTAAGAAGAGCAACGATGACATTTTTATCAAACTGGTAAGTTTTCTTAGCTTTCCTCTTTTGTTTTATATGGTTTTTGTCTATTTAATTTATACAGTGTATTGACTTAGCTTTTGATTTTTAGGGTTCTGAAAAGGACAAGCGCAAGGATGCTGATAAAGAAGAAAGAGTCAAAAAGGTGTGCATATTTTGTCACGTTATTTTTGATTAACTGCTTTTGGATGGATTTGGCATTATCTTTTTCTTTCTCGTTGCTATCTGCCTTTTTAATTTAATTGGGTTCAATTAAGTATAGTAATCTGTTTTGTTATAACGAAGCATGAATGCATCTCTGGATTTTGGTTCTGAATTTTGTAGCATATGCTTCTGACTTAAACAAATGTCAGGTTCCTTTGTGTATGGAGTATGGTTGTTTTATGTTTATTGCCGTAGTCATCGTCTTATATTCCTCGGACACTACAATGAGTTTAAACTAATTTAGACTTTAATAGTAACTGATTAAGCCCTTGCCCAGTTCTCTGCTGTTTAACTGTGTAATGATTGCTAAGCAACACTGAAAACGAAACTGTAAAATCATTTGAGTACATTTAATTTTCTTTTATTGTCATTTAGTTGCATGATCATGTGATTTTGTCAACCTTTTTTATTACTAGATGAATATGGGCGGAGTGATATCTCTGCATTAACTTCTGCCTATTGGTGCTGGTGATGTATTTCTCATATTAAAACTTTGCATGGATGTTGTTTTGGTGTATAGTCTGTTAGCATCAATGAGTTTCTGAAGCCAGCTGAAGGGGAGAGGTACTACGGACCCGGGCGTGGTCGAGGCCGTGGCCGTGGTCCTAGAGGTGGATATGGAGGCAATACAGCTAGCAGTGTGTTAGCTCCCTCAATCGAAGATCCTGGGCACTTCCCTTCATTGGGTGGCAAGTGAGACCCCACCGCTGCAGTCTGCACAATGGTTTTCATTTTCATGGGAATGCATTGTGATCTATTCAATAGTCAGGAGTCTACAAGCTTTTCTGTTTTTGAGTGTAAATTTTAGATACTTTGCCCATTTCCTGACATCCATGCATGCATACTTTGTTTTTCTTATTAATTTCTTTTGTTTTACTGTTTTTGGTTAAAATTAGAACACAAGTTTCATTATTACAACCAAAAAGTAGCGGCATCAGTTTTGTTTCGGTTTAGGTTAAGATGGTTTAGAGGGTCGTGTCGGAGTTTGAGACATGGCATTCATGTTATCTTTTTAAACCTCTATTTACTGACTATTCCGAGTTTTCTCCTGGCTTCAAGGTAGGATTGTTTTATGTTCTGCAAATATAAGGGAAGCTTAAATTGCAGTCAAGCTCTCCCTGTTGCTATTATTTCATACTTTTGCACTGCTTGCTTTGGCGGTGAAATGACCGGTGACGGGATGTCGAGCTTTTGAAATTTAGTTTCTAGTTTCAAGAATTTAATTAGATTGATCGCCTGAATTAAAAATTAAAGCTCAATATGTAACATTTTAATATTTAAAGTCTGATTTAAAAATTAAAATCCATTTATACGATGTATTTAATGAATAATGTTCTCATTTGGATTTTAATTTTTTAAACTGAGTTAAGTAGAAAGATAAAATTTTTGAGAGTGGGAGCATAATTAGACCAATTTGGTTAGTTAATAATACTTTTTATATTTGTAATTTAGTTATATAACCTAATTTTTAATGTTAATTTTTTTTTCGCAATTAAATATTTAGACAATGTATATAATATCATAAAATCTATAAAATATTCTGAAAAAAGGTTGAAATGCAGAAAAATATATTAAATACAAAGAACAAGTTAAAAATTAATAGCAGAAATAAAAGAATTTCAAAAATATGAAATCAAGAAAGTTATAATATCTTTATGATAATGCATTTATTTTAGGGAATAGTTCACTTAACTATTCACCACGTTTTAATTTAGTCTATTTTGGTGACTAAATTATTTGAAATCAAATTTTTTAGTCACTTTTTTATTGGTCTATTAATAAATTTAGCACTATAATATTTATATATCTTATTAATTTCACCTTAAATATAAAAATATTAATAAATTAGTCTTCAATGTTTACAATTTTTTTCATTTTAGTTCAAATTCTAAAAATTCAGAAAATTTAGCCTTAATATTTAGAAAATAATATTTTGTAAAATTATGATTTTTTTACTTTTATCATATTATGCTTTGATCGTTTTTGTTTATCGGGATAGACTTCCTACTGCAAGTGAGGGTCAGTGAATGGAATGCGCTACAACATCCTGTTGTTTACAATATGAGAGAAACATACATCGGTTCCTGGAACAACTCGATGCAAGCAGAGCCAATCGTATAACAGTGCCCTCATTGTTGGTCTCTGCAGTTAAATACCATAGTATGTATTTGTTTCTATATGCTGTATAAGAAGCATGTTTAGTTTTAAGCGGTTTGTTCTACACAAGTAAACTCTGATGTGGCTTGCCACAACATGAGTACTTTGAACTTCATAACTTCACTGGAAGTAGATACTCTAATTCATTTTTATGTTCATGTAAACAATTGATTCGAATTTAAATTGTATGATTTAGGAATTAGGGCTATAGGAATATTATAGTTTTCATCCAATTGTTGGAATTTTCTTATGGATAAGTTTTATTTTTTATTTTTTAACTCTGATTATTCTATTATTAAAGTGATCATTGAAAGGAATTTCAGCAGGTTTTTTTCCTAATAAAGCTCTTCAAAACGATTAAGGCTAACTTTTAAGGGTACAGAAGTTGCATTTTCTGCATTAACCAATCTTAAACCGATAAATGATTCGATTTTCAATTCATAAACACAACCAAATTCAAATCCATATACAACCAAATTCAAATCCATAGTGTAAAATTTTTGTATATATATATATATATATTTTCTACAAATTTGTGTTGAAGGTTAAATTTGTTAAAATTTTTAGAATTTGTACTAAAACGATAAATTTTTAAAAATTAATGACTAAATTTGTTATTAAACTAATAAAGAAACTCACGTCAACACTTTTGTCAAATTTTAAATAATTGTAAATGTTCAGTGAGAAAAGATAAAATAAATTTAAAAATTCAACAACCAAAATAAAATGAGGAGAATAGTTTCATGACCATAATAAATACTTTACCTTCTATTTCATACAGGGTTATTTGTATAATTTAAATTATAGTGAAAGGGTTGACACGTTGATCTAATGTGGATGGGGCAAGTATTTGCCTTTTATCTGTGTAATCAATAATGTGATAGTAGAACGGTGTTGGCCGATGTTGATGGACAATAGATTAGTGCTAATTAGTATTAATTGGCCGTTGATAAGTATTGATCAGTTATTTACCTCATGCATCAACCAAATATCAATTTATTTTTATTCATTTTCTAGAAATTATATATATTCTCAGCTTTTTTTTTCTTTGAAAAAAAAAACAATTGTTAGAATTTTGTAGAAGATATATTTTTTTGAATTTTTGAATTGTTTAATAATTTTCTAAAATTTCAAATAATTTATTAATTTTTAATTTATAAATTTTAAATTTAGATTTTTTATAAATATTTTTAAAATCTTTAGTCTTGTTTTTATTAATTTGTTTGAATTATTTCTATTTTATATGTAAATTGAACTTTTTATCAAATCACATATGCAAAAAAAATCACCTAACGTATTTATTAAGAAATTCTTTTATGAATCATTCCCAACACATTATTTATAGTTCCTTTCCAATTATTTAATGAAATTTTAACAAAATTTTTCCATGTCGTTGATACATAATTTTTGTAATTTTTTTACTGCGAATTCCAAACATAGAACTATAAACCGTAAACCTTAAATTCGAAAATAAATATCGAATCCCAAACTCTAAATCCTAAACTTCAAACTCGAACTTGAACCTTGAACTTAAAACTTTAAACCTCAAATCCCGAACCTGAACTATAAGTTTAGGATTTGGGTTCGAGTTCACATTTGGAGTTCAGGATTCGGGATTCAAGGTTCGAGGTTTAGGTTCTAAGATAACAAAATTACCAAAATTATGTATTAATAATATGAAAAAAAATTGTTGCAATATATTTAAATAATTTAAAAGGGACATAAATAATATGGTGAGAATAATTCATACAATAATTTCTCGTATTTATCATGGATTAAATGTCACTATTTAAAAAAATTAAAAATCAATGTTAAAAACGGGTATAGTTCATGAATTAAGCCTATTATAAATTATTATTTTTATATACAAACATAACATATATATATATATATAATACGGATGAGAAGCTCCGAGGTTGGAGGCGAGTTGGGGTGACTCCTCTTTTTCCCACCAAATAAAAAAAAGAAAGAAACCTCAGATCTAGACCGAGCTTGTTGCGCTTTGCCCCACCTGTTTGTTCCTAATTCCTTGCCACTTCACTGTTTCTTATTAACTAAATTTCTCTCTCTTAACAAAAACACAAAACAAAAGTAGCAAAACCCTATTTGAGAATCGGGTTTTGATAGCTCTGTTTGTTCATTATAATATTTACTTTTTCTTTTCTTTTCTTTTCTGGTGTGTGGAAGATTGTTGGGGCGGTTTCGATTTAAATATTTGTTAATTAATTATTATTTTTATATTAAAAGTGTTAAAAAGGATAAAAGATCAAAGTGGTGTTGGGGTGAAAGTGGGTGGCTCAGTCATGCCTGCTGGTGAGGATAATCAGTTGATCTCCGTTCATCCTAGTGACCTCAAGTTCATTTGTAAGTTCCATCTTTTTTATATGTTTATGTATATTTTGCATGCATGAATGATGTATCATGTATGTGAACTCTGATGCATGCATGGACATGTATACATTCCCATTGGATGTATGTGGAAAAGTTCATCGTTCAATTCTATAGGCATGTCATCAAGTTATAAAAAGGGAAAAAAAAAAGTATGGGCAGTCATTGGCCGATGTTTTTCACATCTTTCTGGGATATTTTTATACTCATTTTCTTCGGTATATGTTTACTGGTTAAATTCTTGTATGGGTCCTTGTATTATAGGCTTAGGAGCAAATTAGTACCTTTACTATAAAAGTTAGCAATGTAGTCTTTATACATTTAATTTGGAACCAAATAGGTTTGCCATGGGGTTTAACCATGTTTATTCTTCAAAGATTTTTTTTTATTAAAAAAAAAAAAGGATTTTAGTTGACTTTTGGTTATGTTGTGATTCATGTTTTTCAGTTGAGCTTGAAAAACAAAGTTTTTGTGATCTTAAGGTGGTGAACAACACAGAGAACCATGTTGCATTTAAGGTATGTATGAACATCATGTTATGTGTATATATATATTCTTCAATCCCCATTCATAGTGTGGGATTTTTCTATGAATGTTTGATTTTTTATATGTTCCCAAACTTGTTTATCATGTTAGGTTAAAACAACTTCACCCAAGAAGTACTTCGTCCGACCGAACACCAGCGTTTTACAGCCTGGGGACTCATGTCTCATCAGAGGTACACTACTTATACTCCAATCTTTCCAAACGACTTAATATCTTGTAAAAGCACGAAACCCTTGATGGAATTCGAACGCACAGATTAGTTTCGGGTTTAAGAGCTGATCCAGCTTTGCCATTATTCTGTTAGTTCATTGAGATTCCAGTATGTATGACACTGATTTCATTGATTAGCAGTTACTCTCCAAGCGCAACGGGAATATCCACCAGATATGCAATGCAAAGACAAATTTCTGCTGCAGAGTACTATTGTGCCTCCAAATACTGATGTCGATGACTTACCGGCCGATACTGTAAGCATGCTGACATTGAGAATAATCTCTTCATATTAAAAACAAAATTTGATTTTTGGAATGTGACATTTTTTGCCTTTGAATCCAGTTCAATAAAGAAAGTTCTAAGGATATAAGGGAGTGCAAGCTTAAAGTTCAATATATATCTCCTTCGGCTCAAGGGAATTCTGGAGATGAAGGAAGCTCTGATTCAAACTCTGTAAGTTTTGTTGGTCATCTGCTTTGTTTTGTCTTTATTTATATTCCTTCGATGGAAGGGGTTGGTTTGGCGTTGAGGCTTTTAGTAAAAGGTTCAATTGGTACCTTAAGAGTTTAACTCCTCTGCCTTGTGACTCAAGGAAAAAATATTATGCATACATATCAAACCTTCTGATCAAATTATCTGGAATTTGCAAATGAATACTTGAAGCCCGAGTGAAGTAGGCATATCGATATGCACTGCATCAACTCATTTCCGTCAATTTTGTCCGGTGACCATGAGCAAATGATTCCGATATTCTCGTATGATTTGTACAAACACATGGTTTCAGTTAGCTATTGCAATACATGATGTTAACTTCTTGTTATATTTTGCCATTTTGCCTTTCCGGTGAAGCTAACTCGAAAATGCAAACCCGGAATCCAATTTCTTTCCCTCCATCTTTTAAATTTCCTTTCCCTGTCCATGAATTAGACCTTGCAGCAGCTGAAGGAAGATCGAGATGCCGCGGTCCGGCAAACACTGCATCTGCAGCAAGAACTGGTATGTTGACAGAAAACCAATGTAAAGGTACCATAAGTAGTTGATTCATAACTGTGATTATAAATGGACTGGCTTATGGTCGTTCTTATCTACCCATGTCTCTTCCCAATCCGAAACTGTAAAATGCAATCATAATTATAGCTTTTTAGTGTGTGTGTGTGTATGTATCATACAGCTTTAGTGAAACGATCGTTGTTTTCTTATTGGAACAGGACCTTTTGAAGAGGCGAAGACAACGAAGGAATGATCCGGGCTTCTCGTTCAAGTTCGCAGCCATTGTGGGAGTGATAGGGATAATAGTTGGGTTGGTGTTGAATCTTTACTTGTCTAAATGAATAGAGAGTGTGGAAACCAATGACAACCGGTATGTTTTGTGGACTTTCATTGTATAAATGGAGGATGTCGGTTGATGAAGCTGTTTTTTATTTTTATTTTTATTTTTTATTTTTAAATGAATGTAGTTTCATTCAATTCATAATGTTACGGTTAGTGCAATATTTTCTTATTTTGATCTGTTTTGTCCCCCGACTTGTCATCTAATTTAAGTTTTGAACTCAATTTGTTGACAAACATTTAGGGGGCAATTTGCAAAATTCACTTTATTTGGAATTTATCACTATTATTTGACATTATACATTTGAAAAAAAAGGCTAAATTTGCCCCTTTCTATTGAATTTTTAATTTTACCAACTTACTTTTGTTTGATTGAATTGTAACTAAAATTTGATTTTTATTGAATTTTGGTGTTTAATTTTAATTTAAAATAATAAGATAGTTTATTTTATAACCAAAAATAATAAATAAATTAATATAATATCAAAAGGAAAATTATTTGATACATTACTTAATGGAGTTTTTTAGATTTCATAAGTAAGTTTAACTATGTATTATAAGTTGAGTTTTTTAGATTTCATAAGTAAGTTTAACTATGTATTATAAGTTGTGGTAAATTTTCTTTTAAATATTTATATAAATATATATGATAGGTGTCACACATTCAACCTGCCAGTGTATAATTAAAATTAATAAAATATTTTAATTTATATAAATTTTCAAGTTTTTCTTTTCATTAAATATAAATTCTAAATTAATTTACTCATTTTTAATATTTAACTAGTTTTTTTATCATTTGAATTACACGTGTTTAATTATTTTTATTATTCAATAAAATATTTTTGTTTCATATAACTAACCTTAGTAATCATTATTAAAGATAAGATTGTTCTGATTTTTGAAAAATCAATATAAATAAATTAGTTATATTTTAAATGCATTAAATAATAATATTAGTTTAAATTCCAAAATAAATAATTCAGATGTTACAAGTGCTGATTAATATTTTTTTCTCCATTAGAATTATATTTAAAGTAATTTTAATTTTTTTAATTAATATTATTGATAAAATTATTTTTTAGTTCTTAGTTTAAACATTATACTAATAATATTCTTCATATTTACTAAAAAATAAATGTGAAAGACATGCACTGTTAAATTATAGGGATTATAATTCCAATATCCATGATAATAAAAATATTCAATATCTTGTAACATCGAAGCTTAAGGCCAAACTCACCACAAAAAATGTCAAATATGCATCATCTCCTTTTGGGCCAGGTTGGTGTTTCCATTTGGATTTACTTTCTTGTGTTGATCTTCAACTGTAATTGCGATAGTGCTTGCCTTTACAGAAACAGAAGGGTTGTTTGGTGTACAACATCCACCTAACATATTTTAGTATCCTTTTGGATAGACGTTTACTTTTAGTACAATATGTTTAATTTTTTTTTAATTTCACGCTATAATATCATGACAATATTTATTTTTACTGTTCTTATTATTATTACACTAACTATATATAAGCACACCATCTATCTAGACTTAGATTCCGTTTTCTTGCTGTTAATATTTCATTCAGCTTCTTACCTATAATTTCTAGTTTTCTAAGGACGGATTTTACTGCATCCAATTCAATTTTGTGCTTTACTAAGTGTTTTTTTTCCTCATCAATAAGTTTGACAAGTTTCATATTTTTTTTTCCTTGAGACTCAAAATTTCTCCACTTAATCTTTCATTTACATTGACCATTTGTCTAACATCTCTTTATTTTTAATTTGAGTATAAACATCATCATCATTGTCACCATCATTAAGAGTTATCTTCATCTTTAGCACAAGTTTGACTGTGGTTCTTCCTTCTTCCTCTTTTTTTAATTGTCCTAATTATTTCAAGTTTTGGGATCTTTTCATTAAATTGAATAGGATCTTATCTAGTTGGCATAATTTTTCGTGCATCCAAATGTTTTAATAAAAGAAATTTGACCCATCTTGTAGGGGCGGATGTGTGGTTGAGCCTTTTCTTTTATGGTCTCTATTGTGAATTACCATACACAAAATCTTCACCAATTAAATTAAGTTTATGCTCTGATAACAAATGAAAGTATGCTTGATAATATGTAATGGTAATTAGGTGTGTTCAAACGGTTAACCGAACTGATCTAGTATTAACCGAATTAACTGAACTTTTTAATCTTTTAATCGTTAACCGAACCAAAATATTTCGGTTAGTTCGGTCAGTTAACTGAATACCGAATTAACCGAAATTTATATTTTTTTTGTTAAAACAAGTATAAAATATATAAAAAAAATTGATAATGTTTATTTGACAGAATTAACCGAATTAATAATAGCCTAATACATATAATTTATAATATTATTTATTAACTTTGGTTAATTCGGTTCAGTTAATTACCCGATTTCGAACCGAATTAACTACTAATCGAAATTTCAAAAAACATTTAATTGACCTCCAACCGAACTAGATCGGTTAACCAACCGATTAACCGAATTAGATTGGTTCGGTCGGTTAATTCAGTTTTAACCGAAATTTGTACACCCCTGATGGTTATCACCATGGACGCAATTGTAGCAACAAAAGGTTGACTTGCCCAGCTTAATTGGTAAGATAGTTCACACTAATATACGTCTACGAGGCCTTACCTAAAGAACTATTCTTCCATGATAATCATAGTAAAAAAAAAGATAATTTAAGCTCAACGTTCACACTCTCTAATTGCAACCTCACCTTTATACATCAAAGTGAATCCTATCAACCTACTTTTCAAATCAACAATAGTTAAATTAATTATATAAGCATAATAAAATACTCAAAAGTAATTTCTAGAATGCACATGTAAGCCTCTCTCTATTTTGCTTTACCTTTTAAGTCAACATATAGAAGTATATATATAAATAGCCATCAATTATTTGACACTTTGTTTTATATTCTCAGCTGTCCCATGATAAGAATTCCTTCAAATGTTATCCTTATAATCTATTTATTCATTTAGTTTTATCTCAAACTCTTATCTTGATTGGTATAATCTTGTAATACCCCTTACCCGACTTGATCGCCGGGTCCGAGTTATAGATTGTTACATTCGTTGCCAGAGCAACTACAATCAATCAGTCAACATACAAACATTTATACATGTAATCACGTGTTAACCAAACTCAAAATTTGATAACAATCATTTCCAAGTCTAAATTGAGCTTACGAAAGCTCAGTACCATCCCGGGGTTGAACTAAGACTAAACTGAAAATTTTTAAAATATGTTAGGTGGGTGTCACGATATCCAAGACTTGATATCGCGATCTCAAAGACAATAGCCAAACTTCAAAATATGTCAGGTGGGTATCGTGATATCCAAGGCTTGGCATCGCGATCTCATAGACAATAGCTAAACTTCCCAATTTGAGGACCAAATTGTAAAGTTTTCAAAATTAAACAGAACCGATATCGCGACAACGGAAACATACTACCAAGTCCCCTTTTTTTGCAAAATGCACATTTTTTGTACCTATTTCAGAACTTCCAAACAACCTATCAACATGTTCATCAATTACCAATTTCAGTTGAATCAAAACATATTTAAAACATACCAAATCATTTCCATCATTCAAATTCAATTATTTAACAAGCATCCAATATATATAAATAAATTAAAACTGAACATTTCAATATCATTAGAACCTTCCATTCAAATAATTCAAATTACCTATTTTTACTTATGCCAAGTTATCAAACATACCATTTTACTCCATTTTCATAACCTTGTGAACCTTATACACAATTATGACATAAAAGCTTCAAACATATCTACCAAATATCCAATTTAGCATATAAGCACATATATGTCCAACACCATAGACAATACCAAAACACCAAATCAACATAGTTAAAAGAACTTGTCACAAGAAAGCAAGTTCACAAGTTAATATATACACTAAGTCACCTAAATACATGCCACAACTATTGACTCAAAATAATCAAACATCTACCAATTCGGTGATAGGATAGTGTGAGCTTCAAGCAATCTGGCTTGGCGCGTTCTACAAGATGATGATCTGAAAAAAAAAACAAATAAGTTGAATCTTCAAGGACTATTCGATAATTTTGGCTTTTCCCCAATTATCCCTAATTTGATTTAATTCTTGATCTAAACAATTGTTTTAGACAATTCATCAATACAAAATATTTTTATACCATTCGATGATATGCACGAACCTATTTAGTTCTATTTTTGAATGTCCCTTAAGTTTTACACTTTATTCAATTTAGTCCATGAAACCGAAATAACAATATCTTTCAAATTTGAGCTTCGGTTTCAGAACTGATTTCAATCACATCCCTTAGGGACTCTCTACTATGTACTATTATAGAAATTTCATATAGATTTTACATTTTATACACTTTAATCTTTTTATTCAAAAACTAACAATTAAACATTACAATCTAGTCCTTTTTCACACCTAAGCTTAAAATCTATCAATTTAACACAAATTTCTTCAAGAAATTAATAATGGAAACTTTCAAAAACTTCAGCAGTTTTACAAATTGGTACATAAGCTAGCTAAATCAAGCTCTCATTGTAACAGTCCGGTTTAGACCCTAGTGGGAATAGTGGTTTCGGGACCACAAATCTGAGTTAGAAAAATATTTTAATATTATTTTCCATGCTTTTTATAAGTGAATTGACATGTGTGAAAGTATCTTGTGAAAATTTAACTGTTTGTGTGCTTAATTTGCAAAAAAGACCTAATCTCATAAAATGTAAAAGTTGTGTGCTAGATGTTAAAAGTGCCTATTTGACTTGGATTTATAATTGAGAGGTCCTTATGTGGTTATTACGCCATTTACTTAGTTAATGGACATATATGGCCTTGTTTCAAATGATTTTTATATGTTTAAATAAAGGGCAAAATGGGTATTTGATTAATAATTATAAGTTAAATAAAACATAACATAAAATAAGGCCATAATCATCTTGTTTTGTCAAAAAATCAAATGAAAAATAAAATATAAAAGCTTGCTAGGGTTTGGCTTGATTAAGGTATCTGTTTTGTTCGGTTTTTGATAATTTCTACGTTTTTGTAATCGTTGCTTCGTATACTATCAAACCCATGCCTCAAATTCTAATTTTGATGATGATTTTGAAATGTGCCATTGATGAAACTATGAGCTTTATGATGTTGGTTGATGAATTATGAAAGCTTGATGTTGGGTTTACATGTTTTGTCTTTGAATTTTTGATGAAATTGAGTAATTTGGGCTAAATTGTAAAAATGTTATTTGGAGGGACTAAAATGTGAAATAAATTAAATGTGTGGACTAGTATGAGTACTAGGAAAATTCGGCCAAGCATGAGTATATTCAAATTATGTGTATTTTGTGATTTTGTGAATTAGGGACTAAAATGTCAAAATGTGAAAATGTGAGGGCTATTTTGTAAAATGCCCTAAATATGTGTCTATGGATTGTTTTGAATGTTTTGGTAAATAAAAGGGTTAATTTTAAATATATATAGATCAAGAAAAGAGGAATTCAGACTTAGACCGAAGGAAGTCGAAGATTATAGAGTAAAACAGTCCTAGTCGACAATTCCGAGTACGAGGTAAGTTCATACGCAAAATATGATGTTATAAGTATGTTTTGATGCTTTGATTATACATAGATTGTATATATGTTTGGTTTGGATGAATACGATGATAAATCAATGGTATTTGGCACTAAGTGTGCGATTTAAACTAGCTTCGGCTATATGAGGCACTAAGTGTGCGTTACCGACTTAGTTTCGGTTAATTGAGATGGCACTAAGTGTGCGGAATCGTTCTAGCTTCGGCTAACCTTTATAGCACTAAGTGTACAGATGTTTAAAGCACGAATAATTTACAAAAAGTCTTAAATTATCCAAACGAAAGGTGAGAATGAAAGTGAATAAGTACGGGAAAATTCAGGTATATACGTTACCTATGTGGTAGATGATATTATGTATGTGAAGTTCAGCGAATTGGTATGAACATATGGATTGTGTTGGCATAGATTTGATAGATGATTTGAGAATTTATAAATACGTATGTGTTGATGTTTTATGTTTTATATACTGTTGATGATTTTTGGTACTAGCTTACTAAGGTTTTGAAAGCTTACTTTGTGTGTGTTTGCATTGTTTTATAGATATCAAAGTTACTACAAGTTCGGGGATTGTCAAAGATCGTCACCACACTATCGAACCTCATTTTGGTACTTTAAAAATGTATATTTTGAAGCATGGCATGTATAGGCTAGTAGTTGTGGATTATGTTTTGTGCTATATATACTTAGCCATGTGATTTGGCTAGTTTATGTTTGAACTTATAGTTGATAATGGTATATAATATGTGATGCCAATGTTAAATTTTGGTATGTTTTAGTTGGTTAAAAGAGATGGTAAGTTTGGTAAGCTCATGGCATGAGATTGAATGATGGTTTGATATGATCTTACCTTATGTTTTGGTATAAATTAGTAAGGTTGATGAGTATGTAAATGGTTAATAATATTATGGTATGAATGATGTGTGTTTTGGCATGAAAATTGGCTGAATGGATTGTGCATATATGCTTGTTTCTTTGCTTCTAGGTTGACCCAAATTGGGGTGGCAAATTGGCTATTCAAATGGCCTATTTTTGTCCACATGGGCAGAGACACGAGCGTGTGTCTCAGCCGTGTGCGACACACGGCTATGTTGCACAGCTGTGTGTCCCCTAGAGTACCCTACAATTGTAAGTCAGGCCTGAGCACTGCCAAAGCACATTGGCGTGTGGCTAGCCGTGTGGCCCAAGTCAAGCTCGACCACGGTCAAGGCACACGGGCGTGTCTTGTAGCCGTGTGAACAAGTCGGTATGTATGCCCTGTTTCACCACGGATTAAACACACGGGCGTGTCTAAGGCCGTGTAAGGCACACGGCCTGTTCACACGGGCATGTGACCTTTTAAAAGTTGAAAATTTTTATAAGTTCTAAAACTTTTATATGTTATCGATTTAGTCCTAGATGCATGGATTAGACTTGTATGCTCGGTTTAGATTCGTATTGAACATGAATGACTGGTATTTTATGGAAATGAGATGATATGTGATATTAAATTGTTCTGAACTATGTTACGAGTTCAGTAATGCCTCTTAACCTATTCCGGCAACGGTTACGGGTTAGGGGTGTTACACCCATAACCTCAAAAATATAAAATTACAATAAAAGGATTTGAATAACTTACCAATTTGAGGGATTGGAACCCTTAAAATATTTTTTCTTCTTTGAAGTTTTGGCTGAATAAGGAAGATAAAGATGAAGACCATTTCTTTTCATCCACTTAGATTTGTTTTTATATTTTAATTAAGAATTTTATTAACTTTAATTAATTACGTTTACTTAAACTAATTATGTTTTAATTAGCTTAATCACCATTGGCCACTAACACACATTTTAATATGGTTAAATTGTCATTTTGGACATTGGTTAATTATAATTTAAGTCTTTCAGCCTTTGGCCAATTAAAAATCTATAGTGGTAATTTTTTATAATTTAGTCTCTCTACCTTAATTAAGCAATTAATAGGTAAAATTAAATGACCAAATTTTAATAAACTATTATACCAAGTCTGTAAATACTTTAATTTAATATTTACAGACCCGATTTACAGAAATGGGGTTCTGAAACTGTTTTTTCTGACACTATTAAAAATCGGGCTGTTATCACCTTATCTTGTAAAAACTTAACCCATCCTATCTTGGTTTACAATAATGGATAATTATATGTTTTTTTTTTCTGTGTACAAAATTAATATTATGAAAATAAAACATCATTAAAAGTTGTCAACTAAAACAAAATTGTGGTTCTATTGCTGCCACAAGTTTGTCCACAACAGGTTTCACAACTAAAGTATCCTAACACTATTGAATCGCCAGCAAAGACCCACAGAAGTGGATGCACAACCCAAATTTGAATGCCCAATTGTGTCTTTATATTAGTTTGATGATGATGCTATTCCTTCTTATCCAACTCATTTTATGTTGAGGATGTCGATGCTAGACATTTCAAGTATCTCTCCTAACTTTGTGCAAATGTTGGCTAACATGGGGAGTCCATCCTCACCTTAATCAAATAAATTCAAGTTTGTGGTTTAGTCTAACATCAAAATTCAACATTTATAAAAAAAAAAGTTCATTTTTCGAGAGCATTCAACAAGCAATTTTTTTTAAAAAAATTAATAACAAATCCTTAACAATAATAATACAAAAAATCACAAAGTAGTATGAAGATAGAAGTTATTTTTGTTTAAAATTTAAGATTCTGCTCGAAATCTTAGATAATTTAGAAAAGAGGCCATAATGAGATTACATCTTATATTACAGCATCTTGACATTGTTTCAAAATGTGAAATTATAATATTGCAAGAATGTTGAGAATCAAAACAGCGTAATCTCATTCTGAAATTTAATATTATGGATCATAATGTAAAATTCGACCAACCTAATACTCTTAAATACAAATAAAAACTTACATGGTAAAAAAAAAAATTAAAAGAACACGTGTATCCAACTATTGGACTAATAAATTTGAAAGGAAATTGTTTGAATTTGTAAAATTTGGAGTAAAATCTTATATGTTGAGATATTTAATTTTTTCGCCTGATTATATGTTGAGATTAGACCAAAATTTTTAAGTAGATTAAATATTAAAATAAAGAAATATTTAAAAAATTAGTCTCGCAACCAGAAAAATATTGTATTAATTGAATAAAAATCCCATAATTTATTTCCAAATTTCTATTTTTGTGGGAAAGTTTATTTTATAAAAAATCAACAAATCTGAAAGATTGTAGTCAACAGGACATATGCAATAATATTCCCTTCAATAATTTTCATTTTTAAATCTTTTTATTAGCATAATTTTGTTTTAATCAAAATAAAATAAATATAAATAAATACAAAAGAAAGAACATTTTTACTTTGATAATATACAAATTACAAAGAAACACCCAAAGCTACTATCTCTTCTTTTTCCCCCAATTTCACCTTCTTTTCAAAGCCATTTATCAGATTCCTGTTCATACTTATTTTTCCTTTCTTTTCCTTTAAAATCTCCATTGGACTACACAAATTTCAAGCTCAAAAACCCATCTCTAAAAGTTTTCATTTCTTTTTTTATTTTTTTGGGCTTGGTTTTATTGCTTTAATATTGTTTTTCTTTTTTCTTTTTGGTTTATTGGACTGATAAAAATGAAATAAAAACTCTTCTGGGTACTTTTTTTTTTTTTTTTTCATTTTGCTTTGTTTTGCAAATTAAACAAGCTTTCTGGGTTGTTTCAGAATACCTTTAATGTCCTTATGTCATGTAAAGCTTGAAGGAACCAATCAAATTTATATAAAAAAAAGTTTCAATTTTTAGTCAATAATAGTTTTTTGCCCCACTCTTGTTATTTTCAACTATTTTCATTTCTCTAATTTATTTTCTTCCCTTGAGCAAAAGAGAAAGACATGGGCAAGCAAGGACCTTGCTATCATTGTGGAGTTACAAGTGAGTTCTTGTTTCTCCAGTTAACTTTTTGGATATAAAGTTATTAAAAAAAAGTTGAGTTCTGGAATTTATGTAAATGTTCAACCTTTTTCTATAAATTAGTATTTTTTTTGTGTATGATTTTTCTGTGCTTGGATAAATGATTCTCATTCGAATTTGTAAGTGGAATAACTGTATGCAGAAAAGGAACAACATTGACTAAAATGATAAATTTCAGAATATATGCTATTCTTTGTGTTAATTATGTTTGTATATGGATTTAGAACAACAGGGTTCCTTTTTCTTAATCCATGTAAGGCTTTAAACTTGAGAATTTGGTATGGAATTCAGTTTTTTTTTTTCAAATTCATTCATTTTTTTTCAGCCTTATAACTCTTGGGGTTGGTCTTCTTTGACTTTATTTCAAAGTTCCAACATATCTCACAAAGGAAAGTGAGATTGAATCGTATTGGATACCGTGGAATTGCAGAGCTTATGCTGTTGAATTCTGGCAGTTTCAGATTCAACATTAAATTTGTATTGCTTACCAATTGCTCCATGGATATTTATAAGCCTAAATATCAAGTCAAACCTCAGTCCTCTTTGATTCAATTTAAACGTATTTCCTTGCAACATCATTGTTTTGAGTTTTCAATCCTTCATGAATGCACTTGCCATTGATTTCTTAATGGACCTCTTGCTCATTTTCTCTTTTTATATAAGCCCTTGCTCTTGTTTAATTCAATGCTAATGAGCAAGTACTTTCATGTTTGTTATTGTTGATAACATTTGCTGAGGAGAAGAGCATCAAATCTGAATTTCTTTTAGGAATTGCTACCAACATTAAGCAATTAAAATCAGTGTTGTTAGATGTCATCTTTTAAGGACTAATGCAAGATCCTCTTCTGTTTGGTTCTTACTCTAGTCTGCCCGTGATAGGTGAAAGATGTCTGTCCTATTATCATATTTTCAAGAAGATTTTTTTGATGGTGTTTTTCTTGTCTTACAACTTGGTCAATAATATACTTATACTCTTTGCTCTTTTCCCTCACCTCAAAATTTTGGCCCTTTAAAGCTCTTGTTATAAGCATTATCAAATTATACTGTACTATACTAACAACAATGCATTGTGATAGGCACTCCTCTTTGGCGCAATGGACCTCCTGAGAAGCCGGTATTGTGCAATGCTTGCGGATCACGCTGGAGGACTAAAGGGACACTAGCAAACTATACCCCACTTCATGCCCGGGCTGAACCTGATAATTATGAGGATAATAGAGCTTCCAGAGTGAAGAACATATCTATAAATAAGAACAAAGAAGTGAAATTTCTGAAAAGAAAGCCAAATCATGATACAGTGGTAGTTGCCCCTGATTACAACCAGGGTTTCCGTAAGTTTGTGGACGATGACACAAGTAATAGGTCCAGTTCTGGATCAGCCATATCTAATTCCGAAAGCTGTGCTCAATTTGGTGGTGCAGATGCTAGTGACTTGACAGGTTGGACACAACTTCAGTATTGTTCCTCATTACTAGTTGTTTGACTGCATGAGAATAGATTGCATTCTTTTATAAGGAATGAGACTCAGTGGAACATATAATAAATTCAATTGAATATCTCAGTCCTTGATACAATTGAAAATGATTCTAGAAAACAATTGTATATCTTCCTAAAAGTATAATCATTAGGGTTTGACACTGAAGGTTTCACACGCTTGCATAATATTTCTTCCCTATGAACAACAGAAACATCTTAGAGACAACTCAAATTAAATATCTAGTTGTAAGTTGAAACAATGTGATTGACAGCATGATTCCGGTTATGCCTCTTGCTATTATATTAAAATTTCCTTTGTTCATCTTTTGCATCCTCATATTTTATCTTTGTTTTCAGCTTCATCTTGGCTGATGCCAGCTGCTTCATTCTACTAGAATGTTTGTAGTCACAGAATGGTCCTAAATACTGATTTATGTTGTCTTCTCTTTTGGTCTTCCTCCAGGGCCTGCTCAATCTAATGTGTGGGACTCAATGGTACCTTCTAAGAAAAGAACATGCGTAAATCGTCCAAAGCCATCTCCAGTGGAGAAACTTACAAAAGATCTATGTACTATTTTACACGAACAGCAGTCTTCATATTTCTCTGGATCTTCTGAGGAGGATTTGCTTCTCGAGAGTCAAATACCAATGGTTTCTTTTGAATTTGGACATGGAAGTGTTCTAATTAGACATCCAAGCTCAATAGCTCGAGAAGAGGAATCAGAAGCTAGCTCTCTTTCAGTTGAAAACAAGCAATACTCAGTGAACGAGGCTTATTCACATTGTTCAAGCTTCCCAACATATAATGATAGCAAGGGCTTCAAATTTTCGGGACATGGAATTGAAAAGGCTAAGACAGCTAGACAAGGGATGGAGCATGAGCAGCTTAGGAGGTACATCTTTTAGCTATAATATTTTTAGAAGTAGCAACTGAATCTGCCAGTTGTGGAACTAGTAGCAGTTTGTATCATGCGGTCTTTTTATCTTAGATATTATGGAATTTTACCATGACCACTTTTAGATAATATATTTTTGGGAATAGAGTAGGCACATTTCCTACAACAATGTGAGGCGTAGACATTTTTTTTCAGGAAGACATTTTGGTGTAAGATATAAGCTTATAGCTTCTGTGGAATGGTGGAGAAATTGGAGAATAATGCTTTCATGTTGATTAACATTTCTTTTTTTCTTTTTGACATTTGGCAGGGACAAGGTTCAACATGAAAAATCACTAATGCTTGAAAGCCACAATTCACCACTGTGTAAAATAGATTTGAATGTAAGTTTCCTTGTTGCATTTTTTCTTTAGATCTCAATTCTATAGCTGCTATTTCGTAAAAATTCTAAATTGAGCATGACGAACCTTTAATTTTGTGTACTTTGCTGCATATATGTTCATTTTCCATTATTTGACGAGATTTTTGTGTGGTGCAGGATGTTCTCAACTTTAAGGAGTTTATGAAACATTTAACAAATAAGGAGCAGCAGCAGCTGCTGCAGTATCTGCCTCCACTTGACTTTTCCAAATTCCCGGATAGGTGCCTTACTTTTCTATCAAGAGAGGGATAATAATATCTTTTTAGTTTACATTTTGCGTATAATGCAATGTGTTCACTGATAATTATCCTGTTTTTATTTTGGTTACCTAAAGAGAATGGAATGGCCAATGATTTGAAACACGATGTGTAATCACTGATAGTTGTCCTTGCAACTGCAGTCTCGAGAACATGTTTGAAAGCCCTCAATTCAAGGAGAACTTATGTTACTTTCAGAAACTTCTTGAGGAAGGGGTCTTTAAGATCTCTGTCCCTGGGGTGAAAGCTGAAGACTGTAAGACTTTGAAAAGACTTGTCTTATTCAATTTGACGAAATCCCACTGGGTGGAACACCGTCATGTACTTAAGGTTTGAATTGGTTTCTTAAATAGGGATATCTTGACATGAACTTAGTTTGTTCGTTGGATGCCCAAGTATTTCAGCGTTTCTTTGTCTGCAGAAATGTAAAAGTACTATTGGAGGATGTGCAACTGCTAGAGGACCAAATGCCACCGCATTGAATAATTTGGCAACCATGAAGAGATCACGTGACAGCCAATGTCAAAATTTTCCAGGTTCGATAATTTCTCGGTACTTATTTCACCCTTACGAAATAAACATTGTTAAACTATATCAAATATTAGATGGTGACATTAAATTTTAAAGTGAAAATAACCCAAGGTTTGTTGACAAGGGGAAGTCATAAACTAAGTGAGAGTAGTTCATGCAAACTAATCCATAAATTGGGTCAAAGAAATAAGTTAAAACAATTAAGTCATATGAAGAAAATTTCTCCGTGACCGAATAAATTTCACCTTTAAGTTGAGAGTTAAATCTTATTTGTTGCCATTGTTATGAGGCATTTTGCTCAAGAAAAAAAATTGTTTTTCATTTTTCAGAAGCAAGGAATTTAAATAGCCCCAAAAGGGTGATAGTGAAGGCTACTTGTGAAAACGAAGAACTCATAGACAATGATGGTTCTTGCTTTAGCCCAGGAAGCCTATTAACCTTGCCACATGATGGTAGCTCTCCTGTGCTTGATTCTCTCCATTATGTTGATGAAAGCTCTGACCAAGATTTGCTGCTGGATGTACCATCCAATGGTTCGTTCCCACTCGCGGAACTACTTCATCCGTGACTCTGGGCAACAGGCAAGCACTAGTTGTAGCTAAGAGCACGCACACACGTCCATCCCTAGACATGGTTGTTCTTTACTAGAACCATATAAAGGTCTCCTTCAGCAAGATCCCCAGAGCAGTATTGACATGTTTTGCATTCGGAAGACTGCATTCTGTGAATGAGCTTTGATGGTTTCTCTTTTTCCCCTTGACCAGTTCAAACTTGGAATGCTAAGGGATGAATTTTGGGTGCTTTTTTTTCCATACAGGTTGACAACATATTGTAATATATAGAAGCTTAAACAGTGCAGAAGAGGGGGCAATATCCAGGGTTTTGTGTGCAAATGTTGTCTGCTTAGAAACATAAACTTTATATAACCCCTTTGGTTTGGTTTTGCTGAGTGAAGAAAGAAAATAAAATGAAAAAAGAAGAGAAAATAGCTTTATAGATAGATGCAAAGGAATCACCATTGAATATTGCCTCCTACTTAAACCGTATGCTTGAGCCCCAACAGTATCCATTGCTACTCCTACGATACTACACTATTATTGTGGTTTGAATAGTAGCCATTAACCAAGCATTACTTTATGTCAATTGCAAAACAAAGAACATAGTTCATACAAAAATCCAAACTCAAATGGGACATCAGAGAGGGTTATTTATTCTACTACAAAAAACCCTCTCCATTTCAGACACAGCACAAGACAATTAATTGTCATTGCAAAGTTCCTTGGCAGACTTGAGCCTTCTCTTCCTCAACCTTTCTGATATGGCAAACGCTAGCTCTAATGATTGCGATGCATTTAATCTCGGGTCACAATGTGTGTGATACCGAGAGTTCAAGTCATCAAAAGTGACGGTGTTTGACCCTCCGATGCACTCTGTTACGTTCTGCCCCGTCATCTCCAGATGAACTCCTCCAGGATAGCTCCCTTCTTGTTCATGAACATCGAAGAACGCCCTCAACTCAGACTGAGAGGATGCAAACAGACCGGAAAAAGATCATCACATTTAGGCTTCATTACAGTACAACAAAAGACAAATTGCCTAAGAAATTTAAGTTCAATAGGTCTTACTCTGATTGCATCAAATGGACGAGTTTTGAGACCACATGGAGCTTTAATTGTGTTCCCATGCATGGGATCACTCACCCAAGTGACAATAAGCCCAGCCTGGCGCACTGCCCTTATAAGATGTGGAAGCTTTATTCGCATGTTATCGGCACCCATTCGTGTGATTATTGTCAGTCTTCCAGGTTTGTTCCGAGGGTTGAGAATTTCACACAACTTCACAAGGTCCTTCGGGTCCATTTTATCACTAACCTATATGATGCAATGGAGATATCAGCAACCAAAAAGTACCATTCAAACATAACAACTAAATCTACATCAAACCTTATCTCCTTCCAGCCACTAACTAAAAGGAAAAAGAAAAAGAAAACACCGGTTTGATTTCGAAAACTTAAACCAACAATGAAGAACCAAAGTAAAGATTGATGCTGCTATGAGTCTCAGATGTCAAAACAAGCAAGAGTCATTGATTGTCTAACCGTGTTTAACTATTCTAACGCATCGATTCGCATGCTTACTAATCATACTAGGTACAGTAAATAGGAATGCAATGATTACCTAAACAAATCTTACAACTATTGTCATTAGACTATTTTAATGCATGTATTTGTATCCTTACTAATCAACTTAGTTCATACTTGATAGGAATGAAATGATCATCTAAACAAATCTTATACGAGCAATTGGCAATGACTGTAGACTCTAAAACAGAATAAGCAAGATGTACCTTTATGCCGAGAGGATTGGAAATACCCCGGAGAAATTCGACATGTGCTCCATCTAATTGCCGAGTCCTCTCACCAACCCAAAGCATGTGAGCAGAGCAATCATAATAAAGGCCGGTTGTTGAATCTTCTCTAGTCAAGGCTTGTTCATATGGTAAATGAAGGCATTCATGGGATGTCCAAAAATCAACTGTGTTCATTTGAGGATCACCAATGGTTATCCCAGCTGCAGCCATGAATCCCAAAGCTTCATCAACTCTCTGTGCAAGCTCCATGTACCTAATTATAAATCCAAAGCCAGATTTTAAAGCCAGCAACAAGAAACAAATCCAAGGCCTAAAATCTAAATCACCATTGCCCATGCTTTTCTGGAAAATTCAGTGCAAAACTATGCAGGCAGCTCCAATCACAATGCCAAACGGGCCTGAATAGGAAACTCCAAAAAAGGCTAAGCATTTACCTGTCTCCCTGTTCACTATTTCTAACAAAATCGAGATTCCATTGGGAGACCCTTTGCATAGCAGCATAGCCACCAGTAGCGAATGCTCTAAGGAGATTCAAGGTACCAACAGATTGAAGATAAGCTCTGATCAACCTTTGAGGGTCGGGAACTCTAGATTTCTCGTCAAAAGCATCGCCATTTATGTTATCTCCTCGATAACTCGGTAACTTTACACCATCTTTTATCTCAAATGGATCTGACCTTGGCTTTGCAAATTGCCCTGCCATCCTCCCAACCTATCAAAAATTCATCCGCCCCCAAAAAAAAAAATTTAAAAAATAAATTGATAAAAAGGATAAATTTTAGCTAGAGAAAGATGGGATTTTTTGGGTTAAATAAACAGACAGTGATGACGGGCATTTGGGCACCAAAAGTGAGGACAATTCCCATCTGCAAAAGGACTCTGAAAGTGTCTCTAATGTTGGTCCCATTGAATTCTTTGAAACTCTCTGCACAGTCACCACCCTGTAACAGAAACGCTTTCCCGACGGCGGCGCTGGCTAGCTTATCCTCCAGTCTTCTTGCCTCCCCAGCAAACACAATTGGCGGGAAGGACCCGATCGTTTTGAGTACCGAATCGAGCTCATCGGCGTCCGGATATTCAGGGAGTTGTTGGGCAGGCTTCGACTTCCAGGAATCGAGAGACCAATTGGTTTGGCCGGTGGAGGGAGAAGAGGAAGCGGAAACGGAAGCGACAATGGAGGAGTTGGGTTTTTTGGTGACGTGGAGGTTTGGGATCGAGCGGGAGAGAGAGAGGCGTGTGGTGGTACCTCCCAGTCCTAGAGAGGGTTTTGAGGCGGTGAGATTAGCGGAGCCCGGGATTGCGACCACCATTGTTTCTAGTGCAAGAGTGATTGGAGGAGAGGGAAATGGAAGGGATCTTTTAACGGATTTTTATATCTGTTGCATTTGCCTTTGCACTCTAAAACGACAGCGTTTAGTCTCATGGCTCACATGTTTGTTTGTTTGTTTATTTTATTTTTTGGCCAAAGCTCACATATTTATTTAGTTCCCATATTTTGGGAGATTTTTGCCCCTTTTTTTTGGGAATCACACGTAATTATACTAATGTGTAAGGGAGGCTGAACATAGATTGAAACCTCCAAGTTGATTCGAGATCATATTAAATTTAATTGATTAATATTATTTGTCTAGTAAAAAGTAAATTTAATTTTCTTGTTGAATGATTTTATGTTTTGAATATGAGTTTAAATTTAAAATTTTTAATATTATTTAAAAACGAAAACTCGATTTGCCTCATACTGAGTCAAGATACTCAAATGTAGCTAATTCTATATCTTCAATTGGATTATGCCAATAATTAATCTCTCTTATAAATTTATAAACATCATTTTAGAAAAAAATCAAACTTGAATATATGATATTTATTCAAAAATCATATATGTATCTGATATAGATATTTAAACGAAAAAACTAAAGGAGTTAGCTTGAAAGATGACAATATTTTTCTTTACTATAAACATACGGTGATTAAACTGAAAATTACATAAACATTCAGCAACTTATCAAGAAAAAACATGAGAACAATGAAGTGACTCAAGAACTTTGTGTTACTTCTTTGAAAGAAAAAAGGGGAAAAAAGGGAAAATGTGTTTAAAGAAAATATGAAGAAAATTGTACAACACTGTAGTATAAAACAAATATATATATATATATGTATGTATGTATATATGTATATCAGGTTCACTCTGGTTTCACATGTGAATTAAGATCTCCAAGACTCTTCTTCATTCTTCGCATAATCAAAGGAACAGGCTTTTCCAAGACAGACACGTTAATATTGTTCCAGACATCTGATTTGGTTGGCAGTTGCACGATTTTTTCAGCAACCTCCATGTCTTCAGGAAGAACAGAACCGAACACGGTGTATGACTTTTTCCATTCTCCGTGGTTCGCTAGGCTAATAAAGAACTCCGGACCAGAGCCAATCCAGGCAACTGATCCCCTTCTTATGGTAGGGCAAGCCTCAGTTGGCATCTTGTTGAATGGGGTTCCTTGGGCTTCAAGAATTCCTTGAATCAGTGCGAATGGTGGACCATAAGGAGCCTGTAAATTCGTAGCAAATTTGGTATTACAAATATAATATCTTCAATAGCTAGAAGCATATGGTCCGGGATTTAAGAACATGGACAGACACGCATGAACAATATCTACTTCTTACCTACTAGAATGATTGACCCTCAAATGAACTATTGGAAGAATTTTTCTTCTCTAGCTTAAGAAACAGAAGTAAAAGAAGAAATGAGAGCAAATAGCAGGGGAATGATGGATTTTGATACGTTTTTATCACGATTTAAATTGCTATAAAATAGGCAAGATTGAAGATCTATGTTACTTAGACTCGGATGTGAATATAGGGTATGTTTAATTTTTTTTCAATGTTTCCATGTGTTTGGAGTCCTCGGAGGACTATACATCCGAATATGTTTCAGATGAGTACCTTAAGAAAGATGAAGAGTCTGAGCAATAAAGTCCTATAGCTCAGCGAGCTACTCGATCTTAAAGCAAAATCCAAGAAAGTTACTGACTAGAATTAAACTAAAGCACGAAATTTATAACAGATGGCACAGCAACAATCTTATGGCAGAAGCAGCCCTAAAAGAAACAAGCAGATGCTCATAAATTTCCTTACATCTTTTATGTGATTTCCTTCTGAATCCCAGGACTGTCCCCGGCTTTCTGCACGATAAAATTGGCAACCCACACAATGGCGCATTGTTAACAACTCAAGAATGTAGGCCACGGAATATGGAGCACAGCCTGGGAAAAGCTGCAACAAAAAAAGAATAATTGGTGACAACATTGTTTTGGGGTGTTACCAATTTGGTGGCTTCAAAAAGGATCATCTTCATCGTACATTCAACATGTCAACCAGAAAAAAAATTAAAGAAACAGGAGCAAGTGAATCATCTTTTATTAATGTTTCTTCCCACTATAATTAGCGAAAAGGGGCTAAAAAGGATGAAGCAATATTAAAGATAATAGCTTCTGAATGAGCCATAACTAGAAGTCCGACACTCTATGACACTGATGCACACGATCCATAGATAGAAAAGAAAAAGAATCTTGAAAATAAAAGTACTCACTTTTATATGAAGAGTACCATATTCAGTTTCCATCCCAACAATGCCCTGAATGGAGAAGACGCAAGAATGATCATCGATGCTGGAGAGGTGTTATTGACATGATAGATAGATGAAATTTCTACAATAAAAAAGATTAAAGAAGAATTGTCCTCATGAAAATAATCAATAGAAAAAATAGTACTTAAAATATCAGATTATGCAGCCAGTATAGTATAAAAGAAACTTTCATTAAGCTTATGTTGTAACCTCTCCTTTCCCAAAGATGAGCCCAGAGGTCCAAATAACGCTTTTTCCTACATCCTGCCGATCAGGGGACAAAGGGTCCTTTTGTTTCTTCAACCAACACTAGTAAAACAAAATTATAAATATATAAGACTATGGCTCTTGTGATTTTAAAATTCAAATTACCTTATGCAGCACCGAATTAAGCCATGATAGAAGACTGCAAATGAAATACTACAATCTTAAATAGAAGTGTAGATAGAAGTGTAAGATTCAATAGCAAAAGGAGATTATGCAAGCCGAGATTCTTGAGCAAATCTACTAAATGAAATTATAATGTTTTGATATGTAACCATGTTAACCATTCTCCAATGATTACATTCAGCATCAGACCAAACAGATGGAGCAGAATATAGCATCATCACATTTCAGTACTTGTTAGAGCATTTTGTGCCGATAAGACCAAATCATACCATGGTTAGAGACAAAACTTCAACCGCAGTCAAAGAGAACAAAACATTTGCTTTATCAGCACCATATGGTCTAACAATTCTCAATCAGCTAATGCATTCAACGGGTCAAGTGAAACAACCACGAATCGTTAACATAAAAATGAAACAATTAAGAAGATGGAATCATCACTTTGGAATTTCAGACTCATCTATGAAAACCTTTGAAAAAATATCAATCAACTAAGCGAATTAAAGAAGGAAAAACTCACCTCCCCAAATCTCGATCCGCAGGCCTCCTTGTTCCCACAAAAGACCCAAGTATCGCACAAGCAAGGTCCATCATTGCCACTACACATGGTCTTGCAAGCCTGACAACATTCCACAGAGGAATTGAACTTGAACTCGGATCCCCACTTCACAGCTGGACCCCATAGCTCCAAATTCTCGATGCCTCTACAACACTCGTCCTTCTTCTCCCTCAAATCACCACTCGCCACCATTTCCAAAGACTCAAAGCTCGAATCTTGAGAACCTACATTGGGGTTCAAGAAAGTCGAAACAACTGCATAGACCAAAACACAGGAGATGACAGCCACCGAGAGCAGGATGAGAGAGGCAAAACGGGAGTGTTCTGGGTCGTTTAGCCTACGACCCATTGAGACTAAGGGATGAAGAGAAAAACCCAGAGACGAATTTGGAAACTTTGGGATGGTTGAATGAGATAGTAGTGATTTGGATTTGGGAGAGGGCGGTTGACAGTGAAAACAGGGAAGAATCTAAGGAGAAGTACTCATCAAGAATTTATTATTAATCAACTAGTGTTCTTGAAGTCAACTTTCTTTATTGGGTTCTATAGGATGAATCTCGAAACATTAAATTGTAATTTAATGTATTATATACATCAGTTTTGATTTCATCCAATTTACATTAATTATTAATACAATTATTAATATTATATAATTTTTATCTTACATGCATAAATAATTATACTTAGGGTAAACTATAAAAATAGTCATTTTTGTTTGTCTCATGTTACATTTTAGTCACTTATGTTTGAAATGTTATGTTTTTATCACTTATATTATTATTTTGTTACGAACCGGTCACTCTTCAGTTAAGTTTCGTTATCTCCCTAACGATAATCCTACGTGGCAGTCTAACTAGATTTTAAGTGCCAACTTGGATTTCCAAATGGGACGAGAATAGATTTTTAATTAAACAAATTTAATTAATTAAAAAATTTAAACCCTAAATCTTAGTTGAAAAAATCGTTCATCTCCTCTGTTCTTTTTAGCTTTCTCTTTCATTTGACCAAAAAAAGCTATTATCATCAGAATTTTTTATTCACGTACAAAAACAAACCTCTTCAATGAAGGGTTTAGGTGTGTCTTCTTTACCAACAAATTTATGTTCTAAGACTTAAAATCAAGTGGTTGTCGACAAATAAGAAGATGGTAATTGTTTTTGTTCCTAATCATTATATTTTCCAATTCTTAACGTTATTGAATAATTGGTTTCTCAATCCGATTTTTTCTTATCTGAATTGGCTTGTTCGTTCACAATCCATTTGTGGGTATTCCATATTTTTCTTTCTTACTGCTGATTTTGTGCTGATTCACCTTGCAATCTTTTTTTTTTTTAAAGATGGAACTAATATAAAAAGAAAATTTACATTCTCCGGAACAGCAACAAAGAAATAAGGCAAAGAGCAACAGTATGTAACTGTAAAAATTTAAAAACATACTTGATGATGTCTCCGGAACAGCTCTCTGTGATTGATACAATTGAAGCAAGGAACTTGATGTTTGACCTAATGCTTGAAATCTCTGCTGCATATTTTGTTGTACTTGATTGGGTCATTGTTGCAAACCAACTATTCTTTACTGAATCGAGTAGGTCGTGATTGCATCCGAGACATTAGTTGTTTCTTGCTTTATTTGTGGCTCTTTGGGATGTAAATTTTTTTCAACTAAGAATAGAGGAGATGAATGGTTTTTTCAACTAAGATTTAGGGTTTAAAATTTTTACTTAATTTAAATTATTTAATTAAAAATCTATTCTCATCCCATTTGGAAATTCAAGTTGGCACTTAAAATCTAGTTGAACTGCCACATAGGATTACCATTAGGGAGATAAAAGAACTTAATGGAAGAGTGATCAGTTCGTAACAAAATAATAACATAAGTGACTAAAACGTAATATTTCAAACATAAGTGACTAAAATGTAACATGAGGCAAACAAAAGTGATTATTTTTGTAGTTTACCCTTATATTTATTCTATATAAAAATAAATTGATGTATTTATTTCTTTAAATGTGTTTAATTGAATCAAAATTACAGTTTTATGTATAAATTTAAATCATAGCCAAAATTTCATATGTATAATTGCACCAAATCAAAGTTTATGTACTAAATTGCATATTAAATCAAAATTAATGTAGAAGAGATTTGTTGCTTGAAAGAATCATCTATAATGAAATATAGCATTTGGTATGTAATATCCCGAAATTTTTACAGTAAAATATTATCAGTAATATAGTAAAATAAGGAAATAAAGTGACAAAAAGAGAAATTTTGAGTTATGTCAATATTGAGAAGTATATTATGATATATTAATTCAAGAAACGACTAAATTGTAAAAGTGAGAAAAGTTTTGTGGCCCAAGAGTAAATACTCAAAATTTAAAGGATTAAAGTGTAAATATGAAAAAGTTGAAGGACCAATAGTGTAAATCTTTTAGGAGTGGAATGATCTAGAAACTAAGGAAAATGGATGAATTAGGACCAAATTGAATAGATGAAAAACTATAAGGGACTAAATTGCAATTTTACCAAATTAAATGATGACTCAAGGATGGAATTTTAAAAGATAATGAAGGGCAAAATGGTCAATTGGAAGAGAGAGAAATCTAGAAAGTAATAATGATGCTAGAGATATTGTAATGACCTAATTTTTAGTGGTATCGGAATAGAGATTTGAGATCACCAAATTCAACGGGTGAGTTAAAAATTTAATAAATTAATACCTATGAGTCAAATGCGAATATAAAAGCATTTTTGAATTAGTGAATTTGGTGATTTGAAAGAATTAATTAGGTAAATTGGGTCGAGAGTGAGGTATCGAGACCTCGACTTCATAATCGAGCCATAAATATTTTTAGAAATATTTATGGAGTGTTGGTGAGGTAGTATTAAAATTTAGACAGAAAATTTTGACGTTTGGGTGGTTAATTAAATAAAAGGACTAAATTGAAAAGGGTGTAAAAGTTGCTAGAGGATTAAATAGCTCAATTGTCAAATGAGGAAGGACCTAAAGTGAAAATAATCCTAAAGGAGATATTTTGGGCGGCAATAGCTGAGAAAAATCCGGAAATGGATGAAATAAGGGCAAAATTGGAAAATTGCCAAAATTGGCTAAATAAAAATGGGACTAAATTGGAATATCTAGAATTCTCTTCATTTCTCTTCATATTCATCAGCTGGAAAATAGCCATGGAGGAGGGTTCAAGCTGGTTTCATCATAATCTAGCTTCATGTAAGTTTAATTCTTTCTTTCTCCTTGAAATTTTTATGTTTTTGTGACTTTTACAACTAGGTCCACTTGTTGAATTCATTAGTTTTTGATTCTATGAAAGAAATTGAAAGTTGATATGAATATGTTCTGGAAGTATATGATGATTTGGCATGGGATTAGAGATTTAAATTATTTATATGCTGATTTTATTGAAAGAATTGAATAGAAAGTGAATGTTTGGGACCTAATTGTAAAAGAGTTTGAAGTTAGAGTTCCATATGGAAATCCTGAATTTCAATAGTTATGAAATAACTTATAATGTCTAGAAAAAGTATTAATTGAGAAAATTATCTTAATTGAGGGGTTAATTGAGCAAGGACTGAATTGTATGAATTGTGAAATTTGGGGCAAAATGGAAATCAACATTTTGCACTAAAACTGTTTTAGACAGCAGTAGTAGTCTAACTTTGAAAAATCACCAAAAATTATATAAATCTAATTATAGGATGAATAAAATATGAAATTAAAGCTTATTGAGTCTAGTTTCTTATAAAAGAAATTATGTAAGCAATGGAATTGTAAATCATGAGATATAATAACTTTTGTGAGACAAGGTCAGAATGATTTCGAGTTCCCCTGTTCTGACTTTGGAAAATCATCAAAAATTGGATAAAAATAATTAGGGGCTTAAATTTATATTTTTAGAATTCTGAATTAGTCTATTTTCAAGAGAAACAAACGAGGACATCATTCGAATCCTGTACAAGAAGATAATTAATTTTTAGTGAAGAAGGGTCGGAACTGTCAGACAACAGAACAGGGGAGACTTTAATGAATAAACTGTATTAATTGGCCCAACCAAAAATTATGAAATTTTTATGGTAATAATTTATATGAGTCTAGTTTCAGGGAAAATTAACTGATCTTAATTTCGAGTTCTGTAGCTTAATATATAAATAATTTAGTGACTATAACGCAAATGGACAGTTTTGAATGTACATATAAGTAAATAGTGAAATTATTGATAATGTTACTTGTTGCATGTTATATAAATTAAGGATGTGGAATGGAGAGGAGGAGGAGGAAAATATGTATGAATATTCATCTAGCATGGCTAATTTGCATGTTTTAGGCTCAGGGACTAAATTGAATAAAAGTAAAACTTTATGGGCAATTTTGTAAAATGTCAGAAATGACTAAATTGCATGAAATAGATTATTTTATTATTTAAATTAGTAAAATTTAACTAAATTATCAATTTAGTTCAAGATCGGGGGAAAACATGTTTTAGGGATTAAATTGAAAAGTGTTGAAATTATGGAAATTTTTGATATTTTATAGAATTCATGGACTGTTATCAATATATATAAGAATAATAGTTGGAAATAAGGATTAAATCGCAAGAATTTTATTTTCCTGACCCTAAGAATGAAATCGTCATTAATTAAAGGTTAGGGGCAAAATGGTAATTTTGCTTAGAGCATTAATTAAATGCATTAGAATATGAAATGAATGAAAATGATGATCAATTTATTTAAAAGAGATCCGGGCGACTCAAATATGAGACTCGATCGTGAAAAAGAAAAGATATCGGATCAATGAAATTATAAACACAAACAAGCAATGAGGTAAGTTCATGTAACTTGAATTATATTCTTAAATACTTGAAATGTATGTTATTGATGTGAATATGATTCGAATGTTCATTGTATGAAAATTGATAAAACATTGATATATTTGATATAAAGGAAGAAATCCTGTTGAATAAAAGGAAAATTCGATGGATCTCTGAAAAGGAATTGACGGTAAAAAGGATCTAGCCCGGACGGGTGATCCTATCCTGATATAGCCCTCCCGAAGAATATGTGGAAAATGGATTTAGCCCGGAAGGGTAATCCGAATTAGGGTCTGAATTTAGCCTGGACTGGTAATTCAGATCCAAGCTCATTAGAGTAATTGTCGTTGCAGGGGATTTAGCCTGGACTGGTAATCCCGACAATACTCTATGAGTTTATATTACAGGGGATTTAGCCTGGACTGGTAATCCCACTGTAAGGATGAGGTTCGCGGGAGTGTGCTCTCTGATATGAAATGTGTAAGACCATGGTTGAAAGATACCATGGCAACCTGATATGAAACGTGTAAGACCATGGTTGAAAGATACCATGGCAACGTGATATGAAATGTGTAAGACCATGGTTGAAAGATACCATGGCAACCTGAGATGAAATGTGTAAGACCATGGTTGAAAGATACCATGGCAACGTGACATGAAACGTGTAAGACCATGGTTGAAAGATACCATGGCAACCTGATATGAAATGTGTAAGACCATAGTTGAAAGATACCATGGCAACGTGACATGAAATGTGTAAGACCATGGTTGAAAGATACCATGGCAACATGACGGAAACGCGAATAAGACCATGGTTGAAAGATACCATGGCAACATGACAGAAAATGAGTAAGACCATAGTTGAAAGACACTATGGCATCATGTCGAAGATAAATAAGATCGTGGAAGAGAAACGCCAAGATATCTCATTGAACAACTAATATTCGGTAATATAACAAATGGTTAAATGAAATGGTTATACAAAATGGTAATGTGAAATGTTTACAGAATTGGTCATATGGAAATAAATGTACAAAATAGTTGTATGAAATAATTAATAAGATAGATAAATGAAATAAGTATAGGTACATGGAGTTTAAATTATGTTAAGTTTAATACTTAACTATTACCGAAATAAATATACCTAAGATATAAGGAAATGATGGTGCATAAAATGATGATATAATAAAATAAATGATATATGTTATTAAAGAAACGGTAAGAGAATGATATGTATCATGACATGTACATATGAAATTATCTTTTATATGTTAACATAAGGAAAATATGTAAGTTAAGACGAGTATTAAATTCAAATATGACATATTGAGAAAATAAGAATTTATATGAAATATGTGTAAGTACACTAACAAGTGTTGATTGTTGATGCTTGGGCAAGTGCCAAGCCATTGATTGAATGGTAATATATTTATTGATGCATTGAATTGGTAAATATTTAAGTAAAAAATTTTTTAGTGATCTCCAAATGGTAGTAATGCTCCGAAACCCTATTCTGGCAGTGGATACGGGTTAGGAGTGTTACATGGTACCTAAGTGTTTGGCTTCAATATCCAATTTGATATCTTAAGGTTTTTTTTGCCCAATTTCGTACCTAAGTATGACTCCTGCACTTAATTTAGTACCCCAACCAAACATTTGACCAATAAATATATGACATATATGCTCTAGTAAAAAACATAGGTACTTTATTTTTGACAAAAAATTCAAATACCAAATTAAATATTGAAACTAAACTCAAATACTTAATTGGGATGCAAAAAATTCATGTATCAAATTGAAAAATAAAAACTCAAGAACTCATTTGAATATTAAAGCAAGACTCAGATACTAAATTAAAAATTGAAGGAAAACTCAATTACCAAATAGTATATTAATCCAAATGAAAATGTATAGTTATTTTTAAAAATTAAAACATAGGATAAAATATGATTAAAAAAACAAACCATAATGAAAATACCTATCAGTTTTTAACTGTTTTTTTTTTATATATATAATTTTCAACTTATTATCTTTTAAGATTTTTTTTGAACGAATATATTTTCAGATTAATTCTCTTTTTTTTTTTATTCAACTTATATAATTAACCTCTTAGATCAAGTTCTGGTTTAACCAATTTAATTGTTTAATTCAATTTTTAACACCTCATTTCAGTTATCATAAACGACTATTGATTAAATATTTGTTTTTCTAAAATATGCTAACTTTTCAATGTTAATTTATTTTTATTTTATCAAATAAATTTAATGTAAATTTAAAAGTTATGATTTGGTCATTGAATTATTCAAAAAAACTATTTAAGTCACTGAATTATATAAAAAAATTTATTTAAATCATTGGTAAGTTAAGTTTATTTAAAAAAAATTCACCAGCAAGCTCTAAATAACGATTTGATGACCGATGCGGTGGATTAATGTCCATCGATGAATAGAAGAATATATCTTAAATTTAAGTCAATCTGATAGATAGTGTTGGAGATTCGAGAAAAAAGCTATTTAAATTTTGATTCATGACATCCAATTTGTTTCATGAAAAATAACTAAGAAAGTCATATAGAATCGGTTTTAATAGCCAATGATTTAAATAGAAATTTCTGAATAATTTAGTGACCAAAATAAATATTTATTAATAATTTAGTAACTAATGATATAATTCACCCTTTTTATTATTTATCCGGTTAATAAAGTAAATTTAATCTATTTAATTTATACGAGGATAAAAATATTTTAAATAAAGCGCGAACGAACTACAAAAACAGACAAACAAAAGAAAACTGAAAATTATTAAAAGAAAGATGAAAAAAATTAAATTAAAAAAAAACAGCGTAAAAATGGGATCTCTCAACTGTCGGACTGAGCAGTCAAAGTTGTTTTTGATTTTTTCGTTGTTGTTTTATCTTACTTTATATGAGGCTTTGGTTTTTCTCGAATTCTCTTCATATTAATTTGTCGTTCTTTGTTAAAAGGACATAGGAATTTGAAGCTCTCTCTACAGCTTCATTTCCTCTGTTCTTTGAGGCGACGTATTTTTTAGCTTTTTGGCCAAATTTCGGTAAGTTGATGAAATTAGAGGTACTATTGAATTTTTTGTATTTTGATTTGTTTATGAAATTTATGAAATTTTCGGTAAGTTTATGAAAAGCGTAAACGGATTTGGATTGATTAATTTGAGTTACATTTGGATTTGTTTTAGAATAATTTATCTACGAATGGAAAAAATAAATTTGTGATCCAATTGTAATCATTTCCTTAAAATTTTAATTTTTTTCAGAAACAATTTCAATGATTTTGGAGGAATTTTAGGGTATTTATCTTATTTTGTTGTTGTTGAAAGGTTTCGTTTTAGGCTGAGAACTTTTGATTTAGCTTTTCATCTTCTTTGTTTTCCAAATTGTTTTGGATTATAAATACATATGCAGGATTACAATGGTTTTGCTAAGAGAATACGGTAAAGATTGTTGTTTTTTTTCTTTAATTTTTCCAGTAAATGGGCTGCTTGCAATGTAAAGCAAAAAGACTATGCCCCAAACGCGAAAACCCTGTCAAACTTGCTTCACAGACTGCTTGTGAGTTTGCAAATTCTTACAAATTTTTTGTCCATTGCATGTACCCTATTGTCAATTTGACCATATGGTTTGATTTTCAATGAATTTGCAGTTAGTGTCAGTGAAGTTGAAGCACTCTTTGAGCTATTTAAGATCATTAGCAGTTCTTTGATTGATGATGGGCTGATTAGCAAGGTAAAGTTTCAGTGATTCCTCTGTATCAACCATTTATTTCAGGCTTTGTCTTTAATGTGGTTCGAGATTAGGATTATCACATGTGTATGTCATGTATGAGTTGGTAATGTATTGCATACCTAATGTTTCTGTTGTATATGCAGGAAGAGTTTCGGTTAGCTCTGTTTCACAATAATAAGAAGAAAAACATTTTTACAGATCGGGTAATACATTTTGTTTCTTTATATATATATTCATGGGATTTTAAATATCTTGTAGAAATACTATTTATACAGTTCAAATGCTTGATGTCACTCAGTCCATTAAGTACAAGCATGGTTTAAGAAATCTGGTTTTTCTTTTGCATGAATAATGCTGTTTTGTTATAATCAAAACATTTTGAGTGTGGACATTGTTTTCTTTGTGGTCATTATGTTGTCTCTTTTCAGCTAGCATTGGCATACATAACCTAATGTATGACTACTTATCACTGGCCTAAATAGTCTCAGTTGCACAACTTGGTGCGGAGCATTTTACTTGGTCTTGGTTTCCTTCTATGAACTGTGAATGTGGTACCAATAGAGAGAGTTATGAAATAGGGGAACAAGTTAACAAGATTTGAATTAGTTTTACTTATGCAACCTTCTAATACATGCAGATCTTTGATTTATTTGATGCTAATAAGAAGGGAGTCATTGATTTTGCTGACTTTGTTCGAGCACTCAATGTCTTCCATCCGAATACCTCGCAAGAAGACAAGATAAATTGTAAGTAAACAGTTCTTGAATCCATATCATTTTAATATTTCATCTCTTTTTTCTAAGTTGGATGGTTTTACATTGCAGTTTCATTTAGGCTTTATGACATGGATGGAACAGGCTTTATCGAACGTCAAGAGGTACTTTGGGCGATATATGTTGCATTATTTTGAGCAAAACTGGTTTTAAACATTATAGATTGCTGCATATCATCCATGTAATAACCTCTTTCGTGCAACTTTATCTTCTGCTTTTTTATTTTGTCAGGTCAAGGAAATGTTAATTGCGCTTTTAAGTGAATGTGAAATGAAGTTATCTGAAGAAATCATTGAGGCAATACTTGATAAGGTGAGAGCTTGTTGTGGTATGGCTTGCATAAAATAATTGTTAACGGTACGGTTTCGAAATTTGTCAAATACGTGTGCTGATCTTTTTCAATCAGTATTTTCCGAAATCCTTAATTACTTTGCCTTTCAAACCTATAGACAAATTGTTGGAATTGTATTCGAGACTCCAAGTAGTATTTGTTCATACATGAAACCATAGATAATGTTAACATTTGTATGTGTTCGGACATGGTGATTTTGAGCAGACTTTCATGGATGCCGACACTAACCAGGACGGAAAGATAGATATGCATGAATGGAAGAGCTTTGTCTCCCGTAATCCATCATTATTGAGAGTAATGACCCTCCCATACCTAAGGTACATAATACCGATGTTATACTGAGCTCACTTTAAAAGGAAAAAAAAAAAAAAAAAAAACCTTACTCAACCAGAACCTCATCCATTTTGTTACATGAAACCATGCAGAGACATAACAACTACATTTCCAAGCTTTGTTTTCAATACCGAAGTAGACGAGGCCGCTACGTTGTTGGAGAATACTCGCTCGGGTTAGCATATTCATTCGGCTTTAAGCCATTTTTTATTTTTTTTATTTTTTTGGTTTGTATTGTTGACATTGAGCGTCTGGTTAAGAAGAAAGAATGCCTGATCATAAGGCTAAAAAAAGCATGCTATCGAGTTTTTTTTTTTCAAAGGGTAGCGGCTACAATATGATTGACGTACAGAGTCGGCAAAATAACCTAAATTCATCAGGTTTTGATCCGACCTTGTAGGCTTTGTTACTTTTGGAAAATTAAGTTCAGGGTTGAGGTGGGTTGTTGGTATTTAATTGAAAGTTTCATGGCCCAATTGCAACGAGTTTAGAGAATTAATCACAATGGCCACTGATATTTACCAAAAATATTTTTTTAGCTAGCATTCTTTCAATTTTTTTATTAATTTTCACGTGCACATGAATTTATGCATTTGATTATTTTAATTTAATTAACTATATATTTTTTTATTTAAATGAGATAAGTAATTATTATTCAATATTTTTATCTATTTAATAAATATAAAATAATTAAGATATTTTATAATACGATATTGCTTGTGTATAAATTCAAATAGAAATTAATATAAAGTGCTGTTTAATATTTATCAGATTTTATCTATTCATTTTTTTAGATTTAATATAATAAGAATATTCTAATGTTCAAGTAATAAATAATATTATACTTAAATGAGAATGTATAATTGTTCGATATTAATGGTATATTAAGTGATAATTATCCTGAACTAATAAGCGTAAATTAATGTGAACATAAAGTCTATTTTAATAATTTTATGACTTTATTTAATTAAAATATTTTTGTAAATAATATTACTTTTACTAATAAATTAAAATATTAATTTTTTTTTTTTTAGCGAATAGCATATGAGAGTGACATATGAAAAAGTTAATTTTAATCATTTTAATGAGCTGCTTTATTTGCATACATGCCACCAACTGAAGTTTTTGATAGAAAGGCCAAAATTTTCCAAATTCATTTATTTGCTTTTCTAAAGCTCTCGGATTTTCATGCCTTATCTTATTTTACTTCTTTCCGTATGCATAATTTTGTTCCTACAATTTGCTTGAACTTTTCAGCTTAATCTTAAGTTTAATCCCGGAAATTAAAAAGTGAGTTATTTTATTTTAATTTATTAGAAATTGATCTTTGCTCCTTACAATAATTATAATATGTAACAAATTAACCAAAAATCTATAGTTCAAATTTATATATTTGCCAACAACTAATTAGCATAAAAGGATCATGAAATAAAGAGATGAAATTCAGAAATGGATTAAGCTTTTGAAAGGGTAAAATTAATTTAAGAGGTGTCATTTTTGAAAAGGGAAAACAAAGTGGCAGCTGTCAGGCAGATCTTGCTTTCCATTCAAGGCTCATAAACTTTCTTTTAGCACATAATTATCTAAATAATTTGATGATTAAGTACCCAATTTTGACAAACTCACCTAATGATTTACTATAAATTAAGCTTGGATTTTAAGCCAATTAAATACATGGATCATATAAACCAGTTGTCTCTTTCTCATACGTGGACGTGATCAAAGAAGAAATGATGGAAAAACTCATTAATATCCGGTAAAAGAGAAATGTTATGTGAAGAAACAAGGATAGGAAAATAGTGAGAATGTGAGAGAGGAAAACTGAAGGAAGGGAATGGTAGTAGTGGATAACAACCTATCCACTTGCATTGCATTGTCAATTAACGTACATGAATTATTAATAAAATTTATATGATGATTTGGTCTATACTTGAGAATCTCACTCTCTTGATTTATATTAAAGTTGATTAATTGATATCTAATTTTTTATAGGATCAACACATGTTTGTAGTCTGACAAAGGAACATTAAGATAAACATAGTAACTAATTTCGCTTACCAAAAATATTAATCGTTGGATAACATGATTAAAGAAATTCATTTTAAAATTCGACAATATTATCCTTCAAAATGAATAAATAAAAGTGGTCCAACTTTAGAGTTAAGCTTAAGAGAGGATAGGGTATATTTTCTGCTTTAAGCAGCAGTATGTGCAATGTGTTGGAGGTCACGTGATAGGGTCCATTCCAAGTGCTTGGAATCTGTCTAAATTTAGAAATGTAGTAGTTTTTCAGATTTATCGTTTGTATTTATAGTCTCTTTAAAAATTAAAATATTTTATTAATCAAGATATATATATATATATATATATATATATAATAAATTTAAAATTATTTTCGAGAAAATGATTTGAAGAGGAAAAAAAGGAGAAAGTGACATTTAAGAAAATATCAGGAAAGTGGGGGGTGTTTTCGACAAAGAACGGCCCCTGTCAACCCCTCTAATATATGTTGCTTCCCCAATCTGGTTTTCGACCTTTCGTCTCTAATATATAGAAACACAAAAAACAGAGTAACAGAGAAAATTTTCAGACCGAAACAAGAAGATAAATTAGTTTCCGTTTTATGTTAAATGCATCAAAAGAAATCCGGGAAACATCAAGAGATCGGAAAAGCAAGCAGCTGCATCTCTTCCGATTTCGACCATTCCACTTCTTTACTAATCCCTTCCTTGGATGATCATCGATTCAATCGAAACAACCTACAAAAGAATCCAAATGTTCCCACTCAAAAGAGGTCTCATCTCACCATCCAAATCCCATCCTCAACGAACCCATCACCACCACCACCACCACCACCACCGCCATCGACAACGACAACCCATCATCAGGAAAGACCTAATGACTTTTCTCCAACTCATGCCCTTCTCTCAACACCCCACAAGAGGTCTGTAATGCCCCAGAATCCCCTTTCTCATTCCCCAACTCCGTCTTCTTTCAAGAACCGCCATAATCACCGCCAAAGGATTGATAGATTAGCTTTAACCACCTCTTGTTTTACTTTTATTGCTGTTCCTTTCGACGCTCAAGAACTGGGTAGGAAACTCGTTCATCATCTGAACCGTGGCCGTTTGCTTTGTTTCCACTTGCGTTTTCTTGTTTTGCTTGCTCTGCCTTCGCTGTATTTCTTGGTCTCTTATCCGCGGCGGTTCCTCGTGTTGAATCTTCTTGCTTTGCTTGCTTTCTTGCTTACCCTTTTGGTTTCTCTCAACCTTGCACTCCCTCGCTTGCCTTCGATTCGATTACTTCTTGCTCGCTCTTTGCCTGCCAAGTTCACTCGACTAGGTTCATCTTCCATATCTTCAAAAGCAGTTGTTTGGTCAATTGGGTCAAAGCCAAAATCAGAGAAGAAGGCGAATTCGGGGACTTGGGTACAAGTTTACGGTAACGGGGATGTGTACGAGGGTGAATTTCACAAGGGGAAATGTTCAGGGAGTGGGGTTTATTATTACCATATGAAAGGGAGGTATGAAGGGGATTGGGTTGATGGGAGATATGATGGTTATGGTGTGGAAACATGGGCAAAAGGGAGCCGATATCGCGGTCAATATAGGCAGGGATTAAGGCATGGAATTGGGGTGTATAGGTTTTATACTGGTGATGTTTATGCTGGTGAATGGTCTAATGGGCAGTGCCATGGATGTGGAGTTCATGCTTGTGAGGATGGCAGCAAGTATGTGGGGGAATTCAAGTGGGGTGTCAAACATGGACTTGGTCATTACCACTTCAGGTGAATTCATCTTTAATCGTGCCATGCGAAACTTATCCGCATTAATTTAGGATTCTTTGCCTCTTTAACTTGAGCTGTTGGTTTTTTTTTCTCTTTGATTCTTGTTGGTTTCTCCATTGTGTTTCACGTTGTTGTGCAATGTATGCTCCCTGTTACATACAGTTTTAATCTCCCATTGTAGATTTCAGTTCTAATGACTGGTGAGGTTTTGCAACTCAAAATGCAGAAACGGGGACGAATATTTTGGGGAATATTTTTCCGACAAGATGCATGGCTTTGGTGTTTATCAATTTGGAAATGGACACCGCTATGAGGGGGCTTGGCATGAAGGAAGAAGGCAGGGATTTGGTACATACACTTTCAGAAATGGTGAGACACAATCCGGTCACTGGCAAAATGGTGCTCTCGATGTTCTTAGCGCACAAAATACTCGACCCAGAGTTCTTCACGCTGTCCAGGTGTCGTTTATATGACGGCTTCATTATTGAATTACCATTAACTCCTTAGTATGAATATAACCTGAGGGTTTAGGGTGCCTAGTAATAAAAACTACTACGTTTCCGATATAACACCAAGAACTGCTATGAATTCTCTTATAATTTGCTACACTATATATACAGGAAGCATGGCGAGCTGCTGAGAAAGCTCGTGACGTTGCAAAGATTGACAAGATAGTGCATAAAGCTGTGTCAGCTGCAAACAAAGCAGCCAATGCTGCCAGAGTGGTGGCTGTTAAAGCTGTCCAGAAACAAATGCATCATCATAACAGTGAAGAAATACCAACCGTGTAGCCTGAACCTAATACAAGGAATGTAGTAGAGCCTTAAAAAACACCAAAAATGGTTACAGCTGTTCTCTTCAATTTTCGAAGTGAGAACTGCAAGGTTCCTGCTTGGAACCATGTTCAGTCGTCATTCAAAGATGGTTATTGATCATGGAGCAAGAAATGGACCTCCCCTTTCCCTTTCTTTTAATGGCTTAAGTAATGTATATAAGCTGAGTTTACGAGAGAGAGAGCATTGAGGTGGTTGCCTGAAGAGTATGGTGATATTTCTATTTTTTCTTCTTGTAAATGTAATTAGTCGTAGTTCTAGATCCTGGAACTCTGGATAAAACATCCAGTCCTCCCAAGGCCAGCTTCGTATGCACGTTGGTTTCAATAATAAACAAAAGAAGTCATTTTCGAGCAGCACCTGTTCCAGATTATTGCTAAATATGCAGCCCCGATTATTGCTAAATATGCAGCATTATAGAACGCCGATAAAGACCAACTTAATTTGATACAAAGTAACAAGACATTCATGAAACAATAATACTCAAATATTTGAACTTAAATAAAGCTCCAACACCAGAGTTAAGATATAAAATTAAGAACTAAGCGCCATAATTGTCAACAAAATGACTCAACTGGTTTGTAGCCAACACATATACGAACATCATACCAAAGTTGAACATAACGTAGTCAACAACAGCTCAACTCTCAGTTTGCTCCCTCAACCTCCTAATAGTACTCCTCACCGTGACAGCGCTGGCAGTGCTGTAAAATAACAAAAGCAGTACCTTGTTAATTACATGGACATCCAAAGAAAAGAAACTGAAACGAGAGGATCGGTGTAGATAATTACTTCAAAGTATAAGCACCACCAGCTTTAACTTTCCCGCAGTCCTTGCAGCCCCAGATTCCTACAGCCTTTCTCTTCACTGCATACTGTAGCAGCAAAGCTTATTAGAACAAAGACATGCAACAGATGATGGGCAAAAATATGAACATAAACCTTGGAACTCAGAAACTATAGGATCAAACAAAACCGAATGCCATACCTTTCCACAGAACTCGCAGAAGTACTTGCTGTGTTGACTCACCTCCATCTTCTTAATTTGCTTCCTCAAACTGGCACCGTAACGGGTACCTTCAGTAACAGACAAAACAAGAAAAGGAATCAGAGGGGAAAACTTCAGGTATTGAAATGCCAAAAATCCCATTTTAAGTTAGAATTGTTTCGAGAATAAAGCTACAATAGTTGAAAATTTAAATCAATTTAGATAAAATCAGAAATGTAACAGTTTCCAACATTCAAATGGCTATCAAATACCAATCTTTCATACATTATCGATCCTTTCTATGTAGAAATTCTCTCTAGAAGACAGAATATAAACTACAAAGATAAGACTTCATAAAATCAAGTAGCACCTACCATATTTTCCAACAATTCCGGCCTTCTTCGTTCTCTTTGTCTGCACCATCAATAAAAGCAAGGAGTTAATAAATCATATTACACCATGAAGCAACATGAACAAAATAAATAAATCTCATGTGATATCTAATTGCTTTTCCAGCATTTTAGCCTTTAGATTCTAATTCAAAATAAATGAAGATAAAAAAAACGACTTGAAATCGACAATGAGGTCAATTTATGAATAACCCATCAAAGTTTTTTAACCCGAAAATTGAAATATGATTGTTCCACTTCCTATCTCATTTCCTTTTCCTGCTACGTTGCACAAAAAGGCTGACGACATAGCTATAACACAATTGATATTTAGCTATAAAATGAGATTATATCTGATTCAACTTGTTCTTCTTGCTCCACTAACCAACTACTTTAACAGACAATTTTTGTGGATAGCATTTTCTCGGAAAACAAACAAGTCTATAAACATATGCAAAATGTAAAAGAAAATTTTTCAACGCGAGAAAGAAGAGAATACCATGGTCGCTGGGCTGAGAAGATCTGCGCCTGTCTGGTTCGGAAGGTGAGGAGCGGCTCTTCGAGAGAAAATAACAACGACGAGTTAGGGTTTTCTGGTTCGGGTTTTTATAGAAACTTGAAATGACTGGGTCAAGACAATAGGGTATTCTTCCAAACCAACCCGTAACAAATAAAAATGATGGGCCCGGAGTATCCATCCGACCCGTATAGACCAAAACTTAAACAATATTTATTGTAAATCATTTGGGCTGTTGCGACAACCAACCAATGAGAACTATCGTCAGTCAGCCCAGTTATGGCAATTGCAATAAAACCCAATCGAGTAGCTAATCCACGCCGTTTCAGTTACCGGGAAAAAGAGAGCAACAAATAATATGGAAAAATCGTTCACTCTTATTCACATGGTTGCCACCGCCGGTGTCTTCTCCGCCGTTTCTTGCTGGTAGCTATTGCTTCATCATTTTTTTTTTCTTTCACTTGCTCTGGAATCTCCATCTTTCAAATTTTGATTTTTCATTTTTCATTTTTGTAATAATCATTGATTCAGGTATGGATTCATGTTTGGCAGAGAATCAGCTCGTAAAGAACTTGGAGACTTGATCGAAAGTCTTCGCCGCGATAATTCAAGCTCTTCTTCTTCGTCACCTCCCCCGCACTCTTGATCGGTACTTTCCAGTTCACTGATTTTGAGAATTTCTTTCGAAAGTGATATAATTAGTTGACAGAATTAGCAGCTTCAAATTTTGAATGATGAAATGGACAAATAAGCAATTTCTTCTTTTCTTTTTGTTAGAGGAAAATTGGACACTTTCCTAGTAATCTAATCATTAGGAGGGAGATTAGAACGAGTGTTTAATCTCTCTATTTCTCGTGATAAAAGGAATTTCTCAGAGTATCAGATTGCGATGCTTGCGACTGCTTTAGGAAATGGCTACAGAGCTTTATGAGACAATGTTGGTTATCACTCTTTGTGTTGCTTCTTATTAGGGGAGAAAGCTTAAAAGATCCCAATGCTAGCAGTTATAATGGCATCCTATTAGATGACTGGATTTTAGGAGGACAGTATTTGATTCAGATTTGACAGGTGTAGCTCATGAAGCTTTTAATGAAATTCAAGTTGAAGGTGTTGGAGAAATGTTGAATGAAGAATGGCTAACATTGCAAAGTCAAAATTTGTCACTTTGAGTCCAAATGATAATGTGAACTATCAATGGTGCATGCAGCTACAAGAAATCAACTGCTGAGGGAGACATCAACTCCTCAAAGGAGGGTTAGGTTAGGACTAGGAAAGTCAGGATGGCCTATTTAGTGCAATTCAGTGATGTCAAGATGTGGATTTTGTGCTCGGTAAATTAGTCAATTCTTTTCCCAGTTTATGGTCGATGATGCAGAAATGAAAAGGAAAATATATGGTGTTATATTTAAGATTGAAGGAAGAGGTCTTAAAAGGAAGAGGTCTTAAGGTTGAAGCTATTATAACTTCTGATATTGTAATAACCCATGTTACTTGGACTCAAGTGTGAGTGTTGGATAAGGGTATGTGTCTAATATCGGTCCAATTTTTTTCCAAGTTTTTCTATGTATTTTAAGGGACATATCCATATCCGAAATGTGTTTGATACTGGTGTCTGACATGGGTTTTTAAAAGAGAGATAAAGAGTCTGAGCAATGTATGTAAAAACCAACTTCATCTTTGCAGTTCCAGATCATTCCTAAAAACTTTATGTGAGGATACTACTTCGTGGATGCAGTGTATATATTTGGATTTTAGACATCGGCTGCATGCATTATTACTTTTATATTAGCTATTAACTGCTTAAAAATAGTACTTTAGTACTTCGGTACTTTGTCCTTGCTATTAACTGCTAATTAGGAACTTCTGGTTTCATTTCCTTCTTGCAACAACATGCATGAACGGTTTGATTGGTTTATTTATCTTTGAAATTTGCTATCCTTTTTTGCCACACTTATCTCAGTTGAAAATATCTCCAACTTACAGCGACTTTTATCTAGCAAACACCAAATGTCTTTGCTCTTAAAGTTGAACTCAAAGAGTTAATAGTTGCATTATTTACCTACTTGGATGCATGGATTTAAACTAATGTCTTGATGAATGTCCTAACTCTAAACTTTCTTGTCGATTGTGGCAAATTCAGCTATATGGAAGCATTGAGGTCAGGGAGCTGTGACCGAACAACTTTCCTCCTCAAGGCTTGAAACTTGGCAAAACTTAACGGAGGCATATTGGGGACATGGTTAAGAGTGCTCATCTGGACTTCTCTGGCTGTGTATTTTCATGTCTTATAGTTTCTCTCTAGACAACTTTTGTAATGATTTGACAGATTTGGTTCATTATATCTAACCTTTATGCTATGGTTGAAAGAATTATTTGAAACAATTTGGGTGTATAATTTGAAACAAAGCTCATTGTGGAGCTTCTTAGAAATGCATAAACTGTTTTTGATACTTGTGACTTTGGCCTCAAGGGCAGCGCTGAGGGAGATAGGCTGATAGGGGCTTTGGCCCCCCAAAATGGTGAAATTATAGTTTGGTTCTTTCAAAAATTAATACAGTGATAAAATTGCATTCCCCCTCCAAAATAAAATTTACAATTCAATTTCGCCTTGAGTAGGACGGGCTCTCATGATTCAACACTAATATACGACTCTTTTTCTATAAATAAATTACGGAAAACAATATAAGTTTCTCGCTCTAAAGCGAATGAATTACAACAACAACAACAAAACTAATGTAAATATGCTACTTTGGCATATGATACCAAAAATTATGTGTGATACACTATAGTATATACTGTTGTGCATAGCCTGTGTGCCTGGTTTTTATGCAAAAGCTGCCAGTTATTCCCTTGAAACAACCTTTTTTTCATTCTTAAATATGTAAATGCACTCAATCCATTGCCTGAATCTGATCTACTTATTCTAAAACCTGTGCAATCCACCAGCATCATACCTCTCCGGTGCATTTTCTACAGCAAGTTCGACCTGGGCTGTCTTTGTTGCCATCTTTACTTGTCGAACTAATCCCTCGGGTGAACAATTTGCATACTCAGGTTGTTCCCCATCTTTCATTTCCATGCAGGTGAAGATGTACACTATTCCATGTTTACTGAACATTTGTGCAATCGGAAGGTAACCATCTTGATATCGAGTGTTATAGTATCCTGCTGTTAGTTCTGCAGCATGAGACCGTGTTCTGTAACGCCAAGGGATTCCAGCTATCTTTCCTGAAAGCTTTATTTCAGTTCCACGGAAAGTTGCTTTTGCTGCTGTAAGCATCCTGTCTCCATGCTCTGGTAGTTTTCCCAACTCCCAACTCCCAAGTACCACTCCAGGAAGAACTGTCCGTACTCGGTGTTCTATACTTCCATGCTCCATCCCTTCGGAAAAACCCGGTTTCTTTGGGAAATTGCTTGTAGTGACCTGAATCATGCGGCCCAGCCATTCCCCAGTCATGTTTCCCGATTGCTTCTGACGCTGCTTCGAGTAAAGCTCTCATATACTGTTTCAACACTTAAAAAACTTGTTTAGAAAATCTAATAATCTAAGCTTAGTAATAGAGAAACTTCATTCCAGTTCATAAAAATTCAGTAATTTACCTTGTCATAGCACTGAAATTCTCCAATTCCAAGAAACTTCCATGTTCCATTGCTTTCTGGGTATCTCAGCTCTCCACAAGGGCCCAACCCCACTTGAATTTCCTGATACAGAGAACTTGCATTTATATTTCTAGAGTTTTTTTTTTTTTTTCTTTTGGCTTATAGAACTGCATAAAAACTTGATATTGATGGTTTGATATTTTGGACTCTAATAGGAACCAAAGGGTTATATCAATGATGCTGATATACATCTATTTACTTGTAAAGTTTGAGATATATAGATGCTTACCACAATAACTCGTCCCAAGTAATCTCTGAACCTTTCCCGGAAGCTCCTCATGTAATCTGTGTAAACCTGAATCGGTGGTCTTCCCCTGAGAGCTGGTCGGAAGTCACAACCCAAGGAAATGTACTCGAGGTTCCTCTGCCCCGACCTATCGGTGTAGATGAGGTTCGGGTTCTTGCTGATTTCTTCAAGCACCCATGGAGGCAAAAGTATGCTGAATATTCAAGTAAGAAACTTCGGTTCATGTCTCGAAAACCTTTTTCGTAAGAGCAAAGAATTTTGAATCTAATACATAACGTTGTTGTTTTTGCAGTTGAAATTGAGATGCAAAAGGTGAAGTAAATTTATACCTGCAAGAATCTACAACATTCCCTCCGCACCGATGAAAAGACATGACAACTTGGAGCTTTAGACCATGTTTTTCGACCATTCGGACAAGCTCAGCTTACCCTTCCCAATTGTACTTTAACATCTTTCTCTACTAAACCCCACCAAGCATCCACCATAACTCCTTCCAAACCTGCGTTCTTAAAGGCCATTAAACTCACATTCATTGCCCTTGGTTTATTCGAGGTACCTCCATGAGTTATTGTGTCAAGTGGTAGCATCACAAAAACAGGCACTGCAGAGTTATTTTTTATTATGGGAAATTGTTAGACTATGTCACTTCTCCCTTTTCTCGCTGTTATTCTTCTTCGGTCCGGTGATCGAGAGCCATGCTTGATCCTGCATCGAGACTGACCTCGAATTCCTCGCCTGGGAACGGGACAATGATGACAGCCTCATTCGAGCAAAGCAAATGGTGGCTAAGCAATCATCAGGTGTTTTGAAGCCTTTGGTTTCTTTTAGATTGATGAATGAAGTGGAAGAACGTAAGGTTAAGGCCATTGTTTGTATTTGCTGTTTTCTGGAAAATGAAGAGAAGGAAATGAGATACAAGGGGATAAATGAAGACGGTTTGCATTTATATGTATATAATTGAAACTTGGGGTTAAGCTTTTGAAAGAAAAGACGACGTTGGTCTGCCCTGCTTTGAAGGAGAAAAAGGTCGCAAAAGATCTACTTTTCGAGGTTAGTTTCTCTGTCACGCGGTTATTTGTTGTGCATTACAAATCGAAAAACCATGTTACTCGGATTGGTGAGTATGGTAATACTTTTTTCAAGTTTTTTTTGTTATGTATTTTGAGAATTTTGAGAGATTGTATTTTCATATCCAGGTGTCAAACATGGATCCCATAAACATACCTTAGAGTCTTGGTTTTGTTGATTATGTTGGGTATTCAAGTTATGGTGTTCGATTTACATCGGTTTCAATCATATTAGACGGTGTGTACTGTTTGAGCCCTAAATCGGAACAATTAATATCCTTTTCCGCAACGGTACAAATTTTAATGATGTTGACTAGAATATGGTATACCGTGCATGAATAATGATAACTGCACATAATTTACATATTTTGGAATCGAACATTTAGCATTTTGCATTATTCTTAGATGAAATGTTGCATCTTAGTTTAGATTACTTATTTCGAGTTTATTGATCTTTTTAATGTTTTTCTCTTATTTTATGCATTTTCAGATAATTGAGTTTAACTTAGATGTTTTTGAACTTGATATTGGCTCATGAAAGCTTAAGGCTCGAGACCATTGGCGGTTTAGATGAAGAATCGAGACAAGGCATGGCCGAGAAGAAGAAGTTTGGAGCCCTAGCACAGCATGTCAGCGCCCCCGCGTGTGAGCAATGACGCCCTAGCCTCAACCAGCGCTCCAATGTCATACGCACTGTTAATGCATAAAATCACATTCTCTATCAATCACAATATCACATAATACAATCTCTCCCCCTTTTTTTAATTAAAATATCCAAGAAAGAATTCCCAGAAAGAAATTTAAAAAAAAAAAAAAAAAAAAACCCTCCATCAACTCTTTTAAGTGCAATGCAAAAAGTAAAATGAAGTGGAGAATTGATTATGAAGCCTTAAACTTACAAATAGCCATTGTTTCCCCGGTGGGAGTTGTGTGGTGAGGCTCCGGCAAAAGCCACAGTTACCTGCCTTCTTTTAATGAAGCTTTTTGAACTTTATTTATTTTTCTCCCCAACCCTTTACCCCTCTATGGCCTTATTAAACAACTCTAAAGGATAAAGGCCATAGGTGAAGGAATTGACTAAGGAGTGTAATGACAATAAAGGTTAACAATGAAAACTAAAATCAACAAAACAAAACAGCTTCTTTTTTATCAAGTTCCATTCATGTCATTCTCTTCCAATATTCATGAAAATGAAAAGACAAAGAGAAAGTAGTACCAAAAAAAAAATAGACCATGAACAGCCAAAAACAACTTTCCTTTCTCTTCTTTCTTCATTGATTCATTAGCACTTCTTAAGAAGAAAAAAAGGATCAAATCTAATTATCCACCAAAGAAAACACCCAAAAAAAAGAGCCATATCATAGAGCAAATCTAAGGCTATCTCACAGTCTCATATAATACCCTATATCATAACATTCACAGTTAACTTTTAGCATATATGTTTCTTCTCTAAGAAAATTGGGATTTTTTTTTTTAACCCGGAAAAAGAAACCCTCATAGAGGCTGCTTCTTCTTGTTCTTCCTCTCCTTGGCCCTTTTCTCCATGGATCTCCATGTCCTTTGTTCAAGGTCTTTCTTTTAACTCTGTTTATACAAGGTAGATATATTTTTGTTTTATTTTGCTTGGTGAGGTGATTTAGGCAGCTGCAACAGTGCCCGGTCGGAAAGGGTAACTTTCAGCTTTTGTTGGAGATGTAGATTTTTTTTGGTCCTTCTTTCTCAAAGCTTTAATGGAGGATGAAAGGTTATGGTTCTTTTCCTTAGCTTCATCAATCTCTATTTGTTCTTGTCTACACTCTTCACTACAAAAAGGTGTGTCCCCTCTGCAAGATTTCCAACAACAAAAAACCAAATCCCAATCAGCAACCAAATCCATAAAAAAAAATTTCAATCTTTGGTTCCTAAGACACACTTTCATACTTAAATCGTACAGGAAAAAAATCATATCTTTTATCGAAGATCAAACAATAGGCAGATTCATGGATTTAATCCCTAAAACTAATAGATTCATCAGATCTTTCTGCAATTATTCTCTTTTCAGTCTGGAAAAACAAATAGAACCCATACCGATGTGAATACAAAAGAAAAATGAACTGACCTGTACATGAAGATGTCTCTGTTACCCCCAATAGGCTTCTTGCAAAGGAAACAAGCATCCAAGAAATGGGGCTGATGGTCTTCAAATCTGGCATCACAAAACCTACCAGACCTTGGAGAAGAAGCCGAAGAACAATAAAAAGATGAAGATGATGATGATGACAGATTCCTCAAACTACTTCTCCTTGAGTAACAAAGAGGTCTTGAAAAAAATCCATTTTGCTTATGAGTTTGGCAATGGATTCCTGCATACCCAGACTCCATAACTGCAAGAGAAGCCAACCCATTATCTTCTTCAATGAAACAAGGCCTCCTTGGACGTCCAGATGATTCCATTTTTAGCGTTTTGGTTCCTTTTTTTGTTTTAGAAAAGGTCTGATCTTTGGGTTGTCTAAAAGCAAAACAAAGATGAAGAAAGGAAAGTGAGTGGGAAAAGAAAATGGTGGGTTGATTTTATAGTGGGGAAAGCTCAAAGCTTTGTTCTTTGTTGAGGAAAAATAAAATTAAAGAAAAACACTAGAGTAAAAACAACTGCAGGTTTTCAGGAAATCCGTGCTAGTGAATCTATTGGCTCAAAATACCTGCAATCTCTAAGTCCCTAATTGTTTCTAGTTTTTCATTGACATTTTTGCCATTCATTTGGACTTAATTATATTTGTTTTATGAAAATGGATGGTTGGGTTAGTTATGATTATTTATTAATTATTTTTAATTATACACTTGGAAGTTATAAGCATTTATCAAAAAATTTATATAATGGGTACCGTACTTTTTTTTCATTTTGGTACTTAAATTTATCAAATAAATTTATTTTAGTCTTTAAACTTGTATTATGTCAAGATTTGATAATGTAATTAGTGTTCTTGTAACAAGATTAGATTGTTCAGTCAGACCGATTAGACCGAAAACTAATTGATATATTGGTCTTACAAAAACGTTGAACCAATTAAGTCAGAAACTACTCGAAACCGGTAAAAATCGAAAATTGAGACAAAAACAAGTTGTTGAACTTGTTTAATATGTTTTTTTTTTAATTTTTATGATTTTTAATTGTTTATTTAATTATTGTTGGTCTAACAATTGAACCGGTTAAATTAATTTAATTGAGAATCAGTGGTTTGACCGGTTGTTGATTCATCCGATTATTATAGTAATATATGTGATATTCTAATATTGTGCCATGTCGTTACATGAAATTTTATATTATTTTATTTTATTTTATTTTCAAGTGATAACCAAATTTTTATATTTTTCCAAGTTTGGAGACCAAAATGAATTTAATTGTTAAGTTTGTATATAAAGTAAATTAAAAAAATATTAAATATTAAAGTAAACTTAGTTGTAAAATGCTAAAATTATATTTCTCTAAATATAAGCACTGATTTATTTTCAAAAAAATCTAAAAAATTCACTCAGTAATGCATTAGATTTGAGAAAGTCCTAAAACGATCATCAGTAATCGATTAAACAAACATTATTACTTTTAATTAATTTAAAATAACAAAATTTTACCTAGCTCATTTAAGATCTTGTGTTAATTATTTGAGGTAAAACCTATTATTTAGCATGCATTATGAATATAAACCTTTTATCACCTAGGTGAAAGAGTGAATTTAAATTGTGGAATCAAATTTTTGAGGAAAAATTTTTAAAGTGTTGTTTTCAGAAACTTGACATGATTCTTCGATAGTAAAAAGTATTATCCTTTGAGGAATATATTATTCCCTTATGCGGAAAATAATATACTATTCAGAAAAAAAATGATTTAATCTTACATAAATATGCGATTCTCCAATAAGAGGAGACATGAATGTTCCACCTTCAATGAAATTTTAACTCTCAACAATTGAATCTATAATAATTTTAGTGAATATGATTTTTAAAGTTATTGTATAAAAATATGTTCACTAAATTATTTAAAAAACTGAGATTACTTTCCGCTCATAATTCAGTTGAAAAAAAAGAAAATAAAAAACATTTATGAAATATTTGTGTAAAATAAAAATACATAAATGAAGAGTAGATTTTTGAAAGGTAAACTACACCTAATATCATTAAATTATTAGTAAAATTATGTTTTAGTCATTTAAATTTAAAAATTATAAAATGGCAATTAAACTATTCAAAAGTTTTCATTTAAATCATTGATTGTTAAAATTGTCGTTATATCATCTTTTTTGTCGCTTGTATCAATTAAATGTTCTCCTTCTCATTTTATTTTACAATTCATTTTTTTCATGAAACAATTTTAAGCATCACGAATCTACGAACTAAAGTCTAAACAGCTTTTTTCTTTGATCTTCAACAATGATCATCAAGTCAACTTAGATTTAAGTTATATTCTTCTACTCATTTATGAGTATTGATCCACTGTACCAATGGTTAAATTGTCGCTTGGAGCTCACTAGCCAAACTTAAAAAATTTTAACAACCTAATAATTTAAATAAAAACTTTCAAATACTTCAATAATCATTTTATAAGTTTTTAAAATTGAATAACCAAAATATAAATATACCAATAATTTATTTTTTTAGTGATTTTATTTTAAGTAATATTTTTATTCAAAGATTTTATATAAGTAATGTTTTAAAATAGTGTAATTTTAAGTTATTATTATTATTTTTGAACGAAAGTTTGTTTTATTAAATTGATGTGAAAGTAATTAGTTCACAACATAAATTCAGAAGTAAATAATTTTACTACTAAGGATTAGTTTAGCAATACTTTTGAAAAATACTTTTAAAAAAGTACTTTTAAGAAATACTTTTAAAAAAAATTAATTTAAAATTAGAATATTTAGTATTACTGTCAAAAAGTACATTTAAAAAATAAAATTTTAGCTTGTTATTTTCAAAAGTGTTTTTGAAGCTAAAAATTTAAAAAAAAAAAAAAAAAAAAAAGCTTGTGTCCTAAATAAAATGGAAAAAACATTTGAAACGGAATGGCAATTTCGTAGTTTAGGGGAGATGAGGGGGCGAAAAAGAAGGAAACCGCAAGTCTCGTGTATTTTGGGACTAAATAAAACGTTGAAAAACAAAGCCCCACAAATTCCACTGTCCATATTTAACAAAAGAGCGAAGCCCCACGCTCGTGCACTGCGCGTTAACATAATGACCACAGTAATCATGGTGGTGGGTCTTTCTAGAGACTTGTACTACCGGTAGTACTAAAAATGAGCCACCACTATTTTTTATTTTTAATGAAAATTGTTAGCAGTTAAAACACAATAATTAACTATTATTTATTATTAGTTAGAGCCTACCAAATTTCTCAATTAATTTGCAACGGATTTTGGACATAATTAAATTCCTAAGTACTAACAATTTCTTAGCTGCAATTAGATGGTATTTATATCATTTTTTCTTTTTATATGTCTTTGATTTTCAAAATTATTACAAAAAATAAAACAAATTTTAATAATAAAATTGTTGATGCAATGTATAACAAGAGAGGAGTACTGAAGTGAGGAGAGTGGTTGCTACGGAGGTTGATTCACCTAGTCGAGATTGAGAGTCGGAGGTTATAGAGAGTGCGTAAAGACGGAGAGTATGTTGGCAGAGCATAGGCTTGACATTCTATTAAGGTCGATATTTTCTTCATCTTTCTCGAGGGTATTTATAAGTAATGGTCCCATGTAATATGGTGTTAACGTGTTAGATTTGTCATTTAGCCATCATTATAAAGTGCTTGAGAGGATGCATTCGATGGGATGAGGATGTTTATGACATGACAGCTATTGTCATTCGTTCTGATTTTGATAGGATGAAGCAGTTGAGCCCACGTGATGTTTGGTGACCAAATGACTTCATGTTTCTAATGAAGATTGAGCCATCCATTGTTTAAGTAGTCATCTCGAAAGAATGAGTTCACAAGTGACCTCTAAACTTGCTAGTGACAGGTTTATTGTTGAGACGCCTTCTAAGATTGTTATATGTCATAACATGAATGGGGTATAAAAAAAATAAAAGTTAAGCATGTACTTCATCCCATTACTTGATAAAAATGAGAAAGTAGTTCAACAATTTATATGCAATAAATTAGGTAATACTATTAAACACTATCATTAATTGATTGAATCAAAAATAAATAGTTCAACAATTTATATGCAATACATTGAGAGAAGTTAGGGGGAAAAGTCGAAAAAAATATGCAAAGTAAGCTATTTCTTTTTTTATATTTACGGAGATATGTCAATTTTGGAGAGATAAACACGACATAAAAAATATAAAAGTGAGTAGGAGAGAAATTAAACCTAAGACTTAAAAACAAAACCGTTAAACATTTAACTATTTGACCAAAAGAGTTGATATGTAAAAAAGAAAACGTTTTGTAGAAAGCATTTTTCGAAAAGTGCTTTCCCCAAGACGTGCTTTTAGCAATGTCAGTTAAAAATGTTTTCGACAGAAAGCGTATTCTACTTCTCTCTTCAAAATCAATCTATTTTCGTGGCCTATTTTGCAAAAGAAAAAGAAGAAGCTTTTCACCCTAATTTTCCCTAATAAATTAATACAAATAAACGGTTAGATTAATTGATTGATTTTCTTAAAATCTAAATATCAAATTATGAAAAATTAAAATAGAGAAATATATTTTTCAATTTTGTTTAGAATTAGATTTTAAAAATTAAAATATATGACTCGAGGTTTATTAAATTAGTTTAATAAAAGCATTTAATCATTTAACATGGTTTTAGAACATAGGGAAAAAAAGATAAATGGCCCGTTTTCAACAAAGTTCGGAGAAAAAGTCTTTGTCAATTCAGTTCAAAATAGTAGAGTCTTAAATCTTAATCATCAAATTTTCTTTTTTCCTTTTTAGAAAAATGAAAAAGTACTAGTACCAGAAAATAGGGGTACCCCACGCGCCACACATGCAAGTACGACTTGTTAGAAACTCCACAATTGCAAAAAATCGACGGTTTCGATTGCTCCTTGCAGTGCACTTTCACTCCAACTTCTTTACGTCACTCGCTTTCGCTTTTTTTTTTCCCCTCTTTATTCTTTTGTCGTTTTATTCGCTTTTTTCCTCTCACTTTAACTTCGGCGGGACCCACCTCCCAAACAATCGATTGTGGGGACCACTCCTTTTCCTTTTTTTTCCTTTTTGTTTTAATCATTGATGATGCCATTATTTTGCTTTTGATGCTCGATTTTGATTGCTTGATGGCAGCCTTCCTTTTAAATAAATAAATATAAAAAAAATAAATATTTTGCCAGTTGTTATTTATTTTCGAATTTACTTGAAATAAATGTTTTTTGTATTCTATTTTAAAAAAAATTTACTAACATTCACTTCATTGTTAACACAAAGTGAGAAATACACTGACTAATACATTCTAAAAAATAAAATAAAAATTTATACCTATGTAAAATATATAAACATGAGAGTTAATCCTTTCAAAGATTCTTAAATTATAATTTAATTTAATTTCAAACTTTTAAAATTAATTAAATTTACCTATGTAACGTGTTAAAAAAATAATTCTTTTAAATTTTATAAAAATTAATCCTTTCAGAGTTTGCGATTCTCTATCCTAATAATATTATCTTCAAAGTTTTAAATATGTTGTATTAGACCTAAACTAGTATTTAATGTCTAAATTAATACTAAACTAATAGAAATACTTGATTGATACAATATTTATTTTTGAGAACTGAATTACAATAATTTGAAATTTATAGCCCAATAAAAAAGTTGAGTGATAATATGGGGGTGTTTTTTGGAATTAAACCTAGAATGAATAAAGAAAAAAGCAGAATGAAATGAATGAATGCGGTCATTAATTTAAACTCGGCGTTTGTTCCGAGGTTTTTGTTTCCCCAACCAGAGCTCCAGTTGCCCGAAAATCTAGGTCAGCCCACCACTGGTTCACCTGCCCGAGATTTCCTACTGTACACGTGTGGCTTAGTGCTTGTCACCACCGAAGCACATTGATCTCCCATGCCATTCCACGTGGCAATAATAACATGACAAAATCTTTAATTAATTATGTTCCTCACCCTGTAAGTGAAGGCAGTATTCAATTTTGACGGTGCGATGAGCAGCGATCCCCTACGCCACGATCTTGTTTTGGTCCTCAGAATCGACCGCTAAGGTTGCATTTACGATGAACTCCATTTTTCTTTTTATATATTGATTAACGCCTTTGTGTGATCATGCATCTAGATCCCAAGCATAAACTTCGAGAGATTCTGTTGTGCGCTTGAAATATATATATATAAAAATTAATTTCTAACATTATGTCAATATTAAAATTTTTAATGTTTACCGACTCTGAACAATGAGACTTTTACCATGTTGAACCGAAGATATAAATTTGGTGTCGGTCAATGATATTTAATACAAATGAAGTGAGCAATTAAATTAATTGATGGAGAAAAATGGAGCCAGATTTATGTATTGTAGGAGAAGAAGGAACAAACCCTGACACAGAGGGCACACCTTTGACTAAATTATATTTTCCTTTTCCTTTTATTCGTAACAAATAAATTTTATATGTAAATATGTATATATAAAAAAATGAATCATATTTGTGTTAATTATAGGTGAACAAAGGCCTCACATGGGACGAATCATGAATCATAATAGTGCATGATGGCACGAGTTAATTTAAAGAACCCATGAAAGATTTTAACACATTATTTTAATTACTGTAAAGTGGAAAGATTTGATTCCAATCACAAGGGTTTTTCTTTTCTTATATTAAACAAAGACTTTAATGACATTGTTGTAACTTTTTGTAACATTAATTAGGCCGCTTCATATAACCTTAGCCCATCCATATTAAAAATACAACAAAAGAATAATTAACCTTTTGTCAGCTTAGTGTTACTTAACCTTTTTTTCCCTTTAAAATACCAACATCTTTTTGCTTTTTAATCCACCCTAGGGGCATGTAATGTAATTTTACATGGTGTTTTGTTTTGAATATTTTTCATGATTTTTTCAAAATATAATTATTATACCTTTATTCAAAACAAGAATTAAGTGTTGAGGTAAGATGCCTTTCATATATCTATATTTTTGTTATTATATTAAACTAATTAAATAAGAGATTTTAATACGTAAAGTTTGATAATCATTGCGTATTCATTTTCGAGTACATTTATATTGTAATTTAAATTATTCGATTTATTAAGTTATTTAAAAAATATTAATAATTTATTTTATAACTAAAAAAATATTATTATGTAAGATATTAATAATTTATACTATATATAAAGAGTTATTGTCAAATATCAATTGGGTTCGGGTTTTAATTCAGTTATAATATTGTTATACACTCATTTTTTCACAAAGCAATGAATGTTAAAGTTTAAGCTTTGATATGAATCTTAAACGAGCCTATTATTTTGTCAAGTTTATTTTTCAATTCCCTTACTTTTATCCAAACATTTCATATTTTAGACTAGCCTTCAAACCTTGACAAATTTAATATCTCATGTTTAATTAGTTGAAGAATAAAATATCATAATACGCTAAATAAATATTATATTTCAATAATTTTATCATTAAAATAAATACTATATTAGATATTGAAATTTTGGTAATATATATAATCTTTCAATAATGTAATTTGATTTATTTAGGATTTACTCCTTATAAATTTGTGAAGTCATGATGACCGAATCACTTGGATTCCGATTGAAAAGATGTACAATTTATGCATCAAATGTTGAATAGAAATATTACTACTTACTGACACGTTTATATGTATGTTTCGAACTTTAGATTACTTTTTTTTTTTTTGGCTTTTCATTTTCAACAAAGGTATTCGTGTCTCATTTGCCATCTAATGGGTAAATTCATAAAGAAAACGAGATTTTTTACCCATTGATTTGGTGAAACAAGGACCATAAAGAAAAAAGCACCCCCCATATCTTATTATTATTTTCAAAATAAAATTATTTCAAGATAAACGCCCGATTGATTATTTATTGAATTAAAATAAGTATTATTATTAATGTAAAAGAATATAAGTCGATCTAAACATATAACGAGATCGTTAAAAAAAAATAATTCACCTTAAAATTAGTAATGTTTATGTAATATAATGCTAATCCAAATTTCATCTAAATAGGTTAATCCCAATTAGCGATACTTTGGTTTATAGACAGTGTATTATAATTAGGTATTTGAATGTTTGTATATAAATTTGAAGAAAATATAACTATAATTACAAATATGGTTACATTTGAATAATTAATTGAATAAAATTGAGAAATTATAAATTAATTTTAGAAAAGGAAAAAAATATAATTTTGTTGTTTGATTCCTTGAATCTGTGAGTGCCGTTGGAATGACCCCTAGAATTAGTCGATGCGAAACCTGAAATTAGTGGGTTACCTAATTTATTTATTTATTATATGAAATTTTGTCTTCCGAATTTGATTCTTTGTGTAGCCAACAAATTTTATTCTTTCCTCTTCTTTAATCATTAAATAATTTCAAAGTTACTAGACTGTTTATTTGTTAGGAGGTCCACATACATCTAACATTCAACAAATTCAACCTAAGTTTCAATTAATCAATTTTTTTTTTAATTTTCGACTCAATTAATAAAAAATGCATGTGACTTAATGATATAGTATTTAGAATAGAATTAAGAGATTAGAAAATAAGTCGAAATGAACAAGTCATCGATTCTCTTGTTTTCGATTCAATGGGTGCATAGACAAATGGAGTATGCTGACTTGTTTTACTTCTTTTCTTTTTTTTTTTTTAATTTTTTTAAGGTTAAATGTTTGAATTAGAGTTAAACTTTTTAAGAATTGTTCACATGGGAGTTAAGTCTTTTAAAATACTTAAATAAGAGTTTTGAATATACTCAAACAATGACTTTTCACAAATTTTGCTCTAATTTGCAATACAAAGTTAGGTTAATGTTGATATGTTTAAAATAAACCACATGGTAACCGAATGAGGATGAAGTCAAGAATTTTGTTGGGGGCGGATGAATTATAAAATCTTTAAGAGATTCAAATGTAATTATTAATTTATAATTCTATTGTTTTTAAGGGATTAAATAGAATTTTTCATATTTAGAGATCAAAATATAATTTTACCGTAAATTAATTTATAATTTTATTATTTTTAGAAGGCTTGAACTAAAAAAAAATTATTTTTAGGGGTCAAAGCCCCCATTAATCCCATAACTTTGTCTTTGCAACCATAACTTTGTCTTTGCAACTGAGTCAGATATTACATTAAAAGGAGAATAAATAAAATGATAAATTGATAATAATAATAATAATAATAAGTACAAACACGTATTTTGGATTATACAAAATTTGTTTGATATATTAGGTCAAAGAGATTGCTCCGTTACACAATACATCAAGTCAAAAAGTAGGGCTCGGCCAAACTCTACCGCTTCATTAATCTGAGTTTTGCTTGATAAGACTATTGTCACTCATTGTTAGGGGCGGAAGGAGGAGCGGGTAGTCACCTTGTCCTCTCCCCCAAAATGCAAAATTTATTGTGTAATCTTTCTAATTTTTAGAAAATCATAAATTAGTATAATGATAAAATCATACTTTTCAATTTTTGTCTCATAAAATATTTTTTGATTTCAACCGTCCAGACCTGTTCATAGATTGAGTCACTAGGCCCGATTTAAAGGTCTGTCTAAAATGTTGGAGGGTTTAGGTAAAAATGTTGGCTCAAAAAATAGACTTGAACAAAAAATAAGGCCCATTTTAAAAATAGGCCAAGTCTCGGGTAAGACATTTTTGCCTGGCCCGAATCAAATTCACTAAAGGGAAAAAAAAACTACTTTTTTTTTGTTTTGTTTTTTAATGTTATGTTTTCATTGTTTTCTCCTTATTTTACTATAATTTTACTATTATGTTGCTACTATTTTATTGTTATTATTTGGATATTGTATAAAACTTATTTTTTTGTTAATTTTGTTATTATTTTAAAGGCGTTTGTTAATTTTGTGATTATTTTAGAGGCTTTTGCTTATTAATTGCATCTATTTTAGTATTATTTAAATATACATATTTTTTAAAATTTATTTTCAATTTTTTGAGAAATATTTATTTTGATTTTTTTAGTGTTTTTGATGTATTATATATATTTAAAAATAATATAAAAAATTAATACGGGTGAGCCAGTTCAAGCCCGTGTTAGTATTTTTATCTGAGTCGAGTTTAGATAAAATTTTAGGCCCATTATTTGAGCTGGACTAAGCCAAGCCTAGCAAATAGGCCTAAAATTTTAGTTGAGTCCAACTCGACCCATGAACACCTCTAACCCTGCCTTCAATTAGGTTGCTAAGTCATTAACTTAATTAATATCTACATAATAAAACTCTAGTGATAGATGACCAATCAAAGAGAGCTCGTGACCTGCAAACATTTTTTTAAATAGCTCTCCATAATCAATAGAGAAGACATGACAACTACCTCAACTTCTAACTTCCATCTCCTCTCTCGACCGAGCTTATCATCTCCGCCTCTCTAAATCTCCATTTTCTTTCCATTAACAAGATTCATTCAAATCATTATTTTTATAGAAGAAAATTTTTGCTTCTTAAATAGATCTATAACATTAAATATTCTTAACTTAATATCAAATAGTTCATTCTTTAAAGAAATATAGGTTTAAATATTGCAAGGTCGAAGTTAGAAAATTTTTTTAAGAGAGCCGAAATCAAGTTGTAATTTTTACGATAGTAAAAATGTAATTTTACCATTTTAATAAACTATATCTTTATAATTTTTAAATGATTAATTTAATTTTTTATAATTTTTAAGAAGGTTAAAGTGTAATTTTACTTTTACAAATTTAAAATTTTAAAAATTTTAAAAGACTTAAATAAAAAAATTTATTTTTAAGGGCGAAAATAAAATTATAATTTTATTTATCGTCTATTTGTGTTTTATGTTAATTTAAATTTATTTTATAATTGCTCTAATATATATTTATAATTATTTACTTATGATTATATTATATTTACATTTGTAATATTTTAAAATGTATATATATATATATATATATTCTATTTTCATGAAATTAAATAATAACATTCGTTATTAAATGCAGCGCGTTATAAAAAGTGTTGAGCATGTTGGCTGCCTCAAATGTTAACACGTAGATATACAATACATAACTTAGGTCACAGTAAAAGATCGGATTCTAGTTCAAACTAGGAGGCAACCAACAATAACATGTATATCCACGTGGAACAATAGTCTGGTCCCACATGTGTCTCCC